>CM057450.1:1056521776-1058948026 GCA_016271365.2 Neoceratodus forsteri | reverse complement strand
GGCATGATCAGAATATGTGATGGGGCCAGTAGCATAGGAAAAAAATGTTATGCATATCCTCCTCCAATGAAAACACATAACTGACTCTCCCGTATATCTGGTGTGGGTGTGAGAAGTGAGTAAAACCACTCTGATCTGGCTGTAACGCTTGCCAAATGTCCCACCAACCCAAAGCGACGACCATTCTTTTAAAATATTCAAGTGCTGCAGGAGTGGGGCTCAGTTTTGGCACAGCAGTATCCCTACTCTGTTTCAATAACAAGTTAAAATCTCCCACCAGAAAGAGAAAAACCATTCTGGTTATCCAAAATTAAATTTAAAGTACAATGCACAAAGGGGTATCTGATCCTGGTGGGAGATATATGGTAGACACTGTAATCAAGGCACCATCTACCTCTCCTTGGAGGAGGACACAGTAGTCCTTCTTATCCCAAACCATCTTAACCTCCTGGAAATCAAAGTGTTCTGCTACTGAACTGACCACCCCTTTGTGTTACCAGTTTGTATGCCAAGAAGTAGTATACAAAGTTAACCAGCTTCAAGTGTTCCTGTTGTGATAAATGCGATAAATGCATCTCCAGCAGACATACTTAACCATGTCAGTCCCACCTTATAGCGGAAAACACTTTAAATGGACAGACTAGATCACCAGGTTCGGGCTACTCATTCTCACCCGAGTATAACACCCTGGTATGAAGTAGGCATATCCGCTCTGCTGCAAGGGCAGAGACTTAATCTCCCACCATCTGCCCAGGCCTCTCTTCCGGGGCCTACCCTGAAGACAACTGTGAACACAGATGTGCTCAGTGTAGCCTAGGTAAAAGATAACTAAGTGAGAATGGCTTACTGCAAAACAAACTGCATTCAACAAGTACACGTGAGCTTCATAGCAATACAACAATAGCAGAACCAAGTAGACTATGTATGGCACACCAACAAGGGACAGGGCTTCCGAGGCAGGTACTCTCCAAAAGGAGATTCCCTGTGACTCGACAATGGGAGCGGATGAGACAGAATTTGGTTCGGAGGAAAAAGTTGGAGACACAGTCTGCCTCTGTGGAGCACATCTCCTAGGGAATCAGGGTAAGGTGACCCGGAGGGGGTGGGACTGAACATTAAGGTGCAAAGGTCTGTTGCAAATAACAGAACCAAGGCCTCAGAGACGCTGCTTCATCACAACAGTAGAGTGTGCACAGACCAGTAAAGAAAGGAAAACAGCAATTATGGGAAGTATTGTGAAGACAGCGGGAGAGGGGAAATAAAAAGTTAAAACAGAACCAGCAGCAAAATACAAAAAGGTCCATTAGGTGAGGAAAGGAAGTCACAGTTAGATGAGACAATATACAATAGCTGTTAGTAAGTCCAGCAGGAACTGTCTCAAAAAGTTCCAGCTGTATCAGCCACTGACACAGCTGTATCCAGTAGGTCATGAGTTAGCTACACAGAGCAAAATAAACCAACTGAAGGCACAGGGTAGGGGGTGGGACACACCCAGTGCATTGCACAAGACAGACGGGGGGGGGGGGAGGATGCCAGGTGGATCAGTCTAAATTCTAAAAAGAACAGTGACAGGATTAAAACCCGAGTGTGCTACCCAAGGTCCTGAATGCCAGCCACGGGAGGGAGGGGCCTATACTCAGGGCCCCTGGTGTTCTGCGGCAGAATTTTCTGATTTCTGCGGCAGGGCTCCTTGACTTCTGTGGCAGCATTTTCCAATTTCTGCGGCATGATTTATTCATTTCTCTGGCAGAATGCAGTCCTGTCAATTGCTAAATATAATGTGATGTCATCGATGACATCATATGCTGGTATAGAGGAGGGGCTTCAGGATAAACGAACTTGGAAAGAAAGCCTGACACTATGAAAAAACAGTATATTTATATGAAAATTCACCAAAAACAATGAATTCTGTGGCACTATAAATATTCTGCAGCATGATGCAAATTCTGCGGCAAATTCCGCAACCGCAGAATTCCCAGGGGCCTTGCCTATACTCTTCATTTGTCTTTGGAACTACAGGATGCAACAGAATATGCTGCATACAAGCTGCAGTGTCTAAGCATGGAGGACAGCCGGCTGCCTAGGCTGCAGAAAGATAAACCTTTGTTCCCAGACAGCGAGTCTCTCTCATGTCCAGAATGTAAACCACATGCCAGAAAACCTGGCCCATGCACCATGGCTCCTCAAGGCATTCACACTGGGTGGGGGACAATTAGTTACCACCTGTCAAAAAGCTACCAGCCTAGTGTGGCAAGGAACAGGCATAGAAAATAAGCTCAAATGAAAACAGTGTACGCAGGTGCCCAAGAGACAAAAAACGGGTGCTTCCACCCATCCCCAAGTATGCACACAGCACTCCCACGAAACTGCCCAACTGGATCTGAAAACTAGTAACAGGCCACAACCCAAAAATGTCCAGCCCTCCCACCCTCCCAGCTTAGTCACCATCTCCCCAGGTTGATCGCCCTCTAGATCAAAGCTATGACCCAAAAGCCCATAAGATCAGGGTGCAGTACATATCTGTCTGGAGTTGCCAGCAAGAAGTTGGCTTGGATGGAGCACATAGGGAGGTGGGAGCAGGTGGGTGATTCAAAGCCTGCAAATGGAGGCAGTATAGCGCAGTGGTCTAAGGCTCTGAGCTGCAAATCTGGTGACATCCAGCAGACCTGACCTGGGTTTGAATCCCACAGCTTCCACTTGCATACTGTGTGACCCTGAGCAAGTCACTTAACCTCCTTGTGCTCCCAGGTCGCTCCTGTAAAAAAGCTTTCAGCTTAGTGTGCTATACCTGGTTAAACAACTAAATAAAAAAAAAAAAAAATGTGAAGACTTCCTTCTTGGCATCATCTGTATGGTGCTTCCTTGCAAGGGCACCCTCCTTCCAGGCCTCTGAGCATAGCTGGGTCAGTGGTTATTTATCTTCCGTTGATCAAGGAGGATACCCCAGTGGAACAGTGCCTTTTCAGCAGCCTCTGCTGTCTCAAATGCTTGCTTGTCCCTCTGGGAAAGAGACCACTGGCTGCGCCGAGTAGAGAGTCTGGAACTTCAATTGTTGGCGGCACAAAGCTTGCAACAGCAGTATTCAAGAGCATTAGCGCTTCTTAGTTTGTTTGGGTAGAGGGGAATCAATATAAAAAAAATAAATACTTTGCTTTTTTTTTTTTTAATCTCCTCTTTCATGCACCAGGCCCACATGAGTATATCCTGCCTGCTTGGCTTTGCATTAAGGAAAACGGACAATTATGGATCAAGGTTGAGCAGCAAGGATAGCAGGCTTTGGACTCCGTGCTCAATGGACCCCTGCTCCACTTCCACAGGCATGGCAGGATCAAGCTAAAGGGCTTCTTAAAAGAAGCTGTCCAAGAAGCCACATAGTTCAATTTCTGGGAGGCCATACTGTCAACATTTTTTTTTTCTGTGAGTCTGTCTCTTGGCATCCTCTAGTCTGTCCTGAATTTTAACCTGGATCAGTCATTTGAAGGACCAGTGATTCCAATAATTCCACATGGCAATCTGTTATTAAAAGCTGGGTGTCAGCCTCACCTGCATGGGTTTTCAAAGTCAATTTCTGAGCTGACTGGGTCAAGTTTAGTAGTAAAAGTGCTTTGAAGTCCTGCAGCTCCTAAAGGATGGTATCATAAATTGACATTATTTACAGATTTAAGATGGCAAGGAAAAACTAGCTCGAGGAATGTTGGAGAGCCAAAGGCCTGAGATGCATGAGTTTGAGTCAGTGGGATCCAACTTCCATTTGCAGCCATCTAACCTACCCAGCACTGCTTTCTGCTTCTCTGCTATCCTCATGATCTAGGCAATTCCTCCCTGTGCAATATTTTCAGCACAAATTGTTGTGTTTAAATGAAGTAGGGTTTAGAAAGCAGGGCGCAACATAGAGCTGTAAACTCCAGTGGCAATATCAGAAGTCAGTAGCCAGGGTGTTTAATAGAAATCCATATTGTACTACCAGAAAGCCATCATTTTGATTCACCTATAAAGCCTAAAATTTGTGGCATGCCAAAATGTTTAGCGCGATAAATATGGACCATTATTGGCTTTGTGCCTCTACAAGTCAAATCATTAGGACTGAACATTGCTCACTTTTTTTTTTAAATAATGATCACATCCACATTGGAAGCAGTATAGCACAGTGGTTTAAGGTTCTGAGCCGCAAACCTGGGTTTGAATCCCACAGCCCCCACTTGCATACTGTGTGATCCTGAGCAGGTCACTTAACTTCCTTGTGCTCCGAGGTTGCACCTGTATACCAGCTTTCAGCTTAGCGTCTCTCCTGGTAAAAAAAAAAAAAAATTAAAAGTACTAAAGTACTTTAAACCACTAACATCAAGTCATCATCCATAAATTTTTAGTTCGGTCCAGTAGCAAGAGCAGCTAGCATAGCAAACATGTAAAATGGAATTAATATCTCACAACACACATTTTACGGGCAAAGGCATGCTCACTGGGAGAATGTACTCCATTTGACAAATGCTGCAAAAACTGAAATGGACTCTACAAAGATTATGACAGCTATATGCAAGGACCATTTATTACTTGCCACTACAATGTACATGCGTGCCCACACACACACACACACTCACTCACTCTTCCATTTTAATAAATGGGCCGAAGTCCTTTGTACAACAAATGTTCTCTAAATAGGAATCAGATGTCCCAAATAAATAGTGCATTATTTTTAGTCATTTATTTATATAGTTGTTTAAGAGAGAATTGGTCTGATTTTTTCCAAAAATACAGCTTTAGTGAAATTTCTCCATAGTCTCAAATATTGAGCTTACTTAACGATCATTTTCTACAGCCGGTATAGCCTTTGACTCCTCTCCAGCCAGCAAGCTTCTCCCCCAATGCGGCACTGTGGTCAAACAAGAGTACTCAATTAAGGCCCCAACCCCACAAGATGCGTTCAGCCTTGACCCGGCCTCCTTCAAGGAAGTAGAGATCTGCTGCTTGCCCTGGATTTGAAAAAAGTGCTGGTGCGGACCTCCTTGAAGTTAGGACATTGCGTGCTTACTGCCCCGATCACCCACCTGTTTAATTTAATCACTCTTGCTAGGCACCTTTCCTGACGCATGGAAAAGGCTCACGTCGTCCCACTCCTAAAATCAGGCTCCCCCTCGACCTCAATAAATATAGACTCATTTCCCTTCTACCCACCCTCTCCAAGTTCCTTGAGAAAATTGTCAGCTCTCAATTGTGCAACTACCTTAGGTCCAACAAAAAGCTCAGCCCCATTCAGTCTGGTTTCCATTCCAGCCACAGCACAGCAACTGCCTTGGCCAATGTAACTAATGATTAGTGGCTGGCAATGGACTCAAAACAATATGTGGGGGCCTTATTTCTTGACCTGAGCAAGGCTCTCGATACGGTCGACCACAACCTGCTTATCACTGAACTCTAACATCGGTTTCGACAACACTGCACTGGTTCCAATGCTACTCGACTAGACAGCAACAGCAAGTAAGCACAAGGGGACCCCTCACCTCTCAAGACATCACAAAGAGGGGTCCCTCAAGGGCCATCTTGGGACCTCTCCTCTTTACAATTTACATAAACAATCTTAACTCCGGCATAAAAAATGCATCTGTGCACCTATTCGCAGATGACACCGTGATCCATGTCTCCAAGCCCACCCTTGAGCAGACCGGCAGCATTCTGCGCTGCAGGGTGTTAAATTCTTGTTGCAACCTTTTGAAATGGAAATTGCTGTTCATCGTAAAAAAAAAACAACAAAAAAAACAAAGTCTATGTTCCTTCACACACACACACACACACACACACACACACACACACACACACACACACACACACAATATACTGCCCTCTCCCACGAGGTTTACGCTACTGATCTCCACACTACTGGGAGAACTCCTGGAACCCGTGGACAGGTTCAAGTACTTGGGCATATGGATCAACAGCAAACTTGCATTTATGGTCCCTATAGAGGAACTGTGTAAAAAAACTTAAGCAGAGAGTCGGTCTCTTCTTTCGCCTCAAACATCTCCTCACTTATGAAGCCAAAAGAAAGTTAGTACAATCTACCTTCCCCCATAGACTACACTGACATCATCTATAGCCTTGGTCCATGTACACTTCTAACTAAGCTGGACACCCTATATCAGAGGCCATAAGATTTATTACTGGCACCCCCTACAACCCTCACTGCTCCATTTACTCTTAGCTGGGCTGGCACTCACTTAACCAGAAGATTAATAAATCGGCCATCTGGACTTACAGAGCTCTATCCAGCAAACTCCGAGAGTATATCTGTAACCTTCTGACTATCTCTCATGGGTCTTACTCATTCAGGATATATTTGCATATCACGCTATTAACTCAAAGACTCAGAACTCGCCATGGCTCCCATTCATTAAGCCATGCGCTCCCCACAACATGGAACGCTCTACAAAAGTCCCTCAAACTCTCCAACTTTGTCAGCCTTGCAAAATTTAAAACCCTCTTAAAGCAGATCCTGCAGGACAGCTGTACCTGCTACACCAAAGATCCTCGCAGACGCTACCCTTCTGGCAGTACTCATTGTATGATTGCCTCTTACTCATACTGTCATTCTAGCCTGCTGGCACAGCTTCCTCATTGATGCCACTTTTCCATCAGTTGGCTGCTTCTCCCTCATCCTACCATCCTAGCCTGCTGGCACAGCTCTCTTGCCTCCATGCATGCTGGCACATGCCACCCTTCTTTTCCCCCTGATAAGCTCCCTTATACCTACCCCCCCAAGACACCACCACCCTGTCAGAACTCGTTGAATGCTGCCTCTCTGTCAGAACTCACTGAATGCTGCCTCTTCCACACCTGACATCCAACTTGGTGGCACAGCTCTATTCCCCCGGCGCATGCTAACACATGACACCCTTCTATTCCCCTGGTAATCACCTATATACATATACTTTACCTATTACCCATACCCATTCAACCACCTATATATCTACATCTTTTGCCAATGTGTCCTGATTAAGCATACATTTATCCTCCCTCCCTCTCTGCATGCCTGTCTCTGCTTCTCCACCTCCTCTCCTCATCATGACTCCGTGCCTTGGGCAGCACCCACCTTATTGTGGGGAGGGCACCAGCGCCATCTATAGTTACCCCAGTTTAGACAGGGGCCAGCACTTACTAGTTACTCGCTGCTGCACTTAATGCTTTACCCACTCGTCAATATGTAGTTACTTGTGTTTACCCACCCAAATGTAATTTTTGATGTATATATCTGCACACACTACTCCGCTATGTACTTGTGATTTGTCCCGACAACCTTTCTGCATTATGCACGTCCCTACAACTGTTTAGCATCATTGTATGTCTCCTGCATTTTTTGTATGATCCTGCTTTATTATACGAGTTTGTAGGATATGTGTTTCAGCCCAGGCCCACCTTGCAAATGAGTATTCTGCTCATGGGTGTTCCACTTGGTTAAAGATGGATTGATCCTGCAACTGCAAAAAGCACTCTGAAGAAGGGTCTACTACCAGCCAAAAGATAAACTGGCATCAGTAACACCCTCGAATTTCAAGTCATTCCATTCTTCATTACCGGGGTATTTACATGACAAACAGAAGTTCTCTCTTCTTACAGTTAGTTCAGCCACAGCTGGATCACATTCTGGAGTTGAAGTCATACTGCCCTGCTTATGAAAATCATAGAAAGGTCAGAGGCATGTGAACAGCACAGTGTAAAGGGCATCCTTAAAAAAAAAAAAAAAAAAAAAAACACCTACATTCTCTGTGGCACCACCTAGGCATGGACTTGATGCAATTAGTGTGACATCATATGTCACATTCCTGTTAGTAGTGAATGGCTCCAAATAACAATTTTGTAATGTTACGTATTGGAAATCTGCTGCTGCTGCCAACTGTATTTTTTTTCTGGCTGGTGACCGAATCCTCTCTTTAAACTGAAATCTTAACCTTGTAAATATAGCTATGCATCCAAGCAATGATTTGTACCAATTAAGTTTCACTTAGAATTTGGTCAGACATCTTTAACCCCCTCACACCAGAATTCTTCACATGAACGTATGAAACAGTTGGTATGGTTCTGTTGAAAACTCATTTACTCAGCCATAGTACATCAGAGAGACATAAGGTTTTCTGTTTTGGATGCTGTGTCTCCTGCGGTTTCTGAAACATAGAGGATAACGAATGGTCCACTATACACAAGTGTGTACAGCCATCAAGAGGTTGCCATGGTGACCATATAAACCTTGAGAGTGAAGCTCGAGAGGTACAGTCGCCATGGCTATCTCAAAATGGCTACTCACACTTGCTGTGTTTAATGGACCATACATTGTCTTTCATAGTGCATGGTTCCCCATACACAAGCAAGGGTCTAGGCACTCGCGTTACTGAACAAAAAAGTTGAATAGGTCTAAATGAAACCTGGGAGAGTGCAGTGCCATGGTCAAATGGAATCAAGAGTCAAACAGTCACAGAGACCGGCGCCTATCAAAGGTCCGTAAATATACACTGCTCCTTCACAAAAACAGATTGTGGACCACAATTTAAATCACACCGCACAAAAAAAAAAAAATCCTGTATTGAAATCCATTCAGTTCACTTGGTTAAAAATCCACAAAGATCCACACACACTACTGTGATTTTTAGGTGCTATGTTATGTTGTGCAGTATTTTATTAAAATATGTTCAATTTTACGCATTTCTCTGATGAGTTTGTGAGTGCCAAAGCCTTTTTGCCTTTTGGGAGCTTTCGTTGGTTTTAGAGCACCACTTCCCAGTACGCACTCATTTGGAAAAAAAATTTTTTAGTGCCACTCTCTTCCAGGGTCAGCTCTCACCATTGTGGCCGTTTCAGGAAGAGTGGAGGTTCATGTAATACACATGCACAATGATATTCTATGTTGTTGTGCTGCAGTAGCTACACATCTAGTGCAGCACAGCAAACATAATGACGTGGTTACTGCAGCAGAACAATGTTATTCTAGGTGTGGATTTCTACCAAGAATGGGGTTCTACCATACACTATAGCATGTTACAGCATGGTGGGGAACCACACTGTCACCCAAAAAAAAAAAATCACAAACATCACAATTTTGGCAACAAATGTTAAAATATCTTGTTTCTGGTGCCCAGTGACAGCAGTGAAATATGATATCTGAGGTTGTTCTAGCTCAGGAATGCCAGGTAAAACTGTCCCAATATCAAAGTATATTAAAAAATTCATAACAGTTTCAACTTTTTTGTAGTTTACCAGCATACATGACAACTTTAAGAAATCTCAAAAATGTGCCCCATCCGTACTAAAAACTCATTCTCGCAGATATATTACATCATGAAGACAAAAAGTTTCCCCGTTTTGGATGCTGTGTTACCATGGCTTTCAAAAACAATGATGCATGGCATGGTGTGGAATCCCATTGTCAGACAACCAATTTACAAAAAAAATATTGGCCAATAATGTCAGTGAATCTCATTCCTGACACGGAGAGCAGTGAAATATAAATGTCAAACGGTTGTCCTATGTCAGGGATGCCACGGAAAACTTTCCCAACATCAACATGAAAAACCAAAAACTTCTGATGCATTTTCATCTTTTTTTTTTCTTTCTGTAAAATAGGTGTTCAGCATGCATAACAATCTTAAGAAATCTGAAAAATGTTCCCTTTCCTTAATATAGAAGATAATGTATGGTCTTTGGTTAATAACCACTCTACAGTGTATGGTAGAACGCTATCATCAAAATTCAGTAGAAAAACAAAACAGTTTTGTTATGGTATTGTTCTGACATCTTCCTAGCTGTTAACCACCGTAGAACGATACCATAACAAGAAAGAATGCCACTGCCTGTCACATTCCACAGTAACAGCGCTTAGCGGTAATCAGTACCACAAGCCACTATTCAAATGGCAACAACGGTTGTGCGTACAGTAGCGAGTTAAAAAAAAACCAAAAAACAAAAACCAAAAACAAACAAAAAAAAAAAAAAAACACTCTCTCTGTCTCTCCTCCAGGTACCTGTATTTCAATTTCACTGCATATCCTCGGTGTCCCTCAGTGAGTGAACATTTGGCTCTGCGAGCATTTCAGTAAAGGCGTACAGAGACGCGTTTTACCCAACCATGTATGATCCCCTGTGTTCAGCAATCGCTTCCAAGTGTGCCAGGACTGGTTTTCGAGTTTTTGTTCCTAAAATAAATAATTTGTTAGCATTGTCTTGTAGTCGAACTAGATATTTAAATGCTGTTAAACTAAATAAAGCCTGTATTTCTATTCACAAAAGAATCGCATCAATATCATCATTACAAGGTAAGGCACTGTGCAGTCTTAACATTTTTTTTTTTTTAAATCGCAATTCAATGTGGCCTTTTCCATGCTCCTAAACTGGTGCCAATACACTATAAAAGACAATGTATGGGCACCGGTTAACAACCATGTTGAATTTGAATCTTGAGGGTACCATGGCAACTGTAAACTTCTCGAGCTGTGCTTGAGGTTTACAAATTTGCCATAATACCCGCTCGATGAGAATACAACACGGTTGTTAACTGGTACCCATACATTATCCTCCATGTAAACACTTTGAGAGGTTGCCATGACATCACTGAAAATGCTCGAGAGGTTTTCAGATGTCATGGCAACCTCGAGAAGCGTTTTCAGCACGGTTATTAATCAGAGACCATACATTATATTTTATAATGGATGAGTTACCAAGATTGTGTAATCACAGACTGAATTACTTCACTGAGTTACTTTACAGAACATTGATTGTTGTGAGCATTCTGTTTTGTTAGAACATTGGTATGACAAACTCAAGAAGGGTTAACAGAGTGATGTCATAACGATGGCGTAACACAGTTGTAATCTGCTTGATTTCAGTTAATAAGGGCTCCCCATACATTATATAAATAAAAATAATTTCTCAACCACAGCACACTGCAGAGACATAGGTTTGTTTTATAGTTTTGGGTGCAGTGCCACCATGGTTTTCAGAAACATTACCATATGGCATGGTGGGGAATCCCATTGTTGCACAGGGGGCATTTGAGCAGGGGACAGTAGCACTTGTGATGGGGGATAAACATTACGGGGGGGGGGAAGAGAGAAGGAAGCTTAAAATGTAGACTATAAGCTATATGTGGCCCACTAGACTGGAAAGGATTCTACCAACAATAATACACATAGATCAATCAGAATTTATAAAAGCTAGAAATACAATGGATAATATACGAAGGGTGCTTTTAATACTCGAATACCTTCAGCAGAGGGAAAGTCCCACAGTACTGCTGAATCTGGGTGCCAAGGAGGCTTTTGGCAGGGTGACTTTCTCTGGGATATCCTGTTGACCTTCCATTTCCCAGGACATCCTGTCGACCTTCCATTTCCCAGGACACCCTGTTGACCTTCCATTTCCCGGACTCCATGGTGATATGGCTGTGAAATCTGTATGCAGCACCCAAGGCCTATATACAGATCAATAGGTCTCTGACTGCTCCAATATCTCTGCTGCTCAGGGGGCACGAGGCAGGTTGTCCCCTCCCCCCTTTGCACTATATTTAGAACTGCTTGCCAGTGCAATTCGAGCAGAACAGAACATTGAGGGACATCCACTGGGCCAAACACAATACGAAATCTCACTTTCTGTGGACAACATTCTTCTGAAGGTTTTAAACCCAAAGGAAATCGATCCCAGCTTTGTGGCTGCTTCTAAAGCAATATGAACAGACAGCAGGTTTTAAATGAAATATCACCAAAACAGCAGCATTAACAACTAGATTATTTCCTTCGATGTCCAGGAAAAATACATTTCGACTCGAATGAAACAGGGCGTAATTAAAATACCTAGGTATAATCATACCACAAGACTTAAATAGCACAGAATTGATGAACTATGAACCTCTAACACATACAACTGAACGTGACTTACAAAATGGTAGACACTTACATTACTTAGTAAAAATGAATATTTTACCCCGCCTACTATACTTATTCCAGAATATCCCGGTTTGGCCCTCCCACTTTTACTTCAAGTCATGGAATAAAATGATTTCTACCTTTATATGGGGAGGGGAGAGACCCAGGATATGAATGTCTGTCCTACAACTGCCTTTCGAGGTGGGGGGGATCAGACTACCCAACTTGGAATGGTACGTGAAAGCGGCATTCTTGAAAATAGCAATTCTGTGGTTGGCCTCCTCTTATAGAGCCTTATGGAAAATCAAAGAAACCCACTTATCTGACCTACACGACATTGCCTCCATACTTCTTGCAACCAGACAAAAGTCAATTCCACTAAGGAACTTTACTGGATTTACAAAAGAGGTATTGAGGGTTTGGAATAAGATGAAGTATCATACTACATATTCAGATATATCTTTTTAACACGAAGCGGATAGCGGCAGACAAAAACTTTGCCCCAGCAGAACTAGATCCAACATTTATGAAATGGCACCATTTGGGATTTCACTATATATATCAAATGTTAATTAAAAATGGGAGTAGCCTCATTTGAGGTAATTCAGACAACAATGGGACTCCCTCAGGGAGAATGTTTTGGATTTCTTTAATTAAGAATGTACATACCAGAGCCCTGAAAGACAATGCCTGCCAAACCCTAGGCCGCTTCTGCTGGTAATCCTAATGGGGAGTTCGATAACTTTATAAAAAATATTAAGGGAGGGATTGAGAATTCCACTCAAACAATTTTGAATGGATGGAACACAGATCTGAAGCTGTCAGTCACCCCGGAGGAATGGTTACATAATGCCAAATCGGCTATTAAATTAACGTGCTCCACAATATGGCGTGAGTATTCATGGAAGTGCCATAACAGGTACTTTAGACCCCCAGCAACTCTGATGAAATACATGCCCCCGGAATATGGAAGATGCTGGAGGAGCTGTAGATGCCCCAGGGCAGACGGGCCATATATTTTAGTGTTGTCCCCTTCTGACACCACACTGGTGTCTTTTGCAGGTAGAACTGAAGGAGTGCTTGGGTGAGACCTTGAACTAACAGCAGAAATGGCCCTGTTGTTTATTTTTCTGGACCACACCCCAAAATGTTATAAAACACTGCTGTCCATCTACCTACTTGCAGCCATTAACAGTTATCACAAGAAAACCGGCGGCTTCTAAAATACCAAGCATCTCAGAGTAGCACGAGGCAGTAGAGGAAACATACCAGATGGAAAGGTTGACAGCAGGTATACATGACAGGATACCAGCCCTCACTAGAATGTGGCAGCCATGGATTTGGTACATGGCCCAAGCTGACCCGGATTCTGTTCCTTAAGACATCCTTGAAGTCTTCCTGTCCAAAAGGGGTGTTGGTCTCATTGGGGGACACAGTATAGGGTAATTGCTGAAACAGATCATGTCTTTAAGAATATAGTAATGAAGTTAAAAAGGAAGATGAAGGTATCCAATATATAATGAACAAGATGATTTAAAATTAAAACAGGGGTACAGTGAATTTTGTATGCCAGAAAATAAGATCTATTTCATGTCACAACCACATAAAACAAAACGGTGTAGTTGAAAAGTTATTTGAATGTAAAAGAGAAACATATGTACAAGAAAAAACTGTGTGTCACCTGAAAATCTTAATGAACATATTTAAACAAAAAAATCGAAACCGTTGTCTATCCCTTGATTGCTCAAAATGTGCCAGTTGTAGTGATGAAACTACTAATACCTTTTGTTACAGAGGTGGGGATTAACAGGATCAAAAAAGTCCACAGCTGACTTTACATCACAATATTTTGCTATAGACATAGGCATAATATACTCAAAAGAAAAAAAAATTTGAAAAGGTGAATCCTGAAGAAAAAATTTTCATTTGGACATGGCCTTAGTTGAGCTTAAGTGGAAGTGGAATGGATCACATTAGCAGTCTGGGATGAAAGGTAATCTATATTTGTACTGTAACATTTTTGGGTTGCGCAAGTAAAAATAAATGCAGAATAAAAGGTGTTGAGTGATGAGACTTAAATCAGTGAACAAAGAAAAAAAAAAAAAAATCAAGGCCATATTAAGGTTCAGAGGTGGCCAATGGTGCTCCTTTTCATTCACGTCCAACATAGGCATTACAACAGCAAATATTATGTAACAATGTTTACATTTTTAGAGTGCTCCTCTTGCCTACACCCAAAAACCTGAAAGTAGTACGTACTACCGCACTCTTTTTGTAGACACAGCACTTGATGTTGGTTGCTTCACCAACTCTAATTAAATTGAAACTTTCTAAGAAAGTGCACCTTAAAAAGATTCCAACCAACTCACTTGATTGTGAACTAGCCCCATATAACGAGAGGAAAATGTATGTTATTTCGCTGGTCTGGATCATAGATTTAAACATCAAGGCCATCACTGGAGGCAGTTTCACTTGGTGGTTACAGCACAGAATGGTGAACCTGGAGACACTGGTTTGAATCCTTTATTCCTTACAATCATCACTTGCTGAGTGCAATTTGTGTAACCTCCCAGTGTTTACGTGTTCGGTAATTAAGCAATACTGACTGAACAGCTGGTTGTTTCCTGTGGATTAAGCACTTGTGGGTTGGGGGGGGGGAGTGATCCAAGGCACAGCCGAGGGCCAGTCCCCTCCAGCCTGTCACTAATCCCCAGGAAATGACAGGCTGTAAGGTCATTATTGCAATTATAAATCTAATCGCAATAGTAATGGCAAAATCTGTTTTTTCTTTGGTAAATTAAGTTTACAAACACGCATGCCACTCTGAGCTGTGCTGGGCATTTCTAAGGGATTTACAACCTGTACAGCAGCCAATCAGAGCATGGGTTTGCCTCATGAATAATTACTTATAAATTTATGTCCTTGCAGTTTCTCCCCCCCCCCCCAATTATAATGCACTTTGGGATACAGTCTGCATGAAATGAGCTATATAAAACAAAATTCCTTTTCTTTATCTAGCCTAGAAGAACCATAAGCACGAGCTGAAACATTCTTTATTTTTTATTTTGAATGTTTTACCAGGAAAAAGCATGCTGAACTAGTTATAACTTGTTTCCAGATGCATCCTGGGGGAAAGGGAAATGGGCAACACTAGAAAGCAGGGAATAAAAGCAATACAATAAATGTATACAGTAAACTGTACTTAAAACAACACGGGGAAATAAAATACAGCACTTAATGGCAACCAACAGAGAACAATGCAAATATATAACAAAATGTACACTACACATCACACTTAAAACAGGAGCAGAGAAATAACCATACAGCGATAACTGTGAGGAACAGATGGTGTAACAAGGGAACAATGGCACAGCCACCATGGCCAAAGACAGAGGCCGAGGTTGTGTTCCACAATGCCCAGTGCCATTTTTACTGAGGACTGACCTGCTGATCCCCTACGATTTTCACTATTACATCGAAATAAACAGCCACAAAAAAATGAGAAGGTATAACCACTGCTCTCTCAAGCTTGGGGTTCAAACAAACCATTCAGGAGCTGAAGTGTGGGTCAGAGACTCAAAGTTTGGAATGACTCACTGCTCACCTCAATATTTCAAGGTTGTTTGCTGCCCAATTTCCACAATCCTGGGTCAATTATTGAGCCATTTATTGACCAATTCGGCCATTTCTGTTTTCTGCTTTATTTACAGGCCACTGTCACCACACAATGCCCTGTAAATAAGCAATCCAATTGACTGCAAGGGGGGTATAATAAACATAAGTAAGCAGAAATCCAGGAGCAGGATAAGCAGTATTTAGTCAAAATCTGAATTAACAGAACCCTTTAGAATGAGTCAATTTAATTCTTTGGTAACTGGGTAAGGTCCACTAGGCACAATGCCTGTTTTCAGGGGTGACCTGGGAGCACTGGGGAGGTTAAGTGACTCGCTTAGGGTCACTCATGATGCAAGTGGCAGTTGTGGGAATCAAAAGATGGTATGTACCAAGCTCATACTGCCAGACAAATCGGAATGTTCAGTGTTTAGACCATGTTTGTTACTTTGTTTTCCATCCAAATCACGTCCATCCAATTTATCTGTCATTTTCTTAACTGTGTATATGTTGCCCACCTCCAGTATGGCTCTGTCCAATTACCAAGTTGGTAACCCCAGCATACCCTGAATTTTGTGGTAATGGACCATATTCACAAAAGACTCGTCCTTACTATGTGCCTGTGGCGAAAAAAGAAACACTCAGTAAATGAATAGAGCCGCAATATCTTCTTTCTCTAGAGGATCTTCAACATCAGTTTTCAGTTTACAGTGGGGCAGCTACTATACACACACACACGTACACCTACACCTCAATTTGCAATCAGAGTGTCCAAATGTGACCTCCCCAGAGAAAACCTGCATACAATAAACCTGTCCATATGAAAGCCAACCCAACTCATTAAACAATGTGTGTTCAATTTGCATAGAAGGGATCTCAGTCACTAAACTACAGACTGCTGAAGAAAACCCGCACAGTTCTACAACCATACCTCGCCAGGCTTATTTTAGGCACTGCAATTAGGGCTTGAGTCTTAAGCATTAACGCACTGGTTGACATAACCCCACCTGATAGTAAAGTATAAAGAAGCATATCCTATTTGAGCACACCATACTGCAATCCTAGGCAACGGGAAACTAACCAGCCTCGCTATCCACTGCGGAGGAGCTCAGAATCCAAGCGTTCACCGCATTTTTACAACCGCAATCCAGTCCTAGGCTACTAGCCCTAGATCACTTTGACATTTTTCTCCGGTGACTGATTAGTCTACACCGATTTTCCAGCGTTTCTCAATTTCCATTACTTCCAGTGGAGTTGCTCTGGACCCCGTACATAGTTGTAGCTCAATGTTCCTGCAAAATACATGAATCCCTACAGATCTAGGCAGGGGCCTGCAGTGCATTACAAAATGTATTTAGACTATTTTTAGCGAAATCCTAGCTGTTTCCTTTGCAAGGGCTGCCGCGTCCACTACCCCGGCATTAAAGGGAACACATGGCTAGCTGGCTTTGACAGTTTGTTTTTTCAAGTGCAACGTGATGTGAACACTGGAGACACTCCGCTGTGCTAAGTTCCTAAAATGCAATGCACCGTCTAAAGTGAACTCAGGAGACGCTCCGCTGGGCTGAGATACTAGAAATGCAATAAACCACTAAAAGTGACCCTAGCTACACCTAAAACAAAAGCGAGTCCCGGACCGGCATGTTTCATGACGAAAGTTCTATACAGATGAGTAACTTACTGTGCTGCAGCTGAGAACTCGCACCCTCCACTCCAGCAGTCCCTACTTAGGAAATTTTAGATCCCGGTTGCTGTAGAGCCAAGCGGAACCAGTGCCCCGCTCAGCCCGTCACTCACACTCACCCGCTTGATAATTCACTCAATTAGGGTGTCCGTCTGTTCCCCCCGCCCTTCGCCGGCGTATGCTCCGCCCCCACCGCGACCCCTCCCTGTTTCAGCCAAACGCTCCGCCCTATCCAAGCTCGTTCTCCAGTTGATGTGTCCTTCCACGCCGCTGGCTATGAGGTTGTAGCGGCTCGTTTGCTACGGTCCACTTTCTGTAGTGGCTGGGTATAGTGGACTGGGCACTCGACCCATGGTGTGGGCCTACGTGTTTATGGACTACACTACACGCCTGATTTTACTGAAGTTCTGAAGCGTTGTTGTTCTTACTTCACGTTTGGGAATGTAACTAGGAATGCGCGGACCTGAAAAAGTCCGGAGTGGTACCACATCGAGCTGCCCGTCAGAGTTTGCTACCGTAGTTGTCTGCGTATTGTGAATACGCATGCGCAGTTGCGAGCTCAGCCCCAGAGGGTAGCAATATTTTACCGGCTTCTCGCTCGTTGAGTTTACAGCGCTCTCTGTATGTCAGGCTCTCTAATCGGTAACCAGGGGTGGGTATCCGCGTTTCTTATTAAGTAAGCATTAAGCCACGACGAAGGTGGCATCTAATGCTGGATTGATGCATGGGAGGAGGGCGGCGGCCTTGGGCCACCCCCCCCATGCATCAATCGCATTAGATGCCACCAACGGAGTGGCTTAATGCGCTTGTATCATGGGCCGCGCATCGGTGGAGGGATGTGGAGGGGGCCCACTGTGACAGGTAAAAAATAAGAGGTGGTGAGAACTTTTCAAACTGTTACTGCACTTTCACAGAACGCTCTACAACATTACATACATACTGATGTGATGATTAGCGACTGTCTGTATAGTGGCGCGGAGGCGGGCAGCCAACAGTCCTGTGCCTCTTCTGGAGACTTTGGTGCAGGTATTCTCATCATACCCGCAGTGGGAGGTCTGCCATGCAGGGTTCCGCCGCTCCGAGCAGCGCTGGACTCACGCTGTGCATCTCGGTCGCTGTCACTTCCTGCTGCTTCCGGGATAGTCGTCCGGCGGCAGCATCGTCCAGGTGCTCTCTGCATGATGCTGCCCGGTCTGCCCTGCAGTGTGTTGCTGTGACCGGGCGCTTCTACCAAACAAAAGTAAACCGGGCTGTCTTGCATCGCCTCTCACCCCTTCACAGGCCCACAGTGATCCAACTGTGCGGCGTGGGTTCCCGTCCCCGGCTCTGTTTCCCATCTTGGAGTGTAGCAGGGCTCCAGGACCGCCGCTCGTCTTGCTCCTGCTCTTGGTTCCCAGAGCACCCAGTGCTGCTAGGCTGGGGTCTGGTTGGTGACGGTACTGCCAAGCGGCATTAACCCAGCTTATATGCCGTGCCCGCTCGGCTGCTGTCTCGCGACCTCTTCCACCTATCGCTGATCCAGATTCCTGCACACTATTAATACCATGTTATAATGGGGCTTATTTAATTTATTTACCGACCACAAACATGTAATAAGTAAGCAATAAGGCATGATGGAGTGTATATGGAACACATTTACCGCGCCAGCCTTAGGCAATAGACCTGGCGGGCCGAAGGCCGAGTGACTTTAGCCACTAGCCCTGCGGTAAAATGTGTTCCACGCACATCCCAGAGTGCCTTATTGCACTTATAAAATGGGCTCCTTTTTTAAAAACGTTTTACAGTTGGGAAAAGCATGTTTATATATGGAAACAATAGATTTACTTGTGTACATTTATGATTATTTATTTAGTTTTTGTTGACCGGGTAAGCGCACTAGACAAATCCTGACTATTTTCAGGCACGACCCGGGGGAGGGGGATACAGATGAATGCCAACTGACCTTGAACCAGATTAAGCTGTTGGTGGTAATTTTAGTGAATGAGGGAAATTTGGCCAGGACACCGGGGAAATTCTCCTACTCTTTTCGATAAGTGCCATGGGATCTTTAACATCCACCTGAACTACCACCAATCCAGGCAGATGGGACCTCGGTTTAACGTCTCATCCGAAAGATGGCACCTCAGAAGTGCAGCACCCCTCTCATGCTGTACTACAGTGTCAGTACTGGGATATTAACCCAAGTGCCAGATGTGGGAACTGAACCCATAGCCCTCTGATCTCCTGGCCTCAGAGGCGAGTGTGCTACCTACTGAGCCACTGACACTGACAAATGTGTCTATGATAAAATAGACCTTCCACCCACTACAAATGATGTTGATGGTGATATCATTGTATTATTGCCTACTTTCTTCTTCCTGTTTTTTCCTCCACATTCAAGATATGGAATGTTTATCATAGAATGTTTGCCATGGAACACATGGATTCAAAATTCTGCTCAGTTCCATTGGCAGAATGTTTCTCTCCTAACACTCTGTACACACAGACAACAAGTAAGCAATAAGACATGACAGGGTGGTGGTTGTTATGTGATAACCGCACACCTAGGTGCGTGGTGAGGCATGAGGCTGAAGGCCGAGTGTCCTTCCTCGCACCTAGGTGTGCGGTTATCACATAACAACCACCACCCTGGAGTCTTATTGTGCTTATAAAATGGGAAATAACTATGGAAAAAAGGACACTGACAAGGTGTTTATATTTTGAAAACTTTGTAACATTTATTTAAATACAGAATAGAGATTAATTGAAACATTGAGATAAAATAGTCCCATGGTAAACTTTTTTGAATGGTAAAAAATAGCTATTACCAACAACATTAGCAAACAACAGTCTACTCGTTGTAGTTTATGAATTGCACTTTACTTCACTGTGATTTTCTTAATCTGTCCTGAACATTGATTTCGCACACCGACTGCGCCATTGTGCGCTACATGTGCAAAAACACATTTTGGGTGAGATGTGAAAAATGACAGTTGTACTGTTCATAAGGAGGTGTGGTAAAATTGCAATAGTGAAAATCTGGAGTGAAAATATTAAAAATGCTTGAAATTACGAGTGTGCGTCGGAACTACGCACCGCACATACGTAAAACAGTCGTTTTGTGGAATATTTCCCCAAATTTTCAACATAGCCAGTTTAAGACCACTGCTCATGAACAGTGTCACTGTGATTTTATTAATCTGTCCGGAACATTGATTTCACACACCGACCACGCCATTGTGCGCTACATGGGCGAAAACACATTTCAGGTGAGATGTGGAAAATGACAGTTGTGCTGTTCATAAGGAGGTGTGGTAAAATGGCAACACTGAAAATCTGGAGTGAAAATATTAAAAATGCTCGAAGTCACAAGCGTGCGTAGGAACTGCAGCATGCGCTAGTAAAACAGTCATTTTGGGAATATTTTCCAACTTCAACTATAGAGTTTTTGGAGCCTACCTCATGAACTGTGACACTGTCATTTCATTAATCATTCTGGAAAGGTGGTTCCGCGCGGTGACTGCGGAACCACCTTCGGACGATGTGAAATAACGGTGTCACTGTTCAGAGGTGAGGCCCAAAACCTATGTTGAAATTTGGTGAAAATATTACCCAAAATAGCTGCGATATGCACTAAAGTTGAAAAAATAAATTTATGCCATTATACAGCTTACCAGCATTTCTTCAGTTCGCGGTTGGCTTTGAAGAGTGCAGCGTGTTCCGGTCCACGAAGATTGTCGCGCCGGGCTCCGAGGGTAAGTATGGGTTGAGGTGGAGGTGTGGGGAGATGGGTATGCAGAGGGTGGCGTGCGGTTGGGAGAGGGGCAAAATAATCAATGAGGGAAGGTTTTTTGTTTCAGGTTTTTACACACAAGGGACTTTTGCCACGCTGAGGTGGGCTCCCAGTGTGGCTTGAGGGGGACAGTGAAGCTGATGGGAGATTGGGCACCCCCATCGGCTAAGGAAGTTTCTTGCCACGTTGAGGTGGGCTCCCAGTGTGGCTTGAGGGGGACAGTGAAGCTGATGGGAGATTGGGCACCCCATCGGCTAAGGAAGTTTTTGCCACGCTGGGGTGGGCTCCCAGCGTGGCATATAGTTATTTTAGGAGGCAGTGAAACCGAAAGTTGGGCACCTATCGGCAAATTAAGCTTTTGCCATGCTGGGGTGGCCCCAGCATAGCACCAGGCAGCTTGGGGATAGTGAAGCTGGACGGGGATTGAAGTTCTGCCGGCTAAGGAAGTTTTTTGCCACGCTGGGGTGGACCTCTTTAACTTTTGGTGTCTACCATCATGCACAGCACACTTCCATCTCGGGAAGCGATCAGCTTTTTTTTTCAATGCCTCTCTGCACTCGCGTTGCGTTGTACGTTTGAGTTAACTGATAGCCCATGTCACCGGCCGATTACCTCTATGGATTGCGAGTTACATCAGTGCCATGATAAGTATCAGTTTCTTTTTTTTACTGCTGCTGTGGCAATTCACTTATACACCCAGACTACAAATGTGAGCTGTGTGTCGCAGTGGGGACTGGCGTGTGATATGACAGGGATGGAGCTAGGGCTGGATTGCACTACGATTCCTACATTTTATCATGTGTATGCTGAGGGGGAAGTACTCAGTGAATGTGGGAGAGAAGCGGTTTCAATTATTTGTCAGTGCTTTGGGAGAGAAGGGTGAACAAGCGTGCAATCAGCTGTTAGGACAGTCTCCCGAAGCTGAGATTGGATGCATAGGTTGTTCATCTACTGCGAACAGCAGGATGTGTGGCCTACTCAGAAAAACGCTGCAGTTCAGTTTAGTTCAGTTTAGGAGAGGGACAGTGATGCAGCTAGCAATGGCCACTAAGGTTTACTTGATTTATTGTGTGAGATTTTGTTCTCGTTTGTGTTATGGGAGCATGGTATTTTTTAAATTTTGATGATTTCGCTTGCCAGTCAGATTCTTTACTAACATAGAGGTCGGGCATTCCATTACAGAATGTGGGGAAAGCATTTATTATGGGGTGGCCTTTGTATAGCTGGCTGGAAAATGTTCCCAACCCGGTGGTTGTTATTCCTTATACCACTGGATTCCAAGCCTGTCAACCAATCAGGAGACATGATTTTTCTTGATCATTTCATAATACATTACACCTCTAAAACATCTAAAAACTGAAAAAAGGAGTACCTATTAATGCATAAAATAGGATACGTCAGCAATAGGTTAACTAGTACAGTACTTTGCAGTAAAAGTATTTATTAGTAGAGTTGGTTGAAAATAAATAATTTCTCTGTTACATGTAAATTTTATCATATAAATACACTGTAACATTTGTAAATTTGTAAGACATAAGCTGTGTTTAAAACTTAATTTTCATTACACTGTACTGTAGTTACATAGTCTCATTGAAGGCAACCTCTTTATTTTTGTTTTTCCTTATGTGCTGTGGTCTAGTACATAAAAGGAAAACTGCTATAGGATTGAGGTGAAAGGTTAGTAAGGAAAAAAGCCTTCAAACCTGCCAGGTTGCCTCTTTTTTGGTGGGCAAGGAGGGTAGATTTCACCTGAAAACTCCGCTATATAAGATTCAAATGTACGTGCTTTTATTAACATTAGCGGTGTATTTGGGCACTTTGGGTCTGCCTCTGCCTATTTACCTGTGTTTTCCCACCTTTTCTTTTTGTTTATAAGGTATTACTGTATTGCCTACTTTCTTTATCCTATTTTTTGTTTTCTGTTTTTCCCCTCACTCAAGGCATAGAATGTTTATCATGGAATGTTTACCATGGAATACAGGGATTCAAAATTCTGCTCTGTTCCACTTGTAGAATGTTACTCTCCTGACATTCTGTACACACAGACAACAAAGGCCTGTTTTAGAGCCAGAGACTCAATTATATCACTGTCAGGGCAAGCATGAGAGATTTCCCTGATGAGCAGATAAAAACAGAAGGGGGAATTTTCATTGTTAGTAAACAAACAGTTGTAATGAAAACTATAAACAATACTTAATGTTTTTAATTTGTTTATGTGTGTAAGGAGAGTGTGATGATCAGGGAAACAACATTTAATTAATTTATTTTATTTTTAATTTAAGGTAGTTTTATTTTTAGGGCCCAGTTGAAGGTTTTCTTACAGAGTAAAGGCAGCAGCCATGTTTATAATGGAAGATCAGTTCTGGTTGAAGGGGGACTGATGAAAGATAGTTCTGGTTGTATGAGGACTGATTTGCTCATTGTGTGATGTGGTTTAGGACCAGGATGACTGTGTGTGTGTATATAGAGATTTTAACATACAGTCCGCTGATGTCTCTTGGCCAATGAGATTTCTAGATTTTTTCTTGCCATTTTATAAAGGCCTTTGTTACAGCCAGAGACTCAATTATCTCACTGTTGGGCAAGAAGAAGACAGTTCCCTGATGAGCAGGTAAAGACAGAAGGGGGATTTTTCACTGTCAGCAAAGAAACAGTTGTAGTGAAAACTATAAACAATATTTATTGTTTCTAATTTGTTTATGTACATAAGGAAAGTGTGATAATCAAGGAAACTACAGTTAATTTGTTTTACTTTTTATTTAAGGTAGTTTTATTTTTAGGGCCCAGATTAAGTTTTTTTTTTACAGTGTAAAGGTAGCAGCCATGTTTGTGGTGGAAGATCAGTTCTGGCTGTAGGGGGCTATCCGAAATGCCTGTGTTCCAAATGCCCATTGATCTGGTTTCCAAACTCTTCACAGTCCCTTTTTTTTAGCCACGTGTAAACCGTATTTTACACATAAATAACAGCCAATCAGATTCCATGATTTTACCTTGCCATTTTATAAAAATAGAATTGTTGTGGTCCTGTGTGTTTACGTTGGAATTGACCCACAGTATTCTGAGAGTGGAGTCTCTGGCTGATAGGATAATTTTTTTTTGGGGGGGGGCTGAATCTATTCACTGACCAAGCACACTAAATCAGAATTAAAAAAAATATGTTTAAGACAGAGTGGACCCTTGTCCTCCCCTCACAGCCTGTTGTCACTGTTACGACCTGAGGAACAGGGACAGATGCACTCCAAATGAGGGACAAAGTGGACAATGAACTTCAAAATGAGGGACACATCATCAGACTTGAAGATATAAAGTCAAACCACCATGGAAACCCTTGATTTCATTTGATCAAGGTTTAATTTGTCTGTAGCATCAGAAAATGTTATGAAATTTTGCTTTACTACAGTTGTATGAGTGCATCTCCTCTGTGTGGGCAACTCCAGATGTAGGAGATTGTGTGAGACAGAGCACTTTCATAGGGTAAAATAAGGGATTCCTCATATAATGAGGGGCAATTAAGAGGTATGCCTTTTTTATTCTGAAAAAAACTGTCTCTGGCACTAGTTATTCACTGACTCCAAGACATCTCCAAAAAAAGATTAGTTAAGAATCATGATCCATGGGTATGGGAGTGGACCCTCATCATTCTGAGAAAGGCTGTGTGAGTGCACCTCTTTTAGGATGCCACTATTGTGTGTTGGTATTTTGTTTTGAATGCTGATTTTCTTGTCTGTGCATATTTATTTATTACAGGCGCAATGGCCATCTGACAGCTGAAACTGATCCAGTAGCGTAGCAAATTCCCAGAGGGCCTGGGTGCAAGGCAATATTACAGGGCCCCTTCCCAGCTTTGAATAAACATCAAAATTATGATTTGGGCCCCTCAAACCTCGTGGGCCCAGGTGCCACTGCACCCCCTGCAGCATTGTAGCTACACCCTGAACTGATCGTGTTACTTTCAGCAGTCAGCCAGCATTGCTAACCCCTTACATTTCACTGGTGCTAATTAGAATACCTGTGTGAATTTGACCTTCCTGTGGAGTGGGGCTGCAGGCATACTGGGGAAGTGATGGTGAGTTGGGGATGTGATTTAGGCTGCTAGCTACTCCCCATTTTTTTTCGGTCCCTTTTACATATTGCTTATATAGAGACATTGTTTAGATTTTTTTACCAGCTGATAGTTTAAGCTTTTGAGTGCATACAAAGTTTTATTTTTCAGTATCTGGGTCTGAGTTCATTGAGTAACCTTTTTGGTATTGATCTGGTGTTTTTGGGTTTAGCTGCCCTAACTCATTGAATGAACCCTTGAGTGGCTTCTTTATATTTCATTGGAAGTGTGGGATTGTGCGGGCATACTGAGGAAGGGATCAGGGAGGTAGGTGGAATATATGGCAAGTGTTGGACTGAGCTGGCATGGAGGTCAGTGGGACTGTATGGGTGGGGTTGTGCTGGCACACCAGAGAAGTGATCTAGGAGGTGGGTGAGATTATGATGACACACTGTGGGAGGGATATTCAGCAGGAGTGAGACTTTGCTGGCACACCGTTGAAATGGTCGGGGAGGTGAGTGGGATATATAGCTGAAGTGGCATTGTGTTGGCAGAGCAGGAGAGGTTGGGTGGGATGTACAGCAGGGATGAAGCCTTGCAGCACAGTGTTGAACCAGTTAGGGAGGTGTGTGGAATAAATATATGATGGGTGGGACAGTGGGGGCACATCAGAGAAGAGATCAGGGAGGTGTAGGATATGTGGCAGGGGTCAGACTGTGCTGGAACAGCAGGGATGCGACTGGGGAAGAAGGTGGGATATATTGCATGGTCTGAATTGTGTGGACAGACCGGGGAACTGATTAGGGAGGTGAGCAAGATATATGCAGGGTGGAGACTTTACTGGCATTCCAAAAAAAGCAATCAGGGAGGGGGAGGATGTATGATAGAGGTGGGACTATGCAGGCACACAAGGGGACTGTTCTGAGAGGAGGGTAGGAGACAGTGCAGGGATAGGACAATGCAGGCAGACTGAGGAAGTGATGGGATTGTGGGGGAATGTATTGCAAGGCTGACACTGTGTTGGCATACTGATGAAGTGACTGGAAGGGGTGAGACTGTGTAGGCACACCTAGCCACACCAGAAAAGGGTTTGGGGAGGAAGGCAGGATCCATTTCTGGGGTGGGACTGTGTAGGCACACCAGGGAAGTTATAGGGGAGATGGGTGGGATATATGGCGGGGAGGGGCTGTGCGGGCAGATTGGGAAAGCAATTGTGAGGTTGGCAAGATGTACAGCAGGGGTGGAACAGTGCTGGCACACCAGGGAAGCAATCAGGGAGGGGGGTGGGATATATGGCAGGAGTGGCCCGGGACTCTGAAGGCACAGCAGGGGATCAGTTGAAGTGTGAGGGTATATGGCAGGAGTGGGACTATGCAGGCAAAGCAGGGAAGCGATCGGAGAGATGGGCAGAATATATAGAAGGGGTGAGTCTGTACAGGCAGATGGGAAGTAATTGGGGAGGTGGGTGGAATATACAGTATGGTAGGGACGGGATTGTGTGGGCAGACCAGGGAGGTGAGTTGGATATATGGTAGGGGTGGGACTGTGCTGACCACCAGGGAAGTGGTTTTCTGAATTTGGCGGTGTATATGGCAGGGTGGCACTGTGCTGGCACACTAGGTAAGTGATCAGGCAGGTGGGTGGGATTTTACAGGCACACTGTGGCAGTGAATAGGGAGGTGGGGTATTTATAATAGGGTTGTGACTATGTGCACATCGTTAAAGTGATTGGGGGAAATGGATGGGATATTCAGTAGGGCTGGGACTTTGCGGGCACAACTTCGAAGCAGTTGCCAAAATAGGTGGGATATATGGCAGGGGTAGGACAGTGTGGGCAGATGGAGGAGGTGGGTGTCATGTATGGCAGAGATTGAGCCATGCAGGCACAATGCTGAAGCAATCAAGGAAGTGAATGGGATGGATGTCTGACAGGAGTGGGACAGTGTGAGCAAATTGTAGAAGTGATCAGAGAGGTGGGGGGATATACGGCAGGGTAGGACTGTGTGGAAACAGTAGAGAAGTGATTTTGGAGGATTGCGGGATATGTGGCAGGGTGAATTTTCTTGGACAAGTCAGGGAAGTGATCAGGGATATGGGTAAAAAAGTAATGTAGTAAGTAATGTTCATTTAATTAGGCACCCAATCCCAGAGGCTCTGGGTGCTGTACAGTAAAAACATATTTATACAGGGTTATTTATTATTTTTTGTTTTTGGTACTGTTTCCCCTTGCCACCTGTCTGCTTACCTCACACTTCCAGGCATCCTCCTGAGGTTTCCAGGCACCGCCCCAAGGACCCCTGGCTCCATATTCAGGCCCGCGGCTTGCCTCTCACGGCGGGGAGGTGGAGAGCTCCCTTCTCACTCTCACACCAGGACCGGATCTAGTAGAGCCGCGCACCCTTGGTGCCGAGTTTGTCCCCTGCGGAGACGGCCATCAAGTCACTGGGACTGGTGCCCATATTTTCCATTTTTCTCCCCTTTGGACATCTGTGGCATGCATTGATGCCAAGGGACAGGAGCGCGCACACTACTGCACGCGCCCCTTCTGGGTGTCTGCCACAGCATGTCCCCCAAGTCTTCCCATGGCCTGCCGTCACCCCCAGCCACCGCCAGAGGCCACTAGACCACCGAGGTGTCCCGCCCCCCTCCCCGGAGAAGGAGAGCAGTCCTACAGATGCTCAATCCTTTCCTTCCCGACGACCCAGGCTCGTTCCCGAACCCGGGTCGCCGACGAGGTGTGGCTTCCAGCTCCTGAACCCTCAGCACCACCACGCTGGCTTTTATACAGGGTTATTAAAACATTTCATTGTAAATATTCAGCAACAATATAAAACCATTATATACACTAAAAAGCATTTGCAGGATAGGCTAGATTAAACACCTGAGTCTTTAGGCCACCCTTAAATGCCTCCACCATAGGGGCCTCCCTCAAAGACTATGGCAGTGAGTTCCAGAGGACCAGGCTGGCCACCCCAAATGATTGATCACCCAAGGGTTTTCAGCCCAGTCCTCAGAAGCGACAGGAGGCCTTGGGTGGAGGAACGAAGGGAGCGAGCCTGAGCAGCTAGAGTAAGAAGGTTTGACAGATAGCCAGGACACAATCCATATATGGCCTAGGTGAGCAAGCCCACCTTGAAGAGAACCCATCACTTGACCAGCAGCCAGTGCAGACCCCGCAGGACCAAGTTCACATGACAGGACCTAGGTAGTCCTGTCAGCAGCTTGGCCGTTGCATTCTGCACTAGCTGCAGCCAGCAGATGTTCCCTCCACTGACCCAGAGATACAAAACATTGCAGTAGTCTAGTCTTGACGTTACAAATGCATGTACCAGTGATGATAGGTCTTCGGGCAGAATTAGGGATCAGTACGGGCGATGTTCCTCAGATGATAAAAAACACTTTTGTCAACATCCAACTCCTGAGTTTCAAATGTCAGCTTGTTGAGGATCACGCTCAGATTTCTCACCCTAGAGGACACCATCAATTTCATTGACCCTAGGACCAAACTTGTTGTCATCCCGAGGTGTCCCCATCACACCAGCAACCTGACTCAATCGCTAATACCTCCATCTTGTTTAGGTTAAGTCTCAACCAGTTAAGAGTTCACCCAATCCTGGATATTTGGCAAGGCATTTATTCAGCAATTCAGTGGCAAAAGACATGCACAGCTGGGTATCATCTGCATCACAGTGAAAACCCAGGCTGTATTGTTTGATGATCTTCCCCAGAGGTAGCTTGTATATCGAGAACAACATCGGTAAACGATCGAACCCTAAGGAACTCCACAGGTCAGAGGCATCAGGGATGAGGAAAAATTCCTCATCACTACCCTCTGCCTCCTACCTGAGAGAAATGACTCAAACCAGTTGATGAGAGTACCAGTGAGTTCACAAAACTCTCTTAAGGTGATCCAACAACACAATGTAGTCCACATTATCAAATGTTGATGACAGATCAAGAAGAATGAGAATTGATCAGTTCCCTCAATCGCTTATCATGCAGAGATCATTATGCACCTGGACTAGTGCCATCTCTGCGCTGTGTCTCGTCCTAAACCTGGACTGGAATGGCTCATAGATGTCACAGGTCTCCATATGTTCCTTGAGTTGCAGAGCCACTATCTTCTCTACAGTTTTCATTAAGAATGGGAGGTTGGAGATTGGTTTATAATACGCCAGAATAGCAGGGTTGAGAGATTGTTTTTTCAGAAGGGGCCTCACCAGCACCTCCTTCAAGGCATCATGGTGGGGGACCCCTCACCAACACCTCCTTCAAGGCATCAGGGGGAGAACCTGCGCTCAGTGAACACCTGACTATCCTGGTGAACACTGGACTGATAACCTCAACGCAGCCCACTAGGAGACGCATTGGGCCAGGGTCCAGTTCACAACAAGTGGGCCACAGCTTTGAAATCACCTTGGAGACCTCAGCCACTTCCACTGGCTGAAACTCTTCCCAGACAATAAGAGTCCCCTTGCTCCACCCAGACCCCACCCTGCGGGTCTGGTCCAGCCCCACTGGCGAGATCACAACCTGAATAGAGGATACCCTGTCAGAGAAAAACAGAGCAAACTCTTTACAAAATGCTACTGAAAAGCTCTTTTCAGCTGTAGACGGACAGGAAGAAGAAGCCTGTCCACAGTCCAAATGAGCTGAACTGGTCTGTTCTTCCATGCGGCAATCTCCCTTGGCAGGAACTCTGCCTTCTTATGGTCGATTACCCTTTGGTAATCAGCATAATGATTCCTCACAGTCAGTCTATCCTCTAGCTGAGTCATACACCAGCAACGCTTCAACCTTTGACCCATAGTTTTCATCGCCTTGAGAGCCCCATCATACCATAGGGGTCTCAGGTGAGTGGACTTGAGTCGTATATAGACCAGTGCAATGGCATCAAGCACCTCGGAGACAGCCCTATTGTAAGCTGCTACCGACTCACGCAAGTTGGCCGCAATAACAGCACTAACACTGGAAAAATCAACCACCTTCATCAGTTTCTCTGGGGAAAATCCCCTTAATGGGTGATAGCTGATCATCTCAACAGGGGAAGGACCATCGGTGGAAGCCTCAAATGAGAACTTCATCATGCATTGATCGGATCAAACAATATTATCAGTCTTGAGGTCAGTGAGACCCATTGGGAATATCAAGTCCAAGGTGTGGCCGTGATAGCGGGTCGCAGAGGCAACTGCCTGTGCAAGGCTCAGCGATGTCATCAGCTGGGAGGAGGTCAGATCCAAGCTGCGAGGATTCATCATTGACCCAGACATTGAAGTCGCCCATATAGTAATTTTGATGGGAAAGATCCTGAAGCACATAATTTAATATGCACAGGCAAGGAAGTAGTTTTTAAAGTAGATCAGATGCATTTTAAGGATTACAAAACTGATGCATCACTGACTAACATGATAGCACATATGTTAAGAGCTGAACTGGGGCTACCAGTTGTTGCGGATGCACTCAATATGGTAACTAGGGATACTTCCAACTCAGTTTACTTTATACTTCCCAATATGGACATGGCAAAACAAGTCTGGGCAAAACAAGGCCTGGTAAACTCATTGGGATTGTTGTTATCAACGCCCGTTACTTGGACAACAATCTGGAAAAATACCTATAATGGGGTAAAAACAGGAAAAATGCTAACATATGATAAATTTAAGTCTACCCTTGCATTGTTGAATTGGGAGTTTGGAGCATCCTCTGAATTCTCTATGTTTTCCATCTTTGGGATAGAAACATTGGAGGGAGAAACCGTTGTTAGTTTATCCACCCTTTTGAGGACGATTCTTGCAGCCATTATTAAAACCCATATACTCCCTGAAGAATTAGTGCAGGCAGAAAGAGTTTGGAAGGGTAAAGAGGGTACTCAGATAAACTGTCTTATTTGTTCTGCACAACTATTGGCATTATTTTTGGAGAACAGACATATGCTGGATGAGGTGGGTATTTACTTGGTGGAATTAAATGAGTGGGACATACTAGCGTAATCTAGAATCGCTCAATCATGACTACAATTAGTAGAAAGTCAAAATGATACTTCATTAGATCAGGATTGGGGGTTAGTAAGTAATTTTACTTACAATGTTCTTAATTGGAACATATAAGGACTTTACAATAAGTTTGCAAACCCGTAATGGGTTACCTTTATTTCTAGATATGAAGTCATTAATTTATTCTTCAAGAGACATGGGTTCTAACACTCCCCTAGTTGAATGGCTATGAATACAATCTTGCTCCTGCAATTAAAGGAAAAATGCATGGGAGAAATACAGGAGGTTTGGTAACCATGATAAAAATCAGGGACGGATTAAGGGTATTAAAAAACTATTCACCCACTCCCGAAATACTTATGGTAGTTGTTGACTGGGATTTGTGTATAGTTCTGATTGCAAATATATATATTCCACCAAGTTTTCATAACCACCCAACATACGATTTCTGGTCCAAACTGTATATGGAAATAGACTTAACTACACAATTAAACAAGGTAGATATTGTTTTATTAGCAGGTGATTTCAATGCTAGGATAGCAAACTTTGACAACTTATCGGTGTTGCAAGAATCATTATATATGTCAGATTTGGAACAAAGAAATACGACTGATATGACTGTTAATGAGGCAGGGAGACATTTTCAAACTTTCTTCACAGATAATAATCCTTTGATCCTTAATGGGAGACTAGAGGGGGATCAACACAGGGAAAGTACTTTTTTTTTCCCATTAGGTAGGAGTGTGATCGACTTTATTTTATGCTCCCCCCTCAGTTATCATTCTTCCAAGAGATTGGAAGTGGTTATGTGAACAGAAAGTGATCATGCAGCAATCTTGCTGGATTTTAGGAATTCTGATAGCAATATCTCTTCTCCAAAGAAGCCTATGGCAGAGCTCGAGATTCCTAAGGCTGAATAACAAGATTATGAATGGAGTCTCAAATCTCATATACTTCCCCAGCTTTGCTCATTTATACCATAGAGTACAGACTGATCCTAAAAGTGAGCAAATAGTCAGCTACTGAATTTAGGATATCAATAAATCAATACAGTGATTTATTCTACTAACATTAGTAAGCCTCAGTTAGCATCTTGGTTTGACAACCATTGTAGGAGAGAGAAAGGGAACTTAGCGAGGCTTATTATGCAGACGAAACAAAATCCAACTAAGAGGGCAATTTCAAAGCTAAACAAAGCTAGAGGTAAGTATAAAAAATGTCTTGTCCAAAAAAAAAAAATGAGTTTACTCATAAACAGTGGGAAGTAATGTATCAAGCCATCAAGGAGGGTGATGCTAGGCTCTTCTGGGCCTTAGTATCTAAGGGAGTTAATAACCAGAATTTAAAGCCGCCGATATATGTTCCTAAAGAAATCTGGATAACATACTATAATTCATTACTTAATAAACATTCTAATAGTGGGGAAGAAGTGGTAGACAATTTCAGTAGTAGGGGGAATATACACCTTTAGTGTTAACTTTTGGGGAGGTAGAAGATGCCATTGTGAACTTCTCAAACAATAAAGCACCTGGGCCTGATCTGATTCCCGGTGAAATTTATAAAATACATTTGAATTATTAGGTAATTTTCTTTACAAACTTTTTTAATATATGTTTAAGAGAGAGATTTATACCATTTTCTTGGACAAGAAACATAATAGTCCCAATTCATAAAAAAGGACAGTTTCAATCTCCATCTAACTACTGCCCAATTAGCCTTATTAATATTAGCAGAAAAATCTTTGCTAAAATATTATTACACAAATTACAATATTGGTCATCTGTAAGCTCCCCATTATCTATGTTTCATGGTTTCCGCAAGGATTTTTCAACAATAGACAATATTTATATTCTTGCACATCTGATAGAAAAATATAGGTCATTTCGTAGAATGAAGCTGTATATCCTATTCATTGATTTTTTCGGCGGCATTTGACTTTGTTAACAAAGTCAAATTATGGGAGATATTAATAGATAGACATTTACCTTTGAACCTGTTGGTCCCAATTCATATGTTATACTCACATACTATTTCGGCTGTTAGATATGACAACGGGGTAATATTACTGATTACTTTAGTACAACTTCAGGAGTCAAACAGGGATGCCTTTTGGCCCCCTTTTTATTTAGTTTGTGTATTGACTCTCTTTTGATCTATAGGGATGTACCTAGTCTTGATTCCCCCAAAATTAAGAATATGCCAGTTCATGGTCTTGTCTATGCAGATGATTTAGTTATTTTTGCTTTATCCACTCAAGGCTTGCAAAATAAAATAAACTAACCTTACACTAAATGTGCACAACTGGATTTAACAATAAATATGAAAAAAACTAAATTTATGAACTTTGCCCCACATCAGGGACAACGAATTAAATCAAAGTTTTATTTAAATAATGAATCTATAGAGGGTTTAACTTCTTATACATATCTGGGGGTAAAGTTGCCTTCAAATAGAACATGGACAGAGCATTGGAGGGAGCAAGTGGTTAGGGCAAAATTGATCACCAAAGCTTTGTTACGCTTTAACATGAAATATGCAGGTTACTCGGTCTCACCAGCATTAGTTGTTGGTGAAGCTAAAATCAATCCTCTCCTCACATATGGAGCAGGGGTTTGGAGTAATAACATCCCTTTATGGTTGGAAACTCCACTTTCTTTTTATTATAAATCTTTATTACAGGTCCCATTATCCACATCCAATGTCATAGTCAGGGCTGAATTGGGAATAGTTCTCATCGACACAATAATTTATATACGTTCCATGGGTTATTGGTTAAAAATTATTAACTATCAGGCCAATTGTTTGCATTTATTGTGCTTGAATGAAAAGATCTTCTGGCAAAAACAAGACTTTGGGTCACCTTGGGTTAAAAATATTCAGAGTATCCTGGAAGGAGCTGCTGTGTATCACCTGTGGTCAGATTGGGAAAAATCAATTACAGTATTTCCCTTATTTAAGGAATTTGTCAAAAAGAGAACACTCAGGTCTGCTCAAGAAAAACAAATGGATCATCTTAGAGCCCAGTGCCAGGCTATTTGGCTAGCACAAAATAAGACTGATGCATTTTTGGAGAATTATCTAATTTTACCTTTGACCCCTTTAGACAGAAAAATGATCACCAGGGCAAGGATGGGAATTATCTGTTACAAATATATATTTTTCAATAGAAAAACCTTACTCAATTCACGCCCTGAACTATATAATTGTAATAGGGGCTTTGAAGAAAACCTTTATCATATTACGGTACAGTGTCTCTTATATAAACCTTGCGGTTTAATTTGTTAAATAACTTTTTCACCAAATATGTAAACGCAGAATACGATCCTCTATTCATACTTTTACACCCTCATACATTAAAGGAGGCAAAGATGGCCTCAAAGTTTTTTTATCAAGTGATGAAGTACAAGGAAAAACATCCTTCTGCCTCTGAGAATTACTTTTGGGATGGAAATTTAAGTGTTAAAACTAGCAGCTTTACAGTTGTTAGTAAAAGCATAGGACAGATAAGACACATTTGTTAAGTGATTCTTTAGCTGATTAAGCACTTTAATTCTTTTTATACATTATGTACTGTGTTTTTTATACATGGGATGATTTCTGAGAAATTGTAATTTTTTTTAGTGTATTGTAATGTTGTATTTACCGAACAATAAAACTGAACTGAAGTCGCCCAGAATAAGCCATCTGGGCAACTCCAGCACCCTGTCGGCGATGAAGTCTGCCACCTCCTGCAGAAATTCTCCACCTGATCCTGGAGGATGCTAAACCAGGAGAATTCTGCAACCTGCACCTGGACCCTCATACACTGCCACACATGCAAATAACAAGGTAGAACCCACCAGCTGTATGCAGAAATTCAAGTTGGATCTAAAACAGATGGCTACTCCCCCACCCCTGTGAACCCCTCTTGGGCAGTGCACCACAGAGTGCCTGGCTGGGACTGATGCCTCCTACACTTGCCCTGCATTGTCTCCCAGCCATGTCTCCAAGGTGCATGCCAGGTTGACCAAGGAAATCAAGTCTGCCATAATTGCGATCTTGGCATTGCATAACACTGCCCAGAGGGGATCAGTGAAGGCTGTAGGTCCTTTAGCTGCCTGCCTACGTGGTCCAATGGGAACCTTGGGAATGGAGACCAAACACGTTGGGCCTCTCTCAAGGTCCCGTTTACTCCCTAGGCACCTCCTACTCTGAACCACCCTGATCCTTCTCACCTCTGTTAAGCCCCTGGCACCATGCCAAACCCACCTCACCACACCTTATAGCAACAGTGGGGATATATGACAGGTGTTGGACTTAGTGGCACACCAGGGAAGTGATCAGGGAGCTTGATTGGGATGTATGGCAGGGGTAGAACATTGCAGGAACAGCGGGGAGGTGGGTAGGATGCACAGAAGGGGAGTGACAGTATGGGCAGAGTGGCAAAGTGATTGGGGAAGTGGGCTGGATATATTGCAATGGTTGGACTGTGCAGGCACACCCTGAGAGTGATGGGGATGCAGGATACAGGCGGGCTATATGGCAGGAGTGGGATTGTGTGGGCAGACTGAAGAAGTGATTGGGGAGGTGGGCTGGATATATTGCAAGGTTTGGACTGTGTAGGCACACCCTGAGAGATGGGTATGCAGGATGCAAGTGGGCTATATGGCAGGAGTGGGATTGTGTGCGCAGACTGAAGAAGTGATTGGGGGGTGGGCAGGATATAGGGTGGGGGCTGGACTGTGCAGGCACACCCTGAGAGTGATCGAGGAAGAGGTTGGGGTGTATGGTAGATTTGGGACTATGTGTGGGTACACCGGGGGAAGCAGTCCAGAGGTGGGTTGCATATTTGTCAAGGGTGGGACTGTTTGGGCAGACTGAGGAAACAATCAGGGAGGTGGGCAGCATATATGGCAGTGGTGGGGCTTTGAGGGCAAACCGTGGAAGCAGTCAGAGTGTGGAGGGATATGACAGGGGTTAGAATGATAGCACATCTTGTTAGCGATAGATGACATGGGTGGGATGGGTCACAGAGGTGAAACTGTACACTGTAGAAGCAATCCAGAGGTAGGAGGCATATTTGGCAGGGGGTGGGACTGTGCAGGCAGACCAAGGAAGTGATTGTGGAGGGGGTAGGTATATATGATGGGTGGGACAGTGCAGGCAGCCGTGGAAGTGATCAGGGCAGTGGACGGTATATATGGCAGAGGTGAGACTGTGGTGACACACCATTGAGGCAGTCGGAAGGTGGGCAGGACATGTAACGGGTGATACCGTACTGGCACATTAAGGGAAGTGATCAGAGAGGTGGGTTGGATATATAGCAGGGGTGAGGCTGTACTAGCGCAGCAAGGATGCGATCAAGGAAGTGGGCAGGACATATGTCAGGGGTGGGATTATGCAGGCACACCAAGGAAGTGATCGGGGAGTTTGGTAGGATATATGACAGGTGAGACAGTGAAGGCAGACTGCTGAAGCAGTTCGTGAGGTGGGCGAGATATATGACAAAGGTGGACTGTGCTGACACACCAGGGAAACAATCGGAGATGTGGGTAGGATGTATGATAATGGTGGGACAGTGCATGCACACCACAGATGTGATTGGTGATGCATAGTAGGGGTAGAGCTGCACAGGCACATTGGAGAAGAGATTGGGGAGGTGGGGGAAGTGTATGGCAGGGTTAGTACTGTGTCATCACAGCAAGGTAGTGATTGGGGAGATGTGTGAGATGTATGGCTGGGATGGGATTATGCAGGCACATTGCAGAGTTTGGCAGGATTATGGCAGGTCTAGGACTGTGTGGGCACATGGGGATAAATGATAGGGGAGGTGGGTGGGAATATGGCAGGAGTGAGACTGTGCTGTCACACCAAGGAAGCGATTGGGGAGATAGGTGGGATACATGGCTGATGTGGGATTGTGCAGACAGACTGAGGAAGAGATCAGGGAGGTTGGTGGGTTATATGGCAGGGGGTGGAGCCATGATGAAACATAAGAGAAGAGATTGAGGAGGTGGGAATGATATATAGCAGGGGTGCTACTGTGTGGGCACAGCAGAGAAGTGATCAGTGAAGTGGGTGGCATGGGTTTATGGCAGGGATAGGACTGTTTGGATACATCAAAGAAGAGACTGAGGAGGTTGGGGGATGTATGGCAGAGGTTGGACTGTGTGGGTACAGCGTAGAAGCAACTGGGAAGAAGGGCAGGATATATAACTGGGTTGGGACCATGCGGGTACAATGGAGAAGTGATATGAGATGTGGGTGGAATATATGTCAGGTGTGGAACTGTGTGGGCAGACTGGCAAAGCGATCAGGGAGGGTGGGCAGGATATATGACTGGGGTGGGACTGTGCTGGCACACTGTGTAAGTGACTGGGATGTGGGGAAATATATGTCGGGGTGGGACTGTATGAGTCTACTGTTGAAGTGATTGAGGAGGTGGGTATGATGTATGGAAGGAGTGGGACTCCACAGGCACACCAGGTAAGGATCAGGGATGTGGATGGGATATATGGCAGGGGTAGGACTGCAGGCACACCAGGGAAGCAATTGGGGAGGTGGGGGGATAGATGGGGACTGTGCTGAAACATTAGGGAAGTGATCGAGGAGGTGGGTGAGTGGCTATGGTAGTGGTGAAGCAATGAGGGCACATTGGTAAAAGATTGTGAAAACGTGGGGGGATGTATGGTGGGGTGGCAATGTGTGGGCACAGAGGGAAAGTTCTCATGGAGGTGGTGGGGATGTATGGTAGTGGTCAGACTGTGAGGCCAGTTCAGGGAAGAGATTTGGGAGGTGGGTTGGATATATAGCAGAGGCAAGACAGTGTGGTTACACCAGGGAGGTATGGCATTGGGTGGGTTAGTTGGAAAATAGGACCACTGTTGCCCCCTCCCTCCTTCTCTCCTTCCCTACTGTTTATTATTAGGTATAAAGCACCATGTCACAATGATAATCAGGGAGATACCACTGTTATATCCTCTCAGGATGGTTTAAATTAAACAAGTGCTCATTAGTATTGGCTCCAGGGGCCCTGAGCATACACTGCTGAAAAATGTAACCCTCACATTTTGCAGGAACACCTTGGAAGTATCAGTTCAATTCTTGCCTCTTTTTCCCCACAGTGTCCTAAGGGATCTTTAGCAACAGGCTACATAGCTCACTCTGCCCAGCTTTGCTTTATCACTGTCTCTCACTGGCAGCAATGCCCACTTCACATGCAGAGGATGCTGTTGCAATGAATGGAGACAACAGGCTGAACCACTTGCTCTGTCTGGCTTCACACTCTGTTTTACTGGTAGCAGTGGCCACCTTACGTGCCCTGTGGCCTCTTACAGTTTGGGATCAGGAAGGGGAACTGAGTCAGGAGATGCTGTATGGGAATGGAGGTGGGGGAGCATGGGGAATGGAGTTGGGAGGGCATGGAGAACAGGACTGGGTGTGGAAGGTTTGTAGTAGAGCTACAGAGGGAGGAAAAAGTGCCAGGGAGGGTGAGGAGGTCAGAGAAAGAAAGAGAGGAAGCACTGTGATCTTATGTGGTGGCAGTTTGGAGGCAGTAAAGCACAGTGGTTAAAGGCACTGAGCTGCAAGCCTGGAGACCTGGGTTTGAATGCCATCATCCCCTGCTTGCATACTGTGTGACTCTAAGCAAGTCCCTTAACTTCCTTGTGCTCCCAGGTTGCACCTGGAAACAAGCTCTGGCTTAGTGTGCCTTTCCTGGTTAAACAATTTCCCCTTTCCCTTATGTATTGGCAATTAGGAGGCAGTATAGTGCAGTGGTTTAAGGCTCTGAGCTGTAAACTTGGAGACCTGGGTTTGAATCCCACAGCCCCCACTTACATACTGTGTGACCCTGATCAAGTCACTTAACTTCCTTGTGCTCCCAGGTTGCACCTGTAAACAAGCTTCCAGCTCAGTGTGTCTCTCCTGGTAAAAAAAAATGCTGTGCTGTGATTCCACTTACACAGGGAGAAGGTAATATCTATTGGACCCAGTGACATACTTCAGGATCCTGCTCCCTTTCCTCCTCTGTTCGTAATACATCAGCATAACTCTCACTCTGCAGCCATGAAAATGTCCAGCTGCCTTCCTCTGCAGTTGACACAGCACTTGGGTGCTGTAACACTTTCTCCCTACTAGCCATAAACATAACATAGAAACATAGACTTTGATGGCAGATAAGGACCGCTTGGTCCACCCAGTCTGCCCATTTCCCTACCAATCGGTTAAGCTGCAGATCCTGGTGTAACCCCTAGGTGGCGCTATCCCAAGGGCTACTGTCCCTGACTGCTTGGCTAGTAGCAGGTTAAGGGGCCTGAGTTCTGAAACGGGTGCCTCCTCCTGGAGATCAGGGTTGGTAGTGGTCAAGCTAACCTGGGCACAGCCCTCTGGGACACTGTAACCCTCCTCTTTCCCCTCTAGTGGCCTGAACACTGTACAGTAATCATTTTCATGATACCCCGGGTACACCACACAAGTACCCACACTGTTTGCAATTACCACCAGGGCTGGTTCCTCTGGCTCGACCCTGGTTATGCACAGCAAATAGCAACAGTACAGTACTTTGAGCACAAACTGGAACCACAGTCAGATTACATGCAGAAAAAGTTAGATCTGATTTATTCAGGGGACTTGAACAAGGGAGGGTCAAAATCAGGTTAATTAGCTTAAAGGTTATATCAATCAAGCAGTTATGCATGCACTTTGAGTCCCCCCACACAGTCACACCTCTGGGTACCCAGGTGGAGAAGAGATGGGCTAGCCAGGACTGTTGCCCAGAGTTGCAGCTGATTGGGGCCCTGTGATGGAAAAAAAACAACATGCACAGTACACAATATTTGTAATCCGGAGCCAGAGGGCTCAGTTCGTAAAGGAAATGAAACAACAAGACAATCAGATGACACACTCAGATTAAGCTGTTGTTGCAGGGAGCTACCCTGGTATTTATTCACGATACCCAAGACTGGACACAGGCTGGACGAAAATCAAGACTGCAGGTGGTTGATCTGGAATGCTAGGAGAAGCAGGGCCCACACGAGTCACAGAGGCGTCGTTCCTGTTCAAGCGTGGAGCAGGGGGCTGATCCCCAGGCAGGTCTCTTGTCGATGGCTTCTCTGTGCAGTGGGTAGTCTGGCTGGGCCAGTCTGGCAAGGCCCAGACCGCATGGAGACAAATTCGGATGCAGTCCATTTTGGGCTGGATACAGCTTCCAGCAAGCAGAACACAGTTCACACAGTGGGGAACTAACTCACAACCCACTAGCAGCACATAGCACATTTACATGTATGGGAATTCTACTGTACCAGGCAAGCGCTCCCCGGTCACAATCGCAAAGTCTCTGCACACACCGGGAGCTGAGGGGTAGCTGGAACTCCTGACTGGCCGATCGCATTCAGCAAACTCTTTGGCCTTCTTCAGGTTGAGCCTGGCCCACTTCAGTAGCTTACTTTATTCACACAAACTTGGATTTAGTCCAAAATAATTCTCTTCTCCCCTCTCAAGAGCAGCTGGTAGACATGCAAGCCAAAAACTCAGCCCTTTCACAGTTTTCCCATGCGAATCCACTCAGGATTGCTGCCCAAAATACACCTGAGCTCCTCTCATTTCACTTCCCAGCTCAGAACTAACTGAAAACTAACAGCGGCCTGGGACTTCCCCAAGCTGCAGAAGATTCGGTTAGCTGATCTGGCTGTCAGTCAAAGCAAGAGCTCCCCCTTCAGTTGCAAAAAAGGCGCAAAAAGTTCAAAACTACAATTCCTGCAGATTTTGACTTCAGACAGCTCCTGTAGTCTGGCTACATTTTAGGTAGCCACCAGAACTGATTGGTCCAATTTGCAGTCCAGGACCAAGATAGTGGAGACAAACAAAACAGTCCTTGCTATAAAGAAGGCAGGTTAGACAAACTACATTATCATTATCACTCTAAATGATTTTCAGCAAATAGTTACATCTTTCAACAGAGCTCCTTATCGGATTACTTAAGCTGCAATCAGGCAGCTCTTAAAGAGACAGTACACAGAGGCTATACAGGCTCTGGTAATTACATTTAAACTGCTAAAACGCAGGACACCAGCCTAGCAGTGAGCATTTAGGCAAGCTCAAGGAAGACTTTTTGGGAACCCCCATTTGTAGGGGGATTACACCCTTCCTTGTCTGGGAAAACTTGGTGTCCGTACAAGTCTGTCACCATCATAACATTGAAAATGCAACATATACAAGATATTTATACCATTAGCATGCTATACAAGTACTATCTGATTCATAAATTGGCATAACTTGTCACACTGTACATTTCAATGTACTCCACTATATCATTTCCATTCTGACAATACATTATGCATATTTCACACAGGTAAATTGAACATTACTATACAGAATCATGTAATAACTTCTTGTATTCTAAACAATGCAAGAGGGCCCTTCCATTCACTAACTTGGGCAGGGCACCATGGTGAAGGAGCAGAACAAGTAACCTGGAATGGGCCGTCAAGCTCAATTTGGACAGTGAGCTCTGAGAGACATAAACACCTTGTGGACTACATTGAGAGGCAAATCCACTGGCTTCCCGGGGGAATCGTAACTGAAGCGCACCACTGGCTTGACAGCTCAGCCAGTCTTTCTGGGGTGAACAGCCACAGTCTCTGTACTTTCAGCAATGGTCTTGGAGCTTTCATCACTTGTGAGGGGTGCCTCTGCATGAAGGGGAATGTCCAAGCTGGGAGCACTGCCAGCCCCTTGCTCTGTAGTCTCTGTTTTTACAACACTTGGCTCACTTTGAAGACACTCTGGCACTGAAGGGGGTTGTCAGCACTCTCATAATGTTCCTCAAGTTCTGGCATGTCACCAGAAAGACTCATACCATCAGCTTCTCCTTCAGGCAAATCATACAGTTCCACAATACACAAAGACTCAGCATCCTCAGACGTGATACTTTGCACTTCACCTTCAGGGAACATTGGCTCCAAGGATGATGCCAGAACACCCAGCTTCATCCCCATAATTCAACATAGGATTTCCACGAAACAACTGACTCAGTTCATGTGAGGGGTAATAGGCATTATCACACTCACTGTCATTCAAGTTAGACTGGCAGTCACTATCATTCTGGGCCTGCTGCGGGGGAAGTCTTAAATCGGGAACCACGGGGGCAGGCTGACTCTGTTTCTCTTGCAGCAGCACGAGTCACTGGTCCAGGGGAATCAATCTCGGCGGGTTCAGCCTTAATTATAACTTGACCAATAGGTAGCAAGTGGTTACGGTGCTGGTCTTGACAGTTTTGGAGTTATTCTCTGGGAGCACTTTGTACACTGGCAAATCATCCAACTTTCCAACTATGACATGGGGAAGATGGTGCCATCGATCAGCAATTTTGTGTTTACCATGCAATCCTAAATTTTGCAACAACACACGGTCTTCAGACCTAAGCTCTTGAGCCTTTACTTTTGTATCATGTCTTTCTTTGTTGGCTAGATTTCTTTTGGTGGCCATTGTCTGGGCCAGTTGATAGGCATGGTTCAATTGAGCTTTAAGTTTTTGAACATATTGTAGGTAATCTTCAGCTCGGACCCCATCGGGAGAAACCCTAAAACAGACATCAACAGGCAGCCGGGCCTCCCTCCTGAACATGAGGCAGTAGGGAGAGAACGTGGTAGCATCATTCTTCGTGCAGTTGTATGCATGTACCAAGGTGCTAATCTGCTGGCTCCATTTATGCATATCTTTTGGGTGGGGGTGCCTAGCATGTCTAGCAGGGTGCGGTTAAAGCGTTCTGGTTGAGGATCCCCCTGCGGGTGATAAGGAGTGGTTCTTGACTTTTGCACCCCCCCATAGAGAGAGAGAGCATCTCTTTGATTAGCCGACTCTCAAAGTCTCGGCCCTGGTCAGAGTGAATTCGCTGGGGGGCCATAGTGGACGAAGAAATTTTCCACTAGCACCTTGGCCATGGTATATGCTTTTTGATCTTTAGAAACATAGAAACATAGAATTTGACGTCAGATAAGGACCGCTTGGCCCACCTAGTCTGCCCATTTTCCTACCTAACAGATAAGCTGCAGATCCTAGTTAACCAACAGCTTACTTCCTACTACCCCCCGCTAGGACTGCCTTATGTCTGTCCCATGCATTCTTGAATTCCCCCACTGTTCTTGACTCCACGTCCTCCTCAGGGAGGCTGTTCCATGCATCCACAACCCTCTCTGTGAAAAAATACTTCCTCACATTACCTCTGAGCCATCCCCCCTCTATCTTCAAATTGTGACCCCTTGTTCTTGTACATCTCTTTGGTGGGAAAAGCTTGTGCATACCAGTGTGAAATGGTCTGTAACCACTAACACATTGCCAGTGTTTCGCTGATCAGGCTCTAAACTCAAGAAGTCTATGCAAACTAGTTCCATTGGGGTGGCTGGTAGTAATGTTGACAAGGTGGGCAGCCCTCTGAAGCAAGGCTTTTCTCTGCAGGCAGTGACTACAAGTCCTTACATGGTGCTCAACATTGGCACCCATCTTGGGCCAGTAGAATAGAGATCGTACTAGGTCAAGGGTCCAGTCGATACAGAGGTGGCCCATATGATTGTGGAGGGACTGCAGTACCAAATCTTTGAAGGCTGTGGGCAGGACCAATTGTTGCTTGTCTATTTGGCCAGCCCGATCTACTGTCTCTCTATACAACAAATGATTAAGCAGCTTCAATCTGAGGCCTTCTTTAAACAATAAAGTGGTTTGCAGATCAGAGGAATGCAACTTGGACACATCTTTTCCTGCACGAAGGGCGTCAAGTGCTGGCTGAATCATAGGATCTCAGGATTGAGCCCATTGCATGCTGTCATTGTCAAACTGAGGTAGTGCACTAATATCTAGAGTAGAAAAGTGGCAATACGCAGCAGGTATGCAGGAGTCAGAGGGGCCCAAGCAATCTGCTAAGCAGTCTGCTGTGTCCGTAGACATCTGTTCATTTCTATCAAACCTTTGGCACAATGCTCGGATGTTGGGTTTAGACAGCCTGACCCAGTCGCTCTTGGAAATGGGCCTCTGGGATAGGGCGTCAGCATCAATATGATTCAGGCCCAGTCTGTATTCGACAGCATAATAATATGTTGACAGTGCAGAAAGCCACCGGTGCCCCATGGCGTCTAACTTAGCTGAAGTCTGTACATGGCCCAGCGGGTTATTGTCAGTCCTCACCAATATTTTCGCCCCATAGAGGTAATTATGAAACTGGTCGACAATGGCTCATTTTAACACAAGGAACTCCAACTTGTGCACAGGGTAGTTTCGCTCTGACGGGGACAAGCTCCTACTGACGAATGCCACTGGTCTCAAACCATCCTCATGGTCTTGATACAATACAGCTCCTAGTCCCTGCAGACTGGCATCAGTATGCAGCACACATAGGCTAGTTGGGATCAGCATAAGTGAGGATGGGGGCATGGAGTGAGCTGGTATATGACTTTGTGGAAAGCTGCTACAGTCAGGCGTCCAGCGGGACCCAAAAAGTTCACCTGGGTGGAAATATGCTTTGTCTGGTTTCTACGGACCACATTATATTTACAATTGGTAGGATAGTAACCCTGGGTAAAGATTCAAGAGCGCTTGAATCCACTTTGGAATAGTCCTTTATGAACCCGGCAGTAGTAGCCACAGAATCCCAGGAAAAGTTGTAGTTCTTCAAATTGTGGGGCTGGGCCAAGTAGTCAAGAGCTTCAACACTAGGATCAGCTCTATCCCTCTGTAGACACTATATTGCCCCACATACTTCACAGAGGTTTGAAAAAACTGGCACTTGTCAATGGACAGCTTGAGGTGCGAAATCTTCCAGTCGGTCTTGTACTGAACATTCGACTCTTATCTGTTCCTCTAAGGAGCTCCCCAAACACAGTGACATCGTCCAAACACCAGGCATTCCAGAAAATTCATGTCTCCAAGCTCGTTCCATCAGTCATTGGATGGCTGGGCACAATAATATCCTAATGGCATTTTCAGAATTAAGTAGAACCCTAAAGGACAGATGAGGCTGACTTCTCACAGTCCTTTGGAGCAATCGGAATCTGGTAATATCCACTGTGAGGATCCAACACCGAAAACCATTTGCTCCCATTCAAACAATCCAGAGCATCTTGTATACAGGGCATGGTGTATTGATCAGGGATGGTCCATCTGTTGAGGGTCTGATAATCCACACACATTCGTACTGTTCCATTGTGCACAACCACAATGGGAGAAGCATATGGGCTCCTGGTTTCTTGTATCAACCAGCTGTGAGCATTTCCTGCAAGTGTCTTCTCACATCATCTATGTCTGCAGGGGCTAGGCGTAGAGACCTCTCTCAAAAGAAACTGTTCATCGTGCAGGCGTATGTGATGCTCCACACCCTGGACACATCCCGCCTCATTCCTTCAATGAAAACACCCGAGTCTCTGGGCAAGTTCTGACTAATTCTAGTCTTCCATTCAGCTGGCAATGAAGTCACAAAATCAAACAAGTCGGAGTCACTCTATCTGTCTTGCCAGGGGTTTATTGCTGGGCAACACTGCAGTGTCTGCGCAGTGTACCGTAGCTAGGGTGCATCCTCTGTTCATCCGGATCTCCTGATCTGACACATTATGAATCTGGACCATCACTCGTCATGCATAGGCATGAGCATGAGCTGGCAAGATGCTGGGCTTAACCAATAATCCTTCAGGCAATTTTCTATCGCCTGGCGCGTCCAACATCAGTATTTTGTTCTTGACATCTCTGTGGAGGCGGACCTCCCCTTGAACGGTACACTGGGCATGAGGGGCCAAGTACCATTGAATTAGGGTCCTTCTTACACACGACCACCGGTTCATCCGGGTCCATCCCTTGGGGTTCTAGTTGCAAATCATAGGCCCTCTTGATCAGAGCGGAAGTCTTAGGGCCCTCCCAGTCCATCACCCTTGAATCACCATGACAGAGTTGTGCTAATCTCCCAAACATATGGGCGTTGGTCCCAATCAACAGGGAACCCCATCATATACAGTCCAGTAGGGATACACACAAGGCCAGTGTCTCGACTTGCTCCTCTACACCAGTTACAGCTGCAGGAAATGACAACCAGGCGGAGACATATCCTAGGTAGGGATAAGACTTGTCGCTCAGCCCCACACATGGAGGCCTTCAGGGATTGTAAGGCACAGCAGATAAGTGTTTGTCATACCAGTCAAATACGTGGTCACCGACCCACTGTCTAGCCTGATCCAGTAGAATACCATTCACAGCCACAGTAGTCTCCATTGAGTGCCCATCATTTTGGACCAGTCTGGAGGGATAGCAGCAGGGCCTGCACAGATGATTTAGCCACATAAGGATTTGGAGTTACTACTTCTTGAACCCTCACTGCGGTCATTTGGGCACTCTCGACCACTGATTCGTTCTCCGAGCTCTCCTTGAAGACTGTATACAACTATGTGGGTCTTTGTGGACCGACATTCTCTCTTCATGTCACCCATCCTTCCCACAATTATGGCAAAAGATATGTTCTGGGATTTGGGGTGGGCCAGAGGCATCACATTGGGAGCTGAGTGGTGGTACTAACAACTGAAAACCTTGGTGCCATCTCTGTCATGCTATGTGGTGAGCATTTGGAGACATCTCGTCAGTTCTCTTACTTTCATAGTCAAGACATGGTATCGAGCTGCTGTTAGCAGGAGATGCCTGGGTGGATACCCCACCACCCATAGCAGATGCAGTTGGATAAGGTCGGTGCCTGTACCTGCAGGAGGCGGCCTTCATAAAGAGACTGTTTTTGTTTCCTGAACTCCTCAGCAGTTCATCCATGACACAACCTCATTGGTCCCCACTTCGAAAGCCTTCCGTGCTGTGATCACTTGGCTACTCACCCTAAATTACAATCTCTTAATCCAACCTCCCGAGTTCTTTATCGTCACACAGTCCTTGGGTTACCCTTCTATCTGGGAGCCTTAATTGAAAGGCTGAATTGAATCTTTGCATGTCGCAGCATATACGCAACCTCACATGGTTTAAGTCACTGGTATACCCCTTTTCGGTAAGCCTTCTGCAGCGCTTTCCAGACGGTAACATATGCAGACAAACTCTCCCCTGGCCATGTTTTGTACCAGAAATTTTCACATCAAGTTCTCCGTGACTCCAAGCCCCAAAATTGCCTCTGAGTGCAGATAGGTACTTCTGGGCAGATCATCAGGTTTGGGACTTTAAATTTAACATCTAGGCGGGACCCAAACATGATTCTTTTTCTGTTTCTCAGCCTCCACACACCGCAATTCAGGTACCAAGGCAACACACCATCAGGTCCAATCATCCTCCCTTGGGGGGTGGGAGGTGCCGGAGAAGATTCTCAACCCGGTAGGTAGTGACTAATGGCAGGTACAGACATAGGAGCCAGCATTGGCATGAGCACAGAAGGAGGGCAAAACGGGTGCTGGAAGGAGGGTGTTGGGAGGAACACCTCAGGTGGCAGAATAGTTTCTTTAAGTCCTCCACAGTTTCTTCCTCCAGCAACAACAGCAAATTCCTCCTTCAAAATCTCAGATAGTGAGGGGCTCATTCTCCTCGGGTCTTTACTGTCTTTAGTTATCACTCTCCAGGCAGTGAGGGCTCCTTGGGGGTGATAGTCCGTAGCACCTTGGAACTGTCTACTGGGTCCTTACACTCACTAATGCCACGAAACTTTGGGCGAGCAGATTAGCCTGTGACCCACCACCACAGGGTTTGTAAACATTCAACCTTGGAAATAATCCCTGTACAGTGTCCTTATTGGTACAGGGAATATCCAGATAAGTATAGCATTTGGAGGTCGATCTGCTCCAGTACACACCACCCAACTGGTGTACAGCCACTTCTGTTAGAGTAGCCACTTATTTTAACAACAATTCACAAATTTGGCCACTAGAACACACAAAATCCCGCGGGAGCCTCCAAGATGTAACCCCAGGTAATATCCCAAGAATATACCCCTGCCTCTTGGCTAGTAGTAGGTTAAGGGCTTGAGTTCTGAACAGGTCCTCCCCGAGATCAGAGTTGCAGTGGTCCAGCTAACCTGGGCACAGCCCCCAAGGACCTATAACCCTCCCTTCTTCCTCCAGTGGCCTGTACAGTAATCACTTTCACGTGCCCACACCACACAAGTACCATGCTGTTGAACTCACCACCAGGGCTGAACCACTAGCTCGACCCTGGGGCCCCTGTAAAACAAGGTTATGCACAGCAAATAGCAACAGTGTAGTACTTTGAGCACAACTGAACCACAGTCAGATTACATGTAGAAAGTTAGATCTGATTTATTCAGGGACTTGAACAAGTGAGGGCAAAATCAGGTTAAGTAGCTTAAGTTTATATCAGTCAAGCAGCAGTACGCGCGAGTCCCCACACAGTCACACCCCTGGGTACCCAGGTGGAGAAGAGATGGGCTAGCCAGACTGTTGCCCGGGTTGCAGCTGGTTGGGGCCCGATGAAAACACAATATGCACAGTACACAATTGTAACCGAACAGAGGCTCAGTCAGAAAACAAACAATAAGACAATCAGATGACATACTCAGATTAAGCTGTTGTTGCAGGAAGCTACCGGTATTTACTCCACACCAAGACTGGACACAGGCGGACAAAATGAGACTGCAGGTGGTTGATCTGAAATGCCAGGAGAAGCAGGGCCCAGATTGCAGAGGCGTCTGTTCAAGCGTGGAGCGAGGACTGATCCCAGGCAGGTCTCTCTTGTGGCTTCTCTGTGCAGTGGGTAGTCTGGCTGGGCCAGTCTGGCAAGGCCCAGACCGCATGAGACAAATCGATGCAGTCCACTTGGGCTGGATACAGCTTCCAGCAAGCAGAACATAGTTGGGAACTAACTCACAACCCACTAGCAGCTCATAGCACATTTACATGTACGGAAATTCTACTGTACCAGGCAAAGTGCTCCCCGGTCACAGTCGCAAAGTCTCTGCACACTCCGGGAGCTTAGGGGTAGCTGGAACTCCTGACAGGCCGATCGCATTCAGCAAAATCTTTGGTCTTTTTCAGGTTGAGCCTGGCCCACATCAGTAGCTTACTTTAGTCACACAAACTTGGATTTAGTCCAAAATAATTCTGTTCTCTCCCTCTCAGGAGCAGCTGGTAGACATGCAAGCCAAAAACTCAGCCCTTTCAGTTTTCCCATGCGAATTCACTCAGGATTGCTGCCCAAAATACACCTGAGCTCTTCTCATTTCACTTCCCAGCTCAGAACTAACTGAGAACTGTCAGCAGCCTGGGACTTCCCAAGATCCAAAAGATTTGGTTAGCTGATTTGGCTGTCAGTCAAAGCAAGAGCTCCCCCTTCAGTTGCAAAAAAGGCGCAAAAAGTTCAAAACTACAATTCCTACAGATTTTTACTTCAGACAGCTCCTGTAGTCCGCTACATTTTAGGTCCCACCAGAACTGATTGGTCCAATTTGCAGTCCAGGACCAAGATAGTGGAGACAAACAAACAGTCCTTAGTATAAAGAAGGCAGGTTAGACAAGCTACATTATCATTATCACTCTAAATGATTTTCAGCATACAATGGCGTGAAAAAGTATTTGCCCCCTTCCTGATTTTCTCTATTATTACATATTTGTCACACTGGATGTTTTCAGGTCTTTAGACAAAATGTAATATTAGATAAAGGGAACCTGAGTGAACAAATAACACTTTTTTTTTTACTTATTTCATTTATTTAATGAAAAAAGTTAACCAACACCAACTGGCACTAGTGTGAAAAGTAATTGCCCCTAGTTAAATCAACCCAATTAAAGGGATAATTAGAATCAGCTGATTGAACACAGCCAGGCTTGATTACAGCCAGCCCTGCTCAATATAAACCTCACTTATTTTGACCCTTACCATCAGAGTCACGCTGCAGCACAAAGATTCACAAGCACATTATGCCACGATCAAAGGAAGTTCCTGAAAAGATCAGAAAAAATTTGTTGCCTCATCAGTCTGGAAAGGGTTACAAAGCTATTTCTAAGGCTCTGGGACTCCATCAAACCACAGTGAGAGCCATAATCTCCAAATGGAGAACACTTGGAACCATGGTGAATCTTCCCAGGAGTGGAGGCCTGCCAAGTTACTCCAAGGGTGAAGGCAGAAATCATCCAGGAAGTCTCAAAGGATCCTAAAACAACATCCAAAGAACTGCAGGCTTCTCTTGCCCCTGCTAAGGTCAGTGTTCATGACTCCACAATCAGAAAGAGACTGGGCAAAATGGGCTTCATGGGAGAGTAGCAGGCGAAACCACTGCTAACCAAGAAGAACATAAATGCTCGCCTCTCATTTGCCAAGAAGCACCTGGATGATCCACAGGCATTTTGGGAAAATGTTCTATGGACAGATGAGTCCAAAGTGGAACTTTTGGACGACATGGATCCTATAATGTCTGGCGTGAAGCAAACACAGCATTCCAAAGTAAGAACATCATACCAACAGTCAAACATGGTGGTAGTAGTGATGGTGTGGGATGCTTTGTTGCCTCAGGACCTGGACGACTTGCCATAATTAGTTGAACCATGAATTCTGCCTGTACCAGAAAATTTTAAGGAGAATGTCCGGTCATCCTTCCGTCAGCTGAAGCTGAAGCGTAGTTGGGTCATGCAGCAAGACAATGATCCAAAACACAAAAGCAAGTCCACATCAGAATGGCTGAAAAGAAGTAAAATTAAAGTTTTGGAGTGGCTTAGCCAAAGTCCAGACTTAAACCCAATAGAGATGCTATGGCAGGACCTGAAACGAGCAGTTCATGCTGAAAACCTACCAAATGTTACTGAATTAAAGCAGTTCTGTGAGGAAGAGTGGGTTAAAATTCCTCCACAAGCGATGTGAAAGACTGATATTGAATTATAGGAAGTGTTTGGTTGCAGTCATTGCAGCTAAAGGTATGTAACCAGTTATTAAGTGTAAGGGGCAATTACTTTTCACACAGTGCCAGTTGGTGTTGGTTAACTTTTTTCATTAAGTAAATGAAATGAAAAAAAAAAACAAGTGTTATTTGTTCACTCAGGTTCCCTTTATCTAATATTATTTTCTCTAAAGACCTGAAAACATCCAGTGTGACAAATATGCAATAATAGAGAAAATCAGGAAGGGGGCAAATACTTTTTCACGCCACTGTAGTTACATCTTTCAACAGAGCTCCCTCTCAGATTACTTAAGCTGCAATCAGGCAGCTCTTAAAGAGATGGTACGCAGAGGCTATACAGGCTCTGGTAATCACATTTAAACTGCTAAAACGCAGGACACCAGCCTGGCAGAGAGCATTTAGGCAAGCTCAAGGAAGACCTTTTGGGAGCCCCCATTTGTGGGGGTTACACCAGTTAACCAACAGCCTACTTCTTACCCCCACCAGAATTGCCTTATGTCTGTCCAGTACATCGCCTCTCATTTGCCAAGAAGCACCTGGATGATCCACAGGCATTTTGGGAGAAATGTTCTATGGACAGATGAGTCCAAAGTGGAACTTTTGGACGACATGGATCCCATAATGTCTGGCGTAAAGCAAACACAGCATTCCAAAGTAAGAACATCATACCAACAGTCAAACATGGTGGTGGTAGTGTGATGTGTGGGATGCTTTGTTGCCTCAGGACCTGGACGACTTGCCATAATTAAAGGAACATGAATTCTGCCTGTACAGAAAATCTTAAGGAGAATGTCGGTCTACCTTCCGTCAGCTGAAGCTGAAGCGTAGTTGAGTCATGCAGCAAGACAATGATCCAAAACACAAAGCAAGTCACATCAGAATGGCTGAAAGAAGTAAAATTAAAGTTTTGGAGTGGCTTAGCCAAAGTCCAGACTTAAACCCAATAGAGATGCTATGGCAGGACCTGAAACGAGCAGTTCATGCTTGAAAACCTACCAAATGTTACTGAATTAAAGCAGTTCTGTGAGGAAGAGTGGGTTAAAATTCCTCCACAGCAATGTGAAAGACTGATATTGAATTATAGGAAGTGTTTGGTTGCAGTCATTGCAGCTAAAGGTATGTAACCAGTTATTAATGTAAGGGGCAATTACTTTTCACACAGTGCCAGTTGGTGTTGGTTAACTTTTTTCATTAAGTAAATGTAAATGAAAAAAAAAAACAAGTGTTATTTGTTCACCAGGTTCCCTTTATCTAATATTATTTTCTAAAGACCTGAAAACATCCAGTGTGACAAATATGCAACAATAGAGAAAATCAGGAAGGGCAAATACTTTTCACGAGCACTTACATCCTTTCAACAGAGCTCCCTCTCAGATTACTTAAGCTGCAATCAGGCAGCTCTTAAAGAGATGGCACGAGAGGCTATACAGGCTCTGGTAATCACATTTAAACTGCTAAAACGCAGGACACCAGCCTGGCAGTGAGCATTTAGGCAAGCTCAAGGAAGACTTTTTGGGAGCCCCCATTTGTAGGGGGGTTACACCAGTTAACCAACAGCCTACTTCTTACCCCCACCAGAATTGCCTTATGTCTGTCCAGTACATTCCTGAATTCCCCCACTGTTTTTGACCCTACGACCTCCTCAGGAAGACAGTTCCATGCATCCACCACCCTCTTCATGAAAAAATACTTGCTCACGTTGCCCTTGAGCCATTCACCCTCTGTCTTCAAATTGTGCCACCTTGTTCTTGCACATCTCTTTTTCTGAAAGATGCTATCCTCCTGGACTTTGTTGATTCCATTGAGGTACTTGAAGGTTTCTGTCATGTCCTCCATCTCCCTCCTTTCCTTGATGGTATACATGTTAAGCTTCTTTAGTCTCTCTTCATTTGATTTCTGGTGCAGACCCTGAACCATTTTAGTTGCCCTCCTCTGGACTGCCTCCATCCTATGTCCTTGTGGAGATGGGGTCTCCAGAACTGCAAACAGTACTCCAGATGGGGTCTCACCAACTTTCTATAGAGGGATAAGAACTTACTGTTTTCTACTGTTGTTACCTCTTCCTATACATCCCAGTATCCCCCCAGCCCTCCTTACTGCCTTCTCGCAGTGCTTGCTTATCTTTGGGTCATTTGATATGACTGTTTCTGGGTCCCTTTTCATTTTTTTGTTGTTAGTACCTGTCCTCCATCATTGTGTACTCTTCCCCTTGGTTTTTGTTTCTCAGGTGAATTACTTTGCACTTCTTTGCATTGAATCTAAGCTGCCATACATTTGACCATTCCTCCAACCTTGCCAAGTCCCTTCTCATTCTTTCCACACACCCTTGTGTATCAACCATGTTGCAGATCTTTGTGCTGTCTGTAAGAGGCACACTTTGTCTTCCAGTCCCTCTGCAGTGTCACTTATAAAGACACTAAAAAGGACCAAACCCAGTTCTGAACCCTGCAGTACCTCACTAGTAACCCTGTTTCTTCAGAGTGGCCTCCGTTTACTATTGCCCTCTGTATCTTGTTGTCCTGCCAATTGTTTACCCAGGCTGCCACCCTGGGACCTACTCCAAGGCTGGCTAATTTTTTTATTAATTGTTTGCAGGGACTGTACCCAGATGCCATACTAAAAAGTCTAGGTAGGGCCACATGTCACAGCCCTCCCTAATCTCTCACACAGTCACCCAGTCAAAGAACTCTATTAGATTCATCTGACATAACCTTCCCACTGTGAATCCATGCTGCCTTGGTTCCTGTGCCCGTTGGCCTCTAGGTACTCAACAATTCTTTCTTTTCAAGAAGTGATTCATCATTTTCCCTACCACTGAGGTCAAACTAACAGGTCTATAGTTTCTTGCGTCTACTTTGCTCCACGTTTGTGAACAGGAATCACATCCTTCTTCTCCACCCTTAGGTGACACACTATCCTCCATTATTTGTTAAAAGTGTAGTAAGTGGTGTCACTAGTTCTCCCTTAGTTCTTTTAAATTCTGGAAAAGATAACATCAGGCCCATTGCTCTCACCTTCAGTTTTTGGAATTCTGAGAACCCTTTCCTCTGTGAATGGACTGGTGTCGTCACTATCCAGAATACTTCTATTGATTGCAGTAGGAACCTCCACACCTACTCTTTTGTGAATACTGAGCAGGAAGTATTCATTCAGTATCCTCTTTTCTCTGTCACCTCTGCCCAGCCACCACCCTTCCCTTTATTCGCCCCTATCATCCCTCACGGTCTTCTTCACTCTAATAACCGTATAAAGGTTTTATTCCCTTCTTAACCGAGGTTGGCTATCTTTTCCATGGTTTGAGCCTTTGCTATTCTGACTGCCTTCCCCGCTTCCTTCTGCTTTAACTGATACAGTTCTCTGTCCTGCTCCTTATGTGTTTTCTTATATTGCTTGAATGCTATCTTTTTGTTTCTAACCTTCCCCGACACCTCTTTTGAGAACCATAGTGTTTTTTTTCCTTCATTCTGATTTATTTGACTTTGAAGTCTTGTTACTGCCTCTGTGATGGCAAGTTTTGATGTTTCCCATTGTTTCTCCACCTCCTTCTTGCCCATTTGCTAGTGCTTTTTGGAGACACTTTCCGGTTTGACAAAGTCAACCTCCTAAGTCCAGTACCCTACTTTCATACATCGACTCTGCCTAAGCTGTGTTTATAGTGAACCACACTGTTTGGTGGTCCTTGTTCCCAGATAGGCTACTTCTAAATTTGAGATCCTTTCTCTGTCCCTTTTGAGAGCACCAGATCTAAGAATCCCTCTGAGTGGGTTCCACCCACTAGCTGTCTGAGGCATGCCCCTAGTTGAGGATAAAGAATGACCCTGCTCTTGAATGTGGCTGCAGCAAAGGTGCTTCAATTAACATCTGGTATATTCAGGTCCCCATCAACAATATCTCCCTTTTTTCTGCCATCCTAAGGATGCCTTCTGTCATTTCCTTGTCCATTTCCTCCCCCTGAGACGGGGGTCTGTATACAACACCCGTGCACATTGTCATGCTATTTCCTGTCTCCAGGGTGACCCACAGTGCCTCCTCTCCTCCCTGTGTACCGTTTAGTTCCATTGCTTTGATCCCTTCCCTTATGTAGAGAGCTCCTCCTCCTCCTCCTCCTCCTCCTCTTCTACCTTCCCTGTCCTCCCATAGACTATATATCCTGGCATGTTGGCAATCCTAGTCATGGTTTCTGTACCATGTTTTCTGTGACTGCCACAATGTCCAAGTCCCATCAAGGCCATAGTTCAGGGCATTACACCTAACTGTGGGGACGCAGTGACTCCATTTTCTGATAGCCTTACCCATTTACCCCATCCTGTCCTTACTGTGTTTGCTTCTCCATTTCCCCTGCCTTCTATCATCAGCTTCTCTATCTTGGTGTTTACCTCCTCATCACCCTGTTTTTTGGGAGGGGCTGGGATTTCCTGCTCCTTTCAGTACTACCTTGGCCAATTTACATGCCAATGAAACATTTAAAATGATACTAGGATCTTGGTTCCCTCCTCGACAGACACAGACCATCATCACCAGTATGGCATGTCCTCTAGGTGGACCCCCAGTCCCAAATAAGCCAAAACCTGAGCTCTGCCAGTTTTCACCAGTGATTAAATCCCATGGTGTAAACACCTAGCCTCACGCCATGAACCATAGCACCTTAAGAAGGTTACCATGCATGCTTGTCTAACTCCCCAACTCACAAACTCCTCCTGCATGACTCAGACCATTCCTAGCCAGGCCATGTCCCTCTCCCTTTCCTTGTCCTGCCTGTCCTCTTCCCTCTCCCTGTCCTGTCCTCTCTCTCTCTCTCCCTCTCTGTCCTCTCTACAATTAATTTATTACTACTGAACTCAGAATTTTTTTGTTAATATCGCTTTTATTAACAAATTTTTCACAATCTACATAATTCACAACAGTACAGAAATAAAGTTTGATGCTAACAACTGAGGGTGGTCAAGTGTGATTATCACAGCTAGAATTTATGAAGGGTTGAAGCATACAATATGGATTAGCATGTTTCACCCAACTCTTCCTGGCCCACATATTCAAAGGAGATGTGCAGCACATCTCAGAAAATATGCAGAAGTGCAGTATTCAAAAGGGTAAATGCATCATGCATTTTCAAACGCGTCATTACACAGAAATAATGTATGCATGCAAAAAAAGGGGTGGGTACCTGAATATGCCGTGCATCCATATATTCAGCCAAAATGTGCAGTGCATCTGCCACACATCTCAGAAGTGTGCTTTGCAAAGTTAGGCAGACAAAAGGGTGGCCTAAATTGGCCAGCCACATGCAGGCAGGCTGTGGAACTGCAGACAGGCCATCCTGAGACAGCCCTCAGGGATGCATCAGAACATGCTCCAGGCACCCACACACAGCAGTCATGCTGAGACGGAAGAACCCAGAACCACAGGTGGTGTGACTCAACTGACACTGCCAAGAGAGCCGCCCCACACCACACCCAGGACATAGACACCCAGCTGCCACATGCTAGTGCTGTCAGGAGCCCCCTCAGCACACCAGCGGAGCAGACAGCCACAATGCAGCACATGTACCAGGGGCCATGTCCTGCACCCATGTGGCCTGCAAGGTGCCACACAGTGGTGGGGTGTCGCCCATGGTGATGTTTGCAGCAATGGTGACCAGGTAGCCTGGAGGTACTAGTGGAAGCATGAGCACAGGCCAGGGACTGACCTGCGGCACACACCCATGGCAGTACACCAGAGGTGTACACAGTGTACCCATGCCAGGCCCACACAACAGGGAGCTACAGACATGTCAACAATGCCTGTCATGCCATGGACATCACCACAGGGGCACTGCGGTGGGTCAGTATGGTGCTCCTATGGTGGACAGAACACAACAGTGGGTGAGACAGGGGTGGCACAACCGTGGCCTGTGGGTGACATGGGCATGCCTCACAGACACCTGACCCCTCCGGTGCTGAATGTGTGGCTGCTATGGGTAAATACATGGAAAGTGTTGGACTGGCACACCAAGGTACCTGGACTGGTCCAGGTGGGACCCACATACTCGGGTACCCAGTCCCCCTCTGAACACTGGTAGTCCTTACATTTCTCACCATGTTCTTATCATAAGGGGGTATGTGGGGCACTGCAGGTGGCCGTAAGCTGTAAACGTAGCTTGGGTATCACAGCCCTCTGGTATATTGCTCACAGTGTGTCACCCTGTGCCTTCCCCTGTTTCTTGTCCAGGTGAGCCCTGTGGTCACTGTTGAGGTGGGCCCCCTGTACCCCAGTCTGACCCTATACATGGCCATGGGTAATAGCACTGTACTGAGGCCAATCCAGTCCACCCCCCACACACAAACATTCCATCACACTTGTCTGCTAGGCTGCAGTAGCTCCTGTTCATCCTTGTGGAATGGTGGAGCAACCCTACAAAGCTGGAACTGTGTATGTCTTAGGCATGCAAATGGCCTGAATATATTCTAGTAATGTGCTGCATATGTTGGATTGGGCTCAGAATGTACAGTGAGGCCATTTGCATATCCTGGCTGAAGATTACATAGTTGTGCCATGCCCATCTCATCTGTTCCAGCGCATTTCAATATTTCCCCACCTGTGGTGTGTGGTTCCTCTGCCTGTGATGTGCTCTACATCTTCATTTGCCTGATTTTGCATGTTTAGGATATTCAGTTGCAAATGTGCAATCACATGTTATGGCATGTCTTCTGAATATACCATTATTTTGTGCTGGTGCATCTCAGTTGTGTGGCACAGGCACTTACGATACAGTGTGGGACTTTTGAATACAGGGCTCCCTTAGTGTAGTATACAACCTACTGACCCCTGAATGAAGCAAAGAGAGGCATCACGGAGCCATGCACCCCCCCATCCCTCATTACTGAGGGTGCAGGGAAGAAGGAGCTATTATTTAGGAGCTCAAAATTCTTTGTGGGAGGAGTACAGAGAGGCATGGGGTGGGAGCACATTTAGGTTAGCTATTCAGTAGTTCCCAAATAGGGTAGTTATAATAGGCTCTGGGGTTATTCTGCTTCATTAGACAGTGGGTTTAAAGGGCAGACTCCCTGTTATTACCCATCATGTGTAGGGTCCACCCAGTCAACTGTGAAGTGCAATACTCCAATCTGTTGTTGAGATGACTTTTGGAAGGCTAGGCCTGTAGTTCTGTGGGGCAGCACAACTAACCATGCCCCTGCTCAGCTATATAAGGGCCACACCTCCTCACTCCTCCCGCAATCATTTGTTTCATTGTGGCCAGAGGCGCTGCCTCTCCTTCTCTCTCTGTTTCTCCTGCCTCTTGTGCCACATCCTGACTTTCTGCAGTGCCTCTGGCTGCTGGTTCCTTTTCTTTGTGTTTTGTTGCATCTGTCCCCCGTTTGTTCTGTTGCCGGTTGTGCCTCCTTACCCCTGTGCTGCTTGCTCCACTGCTACATTTGCTCTCCCATGCCCCCCCGCTCCTTCCCATTTCTGCCACTTTTTCATCCCCTTCTGCTTCCTCTTTTTCTAGTCTCAGCTAACACTCCCCATGGCCGCCTCATCCTGTCCCATCTCTGTACCTTGGCAGTGCTCTGTTGCTGTCTGCCTGGCTGGGCCTTCCTGACTCATTCCTGTGTCTTTCCTCCATCTTTGTTTCTTGCTCTCTTGGCTGTTGATGTCCATAGCGAGGCTTGGGCATGTGCTTCTGGTCTGTTCTTCCTGCTCTTGGTGTTGCTGTCGGTGCTCAGCTGCATGCCTGCACTGAAGCTTTGTTGTGCTCTCATTTCTGCCCTGCTTCAGCCCTGTGCTCTTTTGGGGTTTCCCCTCTACCATGGGTATTCATTATGTATATTATTACCTGCTCTGTATTGTACAGTACTCCACCACTCAGCTGGTCTGTCTGTATTTATAGGGCCACCTAGTTACTCCATATCTCACAACCTAGCCGGCATGTTAGCCCTGGTACAGTTGTCAGCCAAGCTCCAATTGCTGGTTATTAATTAACTCAATTTATTTTACTGGTTTAATTAACTGCTTGGTGTCCCGGTTCCTCTTTGTGGCTTCTTTGTTTTGCTAACGGTTGGGGACTGCAATGTCACAGCAGGCATTGTGGTTCCAGGCAGCGAGATCAGCTTTATGATTATCATATATTCAATCAGTCATTGGTTCGTATGGCATTCTTGTGCTACTCCATATAACCTTCATGGCAGGCCTTCTCATGTTACTCGATATAGCCTTCATGGCATTCACTGTTTCAGTCAATCTTCCCTACCCGTCGGCCACTGGCACCTAACCCTAACCATACCAGCCTTCGTGACATTCGTGCAATCAGCATATCAAGTCTATTCATTTCAAACTTCACCGTTCATCATACTGGCCTTGCAGCCTTCTCCTACCTAATCTCCTCCTACCTCACTGTTGGCCCCGGGCTTTGCCCAGCCTTACCATTCTCACTAATAACATTCGATTTAATTCACTCCTAATTTGGCTTACGTATAGACTTGTTTGGCTTGCATTCCTGTGGTTGACAAATGCTCTCTGCCTTAACTAGACCCAAATGAGGGTCCACATTACTCAGCCTGACCTACGCACAGGTCTCTGCACGTCACCAATCATCTAAGTTTGACCCACTTATGGGTTCCATGCTACATTATGACTACATTCTTTCCTCACTTTGGTGACATGCTGATGGAATCCATTACTTCCAGGACTCAGGACTAGCCCTGTGGCTTACAGTTTCCCTCTGCACCCCAAAGTCTGCATCTTGAGCATGAAAAGCTTGGGGCGGGGTTCTTCTCACCCAGCTCATAGTAGGGAAATGTCCTTGCTCCAGGTGGACCTTCAGTCATCAACCATACTGACGGCATCTCTTGATGTAGTATTTAAGACTCCAGTGGGGAGGGGTGGGGCTCTCAAGGGAAAGGCCCCATTACCTGCCTGAGCAGGTTTGGAGGCACCCTTTAAACTATTCTACCCACAACTACCTCTGGTTCACACAGTTTGTTCTTAGATTGGTAGGCTGGATGAGCACCTCAGTGGTCATTACTCTCCTCCTCCTACCATGGAGGTGGGCATTGAGTGTCCTGGTGTTGCACAGTTTGCCTGCAACCCTCCACGGCGTTCCCATTAGAGGGACTGAGCGAGAGTGTTCCCCAAATTAGAATCTCTCCTGGATTTGTCTACTAAATTGCAGTAGCAAAGCCATCACTAAACAGAATTGTCCAGCAACCTGGAGGGAAGGCGACCTAGGCCTTGGATTCCCAGAAATTTCCTCCTCAAAGGATTTTTTTCCTATCCTCGGTGCCAAGGATCATAATATCTTAATAGGTATAGTAATCTTCTCTAGGTCACTAAGTTAGGTTTCCGCTGTTGGAAGGAGTCAGATGGCTTCCCCATAATTATCCCCTCTCTCCCTTACAACTGTTCCCTATCTCCTAAGGAAGTCATGACTCCACACCATACCTTTACAACTACTAGCAGGTCACTTTTGTTCCTTGTCTCCTGCCTACTCTACTCAAGCCCCTGACCATACCTCTAACTCCCTACATATAGATCTTCAATTCCAACAAGTGTTCAGTACCCTATAAGTGCTGCTCGATACTCTTTTTTGGCCTCCTTCCTAAGGTACCTTTAGCCAAGGGAATCAATCCCGTGGCACCTCTGGGGTGGAACCCTCCCCTAGAGTTCCTTGCCTTTGTACCACTACAGAGTGGTATATCCCACAGACAGAGAGGTGAACAGCCTAAGATTATCTATGATACACAAGCATAACACTATACCAAGTTGTGCAGGCACATTGAATGGAACGCTATACCTGTAGTTCAGTGGGGTGGCACAACTAACCATGCCCCTGCACTAGCCATATAAAAGCCACTGCTCCTCACTCATCCCTCAATCATTTCTTTTTTTGCCCATCCATCCACCCCTTCTCCTCCAGCGGCACATCTGTCTCTTCCATGGGCTCCTTCCTATGGTACCTTTAGCCAAAGTAATCACTCCCATGTCACCTCTAGGGGTGGAACCCTCCTGAAGGGTTCCTTGCTTTTATACCCGTACAGGGTCATGTATCCCACAGATAGAGAGGTGAACAGCCAAAGAGTATCAGTGTTACACAAGCATAACACTATTCCAAGTTGAGTAGGCACATTGAAATTCTATTAGTCTTGCAACAGGCAATCAGGGTAGAGGTTTGTGGAGTGAGTCATACTTTTTTGGGCGCCATTAGTGGGATGCCTAATAAATATTTAGAATTTGAGTCTCAGAATTCACAGAGGTACTGTAGTAATAAGAACCCTTCTGTCATTAGGTTGAACGGTCTCCTGTATAGTTCTCTTAGTTCCTCAAGTAAAGCTTAGAAGAAGGAGCAAAGCACCAGACAGCCCCACATTACATTGCCATAATGGTCCCTCCACTCCCCACATCCCTTCCATCAAGACATGTCCTAGATATTTACCTGTGATTACCGGGGTCAGAAAGTATTGAATTGTTTCCACACATATTCTGTCCACTGACAGTAGCTTGTCACTCTGGATGCCTTCTGAGACTTTTTACCAACACCCCTCCACATGTTTAACTCACTTGTCAACGCATCCACATGTCTTGGATCGAGTCCCTGCTGGAGTTTAACAGAGCTCTGTGTAAGCAGAAAATCATATGCTCCGAGTACCCTATACAAATGAGGGTAATGAATGAAGTGGTGAGTTTGGGGTTGGTATCCAAGGCATGTGCCCTGATTTGGAGGGACTTATAGAAATGTAGTTGGAGAAATCTGAAAAAGTCAGACTGTTGAAGACCATGTTCAGCCAGGATTTCTGGACAGGCTTTAAAGGTGTTTCTTCACGTAAACTGGTGGAGATATTGGAGGGAGTACCATTCCCATTCCCTAAAGACCAGTCGCAGTATCTTCAATCAAGTCCATCCTGCCTGAGGGACCATGGCCATCCTTTCTTCTGCCCTGTGCTGCACTGAACAAGGAGCTCCATACTCCAGGTTCTTGAGATGAACAAACGGTGTGTACCCAGGACCTGGTTGCTGGAAAGAAAAAAGAGGAACTTGTGTTGTTTTCTTGAACCAAGTCTTCACAATATTTCAGGGCCCCAACCAGCAGTCAGTTTGCGGGCTTGCAGCATCTATCAGGCCTGCACCTAGTGGGAGCCTAGAAGGACTGTTTGGGAGCACTGGTACTAGTGGGGGTGGGTTTGGCCTGCGAGCCCAAAATGTTTATGGTTGCTACCTATTTCATTAACCTTTCTTGCTTTCACAGCCATCCTTTGTCCGGTATCCCTTCCCTGATCCTTGCCCCCAAATAAAGCTGCGAGTTTGTTTGTTGAAACTGCTGTGTCAGTAACATTCATTGCAATTGCCCATTGCTGAGATTTAAGGTTTATGGTGGATCAGGGTTATTGGGGATACTGTGTGCAGAGTGGTTGATTGGGGAGGTGAGAAGGTATAGTATCCCAGAGGGCTGTACCAGGCAGATACCTGGCTCACTAATACCTTACTCTAGGTGGAGGCACCACACTGTTAATATTTCTGGGAATGAACCCCCAGTTGTCACTGTAGCAGGACCCAGGACCCTTACCCTGTGACAGGGACAGCAGGCAAAGGGGGATTAGCCCACTGGTATGCAGCACCTGGGCTACAGTAGATTGGAACTCCCCAGCTTAATCTAGAAGAAGGGTCATCCTGGACTCCCTGCAGGGGGTATTCCTCTGGCAAATAGTCAGCAACCCCACTCATGATAGAGCAGTACTGGATCTGGTACTCAGTAACAGAGACAATGTTGCAGACATCAAGGTAGGAGGCCACCTGGGAAACAGTGATCACCAAACAGTGTGGTTCAATATAAGGATGGCTGCGGAATTGAACCATACAGTGGTGAGGTTCCTGAACTTCAGGAGGGCACATTTTAAAAAGATGGATTAGGATGACCTAGGTGGGGTGGGGTGGAGAAACAGTGGGCACAGCTAAAAAAGGGGAACAAGGAAGGCAAAAAAAACCTTTGCATCAAGGAAGTGAGCAAAAGCAACAAGAAAAAGAGACCACAGTGGTTCTTGAAAGAGGTGGTTGAAAAGATAAAGACTAAAAGGGTAGCATTCAGAAGGTATAAGGAGACACAGAGGGAGAATGATAGGTAGATGTATCAGCGGGACACAGAGTGAAGCAAGAGGAGCAGTAAGGAACACCAAGGTGTACAATGAAAAGAGACTAGCTCAGAAAGTAATAAATGGGGAAATTCATTGTTTAGGTACATAAACAAAAATAGGAAGACCAGGGAAGGGATCAAAATATTAAAAAGGGAATGTGGGGACAGTGCAGATACAGAACAGGAAAAGCAGAAATCCTAAACAAGTACTTTTGTTCATTGTGTCAGAGGAAGGAGGGGCACAAAAAAGTAACAGGAGCATTGGAGACAGGGAAGTGGACATTAGTCCATTTTCAGAGGAGAATGTCCTGAAGGGACTCACTAATCTGAAACTGGTAATGGGGTCAGATGGGGTGCAACCAAGGGTACTGAGGGAGTATAGGGTGTACTGCTGCCATTTGACAATCCTATTTACCAGCTCATTGGAAACAGGAGTGGTTCTGGAGAACAGGAGGAGGGCAGATGTAGTCTCACTTCACAAAATTGCTAGCAGGGAAGAGGCTGGCAACTATAGGCCTGTCAGCCTGACACAGGCAGTGGGAAACTTAATGGAGTCACTGCTGAAGGAAAGGATTGCGGACTATTTTGAATTCAGTGGATTACAATACTCAACGTAGCATGGATTCATGGGGGGTGGTGGACTTCAAACAAATCTAATGCATTTCTTTGACTGGGTGACTAATTAGATCAGGACTAAGCAGTGAATGTAGCTTACCTAGATATCAGTAAGGATTTTGACACAGTTCCACAAAGAAGGCTAGTAAGCAAGTTAGGTAGCTTAGTTAGTTGGTCTAAAGGTGGGAACCTGGGTAAAAAATTGGTTAGGGATAGGCTGCAGACGGTGGTAGTAAATGGGAATTCACTGTGAGGAAAGGAGGATGATCAGTGGAGTGCCTATAAGTCACATTGAAGAGGAGCAGGAAGAAGCTCTGCCTTTCTGCGGGTGACACAAAAATCTGCAATAGGGTGTACACGCTGGGGTGAAAAGGATGAGCAAAGACCTGAGAGAATTTGATTGCTCAAGGGTATGGCAGCTGGGTTGTAATGCAAAACAGTACAAAGTAATGTACTTGGGGCACAGAAACCCAGGAAAGAGATGGGGTGTAATCATACTTAATGATTTAATGGTGGCTAGACAGCTCGACAAGGCAGATGGTGCAAGAGGGATGCTGGGGTACATGGGGAGGTATCACCTAATAACAGTGAATCAAAATAAACAACTGCAAAAACAGCAATTCATTTTGGGTGCTGTTACTAGGGGCTACTGTGCACGATATCCCCTGGATGGGAATGCAACCGTGGGGAAGGGGAGGGACAGGGAAGGGGTGTTGGGGGATTGCTGTACCTGCTGTCACCAAGCTAGCCATGTAGCGTGGTGGTGTGGGTGGCTGGCTGGCGCACAGCAGGTATGAGGTTCAGGACTGGTGAGTGACCACATTTTGCCACAGCTTGTATTTATTCCGACATCCAGATTTTTTAGCCTTCCCCAACATGCAGCCCCCTGGAGTTGATAATATTAATTCAGGGGGATGCAGCCCTCTCCCCACAAAAACACTTTTTTGCAATCCGGATGTCGGTTGCTTTAATGTGTATATCGTCGATGTGCTTTTTGGCGATATACACTCGCCATAATAGCGATCTCTCTTTTGTGATCATTATTATGACATGGAACCCATAGGAAGGTCTATCACCAGCAGAAAGAGGGAGGTGGTGTTGCCTGTGTAAATATCATTGGTAAGACCCCACCTAGACTACTTTGTCCAGTTCTGGAAACCACTTCTCTAGAAAGACAGACAGAGGCAGTCCGGAGGAGGGCAACTACAATAAAATTGTGCAGGGTCTGTATCAAAAGCCCTACAAGGAGAGATTTAAGGACCTAAATATATACATCCTGAAAAAGAATGGGAATATGCTAGAGACCTTTAAATACCTCATGGGGGTAAACAAGGTACAGGATGGAGGCATTTTTCAGGAGAAAGGTACTCAAGTACAAAGTGGCATGATCAGAAGCTGGAGGGGTTAGATTCAGGTGAGATATTGGAAGTACGTTTTCACAGAAAGAGTGGCAGACTCCTAAACAGTCTTCCAATGAAGGTGGTGGTGGAAAAACAGGGATGGTATGCAAGAATGCATGGAATATGTATAAGGGAAATTTAGGGGAAAGGGGGGTAAATGTGCTGGAGATCAACCAAGATCTGCAGTTATACTGTAGGCAGGGAAAATTGGGCACACCAGGTGGGCCAAGTGATCCTTATCTGCTGGAAATTTCTGTGTTTCTATGTATGAAAAAATATTAAGAGAAACCAATGGTTCAAATGAAAATGACGGACTACAGTGAGTCAAAAGCAATACCGACTGACCGTGATCAAGATCGTGAACAGGAGCAACAGTTACAGCTGATTCCTTTCTTTAAAGTTGCTTTTTCTTTTGTTATGAAACAAATAAAATACTCTCAATCAGTATTTGAATCTGGTTTGTTTGGTTATTCAGACATACCAACACACTTACACTCACTTGCATTCACTTTCTAAATGCTCTCTGAAATGCAAAACCAGTCAATTGCATTACATGGAAACTGCTTATAATGGATAAAATAGCATATGCTGAATATGTTGGTTATAAGCAAATTACCATACAGTTTATGTCAATCAACAATACTTGTCTTTATTTTTATTGCAACTGCCCCCTCTGGATCTGTCTCTTTTTTCCCCTGAATGATAAAAGACTCTGCAGGGCAACCTTTATCTGTACCATGGAGCTCAGAAATCCTTACATCTTTGCCTTGTAAGGTGGAGGTCCCAGTGATTCTTTTGATTATCTCTTGTTCCTCCATTTTGGTATACCACTACCCTAGTGTGGGAGCTACCAGGGTAAGCCATATTGGTGTGGTTCAGTGTGGAGGAATCAAACCACACAAAAGCAAGGGTTCTGGATTTCAGACACTGACTTTGCAAAAATTGGGGAATGTCTCAAGGGAGCCATGGCAGGTGAAGATTAGGGGGGGATGTACAGAAACAATGGGCTACCTTAAGATAGAAAACAAAGGGGTGTAGGTTAGAGTGTACCTGGAGGCGGTCATGCTCTGAAGAGGACAGATTGACACTGCTCCATTACTTGGAGTATCAGCAGACAATGATTTCAAGAAGACTGAATTTTTGACTCAATCTATTGCTGTGGCAAGAAACCATCCAGCTGTGCTGTTCTGCACTTTTGACAGTTGGTTAAATCTCTCCTGTCTACAATTTGGGACAGCATTTTCTACAGAAAAGTGTGAGCAGTTTAGGCAGTTTTTTGCTGACAAGGTGGCCTCCATCAGGGCATTTATTACCTCCTCTGATCCAGTTTCTACAGGGGATGATCGATCTGCTAGTAAAGATTGTCTTCTGAGTTTTGGCTGGTGTTGGAGGACGAGGTTCTTCGGGTGCTTACCAGCATGCTTCCCACCACTTGTGTCCTTGTCTCTGGTCTGACGTGGCTTGTCATCAGCTGCTTGGATTTCTTGGGTCCAGTGTTTGTGGAGATTGTCAATGGGTCATTAAGTGAGAGTTTTGTTCTTGCACCTCTGAAAGAGGCTTTAGTGAGCCCCTTTCTTAAAAAAAAAATCTATTGACCCTGATGTTCCTTCAAATTACAGGCTATCTCTAATCTTCCCTTTCTGGGGAAACTTACTGAGAAGGTGGTGGTTTACCAGCTGGTTGAATGCCTGGAGATTTTATTAATCTATGAAGCTCTCCAGTTGGGTTTTTGGCTCAGCTCAGCACTGAGATAACTTTGGTCTAGGTGGTGCATGATCTCTTTGTGGTGAGGGACCATCTTGGTGCTCTTGGACCTTTCCTCAGCATTTGACATGGTAGACCAGGGGGTGCTGTTGGACTGTCTGCAGAACTATGTGGGTGCTAATGGAGCAGTTCTGTGCTGGTTTTGCTCATGACTAACTGGAAGATCGCGGTGAGTTGTCCTAGGAAATTTTTCCGTGGGATCTTTTGTGCTGCCTTGTGGTGTTCCGCAGGGTTCCAGCTTAATGCCCCTGTTGTGTATATGCTGCCACTGGGAGAGATCATTAGGTGGTACAATCTGGGGTTTCACTGCTATGCAGATTAGACCCAGTTGTACCTGTCCTGTGCCCCAATGTCCTTTCCACCCTAGACACGCTGAGTCAGTGTTTAGCCAAGATAAATGACTGGATGTCCACTAACTGGCTATGTCTCAACCCCATCAAGACAGAGGGCATGGTGATTTTTTCAGGTCATGGGGGTATTTTCGATGACAGGAGACTACCCATCCTAGTAGTTGATGGTCATCCCCTGTGACTGTGAAATGTGGTTAAGGATCTTGGTGTTATTCTTAACAGTTGGCTTCACTTTGAAAAACAGGTTTTCTCCATCTCAAGAATATTGCCAGGATTCACCCATTTTGACTCCTACTGACCTGGCTATGGTTATTCATGCCTTTGTTACTAGTCAGCTTGATTACTGTAATGCCCTGTACCTAGGGCTGTCTAGAGGACTGATGTATTGACTGCAGTTAGTGCAGAATGCTGCAGCCAGGATGTTGATGGGTGCCTCAATGAGGGTTCATATCACTCCTGTTCTGCACATTCTGCACTGTCTGCCTGTGAGTGCGTACATTACCTTCAAGAAAGGCTTGTTAGCATACAAGGCCCTATGTGCTCTGGGACCTGACTACCTAAAAGAGCTCCTTATTCTGCACTCTCCTATCCACCCCTATGCTTCACTGAGGCTGGCTTATTAATTGCGCCATCCTCCCACTTAAAAAGATCGGGAGATAGGGCCTTTGGGGGTGACTGCACTGCTCCTGTGGAAATCTCTTCCACCAAACATTAAGACTGCTAGCACAGTGGAGGCCTTTAAAGCCTCTTTTTAAAACTTATATATTTGAAAAGGTTTTTAATCTTCTGTGAATAATTTGTCTCTTGGGATGTTTATTATTACATTTTATTATTATCTTTGTTAAGTGCTCTGAGCCCCTGGATAGGGTGCTATATAAATAACATTTGCTTTGCCTTGCTTAAGGGAGCTATAGCAGAGGCAACAAGCCTTTGTGTTGGGCAACTAAGCAAAACAAAGAGAAAGAAACAAACACTATGATACTCAAAGGATATGACCAGGACAGCAATGGAGAGAAGGCTAGATTTCAGGAGGTACAAGGAAACACAGAGGGGGAGGACAGGGAACTGTTTCTGGAAAAGCAGAGGGAGGCAGAGAAAGCAGTCAGGAGCACAAAGGCACAAATGGAGGAAAAAATAGCCCAGGCGAAAGGAGACAAGACCTTTCTCAGGTCCATTAGTGAAAAAAAAAAGACCAGGGGTGGGATTGTGAGGTTAAAAAGGGTGTGTGGAGAGGCACCTAGAAAACGTAACAAGCCTGAGCAAATATATTTGTTCAGTATTCATAGAAGAAGGGGGAGAGAGAAGGACCACTGTTGAGCGATAGGAGCACCAATGGGAGAGAGGTGAACACCAGCCTGTTTACAGAGGAAAGAGTCCTAAAGGAATGCGAGAATCTGAAAGGGGACAAGGCTATGGGTCTGGATGGGATACATCCCAGAATATTAAAAGAACTTGAAGAGGTGCTGGGAGCACCACTAACAGCCCTATTCAACAAATTGATAGAGACAGGAGTGGTTCCAGGGGACTGGAGGAGGGTGAATGTAGCCCCTCTCCACAAAAGTGCGAACAGAGAAGTGGCTGGCAATTACAGGCCAATCAGCCTGACCTCAGTGGAGGGGAAATTAATGCAATCACTGCTGCAGAAAAGGACTGTGATATTTCTTAAATCCAGCACGGGATCTGAGGCAGCATAGATTCACAGCAGGAAGGTCTTGTCAAACAATTCTGATAGTGTTCTTTGACTAGGTGACCATGGACGTAGATCAGGAAGGGGCAGTGGATGATGCCTGTCACGAGCCCTGCCCCATGGGCATGGCAGGACCTCCTGTTTGCAGGGATGTCCCTCTTTTTATGGAACTCATGAGCAGTTGTGTGGTTCAGAAAGCATCACCAACCTTCCTTTTCCCAGTGGAAGGGTGGAAACTGTAGTCTTGAGGCCCCCCTGGCTCTTGTACTACTTTCTCTGGCTAGAATCCCCCTGCTGCCACTGACAGCTTCTTGCCAGCTTGGTTTGTAGGATAGTCGAGGCGAGGGGTCACTCTCTTCGTTAACAAGGCCTACAGTCCTTACAAAACCCTTTTATTTAAAATCATAGGTTACACAACCAGACCCAAGGCAAAGTTGATAAGAAATAATGAAAGTTTACTTAAAGAAAAACAACACAGTAACTTATGTAATTTGGAAGATTTTGGAATGCAGACAATATGAAAATAAATATTGGATGGTTACACAGAAAACATTATATACTGTTATTCCTAAAACTATACCTTGTTCTGAGGTTTAGCATCTAGAAAATATCAAGTATTCTTTTTGAAAGTAATTTCTCTCTGTCTGTAGAAGAAAGTTAATTGAGCAACAGATTTGTAGTAAGTTTGTGATGAAAGTCAGTTCTCTGAAGATCCGGGTGTTTTCTTGGTGATAAGTCTTTGTTTCTCAGATTTCTGACTTAAAATTCAGAAAACTATTTTCACGATGAAAATACTTTTTTCATATATACAGCAGTCTTTCACAGAGATCTGCCAAGCCTTATTCATATGCTTTAAAAAAACAAAAAAATCATATATAATGTCAAGGCTCTTTTCTCTCTGAGAACATTCCAGTCTCTCTCAGGAGAAGCCTCTGCCAACATGCCCTGATTCAGAGAAATCGTGTTCAGCCTCTCCCTTCTCCACTCTGGCCATGCAGAGAACTGGGGTACAACAGTTTTACCTCATCCTGCAGGTGTCACTATGGTTTCCTTTTTAACTCCTGAAACATCTGTTTTAGACATAACCTTTTCTGTTTTGAGTTCATGACTTTAAGCTGCCTCCCCACTGTCCTTTTCCTGTTATTGGAAGGTTAAGTGTTTATTCAATCCAAGGGGTATGACCCCTCGGACGCACGTCCAGTGGCTCACTACCTGATGAAATCTCCTTAAACAATAACACCATTAGTGATAGACTGGAAGTTCTGGATGCCTTCAATAATCACTTTGCGACTGCAGGCTTAGCCTTCGACAATTCCCCAGTGAATTTGATATGCTCTCAGGTGCATAATCAAGGTGCAGATCCTAGCATCACTGATTCAGTCTTCTCCTTGCGTCCTACTACTCTGAAAGAAGTTGAAGACCTATTGCTAAAACTGGATGTAAAAAAAAAAGTGCTGGTGCGGAGACCCTCGACCCATATTTTGAAGGTGGCATCCAAGTGTTAGCTGTGCCTATAACCCATTTATTTAACCTATCATTAACTCTAGGATCCATTCCTTCAATATGGAAAACAGTGCACATCATACCCCTGTTCAAGTCCGGAAATCCCTGTGATCTAAATAATTACAGACCGAATTCAATTCTCCTGGTCTTGTCAAAATTACTGGAAAAAGTTGTAAGTAACCAGCTGAGGCAGTATCTAGAAGCTAATAACCTGCTTAATCCAGTCCAGTCAGGGTTTAGAGCTAAATATAACACCATCATAGCACTTGCCAAAGTGACTAATGACTGGCAAAGAGAGCTAGACAACAGGAATTACACCTGCGTCGTATTCTTGGACCTGACCAAGGCCTTCGACACTGTCGACCATTCTTTGCTACTCTCTTCCCTGACCTCACTAGGTGCTGACCCATTATCTTTACAGTGGTTCAACAACTACTTCTCTGATCATTTCCAGCAGGTGAAAGCGGAAGGAGATCTCTCAACTCTTAAACCTCTCCTAAGAGGTGTTCCCCAGGGTTCTATCTTAGGACCTATCTTATTTGCAATATACATCAACAATATTGATGAAAGCATAACTAAGGCCAACATTCATCTGTTTGCAGTTGACACAGTTCTTTACGTAAGCCGCCCGTCATTACAGTCTGAATGTAATGACCTTCAATCTGAGTTCAACCTGCTGCAACACCAACTCCTAAACAAAAAGCTATTACTTAACACCAAGAAAACAAAAGCAATGCTCTTTTCTCCCTCTGCCCACATGGTAAATTCAGCCCTATCAGATCCTGTGCCTCAGATTACTACAACTCTTGTCGAGAAGTTGGAATTTGTCCCTAAATTCAAATACCTGGGAGTATGGCTGGACCATAGGTTCTCCTTTATAGAGCACATTGAAGAAATACTCAAAAAATTATGACAGAGACTTGGGCTGTTCTTTGGGATAGCCCACGTCTTAACTAGAGATGCCAAACTACAACTGGTACAATCAACCTTTCTATCCTTGATAGATTATGCTGACATCCTCTACAGTCACTGTCCCATTTCCTACCTCACCAAACCTGACACATTATATCATAGAGCTTTGAGGTTCATCACAGGCCTGCCTTATTCCACTCACCACTGCTCCCTATATCAATCAATGGGGTGGAGTTCTCTTCAATTCAGGCATGATAAAAATGCAGCCTTATGGACCCTGAGAGCCATCTCCAAAAAACTGCCCCAATACATTACAGACTGTCTTCCTATAAAACCAATAGGCAATTACGCCCTGAGAAGTTGCATTCTCTCCTACTGATGGTTCCCAAAGTTAATGCTCGCTTTGGCAGGACTGCTATAAGCTTTACACTGTCCTCCTTGTGGAATAAATTGCAAAACAAACTGAAACTGAGGTCACCCATCGGCATCTCATCTTTCAAGCTCTTATATTCACGTCTCAGAAATGATCAGTGCAATTGTTTCCCATGACCATGAATTGTCATCATGCTAACCTGTACCATTTAACAATGAACAAATTACTTCTAGTGCTTGTCTCCTCCTTGGCCCTGGTCTGTCATCATGCTTTCATGTAACACCTTGATGCCTCTGCCTCCCTTTGATACTGGTCTATCTTCCCGCTTTCTCCAGCCTTCTTTTCACAACTCTATACTGCACTCATCCACAATCTACACGCAGTCATACTATAAAAGTCCTAACTCCCATTTCCCTCTCCCCGTAGGCTCCCACCACTGCAACAGTTCTACCGAGCTATCCTTGGGACTTCACTTCTCACAATGTTAATCCTTCGCTCACATATTACATACCCCTCCTGGTACCCCATCTGCCATTAGTTGGTGGTTCTCCAAGCCATTTTCATGGCTAGTACTAGTGACTGCCCCAGGTAAATGAACTAACTGGTACTTCTATATAGAGAACATGGTTTATATACAGTTGCATGGTTCAATGGTGGACTTGCCCACTTGTATTTGACTCCTCCTCTGTTATGGCTTGCCTTGTCTTCCTTTTATCATTAGACTCCCCTATTACTGCACCACTGTGTTTGTGTTTATATACTTCTTTACATGTATTTATATGTTTTTATGATGGATATTACCCGACCCTGTTCTAACCAGGTCCATCTTGTAAAAGAACTCTGCTCAATGATGTTCGCCTGGATAAATAAAGATTTTGATTGATTGAGTGATTGACTGATAAATTTGTCAACATTTTCTTGGAGAGCCTTACAACCCAGGAAATAGGAACATTAAATGAAGTGGTAATAGGCCTATCTTGCCTCATGGCCTACCTAAATTTCAACAAGACCTTCAACACCATCCTACATAAGAGGTTGGTAAATAAGTTGGGCAGCCTGGGAGTGGGCACCAAGGTGGTAAACTGGGTCAGAAACTGGTTGAGTGACAGGACATAGAGGGTGGTGGTGAATGGCGATCCAGCTGAGGAGAGGGGGTGACCAGCAGGGTGCCACAGGAATCGGTGCTAGGGTCAGTACTCTAATGTCTTCATAAGCAACATTGCAGAGAGCTGGAAGGGATGGTATACCTCTTTGCAGATGACACTAAGATCTGCAACAGGGTCGATACTCCGGGGGGGGTGAGAAGGGACCTAAACATGCTTGAGGAGTGGTTCAGAGTGTGGCAGCTAAGATTCAAATGCAAAGAAGTGCAAAATGATGCATTTGGGGTGCAGAAATTCAAGGGAGAAGTACAAGATGGGAGGAGGTACTAAAGGCCACTAAACAAGAAAGTGACCTGTACCTGGAGGCACTGAGGTGTAAGGCACTGGACAACACACCTCATGCCATACCAGTGACCTGAGTTCAGAAATGGACTTGGGTTGCATGGGGGTCAGTGGGGCGAGAAAGGATTGAGTGTCCGTAAACAGCACTCCTTCCTCAGGCAAGGGGGGACCATGTGGCATGCTATAGACGGACACCCAGCGGTGGCTGGGTGTCAGCACACACACACTGCCAAAAACAGGGAAGGCCCATGTCTAGGGCATTAGGCTGCCTCTGTGGAGGCAGAGCCAGCTGCTCCACCTGTTGTACAGAAGTGGGTCCGGGGCCAAAATGGTAAAATTGGGGGCTGACAGGATCTATGATGACCCAACTGTCTGGTCAGAGGATGAATCCCACTGAAGGGGGGGACAGTGCTCCCTGTCAGCATCCCCCCCCAAAAAAGAAAGGGACCTGGGGTAATCATATCTGATGATCTAAATGATACCAAACAATGAGAGAAGGCTGTGGGGGAAAGCAAGTGGGATGCTAGGGTGCATAGGGAGAGGTATCACCAGCAAAAAGAAGGAGGTGGTTGTGACACTGTACAGATCACTAGTGAGAAACCATCTGGAGTACTGTATCCAGTTCTGGAGGTCACATCCCTGGAAGGACGAAGACAAAATTTAGGTAGTCCAGAGAAGGGCAACAGAAATGGTGCAAGGACTGCACCAAAAGTCATATGAGAAAAGACTAGAGGACCTCAGTATGTATTCCCTGGAGGAGGGAGGGAGATGTGATAGAGACATTCAAAGACCTCAGGGTATAAACAAGCTACAGGAGGTGGTATATTTCAGAAAAGAAGGTGTACAAAACAAGGGGACTTGATATTGGGCTGGAGGTAGGCTCTGGGGCAGGGTGAGGAAGTACATTTTCACTTAATCAGATATAATTACCCCAGCCAACCCAGCTCCCCCCCCCCGAGTCATCGGTGGGCAGCATACCCATCCACATACCTCCATGGCTGCCACCAAATGACAACTTACAGTATTTGCTACAAACTCATTGGTTCACACTGTGGACCAGTGGACTGGCAGTGCATACTGTAATAGTCATTCACAACTTTGTGAATGACTATTACAGTATGCACTGCCAGACCATTGAATACACAGTGTGGACCAAAAACTTGCAGCACATACTGTAAACTGACATTCAGGGCAGCTGAGGAGGTATAGGTGGGTATGCTGCCCACCAAGACCAGGAGGAGAGCTGGGTGGCTTGGGGGTTCTGTGTGGTGGGGGAGGGGTACCACTAGAGTTCCAGAGAGTTGAAATGGCCATCTTCACGGTGATCGGGAATTCGGGGTGGGTACCACTCGACTACCAGAGAAATTTAGTAATTCAATTTCAGTGACCATTATGTCGGGATGGGGAGGGGGGGTACCACTGAATCACCAGGAAATTAAATACATTTTGTTGATTGTTGGGTCAGGATGGGAAGGTGGGTACCCCTGGACCACCATGGAAATTAAATAAATACATTACGACTATCGGTGTTATGGGTTGGGGAGGGGGGGTACAACTAGAATACCAGGGACTATTGTGTCTGCTGTGCACAGTGTTGGGGTTGCCACCAACGGCTGGTGGCTGCTGTGATGTGCACTACACTACAGCTGCCTGCCTGTAGGTGGTTGGCACTTAAGACATTTTTTACGGCCTCACCCGTGAGTACAGATATGTCACACATCTCTGGGTTGGGTCAGCAGATACGCCACATATCCCAGGCTGAACATCGGGATGTGCCACATATGCATGGGCATACCCCTGGAGATGTGCCGCATATATTATCTTTGCACCCTGGTACATTGGGAATTGTGCAGTGCAATTTCTCCTGTGAATATTCCCTTGGGTGAATTTCTGCGGTTGCACCAGGCACAACCCCTTTGAATATCTAGGCCCTAGTGTCCTGCCTGATACTTTGACTGAGGATAGCAAAATCTGACAAATGTGAATAGCTGTCAGATTTTGCTACCTGGAGATATTTTGAGAGAATGGGATGCCCAATATACAGTGAAACAGGAAAATTAATCAAAGGAAAGTTGTTATACAGCTTGGGCATTGATATACAGACTCTCCTTCTTTGTCATTCTGGTGTCCTGGGTTTTATTTAGATTGAGGGTAGCAACATCTGACAGATGCGAATAGCTGTCAGATTTTGCTACCTGGAGATATTTTGAGAGAATGGGGCGCACAATATACAGTGAAACTGAAAATTAATCAAAGGAAAGTTGAAATACAGCCTGGGCATTGATATATGGATTCCTCCTTTGTCGTTCTGGTGTCTTGGGTTTTATTTAGACTGAGGGTAGCAAAATCTGACAGGTGCGAATGGCTGTCAGATTTTGATACTTGGGGGTATTTTGAGGGAATGGGGTGCCCATTATACAGTGAAACTGAAAATTAATCAAAGGAAAGTTGAAATACAGCCTGGGTATTGATATATGGATTCCTCCTTTGTCATTCTGGTGTCCTGGGTTTTATTTAGACTGAGGGTAGCAAAATCTGACAGGTGCGAATAGCTGTCAGATTTTGCTACCTGAGGGTATTTTGAGGGAATGGGGTACCCAATATACAGTGAAACTGAAAATTAATCAAATGAAAGTTGAAATACAGCTTGGGCATTGATATATGAACTCCTCCTTTGTCGTTCTGGTGTCCTGGGTTTTATTTAGACTGAGGGTAGCAAAATCTGACAGGTGTGAATAGCTGTCAGATTTTACTACCGATATACAGTGAAACTGAACATTAATCAAAGGAAAGTTGAAATACAGCTTGGGAATTGATATATGGACTCCTCCTTTGTCATGCTTGTGTCCTGGGTTTTATTTTTGTAACCCCTCACCCCTGTCTTTTTGCCAAAACGACAGGTGGCATGCTGTTGATGCGGACAGCAGTACCTGGTGGGGACTGGGTTCGGGGAGGATGAGGTTACTCAGCACAGGGGGACCTAGGTTTGGCTACTCTGCACAGGGGTACCCAAGTAAATCCGAACACAGGAAGCAATAACTGTAATGTCCAGAACCAGGAATGGGATTCTTCAGTGTGGCTTTTATTCACATACTAGCTGAACAAACAAAGCATAGACGGACCCCCATGGGGCTACATTTCCTGGTAATGCAGATTAGAGACTACAGAACACTTTATCACCATTTCCAGCCCTCAGGCTCTGAACCCACCAGGCACACAGCCCGGACTTGCACGCAGCTTTGGGTACACAGCCCGACTTGTACACACTTGGTTTTCCCACTGGCCCGGCCCCCCTGCCGGCCACTTGATCCATGGTCCATTGGACGAATGAACCAATTATCCTGTCGTGGCTCCCCACACCACACTAGAGTCTGCGACTCTTAGAGAGAATTTTCCTTATAACCCCACGTCTGGGTACTTCCCCCATCACTGGCCAAGTGCCTGAGGCAAAGTAGAAAAAACACAGAAGAAATCCGGAGAGGTGGACCTGGTCACTAAAGATGGGGGGGGACCCACCTCCAGCTCCCACAGCCCATACTCAGCCATTTCTCTGGAAAACTGAACAATTCCTTTGCTGAACTTCTAAATGTAGATTAAGGGTAGATGTCTGTCACATCTCCTCTACATATTATTTGCATCTCACAAAACTCTGGGATTTGACACTACTTTTACTTGCTTGGCCCATTTCTCTAGGCTTCCCAATATGTAGTTCAATCCCTAGATTTTCACACAAGTCCCAGGGTGAAGAAAACATATGCCCTTTAGCCAGAGCAGACACTCACCCTTGTTGCAGGTGCCCCACAGGCGACTCACAAATCTTCCACCTCCAAAATAAATCCTGGACTAAACAGGCAGCTTTTCCTCCACTAGCAGAATTAAGGGGATTGCCCCAGGAATCTGCTGGGAATCTTCATCCACCCCGGAGGAGGCACTGAGACCGAAACAGCGGTCTCCACCACTTGAGTACAAACTTCACTCACTCCAGCCAAACTGCAGACTCTTACTTGAAAACTCCCAACGTTCTATCTAACTCCCTTTGCTGCAGATTCCAATGTGGCTTATGCAGCTGCGAAAGTTCTATTGGTGATGTCATCCCTCAGTCTCAGCTGAGACTGAGAACAGAGTGAGACAGTGTGAAACCCATTTAACTGGAGTTTCACTAGCTGCCTTGCCTGCCTACCACTAGGTCTTACTGGGATACTAGTAACCTCGGGTAACAAGGGGGGTTACATTTAGACTGAGTGTAGCAATATCTGACAGGGGCAAATAACTGTCAGATTTTGCTACCTGGGGGTATTTTGAGGGAATGGGGTACCCAATATACAGTGAAACTGAACATTAATCAAAGAAAATTTGAAATACAGCTTGGGCATTGATATATGAACTCCTCTTTTGTCATTCTGGTGTCCTGGGTTTTATTTAGACTGAGGGTAGCAAAATCTGACAGGTGCGAAAAGCTGTCAGATTTTGGTACTTGGGAGGGGGTATTTTGAGAGAATGAGGTACCCAATATATGGTGAAACTTAAAATTAATCAAAGGAAAGTTGAAATACAGCTTGGACATTGATATACGGACTCCTCCTTTGTCATTCTGGTGTCTTGGGTTTCATTTAGACTGAGGGTAGCAAAATCTGACAGGTGCGAATGGCTGTCAGATTTTGCTACCGGGGGGTATTTTGAGGGAATGGGGTGCCCAATATACAGTGAAACTGAAAATTAATCAAAGGTAAGTTGAAATACAGCTTGGGCATTAGTATATGGACTCCTTTGTCATTGTGATGTCCTGGGTTTTATTTAGACTGAGAGTAGCAATATCTGACAGGTGCGAATACCTGTCAAATTTTGCTACTTGGGGGTATTTGAGAGAATGGGATGCCCAATATACAGTGAAACTGAAAATTAATCAAAGGAAAGTTGAAAAACAGCTTGGGCATTGATATACAGACCCCTTCTTTGTCATGCTGGTGTCTTGGGTTTTATTTAGACTGAGGGTAGCAAAATCTGACAGGTGCGAATAGCTGTCAGATTTTGCTACCTGGGGGTATTTTGAGGGAATGGGGTGCCCAATGTACAGTGAAACTGAAAATTAATCAAAGGAAAGTTGAAATACAGCTTGGGCATTGATATATGAACCCTCTTTGTCATTGGTGTCCTGGTTTTTCTTGATGTGAGCAAATCTGACAGGTGTGAATGGCTGTCAGATTTTGCTACCTGGGGGTATTTTGAGGGAATGGGGTACCCAATATACAGTGAAACTGAAAATTAATCAAAGGAAATTTGAAATACAGCTTGGGCATTGATATATGGACTCCTCCTTTGTCATTCTGGTGTCCTGGGTTTTATTTAGACTGAGGGTAGCAAAATCTGACAGGTGCGAATAGCTGTCAGAATTTGCTACCTGGGGTATTTTGAGAGAATGGAGTGCCCAATATACAATGAAACTGAACATTAATCAAAGGAAAGTTGAAATACAGCTTGGGAATTGATATATGGACTCCTCCTTTGTCATGCTTGAGTCTTGCAGCAATATCTGACTGGTGCGAATGGCTGTCAGATTTTGCTATCTGGGCGTATTTTGAGGGTATGGGGCACCAATATACGGTGAAACTGAACATTAATCAAATGAAAGTTGAAATACAGCTTGGGCATTGACATATGAACTCCTCCTTTGTCATTCTGGTGTCCTGTTTAATTTAGAGAGAGGGGCAAACTCTGACAGGTGCAAATAGCTGTCAGATTTTGCTACCTGGGGGTATTTTGAGAGAATGGGTATCCAATATACGGTGAAACTGAAAATTAATCAAAGGAAAGTTGAAATACAGCTTGGGCATTGATATATGGATTCTCCCTTTGTCATATGTCCTGGGTTTAATTTAGAGTGAGGATAGCAAAATCTGACAGGTGCAGAATAGCTGTCAGATTTTGCTACCTGGAGGTATTCTGAGGAATGGGGTACCTAATATAAGGTGAAACTGAAAATTAATCAAAGGAAAATTGAAATACAGCTTGGGATTGATATGGATGTCTTTGTCATTCTGGTGTCCTGGGTTTATTTAGATTGAGGATAGCAAAATCTGACAGGTGCAAATAGCTGTCAGATTTTGCTACTCGGGAGGGTATTTTGAGGAATGGGGTACCTAATATATGGTGAAACTGAAAATTAATCAAAGGAAAGTTGAAATACAGCTTGGATTGATATACGGACCTCTTTTGTCATTCTGGTGTCTTGGTTTTATTTAGATGAGGTAGAAAATCTGACAGGTGCGAATGGCTGTCATATTTTGCTACTGGGGGTGTTTTTGAGAGAATGAGGTACCAATATATGGTGAAACTGAAAAATTAATCAAAGGTAAGTTGAAATAGAGCTTGGGCATTAGTATATGGACCTTCTGTCATTGTGATGTCTCGGTTTTATTTAGATTGAGAGTAGCAATATCTGACAGGTGTGAATGGCTGTCAAATTTTGCTACTTGGGGTATTTGAGAGGGAATGGGGTGCCCAATATACGGTGAAGCTGAAAATTAATCAAAGGTAAGTTGAAATACAGCTTGGGCATTGAGATATAGATCCCTCCTTTGTCATTGTGGGATGTCCTGGGTTTTATTTAGATTGAGAGTAGCAACATCTGACAGTTGCGAATACTGTAAATTTTGCTACCTGGGGGGTATTTTGAGAGATGAGGATGCCAATATGAGTGAAACTGAAAATTAATCAAGAAAGTTGAAAAACAGCTTGGGCATTGATATACAGACCCCTTCTTTGTCATTGTGGCGTCCTGGGTTTTATTTAGACTGAGGGTAGCAAAATCTGACCGGTGCGAATGGGTGTCAGATTTTGCTACCTTGGGGTATTTTGAGAGAATGGGATGCCCAATATACGGTGAAACTGAAAATTAATCAAAAGAAAGTTGAAATACAGCTTGGGCATTGATATACAGACTCCTCCTTTGTCATGCTGGTGTCTCTTGGTTTTATTTAGACTGAGAGTAGCAAATCTGACAGGTGCTAGATGGCTGTCAGATTTTTAGCTCCTAAGTATTTTGAGAGGTGGTACCCAATATACAGTGAAACTGAAAATGTATCAAAGGAAAGTTGAAGTACAGCTTGGGCATTAATATACGGACTCCTCCTTTGTCATTGTGGCGTCCTGGGTTTTATTTAGACTGAGGGTAGCAAAATCTGACAGGTGGGAATGGCTGTCAGATTTTGCTACCTGGGAGTATTTTGAGGGAATGGGGTGCCCAATATACAGTGAAACTGAAAATTAATCAAAGGTAAGTTGAAATACAGCTTGGGCATTAGTATATGGATGCCTCCTTTGTCATTGTGATGTCCTTGGTTTTATTTAGACTGAGGGTAGCAAAATCTGACAGGTGCGAATATCTGTCAAATTTACCTACCTGGGGGTATTTTGAGAGAATGGGATGCCCAATATGCGGTGAAACTGAAAACTAATCAAAAGAAAGTTGAAATACAGCTCTGACATTGATATACAGACCCCTTCTTTGTCGTTCTGGTGTCTTGGGTTTTATTTAGACTGGCCAGTAGCAAATCTGTGACAGGTGCGGTGCTGTCGAATTTGCCTGGGGTATTTTGAGAGAATGGAGTGCCCAATATACAATGAAACTGAACATTAATCAAAGGAAAGTTGAAATACAGCTTGGGAATTGATATATGGACTCCTCCTTTGTCATGCTTGTGTCCTGTAGCAACATCTGACTGGTGCGAATGGCTGTCAGATTTTGCTACCTGGGGGTATTTTGAGGGAATGGGGTACCCAATATATGGTGAAACTGAACATTAATCAAATGAAAGTTGAAATACAGCTTAGGCATTGACATATGAACTCCTCCTTTGTCATTCTGGTGTCCTGTTTAATTTAGAGTGAGGGTAGCAAACTCTGACAGGTACAAATAGCTGTCAGATTTTGCTACCTGGGGGTGTTTTGAGAGAATGGGGTGCCCAATATAAAGTGAAACTGAAAATTAATTAAAGGAAAGTTGAAATATAGCCTGGGCATTGATATATGGATTCCTCCTTTGTCATTCTGTGTTTCATTTAGACTGAGGGTAGCAAAATCTGACAGGTGCGGATAGCTGTCAGATTTTGCTACCTGGGGGTATTTTGAGGGAATGGGGTACCCAATATACGGTGAAACTGAAAATTAATCAAAGGAAAGTTGAAATACAGCTTCTGCATTAGTATATGGATGCCTCCTTTGTCATTCTGGTGTCCTGGGTTTAATTTAGAGTGAGGGTAGCAAACTCTCACTGGTGCAAATAGCTGTCAGATTTTGCTACCTGGGGGTATTCTGAGGGAATGGGGTAACTAATATAAGGTGAAACTGAAAATTAATCAAAGGAAAATTGAAATTCAGCTTGGGAATTGATATACGGACTCCTCTTTTGTCATTCTGGTGTCCTGGGTTTTATTTAGACTGAGGGTAGCAACATCGGACAGGTGAGAAAGCTGTCTGATTTTGCTACTGGGGAGCAGGTATTTTGAGAGAATGAGGTACCCAATATATGGTGAAACTGAAAATTAATCAAAGGAAAGTTGAAATACAGCTTGGACATTGATATACGGACTCCTCCTTTGTCACTGTGGTGTCCTGGGTTTTATTAGATTAGGGTAGCAAAATCTGACAGGTGCGAATGGCTGTCAGATTTTGCTACCTGGGGGTATTTTGAGGGAATGGGGTACCCAATATACAGTGAAACTGAAAATTAATCAAAGGAAAGTTGAAATACAGCCTGGGCATTGATATATGGATACCTCCTTTGTCGTTCTGGTGTCTTGGGTTTTATTTAGACTGAGGGTAGCAAAATCTGACAGGTGCGAATGGCTGTCGGATTTTGATACTTGGGGGTATTTTGTGGGAATGGGGTGCCCATTTAACAGTGAAACTGAAAATTAATCAAAGGAAAGTTGAAATACAGCCTGGGTATTGATATGTGGATTCCTCCTTCGTAATTCAGGTTTCTTGGGTTTTATTTAGACTGAGGGTAGCAAAATCTGACAGGTGCGAATGGCTGTCAGATTTTGCTACCTGGGGGTATTTTGAGGGAATGGGGTGCCCATTATACAGTGAAACTGAAAATTAATCAAAGGAAAGTTGAAATATAGCTTTGGCATTAATATATGGAATCCTCCTTTGTCATTCTGGTGTCCTGGGTTTTATTTAGACTGAGGGTAGCAAAATCTGACAGGTGCGAATAGCTGTCAGATTTTGCTACCTGGGGGTATTTTGAGGGAATGGGGTACCCAATATACAGTGAAACTGAAAATTACTCAAATGAAAGTTGAAATACAGCTTGGGCATTAGTATATGAACTCCTCCTTTGTCATTGTGAAAGTCCTGGGTTTTATTTAGATTGAGGTAGCAAATCTGAAGGTGAATTGGCTGCCAGATTTTGCTACCTGAGTATTTGAGAATAAGTTTCAATATACAGGAAACTGGAAAATTAATCAAAGGTAAGTTGAAATACAGCTTGGGCATTAGTATATGGATCTCCTTTGTCATTGTGATGTCCTGGGTTTTATTTAGACTGAGGGTAGCAAAATCTGACAGGTGCGAATATCTGTCAAATTTACCTACCTGGGGGTATTTTGAGAGAATGGGATGCCCAATATGCGGTGAAACTGAAAACTAATCAAAAGAAAGTTGAAATACAGCTTGGAAATTGATATACAGACCCCTTCTTTGTCGTTCTGGTGTCTTGGGTTTTATTTAGACTGAAGGTAGCAAAATCTGACAGGTGCGAATTGCTGTCAGAATTTGCTACCTGGGGGTATTTTGAGAGAATGGAGTGCCCAATATACAGTGAAACTGAACATTAATCAAAGGATAGTCGAAATACAGCTTGGGAATTGATATATGGACTCCTCCTTTGTCATGCTTGTGTCTTGTAGCAATACCTGACTGGTGCGAATGGCTGTCAGATTTTGCTACCTGGGGGTATTTTGAGGGAATGGGGTACCCAATATACGGTAAAACTGAACATTAATCAAAGGAAAGTTGAAATACAGCTTGGGCATTGATATATGAACTCCACCTTTGTCATTCTGGTGTCCTGTTTAATTTAGAGTGAGGGTAGCAAACTCTGACAGGTACAAATAGCTGTCAGATTTTGCTACCTGGGGGTGTTTTGAGAGAATGGGGTGCCCAATATAAAGTGAAACTGAAAATTAATTAAAGGAAAGTTGAAATATAGCCTGGGCATTGATATATGGATTCCTCCTTTGTCATTCTGTGTTTCATTTAGACTGAGGGTAGCAAAATCTGACGGATAACAAAGCTGTCAGATTTTGCTACTGGGGAGTGGTATTTGAGAGAATGAGTACCCAATATATGGTGAAACTGAAAATTAATCAAAGGAAAGTTGAAATACAGCTTGGACATTGATATACTGGACTCCTCCTTTGTCATTCTGGTGTCCTGGGTTTTATTTAGATTGAGGGTAGCAAAATCTGACAGGTGCGAATGGAAGTCAGATTTTGCTACCTGGGGGTATTTTGTGGGAATGGGGTGCCCAATATATAGTGAAACTGAAAATTAATCAAAGGTAAGTTGAAATACAGCTTGGGCATTAGTATATGGATGCCTCTTTTGTCATTGTGGCGTCTTGGGTTTTATTTAGACTGAGGGTAGCAAAATCTGACAGGTGTGAATATCTGTCAAATTTTGCTACCTGGGGGTATTTTGAGAGAATGGGATGCCCAATATACAGTGAAACTGAAAATTAATCAAAGGAAAGTTGAAGTACAGCTTGAGCATTGATATACAGACCCCTTCTTTGTCGTTCTGGTGTCTTGGGTTTTATTTAGACTGAGGGTAGCAAAATCTGACAGGTGCGAATAGCTGTCAGAATTTGCTACCTGGGGGTATTTTGAGAATGGAGTGCCCAATATACAGTGAAACTGAACATTAATCAAAGGAAGTTGAAATACAGCTTGGGAATTGATATATGGACTCCTCCTTTGTGATGCTTGTGTCTTGTAGCAATATCTGACTGGTGCGAATGGCTGTCAGATTTTGCTACCTGGGGGTATTTTGAGGGAATGGGGTACCCAATATACGGTAAAACTGAACATTAATCAAGGGAAAGTTGAAATACAGCTTGGGCATTGATATATGATCTCCACCTTTGTCATTCTGGTGTCCTGTTTAATTTAGAGTGAGGGTAGCAAACTCTGACAGGTACAAATAGCTGTCAGATTTTGCTACCTGGGGGTGTTTTGAGAGAATGGGGTGCCCAATATAAAGTGAAACTGAAAATTAATTAAAGGAAAGTTGAAATATAGCCTGGGCATTGATATATGGATTCCTCCTTTGTCATTCTGTGTTTCATTTAGACTGAGGGTAGCAAAATCTGACAGGTGCGGATAGCTGTCAGGATTTGCTACCTGGGGGTATTTTGAGGGAATGGGGTACCCAATATACGGTGAAACTGAAAATTAATCAAAGGAAAGTTGATATAGCTGCATTAGTATATGGATGCCTCCTTTGTCATTCTGGTGTCCTGGGTTTAATTTAGAGTGAGGGTAGCAAACTCTCACAGGTGCAAATAGCTGTCAGATTTTGCTACCTGGGGGTATTCTGAGGGAATGGGGTAACTAATATAAGGTGAAACTGAAAATTAATCAAAGCAAAATTGAAATTCAGCTTGCGAATTGATATACGGACTCCTCTTTTGTCATTCTGGTGTCCTGGGTTTTATTTAGACTGAGGGTAGCAACATCTGACAGGTGAGAAAGCTGTCAGATTTTGCTACTGGGGAGGGGGTATTTTGAGAGAATGAGGTACCCAATATATGGTGAAACTGAAAATTAATCAAAGGAAAGTTGAAATACAGCTTGGACATTGATATACAGACTCCTCCTTTGTCATTGTGGTGTCCTGGGTTTTATTTAGACTGAGGGTAGCAAAATCTGACAGGTGCGAATGGCTGTCAGATTTTGCTACCTGGGGGTATTTTGAGGGAATGGGGTGCCCAATATACAGTGAAACTGAAAATTAATCAAAGGTAAGTTGAAATACAGCTTGGGCATTAGTATATGGATGCCTCCTTTGTCATTGTGGTGTCCTGGGTTTTATTTAGACTGAGAGTAGCAAAATCTGACAGGTGCGAATATCTGTCAAATTTTGCTACCTGGGGGTATTTTGAGAGAATAGGATGCCCAATATACAGTGAAACTGAAAATTAATCAAAGGAAAGTTGAAGTACAGCTTGGACATTGATATACAGACTCCTCCTTTGTCATTGTGGTGTCTTGGGTTTTATTTAAACTGAGGGTAGCAAAATCTGACAGGTGCGAATACCTGTCAAATTTTGCTACCTGGGGGTATTTTGAAAGAATGGGATGCCCAATATATGGTGAAACTGAAAATTAATGAAAGGAAAATTGAAGTGCAGCTTGGGCATTAGTATATGAACTCCTTCTTTGTCATTCTGGTGTCCTGGGTTTTATTTAGACTGAGGGTAGCAAAATCTGACAGGTGCGAATAGCTGTCAGAATTTGCTACCTGGGGGTATTTTGAGAGAATGGAGTGCCCAATATACAATGAAACTGAACATTAATCAAAGGAAAGTTGAAATACAGCTTGGGAATTGATATATGGACTCCTCCTTTGTCATGCTTGTGTCTTGTAGCAATATCTGACTGGTGCGAATGGCTGTCAGATTTTGCTACCTGGGGGTATTTTGAGGGAATGGGGTACCCAATATACGGTAAAACTGAACATTAATCAAGGGAAAGTTGAAATACAGCTTCGGCATTGATATATGAACTCCACCTTTGTCATTCTGGTGTCCTGTTTAATTTAGAGTGAGGGTAGCAAACTCTGACAGGTACAAATAGCTCTCAGATTTTGCTACCTGGGGGTGTTTTAAGAGAATGGGGTGCCCAATATAAAGTGAAACTGAAAATTAATTAAAGGAAAGTTGAAATTCAGCTTGGGAATTGATATATGGACTCGTCTTTTGTCATTCTGGTGTCCTGGGTTTTATTTAGACAGAGGGTAGCAAAATCTGACTGGTGCGAATGGCTGTCAGAGTTTGCTACCTGGGGGTATTTTGAGGGAATGGGGTACCCAATATATGATGAAACTGAAAATTAATCAAAGGAAAGTTGAGAAACAGCTTGGGCACTGATATATGAACTCCTCTTTTGTCATTCTGGTGTCCTTGGTTTAATTTAGAGTGAGGGTAGCAAACACTCACAGGTGCAAATAGCTGTCAGATTTTGCTACCTGGGGGTATTCTGAGGGAATGGGGTAACTAATATAAGGTGAAACTGAAAATTAATCAAAGGAAAATTGAAATTCAGCTTGGGAATTGATATACGGACTCCTCTTTTGTCATTCTGGTGTCCTGGGTTTTATTTAGACTGAGGGTAGCAAAATCTGACAGGTGCGAATAGCTGTCAGATTTTGCTACCTGGGGGTATTTTGAGGGAATTGGGTACCCAATATACAGTGAAACTGAAAATTAATCAAAGGGACTTTGAAATACAGCTTGGGCATTGATATATGAACTCCTTCTTTGTCATTCTGGTGTCCTGGGTTTTATTTAGACTGAGGGTAGCAAAATCTGACAGGTGCGAATAGCTGTCAGAATTTGCTACCTGGGGGTATTTTGAGAGAATGGAGTGCCCAATATACAGTGAAACTGAACATTAATCAAAGGAAAGTTGAAATACAGCTTGGGAATTGATATATGGACTCCTCCTTTGTCATGCTTGTGTCTTGTAGCAACATCTGACTGGTGCGAATGGCTGTCAGATTTTGCTACCTGGGGTATTTTGAGGGAATGGGGTACCCAATATACGGTGAAACTGAACATTAATCAAAGGACAGTTGAAATACAGCTTGGGCATTGACATATGAACTCCTCCTTTCTCATTCTGGTGTCCTGTTTAATTTAGAGTGAGGGTAGCAAGCTCTGACAGGTAGAAATAGCTGTCAGATTTTGCTACCTGGGGGTGTTTTGAGAGAATGGGGTGTCCAATATAAAGTGAAACTGAAAATTAATTAAGGAAAGTTGAAATACAGCCTGGGCATTGATATATGGATTCCTCCTTTGTCATTCTGCTGTCCTGGGTTTAATTTAGAGTGAAGGTAGCAAACTCTCACAGGTGCAAATAGCTGTCAGATTTTGCTACCTGGGGGTATTCTGAGGGAACGGGGTAACTAATATAAGGTGAAACTGAAAATTAATCAAAGGAAAATTGAAATTCAGCTTGGGAATTGATATACGGACTCATCTTTTGTCATTCTGGTGTTCTGGGTTTTATTTAGACAGAGGGTAGCAAAATCTGACAGATGCGAATGGCTGTCAGATTTTGCTACCTGGGGTATTTTGAGGGAATGAGGTGCCCAATATAAAGTGAAACTGAACGTTTATTTAAAGGAAAGTTGAAATACAGTTTGTGCATTGATATATGGACTCTTCCTTTGTCATTCTGGTGTCCTGGGTTTTGTTTAGAATGAGGGTAGCAAAATCTGACAGGTGCGAATAGCTGTCAGATTTTGCTACCTGGGGATATTTTGAGAGAATGGGGTGCTCAATATATGGTGAAACTGAAAATTAATCAAAGGAAAGTTGAAATACAGCTTGTGCATTGATATACGGACTCCTCCTTTGTCATGCTGGTGTCTTGGGTTTTATTTAGACTGAGGGTAGCAAAATCTGACAGGTGCGAATAGGTGTCAGATGTTGTTGCCTGGGGGTATTCTGAGGGAATGGGGTGCCCAATATACAGTGAAACTGAAAATTAATCAAAGGAAGTTGAAATACAGCTTGGACATTAATATATGGATTCCTTCTTTGTCATTGTGGTGTCTGGGGTTTTATTTAGACTGAGAGTAGCAAAATCTGACAGGTGCGAATAGCTGTCAGATTTTGCTACCTTCGGGTATTTTGAGGATATAAGGTGCCCAATAAACAGTAAAACCGAGAATTAATTAAAACAAAGTGTCAATGATTTTGCTATGATGAAATGGTAGATTTTTTGTTTCTCATGTCTTTGGGTGCTGTTTCATTGAGGGTTGCACACCCTGATTACAAGATATGAAAGCGGTTAGCACAGTGTGATTTATGTGCATCTAATTTTGATATGTGAGCTATGTACAATTAATATCCTTCTTAACTAGGTTTATAAGAAAGTTTTTTTATTTTCTTTGCCATTTGCAGTCCCACTGTGACAGCATTTTTTTCTTTATGATATGTTGCCCATTTACAAATCTTTTGCCTGTTATTCATATTTTAAATGATGTATTACATTGTTCTTTGTGTGCAGTAAGCATTTTGCAGTTCAAAATCCATGACTGCAACAACTGACAGTGTGTTTTACATCATTGTCCTTATCTGTCATCTGGGTAGCAAAATCTTATGGGGAAGTGTAGTCTGATATTACCATGCTATCAGAGTATGCTACCGGGAAGCAAATTCTGACGGGGAAGCACAATTTGATACTACATCGGACCTTTATTGTCAGGACCAGGATTCCTGTCAGAGTCCTCCTGGTAAGTTCTGATTAGTCTTGAGTCAAATCAGAACCTTAACAGTAATACCTCACAACAATCACAAAAACATTACAAAATATAAAATATAGTATTTTTTTCTTTCCTGAGTATGTTCCCGAGTCTGACTCCATTCTGCGATCTGCGTGCTCATCTGCAGACTATGGATTATCCACTTGGATTCTTTACCCTCTATGTGCGCTGTGGCATGGTAACCATTCTGCCCCAGTAATTATTCATGTGTTTGGAGTCTGTCACATCTGTTGATAACTTCCCTTAATATGCATCAGACCCCTGAATTCTCATCCTATTTGCTAACACCCATACTTTCCCAGTATGTGCACCCCATCCCCTCCATCTGCCACCAGCCACCCTGCCCCAGTACGTAAACACCTACCCCTTCATCTGCTGCTGGTACCCACCCTGCCCCAATGAATACCTCTACTCCTCCTCCCATCAGTTTATATCCACCATGCCTCTGAATGAATACTCTACCACCTGTCCCAGAATGAATACCTCTGCTGCCTCCCCTGTCACACAGTCAAATACCAAGGCCCTTCTGCCTCCATCTGGTGATACCCACCCTCATTGCACCCTGTCCAAATATTAGTAACACTGCCCTCTCCTCCTGTCTGTGTTACTCACCCTGTTCCAGAATGACTATTCCTTCAATCTGCTGAAGCCCATTTTATCCCAGAATGAACAACATGTTCCCTATGGCCATTTACTGATACTCACCCTGCCCAAGAATAAAATGAATACCCTCCCGTGTGCTGATTCCCACCCACCCTGCCCTAGATTAAATAAATGAATATCCCCATCCCTACCCCACCCATATGCTGATATCCACCCAGTCCTAGAAATAAATATCCCTACCCTTCCATCTGCCGATACTGACCTTGCCACACACCAGATGTGCCCCACTGCCCACTGTTGCCATCATCATTGTCTGTACCAGCACACTGGACATGCCATTGCTGTTGTCTCCACCACTATCACCGCGGTGGACCAAACAAAACACCAGCCAACATGGTATTGAAGAGGACTTCCTGTGCTAAGCAAGCTGCTGCCAAACTGCTCCAGTGCTCATTTTCTCGTACTTCAAGCATGCACACTTGAATCCTTTCATCAGAGAGCATGCTACTGCGAGCACCAGGTGGGAAGAACACAAAAAATAAATCTGTGTATTATGTGGGAGTGGGAGGAGATCGGGGGCAAGGTAGAGCAAATGGAATAAGGTGTTGATTTTTTAGTAAATAGTGTGTTAAAGCACTGTGAGGTGGACCCGGCACACCATAGCCAGGGTTCGGATCTTCTTGCATCTGACAGACATTGCAAGATTGGGAGGGGAGTCTGAATTTTGTCAGACCAGTCCACCCAGGAGGAGAGAGGTCATAGTACCCCTGTACACCCAGCTGGTCAGGCCGCACCTGGAGTATGGGGTCAAGTTCTGGAGGCCATACCTCAGGAAAGACATGGAGAGGGTGAAACAAGTTCAGAGGATGGCAACAAGGATGGTGAGGGGGTCTAGAGCACTTACCATATGAGGGGAGACTGAATGACCTGGGCATGTACTCTCTGGAGCAGAGGAGGGAGAGGGGAGACATGATCAAGACATTTAAATACTTCAAGGGTATTAATGATGTGCCTGTGGAGAGCCTTTTCCAACTGAAGTAGAGACCTAGGGTGAGGGGACATGAATCTCAAAAAAGAGGGGGGGGGATTTAGAGGTAATGTCAAGAAGTACTTCTTCAGTGAGAGGGTGGTGGACAACTGGAATGGGCTGCCGAAGGAGGTGGTGGGGGAGAAGACAGTAGGGGAGTTCAAAAGGGCTTGTGATAAACACAAGGGGTTGTTGGGGCAGGGAGGGGATTACAGCAAAGGCCTAGTGGAAACCTAGGCACACTGGGAAAACTGGGTGGGCCTGGTAGTCCTTTTCTTCCATCACATTCCTATGTTCCTATGTGCTTATGATATTAATTTTCTGCAATCTGCTGGAGAGGTCATGTCCGACCCATTTGACGATGTTTTCAGATATGTGCAAGCCCTTGAGGGTGTCCAGGAGAGGGCAGTGGTTGACCAGGTTGAACACATTGGTCAGGTCCATGAAGACACAGCCTGTGTACTGACCCTTATCATTTGCCTTGAGGATATCACTTGTAAATCTGACCAGGGCAGTTTCGGTGTTATATCGGGATCTGAAACCATGCTAGGCAACAGAGAGCAAGTTATGATGGTCGAGGAAGGCGGTGAGCTGGGTATGAACAACTTTTTCAATGATTTTGGAGATGGGAGCAAGGAGGGAAATAGGTTGGTAATTTCCTATTTCATTCCATGACCCTGACTTGAACAATGGTTTGATGGTGTTGGTTTTCCAGGTGCTAGGGAAATAGCTGGAGCAGAGTGAGTGGTTTAGTATGTTGGTAGTGGCCGGGGCCGCTAAGGAATTAATGGTCAGTTTAAGGCTTTTAAACTTGATTCTGTCCGCCCCTTTGCTGCATTTAGGATTGTTACTTCAGATGAACTTTATGGTGTCTGAGGGTTTTAGAACCCTAAAATAGAATTTGGGGGTGTGCTTGGGCGTAATATTGGGGCAGTGGGGTAGGGGGTGGATGAGGGGGGAAGGTGAGTGGAGGGGAAGGATTTTTATTTATCGAGGTCACCAAAGAATGAATTGAAAATATTAGCTACTTTTGAGGGGTCATTGGTCTGCTTGCCGCCATGGAACAGAGTGATAGGTTTGGTATTCTTTATTTTACTGGAGGGCACCCCCTTGTCCCCTCCCCCAGAGGCTCGCTGGCCCGGGGAGGGGTGGAGAGTGATGAGATGAGAGGAGAGCAAGAAACTAAAGAAGTATACTGGACTATCCACTCAACCACAAGTAATCTCAACAGTAAATCGCTTGCAGCCTTCAAGAAGCTACTGGACACAGTTGCTGAGAGCACAGAAAATAAGGCAAACACTGAACCTCCCAAGGTGACAAGACAGATTGTACAAAGGCAACCCAGGGCTGCAAAGGGAGCAGAAGCAAAAGAATCAGAAGCATACTCTCGTATTGGGGACTCCATGATTAGAGGAGTTGAGTCCCACTTAAATGTATCTAAGGTGAAGATCCAATGCCTCCCAGGCACTTTGGCCAAGAGAGACACTTCACAAATTGAGAGGATCATAGACCAGGCAGAAGAGGTAAGTAACATATTAATCCATCTCTGCACAAATGACCTAGCAAACCAGATGGTGCAAGATGTCAAGCTAAACTTCAAGATGCTGGGGGAGTGATTGGAAGTACGGACAGCTGTACTGACATTCTCCAAGGTTCTGCCAGTGTGGGGAAAAAGGAGACTGCACAAGTAAGATCAGAGAGAAGGAAATAGCAGAATTCAACAGATGGTTATGGGGAATGGTGTGAGGAAAAAGGTTATCATGTCATAGGTGGCTGGGGGTATTTCTGGGAAAGAGGACTTCACTTGAACAGACAAGGAACGAGTGCATTGGGTCAGAAATTTGATGTTCACCTCTGGTGTTTAAACTAGGGAAGGGGAGTACTGAGCTAGGAAACCTAGCAGTGATAGAATAAAAGATGGGAACTTAGTCGCCACTCCCCCACAACCAAAGTATACTAGATCACACAACAAATGCGATCACAATAAGAAGGAAAAAAAGCTAAAAGGGACCAGAAGGGAGTCCAAGAAGGTTGGCAATTCAGGCATATACCTGCAAGTAGAAGCAACAATTCAACTATTGGTTCTTGGGCAGGGGTGTGCATCAATGCCAGAAGCCTAGGGAACATGATCAGTGACCTTCAGGCATGGATGGCAGAGTCCTGTCTGGATCTTGTGGTCGTCACTGAAACCTGGGCATCTGACAATGAGTGGGATCTCTTGGCATCGGGGTATGGGCTCTTTAGGAGGGATAGAAAGGGTGCCAAGGAAGGGGGGTAGAACTTTATGTTACAGAGGGGATAGAGGCCACATCATGCGAGTTAGGAAGGGGTAGAATCATGCCACATCATGCCGTTAGGAAGGGTAGAATCACTGTGGGTACAGCTTAGCTCATCCTCAGGAAAGAGGGTCCATATCGGGGTGATATATGGACCTCAAAACCAATTGGAGGAAATGGACAAGGAGCTATTGGAGGATATTAAAGGAATATCACTGAAAGGGGAACTAGTGGTGGTTGGGGACCTAAACATGCCAGAAGTGGACTGGGGTGACCAAGTGTCAAGATCAACTAGGAGACAATCGGTGGTAGAGGCCTTTCAGGATTGCTTCCTCACACAGTAGGTCACCAACCCAACTAGACAGGACAATCTCTTGGATGTGGTCCTTACCAATTTGGAAAATGTCGGGGCAGTCAGGGTTGGGGACCTGCTGGCCAAGAGCAACCACAACTCTGTTTGGTCTGAAATATCCCTGAGGGATGTCAAATCTCAGTCCAAGGAGGCAGTCCTGATTTTCAAAGGGGCTAACTTCGATAAAATGAGGAACCTAGCAAGAGATAAACTAAGATACACAAACATTTAGAGGTAGAAGACATTAAGGAGCAATCAAACAAACCATTTTAGAGGCCACTAAGATGTGCAAAAAAGTGACAAAAAGAAACAGACACAAAAGACCCATTTGGTTCACAAGTCAAGTAAAGAAAGCTATTAAGGACAAGAGAGAGGCCAACCACAATTTCAAAAGGAAGCTGGGACACAATCTATGGGAAGAATATGTCATGAAGAACAAGGAGGCCAAGTCATCAGTGAAGCAGGTGAAAGCAGCAACAGAAGTACGGATAGCAAATGGTGTCAAGGAAGGGAACAAGCAATTCTTCAGATTTTTACAAGAAAAGAGAAAAAAGGGGGAGGGGTAGTTAGACTCAAGGGCAGGGATAGGACAGTGGAAGAAGATGGACAGAAGACCACCATTCTGAATAAATACTTCTGTTCAGTATTCACTAAGGAGCACAGTGGTCCAATTCCTTACAGTAGCATTACAGCACATGGCAGAGGGGTCCCACAAATGGGAACACCAGCAATTACTACAGGCGGGGTCAGGGAGGTGCTCGAGTGTTTAAAACAGGATAAATTTCTTGGACTGGATGCAATACATCCTAGGATACTTAGGAAGTTGGCAGATGAGTTGTCAGAACCCTTAGCGCACCTGTTTAGCCATTCGCTTCAATCGGGAGTGGTGCCAAGCATCTGGAAAAAAGCTGATGTCATGCCCCTACATAAGAGTGGAAGTAGAGAGGAAGCTGGTAATTACAGACCTGTTAGGCTCTCATCAGTGACAGGTAAACAAATGGAGGCCTGACTAAACAGGACATAATAGAATCCTTGGGCAAGTATGGCCTACAGGATGATAAGCAGCATGGTTTTGTGTAAGGCAGGTAATGCCAGACAAACCTGATTACATTCTTTGATTGGGTGACTAGGGAAGTGGATAAGGGCCATCCAGTGGACCTCCTCTATTTCGACTTCTGCAAGCCCTTTAGTTCAGTATCACACAACTGCCTACTGAAGAAACTTGAGGATCTGGACATAGCAAGCGGAATTGCAAAGTGGGTGGGCAACTGGTTGGAAGACGGGAGGCAAAGAATGGTAGTCAATGGAGAGCGATCAGAAGAAGTAGAGGTAATGAGTGGGGCTCGGTCTTTGGACCAGTCCTATTCAATGCATTCATCAGCAACATAGGAATAGGTATCCAAGGCAAGATGGCATTGTTTGCAGATGACACTAAGCTGGAGAGTTGGGTGGACAGCAAAGAAGCAGCTGAGAACCTTAAAAATGATCTGAAAAGGTTAGAAAGATGGTCTCGTATCTGGCAGCTAAAATTCAATGCCATGAAGTGTGAAGTGATGCATATAGTACCCTACTCTGAAATATTTACCAGGGCTCCCAGCTCAAATATGAGGGACGCACGGATGGAAACTGAGGGGTGGGAATTTCAAAAGGGATCTCAGGAAGCATTATTTCTCAGAGAGAGGTTGAGCCATGGAACAGACTGCCTGCAGAGTTGGTGGGGGGCCAAAACTGTATCTGCATTTAAAGGAGGGTGGGATAAAGAATTTGCAAAAAATAAAACTGCTAGGAAAAGTATCAGATAGGCCCTGGGATCTCTTAGGATCTCGGGATCTCATGCAGACTTGATGGACCAATGGTCTCCTTCTGCCGTCACCTTTCTATGTTCCTATGTGTCTATATACAGGAGATAAATATACACATTCAAATATCCAAGCTATTCAACTAATAGTGATAAAATGCAAGTGCTGGCCCAAAATAAGAGAGAATAACACATGTAAAATAGTGAAAACAAAAAATTATAAAAAAGGAACTTATACAGTATAATGCCTGCTTAGGATTATATGAACAACACTCGAGGGGTGACTGAATTGCAGTTCATTTGTTCACCAAGTCTCATTTGTTAAAAGATTATTGTTCTACTTTTCAGTCATAAACCAAACAGGTAATCATATAAGAGCAAATGCATTCAACATGCCTGTGAATAAACTTCCAAGGACACTTTGACTTAATTATCTGCATCATAATATTCTTTTATTTATACAGTAGATTTAGATCTCTTAAAGGATTTTACTACTATATCTATGACCAATCTAATTCACATTATTTGACATATAATCCACTGTCTGATTCAATATATGCCATACAGTGACCTTGACAAAGGGCATGTCACAGCAAAAATGTATGTGGACTTCATTATAGAAATAAGACAAAAAAGAGAGATAGACAGGACCAATAGAAAAGTTTGAAGGAGAAAACTATGGACTAGTAAAAGAGAGGGAGAGGTAAAAATGGTGGAACCTTTTTAAAAGCGGCAGAATTCCTTAATTTATACATACTATATACATACTACAATTGGTACAGACAAGGGCTGTCCGAACCTCCCAAAGTTCGACCACACAAATTTTGTTGAACCATGTACACTTCATCAAAGTTCTCTTAATGTGGACTAGTTTGTACTGGTTTGACCATTGAAAAGCATTAGGAAATGGGATAAAATGAAATACCATAATGCACTGGGCTGATGAAGCTCCTAAACAGCAGGATGATGCAGTAGCCCACACTGAGAGGTACTGGTTCCAAAAATTGTGTCCATTCAGTCAGTGCCAAATGGGGACAATGCTAGTAAACAAGAGCATATGGCTAGCAATGCTCAAATAAAATGGTTATATTTGTAAGACCTATGTATAACTGTGGAGGTGTTGTGAGATAACAGATGGACCAGACACTGAACTTCAGGTTCAACACACAATCTCTGTGTGATGTTTATTCAGAATACAGAGGATAACCTTCAGCAATTGCATATCCCTTCTTCAGTACATCAGTTTGCAGTAACAGACTATGCAAGTATTTTCTCTACACCTGGCCAGCACCTACTGTTCCACCTAGTCTTATCAGTTGAGATTTAGCCTCCCTTATGTGAGCCTTGTTTGCTTGAGTGGTGGGGGCACAAATAGAAAAAAAACAAAAAAAAAACCTCAGTGCAGAAGCATTGAAGTAAGGGTTACCCCAAAGGGCACTGGCAATAAAGCCAAGTTTCAAAGAAACACACCATCACACATACTTCCATAATGCAAAGCTTCATGGGATATATGCAAATCACCATTAAAGTTTAGACTGGCTCAGTTTACAGCAATTTACATGCATTTTAAATAGCACAACCAACTTCATTTCTATAATACAGTCACCTAGTACTGTTTACCTTTATGAAAAACACCTAGTGCCATGGTATTTTCAACATTTACAAGTTTCATAAAGTATATACATCGAGGTCTTTTATGACTTAGTGCCATTGCATACTAAATCCAACAATGAAGAACACAGCCTGTTGTTTTACATCAGCTTGGAGGTCACAATTATAACCTCCCCATATGAGAACCTAAGAGGGAAGAGGAAAATTAAAGAGGACACTATAGCATAGTCAAGAAAGGGAAGGGAGTGCCCATAGGTGGCCAACTTATGGACTAGAAATGGTAAAGAACAGAGCATGCTAAGAAATAGAACTATAGCAAAAGATTTAGGAAAAGGATGTTCCTTAAGAGTGGCAGGATCTCCCTGTCACATATCCCTCACCTTAAGAGGCAAGCAGTTATCTCAGACTGCTTACCACCTTCCTGTTCCGGGAAGGGATGGAGCTTCCACCCATCCATCTTCAGAAGGTTCTGTCTCAGGGTCCCTATTAATGATAAACATTCCATCATAAACATAGTGGATATATCATCATTCTTTACCCTGAGGCAATAATACATTTCTCAACAAAGACTAACACTACCTTCCCATCTCCTTTTAGGGAAAGTCTGTCATATTTTATTGACTAAAAATCTGGATGACTGTAAATTCCAGTACCATACAAAGATTTACTTTGGGGTGAACCCCACCAGACATGTCAGTTTTAAGCAGGGGCCCAGTTCTAGGTTCAACCCCTCTATATAAACCCACTATGTCTCTTGATTTTTTCATTTCACTTGCTATTGATACAGACACCTGAGGGTAGACACTCTTTTTGGTGTAACTCCAACACAGATTCCAATTCATTTTCCACCCACCTCCTCCTTGGTAGGGTTTCCCTCATAAAAGAATAAAACACACGTACCACCTCAGACTCCTTGTCTGCCCTTAGGTACCTTTTTCTTTGACATCAGGCCCGCCCCCTGACTAAACATGCTACACTTTTGCCTACAGAAAGGGACCATTGCAGAGCCACATTTGGTCTTGTGTCTGCAAGTACCTTGACCCCTCTGTCTTACACAAAGTGTCTGTGGGAATATGAAAGGAGCAACAGTAGCTTCTATTCTCCTATTTCAACCTATGATAATCTATGACCCCAAACCATTGGTCATCCTATTCCCAGGCGGGTCTCTACAGAAATCTACAGGAAACCAAGGAACCCTCCCCGGTGGACTTTCATCCAATGTTAAACAGCAGGTTCCTAAATCCTACACACTCTGGGGTGTTTTGGGGAACATTGACATTTTAATCATTGTGCTTATTTTCAGCCGTCAGTTACCATCTGGTACCTTGTGACCTGTATGGGAGTGTTCCCTTTATTCAAGGGTGCCATTTATTTCTTTAATTACCTCTACCCCAGCAGGTACCTCTATCTGGTTGCACATAAGACAGATCTTAAGCTAGGTTGTCACCTGTCTGTTCATTCCTGGCCAGTAATAATATGGGGTTAGTTGAGCTAATACCCCACCATGACTCAGATGCCCACAGGGGCTAAAGTGAGCAGCCTCCATCACTTGTTGTCTGTAGGCCTCAGGCACCACTACCTGGGCATCCACACTTTTTGTATGGGGGTGGACCTTATGTGGTACAGAACAGCCTTCTTTAGTTCGTACCACCAGTAGCAACAACAACAGAAATGGAAAGGGACCTGGGGGTAATCATATCAGATGACCTTAAGTTTGGCAAGCAATGTGAGAAGGCAGTAGGGAGGGCTGGGGGATACTGGGATGTATAGGGAGAGGCATCACCAGCAGAAAACAGGAAGTTGTTATCCCCCTGTACAGACAGTTGGTGAGACCCCATCTGGAGTACTGCATCCAGTTCTGGAGACCCCATCTCCACAAGGACATAGACAGGATGGAGGCAGTTCAGAGGAGGGCAACTAAATGGTGCAGGGTCTGCAAGAGAAGCCATATGAGGAGAGACTAAAGGAGCTTAATATGTATACCCTTGAGGAAAGGAGGGGGGACATGATAGAAACATTTAAGTACCTCAGTGGAATCAACAAAGTCCAAGAGGGTAGCATCTTTCAGAAAAAGAGATGTTCAAGAACAAGGGGACACAATTTGAAGATAGAGGGGGGACTGCTCAGGGGCAATGTGAGGAAGTATTTTTTCACAGAGAGGGTGGTAGATGCATGGAACAGCCTTCCTGAGGAGGTTGTGGAGTCTAAAACTGTGGGAGAATTCAAAAATGCATGGGACAGACATAAGGCAATTTTTGTGGGGGGTAGGAAGAAATTTTACCCTGTTGGTTAAATAGGCTCTGCAGCTTATCCTCTAGGTAAGGAAATGGGAAGACTAGGTGGGCCAAGTGGTCCTTATCTGCCGTCAAAGTCTATGTTTCTATGTTTCACCAACATTGTTTTGCCCCCACACCACCATTAATCTGCATAACCTCCTTGACCTTAACATACTGTAAAAGTTTGGCAACATAAGCATCTTTAGCCTGCAGTATACCCCAGTCAATACTGTTAATAGATTTAGCTGTATCAACACAAAGGCCCTTCAGCCTCATAGGCTTCTTCTTGCTTGCTTGGAGTCTTCAACCCCAGCACAATACCACTAGGCACAGTCTTGCCTGGGGTCTCACATTCAAGTTCCATATTTGCATCTCCGACCTCCAACAGGTAACATCTTAGGAACACAAGCAACAAAGGAATATCCTGCTCAGTCAGGGGGTCCTCCTCCAGCTAAGCCCATGATAAATCATCCTCTGATTCTTTATCCAATCTCTCTAACAGGGATCTCTCGAGCACCTGGTATCAGTGTTCTGCCTCTTTGCATAGTTGATCTGCCTCGAGCCATTGCCCACTCATCCAGTGGATCATCCCCATCAGGGTTTCCACCTCCTGGGCATTGTCTCACACCTCCAGTCTGCCTCAACCTGCATCTCTTCATCATCTTTAGGCTTGGCCTTTCTCTGAGCTCTCAAGTTCAGTCCAGGCAGGAGCTTCTATCTATCAGCCATGATTCTGGTCGGAACTCCATGGACTTCTTCTCCAGGTTCTCCTCTGGCAACACCTGGTGCATCGGTCCACCTGGGATATCTGGGCAATATCCACCAGAAAACATCCCTCTTAGGCTAGTCCAGACATTCCCAGCAAGTTATTCCACTTCTAACACCTAGTCTGTGGAAGGGTTGTGGGATAACAGATGGACCAGACACCAAAGTTCAGGTTCAACACACAATCTCTGTGTGATGTTTATTCAAAATACAGAGGATAACCTTCAACAATGGCATATCCCTTCTTCAATACATCAGTTTGCAGCAACAGACTATGCAAGTCTTTCCTCTACACTTGGTCAGCACCTATTGTCCCACTGATCTACTGATCTAACTTATCAGCTGAGATTTAACCTCCCCCTATGAAGGCCTTGTTTGCTTGAGTGGTGGGGGCTCAAATAAAAAAACAAACAAGCTAAAGACAAAGAACCTCAGTACAGAAGCACTGAAGCAAGGGTTACCCCAAAGGGCATTGGCAATAATGTCAAGTTTCAAAGAAACACAACATTACACATACTTTCCATAATGCAAAGCATCATGGGATATATGCACATCACCATGAAATTTTAGACTGATTCAGTTTACAGCAATTTACATGCATTTTAAATAGCACAACCAACTTCATTTCTATGATACAGTCACCTAGTACTTTTTACCTTTATCAAAAACACCTGGTGCCATGGTATTTTTAACATTTACAGGTTTCATAAACATAAGGTACATACATCAAGGTATTTTATGACATAGTGTCATTGAATGCTAAATCCAACAATGAGGAACACAGCCTGTTGCTTTACATCAGCTTGGAGGTCACAATAATAGCCTCCCTGAATGAGGACCTAAGAGGGAAAAGGAAAATTAAAGAGGACACTATAGCGTAGTCAAGAAAGGGAAGGGGGTGCCCATAGGTGGCCAATTTATGGACTAGAAATTGTAAAGAATAGATTAAGCTAAGAAATAGAACTGTAGTAAAATATTTAAGAAAAGGCTGGTCTTCAAGAGTGGCAGGATCTCCCTGTCACAATAATCACAACATATCAGGATAGAATCCCACAGCATAGGCTACTGGTTCCAGAAATTGTGTACCCATTGGGACAGTGCGACACATGGATAAGACTTCTCATTGTGCCATGGATAAGTGTTGTACACACTGGTTTCATGGGCAACATTACCCCCCAAATTATTTATTCAGCCTATCTAGACCTGCCACAAATTAAAAAAACATTAACCTGAACAAAACTGAGTTAAGACAACAGTGCAGCATCTCACAGTGTGGGCTACTGGTTCCCAAAATTGTGTGCCCATTAGGACAGTGACACATAGGCTGGCTCACCAGCACAGTGGTCAACCTTGGTTCAGGAACAAGCTTGGGTCATCAACGGGCTGTCCAGGGGAGGTGTGTTGCATGTCCAATTGGATGATCTCCTCCTCAGAGAGGGTGGGGGAATGGCTGCCGGTGCACTACTGCCATCTGGGTGACCTTGGGTGCCAGTACTACCGGTGCCATCTGCTCAGGGTGGGAGGATGTCGGAGAATCTCCAGTGCATGTGCAATTGTGCACATATCTGTGTGCATGTGCACACTGTCCTTGGAGGGAGAAAGCTGGAAAAATGTTCAACCACAGCAGGAGGATGTCTGCCCCACATCACAGGCCCCTGCACCGCCAACTGTGGCACTTGCTCCTGATGTACCAACCGAGTCTCTGCTGGGTGAAGGGGGAATCCCCCAATGGCACCACCCTGGGGGCAAGGCAGGGTGCCTAGGGATTAAGATGTAAGTCCAGGAAAGGGGATGATGGGGTTGAGGACAGGGGTTGGACTGATGGGGGCCAGTCGGCTGTAGGAGGAAGTACAAAGCAACACTGATTAAAAAAAAAGAGGACAGTGCCCCATATGGACAAGGCTTCCATTTATGCCATGGATAAGTGTTGTACACACTGGTTCCATGGGCAACATTGCCCCCAAAATTATTTATTCAGCCTGTGTAAACCTGCTGAAAATTCACAAAACAATCTCAAGAACACTGAGTAATGACAGCAGTGCAGCATCCCAGTGTGTGTGTGTGTGTGTGTGGGCTACTGGTTCCAAAAACTAATGGGCACAGAAGCCCTCCACATTCACCTCATCATCCTCCTCTGTCTGTAGTCCAACTGGAAGTGTAGGAGATTCATCATCCATAAACTGACAAAAAGGTCTTTGGGAAAAGGAGCAGGTCATTTTTTTTAAATAGTGAGCATCTCTACATTTTGGGTCAAATGGCATGTTCTCCTGTTGGTAACAATATTGCCTGAAGCACTGAAAATTCTCTCTGCATATGTACTTGCAGGTGGGAAACTGATGTGTTCAACAGTTACCTGTGTTAAAGATGGCCAAATGGTATTTTTTTGGTACCAGTCCAATAGAGGCTCATCTCCTTCTGCTGGTGGCATGTTCTCATCCTGATAATCCTGCACCATTTTGTTTGCTGATCTCTCAGGCAATACTGTGTCAGAAAGTGACTTGCCGTGCTTTTTCATCAAGCCATATACAGTTGTTCCCAGAGTGGTTTGTCATCAGTGGCTGTCTTTTTTGGAGGGGGTGGGGGGGGAAGCAGCAGAAGTAGCACCAGGTTGATTTGGATATAAAACTGCATGACTCTTGTGACATTCATCACTAGCAGTGGAAACACATTGGGATCCTCCTTCTTCCCTCTTCTCCACCTGGCCTCTCAGTGCAATTGCAAGGGATGATAATGAGTGTTGTCGTTCTGCTCTATTTGTGTTCCTATTCTTGTTTTTTGTGTCATGTGTACAGGGACCAGGTGGATAAGATGGAAAACTTGCCAAAATAAACTTGCACTAGAGCACTTTTGAAAAAGGAGTTTGTGTGTGGATTTTTTCTCAAGTATTTATTAAGCTGGCTGTTTTATTTCCTGCACCACACACATCTAGTGCTCACCTTTTTGATTATTTTTGCTGTGACCAGATGGATAAGGCAGGCTTTATAGGACTGCTGTTCCTTATTACATTCTTGTGCATCAAAGAATGTCTCAAATGTGTCTTTGAACTGAGGGTCCAAGAGAGTGGCCCTGATGTTGTGGTCATCCGTACACATTTTTGAAATGCATGTATCATTCCAGAAACATGATTTTATTCTTTCTACTAGATTGAGAGCAGTGGTAGCCTCCTTTGCCTCATATCTGGGTCTTCGTACAAAGTCACTGGTTAATGAGGGCAATGAGGGGGAGTACCTGGCTTAGACCAGCTGCACCAGCACTTACCGCCCCTGTGATCTCCTCAGAGGACTTCAGCACAGTGCAGAGGGTCTCCATCAGGTGCCACTGATTTGGTCTGATGTTTACGTCTCCCTAGTCAATACTGTGCTCAACTGCATACAGGTGGATAGCCTTCTGTTGTACTAGCAGCCATTCCATCATGTAATAGGTGGAATTCCATCTTGTTTGTTGTCGCATCTTGTTTCAGGTGTGTGTGTGTGTGTGTGGTGGGGGGGGTTCCACTGCTGAATGTTTTGTAATAACTTCTTTGTCCTTGCAGTATGGCTAAAATGACCACAGACATTTTTGGCCACACCTACATATGTCCGCATTGTGGTGCGTTCCTCATCTAGGAATCCCTTAACTACCAGATTTATAGAGTGAGCAAAACGTGGAACCTGTGTATAATCCCCATCAACATCTGCCTTTACAACGTTCTTTGCATTATCTGATATGATAAAACCTGGTGTTAATGAGTGTGGTGTCAGTCACTCGTCTGACTTCTGTTGAAAGAATCATAACAAACTTTCTGCACAGTGGTCAGTGTCAAAGTCGGCAATACATAAAGTTGCCTGCATGTGGAGGTTGGGAGCCCTGGTGACTTGCAGCTTCTGCTTCTGGCACTTAACCCAGAGGTGAAGAAGGAAAAGGAGGGGAACAAAGATGGGAAGTTGACCCAATGAGCAGTCACTGCCGTGTAATCAATAGTCTGACCACAGTGGTCCACATGTCAGTGTGTGATATGAACCGCTGGAGCAAATGATGATTTCAGGGCATGTGGACAGTTTTGTAGACGCTTTGATGCAAATCATGAACAGCCACTGTGGAAGAGTACATATGGCTGGGCACTTGATAGCATGCACTGCAACTTGCATTAGTGATAGAAAACCTGCATTGCTCACAAAGAAGAAAGGCAGCAAGTCAGTGGCTAGCATTTCCACAATTGTACTGTTAACTTTTTAGACTCTGGTCTGTTGGCTTTATATTTCTGGTGCATTTCCAGGGACTAGACCAGTGAGAGCTGACTGCTTTTTTCCCTTGGATATGACAGTTGGATCTTATTTTTGCCACCCCTGGAGGTGAAAGTGGCTGGGGATTTGTGAACCCTTGGAGGTGTGGGAGTCAGTGGGCTAAAGAACTGCGGAATGGAACATGTTGGAGTAGTCCATTAGCTACCACTTGAGTCCCCTAAGGCTCTATCCTTGGCCCCCTACTTTTTTCACTTTTCCTTAGCATTCTCCTACTCACTTGCCCTTCCACTGAAACTTCACTATATGCGGACAACACCATCATCTTCACCTCTGGCAAGCACCTGGCATCCCTCAACCAAACCATACAACATGACTTTGACCTCCTCCAAACGTGGTTTTTAGACAACAGAATGGCTCTCAGCACCAAAAAAATGAAATTCGTGGTTTTCTCAAGAATACAGAAGAAAGACACTCACTCTCCTTCTCTGTCCATGATCTGTAAGACAGGTTGGAAGGTTGAGCTCGTCGTGCACTTTAAATACCTAGGAGTCATCCTCAACAGCTCTCTCTGCACTGTTACCCACGTCAGCACCCTCATAAAAACTGTTCATCAGAGGCTTGGAGCCCTGCACTGGGTCAAAAGGTACTAGGCCCCAGAAACTAAAGGTTTACTTGCCCACAGCTTTCTGTACCCTATTGTCGACTACAGCTTTCACGTTTATTCTGCTGCTCATTCTGGGGCCCTTGCTAAGGTGCACATGGCCTACAACAGCATTTACTGCTTCCTTACTGGCCTGTCCTATTGCATCCACCACTGTCATCTGTATAGAGCTGCTGCCTGCCTATCCTTAGAAGATCATTTTGCCCATAGGGCGATGATATTTCTACATAAGGTATCACTTGGTAAAGTTCCCTCATGCATCACCTTACTGTTTTGTCGCTGCATGAAAAAAACTAGGTACTCACTCACAGTCTAAATTAACCTTCAAACTCCCCCTTAGAAACATAGCAGCTGGGCAAACAGCTCTGTCCTACAGGGTCAGCCCCTATCACTTCCTTTCTCCCCTGATAACCTGTGCTGTTAGCATTCCCTCCTTCACCAGACTCTGACAGCATCTTATGGACAATATGCACTGTAACTGCACCTTATATATCTGTTGCTTTCCTGCACTGTGCTAACTGTTGGTCATTTTTGTTACGTGCATGTGACCTGCCTTACACTCTGTTGTACCATCCGTATACTGTATTTTTATACTCTCTACAACTGGTCGCTTGTGAAAACAGGCTTAAAGCTCATCTTGCTCTCCAGTATAATAAATACAAATGAAATGAGAAAATCATCGGCTTCATTGCCTGGTGGTGCTGCCTCTGAAGCCGTGCAGTGGCATGCCTCCTCATACTGAGATCTGTAGGACTTCAGTATTTGCCTTTTCATGGTAGATGTTTCCAGCCTTGTTCCCTCCTTACCCCCAACTCAGTCTGTACATAAAAGACACACTACATGTGTCCATGATTCTTTGACCACTCAAAGGAAATCCCACACCACCAATATCACCGGTTTGGTCTTTCCTTCTGGCTCTCTCGCCTGATTGCTCATGTTGCAACCCTTGTAGTGCTACAGGTATTCTGAGAAGTTCCTACAATGTGTGATGCTTTATGGACTGTTCGACCACTACTGCCATCTTCCTCTACACCTGTAGGTCCCACTGAGGCAGAGGGTCTATGACCAAGCCCAATCCGCTTTGGTTTTTCTTTGACATCACTGGATGATCCCATGCCACCATCTGCTTGGCCTTTCTGTTGCCTCATGTTCTTATGCTTGCTACAGAACTCAGCCACTTAGGTGATGAATAGAAGAGTAAGACTTTATTTCATTTAATTTTCTAAGTTTTTTTTATTTTAGTTTTTTATATGTATTTATTTTTATCAATGGGATGCCACCAAGGACCACCAGAGCCAGGCACTGACTCTCTACCAGCTGTCACACACTTTCTGCTCACTGCCAAGATTATGCTGGAACAGCATAGCTCAGGAACACACACACACACACACACACACACACACACACACACTGCTTCAGGACTCAGAAGAAGAAGGAGGAGGAGGAAGAAACTTCAGCAACTTGAGGGAATATGGAGAATTTAATTACAATTTTTTTTTTACCTTTTTTATGGAATGCCAGCAAGGAGCCCACTACCATGGGTCAGGCAACGGCATGTTGCCTGCTGGCATACATTTGCCCATTGACCAGGTCACACTGCAGTGGCACAGCTCAGGATAACACATGCACACAGGCTGCTTCAGGACTAAGGAGGAGGAGAGAGGAACTTCAGGAACTTGAGGGAATGTGGAGAATTTTTTTTAAATACTTTTCATATGGGATGCCACCAGGATGCCAGCTACCAGAGGCCAAGCACTAGCACACTGCCATGAGCTGGCACACATTTGCTGCCCACTGCCCAGATCGCACTGCAGCAGCACTGCTCAGGAAGACACACACACACACACACACACACACACACACACACACACATGCTGCTGCAGGACTCAGGAAGAGGAGTAGGAAGGAACTTCAGCACTTTGAGGGAATGTGGGGAATTCTTTTAAACATTTTATTTACTTTTTTATGGGATGCCACCATGGTGCTAGCTACCAGAGGCCGGGCACTGGCACACTGCCATGAGCTGGCACACATTTGCTGCCCACTGCCCAGACCACACTGCAGCAGCACTGCTCGGGAAGACACACACACACACACACACACACACACACACACACACACATGCTATCTCAAGACTCAGGAGGAAGGAACTGCAGCAACTTGTGGGAACATGAAGACCAAGAGTTTCAATTTGAAAACTGCCACAAAAAGAAAAAAAATTGTTTTATGTGATGTCACCAAGGTGCCAACGATGATCAGGGCCAGGCACAGTACATTGCCAGCTGGCGCACACTTGCTGCCCTGCCCACTGCTCAGATCACACTGCAAAAGGGTGCTTCAGGACTCAGGAGGAGGAAGTAACTGCTGCAAGCAAGCCTGCAAGCTGGGTGAATGTAAAGCATTTGAAACTGCTACATAAAGAAACTTGAAGTTATAAATGAAGAATTATTTAAATGTTTTCATTAGGGCTGCAAGTTCGGTTCGACCATTCAGCCTGAATGGTTGAACCCCCGATGTTTGCACAAGTCCGACCATGAGCAAACATTTGAAAGAAGTATGCAAACTTTGGTTCACCACTGCAATACTCGTAAATTTGAAATTAACTGGTATTGCAATGGTGAACCAGGCAAACTAAAGTTCACATATCTTAATATTAGAAGTTGCAGCCTGAGGATGCTGCAATTATCCAAGTCCCTCCCGCTAGATTACGGGCACCTCAAACTGATCCTGGCGCTAGCTATGGAGACAGAGAGGGGGTGGTCTTGGTCATAGAGGTGCTATGGGGGCAAAACTGAAAAGGAGTATGGGCATGGCATTTTAGGCTGGCATAGTGTCAGTCCCAGGATGGCACTGGCATGCTGTACAGTAAAGTGTGGGAGAAGCAAACAGCAAAAGTGGGTGTGGGAGCAGCAGATGGGACAGCAGCATAATAAATGGTGTGTGTCTTGTGTCTATTCTGCGCTGGTGATGATGAATGAGCAAAACATGTGTGGAGCATAAAGGGGTGGGAGACCACGAAGAAACTGACTAAAACAAAAATCCATCACATTTGTAAAAATAAATAATAATTAATGCCTCACCTCCAGTCCTCAGTCACATGATCTCATAGTTGGTCCTCCTGTGATGTGAGTGATAAGTCCGACTCCGAGTTGGGATGATTCATTGATTGGCATTTGACAGCCCAGTCAACAGCCAACCTCCACACGTCAGCCTTATTGTGTTACAGTATGTTGTATATCCATGGCTCTCCAGTCATTGAATCATGGGTTTTAGACCACCTGATAGGCTAGTGATGCACATGTGACCCAGGATCAAATTTCACAGTATACCTTGGTCCCAGGAGTCCCTGCTCCTCAGTTCTCTTTGTGCATCTGAAAAAGGCTACAGCACTCCCTGTGTGTTTCTATTGTTCAACTGAAGGTAGGCCTTAGAGTCTTTGAACCACTATTTCTATCTTTTTTACCCATGGTCCATCTAGTAGTTCTGTAAATCTGGACTAGTCTGCTTCCTTAAAACATTTCTTCCTGTTTAAGTAATTGACTAATTACTAGTTTAAGGATTAATTGATGAGGGTGTTTCCCTCAGTGGAATTCAAGTAAACTCGACCCCTGGCTAGCAGTCAGTCTGAGTTTGTTTGCATTTTGATCTTCTATTCTCCATAGAGTCCTTTCAGCCATTCTGGTTTTGGTGTAGAATTAGGCTGGTTTTTGTTTAGAGAAATTAAGTTGTTTGGCTGAGGGCAGTACTACAGTTGGTCACTATCGCCCCTTTGTGATTCCTGTTAAATTTTGAGAAGGCAGGTGCTGTGTATGGATTTGAACTCCATGCTTCACCAGGTTGTTTGTGCTTTGTATCCTAATTTGTCACTAGTGCAGCTCTCTAACGCCGGCCTCTGGCCTACTCCTCAGGGCCTAGGGGACCATGTGGCAATGCCCTGCCCCCCCTTCCTTTGTTCTGCTCCAGTCCTTACCATCTTCAGTAGGCTGATGCCTCTGTGTTTTCCTCCACCTGCCCCTCTCTCTCTTTTCTTACTAGCGGAGACAGGTGGTGTTCGTCTTTTCATGCTCCCTGTGGCTTTCTTCTAGGACACGGTCTGGCGCTACTCCGGGGGCTGCTTGCCTTCCCCCCTCTCATGCAGGGAAGTGAGGCCCTGGCAGGAGCTGAGTGTGTGATTGGCGATGTTCGCTGCCAGTTCCAACTCCCCCCAACTAGCAGGGTCGGCCTTACCCATCTCAATTAATGTAGCCGTCAGATTCCCCAGCCCCTGTTAGCGGTCACCAAATCAGTTTTCTGGCAGAATTATGCTCCACTCACCTAGGCTCTCCTCTTAAGTGGATTTGGGCATTGTTCTTCTGGCTTCTCTTGGTAGCGGCCCCTACATAGCAGGTGTCATCTTACTGCCCCCCCCAAGCACACCACAAATCTCTCTCATCTTGACTCCCCTCACAAGCGGAGTCAGGTGTTTCTCTGGGCACCCCTGTCGATCGATCTGGTCATGGGCATCAGCGATCCCTACTTAGCAGTTGCCATTGCCGTGCGTCTGCATTTTAATACATTTCTAGGGGCCGCCATCTTACATACTAACATACTATTTGCCAGCAGATTAGGCCTTACGGTCTATCGAGTCTGCCCCCCCCCAGCACTGCACAAATCTCTCTCTTGCCTTGACTCCCCTCACAAGCAGAGTTGGGCATTTCTCTGGGTACCCGTGTCAACCGATCTGGTCACGGGCATCAGTGATCCCTACTTAGCTGTCGCCATTATTATGCGTCTGCAATGTAGTACACTTCTCTTGGCCCAGTTATTGTAAGAGATGCTGCATCATGCTTACTTCCCCAATGAGGTCTTGGCCCCATAAGCCCCTCACTCAGTGGCTCATTGGAATCCAGACATGGTTAAAACTCCTAGCAGACAGAAAGGGACACATTTTGGTTCTGGTTTAGGGTGACCTCTTATTAGGAGAGACCTCATCTGTTTTGTTATCAAGAATAATCTCATTATAATTGAAAGACTCCACCTTATTGGCTTGGTTAATTGGTGACCAGTTGCTCTTGTGTATATCCTTATTAATAGTAAGATTTTTGCAGTGCCTCAGGGAAACATGCGTGCTGGTCTCAGTGTTGTCTGCTGTCTGAGGATGCGATTAACTACCCCTGGTGAGCCAATCACGTACTTGCGCTGGTGCAGGTGATTGGGGTTGTTTAAATTCTGCACCTTTTAGCTGTGGACTCAGGCCTGATCGGAGACACTCAGCGTGGGGCTACATGCTTGCGTGCTAGTGTCCGACCTACTTGGTGACACATGTGGTTACACCCTAGGCCACAATACCTAATATTTCTGAGCACTCATTGGGTTTCTCCCTCCCGACTTGAGGAGGCTCTCGGAGGGATAACAAATCACCTGTTTTTACAGCAGGTGTTGCCTCCCTCCCTCTCTAGCAAGGCAACACTCCAGAGATCCAATACCCAGTGTCTCCCTCATGCTGCTATGCGGGTCTCACTGCATTTGCTCCTTACCTGTTGCACCGGCTCACCTCACAGCGGTGCCAGCCAATAATTCACTGCTGCTTTTCCTTTTATCTCTGGCTGTGTGAGGGAAGGATCGAACTACGAAGTGAACCATCTAGCTATCCCCCAACCTGACTCACCTTCCAAGTGGAGTCAGCTCTTCTTCTGGTCCCCTAGACTGGATACTCCTTACTGTCTCTCTATCCGTAGCACTGATGCCAACCGACTCACCTCACAAGTGGAGTCAGAATGCACCCATCTCCCACAAGACTGGGAAGTCGTTATATCTTGGAGTAATGTTCAGAGGCAGCACCATGAGGGACGATCTCTCGAGCACCTCAAAAGCGACTCGAGCAGGTTCATGCTTCTTCCCCTCCACAGGCCCCTAAAGCTCTGGGCAAAGAATTCAATAAAAAGGGACATGGGCAAGGATGAATTATTTTGGTAGTGGGCCAGTTAGGACTGAACATGCCCTGGGGAGGCTGCAGCCTATAGGTGTCAACTGCGTGCTGCTTCACTAACAGTTGGGAGAGCATGCTGTATACAAATCGCATCAGTGGGTAGAAGCCCATGCTTGTGCACACTGCCCCAGGCCGCCATTTCATTTGGGGTCCTATCGGGCAGCCATTTTACTAGTGTGGCGTTCCTGGGTTCTTCCGTCCTCCTCACCTCATAAGGATAGCCTATTAAGAAAACAACAACAGCAAACATGGTGCACCACTCTCCCTCCCCCCCCCACAGTGGAATGAGAGTGGCGGCCCTTGTACTCTTTCACTGCCGCTACCCTGTGGTACCATTTCTTTGAAAGATCCCACTTATAAGAAGGTGGAGGATATGCTAAAGAAACTGTTTAAAATCACTGGCATGACAGCAAGAGCTGCACAATGGCTGTCTATGTAGCCAGCGCTCAAATAAGATGGCTGTAGGAACTATTGGAAAAGGCAGATCCCAAGTCCAGGGAATCTCAGTTGATCTATTGCACTCTGAATACTGCAAAATATCGGGGGGACATAGCATTAGATACACTTAAAATGAAAGCAAGGGCATCCCTAATTCCTCAGGTTCTGACCAAAAATTCGGCAGTCTAATGGACTCATCATCCTAGTATCTTCCTACTGACCTTGGAGGGCATGGTTTTCCGTGGTGATGGCCAAGTCAGTAGACATCTGACATCTTCTGCGCAGGGACGACCTTTTGATTCAGGGCTCCCGGACTCACCCAGCTCCAGGGACCCTGAAATTATCTGCTTGGCTCCTGAGAGGCAGAGACTTCAGAGGAAGGAACTCCAAGTTCAGAGGCAGAGGACGAAGAGACAGAGACCAGAAAGACACAGATTCATTCAGTCCCCAGTGTTGGAGGAAAAAAAAAAAAAAACTCTGCCCACCAAGTCCAGCAAATTTTGCAGGTCCTGATTCAGAACAAGGCACGTCAGGTCATCCCAAATGACAAATAAGACCAGGGAATATACTCAGTCTTCTTCCTGGTGCCTGAAAAGAATGGGGATCTCCTCCCATCCTAGACCTGATATTCCTAAACGAATACGTTGTTACCCACAGATTAAAAATGGAGACGTTGAGATCGACCCTCAGAAGTGTCAGAGTAGGTGACTACCTGACTTCTATTGATCTAAAAGATGCCTATCAGCCGGCCCGGTGGTGCTGAGGGGTGAGGTGCTGGACGCCACACCTCGCACCACGCCAGTGACCCGGGTTCGGGAGCGAGATCAGGTCACCGGGGGCTGGCTGAGGAGGAGAGGGATTGAGTGTCCGAAGGACTGCTCTCCCTCTCTGGGGAGGGGGGTCCACAACGGTCGGTGCCTGACTGCCACCTGGCAGAGGCTGGGAGGTGGAGGCACACCGTACTTAGGGGTGGAGTCGGGGAGCAGACTCCTGGATGTGGGCTGCACTGCTCCTGACCACTGGCGTCATTGCATGCCCACTGACTCAGGGAATCCTGGAACAGGGAAAAGAGTGGCGCCTCCTACGGCTTGATGACCATCCACGAGTATTCGTCGGGACGCTGGCACCCCGAGCTGGATCCGTCTGGGTGGGGAGTTAGGGGGCTCCCTGCCACCCCACTGTGGGGGGTAAGCCGCAGGGGCTATAAGTTAGCCAACAGTCCTGGGCGGGATGGACGTCGGCCAGATCCCAGCTGACGGGCTGCGAGAAGTACAGCTGGTGTGTAGAGAGGTGGCCACAGGAGGATAAAAAAATAAATAAATAAAAGATGCCTATCTTTACATCCCAATCCGGCCAAGTCATCAACAATGCCTGAGATTTCACATCTTGGGCCAGCACCTCCAGTAACAGGCTCTACCCTTTGGTCTGGCTCCGACACCACGGGTATTTACAAAAGTCTCTATTGTCCTCGCAGCCTATCTGTGGGAGCAAGGCATGGGCATCATTCCATACTTGGATGACTGGTTAATATGGGCCAGGTCCAGAACTCCATCTCTGAAAAACACGAGTCTAGTCCTACAAGCACTGGTGGATCATGGTTGGGTGGTCAACCACAACAAGAGTTCTTCTTCTTCGACTTAGCAGTTGGAACACCTGTGGGCAGAGATAAACATGTCTGAGGGAAAGGCAAGGCCATGAGGCCACTTCAGAATTGCCTTCTAACTCAGGGCTCCCCATCCGAAGGGAACCTGGGAGCCAGGATAGCTCTTTCTGCAGTGGTGAGACAATCCCTAATCTGGTGGACTCACAGGCACAATCTCGTCTGAGGCACCCCTTTGCAGCTGTCCTATGAGGACACTTTAGAGACAGACACCAGTCTGGTTGAGGGGGGAGGCATGTATGGACTCCTAATTAGCTCAGGGCCATTGGACAGCCTCAGAATCCAGATTATCCATAAATGTTCTGGAAATTAGAGCAGCGTGTCATGCTCTAATGGCATTCAGGAAGACCATTTCCAGTTGGTTGGTCCTGGTACAGTCCGACAACCAGGTCACTATAGCTTACATCGCCAAGCAGGGGGGAACCAAGAGCAGAACCATGCAAGATAGGTGATGAGGGTAATGGTGTGGGCTCAGGCCAACCTCGCTCACATCGGCACCACTCATCTAGCAGGGAAACTAAACTTAAGGGCAGATTTACTCAGCCGGCAGCAAGTATACCCGGGAGAGTGGCAGCTGCACCCGTCCATCTTCTGGATGGTCCAGAAAAGATGGGAACCCATACCCATGGACCTAATGGCCACCATGGCAAATCCCCAAGTAGACAGGTTCTACTCAAGATACTGGGAGCAGCAATCCAAGGGAGTCAATGCACTGTCCCAGGATTGAGTACTAGATTGGGCCAACATGTTCCCCCCCATTACCCTGATCCCACAGGTCCTGTCCAAAATTCAACAGCCTCAGAAGCTCATCATCTTAGTGGCTTGATCCAGGGGCCAGTGACTCATCCGGCCCGAGAGACTCTGAAATTGTCAGCCAGGCTCCTGAGAGACAGAGATTGCTGAGGGCAGGTTATCATGCCTCGGCTATTTCAACTATGCTGCAATCCAGGAGGTCATCCACCACCTCCACTTATGACCAACAGTGGAATATCTTCTCATACTGAAGCCGAGCGAGGGATACAAAGCTAGAAAAAGCTGACATGTCCACTGTCCTCCTATACCTACAGCAGGGTTTGGACAAAGGCCTGTCCCCCTTCATCTCTCAGGGTACAACTTTCAGCCATAGGAGCAGCACTGGATCAAGTTGGACAACACAACCCGGGTGTTTACCCAGATGCAGTAAGATTCCTAAGAGCAGTCAAGGTGATCAGACCCCAACACAATTGTACTAGGTGGGCCTCAAAACTTGTTCCTTCTGGCCATCTGCTCAGCTTGAAAGATAAGCGAGCTAGGGCACTGTCCTGCAAGGAGTCCTATACCACCTTCACCCCTAGGGGGTATCACTAAGGAGGGTGCCTGCCTTCCAACCCAAGATCGCTTCCTGATTCCATAGGGGGCAAACAATCGAACTCCCTACTCTGTACGAACAGGCACAGCAAGGAGACAGCCACATTCCTCATCACTTGGGATGTTAGGATCACTCTGGCGAGATATATCACAAGAACTCAAATGATACAAAAGACAGAAAGACTGTTCATTATTGCGCAAGGACGGAAGCAGGGTATGGCAGCCTCCAAAACTGCAATTGCCAGTTGGCTAGAGAGAACTATTCAAGAAGCCTACAAGGCAAAGAACTTCATCCCATCAGAAGGCATTAAAAGCACACTCAGCCAGGGAGGTGGCTACCTTCTGGGCTAAAAGGGCAAATGTTTCAACAGAAGACATTTGGCGGACAGTGAATTGGACTTCCATACATACCTTTGCAAGACATTATAGGCTCAAAACTTTATACATGCAGAGGGCATTTGCTAACAAAGTTCTCCCAGCAGCCACTGCATCTAAACCACTCTTCGATCAGTCTGTTCCACCCTGATGGGATTGGTACTGCTGTTTAATGAAACCCATGATGTAATGACTGGAGCGCCATGGATATACAACATAACACAATGGGTGTTTACTCACCTGGTAAAGGTGATTGTGTTAGTTGATACCCATGGCACTCCACGGACCTCCCATCAGAGCAATCAGAGTGGCAAGAATAGTAATCTCATGATAGCAGGTGTACTCAAATTGATTAAACTGTTTTTTGTCTATAGATTATCAGGCTGGCTGCCTGAAAAGAGTGCCCGCACACGATCTGAGTGTGGGATATTTTTGTTTAGCTGACAGAGTTAGTAATGAGTGAATCTTTTTCTGTCAGTCACAATAGGTGGCTTAGTCTTAGAATTGTGTCAAATAGGGAAAACAAATGGTGTTTGGTTACCTTTGATTGGTCTCCACAAGACTTCTGTATAATTTAGTGGTTCAAAGAGATGTGTCAATGTAAATAACCTTGTTTCAGCTATGGAAGAATCAAACTGAGGAGCAGCGACTCCTGGAACCAAGGTATACTGCAAAATTTGATCCCAGGTCACATGTGCATCACTAGCCTATCAGGTGGGCTAAAAACCATGATGTAATGACTGGAGTGCCATGGTTATCAACTAACACAATCACCTTTACCAGGAGAGTAAACACCCATTATCAGTTCCCGCCTGGAACATATATAAACATGTGGGTGATTGGCTGTCAAAGGGCTGTCTGTAGAGAGACAAGTCCGTGGTGGCCAGCACAGAAAAATAGTCATGTGGGTAGCTGACTGGATAACTCAAGTCACAGCACCAGTTTTCTGGTAGTTGGTGAGGTGTGCGACTCGAGTCATTGCTGCTGTACTGACTGTAGTGTCTCTCTCTGGTCTGACTCCTTCCTGTGGAGTCCATGTGAGATAAAAAGTTAAAGAAGTGTAGCTGGCCCTGTGGCACTGAGAGTTGAGGTGTTGAATGCCACACCTCATGCCACACCGGCGACCCGGGTTCGGGAGTGGACTCGGGCTATTGGGGGTTGGTAGGGGAGAGGGAGAGGGAGGGAGGATTGAGTGTCCCGTGTCTGCTCTCCTTCTTCTGGGGTGGGTTGGGGGAAGTGCATCGCTCTGCAGTGGCAACTGGCAGAGGCCAGGGGCACTGCAGATACCATGCACTGTTGAGGGCTGCAGCATGGCGGGCGTCAGCACATAAGTGCACTAATGCCATTGGATGACCGGCTCTGAGGGAGAAAATGGCAGAAAATTGTGGGACAATCATGGCGGCTGATGGCCGTACCCTACACCCCCGGACACGAGAGGTGTGTCCGTCAGGTATCAGGATCCAGGTCCCAGAGGGGAGGGAAGGGGAACTCTCCATTGCCGGCCTATGTGGGGACAGCATGTCACTGGCCAGACCAGGTCTGGGGGTGCGGGTGCTGGCGGCTAGACTACTCGCCACCTGCTGCACAGTAGGGGGGTGTAAAGAATGTCGTAATAAAAAAAAAGTTAAACAAGTTCTAAAAAAAACCTCAAACTTTACTGAGCTTTGCTTTGATTCAGAACCAACTTTCTTTGCAGCATTAATATTTTTATATTTGGACAGACAGAGGAGGGAGGGCATTTGACTGGGATGGGAGTCGGGGTGGGGGGAGGGAAAACTTCAGCAGCAGTGCATGGTGCTGCCTGGATCGTCTGTGCCATTCTAAGTGATGACTGAGATTGTTTGAGAATGATGTCTGATTCTGTTTCTTCTGATATGTTGTGTGTCTGTACTCCGCTGAGAAGAAATGAACAACTCATCAACTACTCTGTGTCTCAGTCTCACACTCAACTCACTCACTGTCCAGCAAAATAAGAGCAAAGTCATTACGTAAGCCCCAGGTTTGCTTAACTAGCAGGGGTAACACAGTCAAAGACACTGTCTCAGACAGCTCCTCCAGTTAAGTCAGTTGTTGCCACTCCAGCACAGATGCCACTGCTTCATTTTGTGTTAGGCAGGAAGGCAGCATATTCTTTCTTGGGACAAGCAAATCAATTAATAAAAAAAATGTAGACAGTGTTTTCTGTCTGACTGAGTCTGATTTTTTTAACTTACATTAACAACATTTAATAAATAAATTAATGTACTTACCAACAGTTTAAATTAAAAATATCTGATTCTCTCTCTGCTGCTATAAAAAAAAAAGAAAATATCCTTTTTGCCTATGTTCACAATCCCAAGTAGTACATAGCATACATACATCACTGCACCTACTAGTGCTTTACTGATCTAGTTTGTATTTTCTGATAATTTTGCTGTATTCTTCTTAGCTACTCGACGCAGCCATCAGTGCTGTACTGACCTATTCGAGAAATATCCCTGTGTGTAACTTAGTAGTATTTAAAGTACTTGACTTGACCTGTTGCGAACTGTTAATTGAGAAAGTCTCAGCATGTATAGTTGAGAAAAGTAGTACATCATCAGTGCCCTTGTGGCAACATTCAAATTCTGAAAAAGATCTGGAGGAGAGGAAGCGAGCATGATCTGCCATTGCTGCTGCTGCTGGTGCCACCACTACTGATGATTTTTGTCATCAAACACCAACCAGAACTGCTGCTGTACCACAAGAGGACAAACCACCGTGGGACATGCTGTCAGACTTCGGTCTGATAAAGACAGCTGGAATGGCTCAGCCGGCTATTGTGGTACCAGAAGTCCCTGCTGCAAAAATGGTGAAAGATTATATGGAGGAGACTGTACATCTCACTGCAGATGATGATCCATTGCTGTATTGGCAACAGAAAAAATCTATGTGGCCTTTTTTAACTGAGATCGTAATTGAACACCTCAGTTGCCCACCCGCAAGCACATATTCAGAGAGAATTTTCAGTGCTGCTGAGGCAATAGTGAATGACAAAAGAACACGTCTTTCCACAAGAAAGTAGAAAGGCTCACTTTTCTTAAACTGAACCTGCCACAGTTCAAAAACATATAGGCCCAGATATTCAAACTGTGCCAGGCTGTGGTGCAAGCTTGGACGCAGCTCAACTTGGCTGCGCAGGGGTGGGGACTAAGCGATATTCAATGGAGCTGCACCATGGCTCAGCAGCTTTGAATATCGCACCCTGGCCACCCCCAGTGTGCATTGCGCAGTGGCACTGCGCCAGCGCAAGTGGCCAGAGTGGAGCATGGAGATGCGCTAGCACAAGTTCCATTGCGCCATGCACAGCACCCGCAATATTCAAAAGTTGATATGCAAATGGGGCCATAATATATGCAAGGCGCACATGGGACCATTTGCATGTCATTATGGCCCCATTTGCATGCAGGTGCGCCGATCCCTGACGACTTTCACCTAGCACCCTGCCAGGTAGCGGTAGTCAGGGACCGATGCCCCCTGCAGCCCGATCGTGGGCATCTGTCTAAAAATAGCAATATTCATCCTATATCTGTGGTGGTCCAGTGGACTGCTATGTGCCCGATCATGGGCATCTGTCTAAAAATAGCAATGTTCATCCTATAACCCTGGTGGTCCAGTGGACCGCTATGTGCCTGATCATGGGCATTTGTAAAAACCAAAACAATTCCAATATCCCTGGTGGTCTAGTGGTATCCCCCCATCCTCCCACTGAGCACCACCACCCCGCTCTCCCCCGGTCAGCTGGCGGGTGGCAGCACCCCACCCACCTGCCACCCCTCTGCCCACTGACTGACACCTCAGTAGGGCTGCACGCCCATTGGTTCACAACCTGAGCCAATGGGCATGCAGCCCCTACCATATTATACATTCCAGATATGTGAATGATCATTCACATATCTGAATGTAATAGTGAAGCTGCAGCTCAATTGGCTCAGGCTGTGAACCAATGGGCGGCAGCCCCACCGAGGTGTCAGTTGGCGGTGGCAGGGGCGGCAGGCGTGGTGGGGTGCTGCCACCCGCGGCTGGGAGCGGGGTGGTGGTGCTCAGTGGGCTGGAGGGGGGTACCACTTGACCACCAAGGATATTGGAATTGTTTTTGTTTTACAAATGTCTGCGATCGGGCAGATAGCGGTCCACTGGACCACCAGGGATATAGGACAAATATTGCTATTTTTAGACAGATGCCCGCGATCGGGCACATAGCGGTCCACTGGACCACCAGGGATATTGGATGAATTCTTATATTTTTTACAAATGCCCATGTTTGGGCATGGGGGGGTGCTGCCAGATGCAGCCAGAACTCGGCTGGCCACCCACAGGTGGCAGCCACCATGTTGCGCACTGCAATGCGGCAGCTCACCTGTGGGTGGCCATCAGTCGTCCTTTTTTTTGGCTTAACTTTGTGCTGGTGCAGGTAGGGGTTGAGCATGCATGGCTCTGCACATCCCGGACTGAATATTGGGCTGTGCAGGTTATGCATGGGCACGCCTCCCCTACCTGTGCATGCATAGATTACTGATGCACTCCGACGCATCTGGATTTGTGCCACGCACTTTTCCCTTTTTGCGCCATGCGCAACCCTTTTGAATATCTGGGCCCTTCTGTCCAAAATTTATGCAGGCTGACAGCACCCGGATGGCATGCCATGATGATGATGATGGTGAGGAATTCTGTTGCCACTAGTAGCCACTAGCCTTTCCACCTGTCTGTCCTCCACTGGTGGGTCCTCCTGTCATGTCCTCATTCTGTTTTTTTTACTTCCATTAATTTCTGAAAAAAACATCCACTGCTGGTTCTCATGTGCCACTGAGGCCCAATCTGACCTAGCACCAGAAATTGAAGGGCCACTGCATACTGCGGTTCAGCTAAAACATCCATAAATGACTACACATTACTGTCACACAGCACTTCATCCATTTGTTTTCATTGCATTTTTATAACAAAATACACACTCAATAAATACTTTTTAGACCGTTAAAAACAAAAACATTTATAAAATAAATAAATAACAAATAACTGTTCTTCTGGTTCGACTCCAGATGGGGATTTCATTTTAATAATTTTATTTGCTGTAAAATGTCAACTTTATAATACATTCACAATGTCAATGCTGCACCCATGGACACATCTGATCTTTTGATCTGAATGAGCCTTCCACCAGATAGAAATTGTTTTCATCATAACCTGTAAAATGAAAAGAAAAGAATATAATTTAAAAAAGTGCTGTCCCCACATACTGCACTAATTGACCATCATGGTGACAATATAACAAATCCCTGGTCTTACCCTAGCACCCCTCCCCAACTCCAAGTCCAAACCCCAGGACACTCCCTCTTACAAATACAATTCACCCTCCATTGTTAAACCCCAAACCACACACCTGGCATCATAAAGACAATTGGCAGATGATGTACTGTTATGGGTTTGTCAATTATTCTGAGTAAAGATGAAGAAGGGATGGGTGTCTGGAAGGGTCGGACAAATGAAGTAATGGTGAAATACTTACCTTTGGAAGGTATAGGGATCAGGGCAGGAGAGTGTACTACAGGGAAAGGAGAAAACGAGGGTGGATAATATACTACTAATATTGACATTTACTCAGAATAACAGAAAATCCAAAACTGACACTAGATGCCTGCCACCCCTGCATTTCTTTATGGCTGATGGCCACAACTATTGGGCTCTGTTAGTAGTTTCGTAGGGGGTTACTACTTGTACCGAGCTTCAAGCAGGAGCTGCTCAGTCAGAAAGGGGACCACCCTCAGGTTCTGAAAAGTTCAACACAATGGGCGCTCCAGGTACCTATAGCCTCAGCTGCTGTGGTACTAAATAATAAATACACGGACAAAAGTTTAAAGAAGAAAAATCATTTAATCCACACAATGTGGTAAAGCAAAACAGCGGACTGCCCCAGTGCTTCAGCACCTTGCCTCTGAGGCGGCACTGAAGGAAGGTAAGGTGCAGAAGTGCTAGGGCAGTGTGGCATGTTGCTTCATCACATTGTGCGGATTACATTTTTTTCTACTTTGAACTTTTGTCCATGTACTCATTTGGTACTATAGTAGCTGAGGCTATAGGTACCAGAGCTCTGGAGCACCAGTCACTTTGAACTGGGCTCTACTGGTACCTGGGTCTAACAGTGGGGGAAGATTTAAAATTATTGTAACAGGGTGTAACTCAGGGGGTTAACCCTTTGGGCTGCAACCAGACTTAGAAAGCTAAAGTTGTCAGGGAAGATGAGTCACATATCCCTGACCTTTATCACTTGCTAAATCTGTTTCAACACTATTTTACAGCATCTACTGGGTAACCAGGTGGTTCTACAATATATAACCACATTCTACCTGGTTGTACTTAACTATAAAAAAAATTCACATATTTTATTTTGCATGTTTGGGAATATACATGTAGTACTAAGGTTGTAACTTTAAGAACTGTAAGTTTTGCAAAGCTTTCGAGCACTGAGACAGAATCCTATGCACCAAAGCTTTGCAATACTTAACTGTACATACTATTCTTAGTACTACGTGTACTTTCCCAAACACGCAAGACAATATTTCTGTGGATTTCTTAATTAAGTAGAACCAGGTAAAATGTTTTTTTTGGCATTATATATTCTAGAATCTTTTTCTACCATGTAGAACCTGGTTTTACTTATTAGAACCTGGTTTTATTTGGTAGAACCTGGTTCTACTTGGTAGAATCTGATTTTATTTGGTAGAACTTGGTTATAAATGGTAGAATCTGATTCTACTGGGTTCTTCCTGGTAGAACTAGGTAGAACATTTTTGAGTTCTACTCAGAAAGTTCGCTAGGTAGAACTTTTAGAGGTTCGTGCAGCCTTAGTTTTCATGTGATACCACCAAGGTGCAAGCTACCAGTGACCAGGCACTGCCTTGCTGCCTGCTGGCATGCACTTACTGTCCAGTAAAATTAGTAAATAAAAGTAACTCCCTTAGAAACAAAAAATCACTCCTCATGCTTCAGTCAACATCTGTCTGTATTTGTAATGCCTTGCTAAAATGCTAGCTCTGCAATGAAAAATGTGTGCTACACTGCTGAGATTAGGCAACAAGTGCCCCCTCGTGCCCTGTCTGTCCACTGCCCAGCCCCAAGCACACTCCTCCTCCTCAAGAGTACAGCCTCTCCACTCTCAGGTAGTGGTGGGCGAAGTGGGCTCAATCCGCTCCGCAAGGTGGATTCACAGAGTGCTCCACAACGTGAAGTGGAGAATTTTGCATTATGATGAGCAATGCGAAGTCCACTGAAAACAATGACTTCGCGTTACTCCGCCTCCCCAGACCACTACTCCACCAAATTTAAGGCGAAGTGCATTGAGGGCAATGCACTGCACCTCACTTTCGCCTTGGTGAATTTTGCAGTGATTCAAGGGATTTCAGGTCACATGGGCTCTATATTGATCTGCACAGCCTCAGTTTGGGGTAGTATGTGTAGAAAGGAATGGTAGACAGTGTGCTCTGAGAGCTGTCTATGACTGAAACCACCTAAAAGCTGTTAAAAAAGCATTTTTGCATTTTTGGGGGCTCAAACTTTAGCACATCGATTGTAGGAAACCCTCCTGTGCTCATATCATCGAGCATTTTTGTTTTTGTGTGGACTTTGAGTGTTAATGTACAACATTGCGTGTGTGTAGTGAAAGACAGTGAAAGTGTGCTTTTGGGGAGGGGCGTTATCTGTGGGGTAGGTAGATTTAAGTTGGAGAAATAGTGATTTCTTTATTGTTTGGTTATATTTTTGTTATATAACTGACTGTGTTAATGAACACAGTAATATTGTCAGTAATTGTCGACATTTTCTTGCTGTTTGTGTGTTGTGTGGATCTGGTGCAGCAGTTCATAATTTCAGGTTGTTTACATTACAATACGTGGCATATTACTGAACTTTTGAATTTGCTACACATTACTCGTTCAGCATTGTAGACAGACTGTTGTGTGTGTGTGTTTGTGTGTGTATGTGTGAGTGTGTGTGCCGTGTTGTGTAACATCAAATAATACACCTTTTATTGTGCCACAGACTAGTGTAATTGCAGGTGCAGCAGTGTGAACCTGCTATCCACTGCAGCTGCCTGATTTTTTACTGCGAATGTGGTATCTGTTCTTTGTTTTGCTGCTTGTACTGCCGTAAAAATCTGCAGTCAGTGCTCCACCCACCCCCACCGGCAAAAGGAGTTTTTTACCAGATTGGATTGTTTTTGTGACCTCATCAGCACCACTGGTTCCTGAAGTTGTTTTCATTGCGTGACAGACTAGTCTCATATCTGTTGCTGAAGCTACAGTTGTTTTTTTGGCTTCATATCCAGCGTCCCCCCAATCAGAGAGTGAACGTATCAAAATCTAAATTTGGTTATAATATTGTGGTTGATCCCACAAAATGCCTGCAAAGAGACATGCAAGCAAAGCTGTTTCTCACCATGACAATGTTGGCAGTAAGATGGTCTGTGGGCATGGTAGTACGCAGACGCAGACGTGCATTGCTGATGTGAGGAAAGGTATTTCTCCTGTAATGTTTTTTACAGCCCAATCAGTAGCTTCACTCATAGTTGGAGGAGATGATGTTTTCCCAGCCGGTGGTGTTAGTGTTAACTTGTGTTAGTGGTGGTGGTAGTATTAGTATTGGTGCGTCAAGTTCAAATTCCGACCAGTGTACCGTATCCAAAAATATTGAGTGTGAAGCAGTTCAAGTGAGTGGCAGCATAGATAATGTCATACTTCCCAGTAACATCCCAGTAACTGAACCTGAGGATTCTGATAATCATGTCAACGATAGCATACAATGTGATATTCCATCCACCGTGGCACTTAACATCACGCATTTTCCATGCAGTGATTCACAGTGTGGTGAAAAAATATCAGGTGATGGTGGTGTAGATGCTGATGATGAATGTGATGATGATGATGATGTTGCCGTTGTTGCAACATGCAGTCCACATGCTAGCATCCAAGCAGAAGATGTGGATGTGTGTGACATTGATGAATATGATGATGATGTAATTGACCCCAGTTGGGAACCAGAGAAAAAGAAATTCAAAGTAGCTGTGTCTGAGTCTGTTTGCAGGAATCCCCCCTTGTAACAACTTTGCCATAGCAACAATGCTGGACCCACGATACAAACGTGGAATTGCATCAGTGCTGTAGGGAGGGCCTGAACAGGTAAAAAATATCAGTGGTCAACTGGTGCGCTTGGTTCATGAGGCACAGAAGTCACGTGCCAAGGTCAGTAAATCTCAGCAGCATAATCCGGCTGAAGGTGTACCTGTAGGACTATTAAGCATATCCTGCAAGGCAAAGGGGACAGCAGTTCCAGGTTGTCTGTCATCCAAAGTGGCTGGCATCAACCCACTTTGGGAGGCTTTGTCCCAAGTGGGTATTTATGAAATAAATGATTTGGGGAAAACAGGATGATGCATTAACAACTGGACTTAGTGCAGCTCAGAGAATGGGTGAGTCATATTTGTCTGAAAACAGGCATCTGACAATAACTGAAGATCTTCATTTGTACTGGAGTGGAAAGGTCAGTGAATGGCCAGAGCTGACTGCAGTGGCACTGAAGTACCTGACATGCCCACCCTCCAGTGTAAGTGTTGAGAGGGTATTCAGCTCAGCAGGTGCAATAGTCAGGGATCGTCAGACAAACCTGTCTCCTGCAAATGTTAGTTTGATAATATTCATTACAATGAATGAGAGGCACATACCAGCACAGACTGCAACCTCGGTATTCATACCCTGACCTAGTCATGCTGGTTTTGGTGATGTGGAAATGGACCATCCTGGTGGCACTGGCAGTGGCTGCCTGAAACAGCCCACCACTGACGTAGATGATGACAAAATAGAGAAAGAATTTCCCAGTGGTCAGACTTCAGACATAAATGACTGTGAGGGAAGCTTTCTTTATGAGGATGATGATGTGGTTAATGTTGGCAGGTTTTAACTGAAGTTGTTAAAAGGTGGTGTGCCACCCCGGACCACCACCACCACCACCACTGGGACTGATGTTAGCCACTGCCACCACTGAGCATGACTCTGTCTGACCCCTGGACCACCACCACCGGGACTGATGTTAGCCACTGCCACCACTGAGCATGACTCTGTCTGACCCCCGGACCACCACCACCGGGACTGATGTTAGCCACTGCCACCACTGAGCATGAGTCTGTCTGACCCCAGGACCACCACCACTGGGACTGATGTTAGCCACTGCCACCACTGAGCATGAGTCTGTCCACCCCCCCCGGACCACCACCACCACCACCGGGGCTGACGTTAGCCACTGCTACCACTGAGCCTGAGTCTGTCCGGACCACCACATCCATCAGCCAGAGACACAAAGCTTCTTAATATTTAAGCCATAAAGTGAGTATGTGTACTCATGTTTGTTATGTTGCTTCACTTCCTTTAGTTGTATGTTTTGTTTTCTGTAGCGTTTCAGAGCCGCAATGGTAAAACACATACAGTACACTTAATTTGTTTCTTTTACAGGTTAACAAAAAAATTTCCATCGCTAAAACTCGGTGGGAATGGTACTGCAGCTGTACCGTACAGAGAGGAACCTATGGAATATCCATGTGAAATCCATTCTGGTAAGTATGAAGATTTTATTTCATCCATTTCATTGCTTTGGAAAGACTGCAGCAAATATTGCACACAGGTTGTGTTAGTTGACAAGATGTGGGTTTGAAATGTAACTTGACTTGAGAGTGAGAACCAGGGAGCGACAAATAACAATCAAGTTGTAAGAAGTCATTCATTTCTTTTTTTAGGAAACTTCCAGATGCTTTGCTGTTCTGTCAAAGTGGTCTTATCCAAAAAAGTTCTTCAACATCAGGCCCCCCCCCCCCGGGCTGGGGCAGACATGCAACATGCAGAAGTCATTTCATTAGATGACCATGACCATCATTAACAACCAGACTCAAGAAGGATGCAGATGAAATCTGTGAAGAAGTAACAAAATAAGAAAGCATTACAGACAAACCTGCAAATATGATCCCCCCCCCAAAAAAAAATACTTACCTTCATGTGCTTGAGAGTTATCCATTTCCAATTTCAACACAAAAAATTCTTATTGAGCACTGGAATGTGCACACCAACAGTTTCTGTGACCTGTGATACAGAACAATACCATGAGTACATGTTCATGTCAACCCCTCCTCACCTACGAAAACAGAAACATATATCTATATATATCTACTCACCAAGGCTACTATTAGTGTACAGCCAAAGGGCACCTTCCATCCAGTTGAGATGATCACATTGCATTTGCTCTCGATCGCCGCAGAACACATTGGACCAGCAACAGGACGCCACGGTCATCATTTTATTCTGGGGGACTTTGTATGTGCTGAAACACTCCCATTTCACTGTGTTACCACTTGTCAATTTTCTGCACACAAGGAGGATGCATTTTGGGCCTGCAGAAAAAATCTGGGGACTTTGTGCCACCACTGCATGCATGACTGAGTGCGCCATTAATTCTGGGGGACTTTGTATGTGCTGAAACACTCCCAGCTCACTGTGTTGCCACTTGTCAATTTTCTGCATACAAGGAGGATGCATTTTGGGCCTGCAGAAAAAATGTGGGGACTCTGTGCCACCACTGCACGCATGACTAAGTGCACCATTAATTCTGGGGGACTTTGTATGTGCTGAAATACTCCCATTTCACTGTGTTACCATTTGTCAATTTTCTGCACACAAGGAGGATACATTTTCGGCCTGCAAAAAAAATCTGGGGACTCTGTGCCACCACTGCGCGCATGACTGAGTGTGCCATTAATTCTGGGGATGCATTTTGTGTGTTGTGTGATTGTTGTGAGCTCATGATGTCATACTGACATTATCAATTAAAGCAGCATTGCAAGAATGTCGTGACAATTTTGAACTGTACTTTTTTATGCTACTTTACATTGCCACAGCCACTAGTTACCGCCGAGTCGTGACTTGAATGATACACTTCTTTTCACGATTTCTGTCTGCTTTACTTAGTTGACTACTATTTTTCATGTATGAAAAAAAATGAGCACGCCTTTCAATATTGTTCTGACCAGGTTTGTATTTATTTGCAGCTGCTTTTCAATAAATATTGTTCCTTGGTGTCATAAAACACTGCCTGCTGCATAACTGTTAATTTACAACAGAAGTGATATATTACAACTAATGGATGTGATGGAGAAAAGCAGAGGAAAACAATAACAAAGACCTGGTCAGCACCAATTTAAAAGGAATGCTCCTTTCATTATTTCACACATGGAAAAAGGTAGTACAGCAGACTCAACTACTGGAAATTCTCGTATCATTCCAGTCAGGATGTAAGTAAAGGAAGTTGTAACATAGCATTAAAAATATAGGTCAGAGTTCTCAACAGATTATTGCGCTGTGCAACAGAGATTCACCACGTTACATAGTTATGGTGATGCACATAACCTAATATGTGGCGCCTTACTTCCAGTGGAATATTTCTTGCTCCACAGAGTGCAATATATTTCTGGGAAACCGCCTGTAATTTCATTACAGTGTGTCACGTGACGGAAGAATTCCCATAAAGAAAAGCCACCCACATTCTGCCCCCCTTTCTCAGCAACGTTAGGACGTGATGTCATGGGGAGCGCAGGTGCATGCTCCACTATAGCGAATGTCCGGCAGCTATCCCAGTGTTTCGTTATGTTATAAGGTTCACTTTGTAGTGAAATGTGGGAACGTTTCTACTAACAAGGCTCTTCTTACTGGAAATGTGCCCACACGTTTCACCACAAGCTGACCATTATAACATAAAGAAACATTCAGAAACCTGCTGGACAATCGGACATTCACTGTGATGGAGCATGCACCCGCGCTCTCCCTGGCATCACGTCCTAATGTTGCTGAGAAGGGGGCAGAATGTGGGCGGCTTTTCAGAACGGGAATTCTTCCATCACATAACACACTGTAATGAAATTACGGGTGGTTTTCACAGAAATGTATTACACTATGTGGAGCAAGAAAGATACCCCTGGAAGGGAAAATGTGTATTATTAAACAACAACAAGAAAAACATACAAAACTGTACAACACAGTAGCGGGGTTGGGGGGCAGAAAACACTCCCTTAATGTGGCTGTGGGATGCCGTTGTGGTCCAGCAGCAGGAGCAGCATTGTGACTATTTTCTGCTGCTGTTCTTGTATTGTGTCGACCTGCTGCTACAAAGCACTGACCCTCTGATTATTCTCCTCCAGGGCCACCCACACCAGGGCAATGTCAGCCTCTGTTGCAGGGATTGTAGTGGGGTCCACTATAGGTGGAAATCCAGGTAGTGGTGGTGGTGGTGGAGAGGGTGGTGCTGGTGGCTATGGTGGCAGTGGTGGTGCAGCTGCTGTAATGGCTCACTCCTGCTGCGTGGCGAGGGCAACCGACCCCAGCAGCACTCGGCCACTGCCACAGAAGGACCAGCAGGTGGACACCTGGTCCCTTCTGTGGCAGCCTCGCCACCCACCTTGTGGTGGTTGAACATGTGGGTGTGCTGGCCACTGGTCCCCAAGTGTGTCCCCTGGGGCCACGGCACACCAGCACATCACACAGATGGCACACCATGACTGTGCTGTCTCCGTCCACAGAGTTAAAAAACTCTCACACTGGGGAGCTGCGGGGGAGACCAGACACAGTCCTCGCACCACCTATGTTTTCCAGGGGTACCTCCTGTGGCTGTGGAGGCGGTGGAGGGGGTGCTGCTGGAGCCCCCACAGCTGCTACTTGTGATAGTGGTAGTGGCAGAGAAGGTGGATGCACAGCAGCCACCGGTGACACTGGTGCTGCTACTGCTGTTGCTTCCACGGTGGGGAAGCAACACCCAGGAGTCAGGAGCGGTCCAGCATCACACGACCATCCCCACGTGTCCGCACTCCCCTCCTCTGACCACGCCCATGGGCCAGCGACTCACCTTCTCCAGGGTCCATCCTTCCCACACAAGTCCCCGACACACACACACACACTGACACACACAAAACAAAACAAAACTTATAAAAAATAATTCATTACCAAAAAAACAATCACAAACACAATACTGCTCAGACTGCCTTTTCATTTATTTTCCTCCTAAATATATCTTTTCAGCAGTTTTGCGGTTTTGCAAGTTTAATGTAGGTCGTATTTTTGAAGATTTTCTTTTCTTTGAAGAATTTCCTAGCTAACCTAACTAGAAGTGAATCACAGCCCTGCCTGAGCTAACATCCTGATGATGAGTGTGTGACTGAACTTTCACGCTGGCTCACATGATCAAGCTGAGTCTAGCTCCAAAATGAGGCTGTGACTCACACTGTGTCCTAGTTAACTGTTTCAGATGTGAATTGTGGTTCACGGTTCGACTGGTTCACCTGGTCCACACCATTTGGACCAGGGTGGACCAATCGAACAAAAAGTTCATCTATTTTCCCCAAACCTTTGCCACAGTCTGAAAGAATCAAACACCAAAGTTAAAGGTGTTGATTGTTTTGTAAAATTGATCTTGCAGCCCTAGTACAGACATAAAGCAGTGTCTAATTTAGACTGGAAATTTACTAGCTGTGGCAAACTGATCTCTCCCCAGACTTAGCCTATGAATGTTACCAGCTTTTCTACCCTTCAGACACCTGCATGGGTACCTCAGTAGCAGTCACTACTTAGGAGTGATTCTCTTACCTGGGGACTTTCTTGGTCTGAATCTCACCAAAGCCATTGCCCGTGCAGTACAGTGCTCCATTGGCTAGGGGCAGATGGCCTCCCCATCACCCACTTCTGAGACAACACTTTGCTTTTTAAAATATGATAATTGTAGGCTTCTCTTTGGAGATGCAACACAGTTTCTGTCAAAATAACCCAGTTATCTGTACTTCAGGGACAGAAACATGAAGTATATAAAATAATACTTAATGATTCAGGATGTTTACACATACAATACAGGATACTATACTAAAACTATGGGGAACAGCCAGCTCAGTGGCGCTGAGGGTTGAGGTGCTGGACGCCACACCTCGCATCATGCTGGTGACCCAGATTCGGGAACAGACTAGGGTCACCAGGGTCAGCAGGGGCGGAGAGGGATTGAGCATCTCTCCCTCTCTGGGGGAAGGGGGCCAACAGTTGTTGGTGCACTACCAACCTCTGGTGGAGGCTGGGGGGTTGTGTGCTGGCACTGCATGGAAGGGGGTGAGCTTGGGGCACGGCACTGAGAGGGAGTGCGTGTGGACATGTGCATGCTTCCTCCATTTTCTTCACTGCATGCCTTGACCCACACCAGCCAGAAAAGTGGAAAACATGGTGCTCGGTCATGGTGGCTTGATGGCTGTCTGAGGGGAACTGCCTGGCCTCGGGGGCACCATCTCCCAGTACTGGATCTTGTGTCATGGGGAGTGAGGGGGACTGTCTGCCGCCTCACCGCAGGGGGCAAACCACGGGGGTAGATGGTGATGGGGGCTTCTCTGGGGATCAGGCAGGACCGGATGGTGGCCAGAGGTGGATGGATGCCGGGACGTGAACAGCAGACCAGAGCACCATACTGGTAAAAAGGATTAAGAAAAAAAAAAAAACTATGGAGAACAGTAATTCTACAGAGATAAAAAGAAAATGCTTTGTACAGTAGGAGACACAAAAAACTATTTGACTCTTCTCTCTCTCTATTAAGCAAAGTAGAATGGCTTACCACACAGGACAACTTGGTGAGTTAGGGCAGACTCAAACCTTAGATGGTAACTGCTTGGAGTGCCAACTTAACTCCGCAGACTGTCACAAAACTCCGGCTTAACTTGCTTCCCAAAACCAGTTTCCACCCACTCTTGGCACACATGCCTTATGACATCACTTCCAGGCCAGTTCTTTCTATCTCTATGGACAAATCCTGTAGGGAAAACAGTCTCATCTGGACTTCAGGAGTTTGTGTATTCCGCAGGACACCTCCTTTGCCTTACCTTCATTCTTGCACAGCTGGAGTGTCTACTTCAGTTATTAGCCAGAGCTTCTTCCAGTGACATGAAGGGACAGCTTTGACTTTGAAGCTCTTCCATTAACCGGCCAGGTGTCCTGTAATCACAGGACAAAGAGACTGTAATGATTCTCTCGAGGAAGCTGGCATGCCACTGGCAATTATCTTAATCTCATTTTCCCCTGACAGATCCATTCAAACTTATCAATAGAACTAGAATGAAATAAAAAAATACATTGCAAAATTATATAGCATTATATAGCAGGTTATTACACTAGCCCAAGAACGGTTTATAATCATTTCTTCCTTTATTTTTATTTTTTTTATTTATTTAGTTTTTGTTGACTGGGTAAGTGCACTAGACAAATCCTGCCTATTTTCAGGCACGACCCGAGGGCGGGGGATACAGATGAATGCCAACTGACCTTGAACCAGATTAAGCTGTTGGTGGTATTGTTAGTGAATGAGGGAAATTTGGCCAGGACACCGGGAGAAATTCCCCTACTCTTTTCAATAAGTGCCATGGGACCTTTAACATCCACCTGAACTACCACCAATCCAAGCAGATGGGACCTCGGTTTAACGTCTCATCTGAAAGATGGCACCTCAGAAGTAAGTTACAATGCACTGAGCCTGGAGATCCAAAATGTTTCCCATTGCAGGAGGAGGCAGGTTTGATCACTACTTTGTGTCAACTCTGCAATGTGTTCTAGTCCACAAAACTGAAAATCAGCTGGTGAACACTCATCACTGGCTCGAATGTGATCCCCCAGGGTCATAGATTGTTTCCCTGTGCACATTGCCCTGACATGTTCCTGCACTCTTTCTTTAAGTGGGTGCATTGTATGGCTCACATAGATATATCCTCAGGGGCACCAATCAATGTATACCATAAGTGGTGTACAACAATCATTATGTAGGTATACATTTGTGTTGAAATGAGCTGTTTCCAATGCATACACCTCCTCCTGATGTAGCCTCATGTGTAGGGTGCTAGACAGTGATTGTCTTGCACCATGTCTCTTCACTTATAGCAACTAAATAAAAACTATACTGCTAATTCGGCTAGTGCTCCATTTTGTTATTTTCCCTGTTTACAGTCTTTGTGTGTCCCTGACAGCACTTTCAGAGGCAGAAGTGCTCGACTCATTCTGTATCTACTGTTTGTTTGCATGTGACTTTCAGTCGCACTTGCCAGAGCATCCGGCAAGTTTGCATGGACTGCAGTACCACACTGAATGCTGGAGCAAACAGTATGCTGCAGTTTGAAGCAGATCATGACCGGCAGCAACACTAATACAACCCAACATGTTGAGCCAGACAGGGAAGTAGCATTTCAGCTAACTTGATTACTGTTGGGGCATATTGTTTTAGAGATTTGGCTGATATTGATTACTGATGTGGACTCCTGGAAAATCTCTTTGGGAGTGAGTCACAGAGCAGCAGCTCTATCAGTGAAATACAGGAATTGTTTCATAGCCTGGAGAAAACCTCAATCTAGCAGGTTAACAAATGGTTTGATAGGGTAACCTTGTAACAATATGCAGATTTGGACAGAGTCCCAGGAGGACTGTAAATTTACAAAGCCCTTTGTTAGGAACATTCGATGAATACCTCAAAGAAAGGTGGGATTGGATGCCAGGTGCAATATTAAATATATACCAGGTGGGTGACTGGAGGTAGGTGGACCACTAGAGCCAAGGAAATTATATCTTACATACCAAATGGATAATGGGGTGCTATGGAAGTGCACTGGTCATAAGACCAGGTTTGGGAGATTAAATAGCGAGGCACTAATGACTATTTACTGTCTCTTCAAACCTTTGATTATGTCAGTGCTCCTATATGTAAGTGCAGTAAGCTGCTATGAATAGGTGCACTGGTAAATATTAGTGCCTCCCAATATAGCACATTTAGCGAATCCCCTGCTTTTGGGATGCCAAATGGTGTTAACGAGGTGCTAAACCATTATGCATACACTACACAGCTTCCAATATCCCAGCCACTGAGTTGTGTTCACTGGTCCCAGCAGGCTACTGTACTCTGACCTCTCTTATGCTGCCCCCACTGCAGAGTACTAAGTCCAGAATAGCCCCACTCCTAGTAGGCTTCCTAACCCACTGAGTTAGTAGATACTCTTGCATTACCTCTACCAGTGTGTGGCTCTATTCACTTTTGGCTAATGGGATTGCCCAGTCCACATCTGGTAGGTTGCGATCACCCATTAGTACAACCTTCCCTTTGGGACTGCCCTCCTCATTTCATCCCCAATGCCCTATCCATATTGTCTGTCTGGTTTGCTGGCCTGTAAACCACCCCACCCTAATGACCCTCCTTTAAATGTCGCTAAGTTTACCTAAACTGATTCCACCCCACTTCCCCCTTTAGGGTAATGTCTTCTGTGGCTGCTATGCTGTCTTTTTAGGTACAGGCCACCTCCCTCCTCTGCTCATTATCCTGACACTTAGTACCCTGTCTCTCCTGAAAAAGAAGTACCCAGGAATAGCTAGATCACAATCATGATAATGTATTGCCCATGTTTCTCTGACTGCCAGTATTGTAATTGGGATAATTAATAGCAGTTTGCTCACTGTTCAATTATTTGAGCACAATGTGTAAAAACATTTTAAGAACTGCTCACTGCTCCACAATTAAAAAAAAAAAATCTGAGGATCAATTTTTTGTTGTGGCCTTACTGGTTTCCAAACAATGTGTTTCAGAAGCCATGTGCTCTCTTGTGAAGAGAAAGTTATTTTTCCACGAGTTGATGGCACGCTTTCCATTATGCACACCTCTGTTGTATACAAGTGTGTATAATGGAGAATTCTGGTACTGCATTTGGGATTATCATAAACCCTTACTGGTAATTATAAAGTATTTTTCTGAAAGATAACTATTTCTGCAACTACTATTTGGCATTATTTGGCATTATTTTGCACTCACAATCTCTACTCTTCAGTGACACAATCATAACTGTAGGAGAATCAGAGGGACAATTGGAGTTAAAATCAGAGGCATCCCTAAAAAATCAGCAACAGCTGAGAGGTATTTTGAGCACTCAGCTCTGCTCTTCTGTCTGCTGCTATTGCCAGAAAGAAAGAGAGTGTCATGTGTGAGAAAGCCTGGGTTTATAACTTATGAATTTGATGTTCATATCTTTTGTGGCTGTTTTTGTGTTTTCTATTTGCTAATAATGTCTAGAGCAAATGTCTAGATAACTGTTGCATGAATGTGCATATATTTTTACAGCTGTGTGCATAGCCCAGCAGACGTTTTGCATTCAGAAAAGGGCTGATGTCATTTTTGCTACCAAACAACATGATAGAGTGTTAAAAATGGATTCCTCCGCTGAAACCTCATTACTATGCTGCCTGTGTGCATATAGGAAGCTGTAGAGCATGATTTTTCCTCTGTCTTGATGAGTTAATTGAGTCCACAGAAAGTTAACTCATTATCTGTTGGCAGTCATTCTGTGTCAGATTACCAATGGATAGTATAGACATCATAGAAAGCTATTAAAAGCAGAATGTGTTAAACACTTCCTGGAGCTTTCTGCATAACAAATAAGCTCTGCTGTGCCATCAGCCCCTATGAACTCCTCATTAAGCCATTTGACACCACCATTCTAAGAGCAGTCATTCTGCTGCTTTGCAGGACATTCCATAGCAAAGAGTCCCAGTGATGCCTGTTTCAAATAATACACCAACTTCATTTTCTCAGGCATGCAGTTCTGGGCTGCTGTGTTTATATTCTACTGAAATGTTCTTAACCTGCAATTTGTGACTATAGGTGTTTAGAACTGAATGATAGTAACCACATTTGCTTCACTTGCAAATAGGCAGAAGTGTGTGTGTCTAATTTTTGTTTGACTTAGGTTACACATAGAACTCCAATCAGTTCATAACACGCTGTATTATGATGAAATTAACTGATAAATGGGGGCTTTGGTTTCTTTACAAATTCATTTTCCTGACCATGGATATACTAAACAACAAAAAATGTTTAAAAATAAGGAGTTTAGCAGTAATTTAGTTGATGTGGTGTAAAGAACTGCTCCCTCGAAAATTACCTGGTTTGGGGGGCTGCCACAAGCAGAATGGGACTTCATGCATGGGGGAGCTCATGGCAGCAGAAGAGGCATGGTTGCATTAAAAGTTTAATGGTGTGGATGTAGAGGCACCAATATTTGAGCATGACTTTGGTAGAGGACTAAGTGTGACTTGGGAGTGGGGGATCATCAGGAACTGAGTGAGTCTTGGTATTTTTAGCATAATGGTTTTCTGAAACTTCAACCTTCAATGGATTAGACTCTGCATCCAACTGTATAGTATGTCACTAAGCCACATGCAGTGGGGTATGAGTGAAAAACAGAACACCAGACCCAGACCAGAGCTGTGAAATCTGGACTGGGCACAGCTTGTGCAAATATTGCTGATCCACTCACTCCAGATGATCTGGTCTGGCTTTTACCTATCTTGTCTGGTCCTGACAGTTCCGTTTTCAACCATGCCAAGGAAGGGTTGAAAAATAGACATCCAGGAGTGGACCACATACGTAAAAGTCAGACTGAACAGTGCAGCCAGAGTGACCGGACCAGCAGTATTTGTGCAAGTTGCACCCAGTATGGCCAGTTTGAATTTTTACAGAACTGCTGTGGTTCAGGTCTGTCAGTCCAGTTTTTAATCAATCAATCAATTTTTATTTTATACTGAAAGGTATGTGAGAAAAAATGCCTGTTTACACAAATGTCCAGTTATGCATAAAAAGAGAACAGAACACCAGGTCAAACAATTACATAGTAAAATACAATATAAACAGGTCTAACAAAAAACAGGTCTAATACAGAGATCTTGAGGGATATACAGAAGAAACGGGAAGCAAATAAATAACAGTGACAAATTTACAGCATGAGATATAGTTGGAGGTGCAATTCAGGAACATGAACAGTTGGGTGATGCGTCGAAAAGAAGAAGTGCAAGTCCTGTAGCACCCAGATCCTACATGCAGACGAGCACTCCCGCTGCATGATCTGCCTAGGCCCCAAACACTGGGTCAAGGAATGTGCACCCTGCCAATCCTTCAACCAGGCCACACAGATTAGGCACCAGAAAAAGCTTGAAGCCCACTTGCTGGAGATGTGCCTATCTTTGATGGAAAAGGAGCTGCAGAATCTGTGGGAAAAATCTTCTTCTCCAATGCCAGAACCCAAAAAGAAGAAAAAGGACAAGGAGAAGGCACTGAAAATGGGATAAGTCTCCATCTACTTGGTGGCAAACATCAGGTACCACTGACACTGGAGGGGCCTCCTCTTTGGTAAGTACCCCTACTGCCAGGTCTTCTACTGCTCTGGTGGATCAGACCATGGCCTTCATGTCTGCTTTACTGACGGTGCAGTCGGGGCTCTTCTTGGATGATGGAACCCCGATTGTGCTCCTTAGGCCCATATCTTCTTCAGGGTCTATTGCCAGCAGCCAGGTCAATAAGTCACTCCCTGGCCCCACCGAGGAGTGCATGATCACAGCTGGTAAGCTGGGCTCCAGCTCCGCTGTTGTCTGCATGGCCCAGGCCAAAACTCAGACATTAGCTCTTCTGATGTCTGCATGGCCATGGCTGATCAGTCGCTCTCCGGTTCCTCTGTGGACCGCACAGCTGAGGCTCTCCCGTCAGGGTCACAGGATACCCCTGACATTGAGTTGAGCCAGCTGCCGGACAAGCAACAGTCTTTAGAGGGTTCCTCACTCCCACTGACCCAACCAGACCCTCCAGGCTTGCCTGAAGATCAAGAGCCGGAGGTGGGCACTAATCCAGAGGTTCCCCCTCCTTCGCTGGGTCAGTCTCTTCCTGGTTTTCCCACTGGGCCTGTTGTTACTCCCTCTGGGGACCTTCCATCGGGACCTCCTCAACCCAAGCCCCCCTGGGACAACCAGGTTCCACCGTCTTGGACTCCGACTTCCCAGATGATGGCATGTCTTCTGTTGGGTTCTACTCACACCCCAATGCCAAGTGACCCTTCACTAGGTGACCCTGGTGAGGGTATGTCTGGCACACTGGCCATTCCTCAAATGCTGGACAGCCTTCCATCAAGCCCCCAGGCACTGAATGTTCCAGTGCCGGACATTCCTGTGCCTGATTAAGTGCCAGCCCCTTGAATGTCCCTATGGGTCTGACACCTGGTTCTTCTGGACCTCCTGCCGGACCTTTGACCCCGTCTGCTGCCGGGCCTTCAGCTCTGACTCTGGCTGGACCTATGGGCAATGTTCCAGGCTATCCACTCCCACAATACCCAGTGTACCCTTTGCCGGGGTGTCCAACACCTGGTCATCAACCCCATTATGTACCGGGGTACCAGATGCTGGGCTATGTCTAATCAAGAGTATGCTCCTTCTGGCTTTCCCAACACCTATCAGGCTCATGGATACCCACAATATCAGCTGCTGGGCTATCCATTACACCAGCTTCCTCCTCCTACACCACCTTCTCCTCCTCAACCTCAGCTTCTGCTTCCACAGCAGCCTCAGGATGATATCCAGGCAGTATTTCAGACCCTGATTCAGGAGACCAGGACTTAACTAGCCTCGGAGCTTGACCATCAGAAACCAGTGGTGGCCTCTACTCCCACCTCCTTTCTGATCCCTAGGTCAGCCTCTCCTGTGGATTCCCACCTTTTCAGAGAAGGTTTCTCTAGACACCAGGTCAGGGATAAAATCCAGGACACTCCTCTAAAAAGGGTTCAGACCCCCAGCAGGCACTCTTCGGACTCTGACTCTGACTCGTCCTCCAGCCCTGGTATGCATACACCTATACAGCCTCAGCCTAAGGAGTCCTCGAAGTTCCCTCCAGAGGACCCTCCCTTTGCAGAACTCCTCAGAGCTATACAAAATGCCTGTGACTGGACTATCCAGAGACAGGTCCAAAGCAGAAAAGGGTTGCGGAGCACCTAGACATGACTGACACAGTTCCTATGCCCATACTGCCTTGGACTGGGCCCCATGAAGACCTGATGTCCACTATCTGGCAACAGCCTTGCTCCATTCTGGCTGTTTCAAAAAAGGCAGACAGGATGTACCACCCCCCAGATGGGGTCACACGTCTTACTGGCCATCCTAATGCAGACTCAGTTGTTATCACAGCTGCCCACGACTGGTCCTCTAAACCTAAATATTTGAGAATGTCTCCTTCTGATAAGGAGTCTAATCAGCTGGACAATTTCAGTCGCAAGATCCATTCCTCCTCCACTTGTGCCCTTAGGTACCTTAGTTATGTGGCTCATATGGTTTCCTACTGGAAATCTTCCCTGGCCTCACTCGAGTCCAAGCTGGAAGCTATCCAGGACCAGGAGCTTAAGGCTGAGATTGCCAAGACAGTGAGAATGGTTAAAATCTCCTGTTGTCATGCCCTCTGAACCACTTATGACACAGTAGACTCAGTTGCTCACACCACAGCCACTGCTGTCTGCATTACACAACATTCGTGGGCCAGCCCAGTGGCACTGGGGTTGAGGCACTGGGCGCCACACCTCTACCACGCTAGGACCCGGTTCAGACACAAGCCCGGGGTATCGGGGGTCAGCAGGGGAAGGATGGGATTGAGCATCTGGAGGACTGCTCTCTCATCCCGGGGAGGGATCAAGGGAATCACTGTTCTGTAGCAGCCCATGGTGATGATCAGGGGCACTACTAGAGAAGTGCAGCAAAGGGGTGGAGTGCGGCAGATGTCGGTGCTTCATGACGTCATTGCACGCTCGCACTCCAGGAGACCACATAAGGAGGAGGAAAATGGCAGCACAAAGCCTGTGGCAGCTTGATAGCTGCAGCTTCACTGGCCAGTGAATGCCTGGACAGAGGTGCATGGCTGACGGATACTGGCCGGGTTACCGGGGCATTGGAGGGGCCCCTCTCAATGGTACAGCTGCGCATGCCAGCTGGGCATGGCCAACTCCAGGGTTGGTGGTGAGGAGGAGTGGTGGCTGGAGGTAGGCAGGGACCGTGGCTGCAGGAAGAAAAAAATAGAGGAGATAAAAAAAAAACATTCGTGGCTCAGGACTACTGGTCTGGCACAAGACATCTAGACCTCTGTCCTGGATGCCCCTTTCAGGGGATCTATGTAAGTTCAGAGGTGACGCCAAGGATATTACCACTGAATTGCAGGGCCATGGTAAATCCATCCATGATGTCTGCTACATGTACCAAGGGGGTTGCAAAGGCAAACAGCCTTTTCATCAGCATCCAGCATCAGGAACCCCATCTCCCCCGACAAGTTCCAGAAGCCCCCCAGAGAAGCTTCCAGCTACCTCCCCTTGGCCTCCTGACTTGTGGGGGAACCCCTGCCTCCTCCAGATCCTCTAGGAGAACCAGTGGGGGGGGAGATTTGCCCTCCACCTTCTGGGGTTGCAGGACATAACCACAGACTCTTAAGTCCTTCAGTTAATAGCAAGAGGTCACACCATAGAGTTCCTAGACAGGCCTGCAGACAACCCCATTAGGTCTCTCCCGTTATCCTCCAAGGCACCTGTCTCTGATAGGGGATGAGATCCAGAATCTTCTGCAAAAGTCAACCATAGAACCCGTGGCTCTGGCACAGATAGGAAGAGGGTACTACTTCCATTTCTTCCTAGTGCCCAAAAAGATAGGCAACCTAAGACCCATCTTGGACCTCAGCATGCTCAACCTGTGCATTGAGTACAATAGGTCTGCATGCTCACCATCCAGGGACTTCTATCCCTGCTCCACAAGGGCCATTGGCTTTGTGCACTGAACATGCAGGATGCTTACCTGCACATCCCTGTCTTCCAGGCCCACCTCTGATTTCTTTGTGTTGCCTTCCAGGGGGGACATTACCAGTTCAAGGCTCTCCCTTTTGACCTATGCTCAGCACCTCAATTTTTGCCAAGTGCCTAGCAGTGGTGGCTGTGGCCCTATGCCACAGAGGGATCTAATTGTGCCTGTAAGTGAGTGACTGGCTTCTGTCAGCCCCATGACAGTTCCTCTCCTTCACCCTGGATCTCTTTTCCAGACTTGGAATAACAGTCCACTATCCCAAGTCCCGCCTCTCCCCTCCCAACACCTACAGTTCATTTGGGGTGGTGCTGGATATGGTCCAGGGCAGGGCCTTCCTCCCATTGGACAGAGTGGAAACCCTGCAGGAACAGGCCAGGTTAGTGGCCAACTCACGCTGGACCACAGCCCAGTTGATCCTCTGTCTTCTTGGGCTGATGTCAGCTGTGATCCCTACAGTTCCTGTAGCCAGACTGCACATGAGGGGGACCCAATGGACTCTTTGTGTCCAATGGGATCAACAGCTGGACAACCTGGACCACGTGGTCCCAGTGTCAGGGTACATGAAGAAGATCTTCTTTGGTGGTAGGAGTTGTCCGATCTCTCCACTGGGGGTCCCCTTTCAACCCCATGCTCCTACCATCACCCTTACAATGGATGCTTCATGTCAAGGCTGGGGAGCCCACATAGGAGACCATCAGACCCCAGGAACATGGTCTCAGCTGGAAGAGTCTCTACACATCAGTGTGTTAGAAATCAGGGCAATGCTGTATGCCCTCCAGGCCTTCCAGCCTCTTCTATGTCTGGGGACACTCCTGGTTCAGACTGACAATATGTCTGTGGTCTGGTACCTGAACAAACAGGGAGGCACTCGCTTGTACCCTCTATGCTGGGAGGTGATGCAAGTGTGGTACTGAGCAGTTCAGCATGACCTCCACCTGACTGCTGTCCATGTGCCAGACATCAGCAATGTCCTAGCAGACAGTCTCAGCCACACCACTGTCAGGGCTCATGAGTGGGAGCTAAATCAAGAGGTGGTCAAAAGCTTATTCAACCTGTGGGGTCAGCTGGAGATAGACCTCTTCATCTCCCCATCCAATGCAAAACTACCCAAATTTTGCTTGCTCACTCCTAGGCATGGTGTTTTCTGGTTAGACGTGCTGTCTGTTTTCTGGACAGGGAGGTTTCTTTATGCCTTTCCTCCCTTCCCAGTGCTTCAGAGGGTTCTCCTGAAGCTACAGGCATAAGGGGCTCACATGATTCTAATAGCCCCTCTTTGGCCTCATCAGATTTGTATCCCTTTCTTTAACAGCTATCGATGGAACCCCCAGTACCTCTGCCTCTCCGTCGTGATCTTATGACTCAGGAGCAGGGCAGACTCGTGCATCTGGGCCTCAAATCCCTCCACCCGCATGCATGGCAACTGTGGACATATGTGGAATAACTCCCATTGTTATTATTTTTTTATGATAATGAGACTTTTTGAAATGTTAATTGACTTACCATACTAATGCTTGTCTACCCACTTACTCAGTCTCCTACTTGTTTTTGTCCTTGTACTAACTAGTTCCTGTTGCTTCATATCAAGGGATTGTTGATTATCATATTGTGTGTGCCTGGGGTGGAGCAGCAATAAAAGATAAACCATGCAACACTCTCAATAACACACCTACCCCAGTTTACTTTTACCTAACACCCATTTTTAGGCCTTGTACAGTAAGATCTTCTGTCAAGAGAACAACTTGTAATGAAATGTATAAGATTTACATTGACATTTGGGTATATGCACTTTTATATTATACTAATTATGTGTGTGTGTGAACTGTATAGCAATCTCTAAAAAAATCAGTTAAACACAGCAAATGTCTTCCTAAACATGTCTCAACATTGTGTTTATCTTCCACTTTGTCACAACATATAGTTGTCTCAGCAGTGTTTTCAATTAAGGTACAGTACCTTCATGTATATGATGGCCCGGTTCTATTGAGTTGATTGATACAACAGTGCATAGAATAAAGTGTGAAACATACAGGTAACTAATACAGATGATGGCATTATTTTTATATCTGCCCTTTCTCAATGTATCGTACTTTGATTCAGTTAGCGTATGCAACAGCAATTCATGTATATGTTTAAGCCCATGAAACACCCTTATCTACTTAATGCATTTACAGCTGTAGTGGCTCTTCCAGAGTTTGTTTAGGGGGTTGGTCAAGTCATTTGGTTAGTGCTGCCTACTCTGCTGCTACCCAAGGAAAAAAAGAAACACAACCATCTTTTTCATTTTCATTGGTAGCTTGCGTCCCAGTAATGTATGCAGGAGGGCAGAACTGCAGGATGATGGGTCCAGCCATATTGAAAGGTAAGAACTCAGGGGGTGTTGAGGAATGCTGGAATTCTCTAAAGGCTGCTCTTAACTGAGTAACAACAACTTGCACAAGGCAGACCAGCAAGTCCAAAAGAAAGAAGAGGCCTCTCTGGTTCACAAATGATGAAGACCAAAAATCAAGGCGAAAAGAAGGGCTTTTGAAAAATGTAAACAAACAAAATGTGAAACAGGTGAAGAAGAATACAGGAATAAACTGAAAGAGGCAGGGAAGGCAATCAGAAGGGCAAAGGCAGAGACTGAGGAAAAAATAGCTTAGGGGGCTGAGAAGGGAACAAAACTGTCTACAGATACATAAGGGAAAAGAGAAAACCAAGGACGAATAGTCTGAATAGCAACCAAGGAGGGTAAGATAACAGAGAAAGACAAGGAAAAGGCCCAAGTCAGAATGACTTTTGCTCCATCTTCACCATAGAAGACAGCAGCAAAGGGTCCCACACTGGGTCAGGCAGAACACACTGTGCAGGGAGTTGACACCAGTCCCTTCACAAGGGAAATGGTCCTAGAAGAACTGAGTAGACTCAAGGTGGATAAGGCCATGGGGCCTGTCGCAATACACCATAGAGTATTGAAGGAGCTTAGAGAGGAACTGGCCGCACCACTGGCAGAGCTCTTCAACATGTCACTAGACAGCGGGACAGTACCTCAGGACTGGAAGACAGCAACAGCTGTGCCTTTGCACAAGAGCAGAAGCAAGGAGGAGGCATGAAATTACCACCCAGTCAGTTTGACATCCATCATAGGGAAAATGATGGAGTCTGTACTAAAAGAAAGGATAGTGACATATCTGAAAGGTTCTGGAAAAATAGACCAGAGGCAACAAGGCTTCACAGCAGGATGATCTTGTCAAACCACCTTGATCGACGTCTTCGACTGGGCCACCAGAATAGTGGATCAGGGAGGGACAGTGGACATGGTGTACCTGGATTTCAGCAAGACCTTCGACACCGTATCACACAGAAGGCTTACCATCAAGCTGGAACATGCAGGAGTCAGACAAAAGGCAGTTAACTGGATCAGCAACTGGCTATGACTGAGATAGGACCCAGAGAGTACTAGTAAATGGATCTTTGTCAGGGAAGAGCAGGGTAACCAGTGGAGTACCACAGGGGTCAGTCCTGGGACCTGTGCTCTTCAACATCTTTATAGGAGACATCACAGATGGACTAAAGGGTAAATGTCTGCTTGTCTACAGATGATACAAAACTCTGCAACAGAGTGGACTCACAGGAAGGGGCAGACAACATGGAAACTGACCTAAAAAAGTTAGAGGAATTGTTCAAGTTTTGGCAGTTGAAATTTAATGCCAAAAAGTGCAAGGTCATGCACATGGGTAAAAGGAACCCATGTAGAACATTAACATTGGGAGGGCACCAACTAGAGGGAACACAGAGTGAGCAAGACCTAGGTATAGTAATCACTGACAACTTAAAGGTAGGAAAACAGTGTGAGAAGGCAGCACAGAAGGCAAACGGCATCCTGGGCTGCATTAGCAGAGGCATTACAAGTAGAAAGCAGGAAGTGATACTACCTCTCTACAGGTCCTTGGTGAGGCTGCACTTGGAATACTGTTGTCGTTCTGGAGACCTCGCCTCAGGAAGGACATCGACCAACCATCAAAATGGTGCAAGGTCTACACCACAAGATATACGAGGCACAACTCAGGGAGTTAAATTTATACTCTCTCAAGCACAGAAGAGACAGAGGAGACATGATCGAAACATTTAAGTACATGAAGAGTCTAAACACAATTCAGTCAGGACATCTCTTTCAGCAGAACCCGACAGTGCATACAAGGGGCCATGATCAAAAATTGGTGGGGGGCAGGTTCAAAAGCAACCTCAGAAAGTTCTTCTTCACAGAGAGAGTGTTAGACACGTTGAACAGCCTGCCCCAGGAGGTGGTAGTGTCAAAGTTGATTAGAGTATTCAAACTAGCATGGGACAAGCAGGGGGACAGGTTAGGATGCAGGCTGCTGGGGGGAAGTAGTAGTATTGGGCAGACTAGATGGACCATGATGTCCCATCTGCCGACACCTTTCATATGTTCGTATGTTCATAAGCGGAATGATAATACATGCAGGAGAGGAAATCCAGGATTAGTTTTCTACTGATTCTAACCTGTACCATACTTCACCAAACTGTAGTGACCTTCATACTATAGTCACCCTCGTATTGTAGACACAGGCATTTTCAATGATTCTAATTAAAGCTGCTCTTGTTTTGAAGCTGCACAAAGTACATCGGATTAGATTAACTTTATTTCATTATTGCCACTCACAACACACTTATAATGCATAGGATCAATATCAATCATATATTAATTAGTTAAATCAAGTTGAATCAAAGTGGTATTGCAAATCAAGCAAATGATGTCTGCGACTCTGCATTGTGCAAGCCATTATGCAAATTATATCAGAATAAGGTAAACAGGTTCTCAAATCAGTTCAGATCATCATCACTGTCTGATTCACTGTTATAAGTAATATCAATCTGTAGTGAAATATTGGTACCTGAACTTTGTTGATAGCACTCTGGCTTACAGTGGTAAGGTGTTTCTACAGTTCATCTCAAACTTCCTTTACTATTCCTTTCCTGTGGGTGCAATGAACTGTGTCAAGGTCTGTGCAGGTAATCCCAGAAACCTGAAAAGACTTGATGATTGCGTCCTTTGTTACAGCATTCTAGGACTCCTTGACCCACTCAGTCATCTTTTTGTCTGGAAGGAGTGCATGGACTCCCTGATGCTGTACATTCCCTTTTATAAGTAATAAGCCATGACAGGGTGTGCATTATAGGATTTTAATGCACACCTCAGGGTATAAGTCAGGCGTCCCTACGCCCCCAAGAAGTGCATTAAAATCCTATAATGCACACCCTGGAGGGGCTTATTGCACTTATAAAATGGCTCTAAGTAGGTTTTTTGGGGAGGAAAATGAGAGTCAGCACCTGACTGTGCAATTACAGATATTCAGTGCACAGTCAGGTGACGTCTCTTGGCCAATGACATTTTTAGATTTTATCTTGTCATTTTAGAATTAGCCAATAAATTGTCATAACAAAAGCAATACATTCTCTATAACATGCTTTAAAGGGAATGATCCATAACATGTCAGCAGGCTTCAGGAGTTTAGTGCAGACACCTGGAATCATAGTCATGTTGAGTTTTTTCCTTTTATTTTGGTTTTTACTGTGGAGCTTATGTGGCAATGAGATGCACCCTAAACTAGAACTCTTTTGTTGAATGCTTACCCTCACCTTGTTGATTCACATTAAAGTCAACTCCTTGTTGATCTAGCCATTGCTGGACTTTGTTATCATGACACCTGGGATACTGGCTAGTTTTTGGGGAGTCTCCTGCTTTTCAACATCATAAATGGTGGCAATTTTCAGCCATCTGCTATAGATGCTAGGCATACAGACAGACCATCTTAGGGTAGCTGGTTCATTCCACTGGGGTGTCAAACAGATGAGACATACTGATGAATCCTGGTAAGACGAAACACGTGTCTATGTCATCTGTTAACACCCTTTGCAAACTTTGTGAGAGGCCTTTCGGCACCATGCAATTCTGCTTAAAATTTAACCAGCATAATATTCTGTGGTGATTTGCATATGCAGTCCATGATGCTTTGCATTGTGTGGGCATGTGTGATTTTGTATTTCCTTGAAACTTGGCTTCCCAGCCAAATGCCCTTTGGGATAACCATTGCCTCAGTGTTTGCGCACAGAGGTTCTTTGTCTTTTATACAGTGATATGTTGCTTCTTATACCCACTTGTGAGAAGGAGCAGAGATTTGGCACCAACAAGATTGATGTTTCTTTTGCTAGGCATTTCTGCTCAGATTGCAGTTCATCCACATGATATCCCATGATACTGGTGACTCAACCTGAGCGACTCAATAAGAGCTACTCATTTTGAGCACCCACAAAAGGGTGACAGGGAAAAACAGCGCAGCATCAGGGACTGTGGGACCTCCCGGCATTTTTAGGCCTCAGAGTTAGTCATAAAAGTTAGGTGGTGTGCATAAGGAAGCCTCTGTATCTCATACACTGTCGAAGGTGGGGTCGCAGTTCTGATGGACATGAAAGTTGGTCTGCGCTGTCTTTGTTTTTGGCATTTGTTTTCACCGATATGCTCCTTGCCATTATTTTTCTGCTGATATCACATAGAACCGGTTAATAGTCAGAGTCACCAAGGCATCCAGAGAGCTGAGGCTGGCACAGGGCATCAAGGGCAAAGAAAAGGACTTCTTCAGGTACATTAGTGACAGAAGGATTAACAGGGACCAGAGAGGGAGAATTAAGAAGGATGGGGGTGGGTAGAGAAAGGGGAGGAGCAGGCAGAGGCACTAAATGAGTACTTCTGCTCTGTATTCACAAAAGACAGGGGGGACAGATACCTCATGGGAGTGGTGGAGTGGGCGGGGGGAAGTGAGTGACAGATGGAGAAATTACAGTGCACATGGTACTGGAAGGACTGAGGGTACTGCGGGTGGACAAGGCACTGGGACCTGGTGGCATTCACCTAGGGTACTCAAAGAACTGGCAGGGGGCCTGGCAGAACCACTGGCTGACCTGTTCAACACCTCTGTGGACACAGGATGTGTACCACAGGATTGGAGGTTGGCCCATGTGATACCCATTCACAAAGGTGGCCCAAAGGATGATCCAGGCAACTACGGACCAGTAAGCCACACGTCAATTGTGGGAAAGCTAATGGAGACAATTCTTACAGAGAGGCTGATGAAATTTTTGGAGGACAATGGTCTCCAGGACAGGCAACAACATGGGTTTGTCTCAGGCAGATCCTGCCAGAAAAACCTGACTGAGTACTACGATTGGGTGACCTGGGAATTGGACAAGGGCCATGCAGTGAATGTCCTGTACTTAGACTTCAGCAAGGCCTTCGATTCTGTGCCACATGAGAGGCTAGTGGGGGAAGCTGGAATATGCAGGGGTGGGTACTAAGATGGTCAAATGGATCACTAACTGGCTGAAGGGCAGGCAGCAAAGGGTGGTGATGGAGGGGAAATTCTCATCACCAAAAGTAGTGACAAGTGGGGTGCCACAAGGATCGGTACTGGGACCAGTGCTGTTTGGTATATTCATAACAGATATCTCACACAGGACCCAGAGTAAGATCAGTCTGTTCACAGACAATACCAAGATGGGAGCTGTGGTAGATGACATTGAGGGGTGGAAGGGACCGCAGGAAGACCTGACTAAATCACGGGAGTGGTCAAAAACATGGCAGCTGGGGTTCAGTGCCAAGAAGTGCAAAGTGCTACACTTCAGAGTTAAGAACCAGAGGAGCTATCAGCTGGGAGGGATACAGTTGGGGAGCACATAGTGAGAAAAGGATCAGGGGGTGATTATAATACGGAATATGAACAACTCAGCTCAGTGCAGGAAGGCAGCAGTGAAAGTCAGCAAGATGCTGGGCTGTATAGCGAGGGGAATCTCCTCTAGAAGTAGTGAGGTGATCCTTCCCCTGTATAGGTCACTGGTCAGGATGTACCTGGAATACTGTGTGTAATACTGGCGCCTGTTCCTGAAGAAGGACATCAAATTGTTGGAGAGGGTGCAGCGCAGCATGATTAAGATGATCCAGGGTTTGGAAGGGAAATTCTATGAGGAAAGGTTGAACATGCTTAACATGTATTCCCTGAAGGAAAAGAGGGATAGGGAGGATATGATTGAGACCTTTAAGTACTGTACCTGAAGGAGATAAACAAGACCAATACAGGAGAGATATTCTGGATCAGAAGAGGGAGGGATACAAGAGAGCATCAGCTGAGGTTGGAGGGGGGAATTCAGGAAGAAAATCAGGAGACATTTTTTTCTCTGAACAGATGGTAGACAAGTGGAACACTCTACCTGAGGAGGTGGTTTCCTGTAGGATGGTGGCTGTTACAAGAGGGATGAGACAGAGTGAGGGAGGATGACTGTGAGGAGGGGGAGGGTGGGGCAGCTACAAGTTGAGGGCTAGCTGCACAACAGACCAGACTCGATAGACCATGAGGCCTGTTTCTACTGGCATTTTGCATGTTCAGATTAGCTTGCTGGAGAGTTCCTCGTGCATTGGTCACTACATCTGTACACGTCTCCCCAACTGTGGGGTAAGCTCAACTCAGACCTCTATTCTAACAGTTCAGTAATTATCACAGTGCCAGGGTGGATTAAGCAGTAGTCATTCTTTTCCACTGAATTTATTTACAGTTGCACTCATGGGAACCCAGCCCTCTGAAAACTCTCCTTGTTAGCACCGTACAGACAGGTTAGATCCTGACCACGGACTTGAGTCAGGACCTTTGGTTCCCTTTATATAGGTTGTACCCTCCACATAGTACAGGAGCCTTATGACCTGTCCTATTCCTCTTTTTACACGCCAGTGGGTGAGGTCGTATCTCGAGTCAGGGCCTAATCTACTCTGCACAGCTTTATCAATTTCTCTCAACAGGCTACACACTTTGGATTGTTTATACTTTATTACTCGTGACACCACAGTGTCTGGTTAGTGGGTGGTGCAGGAGGCATCACTGCTGTAGGAACTTAACTCTTAGACTTCTTTTCATTGATGGCATACAGGGGGTACCCTGGTTCTCAGGGCCATAGCTCCATCTAGGTTTCTCTGCCCTGCTGGTGCCCTGAAACCTTCCCTACCCTGGGCACATCACATCAGCATCTTCAGTTTCACCAGCAGATGTGCAGGGCACAATGCAACAGCATGTACTCCAGCTTACCCTCCAAGAACAGTAGGCAATTGCACCAACCCCTCCACCAGAGGTAGTGTCTCCCATCACAGCTTTGGACCTCCTGTATTCAGTGTAGGCATATTTACTACCTTAGTCTGGAGCTCACTCTCTCTCTTTGACTAGGTCTCTCTCCATCAGCAGTTCAGCTAGCAGCATTCTCTTGGGCACAGGACCACAAACACCTCTCAAAATGTGATACCCCATCTTCAGTGGGATCTTCCCTGTGCAGCAAAATGCCAGGACTCCCTTGAAGGGAAGCCCTCAGGGTTTCCACACCCACCGTGTCTCCTCAGTAGAACTCCCAGGATTTAAAAGTGATCTACATTGAATACCATCAGATTTCAGAGCTCTGGAAAGTCCAGTGCTGTAATGGGCCTGTCCTTGGAGGCTATCAGGTGACTGGACATCAAGATGAGTTGGTCTGAAAAGCTAGTTCCATTGAGAGCTGCTGTGTGAAGCCCTTGCCTCCTTAGGCAGTCTGGCAAATAACTAGGGCAGTACCTTGAGCACACTGGCACCTTCTCACACACTGGCACTCTAAGCTCCTCCCATTGGACTCTGTAGTCAAAGGCTTTACCAATCAGTGGGCTCTGCGCCTGGCATTCTAGGAACCAAGCCCACTGTTGCAGGAGGAGGTTGTTACACACGAAGACTATACATTCTATTATGTTTGGCGCAAAGTGCTTTGCAGTTTTCCACCCACTGTTATTTGTTGCCAAAAGTAAAATTGCAGTTGTGAGAAAGCGATTCACCTATCCTCTGCTACTGTGGAACTCAGCAAGGCTGTGACTTACGTTGGCTACTTTGAGGTTATGCATTTGCATGTCACACATAAATGCTATTTCCTTTGTGAAGTAACACATGCTGCCAAGTTTGTTTCAGTGTAGAAAGATGCTGTCTGGTTAATATCATCTGAACTGCACCATTTATAGTTCTGCTGTAAGAAGGCAGTCTCAGTTAATTTGCATTAAATTCATATTTATTTTCTATCTGCTCTTGGACCCGCTTTCATTAATTTTAGCACATCCCCCACCCGGTCGATTGCACACACAACCCAGCAGGGTTACTAACAACCATGACTTTGAGCCCTAGGCTGGATGCTTTACATTTAGCCATTGTAAGGAAGACAAAGGGGCATCAATGGGTATGTGTGTCACTAGGGAAGAGTTATTGAAAGGCTCGTTCAGGTGTTAGCAATTAAAGCCACTCCTATTTTGTAGCTTCCCTGAATTAGAAGCTGCATGGTAATTTAGATTGTTCTAATTGAAGCCCCAGCTAAAATTTCGTGAAATATGTTATTTACATTCTGAACACACTGTGCATATAGGGGATACATAAGGGCTTACATAAAATATGTGATTTATCTTCAAATGTGAGGGCAAGACCATAACTCAAGTGGCAGAGCCACAAGGGAGTTATGAAAGTCTTACACCCTAGGGTTTAATTAGTGGTAATAGCTGATGTCTGTGTAGAAATTAACATGCTTGAAACTATTAATAATAACTAGTTACCATTTTTCCCATAGAAACTGGGTTATAATTCTAAGCGTTATAACCAGCTGGTTATAACGACATTCCACGCCTGGTTTCCCTACTTTAGCTGTCAGCAGAATACATAAACTTCTGCTCTCTGCATGGTCTGTCCCCGCTCTTCAGTGCTCTCAACTTCCCGACAGAAGTTGGAGGTAAGTTCTTCTTTTATTTTAACACAATACTACTGGGCACAAAACAAAAACAAAATCAACTACCTAATATTTAAGTTAGAAAAAAAGCTGCTTCAGTTTCAAGGCCAGCCGCTATGGACAGCTTAAAACTCTAATGGTCCCCGGCGGCTCCCTTCAAAATAGACTTATTTTGTATAATTGCTGTGGTGAAAAAAATGGCCCCAGCAATTATACAAAATAAAGAGATAGTAGGTGTGTAAAACTCGGATTTTACACCACCCTCGGAGTGTAAAATCCTCGTTATAACTACCTACCCATCCATTATTCTCTATATTATGCACTAGAGCACTGGGGTGTCTTGTATTTAATTTTTTAAATTTTAATTGATGTTAAAGGGTACTTAAAATGTAACTGTTAACAAAACACCTGTGGTGGTTGCATCAGTCCACACTATTATTGGCAATAACTTTTAATTAAACTACAGGTAATTGGGAAAATAACATCTGAGAAGGCTAGAATTGAATGGTTTGGCACCCCCCTGTAATTGGCTTACTTGGTAAACTGTATGGGTTGAACTGATAAATCAGTCCCTGATTAAAATGCAACTGAGACTGGCCAATTTGAACTTTAGAGCTGTTACTGATTTAGCTGCGCTGGCTGTAAGAATAGTGAAGACTGATCCAAACATAATTTTTGAGGAAGACCACTTTGCTGGTTTGAAGCGCTGGGTATTCCCTGAGATGCTGCCTTTTTTTGCACACTCTGTTATCTTGGGGAGATATGTTTTGTGCTAAGTAGAGCACAAGCGCTTGACACAAAATGTGCCGAAAAGCAGTAAAAGCAGTAAAATGTTCTTTTTTTTATCAGTTGATTAGTGTCTCTCAATTTTCTGGTGCCACCAACCTCTTGGTTACAGTTGATTAGCCATATTGGTGATGGCAGATCAGCATGTGTGTTGGTGGAGGTATTTATATTGGTAATGTTGTTAATGAGTCCAAAACTGTGCAGTAGTTGTATAGGTTAGAATGCTCATAAGCAAATCAGATTACACAAATTCCCTAATGTAGAATGGAAGAGCGTTCCAACCAAGCTAACCTCTAATCTATACCTGATTGCTCTTCTTCCATCTTCTGTTTTGACTTTTGAGACTGAAAGCTATTGTTCAGAAAGTAACCCTAAATAATGAACAACCACAGGAAGTTGCATTAAAATATTGATGTATATGTGAGCCACTATGAAGCTATTCATCCTCCTTTACTGCCACCTAGCTGGCCTGTCCCTCCTAATTCTTAACTGTAATACAGTCCATGAGCAAGCACCTAGACCTGGCACACACTGGTACATCCTCTCTCCTCCTCTCCACCTAAACCTGTCTAGCAGTTACTTACATTTTACTCTTCCTTTTTGGAATATTTTCCACCACCCTCACATGCACCCTTCACTCAGAATTCTCTCTTCTTCACTGCCCAGGTGCTTCTCTTCACATCCATGGGGTGTTTTAGACCTCAACCTACAGAGTCCCTACCCCTCATCCCATAACCATTAAAAGGAGGATTAGACTGCTGAAATTGCTCTTGAGTGCTATTAAAAAGATCTTACTGATCCTTCTACTTTGCTCAGGAGACATCAAACTAAACCCAGTTCCCCCCTCCCCCATCACTGCCCTCTTTACCCTGGCTAATCTAAAGGTAGAATAAGACTCCTCAATATTAATGCCTGTAGCCTTACAAAAAAATTGGGTTCCATTCAAACCTGGCTGAACCATTCCTTGTCAGACATATCTGTTATCACTAAGCCTTGGCTTAAACCTTCAACTCAGGATTCCAAAATAAATTTCCCTTCCTACAAGGTCTTCAGAACAGATAGGATGGCCAGAGGGGGTGGAGTAACCATCTACCTGCAGGATAGACACACTGTCTCTGTTATTACCTCTACCTCTGAGCTGAAGGAGTTCGAAAGCCTTACTATCAAGATACAACTTTCCCTATCCCAATCACTTGTTGTTATAGGGTGCTACAGGCCACCATCAGCTGGCCTTAAGTTACTTAATCACCTGAGCACCCTACTTGACTCTTTAACTTCTGAGATTATAGTCATGGGCAACCTAAATTTGGACTGTCTCTCTCTCCTTGCTCGAAACCCCTTAAGGAATTGTGCGATGCCTTCGGGCTCCACCAACTTATCTCAGAACCCACACGACCAAATACAAAAAATCCTGCCAACAGTACACTGCTGGATATCATGCTTGTAAATAAACCACACCTATTCTCCCATGTGGGTGTTTTCTTCAGTGACCTCAGTGACCACTGTACTATTGCATGTATAAGGTCCTCACTGAAACCTATCTCCACCTCCAGATACATCTTCAAAAGGAGCCGCCACAATCTTGACACTTTTGCCTTCCTTTCAGATCTCCAGTACTCAAATTGGCAAGACTTTTATCTCACCCCTCTGTTAACGAAGCCTTTGACGTATTCCATAAGATTCTTACTAATGCAATTAACCGGCACGCTCCGCTAGTGAAAATTCGTACAAAGAAAACCTCTTGTCCATGGCTCTCACCCAGCCTAAAGTTGGCTCTACTCAATAGGGATGCCTTGTGGAAAATAGCATGAAAAACAAAACTTCCTGCTTATTTGACTGCCTTTAGAGTGGCCAGAAATCAGTACACAATGTTAATGAGGGCTACAAAGTCTAGTTACTTTAATAATAAATTAGACACGTCCACCCACTGCTCTTCAACATTCTGGAAGACCCCTAAGGAGGTTGAGAGTTACAGGCCTTCCAGCTCACTCCCTTCCAAAATTATGACTTGCAATGACACTTACACAGACAAACACAACATCCTAAATTTGTTAAACAACCATTTTGCTACTGCAGGTCTGGCCTTCGATTCCTCCCCTGCCAATAACCTACGTAATCAGTTATGTGGGCAGGATATGGCCTTGTCTGCCACTCCCGTGGCCGCACCTCAATTCTCTTTTAGCCCAGTATCACTGAAGCAAGTGGAAGACTTGCTTCTCTAACTAGATACCAGAAAGAGTGCCAGTGCTGATCATATAGACCCATACTTCCTAAAATTAAGCTTACATATCCTAGCTATTCCCATCATCCACCTTTTTAATCTGTATCTCTCGCAGGGCACCGTTCCCATGATTTGGAAAACTGCTAATGTCATCCTCCTGTTCAAATTGGGTGATCAACCGACCTTAACAATTATAGGCCTATCTCCTTGCTTCCAACCCTGTCCAAACTGCTAGAAAAACTAGTTAACCAGCAGATCAGAGAACATTTAGACTCACATAACCTGCTCACTCCCTATACAGTCAGGCTTCAGACCTCACCATAGCTCAGTCTCTGTGCTTGCGAAAGTCTCTAATGACTAGTTGAATGCCTTGGACAACAAACTCTACATGTGTGCACTGTTTTTGGATCTCAGTCAGGCTTTCGACACGGTGGACCATGCTCTACTCCTTGACACCCTCCACAACATTGGTCTTGATACCGTCTCACTTAAGTGGTTTGACTCACCTCATAGGCCGTTCTCAGCAGGGCAAAGCTGAAGGAGACCTCTCCCCTCTGAAATCTCTACCGAGATATGTACCTCAAGGCTTAGTTCTGGGCCCCCTTCTCTTCACAGTCTATATCAATAATATCCACTCTGGTATCCAATTAGCCAATATTCATCTATTCGCTGATGATACCATTTTATATATCTCCGGACCCTCCGCTGACAAAACTTGTTCTGACCTTCAACTTGAGTTCGACCATCTTCAGAAAAATCTATTGCAACTAAAGTTACTTCTTAATGTTAAAAAAACCAAAGCTATGCTCTTTTCACCATTCTCTAAGATGTCTCACACTACTTTATTGGGAACGCCACCTCAGATTACCACCCTCCTTGATGAAACTATTGAATCTGTGCCTAAATTCAAATATCAGGGGATGTGGATCGACCATAAATTGTCCTTTACCGACCACATAGATGAACTAACCAAAAAACTCAAACAGAGGCTTGGCATATTCTTCCGTGTCAAGCACTTACTTACTCTGGAAGTGAAAACCAGACTTGTCCAGGCAACCTTCTTCCCCCTACTCGATTACAGGGATATTATCTATGGACAAGGAACAATCACAGCATTAAAAAAGCTTGACATCTTATATTATCGAACTCTAAGATTCGTCACAGGAGCACCCTACTCTACTCACCACTGTTCTTTATATGCTCTAGTTGGGTGGACTTCTCTTAGCCTCAGATGTTACAGAAATGCAGCCCACTGGACATACCAAACACTTAGTAAAAAACTTCCCCTATATATCTCTGACTGTCTCCCTACTTGCACTCCTGATAACTATGCACTGAGAAGATTCTCCTACATATCTTTAGTCATTCCTAAAGTTTGAACTTGGTTTGGCAAATCAACCATAAGCTATTCCCTTCCTTCCCTATGGAATAACCTGCAAAAGACCCTCCAAATAACCACTCTGCTTAAATTATCTAGCTTCAAAGCCTTGGTCGGCCGGGCTGTTACGGAAATTTTTTTTTTTTTAAATATCTTCTTTATTTAGGTTTTACAACATATATACAGACATGTCATCCAGATCCAAGTAGCAAATTTAATTTATACAGTACATACAGTCTCAGCTTGGTTACAAAGAAATATCACTCTATAGAGGAGGAAGGTACATACAAGCCTGGTTTTACCTATAGAGGCTAGATAGCTAGCAACATTATTCGACCTGGCTGTAAGACAAGGAAAAGAGAAAGTTTTTCAGGATCCAGAGTCTAACTAGGTTGCACCTGATGGGAAAAGTCCAGATGTGGTTCAAGTTGCACCATATGTTATGCATCAGGCCTATCTCTGGTGCTGCTGCAACATTTCTTAATGAATATGTTGTTATTCTTCTCTTCCCTTTTTGGGGTACAATCTTAAATGATAAAATCAAGTGCTCTTGGGTAGAGTATCATTCAAGTGACTCTCCTCAGATACACCTGGGATAATTCCTCAGCAGACTTTGCTCAGCTCCGTATGGTGTGTCCCCCCTCCCCCACCGGATAGGTGGTAGCCGGAGGGGGGACAAACGGGGGTGAGGGTGCCCCATAGGTCTTCCTCATGCCGTTACAGGGGGAAGTTCGGTAGAGTTCTGATCCTCTCCTCTAGGGAGAGAACGTAGGGTCTTTTAACATGCAGTATATTTGCCATCTGGCCCATCTGGTAGTAAACTTTTCTTCTTGGTTGTTTAGACTGTGCATTATTTTTTCCATTGTATAGATTTGTCTTGTGATGTTCCACCAGTCCTGAATCCTGGGGTCTTTAGTGGTCAACCACGATTTTGTAATAGCTTTCTTAGCCACGGATAGGAGTAGGAGGAGTAAATATCTGGTATTTGGGCCTTGTAGAGTTTTAGGGAAAACAAAAAACAAAAACATCTCCAATGTCAAGTGGAGCTGTGAATCTAATATTTCTTGCAGGTGGGACTGCAGGAGTGCGAAATAAGGCCTCAGGAGCAGGCAATCCCACATAATGTGGGTGTGGTTTGCCTTGAAATCCACGCACAGATGCCAGCATGCAGCTGAGTGAGTTGAAGTGAAGTGGCTGGTAATTACAAGGGTTCTAAGTACACTGCAAGTTTTCCGCATAAACTCAATGGTGTGAGCTAGTCACCCTGGCAGAGTAACCTAAGCTCAGTGTCAGTCTTGGTGTTATCTGAAAGCCAGATTCCTGAATCCATTGCGCATGGATGTTATCGATATGGGGATAGCTCTGTGCATTCAGAGCTTGATAGTTTAGCTATATCAGATGGCTCTGTTTCAAGGTTTTGTTAAGAGTGACTTGGCTTTGAATTAAAGGTGGGTGTTGCTCGTGTTCCCAGATTATCCGCAGAAGGCTATCAATATAATGTCGGAGTTGCAGATAGCAATAGAAATCCTGGTGTGGCAGGCTGTATTTCCTTTGATCTCTGCGATTAACACAGGCCGACATTTGGGACATTATCTGCCCCAGGTACTTCAGGCCCTGCTTTTCCCACTGCCGAAAGCTGTTATCTAAGCTGTTTGGGAAATTGCTCAAGCTAGCGATTGGGCATATAAGTGGTAGAAAGGTTGTCAGCCGATGTGTTTTTTTGATGTTCTGCCAGCCACGGAATGAGGCCATAAACCAAGGGTTTATATGTTGGAATGGTGTCCTGTTGCCCTCTTGTTGATATAAGACCTGGTAGTAAGTATGGTCATCCATCAAAGTTCACTCTATGTCCAGCCAGTGTGGGTTGGATTTTCTGATTTGCTGGGACATTAAATGTGTCAGTATTGCTGCTTGTTGGTAGTGTCTTAGGTCTGGGAGTGCCAGTCCTCCTTCTTGACAGGGGAGAGTGAGGATCTTTAAGCGCATGTGGGGTTTTTGATTGGCCCAAATGAGCTTCATGATAAGGCGATTCAGTTCTCGGAAAGTCTTTAGTGAGAGGTGTATAGGGATATTTTGAAATAAATACAGATCTCTCGGGAGGGTTATCATTCTGACTAAGTCAATCCTTTGTGCCAGGCCCAGGGGGAGAGTTGCCCACGAATTTAGGTCAGATTTCAACTGCGAGATGAAAGGGGTATAGTTATACTTATAGTATTCCATAGGAATTTGGGGGATGTATACGCCTAGATATTTAAGTTTTTGTAAATTCCACCTGCCTGGGATACTACCCTGTAAATTTGGCTAGGGGGAGTAGTGAAAGGTAAGCAGCTCTGTTTTGGTGAAATTCAGCTTGTTTCCTGAGACCAAACCAAAGGAGTCCAGGATCTGTTTAACTGTGGAAAGGGATTGTTCAGGGTTCCGAAGATACAGAAGGATGTCATCTGCGTAGACAGTGACTCGGAGCTCACTCCTGCCTATCTCCACTCCCTCTATTCCTCGGGCTTCTCTAATCCATTGTGCCAGAGGCTCGATGAATGCTGCAAACAACAGAGGGGAGAAAGGGCATCCCTGCCTCGTTCCCCTGTGTAGAGGAAAGTAAATGGAGTGATGCCCATTCACTTTTACACATGCCTGGGGGCAGAGTATATGTTCTGGAGAACTGTGATTAAGGCAGGGGGAAACCCAAACTTATGCAGCGTTGAGTAAAGGAAAGGCCAGGCCACCTTATCAAATGCCTTTTCAGTGTCTAGGCTGACTAATATGGTTGGGATTTTGTTGTTTTGCATGTGGTGGACCACATGTAGGGTGCGCCTAATGCTATCAGTGGTGGTGCGAGATCTAATGAATCCCGTTTAGTCTTTGTGTATTAATAAAGGGAGCACCTGATCTACCTGATGGGTCAATATGCCCATGAATAATTTATAGTCCTGATTTAATACGGATATGGGCCTATACGAGGCACGTAATTGTGCATTCTTGTCCGGTTTGGGATTACAGAAATAATTGTCTGCAGGAATTCTGCTATTTGTTGTGGAGATGTTATGTGTTCAGGGGTGTATAGAGTCTTGTAGTATAAGGTAAAGGCCTCCGCAATGTCATGCGTCTTGGTAAGATGTTGACCACCCCCATCGGGTGACGAATGGATAAGATTGTGGCCGTCTATTTTTGTTTATGAATTTGATATGCCAGCAGCCACGTAGTTCTTGGGCCCACCTCATAGAACCTTTGTCGCAAGAAAGTCAGAGCTATCTCTATGCTAATGCAGCTCTCAGGGACAATGAGATATCAGCAACCATGAAATGGACCCTCCCAGGAGAGTGACAGTGCCTAGTATGAAGTGTGAAAACTAACAGAAGCAGTTGCATACATCTGTAACAGCTACATGAAAATAGTTGTCTGTTGACATGGGAAGCAAATGGCGTTTAGAAGATATGAGTACAGTTTTCCTTTAAATTCTTTTCTAACAATTCCCCAATAAATCCTTCCATAATCTTCCCGATTATGCATGTTATGCTAATTGGTCTGTAGTTTTTGACATTTTTTTATGTCTCCTGTTTTATGTATCGGTGTTATATATGCTGTTTTCCAAATGTCCAAAGTGCAAGCGTCATTTAAGGATTTATTAAATAATATTGCCAGTGGTTCTGCCAGTTCTTCTGCCAATTCCCACAGAAATCTAGGATGATATCCATCCGGGACTTCTGATTTATATTTATTTAGAGAACTTAGTTTGTGATAAACCTGTTTTGTTGTTATTAATGAATAATCTGTCTGTTCCTCTCCAGATGCTTTATTAGTTTGGTAGTATCATGTCTCTTGTATACTTATTTAGAAAATATTTTTTTTATTTTCTGTGTAAACCATGTAGGAACTCTTCCTTTCTTATTATATTTATTAGTCCCTCAGCCTCTCCTCATAGGGTTGTTTTGCAAACCCTGCACCATTTTAGTTGCCCTCCTCTGGAGAGCCTCCACCCTGTCTATGTTCTTTCTGAGAAGCAGTCTCCAGAACTGGACACAGTACTCCAGGTGGAATACTAGGGAGTGATATAATGTCAGTCCCACCTCCCTCCTTCTCCGAGAGACACCCCTCCCTATGCACCCAAGCATCCTACTAGCCCTGCCCACAGCCTTGTCACACTGCGCTGCCACCTTGAGGTCCTCTGATATAATAACCCCAAGGTCCCTTTCCTGTCTAGTGTTTCACAGTACCTCTCCTATACTCAGCATGAAGGTTCCTATGCCCAGGAGCATTGTTTTGCACTTTTGGCTTTGAACTGCAACTCCATGTCTTGGACCACTTCTCAAATTTCCCAAGATCCCTGCACATTTCTCTACCCTCTTCTTACTGTCCACCCTTTTTACAGATTGTGGTGTAATCTGTCAAAAAGCCAGTTCTACTTTTTATAGCCACTAGATTTGACTGTCAACAGGAACTTCCTGTTTACCAGTAGGAAGGAAAGGATCATAGAGAAACATTGGTTTTTCAATCCCTAAAGTAAAAAAGTAGCTCACTCTCCCCTAACTGCTGGTGGTCTGATATTGAGCAAGGAAGAAGGAGGCTACTGAAGAAGATAGGTTGCTGTCCCAGAACAGAAAGGGTGAGAGTTGTAAGGAGAGAAGAGAATAAGCATCCAGAGAAACAGTAGCAAGGACACAAAATAAGACATGATAGGAGTGGTGCAGTGCAATGGCTGTGGGCGGCAATGTTCCAGAGGACATTCTGGAGGCTGCGATGTTGCTCCCATTTGCAGGCACCTCTCTGGTCTGAGAGGAGGTTGCCTGTCTCAGGCTGACTGGCTAGGATTCGTGAAACCTCCTCCCACCCAGGGGACCACCAGGGCCAATGCCACTACCTCAGAGGTTGCCAAGAAAGAGGAGAGGCTGGACCAGGGTGGGCTCAAAGGAGGAAGGGTGGTGGAACAGAGTTGCATCCCTCCAGCTGTACCTCTCCAGAATTCATTTGCTCTTCTGGTGGATAGTGGTTCCTCTATGGAGGCACCTGCAGTGGAGACCAAGGAGGATGCTGGGAACCTTCACAAAGGAGACCCACAGGAGGGTGGCATGGGACCCCACAGGGGAAGAAAATAACTCCTGGTGGGGGACTCAATCATTAGGGGGGTAGAAATGGGGGAGGAAGGGGAGAGGGAGGTAAGGTGCCTTCCTGGCGCCACGACTTGGAGGGACAGGAAGCGAATCCTCAGGATCGTGGGAGGAGCTGCACAAGGGAGGGAGCTGGATGTCATTGTCCACCTAGGGACAAATGACCTGGCTAGGAATGGGATCAGAGCCGTGCAAGAGGAGTTTGTAGAGTTGTGAAGGGGCCTTAGACAAGTAGCGCATACGGTAACCTTCTCGGAGGTGCTGCCTGTCTATGGCAAGGGAGATGCTAGGGCACTTCTCACCAGGGAATTCAATGAATGGTTGAAAAACTGATGTGGAGCTCAGGGTTTTGGCTCATTGGGGACTGGGGAGCTTACTCGGAGGATGCAGACCCATACTGGTGCGATGGTCTGCATCTGTCCAGGGGGAACCAGGATCCTAGGTGAGAGGTTTAAATGCTTCATTGGCAAGCATTTAAACTAACCAAAGGGGGAGGCATTGAAAAGGGCAGTGAAATCCAGCCCCCCACAAAAACATGGTGATTAGTGAGGTAAACACCAAGGTACAGAAGTTATTAGGAGCAGAACAGATTTAAATGTAAAAAGGCAAAGGCAGTAAGGACAGGAATGGGGCTAAAAGGGGTAAGGCTATCAAAAAGTGGAGGGTGATGAGTACCAACGCCCTATAGTCTGTGTAACAAGCCCCCTGAACTAGTGGCCTTGATGGAAGAGGGTTGTCTGGATATTGTGGCAGTCACAGAAACATGGTACACAGAGAACCATGACTGGGATGTCAACATACCAGGATACACAATCTACAGGAGGGACAGGGAGGGTAAAAGAGGAGGAGGAGTAGCTCTCTATGTAAAGGAAGGGATCAAAGCAACAGAACTAAAGAGTAAACAGGGAGCAGATGAGGCACTTTGGGTCACCCTGGAGAAAAATGGCACCACAATCCCTGGGGTTGTATACAGACCCCCATCTCAGGGGAGGAATGGACAAGGAAATGATAGAAGGCTTTTAGAATAGCAGAAAAAGGGAGATATTGTTGATGGGGACCTGAATATGCCAGATGTTAACTGGAGCACCTTTGCTGCAGGCACATCCAAGAGCAGGGTCATTCTTGATGCCCTACAGGGGCATGCCTCAGACAGCTAGTATTGGAACCCACTCAGGGAGGAGCAATCTTAGACCTGGTACTTTCAAATGGGGATGGAGAAAGAATCTCAGATTTAGAAGTGGGTAGCCATCTGGGGAACAAGCGACCACCAAACAGTGTGGTTCATTTATAAACACCAGCTATACAATCAAGCCATACAAAAGCAAGAGTACTAGACTTTAGGAGGGCTGACTTTGGGAAAAATGAGAGTGCCTCAGAAAAGCACTAGCAAACAGGCAAGAAGGAGGGTGGAGGAATAATGGGGAGTGATCAAAACAGCCATCACAGATGCAACAAGCCTTTGTGTAAAGCAAATCAATAAAACACAATGAAGGAAAAACGCTATGGTTCACAAAAGAGGTGGCAGGGAAGGTTAAGGAGAAAAGGACAGCATTCAGGAAATATAAGGAAACACAGAAGGAGAAGGACAAAGAACTTTATCTGTTAAAGCAGAAAGAGGCTGGGAAGGCAGTTAGAATAGCAAAGGCCCAAACCAAGGAAAGGATAGCCAATTCTGTTAAGAAGGGGGATAAGACCTTTTATAGGTACATTAGGGAGCGAAGAAAGACCAAAGGAGGGATACTGAAGCTTAATAATCAGTCCTTAGCAGTGAAAATCAGTCTGGGCACAAAAACGCTGTATATAGTTGCTGCCTACATCCCCCCAAGAAACCAAAACTAGCCTTTGATTCTATCCTCCGGACAATCTCCAACATACCCAATAATTAGTGAACTCATCTTATTGGGAGACTTCAATGTCAACTGGCTATCCCCTACCTCGTCCCAGCTACAAGGACGCTGCTCTGGCTTATGATCTAACCCAAATAGTCACCTCCTCCTACCAGAAGGGACACTAGAACTGGGGCCTCACCCTCATAGACCTTATATTCACAAATAGGCCACAGAACCTCTCTCAAGCCTCAGTGCTCCCAGACGCAATTAGTGACCACTCTCCGGTGACCTGCTGGTGGACTGGCAAACTCCCCCCTGCCCACCTGCAAATCTCCATGCAGAGACAGCTAAAAAGAGGGGGTCTACGTACACTCATAGCCCATCTAGTTACCTGCGACTGGCTTCCTATATATATCACGCAATCTGTTGACCTAGCGCTGATCACTTCATTACCACCTTTAATAAGGCCTGCAACATTTTTGCACCTCACCAAATGAGTACGAAAGCCAGAACCACCCCTTGGTTCTCACCCGACTACTCAACATGCTCCAATCAAGGGATAACCTTTGGCATAAGGCCTGATTCCCAAAGCACACATGATAGACAATTATACAGAGGCCCGCAATACGTGTACTTGGTACATCTGACGATAAGGCCCTCCATACTACCTACCACCCACCTCCTCCTGGGGAGTTGGGAAAAATTCTGGAGAAATATAAAGGAACTAAATGGGAATTCCCACCTCCCCCTCACAACTCACCATAAATGGAGAAGTCAACCAAGACCCTCCGCTATAGCAGAAGCTCTCAACACCACATTCTCGGACCTTCCCATATCTTCCCCCTAAATTCTTCCACCCTGTTTCCCCTCCTCCCCATCACTCCTTCTAGCCCAGGTCCACTACCCTTCAGACTGAGAATCATCTCCAATCTGGAAGCAAAACATTACATTTCCAACGCAATTTCCAATTCCCGGTACAGCAATGACTCACTAGATCTTAAACTTCTTCGGCTGACTCTGGATGTCATACTTCCCCACCTTACTTACATTCTCAATCTCTCTCTCTGCCTTGGTCAGTTTCCCTCAGCCTGGAAGAGTGCTTTAATCACTCCCATCCTGAAGAGTGGAGACCCGATCTCAAGCAACTATAGACCTATCTCTATACTTCCTCCTCTCTCTAAAGCACTGGAAAAATAGTCTCTGACCAGTTCACTGAACACCTAACTAGATTCAACCTCCAAGCCACGCACAGCCACGGTTTCCGGGCAGGCCATAACACCGTCCGCGGCTCTTTCTGAGCTCACCTCGTTCATACATGAGTCCCTTGACCAAGGAGACATTGCAGGTGCAATCTTTGTGGATCTTACCAAAGCCTTCGACACGTTAGCCACGACCTGTTGCTTCCGTGTTATGCCACAGCTACGTGGTCCCTGAGACAATGGCCTGGTTCAAGGACTACCCCTCTGGCCGGTCTCAGCAAGTTAGGTTAAATACTACCCATCTCCTCTCTTGAAAGCAGTGGGCTGGGGGGTCCCCCAGGGTCTATCCTTGGCCCTCTTCTCTTTTCCCCTTTAAACTCCTTCCTAAAGCTTGCAGTGGCCATTTGATTCTCTATGGGATGACGCAGCTATTCTGGAAACACTTGCAATCTAGCGCCTCTACAACAAGCCCTACAGGGTTTCTTTGGGAGCTTGAATCTTGGTTTGATGAGCACCGCCTGATCATCAACTACTCAAAACAAAAATCCATGTTATTTGCGACACAAGCCACACAGCCATTTGGCCCTACTAATTAAAAGCAAACAAGGAACCACCCTTGAACACATCTCTAATTTCAAATACCTGGGTATCACGTTAGATACCGCTTCTCTACCATAGCCACATTAAACTGCTTTCAACCACTGTTAACACTAGAGTGGGAGTCCTCTATAGAGTTAAACACTGTCTAACCCCGCAGGCCTTGCACCTAGCTGTTTCTGCCTCAATCTTCTCCCTAATTGACTATGGGATTACGATATATGGATCAGCTGAACCCACCACTTTACACAGTATTAACACTGCCCTAAATAAAGCATGCCGACTAGTGACCGTCTTACTCATACATGCGACCTTTTTGCCCTTACCGGGTGGTTAAATCTCCAACAAAGACTTCATTACCACACCTGCATATTGGCAAAAAAAATACAACTCCAGAAAGCCCCACTCGGCCTCCTCCGCTTAATCCAAGCAGTCCCCACCAGACGCAATACTCGCCTCGCTACTAGACTCCCATTCCAGGTCCCCCACTGTAGGACATCTATGGGTCAAAGATCACTTCAGTACCGTGCTCCCATGTGGCTTAATGCTCTACCTCCTCGTCTCACTCAGATTCACAGCATTTCCTGTTCAAAGCAGGTCTCAGAGCCCACCTAATCGAGTCAAAAAACTCGCGATCGCGGCTAGATCTCCCGGCTTTTGCTTCCCAACCTCATTAATCACAGACACAGGGTCTACTTAGACCCCACGACTTTGCCCTCCTTCTCACTACAAATGGTGCCACCAACACTGCCCAACTCTGTCTATGCATATCAATGATAGAGCCTGGTATGTAATACAAGCACTGTTTGTCCAAAATGAGTGTGTATGTTTTCTTATATACTGCTTTTCTACATATGCATCCTTATAGTATGTTTCCCCCTCCACCCCTGTAACTGACGTGGAGCCTTTGCAAATGAGCCTGTGACTCAAAGGGTTGTAATTCCGATCTCATACAATAAATAAATAAATAAATAATAAAGGGGAAGGAATGTGGGTAGAGGGTGACAGTGAAAAAGCAGGGATACTGACTGAATATTTCTGCTCAGTATTCACAAAGGAAGAGGAGGGGAGTTACCTAAACCAAACAAGAGAAACACTCTGAAGATGGGGTCAATACCAGTCTATTTACAGAAGAAAGGGTTCTGAAAGAACTAATAAAATTGAAGGTGGACAAAGCAATGGGGCCTGATGGGATTCACCCAAGAATTCTGAAAGAACTAAGGGTAGAACTAGTGACACCGCTGACTACTCTCTTTAACAAATAATGGGAGGATGGGGGTACCCGAGGACTGGAGGAGGGCAGATGTGATTCCTCTTCACAAAAGTGGGAGCAGGACAGAGGCAGGAAACTACAGACCAGTTAGTTTGACCTCAGTGGTAGGGAAAATGATGGAATCATTCTGAAGTAAGAATTGTTGAGTACCTAGAGGCCAGTGGGGCACAGGACCCAAGGCAGCATGGATTCACGATGGGAAGGTCGTGTCAGATGAATCTAGTAGATTTCTTTGACTAGGTGACCAAAGTAGTAGACCAGGGAGGGGCTGTGGACATGGCCTACCTAGATTTTAGCAAGGCATTTGATACAGTCCCACACAAAAGATTAATACACAAGATAGTCTGCCTTGGAGTGGGTCCCAAGGTGGTAGCCTGGATAAAAAATTGGCTAGACAACAGGACACAAAGGGTAGTAGTAAATGGAGTCCACAGTGAAGAAAGGAGGGTTACTAGCGGGGTACCGCAGGGTTCAGTACTGGGACCAGTCCTTTTTAATGTCTTTATAAGTGACATTGCAGAGGAACTGGAAGGAAAAGTATGTCTCTTTGCAGATGACACAAAGATCTGCAACAGGGTTGATACACAAGATGAGTGGAAAGGATGAGAAGGGACTTGGCAAGGTTGGAGGAATGGTCAAATGTATGGCAGCTCAGATTCAATGCAAAGAAGTGCAAGGTAATGCACATGGGAAACAAAAACCCAGGGGAAGCGTACACAATAGGGGTGAGATACTGACAACAGTTAAAATAGAAAGGGACCTGGGGTAATTATATCAGATGACCTAAAGGTGGGCAAGCAATGTGAAAAGGCAGTAAGGAAGGCTGGGGATACTGGGATGCATAGGAAGAGGCATCAATAGTAGAAAACAGGAAGTTGTTATCCCTATGTACAGACAGTTGGTGAGACCCCATCTGAGTACTGTGTGCAGTTCTGAGACCCCATCTCCGTAAAAGACATAGACAGAGTGGAGGCTGTCCAGAGTAGGGCAACCAAAATAGTGCAGGGTCTGCACCAGAAGACATGCAAAGAAAGACTAAAGGAGCTTAATATGTATACTCTTGAGGAAAGAAGGGAGAGAGGGGACATGATAGAAACTTTCAAGTACCTCAAGGGAATTAACAAAGTCCAAGAGGGACGCATCTTTCAGAAAAAGAGATGTGCAAGAACAAGGGGGCACAATTTGAAGATAGAGGGGGGATGGCTCAGGGGTAATGTGAGGAAGTATTTTTTCACTGAGAGGGTTGTGGATGCATGGAGCAGCCTCCCTGAGGAGGTTGTGGAGTCAAGAACAGTGGGGGACTTCAAGAATGCATGGGACAGGCATAAGGCAGTCCTAGTGGCGGGTAAGAGGAAGTAAGTTGTTGGTTAACTAGGATCTGCAGCTTATCTGTTAGGTAGGAAAATGGGCAGACTAGGTGGGCCAAGCAGTCCTTATCTGCCATCAAATTCTATGTTTCTATGTAAAAGGCATAACTTCCCCTCCAATTCTTCTGCAATATCCCCTATGAAAACATGGAAGAGGACTGGTCCCAGAATGTGGTAGCCAGCTAGTCACATCCCCGTGCTTAGTGTGAGTTCTATTAACTACTACCCTCTGTCTCCTATCTGCTAAACAGTTTCTAACCCAATTTGCCACTTTGGACTGCACTCCTAGGCTGGTCAACTTCTTTATCAGCCTCCTGGGTCTCACTGAAGTCCAAATTGCCACATCCACTGCCCTCCCCTGATCAGTCTCCCGTCACCCAGTCAAAGAAATCTATTAGAATTGTCTGGCTTGCCCTTTCCTCTGTGAATCCATGTTGCCTATGGTCATGCAGCCCAATGAAATCTGAAAGCTCAGCCAGTCTTTCTTTCTTTAGAGTGACCAGCCTGTACAGTAGTTGTTGGCCTTCTCCTTCTTGCTGTTGGTGGACCAAGTTAGCTCCTTCGCCAGTTCTCCAGAACCATGCCTGTTTCCAGTGAGCTACTCAACAAGACTGTCAGCTGTCAGCTAGCACCTCCTTGAGTTCTTTCAGTACCCTGGGGTTTATCCTATCCAGTCCCATTGCCTTATCCATCTTCAGGGCTACAAGTTCTTTCAGGACTCTTTCCTCTAAAAATGGACTGCCCCCACCCATTCTTACTTCTCCCTGGTGGTCCATCCCTTGTTCTTCTACTGTGAAGACTAAGCTGATGAGCCTGTTTAAGATGTTCACGTTTTCTAGGTCCCCTTCTGCACTGTGATGTCTCCCCCTTTGGCCCTTCCAGTCTTCACTGCTCCTCCCTTTATGTTTTTCTCTTCTCACTTATGTGCCTGAAAAAAATCTTGTCCCCTTACCCACTCCTCTAGCAATCCTTTCCTCCGTCTGCACTCTTGCTGCCCTAATTCCTTCTGTCTTGCCTGATACACCTCCCTGTCCTCCTCCCTCTGCATTTCTTTGTACCTCTTGAATGCCACCTTTTTCTTTCTCCACCTTGGCTGCCTTCTTGGAAAAACATAACAGACTTCTTTTCCCTCTGCTTTTGCTTACCTCCTTCACACAGAGGTTTGTTCCCCTAATTATACTCTCCCTTATTGTTCTACATTGTTTCTTTACCCAACCATGGAAAGCTCCCTCTTTGAGGCAATTTCTGATGCAGTGTTCCAGTTCTTTAAAATTTGCCTTCCTAGGCTGGCCCACTGGTGCAGCGGCAAGTGTCTGCTTGTGGCACCAAAATCCTGGGTTCGGATGAACTCGGAGTTGAAGGTTAGGCTGGCGAGAAGGATTGAGCAACCCAGGGACTGCCTCCTTCTCCTGGGGAGGGGAAGAGTGTCGGCACAATGCAGACCTCTGGAGGAGGCTGGGGTACCATCGTGGTCAGCGCCACATTAGGAGTGGCATCACTGCACATTCCTCACCCCCAGGACAAACTCTCAGAAAAATGCCAGCTCACTAATGATGGCCCCTGTTCTGCCGCTGCTCCCGCTGCAGACTAAGGTCTGCTGGAGGGGGTCCTGCTCCTGTAGCCCCACCCTGGGAGGAAACCAGGGCTAGAGACCAAGTTCCTTGGGAGAGGAGCCTTCCAGCATCCCACCAGGGGAGGGCCTGGGGATGGGGAAAGGTGCGGGAGACTGGAACCTCTGATGATGGGGAAAAGGAGCCAGGAATAACAAAAACTGCCCTCCTGAAGTCCAGGACCCTCATCCTTGTGTGGCTCACCTCTACACCTGTCCTTATGTTGAACCACACTGTATGATGAGCAGTGGAAACCTAGGGGACTGCCCACTATAACATCTGCAATGCTATTATTGGGCCCCTATACACGATGCCAACGTGCCGCATAAACCAGGTGTTGTTCAACTAGTGTGCATGAATGCTGTGGATCCGTGGCCACATGGCATTCATGACATGGGTACGCAGGGATAACACACCTGATCCCCCAGCCGCTCAGACAGCAACACAATGGGGGCGGGCAGGGGACATTCCAGGGGGGCGTCAGCACTACGTGGTGTGCACGAACCCGTGTAGTGCTGGCCACATAGGTGCATAGTGAGGTGCAGGCTACAGTAGGGGGGGACCGTGCTGTAACTCACTGCATGCCCCCATGGACTGGGGACAGGGACAGGACTCACCATGCTGCCCCTGACTGCTGGGCAGCTGGAGATGGTGGGGCAGCTGGACGGGTGAGTGCCCTGCAATGGACAGAAATGGCAGCACCGGAACGGGATGGTGGCGCGTGGGTCTGGGTGCCTGGAAACGGCATGCACAGCCCTGGACCCATGCCTCCCTATGTGAGGAAGCCACTGGGGGTCCCAGGGGGGCATCCCATTGGATGCCCACCTCGGATGATGACTCCTTCCCTGGCCACCCTGCGGAGTCCTGCATGCCGGGGAGCTGCAGACAGGTGGTCAGCTTTTGTGCATGCCGGTATGGGTGCACCTGTCCGTGGGTGTGCAGCTGTGTGGACAGAGTATGTGATATTTTCATGTACCCACGCATGATTAGTGCATAGCGCCCCCTGTTTGTAAGCACCAGGTGCAACACTGCCCCATCCCTTGTAGGTTATTTCAAAAGCTGCCTGAGAAAAGCCCTTTGTAGGGAGTCAAGGATGGCCCTGCTCATTGCTGAAGTCACAGCTGTAAGGTTTCACTCCACATCCGGCAGATTAAAGTCTCCAACTGGCAGTAGTTCCCCGTTATTTGCCATCCTGATGATGGCTTCTCTCAGTTCTCTGTCCATTTCATCCCCCTGTGCTGGAGGTCTGTACATTACCCTGATATGGATAGCAATCCCAGATCCTACCTCCGGGATGACCCACATCACTTCCAGCCCTCCTCCTGGTGCCTCTGTACCTCCATGGCCTTAATTCCCTCCTTTACATATAATGCAACTCCTTTTTCCCTCCTCCCTGCCTTGTCTTTCCTAAACAGAGAGTAGCTCAGTATGGCAATACCCCAGTCATGGTGCTCAGTGTAACATAATTCTGTTATGGCCACTAAATCCAGGTCAGCCTCTGTCGTGATAGCCTCAAGTTTGGAATTTTGTTTCCAAGGTTCCTTGCATTAGCACTAATACCCACCACACCTTCTTCTGCCACTGCCTGATTCTCTGTCTCCCTCTCTTTCTCGTCTATGTTGCTACCTGAATCACCCTCTGACTTACCTCTTCCCATTTTGTTTTTCCTGTTCTTTGCTTCCTTCAGTCCACTATCTTCCCATACCTAATTTATTACCCCCCCTTTATTTTTGTTATCATTCTTTGGTAACCAGGTAAGGCCCACTAGGCCCAAGGCCTGTTTTCAGGGGTGACTCAGGAGCACTGGGGAGGTTAAGTGACTTGTTCAGAGTCACACAGGATGCAAGTGGAGGTTGTGGGAATCAGACTGGTCAGTTGAATGTACCAAGCTCATTCAGAGCTCATTATTCTAACCTCTGTGCTATACTGCCAGCCCCATCTTGTCACATTTCCTGCCTTCCTATGCTCATGCCCCATGGGCCCTCTCTCTCTGATATTTTACCATTGAGGGGGTGCTTTTGCCATCCTTGGATTCTCTGCCTCCCCCTGATTAGTTTAAATGCTTGTCCAAGTAGCATCTTAATTTCCTATCAAGGACTGCGGTCTTCTTCCTAGAAGGATGCAGACTGCCTCCCTTATAGATGAAACAGTCAACAGAATGGCACCGTCCACCAGATAAATGCAAAAAGTTTATTGCTGGCCCAGTGCCATGGAGGGCTGAGGGTCCTTGCCTTACCTTCCTGTCTCGCTGGTTACCCATATTCCCAGGCGAGCGGGCCACTGGGGGTCAGCTGGGGAGGGAGAGGATCGAGCAACCGGAGGATAGCTCTCCTCTCCTGGGGAGGGGTGGGGATGGAGTCCGCTGCTTTTCTGTCCCCTAGTGGTGGCTGGGGGATGGTGCCACAGATCCACAGATGAAGGGGATGCCTGGCGTGCCGTGTGCGGAAGCATGTGCGGCTCGGCCATTGGCGTCATTGCACGCCACCGCACTGCACTCATGGGAAGGGAAGGAAAGGATTAGAAATATCTACGACCGTGAAGTTGATGTTAGTGCCTCGCAGGCGCCACACCCAGCTAGCTGGCACCTTGTGAGAGCCAGGAGGTAGTCCAGCAGATGCCGGGGTGAAGGTGCTGGGGCACGGTGGAAGGGGCTGGTCAGTAGGGGAGAAACACAAGCAAAAGAGAAAGGATTTATTTACTTACACCTTGGTGTAAAAATCCACTGTGGAGTTTACACCAAACTGTAAGTAAATAAATCCTATTTTTGCATTTATCTGGTGGATGGTGCCGTTCTCTTGACTGTTTCTGTTGAACATTGTTGTACTGGCGCATCAGTTCTTGAGCTGCCTGCTTTGTTGTGTTTTCCCTTATAGATGCCCATATTTTCCCATGTTGGTCCTTAGTCCCCGATGTAGCCAAAACCCATCTCCATGCACTATGCATGCAGCCAGTGTTAAAGGTCCTGGTGTGCATAACCAGGTAGCACCCTGAAAAGCCACTGAGTGTGCTATCCGCTGAGGCCCCTCCCAAGTTCCTCAAAGTCTTCCTGTACTACTCCTACCTTCTCCTTGCTAGACCATTGGTCCCAAGATGGATAATGATGTCCAGCTCCTCCAGGCTCCACCTGCCTTAGCAAAACTCTGGATACGCCTTTCCATACCTCCAAGTCAAAGCACCACTCAGGCACTCTCACCTCTTGGGGCCTCCATTTCTGAGTACCCCTCCTTCCCTCCACTGTGGCAAGAGCCTCCTCTCAGTTGGCCCATTCCACCACTATGGTGAAGGTGTTCTGCAGTGGTATGAGAGGAGGAGCATGCAGTTGTCCCCCACTCCCCACCCTCCCTGAACCCACCAGGGTCTCTCTGCTTTGTCTGTGCCTATGCACCCTCTGACAAAGTGGTGCCAGACTAGTTGGCCACTGGGTGATACAGAAGGTCTGTTGTACCATTACCAGTTCAGCCCCAAATCCAGTGACCAGTGCCCACAAGCTAGAGAGGTTGAGTACAGATGGGGCAGCACCTCAGTTTAGATTTCTGACAGACTGTGGCACCACAACCATAGCACTGCTCCACTCCATAGAAACATAGAATTTGATGGCAGATAAGGACCGCTTGGCCCACCCAATCTGCCCATTTCCTTACCTAATGGATAAGCTGCAGATCCTAGTTAACCAACAGTCTACTTCTTCCTACCCCCACCCCCTAGAATTGCCTTATGACTGTCCCATGCATGCTTGAATTCCACCACTGTTTTTGACTCCACAACCTCCTCCAGAAGGCCGTTTCATGCATCCATAACCTCTGTGAAAAAATACTTCCTTAAATTACCTCTGAGCCACCCCCATCTTCAAATTGTGCCCCTTGTTCTTGCACACCTCTTTTTCAGAAAGATGCTACCCACTTGGACTTTGTTGATTCCCTTGAGGTACTTGAATGTTTCTATCATGTCCCCCCCTTTCCTCAAGGTTATACATATTAAGCTCCTTAAGTCTCTCTTCATATGTCTTCTGGTGCAGACCCTGCACCATTTTAGTTGCCCTCTTCTGGACTGCCTCCATCCTGTTTATGTCTTTGTGGAGACTGGGTCTCCAGAACTGCACGCAGTACTCCAGATGGGGTCTCACCAGCTGTCTGTACAGAGGGATAACAACTTCCTGTTTTCTACTGGTGATGCCTCTCCTTATGCATCCCAGTATCCCCCCAGCCTTCCTTACTGCCCTCTCACATTGCTTGCCCACCTTTAGGTCATCTGATATAACTACCCCCAGGTCCCTTTCCCATGATCACTACCTCCCTTCTGCCCTCCCTTAATATCTATGCAAGTTTGGATTACCACTCTACACTCTTCCTTGGTACTCTTACCCCTCTGTTTGGCTTCTCCTGAACTAGTTTATTTACCTGTCCTAAATATGGTTTTTGCTGCTTTCCCCTTGCGGCTGTCACTTCCCCATTGTATTTTACTGAATCTTATGTATTCCTTTCCCTGACCTTTCTTACACACTTACCCTAGATAGGATGTATCCTGCTCTCCCTGTCCTAGTCCTCTTACCTGTTCCTACATATCCCTGGGAATTTACTACCCCCTCCACACTATACCTGCTGTTACAAAACTTAGTTACCTGTCTCTTAGCCAGATGTCACAGTGCTCAGGAAGTAGATGACGTATCACCTCCTACCTTTCTCTGGTGTGGTGTCCCACCTCCAGAGTTCCATTTGGACCTGCAGTCTTCCTGTGGAAGCTCTGTAGATGGCCAGGACAGATGCTCCACTCCTGCCCTCTGTCACTCAGTCAGAGTTCCATCTGGACCTGCAGTCTTCCTGTGGAAGCACTGTAGATGGCCCAGGGACAGATGTTCCACTCCTGCCCTGTGTCACTCAGCCAGTGGGCATGAGCACGATGAGACACACTAATGGCAAGACCCTGATTTGTAGGAAGGAACTGTTAGTTTGTTTATTTATTTGTTTTTGATACCAGGTAAGATACACTAGGCATACATATGCCTATTTTCAGGCACAACCTGGGAGACTTACAGTAGCAGTCAAAGACAAATAATACAACTTACGCCATCATTGCCAAAGCAGTAACATTTAGAAAACAACAGTAGGGATCACAAATAAGTAAAAATAAAATAAAGAATGTAACAAGTGCACAAAAGATAGCAGCAAGAACATCATTGGTTATAAAATACTCAGTATGTGACAGAAGCATAATACCAGTGACTGAGAGACCAGAGATGACTGTTGAGTACACAGTATAAAAACAAGGATCATGGGCCCTATGCATGAAAGGGTGTAAATTGTACCCAAATGAGTTGCAATGCGGTGGTGTGCAACTACACAGCTTCAAGTAGACCGAAGAAGCACCATGCACTAACGGACAAACAGGCCATGCTGAGGCAGGGGCATAACTGAGGGAGACATGCAGGTCCCATGTGGTGCAGACTGGGTGGGCACAGAATATACAGACCTGCTCATTGACCCCACCATATAAGGCAACGCGCTAACCCCACGGACCCACAGAAGTGAATATCGATAGTAAATAGGGTGCTGGAAATAGTGGAGGAAGGGAGATCTGTGCACAACCTACCTGGTCCACCACCAGGGAATGGAGGAGACGGACATAGTGGTGGAAAGCACGTGGACATCTCCAGACTTCAGATGGGGGATGGTTGCAGTCATGGGTGGGCAGGTGTCTGCCATGGTGAGTGACATGCAAGCCCATTATGCCACCGTCTATGGTACACAGTTCCTGACAAATGCCCCAAGAGACAAAGGCGTGCCTGTGGCTTAACATACAGGCACCTGCCAATGTATCCAGCCCAGGGGCACAGACATTAGCTGCCATAAAGTACAAATGGTGTGATCTGCAGTTGGCCATCAAGAAAAACTGGCAGTAGGCACATGGCATGTCTAGGAACAGGTGGTGGGCCACACACACAGGGACACACCCTAACCCCTGTGGAGAGGATGACAGCAGACACCCTCACAGAGCTGGCCCTGCACTGGGAGTTTGAGGGCATGGACACAGTGCCAGGTATGTAGCACCAGGTAGGGACAGGGGCTGGGAGGGTCTATATGCAACGGCACTGCTAACCCCCATGTGTTGCACCCAACAGACACAGAGACACCTAGGCACATCCACAATGGGGTGGCAGCATCCACCATGGAGTACACACCACAGCATGTGCCATGCACAGAAGACCGGGGACAGGAGGATGGCAGAGGTGGGTGACCCCACAAAGCAAGGCAGCTGTAAGTAACACATGTTCCTTATATCACCCCCAGCTATAGAGCAGAAGACAGAGGCACCTGTGGACACCGAGGTAGACATGGAGACCACACTAGTGTGGATGGTGGAGGAGTGACAGGAGGAGGAGGAGGAGGAGGAGGATGATGACAATATTCCCACGGACAACCAGCTCCCCTACTCGTGGTCCTGCCTGTACACCAGTGGCACAACAAGTTGCATAGCTCACACAAACCACCGCACAATGGCCACAGGTGTCCACCATGGCTGCATGTGCCACCACCCCTGCACTGCCATACAACACTGGGGACGAAGGCCCCTTCACCCAACTGTCTAGCCGTGGAAGACCTGCACATGTGGTGTGCTCCATACATGTTACACTGAGGTGTACCAACTTGAATGGGAGAGGCTGGAGGCAGAGAACAGGAGCACATAGGCTTTTCTGGGCCTGATGGATGAGGTGCATGGCATGTGGCATGGCATTGACAGAGTGGGTGACTTCTTCGAGAGGCTAATGGAACACATGCTGTCCGAAGGCATCACAGGCAGCCAGGCATCCCCCATGCCACATCAGGATGCGGCGTGCTGGATGTCACCTGTTCATCACACAGTGTTCCATGCAGAACCGCAGGGCACCACACCACAGTCATCTGCCAGCCCACCAGAAGCTGGTCACAGGGGACCAACACTGCCTAGATGCCAGCTGCCAGCCCCCAGGTACAGAGGCAATGGACACTGACACATCCACACAGGAACCTGCAAGCAGCAGCACACCATTGGACCTGGAGGACACACAGCCTCTGCAAGGACCTGTTACACAGGCTGATCATTGTCCATGTGGTGGTAGCGAGGCGTCAGCATCAACACAGTGCCTCGGCACATGCTTCTTCACTTGACAGGTCCAACAACAGTACACAGAAAAGTGAAGTGATCAATATGCACCATGAAAAAAGCACCACTGCACCATGCACACATCACTGGTGCACACAAGCACCGACACAGTCCTATGGCACCCCCCCATACAGCCCTGCATAGTCTCCCTGACACAAGCTGCCACCATGTACCCATGCCCCTGGGGTGGGGAACTCAGGGCCAGTTGTCATCACAGTGCCCTGCCTACCTACCCATTCCAATCCCCCAGACACAGGCTGCCACCACATACCTATTACCCCCAGGGGGGAGGGGGCACTCAGTGCCAGTTGTCATCACAGTGCCCTGCCCAGTTCCCCCCTTCCAGACACAGCCTAGCACTGCTGGCCCTGCAGGCCCCACACCACCTGCCCCCCTGCATGTGGCACTCAGGTCCCGCAGCCAGCAGTATGGCCCACAGCCTCAGCCCCCCCAATGGTGGAATGACCCTTGTACAAGTGCATCATGTGCTGCATATCAACTCAGTGTATCAGCGGCACAGCCTGGTCATCCATCACTCCTGTCTGCACCTGACGAGACATCCCTCTGTCCTGCGGCATGGGTACACGTCAGCGCACAGCAATGTTGTGAAGCATAGTGTATGCTGCGAACACTTTGCATGCCTTCCCGGGCAAGCATCATTGTGCCACCTGTCCGATCCATGCAGCAGAATCTCATCTACATCATCCTTATGGTCCTCTTGATGACAGCATGTGTCCTCTTGTGGGCAATATAGTATGCCTCCTCTGCAGCGCCATGTGGCTACAGGTATGATGTCATCAGGTACAGCCATAGTGGGTATCCACTCTCACCTCTGCAGAGGGTTAAGAACAGACACTGTAAAGACCTGTGGAAAGGCAGTGGCATGGCTGGCATAGATGCTGCAGGCATATATTCACCAATCAGCCATCCCTCCACCACAGGTGCAGTGATTAGGGCACACAGTCTGGACCAGCTGAAGATATAAGCATTGTGGCAGGAGCCAGGGTACTTGGCACACACATTCAAGTTCAAGTTTCAAGTTAAATTTATTGCAGGAAAGACTCCGTTCAGCAAGCTCATTCACAAGGAGGTCCTGAGGCACATACACATACACATACAGTTCGCTATTACATTGACAGGAAAATTTTATGTGGAACAGCAAAGAATAAATATATAATACATCACATTCATGATGATACCCACTGTGTTGCACATGACCTGGTAGTTAATACTGTGGTAATCCTTCCTGTTCCTGCATGCCTTCTCATCCACCATCAGTGACCAAGTTGGCACTTGGGTGCCATCTGTTGCCCCAGTACATTTGGCATGCCATGCATGGCATAAAATGCCTGTTTTGTGGTCTGTATGTCTGCAGTGGCTGTTGGGAATATGATGTGGTCATGCACATGGTGCAGCAGGCGTTGGTGACCTGCACCAGTGCCCTGGACACTGATGACTGGCTGACACCCATGACATCCTCCACAACCCTCTAGAATGAGCTGGTGGCATCATAGAAGGTGCAGAGAGCACCTTTGTCTCCAAGAACAGTGCCTGGGACTATCAGGTACATGGTGCCATGGAGTCCATATATGGTTGCACAGGTGGGCAATGGTGGTACGATCAAACCAGACTCTCTCAATGCAGTGCATGTCATACATGGAAAGGGTACCCAGATCAAGGCCTGAAGACAAGTGGCCATGGACCCAGCTGCCCCTGCACTCTTGCTCCACCTCAGCTTCCAGCAGGAGGATATTCATCAGCATCCCCGGACACATCCTGCGACACATGGTGGCCAATCTGATGGCAGGTGTGCAGACATCAACGTAGCTAAGCTATGTCACACAGCCCTCCAAAATGCACCCATGCACCTTTAAATGGGTATGGGTGGACCATGCTCTGATGCGTGACATGCACAAGCATCACTAGGTCACACCTGCCACATTCAGGTATCAAGAAGGCAGCAACTGGAGAGAGCAACTACCGCTGTGAGCCCAAGGTCTGCTGTGTTGGGGCATACCCATGGAAACTGAAAAGTGCATCGCAGGGGTTCTATTCAGACAATCCTTAGGATGAGATGTTGTGGGAGATGGGGGTACCACTCCAGGTGGGTATGCCATCTGCAGGGTGTGCACTGAGTACATTTCATGTGAGGAGTGGGCCGTACATATAATCTTTTACGTCTAGTTTGTCTCCCTCAGGAACAAGGTGGATGTCCAGATGAGATGGTCCTGGTGAGGCGAGAGCAACCAGATGGTGCCAGAGTGGTGGTGGTGGTGCCACTGAGGTCATGTTGGCAGCAGTTACTGACATATTCTTCACCCTGTGAGTCAGAAGCAAGGACATTTATTACAAGGATGGGTGGGGAGATGTGGAGAGTGGCTGAGCCCTCAAAGTAGGTGCTGGTTATGGTAGGGTACCTGTCTGTGGCCCATATACATGCCAGGCCCTGCATGTGTATCCCACTCATGCCTGCCCTCCTTAGTGTTCTTCTCACTGCAGAGCTACAGAGGTCCATTGTGCTGTCTGGTGCTGGAGTGGTGAGGCTGGACCTGGACAACACCACCTGGGTCCAGTGAAGACTCACTGGAGGAGGGAGCCTAGATGGAGCCTGCCACACCCACCATCTGCTGCCATGCAGCTATTGACCACTGTCTGTGGACTGTTCTTTTCATGCAAAGTGCATGCTTCTTATGTACACCCTGTCCTTGGGCCTTTGCCATTGTTTGTTGTGCACCTTTGCACTTAGTACAATTATTGCAATGTGCAAGTACATTTTTGTATGCCTATCCCCAGTATCCTGGTCCTTCTTTCAGGGTGGTGCTGCTGTGCCACTGCTAGTCTGTGGGCTGGGAGGATGGCTGGGGCCAGGAACAACATCTAGGTGTGGCCAGTGGTGCGGTCAAGACAGCTATGACATCATTCCACTTCTCTGCTGTCCACTGCAACCCCTTGGCACACCTGAGACATGGTGTCTCTGGTGTGTGTGTGTCCCTGAAATGTGATGGGTCAGAGTGCTTTGCAACACCTTTGCTGCTGCTGACATGATGCCACTGCCTGTGGCCCATTTGTGTGTGGGTGCTATTCCCTGTTGTGTGAGGGGGGCCTTGGGGGGGTCCATGGCAGTGCCATGGCGACATGTGCTACTCTGTTGTCCCTACGCATGCCACTGTGATAGGCAGTGGTGGTTGCTGGCACATCTGTGGCACATCTGGTATCTGCCCTCCAGTGCATGGCAGGTCTGTCACTAGCAGGGGTGTTCTGTTGCAGCAGCCAGGGGTTGTGACTGGGACCCTTTTGTGTGTGTTTCACATGACCTGTTGTCCCCTGAATCCCCTGGATACACCTGCCACAGGGACTTTCTTACATGACCACTGTGTCATGCAGTGGTGGGGTGCTTGGCATCTCCTATGGCTGGGAGGCACTGCCGCTATGCGACAGTGTGTTGCAATGCCCATGCCTCTTCTCTTGGCAGTTTGCATAGTGTGTCCTACAGCTATGCTGTGCAAGCACTTATGGCAGCCCTCCACCTATAGTAGGGCACTGCGCCACATGCTGAACTGCCATACTTAACCGCATGCAAGCATGTGTAGGGATGGAGCACATGCTGTTACATGGCCATGCCCCTCCACCCCTGCATATCACAAATGCAGCACAGCTCCACCTGGCCACCTATGCATGTAGCTGTGTGCGGTTCGTGCATGCCAGTTGGACTTACCATGCATGCCTGCTGCAGATATGCCCATATGCAAGTGTGTTGCACATTGTCTGCATGCTGTGTAGTGGTCTTGCATAGAACCCATTGACTGTAAGAAGTTAACATTCAATTATATTATTAATACTGCAAAGACAGGTGATCTGAATAAATAAGGAGTAACTTTTGCAAAAAATGATAAATACAAAAAGTGTGCAGTTCTAGGCCAAGCTCAGCTAAGCTGTATTAAAGGCATGAGGGTAAGTATGGCAGTTCAGCAATTTACAGTAAATTTGATGGACTGCATCTGACTAAAGAGGGAGTCAGTGCATTGGGGCAGAAGTTTGACGTCTTTGCAGAATATTTAAACTAGCAAATGGGGAGAGGGGTGCAGCACCCCATACGTCGAATGGGAAGAACACCCCTCCCCCTCAGCTAGTGGTCAAACAGGAATTCAGCGTGTTTGCCGTTCATTTGCATCACCAGGTAAGAAAAAGTTTTGTCTCCCCATACGATGACAGGGGTAATGCCAAACTTCACCCAACAACCAACACACCAAAATCTGGCCAATGGAAAATCATGTACACAATGCTCACAGCCTGGGAAATAAGATCCCAGACCTGCAGGCAATAATGTTAGAGGCTAAACTGGACATAGTAGCAATTAGTGAGACGTGGTTTACCAGTAACCACACTTGGGAGACTTCAGTACCTGGCTATGTATTGTTCAGGAAGAGACCGAGTGCAGGGGAGGAGGCCCTGTATGTTAATGAAAATATCAAAGCTACAGAAATTCAGAATACACATAAGGAGCCAGAAGAACTGTGGGTCACCCTGGAAACAGGAAATGGGGCAGCCATAAGAACTGGGGTTGCCACAGGCCCCAGACCAGGGGAGGACATAGACACATTACTGTTAGAAGATATACAAAACATGACAGCTAAAGGGAGGTTCTGATAATGGGAGACTTCAACATGCCAGATACAGATTGGTCAATACCAGCAGGAACATCTGCCAGAACTAGACTCATAGTGGATTCCCTGCAGGGGAGGGCCTCAAACAACTGGTACAGCAACCCACAAGAGACAGGGCTATCCTAGATCTAGTACTGAGCTAACAAAGAAGGGATCACAGATCTCCAGGTAGAAGGTCACCTGGGGCCAGTGACCATCACATGGTATGGTTCAATTTGGCTACTACATCTAAATCATCCCATTCCAAGGCAAAAATATGGGACTTCAGAGGAGCTGACTTTGATAAGATGGCCAACAGAGTTAAGCTAGCCCTGGCAAAAAGAAACACAGGTGAGGGGGTACAGGCAAAGTGGGCAAGCATTAAGGATGCAATACTTGAACAACATCCCATTGTGTTAGACAGAAAGGAAGTGCAAAAGAAGAAGAAAACCACTTTGGTTCTCAAATACAGTAGCAGAAAAGATCAGAGCCAAAAGGCTGGCCTTCAGGAATATAAGGGAACACAGCGGGATGAAGATAGGAGGCATACCAAACCGCCCTAAAGGAAGCAGGCAAGGCAGTAAGGCAGGCAAAGTCCCAAACTGAGGAAACACTAGCACGAACAGTAAAAGAAGGTGACAAGACTTTCTATAGATACATTAGTGAAAGGAGAAAGTCCAGAGGGGTATTGTTAAGCTTTAATGGAGAAAAGGGAGCAAGCAGGAGGAGGAGGACCCTGTAAAGGCATCCATCCTAAATAGATACTTTGCTCAGTATTTACTGAAGAGAAGGTAGGGCAGGACCCACAGCTCAGCATCATGGACACAGGGGGAGGGAGGTGAGCACTACTCCCTTCACAAAGAAAGGGTCCTACAAGGCTTGCTAAGCTCAGGGTGGATAAAGCAATGGGACCTGATGGCATACATCCCAGGGTACTTAAGGAGCTAAAGGAGGAACTAGCAGAGCCATTAGCGAAGCAGAATTGTTTAGTGAGTCCCTGAGCACAGGAGAGGTCCCAGAAGACTGGAGAAGGGCTCATGTGATCCCATTCCACAAGAGTGGTAGCAGGGAGGAGGGGAAACTACAGACCCGGTCAGTCTTACCTCAGTAGTGGGCAAGATTATGGAGGCACTCCTTAAGGAAAGGATAGTGCAACACCTGGAATCCATAGGGCACAGGATCCAAGACAGCATGGGTTTACAAAGGAAGGTCCTGTCAAACTAATCTCATAGATTTCTTTGACTGGGTAACCAGAGTGGTGGACCAAGGGGAGCAGTTGATGTCAGCCTACCTTGACTTCAGCAAAGCTTTTGACACTGTTCCACATAGAAGATTGATAAATAAGCTAGGTAGGCTCGGGGTGGGTCAGAAGTTGGTCAACTGGGTGGCAAACTGGTTGACTGGCAGAAAACAGAGAGTGGTGGTAAATGGTATACAGTCAGAAGAGATGCAAGTCACAAGTGGTACCTCAGGATCAGTCCGCAGACAGTCCTATTCAACATCTTCATTAGTGACCTCCAAGAGATGGACTAGAGGGTAAGGCTTGTCTGTTTGCAGATGACACCAAGATCTGCAACAGAGTAGATGATCCAGATGGGGTGGGCAGAATGGAAGAGATCTGGATAAACTAGCAGAATGGTCAGAAGAGTGGCAACTGGGATTTAATGCAAAGATGCAAAATCATGCACATAGGGAAGAGAAACCCTGAAGCCACTTATAGGCTGGGAGGAGCTGCTAGCAGTCACAAAGGAAGAAAGAGACTTGGGCATCCATCATCACTGATGACCTGAAATCATCCAAGCAGACCTCTAAAGCAGTAGGTAAGGCTAGGCGGGTGTTGGGTGTATTAGTAGGGGTATCACAAGTCGTAAGAGGAGGTAATAATCCCTCTGTACAAGACATTGGTTAGGCCCCATCTGGAGTACTGCGCAGGTATTGGAGCTGCCACCTTCAAAAGGACATTAACCAAATTGAGGCAGTCCAGAGAGGCAACCAAATGGTGCAGGACTGCATCAGAAGACATAAGAGGACAGATTAACGGAGCTCAACATGTATACCCTTGAGCAAAAGGAGGGAGAGAGGTGATATGATCGAGGCATTCAAACACTTAAGGGCACAAACAAGGTGAAAGAGTCTAACATGTTTAAATATAGAAAATAGCAGGACAAGAGGACACAGCATGAGATTAGAGGGAGGCCGATTAAGAGGAAATGAGGAAATCTTTTTCACAGAAAGGTGGTAGATGCATGGAATGGCTTACCACAAGAAGTGGTGGCTATGAATACAGTGCAGGGCTTCAAACATGCATGGGATAGGCATAAGGAGCAAATACAAATGACTATGAATATATAGGTCACTGACAAAGGCCAATGGCACATTTATAAGGTAGAAAAAGAAATGGGCAGACTGGATGGGCCTTGCGGTCCTTATCTGCCGTCAACTTCTATGTCAACTTCTATTAAGGACAAGAACAGGTGAGCAGGCCTGGTGTGGCTGAGGGTTGAAGTGCTGGACGCCACACCTCGTGCCACGCTGGTGACCCAGATTCGAGAGTGAACTCCGGCCACCGGGGGTCAGCAGCGGGAAGGAGAGGATTGAGCATCTGGAGGACTGCCCTCCTCCCTGAGGTGGGTTCAGAGGATTCCCCATGTATGGCAACTCCTAGTGGTGGCTGGGAGGGTGCTTCATAGCAGTACAGGGCAGCCAATGGGGATGGCGTCGACTGTGGGAGGGATGGGAGCGCATCCTCTACCGCTATCACCATTGCACAGATGTGCCTCTGGAAGTGTAACAATGAAAAAAAACTGCCTACCCGGTAGGTGAAGGCTGGACGGTGGTCAGCCCCACATCCAATGCTGGGTTTCTCAGCACTAGCACCTGGTTCTCCTCTGAATCCCTGGTCTCTCTACTAGATTGAAGATAGAGCACCAGGAGGAGTTTGGCAGTCCTGCCTCAGGGGCTCAGAGATGGGGGTTGTGCGGCTGGAGAGGAGGAGCAGAGAAAGGGCCCAACCAGAGTGCCAGGGAGCTGAAGGCTTCAGGCAGACAGGAGAAGCTGCACCGAGTGTCCATGCTGGAGAGAGTCCGTGGGTAAGGGAGATAAACAGAGTCTTAAAAAAAAAAAGGACAAGAACAAGGACCTGCAAGGCACGGAGAGTGAGTCCTTCAAAGCCTTGCAGAATAGCAAAGCATTGGAAGAGTAACACATATTTGGGGAAGGGAGTTTCAAAAATTGAGGTCATAAACTGCAAAGGCCAGTTGGGCAATGCTTGTGTAACATCTACACTCTAGAAGAGGTTGAGAGACCACTGATCTCAGTGAGTAGGTAGGAGAAGGGCACTGTAGGTAGGTGGTTAAGGAAGGTGGGGAGCCAGACCGCAGGAGTTTTTTTGTCAACAAAACTGCCTACAGCAAAGAAAGCATTGGCAAACAGAAGAGCCAGCCCACATTTACAAATGCATAAAGACTAAAATATGTACAGAATAATCTCAAATTAATACAACAGTAATTAATCATTTATTTGAAATATTTATTCAGAAGAGCACAGTTAGCAAATATGAACTCATTTCCAGGTGTGTCCTAAGAATATTATTCTACGTAAAATCTAATTTCACGGTGCTGCAAAACCATTATGTTTACCAGTAAGAGCAATTGAATGGCACATTTTTGAATGCCTGTGAAATCATAGAACTCGCATGTGGATCAAAATATAAGCTGGCACCCAACCACAAGCCTGAATAACCTGAATGCAGTTACATTGGTTAGCAAAGTACATACTGAAGCCAGAGTTTTTTTTATTGCGAAGATCTACTGCAGCATAACAATTTGTTTTGCATCTAGAGCTAATAAACGTTTTAACTGTGTTAAGGGTTAAGTTCAGATTTTATTTTTGTATATAATGTTGAAATGTGAGTCCGGTGGAGGTTTTTGAAGAGAAAACCGTTTTTTGTTCCATGGCTCCCAAGCTGGTGAATAATTGATAGTGGCAGCGACTTTCTAAGGTTGCTCAGGTAAGTGATGTATCCTCTTTGCTCACACTTCCTTGGAACAGTACTATCTAGATCTACTGTCAGTAAACTGCAGATGTTAGATGCATGTTCCTGGCAGTCCATATTTACTGTAGTCCTTGTACAGTGTAGCTTATACTGCACAGTACTGATTTTAAAGAGCTCATAACACCCATGGGGAAACTTTAAAAACATAACATTTACACACAGTTCTTCAAATATTTCATATATTATAGATATTTGTTTTAGCCTTGTTCTTTAGTGCTCAGGAGAGTTGTTTGAAAATAGGATCCTTGTCCCTCATACTTCTGCTCCTATTGCCTGCCACACATGATGTTATAATCCTCTGTTTATAAACTGCAGTTGTTTGCTGTGGAAATATTTATGATGTCACAAACAGGATGGAGCTTGTGACATCAAATGTAGTCAACAGCATGAGCAAATCAAATTCGTCACAGAAGGATCCAGTTTCCATATACATTTCTTTAGCAACAGAGCACAAGGAAGATACAAACTAGAACTAGGAAAGAAATACAACTATAACTGCGTATGATTTTCAAAGATTTTCCCAGAGGTGTCGTGGGCCCTTTAATGGTGCACAGGTTGACAGTGTCCCATCACAGCAATCATGCAGGCTCAGGACAGGAAGGTGCCGTCTCTGTCATGCAGGATAGGCTGGCACCTAGCAGAAGAATTGTGAAATGGGCTAGAAGTGAATGGATATATTAGCAGAGCATTCAGGCAGGATTAGGATTCCAGAGAGCTGACAGAACCTGATGGCACAGTGACAATTTAATACAATACAGTCTTTATTTTGTGTAGTGTCTTTCATACAAGTTGTATCCCAAAAGGCTTTTCAGGATTTGTATAAAATAATCCAAGTGTGATGGAGTAAAAGTGTACCTCAGTGTAATTTAGGGCTAAGACACAACAGGGTGTGCAGTCATAATGCGATATACACATCCTACAGATGTATTGGCATATGTATCAACAATCACATGCCGTAGAGTGTCTTAACCTGCTTATCAAATGAATATCTTTTGTAGTTTAAGACAGCTGGAATTTTAAAGATTTATTTTATTTTTATTGGTTGCATGTACTAGCAATATAAATTGAGTTTAAGTTAAAAAAAAAAGTTCTGCAGACTTAACACAGGGCTGTGACAACATGCTTTTTTCATGTCTGCTTATTTCCCAGACTCTGAAGCTCACAGTACTTTGATGATGTCATTTTAATCTTGGTTTCCCCACTCAAGCCCTTTACGGAAAGTCTTTGTTGACAAAAAAATAACATATAAAGTCATAGAGACATGATTCATTTTCACGTATCAAGATGTTCAACTAACCCATTTTTAGAAGGAGGAAAATGGTACAGAAACTAAAGTGACATCATGCTGTTCTCCACAGAATGGTGTAGGTCTGACAACTCAAGGCACACAGCAGTGACAAAAACACTAATGCAACAATTCAAAATTAATTTGTCAAGTAAGCTATAATTTGTTATAAATACACCTCAGCAGTGGGAAAAACACAAAGTAAATTTGAAGTCTCCATTAATGTTGATTTTTTAATTTGTATTTTATTAAAGTTTTTAGGAGCAATACACATCTTGATCAAAGATGCATGTCAGTCTCAGAGGATGCAACAATGATGTACAGTTCTAGTAGGTACAGGAAGATTCATAAGTCAAAGCGATAAGGCCACAATTACTCCTATAATAAAAACATATTTGTTAACCATTTCGCCGTGTCCGTCTCTGGGCACACCACCATACTGTCTCCCATCTTTGAAAATGATCTCACATTATGGCACAATGTCTGATCTGTGGTCAATTACCAGACCACCATCCATTCCAGAAATTAGTGAATTTGGCTTGTTTTTGCGGAATTCCTACGGTGAGAGTTTCTGTTTTATACATTTTGTGCAAAACGTTTTCCCAGTGTTCTCCCTGTGGGGTTTCTTTGTGCAACCATAAATGAGTCACTGCTTTTTTTAGCTGCAGTCTGCCAAATCCCCAATTGCATTTTGTGTAGTGTCGCTGTAATATAAGCTGGTAATATTTTGTTTTTTATTTTATGTTTATTCATTAGCACAATGAACATACACAAAATAATACTTGATTACAGGTATAGGATACATCATATAAAAGGTTATGGTAGGAAATACATAGCTTGTCATTCTATGTCACAACACGGTGGGGGTTAGAAAATGTTTTTAAAATTATCCATCAGATGTGTACAGAAATAACCAATTCAACAAGACCATGGACAACCAAACAAAAATGTGCAGCTGAAAAGTCCAGAATAGAATTCCTTCGATATTGACGGGCATGTGTCAAAAAGACATGGCCCTGGAGTCCATGACTATACAATGTGCAGAGAATTAAACCTCTCTCATAATAAACTGATGCACCCTCAAACAGCTCCCGACAATCCTCAAAATTATAGATTTGATATAGACTAGTTAACATCCATAACAGTAGCATTCAAATCCAACTCGTATATATACAGTAACTGCAAAGCTGAAATTGCAAAACTTAAAACAATACTGTGTCACATAGGACCGTCGAGCATACAGTTTTGGCAGTAAAACTTAACAAAAATAGATAAGGGAACTATAAGACATCACCTGGAAAAAAACAATAGAAATCCAGTGTTAAGTATCTCCAAAAACATGGAGAAAATGAAAAATAATAAGATTTCTGTAAAGTTAGTCATGTTTCAGCAGTATCTGCCTCTACTGCATTCACTGAAGGTTGAGTGGCAAAGTCCCTTCAGATGGCGTCCAGTTTGCGACCAGTGTCAGCAGGATCATTGTACAAGAAAATTTTACCTCGTGAGGTAATCTTGAGATGTGTTGGGAGCTGGAGGGCATAGGCAATACCAGTTCTTGGAGTTGGAGACCTGTCCTCACTGCATCAAAACCATGGCATCTCATACGCGTGGCATAACTGAGGTCTGGGAAACAATGCAGGATAGTTCCATCTGTCAATGCCAAGGATATAGCATTTTTTCCTTTTGCAGGACTATATCTTGTATATGGACCCCCAAAGTTGTGACCAGAAATGTGCTTGGGAGCTCCAGGTTGCTGGGCTTGTGACGAGGTGTTATATACTGTAGTATGACGAGTATAAGTAGGTTGGATTGCACTTGAAATAAATTGGAGAGTAATTCTTGCATAAAACTAAGGGACTCAGTCCCTTCCAAGCCTTGAGCTGGTAATATTAGCAACAACACTGCCTGAGAGGTCAAGGGTCTGAAGTCTGGTATGCATTCTCCTCGGACTGCCATTAAGGTCTAAGCACTGGCAATCCCAAAAGATATGCATGTAAGCAGCATGTGTTTGGCCACATTCCCTCAACAGCTGTTCCCCTATTTTCATCATATTTGCTTGTAATATGGGGATATAAAGAATGTAATGATAGTTTTTATCTAAATTCTCACCAAATAATGTCATTATTTTATGTTGTCTAAGACAGCTTAGTTGTCCATCAGTCTCTGATATCTGGAGGCCTAGTTCCTTTTCCACTTCTTGCTGACTGAAGCAGTGGTGGCTTCTGGTGTTTTATGATGGCCTGATATGTCTCTGCAGTTGATATGGGTTTCATCCCACCCACACAGAATTAATACCATGATTGGGGAGCTGAATCCTGGTCCCACTCTAATCCTAAACAATCCTCCTGACAATGGTGAATCTGACGACATCTAAAGTAATCAGGCTGGTGCAGGCTGTTATCTTGTTGCAGTTTCAGGAATGACTTAAATATCCCAGCTGTATAATATGCAAGCAATAATGCCCGACAGAGTGGGTGGTATTGCCCATACCGCCCACCCTGGAGGGCATTATTGCGCTTAGAAAATGGGCATCAGAATAATATTTGTTCAGTAGTCAAAAAATAGGTACAGAATAAAGAAAAAAAATCTTAAAAATACAAAAAAAAAGTTTTATATTCAAATAGTCCCTGCCTGTAACATTTGCCTGTCCTGATTGATACAGCTGCCAGTAGAGGGCAGTAGTATAGGAAACTAGTATTGGGAAAGGAAGAATCGCTCTGACTGAAATGTTTTTTTTTGCCCTGTAGTACATTCACTTCTGTTTAGTTCTTGTTCCCATCTTCATTTGCTTAAGAAATGAGCCCCCATTGTGCTCCGTTTTAGTTGTAGATGTCAGTGGCTGTAACCTGATTCAGTGAATGGCATTGATGAGGTTTCTTTTTTTAAATCATGCGGGCGGTGGAGAGGTGGTAGCGGGTAGCTGGCGAGGTGACCGGAAGTTGAGCGAGCATGTGCCAAAGACAACGGTCACGGAAGATGAGTCAGGAAACTGGTACCACTGGAGTGAGGAGAAAGAGTTTTTTTTTTATTTTGCATTGTTTTGGCAGTGCTCCGTTAAACTGTGCTAAGTTGTGGACTGTTTTAATGGGACTGGGTTGCGAGGGTTCTTGCCATGGGAGAAGGCTCAAAACTGCGAGTGAGAGGAAGAGAAACAAACTGCATGGGACAGTAAGAAAGAGAAGCTTTAAGTAAGAAAGCTTTCAGAATGATTTTAAACATATGGAGTAGCACGGCAGGTGGGAGGAGGTGTTGCTCGCTTAGCGAGGTTAAAAAATGGCGGCTATCAGCATGCCAATTTGGGGTGCCTAAAGATATTCTTAAAAGGGTACCTCGAATTGGCACTTCTGTAAGTGGGCATCTATTGTAAGTTAATGTACCCCCTGCTGTGGCTCTCAGCCAACCAGAGAACTGATAGTGTCTGGCCCATTTTCTAATGGAATTTATAAACTAGGCCTTGCCTGTGTCATATCTTACAGCAACAGTGCAACGATATTGGGCAAAAAATTGACCCTACATTTTTTTATAACAGATTCCATGCACCTTCCACTTTTATTTGGAGGTAAAATTGTCTAGTCCCACCAAAATATAAGTATTTTATAAATGTTTTATTTTAGTTTTTCTCAAGAGAAAAATGATGGTTGCCACATTCGGCTTGAAATAGCAATCGAAACGTAGCAAGAGTTGGTATCGAGAAAATAAAGAAAATCAGAAAATCATGGTGTGCACAATGGTGGTAGCGAGAAATGTATATTTGGCAGGTGTGCCAATATTTTGACTTACTGTAGCTGAAACTAACATTTTCTTATTGCACTGCTGCTTTAAAAGCAGTGTCTACGTTGGCTGATGAAAATTGAGGATCATTGTTAATTATTTCTAAATCTTGAACATCTTTTTTATTAGCTGCTTTCGGTGTTACAGATTTCCAACTACCCACAGTTGCGGTTGTTAATGCACGGTGGAGTTCAGTATGTGTAGTTAAGATACCAGTGCTCTCCCCCTCCACCCCACACTCTGCAGCTTTAAAGCCTGCAATTTTTCAAATAACTCCACTATTCTTACTTGTTATAAATCATTGGAGGGGTTCTTAGTCTCATCATCCAGCTGAATTATGATCAAGCCTGATCACCACAACAAGGTGATCACCCACCTCCATCGGTCATACGAACATACAAAATTTGCCAGCAGATAAAGGCCTAGAGGACTATCAAGTCTGCTCGAATATGCAGCTAGCACCCCTTATTCTGCAGCGGTCAGGAAAAAGCATCACATTTTATCGTGCCATTCTGAGCTGAGGTCCCCCTGCTTTCTCTTTGTCTTGTGGGGAACCCAAGTAAGAATACTGGAGTCATTTGAAAACAAAAATGCAGACTTTAAAGCAGCAGATTGGGGGAGGGGGGCACTGGTATCTTTACATGATTTTGTTTGTCACACACCAGGTGCCGCTCCACAAAGTTTACTAAGATGCATTGTAAATACAGGAGTTGAGCTCACCAAATCCTTTATACTGAGTTTAATATGTGTTCATGCCTATCTGATGCAAACAGTATCTGATCTGAAAATGATAAATTAAGGAATTGTTCAATTTATTTCAGAACATGGTAGTACTCAGATCTACCCATTGTTATGCATGGGCACAATGTGCCACTCTGCAATAGTCTTGTAGGTCTGAGAGAGCAGGGTCTCAGTTAGGCTTAGGCAATTGGAGTGTCCATTAATGTTTAAGTACAGTGGTGGGGTTTAAACATGCCTGGGACAGGCACAAGGGAACTCGGTGGTGGAGGGGCGATGAAAAGCCATTGATCACTTAGGGTCAGTGACTGCGTACAAGTATTGGCTTACAGGCAGACTAGATGGGCCTAACAGTCCTTATTTGCCGACAGTTTCTGTGTATCTATGTATCTAAGTAATAATTCCTTGAAAAAACCCATTGTGACAGATTTGCTCATCTGTGCCCCAGCCAGCACCCTTCTCACAGCTGCCTGCCGCAGCTCTTCACCCATGTTTGCTCTTATCATGTCCTTGCACCCATGTTCAATCCCGTGCAAAGTTGGCAAACCCCAGACACCTGGACCCTCTGAGCCCAGTCACCAGCCCCTGGATCAAGCCAAGGACAACTGCTCAAACCCCAGGTGAAATGTGGCTTCTGTCTCATCAAACTTCACTCCATTCCTTTCTCAGTATCAGGAAGGAATATGTTTTCAAATTGTTTAAACTAGATTTAGCATGCCTCTTTGGAATGACAAGTACTCCAGAGATTCATAAACTATGCCTTTTTTATTAGAATGCACAACCAGTCTGTATACTGTGCTAAATAAGAACTACTTATTTTATACAATATATTTACCCATTGGCCAAAACAGAACAGAAGTGCTAATAGGAGAAAACATTGAAAATACAGTGAGTTAAACCACAACATGCCAACTTAGCTTTCCTATAGCTAGATCAGACTTACAGATGCAGATATGGAAAAAAAAAAGAAATAGTCTTTTGTCTTTGGAGAACTTGAACACACAACAGAGTTCTCCCTCTCTCTCATACCACTGGGCAGATGTGTATACCACACGTTTCCCCCCTTCTCTCCCTTTCTCACCATAACATTTGCTTTTTATATAGCAAGAGAGAGACCTACCACATCTAAGTACATGCCTCTCACACATAAAAACATTGTGGCTTAAACAGGATGATACATGAGTTCCTGCGTTATCACAAAACAAAATACATTTAAACAGTGTCAGCTGCGTCACTTTCCCAGGGGTGTCATCCTGTGAGTATACCCCAAGAAACAGATAAATCTTAACCTAAATGACCCTTATAAACCCTTTGATAAACAGCAGGTCCATTTGACCCTTGTGCTAACTTTTGAATTTGACCTGGCTGACCTTCCAGTGTTTGCTGGAACCTTTGGGTCTGACAATTAGTTGTATGAAAACATTAGTTTGCCATGCCAGGAAAGATCTCGTATGACAGGTAGGACCCTTTTCATATGAACAATGAGGACTTGTGATCAGCAAACTTTAGAAATCATAAGAAAATCATACATTATTGTTTCCGTTAGTGAATTGCATTAAATATTACCATGCCAGACACATGCAAGACACTGCACGTGCCGGGACCAATAGGACTGTGCAAATACCTTTTCCCAATTATTTGGTCCCAGCAGACACGTTTTTGGTATTCGGTATTTATTATTTGGATATTCAGCTTTACAAATAACAACAAAAAGCCCTCCCACCCTCACAGCATCCTGTTGCCACCCATCCCCAAACATTTAAATATATCCAAAATGTGAAGAGGCAGGTCAGGAAGACCACTGAAGCGCACAATCATGAACAAACCATAAGTACGGCTTCATGGTGCTGGAAGTCAGATAAAACAATGTTAGATAAAACAACTCCTCACAGGCAGATAGCATTGCATATACCAATATTTATGCTGCAAAAAAACCCCCCAAAAAACTAAAGGCGACATAAGCAGTTGTTCCTACCTGCCTGACATTTCACACAGAATCCATGCTCTTTATCAAAGGCTCACATCATAGGTAGGCTGCCGGTTTAAATACATGCAGGAATTAAATTGACAGTGTTATAATAAATATAAAAATATACAGTCGGCCCAGTGGCCCTGAGGGTTAAGTTGCTGGATGCCACACCTCGCGCTATGCCGATGACCTGGGTTTAGGAGCAAGCTCAGGTGCTGGGGGTCGGCAGGGGCAGGTTGAGGATTGAGTGCCTAGTGGGGTGCTCTCCTCCCTGGGGGGGGAGAGTTGGGGATTGCCCGGCATGCCAGTAGCTCCTGGTGGAGACCGGGGGCACTGCAGCACACAGGGCAGCATGACATCAGCGTGGCTGATGCAAGGCAGGGTTGCCATGCGCCATTGCATCAGGGCATGCACCACACACAGGGGGTGAGCACCAGAACAGGGAAAACCTGCTTCACAGAGTAGGTGACAGCACCTGCCCCCATGTCCACAACTGAGTCCACCCTGCCTGGCCTTCCAGATTCCTCCACCCGGGCTCTTAACCACATGTCGGAGTCTGTCTGTAAAGTACACCTAAGAGGAGGGGTGGCCCCACCCCGGAGGGGTTAAGCTGGGGTTGCTGACTGTGGGATGAGAGAGAGGAGAGAGGAGGCTCAGGTAGGAGGACTTCAGGTGGGACAGGAACAGGCAGGATGCCCGTGAGAGGCCCGATGGACCGTGACCAGGAAGGAAAAATAGTTGAAAAAAAAAATACAAGCATATTGTATTTATGTATTTATTTAATATTTATTAAAGCACTGCCACATTAATACCTGCATGTATTCAAACAGGCAGCCTATGTATGACATGAGCCTTTGATAAATCACAGCGATTCTGTACAAAACGTTAGGCTAGTAGGAATGACTACTTCTGTCACCTTTTGGTTTTTGCACGATAAATATTGATGTATTTAATGCCAACCACCTGTAAGGAGTTGTTTTATCTGACTTCCTGGGCCATGAAGTCGCACTTTTGGTTTGTTCTTGGGTTTAAATGTATCCCCCCTTCCTTAGTAGCACCTAACCCCACCTCCCCCATCCCAACTGCAGTGAAGTTTAATTGAGAAAATCGTTCCTTCCACTCTCATATATGACATGGCTCCCACCTTCCCCCAGCCCAGTAAATATTACCCCATTCCATTCATCTTCTAAGCAGCACCCCAGTCCCACCCACGCACCTCAGCACCCACATTTTAGGAATTTTGGTTCTACAGTGGATGAGCAGCTGTGGTCTTGAATGATAGTGCTCATGTACGTTAAGTACTAAAACAAAAGCCAGCTGTAGAAAATAAAAAAATAAATCTCAGCCAGCCTGCTGGTGCAGCTGTAGCACTACCACTTGTGACACTGATAACCCAGGTTCGAGAATGAGCCTGGATCGTCAGAGGGCCGGTCAGGGAAGGTTGGTTGAGCATCTCAGAAGGACATTCTTCAACTCAGGGAGGGAGTGCTCTGGTCTCTGCCACTGTACTACCTCCTGCTCAGCAGTGCTTGCAGGAACCAAGGATCAGGATTGGTGGAAGACAGCATGCTCCAGTTGCATGTGGGATGCATCATCATGCACATATATGGAAGAGCATTCCATTGGCATCAAGGGGAACTGGGGCAGGAAATGGGAAACACTCCTGGCCACAGCAGAGATGACTGCCACTCACTGTAGGCTCTGTGCCATCAACTGAGGCAGTCCCCCAAAACTGAACTCTAACTCCACTGGGGGGTACTCCCCCCCCCCGGGTGGCCCTTCTGGTGGGGGGTAAGTCATAGAGGAAGATGGGAGACTGCAGGGAACAAAAATACAGTAAATAAATAAATAAATTCAACTGCCCCCATTCTCCCTCCCTGGCAACACCCTGATCACTCTACACCCCCAGCACCCAGTTTGATCTCTCAGTGAGACCAGCACAACCTGCTCACCTCCACAGCCACCTGCCATCTAGTGAAGGAAAACACCTGCACTTTCTCTAAGTGTAGTAAACCAGCTGATGGTTTTACTGCTGGAGTAAATACTAAATCTTTCATTCATTGAACAACAGCCAGATGTGGAGGGTGGTGGAACAGTCCTCAATTGTGGGGCCAAGATTGAATACTTAGTGGAGAGGAGGAGGGGGGACTGGGGTTCTGTCAGGGTAGGGTGACATTTATTTTTTGCAGGTGATCAAATGAGCACTTTTATTCAAGGTGGTGGATGGCCACAGAGGTGAGCAGGTTGTGCCAATCACCCACCGTGGAACCAAAATTACTAAACTGTGGATGTTTGGGGGGTTGGGATTGGGATTCTGCCTAGGGGGTGGGGGTAGGAGGGTGGGAACTGGGGCATATACGAGGTGGGAGGATTTCCAATTAAACATCATCGGGGATTTGGGATGGGAAGGTAGGTTGGGTGCCATAAAGGTGGAGGAAGAGGATTCATTTAAATGCTCATTGAGAAGGTGCTATGAGGTTGGGGAGGTTTGTTTTATTTCTTTCTTTTGCTTTAGCAGTTTGCTGAACAGGAGATTCTGAATACAAACGTTCCTCATCAAAAGCTGCTGAATATTCTAGAAGGCGATAAGGTGAACTGTTTCAAAGGTAGATCTGAGGTTCAGGGAATAAGGCAAAAGTAGGAAACACTTAACCCTGAACTGACTTATTCTTTTTGCATTAACAATATTTTTTATTCTTTGTTAACCAGATAAGGCCCACTAAGCACTAGTGCCTGTTTCCAGGGGCGACCCTGGAGCTTAAGGTGGTTAAAGAACTTACTCAGAGTCATGCAGTATGCAAGTGGAGGTTGTGGGAATCAGACCCAGCTGATTGTACCAAGCTCATTCACAAGTTGTTACTCGAACCTCTAAGCTAAACTACCAGTATTTGCAAAACCTCATTCATTAACTCTCAATCCCCTTGCCTCAGAAATTTGGGATATGCTTAAAACAGTCTTTGAGAAATTACCAAAATCAGGGATGTACCTTAGAAATGGTACTATCAGCTCAGTAAGTTTTTTTCCACTAAATTTTATTAGATTATATAAATTAAAATATAATGCAAGCAATGTGAGAGAATAAGAAAACTGAAATACAATGGTTCAATGCAGTATGTAATAAACCACGACAGGGTGTGCATTATGTACGGGATAAGACACGATGAGGTGTGATTTATGGCCTGATAAGAACACACCATGGGTCTGTAATGAGGCATGAGGCGCTTCTGCCGAGTGCTTTTAACACCTGGAAAGTACTGTTATCAGGCCATAAACCACAACTTGGAGTGCCTTATCCCATTTTTAAAATGTGTCCCCTGGTAAAGTGCAAAAAATTAAACATAAAATGCATAGGAAAAATAACATATGTTTATATAAATACCAAAAAAAATAAATAAATAAAAAAACAGTCATTGCATTTTTAATGTCCTAAGGTTTTGTAATGGAATGGAATGGAGGTGTTTTGCCACTAGAGGGCATGCTATATGCGGTGAGTGTGCATGTGCCTTACAAGCTGCCACAAGAGTCTGTGCTTTCACTTTCACAGCACTGTGGTATGAACAAGCAGCTTCCCAATCACAGCACTTTACTAGATCGGGCTGCTTGCAACAACTGAACCACTGTGAAAACATTAAGTTAACATGTACTAGAATAAAAAAATGCATTTTCCCGATCCTGTGGCTGTAGTGTAGCTGTAGAATATAGCGGGCAGATTGGTGGTGGGGCAGTGTGGCAGGTGGGAGGACGGTGGGTGGCTGAGCTACTCAGATAATCAGAGTCCAAGGATTACAGGCCTGCTCAGGAAAAAAGAATAAAAAAAGAAAAAAAATATCAATGAAGGTTAGTCCATGCTGCAAAATACATGTTGAACATGTTTTGTGATTTCAGGTGTAGAGTACGGAGGGAGGGTGACTAAAATGGGTAGGAAGTACTATTCCATGGTTTATGGCAAGCAGTGGTTATTGCATTAAGAACATGGCTGCCAGAAAAGTTTTTTTTTTTTTTTTAACTGGAAGGAATGGATCTCGGTCTGCACCTTGTCCTGGTAGTTGAAGAAGTACCGGTTGGCACAATATGCACTGATAAGGACATGACCAAAGGTATATCTCAGCCAGTAAGGATGCGAAACTCCTTCCCATTTTATAAAGTTTAATGCATGCTCCTATGGTGTAGTAAGGCATGAAGCCACCTTGGGAAATGCAGTAAAATCTTATGATGCACATCCTGGAGGGGCTTATCACACCTATGTCTGGCTCAAAGTAGTTTTTAAGGGAGGAAAATGAGATTCGGTACCTGACCATGTATTTATAGAGATTTAGGAAATGTCCATAAAGCGGACCCCACCTCAGTGTGAGGCAGGGCCCGATTAGGAGTTTCAGAAAAGTACTATTTTTTATCTTTTGCAATGTTTTGTATTTTAAAATATATCTGGTTGATCCTGCCTCCTCTCTGCCTGGCATTTTACAATCGGTAGCCCCGAGCAGCACGCCTACAACCACCCGTGGCTGTTCTGAGAATGACATATCATGCAGGGAGCAGCCATGGGTCCTTAGGTTATATTTCTGTATCCTTACAGCTTCTAATAGCTCCCATTTTGATCATACATGTCTCGGTGCTATACCGAGACCAGGTATAGATGTAGTGTACCACCGTAGTTCCCGATCGCTCCATTACCTAACTGATAAAAAAAGTAATCATTCCCCATAGTGCAGGTTCCCTCCCCCTTCCCCTCCCCATTCCCCCATCCCCATTATCCTAATAAGAAATTCCCCATTGCTGTAGTATAGTGGTCCCTCCCGTCCCAGTCCAGATCCATGTCATAATAAAATGTATCTCATTTTCTGTAGTATAGTGGTCCTCCCTCCACCCCTGTCCTGTTCCCTATCATAATACAAAATGAATCCCATTTTCTGTAGTACAGTGGTCCTGCTCCCCTACCCAGTCCTAATCCCCATCATAATACAAAATGAATCCCATTTTTCTGTAGTACAGTGGTCCCACCCCCACCCGGCCCCAGATTGCACTCACAATAAAATAAATCCACAGTTCCTGGAATATTGACCCACCCTCCCCATCTCTGATCTCCCACCTGTACTGTATGTACACATTTTCCATAGTGTAGTGGTCCCCAACCCCCACCCGCTCCAGTAACTACAACCCACCCCATTCCCCTGCCCCTAGCACGGCCCGCTGGTCAGCGAGCAGCACAGCCCTCTATACACCTCCATGGCTGCCCACCGACTGAACTGTGAATGACAGTTTACAGTATATAGTACATGTCCATTGGTTGACAATCAATTATTTTTTAAATTTTACATTGCCTTATCCTAGGGGCTTTAGGCGCTGCACATAAAACAAAGGTAAGCACATACAATTCATGAGCAATAAATACAAAACAAAAATAAAACACATATGGAAAGTACAAAACTGTCAGCCAGAATCATTGAATGCTAGGAGAACAGAAAAGATCTAAAGCCCTTCTAAAGGTCTTCACTGGAGTCAAGCCCAGTGGCACTGAGGTTGAGGTGCTGGATGCTATACCTCGCACGCCCGGTGACCAGGGTTAAGAAATGAGCCCAGGTTGTTGGGGGTCAGTGGGAGGGAGGGTGAGGAGCAGGACTGAGCCACCACGAGGTAGCTCTCCTCTCCTGGGGAGGGATGAGGGGTTTATCCGGCCCGTGGCTGCCACCTGGTAGAGGATGGATGGCAGTTTGGGCAACGGGGGCCCAGCAATAGCCAGGGGTGGGCAGAAGGGGCCAAGCTGGCACTTGAAGTGCATGTGCATCTCCACATGCATGCACTGCCATGTCTGCTGAGGTCCCAGAACTCTAAGGGAAAAATGTACAAACTACTAATAGAGTTCCTCAGCCAGTGAGTAGTCGCAGTAAATGTTGATCTCTCCTGGCCTTAAGTGGGCTTGTGGAACTTGTTATCCCCAGCAGAAAGGAGAGGTTGATCAGAAATGTAGGGGTGCAGGAGGTCTTTAATGTTGCCAGGAGTCAGGTTGTGCAGGGACTTGGACTTTAACAAGGAACTATTAAAAGCTGATTTTGTAACGTTGTTAAGGCTGATTGTAATTCCCTTTTTTCTTCACTAACGGAGAGCCTAACCATGTAAATGATGGTGTTGTCAGCAGAGTTGTATAAATTTGATGTTGTGAAGCAGTCATTGGGATTGCAAATATATAATGTGAATAGAAGAGGGCCTGTTTTCTAATGACATATTCTTCTTTATTTATTTTTTATTTTATTTAGAATTTGGTAACCAGATAAAACGCAAGGGTATCAAATGCCCACTTTCATCTGTGATCCAGAAATAACAAAATAATTACACATATAACATACAAATTAATTATAGCATGAACAAACAGAATGAGTAAGACAATAGCTCATAAAGAGACTGTCAACATAAGAGCCCCATGCCTAAAGTGAGGCTGGTCTGCTCGTACTTTGTGTGTAAAAACATTGCTGTTTACTGTAGTACAGTAGTTTCTATCTCACTAATTCTGTTGACTTGCAAGCTGGCATTTTCTGTAACACAAATCCCAGAATCCCCTGCTGCTGACATCAGCGGAGGGCTGCAGAAGTGGAATATTCAATAACCTGTAGTACATGTTGGAGTTTTACAAGCACTGATCTTTTGTTTGCTGTTCCTTCTGTCCTCCCTGGGCTAAGTACAGTCACAGATGAATGTGCTTAGTCCCAGGAGAACAGCTGAACTAGCAAACAAATGATCAGAGCTTATAAAACTCTAAAATACACTACAGGCTATTGATTCTCTAACTGTTGCAGCCCTCCTCTGATGTCAACTGCAGGATTCCTGGGTTGTCATTACAGAGAAATGTCAGCGTGAATCAACTGAGGCCAATCACTACTACTCTGCAGTAAACAGTAAGTAAACAAAATAATTTTGCTGACAGAGTGCAATTTAGACCAACCCCATACTTGGGTGTGGGGCTTTTAGTGCTGACAGTTCTCCTTTTTTTTTGCATAACTTTTTATTAGTTTGTCTTATTAACACAATAACAAGACCAACATTTATCATTCCATTAGATACATGGGTGTTCCTTTCATAACACTTCAAGTCATTTCCAGTTATACTTACTGTTACTCCCCATTCATTTCATATATTTCAACATAAAACAACTATATACATACACCAAAAAAACCAAAAAGAACATTTAATCAGAGGTTCAATCTATCTAATACATAAAATAAAAGTTCCATCTTTAATATATGATATACACTGACACGTCTTTCAACCCTATATTACATTTCTATCGTAGCTAGTCCTGGGTAACATAGTATACTTAGTGGCTTAAGCCTTTCCGCTCCTTCTTATAGCAACAGGGAATTTCAGTCCCTATCTTTTTGCCCTCCCTGGTCCTGGGACTCAGCTTATCAGCTCCCTTTCCACAGGATCCATAGTGTGCCTGAATGGCACCCACATATCTATGAACAATTCTCCCACCCCTAGCTTTATATGTCATGTTTTCAAGCTTCAAAGCTTCCCAAGCCAAGTTTCTCCAGTGTCTGAGGGTGGGCTTATCCCCAGAAACCCATGTATTTAGGATACATTGTCGGCGCCAATGCAAAAGAATTCTAACCCATCTTTCAGCAGGGACCAATCATCTCAGTCTGTATCTTCCAGGCGACAACATTAGAGCGGCTCCACCGTAGCGCCAGCACCTCTTCATGGTTGCCAGCTCTTTTGCCACCTCCTCCCAAAATGACTGGAGTACCGGCATGACCAAAATGAATGGATATATGTACCCAAGGCAGTACCACATCTCTGGCCTATGGCCGAGACTGTAAATGTTATACCTATTAACTGCCACTGGTGGGCTATAAAGTCTGTGCACAAATTTATATGCTGCTTTTTTTTAATTATTGCACATCAGGAGCCCTTGGTATACATCTCTGATCAGCTCCCATTGTTCCTCTGTTAAAACCACTCCTAGATCTCTCTCCCAAAGGCACTTAGTTTTAACAGTCCTGTCCGGTAAGTGAGCACGCAAAAGGTGAGAAACTCTCCTTATTACCCCTTTGGGCTCCTGCTTAGCTTGGTACAGCAATCTCTCAAGGTCATGAATTTGGGAGTTCAGTTCCCTCAGTCTCTCTGTATCCTGAATGTAGTTTCTGGCTTGGAAATACCGAAATAAATGGGTAGCTGGAAATCCCAATCCTTCTCTAAGTTCACTAAATAAGTAACCCCATCTCATGTTCTTAAATCATTAAGACATAGGATTCCCCTCTCCCAGGCCTGAAATGAGGGGTCCCCATGCCCGGTATAAAGAAAGGATTATCTACCAGTGGCACTATAAATGTCTCCCCTTCCGATGCCCAGTCAGATTTTGACTTGTTCTCAGCTATCTACTACACTACCCACTAAAATATTATAAATTTTTTCTCCAGATATGCCCTTCTCCCCCTTCAGCCAGATAAGAGGATAACCGAACAGTCTGACGTTTTCCTCCAAGTCTAACCAGCTAGCCTTCCTGGGTCAATATATCCAGTCCTTAATCCTAATTTGTGCTGCCAAATAGTAAGACTTCATATCGGGTAATTAAACCGGGGAGAGCTCAGAGGTAATGTGAGGGCGTATTTTTTCACAGAGAGGGTTGTGGATGCATGGAGCAGCCTTCGGAGGAGGTTGTGGAGTCAAAAACAGTGGTTGAATTCAAGCATGCATGGGACAGCCATAAGGCAATTCTAGGGGGTGGCGGTAGAAAGAAATAGGCTGCTGGTTAACTAGGATCTGCAGCTTATCCACTAGGCAGGGAAATGGGCAGACTGGGTGGGCCAAGCGGTCCTTATCTGCTGTCAAATTCTATGTTTCTATGTTTCTGTGGGGCCCTTGGCCTCTTCCATTGCCGTAGAAATTTGGAACATGCTCTCTCAAGTTTCTTGACATCTTTCCCTATTAACCCCATAGGTAACATATGCAATGGGTATAACACTTCATCTTAATTAAATTAATATGTCCCAGCCACAAAATAGGTAGAGCCCTCCATCTGTTTAACTCATCTATCACTGATTTCAATAATGGGCTGTAGTTTAATTTATATAAAGATTTACGGTCCCTCCCTATTTTAACCCCCAGGTAAGTAAAAATGATCCTCTGCGTAAGCCCCATGTATTATCTCCACCTCCCACCTCGTGACCTAAAACATGATCTCAGATTTTTCCAGATTAGGTTTATGTCAGAAAATGTGGCAAACTGAGAGACAACCTCTAACAAAGCCGGCATGGACTGGGAGGTTTTGTAATATATGATATCATGTCGTCAGCATATATAGGGTTGCCACCTGTCAGGTTTTTTACCTGGTGATCAGGTTTTCAGGGTCCCTATCAGGTAATCTGGTTTTGCTCTGTGCTGGTCAGGTTTTTGAGTCATTTTGAGTGTTCACATACTTTTGAGACAGAATGTGTCTTCTCATTCATTGTTTCAGCTACATGGCCAAATTACAAACAAGTTCTGCCATCAGTATAGCCTTTTCTTTGTGAAAACAGTCAAACTGGGAGGTGTAAAGTATGGCCATTAACACCATTAGCACTTACTTAACCTAATCTTTTCCACTGCATCTTAAAGTGGCATAGCAGCTCAGCTGCCCCCACCTTTTGTAACAGCAACACAGGCATTTGTCTTCCACTTTTATTTGCTGGTAAACAGTTTCTTCTCTAACAGAATTTAGGCATTTTAAATGTTTTAAATTATTTTTTTTCCTCAAGACAAAAGTATGGTCACTTCTTTGGCTTTAAAATAGTACTGTGGATATGAAAAGAAAATGAAGCCAGATAAATATAATAAAAACACATTACAGGAAACTATTTCTTTATTATGTATTATTATATACCATGTATACTGTTGTATGCTCTTTATAGTATTTCCCTTGTCTCCCCCAGATCATATCTGTAAATGAGATTTCTTTTGTCTCTGTATGTTTATCTAGTAAACCAATGTCAATAAATAAATATACAAGTAAATAAATAACTAGGAAGAATCTAGGAAAGTAACTTTAACAGGTTCAGTACAGTATCTTAACATTTTTGTTGAACTGCTGCTTTAAGTGTTGTCTTTATTGATATAACAAATGGCATTTTAGGAGTAACAATGCATGATGAGTCATGAAAAGGGGTGGGGCTAGGGGCGGAGCTTAGGATCCGGTTTTTGCCTCCTCCACAGGTGGCAACGCTAAGCATATAGCATAATCTTATGCTGCCTTCCACTCTTCCCCTCCACCCCATGTATTCTCGGATCTTCCCTAACAGCTATAGCTAATGGTTCCACTGCCATTGCAAAAAGTAAGGAGGGTAAGGGGCACCCCTGTCTTGTACCCCTGTGTAATGTGAATTGCTCTGACAGTGTTCCGTTCACTAACACTGCGGCTTTGGGCGTCTTATAGAGTGCCCCAACCATTTTTATATAGTCCTCTCCCAGGCCAAACTGTCTCAGAATTTCAAATAGGTATGGCCATTCAATCCTATTGAATGCCTTCTCCACGTCCATAGACAAGATGGCCACCCCCCCAGGTCGATTGAATTGTGCCAGGACATTAAGAACCTTTCTTATATTATGATATGAGTGCCTCCCCTGTATAAAGCCAGTTTGATCTGGATGGATCAATTCAGGGAGTATGCCCTCTAATCTTGTGGCTAGGATCTTAGCATATATCTTAGCATCACTGCTTAAAAGGGATATGGGTCTATATGATGCACACTCCATTATGTCTTTATTTGGCTTAGGGATCAGGCACACCATAGCATTGCCACATGTTGCAGGTAGCTCGCCTCTCTCCCTCCCTCCTTTAAACAACTCCCACATAATCTCCCTCACGCCATCCTTTAATATTTTATAGTACTCCACCGGTAGTCCATCGGGTCCACAGGCCTTCCCAGACTTCAGAGCACTGATGGCTGATACAATTTCCTCCTTAGTGATTTCCTTACCTAACATTTTTTGCTGATGTACTGTTAGTTGGGGTAGTTGGTATCTATTAAGGAAGTCCTGCATACAACCCTCCTTTCTTCCTCCATCTGTCTGGTACAGTGACTCATAATATTCTTTAAATAACCCCCTTATCTCCTTATATTTAGTGACAACTTGACCCTGCGCATTCTTAATACCCACAATGTGCGTTGGGCCCTTTCTTCCTTTAACTAAGTTAACCAGTAGAGAGCCTGGTTTATTACCCCATTCATACATCCTGTGTTTCAAATAATATAACCTCATCTGGGCTTCATCCAACAATAGGGAGTTTAGTGCTTTCCTAGTTGTCACTAATGTATGCTGCACCTCCTCGCCCCCCTCACCCCTTGCCGGCCTCCCCTCTAATACCCTTACCTTATTTTGAAGGTCCTTTTGTTTTTCCAGCTTCTCCTTTCTATACTTTGCCATATAACCTATAATTACACCCCTCATATAGGCTTTGCCATCATCCCATAGTGTTTGCTTGGAGGAGGCAGTCGGGGCATTGGTGTCTATGTAAAATTTAAATTGGTCCTTTAAATATTCCTGAAACTCCTGTGACCCCAACATGTACATAGGGAATTTCCACGAGTGTACATCCACTTTTTCCTTCGGTAACCGAAAAGATGCTGTTACCACTGCATGGTCTGAGAGCTGTATAGGCCCATGCTCCACCTTTCCCAGCTTTTCATACCAGCTCAGCGCAGCATATATGCGGTCTGTCCTCAACCATGTCTTATGGGGGTTGGAGTAGAAAGTAAACTCCTTTCCTTGGGGGTTCGCCGTTCTCCATACATCCACCATGTTCAGTTCTGCAATTCCCTCCCTCCCTCCATTTCCTAATGCATGGGTCTCGGCGCCCTATACCCAGTGAATGGTCCAGGACTGCATCTGGTGTACAATTAAAGTCCCCTCCCATAGTAAGGTTCTCAAATTGTTCTTTTACTAATATATCCAAGATTTTATTGAAAAACTCCGGGTCCAAATTTGTTGGAGTGTAAATACTACCAAACGTAACCTGTATACCATGGAGAGTCCCAGATACGAACACACATCTACCTTCTTTTGGGTCCGCAGTCAGTTTCGTGACCTGTAAGGGTAGGTTTTTATGTATCAGGACTGACACCTCCTGTTTACAAGAATTAAATGAAAAGGAATAATAGGTCCCCACCCATCCTCGCTAAAGTTTCCCATGCTCCACTGACGTCAAATGTGTTTCCTGCAATAGAGCTACTTGCACATGCGCCCTCCGTAGGGCCATCAAAATAGCATTCTGCTTAATTGGGGAAGAGAAACCCTGCACATTCCAAGACTGTATGACTAATTCGTTATATGCCACCATTTTTCCTGTATTTTACCTCTTTTCCTCAAGGACATCAACATATTGCTCCATGACAGCAATAGCAATATATTTAACAGAGTGAACCTCTTACAAAAATCAACAAAGAAAACATTTGAAAACATTAAACACAGAATGGTATAACATACAATTTACCCCCATTGTAATCCCACAGTACCCTTACATGGTCCCCCACCCCTCCCTCCCCTACCTCCCCCATTCTAGCATCAATCACACCCCTAGGTCTCACTATTAACATTCCACTCCATAACAACTCAATCCCCCCACTTCATCTTGTTTGCCATCTTTTGGCATGGCTATATATCCCAACGTCTGCCACCTGAACAGCCATCCCCTCACTCCCCTCAAGACTAATCTATAGAAGGAAACCTGGATCCATGCTACAGCATTTAGAGAAAGCTTAAACCCCTCAAAGAATAACATCACGAAGGAGTGCAGCAAAACAGGCTGTCTCCTCAACATCCTCCATACTGTATATGGCTAATGTGCAACACGCTACCCCCCGAGTGGTCTCAACAGCTTTATTGCTTGAATGTCCCAAACATCTGGCCCAGTCGGAGGTCAGCAGAGCAGGCCGCATGATAACAATATTAACTGCGCTAGGCCCTAACCGCCAAGCATCCCTCTTGGCCTACCTTGTAAGGAACGCTCCTCAGTTGCTGCTTCACTCGTTGTCACCGACCATTCCCATCGCTTATGGTGTCATAGGCAAAGCTTCTTCCGATTTGTTATCCATGTGTAGGGTTAGGTGGACACACTTTTAACCATCATGGGGTCAACTCAACCAAGTCCATAAAACTCCATAAAGAAGATAACAGCCACAAACAACTATTTGTAGGTATCGTAAGAGCCATTGGCGTGGCAAACTGTCCCAGACCTTTACTTCAGCCCACCTTCTTCTTGAGTTCACTGACAAAAACGGTAGCCTTTTCTACATCCCAAAAAGTGAATACAGCTCCTTTGTGCTTTATTTTTAAAATGGCTGGGTAAACCATAAAATGCTTTACGTGCATCTCCCTCAGCTGGGTCATCACAGCACTGAACGCTTGGCGCTTCTTAAGCAGCCTGGTCGAATAATCCTGCGTAACATGGATTCTGGCACCATTGATCTCAATTGGCTGGTTGAGCCGGAAGGCTCTGATCACTTCTTCCCAATCCTGAAAGTTGTGATAACGAATAATGATGCTTTGAGGAGGTTGACCCGGTCCTGGTTTCGGCATCACAGTGCGGTGTGCTCTTTCAAGCTTATGCTTCCCTCCTTTCGACTGTAATTTTAAGATTTTTGGCAGTTGTTCCGCACAAAATTTTAGCATGTCTGTGCCTTCTTGACCCAGAGGGAGACCTCATAGCCGAAAATTCATGTGCCAGTGATAGTTTTCTTGATAGTCGAGAGCCTCCCTGAGGTCCTCTAGCTCCCTCTCAAGTGCGGCAACTTTATCCGGCAGTGGTTGCACCATATCTGCTACCCTGGATGTGCGCTCTTCCATCTCCGCCAGCCTTTACCCATGAGCCGCTGTCCGCTCAGCAATCTCTTGCAGCTTGGCTTTGATCTTATTTTCCATTTTCTCCAAACGGGGATTAAGAGCAGTGAGGACCTGTGTAGTCACTTCGCGTCCCAATCCCACCAGCTCTGCCGCTGAAAAGGATATGGGTCCTGCTGTTTCAGAGGAGGGCCCAGTCGGCTGCTTCTTCTGACTTTTCCCTGCATTCCTGGTGGGTTTGTGGGGCGCATTCATTAAATATTCATCCATCGCTGTATAGTTTATTCGTATCACAATATTATAATCGGTGATCCAGTTCCAAAAGTCCAAATATTAACTTATTTTAGTCCCTGGGTTACGGAGCTCGAGAAGATCATGTCCTACCACTTAGCTGCTCGTTAGCGCCCCCAACAGTTCCCCTTTAAACATTTTTTGAAAACATACAAAGAATCAGAAGATAACAAGTCATCAGGTAAATCATTTGACAATTTAGTAAGTCAGTAATGCCAATATCTCTGAACCATTGAAGTCCTACAATATGGAAGATGCAGTTTACCAGTGTAAACAGAATAAGCAGAATATGAATGGGAATAAACCAAAATATCTGACATAAAAGAAAAAGGTATTTGAATTTGCTGAATCCTTCTAAAAAATAAATGAACTAAAATAAGCAACCCTCTGTACTGAGTATTCAGTATCATCCCCTTTCCAATCAACAGTTGTTGAACATTTCAAAATCCTTCTGTAAATGAATACCAATATCAACAGAATCTTTACCAGGTCTATACAACACAACATCATCCGCATAGATAGTAATAAAAGTATTTGTATTCTGTAAAACAGATGGTAATATATTCAAGAAGTTATTAGAAAATGGGCTTTTTATTTGCTGGGTTCTGAATGGCTAGTACCCCTGCCGGGGGGGGGGGGTTACATTAACTTTCAATAGATGCCCAGCAAATAAAAAGTGCCAGTCACCTGACTCCATCACCACCTAAGCTATCCTTGTGCCCACCCTACTTGTTCATTGGGCAAAACCACCCTATTCAACTTGAAATCTGCCCCATTTTCTCCTCTTGTTAAGCGAGTGACACTGGTACCTCCGTGGTTCCCTACTTTTGTGCCAGCAAACCTCAACGAGAGAAGTGCCCCATTCCCAGCAGGATTCCCCAAATACACTAGTCTCTGTTTCTACCTGACAGATTCTGGATCCCTGCTTTGCCGTCTCTGAGTCTCTGTATACAGCGTGACTGCGACCCCTGACCCCAAACATTACACAGCATGCCACCTTTGCCAATGACAACTCCCACAGTGGCGCCTCCCAACTGACAACCACAATGAGCAGTACTCTTTTGCCCCTCTTAAAATTAATTAATTTTTTTTAAAGCAACCTCTAGCGCTAACACGCCGCATGCTCAGCGGCAGTGTAGAACCTGATTCGGGACATCCAAGGAGAAAATTTTTCTCTTTTTTTCTTTCTGTCCACAATCAGAAAAATATAAAATGCCATTCAGTACAGTCCCGAGATGACAACTCACCCTTTCAGCCTTATCTCAGCATGTCCCCTAAGTGTACCTGACACACTTCCTGGAAGCACTGCTACACCATTCACAAATTCCTCCTGCCTACCACCAGACACCAAATAAACATAAACTGAAGCTGCCATAAGTAATACAGCAGCTTCTGTATCCTAGTTCAGGAGACTTTACAAGAAACAACTTCATCTGTTCTTCTGGAGGTTGCGGTGGTGGTTGGAGAAGAGCCATTCAGTGCAGACCCGACCCAACAACTCACCCTTCAGCCTTGTCTCAGTGTGTTCCTCAAGCGTATCTGCCACACTTCCTGGTAGCACTGCTCCAACTCCACCACTCGTAAATTCCTTCTGCTGACCACTCTTTTTCCCCCTCTTAAAAAAATTGCATGATTACTCTTTTTCCTACCTCTTGAAAAATAGTTTTCTCTTTTTTTTCAAAGCAGTCTTTAAGCTTACATGCCATGTGCTCAGTGGTAGTGTAAAGCCGACTCAGGACACATCTACAGAGGCAATCTTTCATTTTCTCCTTATGTCCACAATAAAAAAAAAAAAAACAAAAACGCCATTCAGTACTGTCCCGACCTGACAACTCACCCTTTCAGCCTTGTCTCAGTATGTCTCCCAAAGCGTGCTTGCCAAGTGCCACACTTCCTGTTAGCACTACTCCACCATTGCAAAATCCTTCTGCCGACACCAGCCACCAAATAAACATAAGCAGCTTCTGAGTGTCCTGGTGTAGCAGCAATAAATACAATGGGGAACAAAATGTGCCATGAGGATGGGGGCACTAAACAAACTCTGCTGTGGGAGCACCAATAGCATTCATCCTGCTTTTTTTTAAAAAAACAACAGTGTCTCCATTAGGACAAAACTTCTGTATTTCAGTATATGCGGAGAAACTATTTAACTACAAAACTTAATACAAATTAATATTTTGTTATCAAATGTTTCTCAATTCCATTTTTTACTTGCCCATTTTCTAAGTGCAATAATACCCTCCAGGTGGGCATCAGGCTCATTACACCTAGGCGGTCCAGTATTTCCCTGTCAGGTATTATTGCTTACCTAAACAAAGGGACAAAGTATAGATACCTGAAGAACACTGATATGCATGTTAGTCAATTGGGATTTAACAGAACCAAGGATAACAGATAGCTTTCTATCAATCAAATCATGTGAAAACCAGATTATTGTAGTAAAAGAAAGATCAAATGTTTCAAGGCTTGTCAGCAAATGAAAGTGATTAACAAGATCAAAAGCCTTTGATAAATCTAAAAACAATGCACCTACCATGCCACCTCTGTCCAAGGTACCTTGAATAACATTCATAACTTCCAATGTGGCCTTCAGGGTAATAAAAATTTTCCCTGAAGCCATGTTGACTAGATGTTAACAAATTTTTGGAGTCAAGGTATTCTTTTAGATGATCAAAAAATATTCGCTCAAAGACCTTGGACAGAGGGGCAAACAGGATGGTAGTTTTTTTGTAAATGTATGATTACCTAATTTAAATATTGGTACAACAGTTGCCTGCTTCCAAAGATCAGGGATCTCAGCATTAGATAATGAGTGAATGAACAAGTCACTAATTGGATATGTCATCAGATCCAATACCATGCCCAATAAACATAAATCAGTCTTATCAACCCCCATCTGTGTTCTCAAATTCATACTGTTTAGATATTCAAAAGTCTGATCACGTGTCAGCAATTTAAATTCATCTTTAGGCAAATGATCTTTAAGTTCTAGATTGTTAGAACCTACGCCCAATGGTACCACTGGGGAAGCAAGTTTTTGTTAAATTTTGTTAATAGATGTTGTATTTATATTTTGATATTTGAGTGTTGTGTCTTTTAGTTTTATTTAGAATTTTTGATAAATTTTGTAGAGAAGTTATTTATATGAGTTTGAGTGGGGTTTATTACTGTTGATTGTTGTGGTGTTAATTATGTGCTGGAATGATAATAGGACGTTTGGGTATTATTCCCCCTCTAGGCTCAGGGACCTTTGTCCTTTCTCCTGTCCCCCCCATCACCAGGAGTCTATAGAAGATGTAGGGCTCTGGGGATTGTGAGGAGGAGGAGGAGGAGGGCTGGTGCTGGGCCTGGGGGGGGGAATGGAAAGGAGCGGGCGGATAGGGATAGTGGGGTCAAGGAGATGCCCTGGAGCGAAATAGGCACAGGAAAGGGATCTCCCTGTTTGGTGCCCATATCCCAAGGGTTCTGATTATGATCAGCAGGTAAGGTGGTCATCTTTGGAGGTTCATCCTACTTGGCGGTGTTGTGCAGCGCCGAGTCTAATAAAAACAAGACGGCCATTATAGCCGATCTTGTTGGGTCATCTGACCTGGCGTGCATCACCGAGACTTAGCTGGATGAAAATGTTGGGCCAGTTTTAGCAGCAGCACTTCCAGCTGGGTACTCGTGATACACGCCGAGGCAGGATCGTAGGGGCAGGGTGTTGCCATATGTTTTAAGTCAGAACTGGGCCTGGTGGAGGTACGGTGGAGTCACCAGATCCTTTGAGTGTATTCTGGGCGAGGTGTGGGGTGCAGGATACTTCGATACCGTCCACCAGGTGGCGAGAATGTTTTCCTGCAGGAAGTCGAGACTTCATTGTCGACCTGACATTGGGGTCCCCAGATGGTTGGTTCTGGGGACTTCAGCACAGGTTAATGAACTCTCACGTTTTGGTCAAGACTTCCTCCAGTTAATGATATCACTGGGCTTCACACAGGTTGTTTCCTTCTCGACCCATATTGGTGGACACTCATTGGACCTGGTGTTCCTTCTGGGGATGGGGATATCTGACTTGGTGGTGGAACTGGACGGATGGTCCGACCATCACTCCATTAGGTTCAGTTTTGAGGCCACCCCTATTAGGTCAGCCCCTTCGGAGATGGTCCGGTACCACCCTTTAAGGGGTGTGTCCCCGGATAACCTGATGGCAGTACTGGACCTATCGGGCCTACCGATAGATTGCCCGGATCCAGGCGACCTGGTACATGCTTGTAATAAGGCGGTGACAGGGACCCTGGATTCTATTGCACCTGTTCACGTTCGTCCTCTCACTCTTCGCCCCAGGTCTCCTTGGTTCGATGAGACCGTGAGGGAGTTGAGGAGGGTTGGATGAAGGCTGGAGAGGCGTTGGCGGAAGTCCGGTCTGGATGATGACAAACTTAGTTTGATGGACCATTATATGACCTATCAATCCGCAATCTCTCGTAAGAAGGCAGAATTCCTGTCCAGAGAGATAGTGGCTGCACAGAATAGACCAGCTCAGCTCTTTCGTACTGTGGACAGACTGTGCAATCCAGTTTGTCTTCAGCCCAGAAGAGCTTTTTCTCAAGAACGGTGTGAGGAGTTTGCTCTTTCTTTGCAGATAAGGTTGCCAAAATCAGATCGGACGTTCGTTCTTCCCTCTCCAATGGGAGCGGTGATGGTCGGCAGGAGATGTCGAACACTCAGTTTGTATGGTCTGACCTCAGCCTCCCCACAATCGATGATATTGTGATGATCATCCGAGCGTTGCGACTGACCAACTGTGATTTGGACCCTGGCCCCACATGCCTTTTAGTGGATTGTGCGGATAAAATCGGCCTAGTCCTGGCTTTGATAGTCTGGAAGTCTTTGGAGAGGGGGATCTTTCCAGATCCCCTTAAAGAGGCTATAGTTAAGCCTCTATTAAAGAAGTCCTCCTTAGACCCAGATTGTCTAGCAAATTACAGACCAGTCTCTAACTTACCCTTTGTGGGTAAAGTTATTGAGAAGGTGGTTGCAGTGCAGTTGGATGGTCATCTGACCAACAACAATATCTTACGATTCTCTCAGTCGGTTTGGAAAAGGCAAAGTGCCGAGACAGCACTTGTTCGGTACTAAATGACCTCCTAATAGCGAGAGATCATAGGACCTGTTCTACCTTGGTACTTCTCGATCTCTCTGCAGCATTTGACACTGTTGACAATGGTGTGCTGTTAGAGCGTCTGCGGTCCATCTGTGGATTATCTGATACGGTCCTCAGGTGGTTTCGATCCTACCTCAAGGGTAGGACTCAGAGGGTGGTGTCGGGAATTTTTTCCTCGGCATCAGTCTCCCTATCCTGTGGGGTACTGCAGGGTTCTATTCTAGCGCCTATGTTATTCACGGTGTATATGCTGCCATTGGGAGCGATTATTAGATGATACGGTTTGGGTTTTCATTGCTATGCAGATGATACCCAGCTGTATATGTCTTTTGTGCCCGGCCAGGATGCTGCCTTGTTGGTATTTAACTGCCTTGCCGAGATCCAAGACTGGATGAATGGGAGTTGGCTGAGGTTAAACACGGAGAAAACAGGTGTTAGTTGTTGACAAGGTGCCGCTGTGGTAGGTCTGCGGATGGATCGCCCTCAGGCTTATGGCTTGGGGCGTTCAGCTGACGACCTCAGATCAGGTGCAGAATCTTGGCATAATAATTGACCACCGCTTGGCGCTTAAATCTCAGGTGTCAGCGGTCATCAAAACTTCCTTTTTCCATCTGAGGAACATCACCAGGGTGAAGCACCTGGTTCCTCAGAGGATCTTCTAACGTTGATCACGCTTTTGTTACCTTCCGCCTTGACTATTGCAACTCCCTGTACCTAGGGCTATCGGGGTTGAACCGCCATCTGCATCTAGTGCAGAATCGGCAGTTCCAGGTTGTTGACTGGATCTTCCGAGATCCAGCCATATAATGCCTGTGCTCATGGACTGCACTGGCTGCCAGTGTTTTGGTGAATCACCTTCAAGGTCGGTTTGCTGACCTATAAAGCCCTACGATCAAGGGACCTACTTACCTGAAAGAGCTCCTGTGCCCCTACTGTCCTTCCCGCCTTCGATCCACTGGCGAGGATTACTAGAGATTCCCAGGGTTGTTTGAAACTTCAGGGCTAGATCATTTAGTTTTATGGCTCCGACCCTGTGGAACTCTCTACCTCGTCAGGTGTGAAATTGCCCGACTGTCCTAAGCTTTAAAGGAGCTTTGAAGACACACCTTTTTAGTATAGCTTTTAATGATTTATGTTAGTTTTAAACTTGGTTTATTTATTGTTTTATGAAATTGTACAGGCGCTTTGGTTTTGAGAAAAGTGCCTTTTAAAAATAAAGATTGATTGATTGATTGAAGTTTTAAAGCCTCTATAAATGCTCTGTTAAGCTCAGTAGCAATGGTCACTTGATCAATTTCATTACCATCATGTGTAACAAGTAAAGGAGCTTGAGTGGTGTCTGTTTTGCCCAGTATTTTATTTAATATTGACCAATTTTCATGCTGCTTATTTGAATGGGAAAACTGGTACTGCAAGAAAAATTCAGACTTAGTTTGCCTTACCAATTTTTTACACACGTTTCTCAATTGCTTATGCCTAAGCAAAAGATCAGAGGTGCAAAATGTCGAAACTCTGACAGAATTCTGTCTAATTTAACCCTTTGGCTGTGAACAGTAAAGCAATTCTCAAACCAACTCAAAAATCTAGAACTAATGCCTGTGTTGGATAGTTCAGATATGAGCAAGCCATGGTTTACTGTATCAAAGGCCTTGCTCAGGTCCAAAAACAAGGCTCTGTAAACCAACTTGATGACACGATCATGGTGTTTCATGTACTCAGGGGTACTGATGAGACTGAACAGTCTGAGTTGTTTGATTAGCTGTTCTCCAGCAAGAGCAGGGACATGCAGTGAAGTTCAGAGGTGGTAAATTCAGCGATAACATTAGGAGATATTATTTCTCTCAGAGGGTGTTGGACCTATGGAACAGTCTAACAGTGGATACAGTGGATATGATGATAGTACAGGCCTGCATGATAAGACTGGACAAATTCATGCTTACCAGGGGACTTCCTGGGTACCCTGGGAAGTAGATTGGTTTGTTTATCCCTGTATAAACCGGTACATATTTTTAAAGTATACTTACTTCATTCCTGATTATGAAGCAGTCAGGGGACAACATGAGGTATCTCTAGTCTATTTTGACTTTAATTTACTTTATTACCTAATCACCTAATTTGTGCATTATGTTACTGTATGCGACTTTTGTGAGAAACACATTTTCTGAAGAACAACTGGACTGTAACACTGTTGGTTGGCATAATTATATGTTTCAGAACCCTACTCATTGTGGGCAAAATACAAAATTTAGGAAGGACCAAGGGACTTTGGGGGCAAAATCAGGGACATCCCTGAAATTATGGACTTTTATTATCAATGGATTTCCTGCAATAGATATATTACGATACATCTGGACATACTGCCACTTGTCTCTGGCTGCAACTGAATGATCAGATCAGCGGATCTATATAACATTGTTGGAACCCACAACTTCACTGATCCATCATCTGCTAAAATACATATATATATATATATATGTTTTATATTTTCCAAGCCTGAGTACTGCAACTCTCTTCTCTAGGGACTTCCAAAATGCAAATGGCTAAATGACAAACATACTCAGAACACTGCTGGTCATCTTCCCACTTGCTCAATGAATGATAACCATATAATCCTAGTTCTTAAAGACCTTTACTGGTTACTCATTAATTTCTAAATACAGTTTCAAACAGAGCTGTGTAATTTAGAATCTGAGTTAATGAATGTCAAACCACAAACACAGAACACTCACATAAAAAGGTAAGAATATTCTGTTAAATCACTGTATTAGATGTTACATTTATATTTCCTTGCACTAATTTGTTTACAAAACCCAACCCACAACTCAATGAGCTGGTGTTCTAGACTGAGTGAGGTATTTGTGTGTTGGAGATTGTGGATCACTTGGGAGTGGGACTCGGCAAGGTTGTTTCCAAAGCAGTGAAATGTCTTCATTAAAGGCAATGCATTTGGTAGTGGTTCAGAAATTGATTTTCATGACAATCAGGATGATATTGCTGTCTGAATTTGTTTTTTTTTTCCACTGAGAAGGTCCATTACAAATATAGTGTAGTTTTCCCAGCCCACAGAAGAAAATATTTAAAAAATGTTGCTAGCAATTTGTCTTCTTTCTTACAGTGGAGTACACACTAGTTTTGCAGCACTCCCACACATAGCATTAATGTGTTTCTCACTCCTCCCAACCTACTGCAGCAAGCACAGAAGCCCACTGTAGGCTGCCAAAAAGCTGTGCGCCATGTGCAGAATTCTTATTCACAAACTAAATCTGCAGCGTTTGTATATTTCATACTGCAAAAATTCCATGGAGGGCTATTCAAATTGATGTTTTTGCTTGCATGCTAAGTTGTTTAAATGTCAGGGGGAAAAATAATTTGTTCCTTGAATGTTTTGGTGTTTGCTTACTAAATCTGTAACATGTGGAAATATTTTTCCACAGATATTCCGTAGTTTGAAAATGTTCTATATTCTGACCAAAGTTACGTAGCACTGGGAAGATTTCCTGAAAGGCAGAAGTTCTGCAAATATTTTTCATCATTTCAGAAACTTAATAGAAAAATAAGCAAGTTCATTTTCACAGTTTTTCTGCCAACAGCTTCAAAAAATGTTAGCTATCTGGCATGTGACTAGTTGAATGAGGTAGACAACAGATACAGCAACCTACAGGGTAAGCAGCCCAGTTAAGGGTTCAAACAAGATCTCACAAAAATAACAATGAACATGTGGCCAGCATTGGTGAATGTTGGTATAGGCACACCTGTCCGTGGGTGCAAAGTGCTGTGGGTGAGGCACGTGACTTTTCCATGTATCCCACCCACTTCGCGTATAGCACCCATTGTTCCTATTTTCAAGTGTGGTGATTCTGCTGGAATCAAATTCATACCATCCCATATCAGTTCTTACAGTATGTACAAAACTTTTCAAAGATTATTACATGAACAATTGTCTAATTATTTCTCTAAATGCAATATAATTTCACAACTTCAATAAGGATTTAAAAAATGCCACAACACTACTTATGTTATATCAAATATTACTGATGATATTTTTACATCTCTTGATAAAGGACATAGTACACCATCTCTTTTTTAGATTTGCCCACCATTTGACACAGTAAATCGCACAAACCTGTAGGCACACCCTGTAACAATGCAACAGAATGTATACCCTGCAAAAGCAATTTGAATCAGAGAACAAGAAAGCAGTAAAATGTAAGCAAAAAACGGTAACAAAACCTGTAAGCACAAAAGAAAATAACACACAGTAAATCTGCCTAGCCAAAAGAAGCCTTAATTTTTGTATGATAATGTTGTTCCTTGCTCTGTCCTTACAAGCAAACCTAGAAGAAAAGAGCTCAGGTGAAGCTAGGTGCCTTTGCCAGCAAACCTAGTCTTTCAGTTTGTATATCTTTTTGGCAAAAATGGAGCTGTACATGTGAAAGAGGACCAATGAACAGGTTCAAACAGATCCTCCAGAGGGGTATAGCGAAGCAATCTAATTCCTTCAGGAGCTCTTTTTTTTTATTATTTAGCTTTTTGATAATTTCCAGAAGTGTGAAATTTATAGATTGTGTTTGTCATTTGTGTGTACTAAAGTGCTTGACAACACAGACTGTCCCAGAGGGTGACTGAAAAGCATAGTAGCAGCGGCTGCAGCAGTACTTTATTACCAGCATTACTGATTTCTGGTTTGGGGGGAGAATGTCCAGAAGTGATAAATTTATAGATTGTGATTGGCAGTAACTTGTTTACACTAAAGTGCTTATACTGAAATTTGGCCTACTTTGTTTTTCTGGAACATTTGCACTACTGTAGTGCAGTCAGTTACATGAAGGGTAGCCTCTGTGTGTGTGTGTGTGTGTGTGTGTGTGGGATGGTGGTGGTGGACAGTGAGACACACAGTGCAGCACCCCATAAAGCAGCAGATGAGAACAATTTTAGTGATAGTGTAAGGACTGTACAGTTGCACAAGACAATAGATTGGAAATCAGATTTTTTCTTTTGAATGGATGAGAACACAATAATTTCAATAGATAGAACAAAAAGTGGTAGCAGAAAAGAAGAAATACAGACAGAGAGAAATAAAGATGAACATTTTAACACAGGGTAAAACAGCAAGATAAAAGAAAATAACTGGGTTGGAGGGCTAGGGCCTCGGAACAGAGGGTGCACCGCTATGTCTCAGTTAGGCCAAACCCTCCAGAATGGTTTGTTGATTGCGAAGCACCACCTCCAACAGCTCCTTCATGCCTGCAACATGCTGGGAGAGCTCCCCTACCTCCCTTTGGAGCTGTTCAATTTAAACACGGTTGGATGTGGAAGGAGGATCTGAGGCTGGTCTCTCAGGTGACCCTCCCCACTGCAACACTAGAGTCTGACTTCGGGTCTCTCTTCCAGTCCACTCCATCTCTCCCTCTTGCACCTTCGCACCATGTTTCTTTCTCTTGCCATTGTCTGGCAGGATGGCACCAACCCTCTCACCACCTTTTTTTCCCTGATGCTTCTTCCACTCTTTGTGGTGCCTCCATCTATGGTGTGTGTGTGCAGCCCACCTGTCCCCAAATGGGTCCTTTGTTTCCCACACCGAACAACAGTGTGGCATAGTTTGCACATAACCACGCCATTGTTGGTGAGCTCCATATCAAGGATGTCCCAGATGAGGGACTTCGGCTGCAGCTGATGAGAGGAGGAGCAAGATGGTCCTGGCTGCTGCATCTCCTCCTCCTCATAGTACGCAGGTGGTGGTGGTGATGATGAAGGCAGCACGATAGCTGGCTGGGCAAGAGCTTCCTTAAGTATTGGTGATAGTGGTTCCCTTGCCTGATCTTGTTGCTTGGGGTGCTGTTTGAGGGGTGCTGGGTGCTGCTGCTGTCTTCTCCACCTTCTGTTGGTGCCGTGGCTTAGGTCCTCTTGATCTGAAAGGCACATCTCCAATCTGCTGACTCACCTCTGCATCCCCCTCTTCTTCTGATAACCATGACCACCAATTTTAGCACCCCCCCAAAAAAGACAGAGTAGAAAGAGTAAAAAAAAACAAACAAACACGCTAACAAAGATGAAAAATAACACAAATAAAAGTGTACACTATAAAGGAAATAACAGGTAAAAGACAACTAAACAAAGATTCACACACTCTACAGTACAAATAAGATGTAGAAGAAGCAAAAGAAAGCTGGAAAAATGTTTTCTTCTGTCTAACTTTTGGTATCAAAAAATCAGATCTGTCCCCTTCTACCCACTAGTTCAGACTGCAACGTGAAACTAAGGATGAGTCAGTATATAGAGCAGTAACAAATGACCTGCAGGAGTTGGTTTTCATGTGACCTCAAGCACTTGTTTATGTTTACCATCAGGAAGCATCCATGTTTTAAAGCGGACTTGATTAACTGTGTTACCAGCGAAGTTAACATACTTCACCTGATTGTCTTAATGGTGAAGTTACCGTGAAGTCACGGGTGAAGTTACATAGGTGAATTTACAAGCTGATGGCAAAAATTCGAGGATTGCTCTGTGCGCCAGTAAATTAAAACTTCACAACATCTCTATATTTGACCAATGATCACTTAGAAATACCTGAGTATGCAACTGAAAATAAACTTATTTTAGTTTTTTGGGGGGGATTTGAAATCTGTGTCCAGCTTTCAATTGCTTAATGCTGGTGAGCAGAGGTTCAATAGTGCTTATGGATGCACTGCAAATTTGAGGGTACAATGGGAACTGTGTATTACATGAAGATTTAAAGCCAGTCTCCACAGAGTGAAGAGAGGACCAAGTCATAAGCACAGTTTCAGCCACTGAGCATGCATCAGTTATCCAACACACCCCTATGGCACCATGCCAAGAATCACTGTACCTACAATTTGAGCATGCATCAGTTATCCTACACACCCCATGGCACCATGCCAAGAATCACTGTACCTACAATTTGAGCATGCATCAGTTATCCTACACACCCCATGGCACCATGCCAAGAATCACTGTACCTACAATTTGAGCATGCATCAGTTATCCTACACACCCCATGGCACCATGCCAAGAATCACTGTACCTACAATCTGAGCATGCATCAGTTATCCTACACACCCCATGGCACCATGCCAAGAATCACTGTACCTACAATCTGAGCATGCATCAGTTATCCTACACACCCCATGGCACCATGCCAAGAATCACTGTACCTACAGTACATTTTCCCAAGGGTCAGCATCTCTAGGTCCACACTATGAACAATGCCATCTCAGGTGAAGGCTCAGCATGCCAATCAAACTAGTAACATTTTCCACCTTGAACCCAGGGCCCCCTGTCCAGACATTGGATTAGCTAAGCCCCAGTAGTGACTGTTGTGTAGGGGCTTGGACCACCAGTGGGAGCAGGGAGTTTCATATTCCGTGATCTCTGGAATATTCAACAAACATGAAGTGGGACCCTGTAACACTAACTCAAATGACAGTTATTTAACATTGATATCTTTTGGCCCCCACCTCAAACAGTTTTGTGTGGTAATATGTTAGTATAGGAGAAGTCATGTGTGTTTTTTTGCTGTGTGAACAGGGAAATGAAGCTGAGTTCTTCTGGTCACTGGGTGAGTGCAAGTAAGACAACCCTTATATTGGTAAGTATGGCTCCTCATGGCCTGTCCCAAATTTTACAGTGGACTGAGTTTATGGCTCCTCATGATATGTCCCCACATTATACAGTAGATCAAGTTTACTTACATTTAAAAAAAGACTTTCTATGCAGCAGTGAAACAAAAATGTTTTTCAAAAAAAAGCTAGTTTCAACTACAGTTACCTCCTCCTCCTCCTCCACCCTCTATGGGTTCACCTGAAGGCAAGCTTCAGTTGTACCTGCATGTGATCTTCCAGGGTGTCCCCTGCCCTCAGACTGTTTAGCCTTGCCATTTAGCAGGTTTAAACTAAACCAGTCCATGTGCATGTCCCATCACTAGGTAAAATGTGCCAGAAGACTGTGCTTTTCATTTGCTTTCTCAGTTCTTGCTGCCTATTCAGTCGAGTGGGCCAGTAGCTCACTAGCCCTCTGGCCAACTCATGTATTTTCAATCCAATTATAGAAATGAAAGGAAAGTGTGACTTTTCCTTTCATTTCTGCAACTGATTGATCAAATTGCTTCGCAGTGGCTGAACTGCATGGAGAGAAAAGAAAGAGAACATGTATTTCTCATGAACTGTTGTACCTTATATTTGTGTTTTATCTTTCTGCTCACATCGTGCCTTGTTGTGTTTGTCAATTTGCTGCATTGGCCCTTATTCTATTGTAGTTATTGTATGTATGGTCCTTATTGTATTGTAGTTATTGTATGTATGGTCCTTATTGTATTGCAGTTATTGTATGTATGGTCCTTATTGTATTGCAGTTATTGTATGTATGGTCCTTATTGTATTGTAGTTATTGTATGTACTGTATGGTCCTTATTGTATTGCAGTTATTGTATGTATGGTCCTTATTGTATTGTAGTTATTGTATATATGGTCCTTATTGTATTGCAGTTATTGTATGTATGGTCCTTATTGTATTGTAGTTATTGTATGTATGGTCCTTATTGTATTGCAGTTATTGTATGTGTGGTCCTTATTGTATTGTAGTTATTGTATGTATGGTCCTTCCTGTATTTTAATTTATTGTATGGTATCTTTGCTTGTCACTATTGTATTGACTGTCTTATAACCTTCTGAATCGTACCTGAAAACATTCACAACTGTGCCTAGTGTCCTCACCTGGTCAATAAAAAGTAAGAACTAAAATAATAACAATATTAGCATACCTGTCAAATGTACCTTTCTAGGTACCTACTGTACTATGCTGCTCACATACATTTTTTTCATTTGCGCGATACTAACCCTTACCAGGTTTACTATGGTATTTCTAAGCAAAATGTGGCTGCCATGTTTATCTTGAGAAAAAAAAAAACTATATTAAAACATTTATAAAATACTCGAATTTTTGAAGAACTGAATTTTACCACCAACTTAAAACTGAAAGATGCCTGGACTCTTTTACAGTAACAAAACAAAACAAAAAAAGTTAGGGTCAAATTTTTTGCCCAGTGTTGTTGCACTGCTGCTTTAAATGACCTTTTTGAAAGAAAAATTGGACCCATTTCTTTGGCACAAATGTGCTGATAAATAGTCTATTCCCATGGTGCTGTGCATGAGACACTCAATCAAACTAAAAGTACACTGTGGAGTCCCAAAGAAGACATTCTCAGCCTATACTGGATCAGATGTACAAGACTGTTTAAAAGGTGATGTCTGTTCTGGCATAGCCTTGTCTGTCTGTCTTGCTCAAGTATTTCCATACCCATGATGCCTTGCTCTGGGAATGAGGCTTGAGAGTATGTGTATAGTTTGGAGATCCGCTCAAAAGCACTCAAAATAAGTGTTTCACTCACCAATGAAAGAAGTGCTGTGAATGACTGGGAGCATCACATAACACGGCCTCAATCTATAATTGTACAAATAGCACAGGGAAGACAGTGAGCCCAGTGGTTAGAGCACAAAGTTGTGAATCAGGAGGCTTGTGTTTTTTTATGCTTCCCCACGGGCCTAACCCCACCACTACTTTGAGTCGCTAATGTCCCTGATACCCACGGTCTCACCCGTGCTGCCTCCTTCCATTGGTCACGTCAGCCATGCACCCTGCACCTGGGGTGTCTGTGCACTAACCTTACCGAAGACCCTCCCCAGTGGGGGACAGGGAGAGAGATTAGGAAAGGGAAAGGGAAATTGTTTAACCAGGAAAGGCACACTAACAAGCTTGTTTCCAGGTGTGACCTGGGAGCACAAGGAAGTTAAGTAACTTGCTCAGGGTCACACAGTATGCAAGTGGGGGCCATGAGATTCAAACCCAGGTTTCCAGGTTTGCAGCTCAGAGCCTTAAACCACTGTACTACACTGCCTCCTAAAGATTACTGAGTATGGTGCCTCTGGGGCAGGCACTGGGGATGGTGGAGGTGTGCTCTGGGAACCTCAGCATGGAGGGAGACGAGACCATTATCTGGAAGGGCTGGGCAGCCCATTTTCTATTTTCTAGCCTCACCCACCTGCATTGGTTCTGTCACAGTGTGCATCCTGCAGGGGGATGCCCAGCAGTGCAAGTGCACCCACACTGCCTAGGATGCCACTTCAGTCCTCCATCAGGAGCTGCTATAGAAGCGGTACAGCAACTCCCACCCCTCAAGGAGGGAATCTTCCAAAGGATGCTCTGAAACCCCTTCCTGTCAGCATCCGCTCCTGCGTCCCTGGGCTCGGGCACGAACCAGGTTGTCAGTATGCAGACTGAACTCCCATCGCTCAGCACCATGGAGCTGGCTAGGAGACTTGAGTTTAAAACCCACAACAGTCCATGGCTCACTATATGACCTTAAGCAAGCCACTCCTGGGTGCAGGAATGCATATGCATGGCTTACAAGTTAACTTTTTTTTGGGGGGGGACCATCTGGGCCTTGGCTGTCGATAGTGGTTGCTCCTGCTGTGTGATAGACATCTTACTGATACTATGATTGTTGTGCTTTATTTCAATTAGACAGGATGCTAAATGGATAACATGGAGTACTGCTGTAATTCTGCTGGTTGTAATAACACAGCGTACAGAGAGAATGAAACAAATGGGGCTAGTAATACAATTATGGAACTCCAAATAAGGTTCTAGTGCATAAATGTTATTTTAGTTACATCCCCAAATCACTTAGCCTCCCTGTGCACTTCTTCTGCTTCTCTTAGGTGAGAAACTGAGTAGAAGCAAGACACCACTGTATGCAACAGATTACTTAGCTGTTGGACTATTTGGAGTAAAAGAAAATGTGTAAAACCAAAAAGAACAGTTCCTAGCCTTGTATATAACAAAGCAAACAAAAAAATGAAATATCTTTTTAATTTATTGGTATAATAAGATTGCATCTGTAGTGTAATGTTTCTGAGTAAACAAAAATTGAGTTTATGTGTCAGACCCAAGACTAAAACCTATACCATGCTGAAAACATGGGCAATTAAGTAAACCAAAAAGTAACAAACATGACCTACCCAGCGAATCAGGAATACGAGCTGTACCAGCATCTTATAGCCAGGATTTCATTCAAAGGGGTTTAAATGTTTATTTAATTGCAGAGTCAGCCCTTTAATAAAAATACACGTACACTGGTGCCAGACAACATCAAACACAGTGTACTATTTACACCAGGCCACACAGCCCAAGTTTGGTGTTTTGCCAAGTGGCTCTAAAATAACTTTTCATTTAACAGGAAAACAGGTTCAGTGTCGCTGATGTGTCAGCCTGTTCAGTACTTGGAGACGAAGCTTGCCAATTAAACTAGGCGCACGGTCTTGATTACATAGAAACATAAAGTTGACTGCAGATAAGAACAGCAAGGCCCATCCAGTCTGCCCATTTCTTTTTCTACCTTATGAATGTGCCATCGGCCTTTGCTCTGTCAATGGCCTATCTATTCATACTCATCTGTATTGCTCCCTTATGCCTATCCCATGCCTGTTTGAAGCCCTGCACTGTATTCATATCTACCACTTTCTGAGGTAGGCCGTTCCATGCATCCATCACCCTTTCTGTGAAAAGAACTTCCTCACATTACCCCTTAACCAGCTTCCCTCTAGTCTCATGCTGTGACCTCTTGTCCTGCTATTTTTCTTATATTGAAACATGTTAGACTCTTTCACCTTGTTAATGCCCTTAAGGTGTTTGAATGTTTCGATCATATCACTTCTCTCCCTCCTTTGCTCTAGAGTATACATATAGAGCTCCATTAATCTATCCTCATATGTTTTCTGATGCAGTCCCTGCACCATTTTGGTTGCCCTTCTCTGGACTGCCTTAATTTGGTTAATGTCCTTGTGAAGGTGTGGCCTCCAGTACTGCACCAGTGCTCCAGATGGGGCCTAACCAGTGTCTTGTAAAGAGGGATTATTACCTCCCTCTTATGACTTGTGATACCCCTACTAATACACCTCAACATTCCCCTAGCCTTACCTACTGTTTTAGTGGTCTGCTTGGATGATTTCAGGTCATCTGTGATGATGATGCCCAAGTCTCTTTCTTCCCTTGTGACTGCCAGCAACTCCCCTCCCATCCTATAGGTGCTTCAGGGTTTCTCTTCCCTATGTGCATGATAGAAACATAGAAACATAGAAACATAGACTTTGACGGCAGATAAGGACCGCTAGGCCCATCTAGTCTGCCCATTTCCCTACCTACAGGATAGGCCGCAGATCCTATTTAACCAACAGCCTATATCTTCCTGCCCCCCACAAGAATTGCCTTATGTCTGTCCCATGCATTCTTGAATTCTCCCACAGTTTTAGACTCCACAACTTCCTCAGGAAGGCTGTTCCATGCATCCACTACCCTCCTGTGAAATAATACTTTCTCACATTGCCCTGAACTGCCCTCCTTCTATCTTTAAATTGTGTCCCCTTGTTCTTGCAAGTCTCTTTTTCTGAAAGATGCTACCCTCTTGGACTTTGTTGATTCCTTGAGGTACTTGAAAGTTTCTATCATGTCCCCCCTCTCCCTTCTTTCCTCAAGGGTATACATATTAAGCTCCTTTAGTCTCTCCTCATACGGCTTCTCTTGCAGACCCTGCACCATTTTAGTTGCCCTCCTCTGGACTGCCTCTATCCTGTCTATGTCCTTGCGGAGATGGGGTCTCCAGAACTGGACACAGTATTCCAGATGGGGTCTCACCAACTGTCTATACAGAGGATAACAACTTCCTGTTTTCTGCTGCTGATGCCTCTCCTATACATCCCAGTATACCCCCGGCCTCCCTACTGCCTTCTCACATTGCTTGTAACCTTAAGGTCATCTGATATGATTACCCCAGGTCCCTTTCCTGTTTTGTTGTTGTTACTACCTCCCACCCATTGTGTATTCTTCCCTGGGTTCTTGTTTCCCAGGTGCATTATTTGCACTTTTGCATTGCATTGAATCCTAGCTGCCATCGTCGGACCATTCCTCCAACCTTGCCAAGTCCCTTTTCATCCTTTCCACGCCTCCTTGTGTATCAACCCTGTTGCAGATCTTTGTGTCATCTGCAAAAGGCATACTTTTCCTTCCAGTCCCTCTGCAATGCCACTTATGAAGACATTAAAAGGACTGGACCCAATACTGAACCCTCGGTACTCCACTAGTAACCGCCCTTTCTTCAAGTGGACTCCATTTACAATTACCTTCTATGTCCTGTTGTCCAGCCAATGTTTACCAGGCTACCACCCTGGAACCCACTCCCAGGCTGGTTAATTTGACTAATAATCTTTTGTGTGGGACTGTGTCAAATGCCTTGCTAAAGTCTAGGTAGGCCATGTCCACAGCCCTCCCTGGTCTACTACTTTGGTCACCCAGTCAAAGAAATCTATTAGATTCGTCTGACATGACCTTCCGCTGTGAACCCATGCTGCCTTGGATCCTGTGCTCCACTGACCTCTAGGTACTCAACTATTTTTCCTTCAGAGTGACTCCATCACTTTCCCTACCACAGAGGTCAGACTGACAGGTCTGTAGTTTCCTGCCTCTGTCTTGGTCCCACTTTTGTGAAGGGAATCACATCCGCCTTCCTCCAGTCCTCGGACCACACCATCCTCCCATGATTTATTAAAAGAGTAGCCAGTGGTTTCACTAGTTCCTTCCTTAATTCTTTTAGAATTCTGGGTGAATTCCATCAGGACCCATTGCTTTGTCCACCTTCAGTTTTAGAGTTCTTGCAGAACCCTTTCTTCTGTGAAAGGACTGGGATTGACCCCCCTATCAAGAGTGCTTCTGTTAATTGGATTAGGCACTTCCCCCTCCTCTTTTGTGAATACTGAGCAGAAATATTCGTTCAGTATTCCTGCTTTTTCACTGTCCCCCTCTGCCCACCCACCGTTTATTCTATTCAGCCTCACTATCCCTCCCTTTGTCTTTCTACGCTCGCTGATGTACCTATAAAAGGTTTTATCCCCCTTCTTAACTGAGTTGGCTATCTTTTCCTCAGTTTGGGCCTTTGCTATTCTGACTTCCCTCCTGCTTCTTTCTGCCTTAACTGGTACAGCTCTGTCCTGCTCCTTCTGTGTTTCCTTATACTTCTGGAATGCTATCTTTTCTTCCTGACTTTCACAGCCACCTCTCTTGAGAACCATAGTGGCTTTTCTTTCGTTTGATTTGTTTATTTGCTTCACAAAAGGTTGTTGCCTCTGTGATGGCAGTTTTGATAATTCCCCATTGTTGCTCCACACTCCTTCTAGCCTGTTTGCTAGTGCTTTTCTGAGGCACTCTCCCATCTTGCCAAAGTCAGCCCTCCTAAAGTCCAGTACCCTCACTTTTGTATGGCTTGACTCTGTAGCTGAGTTTACATGAACCACACTGTTTGATGGTCACTTGTCCCCAGATAGCAACCCACTTCTAGATCTGAGATCCTCTCACTGCCCCGTTTGAGAGTCACGAGGTCTAAGATTGCTCCTCACAGTGGGTTCGAAACTAGCTGTCTAATGCTGCCACCTGGAGGCGTCAAGAATGGCCCTGCTCTTGGATGTCGCTGCAACAAATGTGCTCCAGTTAACATCTGGCATATTCAGGTCTCCCATCAACAGTATCTCCCTTTCTCTGCCATTCTAAGAATGCCTTCCATCATATCCTTGTCCATTCCTTCCCCTGACATGGGGTCTGTACTAACCCTGTGCAGATTGTGGTGCCCTTTCCAGTCTCCAAGGTGACCCACAGTGCCTCCTCTCCTCCCTGTTTACTCTTTTGTTCAGTTGCTTTTATCCTTTCCTTTACATAGAGCTACTCCTCCCCTCTTCTCCCTGCCTGTCTCTCCTGTAGGTTATGTACCCTGGTATGTTAACATCCCAGTCATGGTTCTCTGTGTACCATGTTTCTGTGACTGCTCGATATCCAGGCATCCTCTTCCATTAAGGCCACCAGCTCAGGGAGCTTGTTGCCCAGACTACGGGCATTGGTACTCATTACCCTCCATTTCCTGATGGCCTTACCCCTTTTGCCCCATCCCTGTCCTTCTTGCCTTTGTCACTTTCTCCATTTACCCCTGCCCTTCTCCCTATCGACACCTCCATGTTGGTGTTTGCCACACTTACTACCGTGATTGTTTGGGGGCTAGGATTTTCCTGCTCCTTTCCAGTGCCTCCCCCCTTGGCTAGTTTAAAAGCTTGCCAATGAAGCATTTAAACCTATCACCTAGGATCCTGGTTCCCCTCCCGGACAGATGCAGCCCATCATGCTAGTATAGGCTTGCATCACTCCAGGTGGACCCCCAGTCCCCAATGAAGCCAAATCCCTGAGCTCCACACCAGTTTTTCAACCACTGATTGAATCCCATGATGCGGAACACCCTAGCCTCTCCTATGCCATAGATGGGTAGCACCTCCGAGAAGGTTACCGTGCGTGCTACTGGACTAAGGCCCCCCCAATTCCACAAACTCTTCCTGCACTTCTTCTAATCCCTTTCTTAGCCAGGTCATTTGTCCCTAAGTGGACAATGACATCCAGCTCCCTCCCTGTGCAGCTGCTCGGCAATCCTGAGGATTCGGCCCTGTCCCTCCAAGCCATGGCACCAGGCAGGCTACCTACCTCCCTCTCCCTTCCTTGCCCAGTTCTACCTTCCTAACAATGGAGTCCCCACCAGGAGTTGTTTCCTTCCCCTGCAGGGTCCCCTGCCACCCTCCTGTGGGTCTCCTTTGTGGAGGTTCCAACATCCTCCTTGGTCTCCACTGAGATGCCTCCATAGAGGAACCACACTTTGCCAGAATGGCATAGGATGTGGAGAGATACAACTGGAGGGATGTGCCTCTGTTCCACCACCCACACCCTCTCTGAGCCCACTGTGGTCCAACCACTCCTCTTTCTTGGCAACCTCCAAGGCAACGGCAGTGGCACTGGTGGTCCCTGGATGGAAGAGGAGGTTCCACAAATCCTGGCCAACTCAGCCAGGAGATGAGCAACCTCCTCCCTCAGCCCAGAGAGATGCCTGCAGATGGGACCACACCGCATCCTCCAGAACATCTCCCGGAAGACTGCTGCTCCACAGCCACTGCACTGCACCACTCCAATCATGTCTTATTTCTGGCCCCTTAACTGTTTGCAATCCTTACTCTTTCCTCTGTTTTTTTCTCTCTCTCCTTACTTTCTGCCTGTGTGCCCTTTAAGCTCCTGATTGTCCTGTTCTGAGACAAGAATATCCTATATTTCTCAGTAGACACGCTTACTTGTTCAGAGGCAGACCTCCAGCAGCTAGAGGGGCCGGAGAGCTACTCTTGCCCTTCTAGGATGGTGGGTCCTTGAGTGGTTCTGTGATCACTCACTTCCTGCCCCTAAACAGGAAGTTCCTGTTGTCAGTCAAATCCTGTGCCTATAAAAATAGAACTAGCTTTGGGTGGGGGGTGGAGCGGAGGGAAGGAGGGCAATATAGTCCCAGTAGAGAAGTTCAGTCACACAGCAGTCCTTTCTCCTGGAGTCTTCTACCAAGCTATTAGCAGAATCTTTCTAAGGCAGTCTTTAAATGTAGCTTCCTTCTAGCTAAGCCACTCACCCTACTTACCAGATCTTTCTACAAGTAATTTAAACCTCACAACAGTTAAGTCCTTTCAATCACCTGAGATTTATACCTAGATGACTTTTCAGTTACCCATTCAGTTCAGTTAACCCAAACACACACTTTTTTTGTTTTGTATTGTATAGTTTTTACCCTAAATTAAGGTCTAAATACAAAGTTCTTCTACTTTTAGTCCCAGCAGAGAAGTTCAGTCACACAGCAGTCCTTTCTCCTGGAGTCTTCTGCCAAGCTATGATGTTGCACTTCTTTCGTTAAACCCTGGCTGCCACTCTTTCACCATTTTGCCAGTTTATCCTGATCTCTTCTCATTCTGCCCACCTCATCTGGATCACCTATTCTGTTGCAGATCTTGATGTCATCTGCAAACAGACAAACCTTACCCTCCAGTCCATCTGCAATGTTACTGATGGAAATATTGAAGAGAACTGGCCCCAGGACTGATCCCTGAGGTACCCCACTTGTGGCTTGCATCTCTTTTGATTCTATACCATTTACCACCACTCTCTGTTTTCTACCCATCAACCAGTTTGCCACCCAGTTGACCAACTTCTGACCCACCCAAGCCTACCCAGCTTATTTATCAATCTTCTACGTGGAACAGTATCGAAAGCTTTGCTGAAGTCAAGGTAGGCGACATCAACTGCTCCCCCTTGGTCCACCACTCTGGTTACCCAGTCAGAGAAATCTATGAGATTAGTTTGACAGGACCTTCCTGTTGTAAACCCATGCTGTCTTGGATCCTGTGCTCCAATGGATTCCAGGTGTTGCACTATCCTTTCCTTAAGGAGTGCCTCCATAATCTTGCCCACTACTGAGGTAAGACTGACTGGTCTGTAGTTCTCTGCCTCCTCCCTGCTACCACTGTTGTGGAGCGGGATCACATGAGCCCTTCTCCAGTCTTCTGGGACCTTGCCTGTGCTCAGAGACTCACTAAACAGTTCTAATAATGGCTCTGCTAGTTCCACGCTTAGCTCCTTTAGTACCCTGCAATGTATGCCATCAGGTCCCATTGCCTTGTCCACCCTGAGGTTATCGAGCTCTTGTAGGACCCTTTCTTTTGTGAAGGGACTAGTGCACATCTCCCTCCACCCTGTGTCCATGGTGCTGAGCTATGGGCTCTGCCCTACCTTCTCTTCCATAAATACTGAGCAGAAGTATCTATTTTGGATAGATGCTTTACATGGTCCTCTTCCTCACACACCCCATTATCCTTTGATCTTAGCAATACCTCTGGACTTTCTCCTTTCACTAATGTATCTATAGAAAGTCTTGTCACCTTCTTTACTGTTCATGCTAGTGTTTCCTCAGTTTGGGCCTTTGCCTGCCTTACTGCCTTCCCTGCTTCCCTTAGGGAAGTTTGGTATGCCTCCCTATCTTCATATCGCTGCGTTCCCTTATATTTCCTGAAGGCCAGCCTTTTGGCTCTGACCTTTTCTGCTACTGTTTTTGAGAACCAAAGTGGTTTCCTTCTTCTTTTGCACTTCCTTTTCTCTCTAACACAATGGGATGTTGCTTCAAGTATCGTATCCTTAATATTTGCCTACTTTGCCTGTACTCCCTCACCTGTATTTCTTTTTGCCAGGGCTAGCTTAACTCTGTTGGCCATCTTATCAATGTCAGCTCCTCTGAAGTCCCATATTTTTGCCTTGGAATGGGATGATTTAGTTCTAGTGGCCAAATTGGACCATACCATGTGATGGTCACTTGTCCCCGGTGACCTTCTACCTGGAGATCTGTGATTCTTTCCCTGTTAGTCAGTACTAGATCTAGGATAGCCCTGTCTCATGTGGGTTGTTGTACCAGTTGTTTGAGGCCCTCTGCCTGCAGGGAATCCACCATGCATCTAGTTCTGGCAGATGTTCCTGCTGGTATTGATAAAGGCCATGTAACCCTTATGGACAGGGAAGGGGTGATGGGCTGGCTATCCAGACTATTGGTGTAAAAAGATGAGGCCACTTGAACAGGAGCCACTTTGAGACCTCATTGGGAAGGGGAGGGTTAATGTAGACTTCACCTGTTTGGATGTGTATTCCATTCACTGTTAAGCACATTGACCTCACCCAGGATCCTTATATTTTTTTGTTTCTTGTTCTCAAAATGTTGACAAAAACTCAAGGTTGTCTCTTCTCTTAACTCAAAGCCCAGTAGATTATTCTAGGCAGCTTTAGGTGCTCCAAAAATGAACACGTTATTTATGAGGAACTATAAGTCACTGCTCTGACTGATGATTTCTACCATCGCTCCTCTGCTCCAAAAATGAACACGTTATTCATGAGGAACTATAAGTCACTGCTCTGACTGATGATTTCTAACCATTGCTCCTCTTCAGCCACACACGGCTGTTAATGGAAAATGTACTGAAAGTAAGGCTTGATTCCTGAGTGTCTCAGGTGTCTGAGGCACTGCCTCTTTGCAATACCACTGGTCTGCCTTGGGTATTGCAGTGGCTACCCCTGTCTTGTGGGCTCAACAAGTTTGAGGTGCTTGGGTCCTTTAAACACCTGTCTGAGGGATCCAAGGCTAAAGATACAAAATAGTGCAGTGCCCTTACCCAGAGAAAGGTTAAAGTGGGCCTGCCAGGTGTAAGTAAGGTGCAACCCTCTGGATGCAGTGCCTCCCCATGTGCCCACAAGACTGCCCCACCTGTGAGCCAGTTCAATGCAGTAAAAATTCTCACAAAGCATGCACTTATCACTTTGAAACAAATAGCATGCAGAGAAGGAATTACAACAAAAGAACAGGAACTTTATTTAAGGTGAGGCTTAAGGACCTAGACAGAAAAAAAGAGTTAGCAGCAATTAGGTACAGCGGTATAGTTGTTCACAGCTGGTGTTCTGTGCCCTCCTAGGCCCAGTTTAAGTAGTATTTCCCTGGGCTGTACCGCAGTGTCCTTTTAGGTTCAACCCATAACTATGCCTACCCCCATACCACACATGCACAGTACATGCTTTCCTTAGCTCACTTGTACTGAGGGCACTGCCCTCCTTTCCACTGTTACCAGTTTAATATCCTTAGTTTTACCTATGGAGTTCCCAGTGCTTCACTGGGTGCTCAGCCATAGAAACAATGTAGTCCAGATGACGTTGCGCTGCTTGGCCAGCAGAAATGCCCCCAAACAAAAAGTTAACAGTGCTTTGTAAATCAGCAATCCCAAACCCAAAGGCTCTTAACCCACAAATGGATACTTGCAATTATAAGTCTAATTAATAATTACTGAGCCTAGTGAGGCTCCTGATTGAGCTACTGGATCGGTTAATAAATCCGCTGCCAGCTGACACTATGCAGCACACACAGATCACATCACTCTGCATAAAACCGTAAGTTAAAATAAATGGGAAAAAGAAAATCGTTATTGCAATTAGACTTGTAATTGCAATAACAATATAACTAGTCATTTCCTTGATTAATGACTGGCTGGAGAATGGCCGAGGCCCAGGAGGCGTGTTAGTAGGAAAAGCCCTGAGTTTAATCACAATTTCCTGAACGAGGATATCCCTCAGTGCAGGGATGATGATGCTATTCACAGTGAAGCCCTCTCTAGCTCGCTTTGTATCTGTCTCTTCAGCTGTATCTCGCTCACCTGTTTCAGAGATCAGTGTCTGAGGGCTCAGGCCCTCCCTATGGTTCAAGTTAGGCCTCTGATAGTTCCAACATTTGGCAGCTGAATTTCTGATTCACAGGGCAGCTCCTTCTGTTATTATCTGAATTAATTTGCCCACCCAGCACATCCTGGCATCTGGTCCCAAGGGGTGGCAATAACCAGTATGATAGGGTTATGCCCTATCTGATTTGGGAAGACTCTCTATACTGTCTCCTTTGTTTCCAAAGACTGTTGCAACAGCACTATCTTCTACTGTTCTTTTACTGTCCCAACTTTTCCTCTTAGTTCTGCCAGGTTTGTCACCTGCGGAACGCCCCTCCCCATCTCTCTATCTATTACCCTCAGTTATTTTTCCATATTTCCCTTCAAAGCCCTTCCAGAAGCACCAAGCTTAAAAAGAAGCACACAACTATAAAGAGCCAGTGCAAGTGACTGTGCTAATGCTGTTAAAACATGAATTATTTGATGCATGTGGAGTATAAATACAAAAGTGTATATTGCATCAGCAAACATGATACAGCCCTATTGGTAAAACTGTTTCCCAAAATGCTAGTTAAGTTGTAAAATACTAAGTGTGGGACACTGTTAAAAATCCATGTTTTCTTCGTATAATTTATTATTGTACAGATTACTTATAAGCCATTCAGCTCAGACAGAAGTGCTTATCGAAGCAAAGTGACTAAGGTAGTGATTGTTTTGTTTAGAGAAGCCGCTCCATCTTATATCTGTGCAGAATGAAGTAAATGGTCCCACAGGTATTTGGACTTAGGAGTCCTAAAACATTATGTCAGAAACTGACAAAGGAATAAATATTTTCTTAATAAAAACAACTTTAGAATAAATTCTCGCTCCTGCTTTGCAACACATCCCTCAGAGTCAGTGCTTAAAAGACTGTATGCCGCTTCATGAGTTCCATGCTGGGAGCATCTTAACAAAACTTTATTTTGTCTCCTTCTGTAGCCTGGCTCTAGAAAATAAAATAAGCCCTGAGACATTCATGTTTATGTTCCCGCCCCCACTGGAGCCACAAACTGGGATTCTTTATTTTGTTAATAAATCTTAAGCAGCTATTCCTCTCAGAGCTTTCATGTTAAAAGAGACTACTCAAATGCTTCTCTGTGAGTTCCATTTTCTTCGGAGTAAAAGTAAACCAAGTAAAATTTCATAGTCAGAACTCCCTCAGCTGATGCTGTGTTTAAATATTAAAAAAAATAACTTACTCTACTTAAAAATAAATTCAGGGATACAGCTAGGGGAGAACTGTGCTACCGGGCAGTGGCCAAGTGCTCTGTGTCTCTCTTTCTCTCGCTGTCCCTCACTCCTGAAACCAGCGCACTGTGGCACAGTTTGCTAAACTAAAGAATGTCTTCAGTAAAATAAAAATGACTGTTGGATGTCCTAAAAAGTCTGTGGAATATTTAAGCAATAATGACCAAAAAGTCGGTCATTTCCTAGAGATTAACAACTGGCTGGGGGGGAAGGGTAGCCCAAGGTGCAGCTGAGGACCACCCCCTCCCAGCCGGTCATTAATCAAAATTAAATGATCAGCTCTGAGGCCATTATTGGGATTATAAGTCTAATCACAGTAATGACCTTTTGGGGAGCAGTTTATTTTACTATTTTTTCAGTTGTTTGTGTGGTGTCTCATGGCGCTACTCCAAAGGCTGCTGCATGGTGTCCTTGCGTACTAATCACAGTACATTGCGGTCACCATTTTCGAGGAAGCACAAATATTTTAAGATTGAAATATTGCTGACTCCTGTTTTATTGTTGGTATTCAGGAAGCCTCCTTACTCATTTTCTTATGCTTTAATAGTTCAGTGTTAAGTGAAATATCGGCGGCATGAGTGGCTGCCTTGCTGGGCATTTCTTAGAGATTGCAGACTGGCATAGCAGCCAATGAATGAGCTCCTTTAGCTCATGAATAATTAATTAGACTAATAATTAGAAACATTGCTAGATAAAAAGGTCTGAAAACAGCTCAGTGCCTACACAATTTTTTTTATTTCTTTTTTTTTTTTTGTTGAGTATTTTTTTTCTTCTCTCTGTAAATATGTGTGCACAACACTGCATAAATTAAGGTCAAAGCATAAAAAGGAATGCTCCTGCATTCAAATTTAATTTTCTTGCAGTACTTTCAAAAACAAAATACAAAGAAGTAAAAGAACTGTACCTGAGGCAGGACCTTGATTAATGAAATTCTATAGGGGTCAGCTGGCCCACATGACAGTTCTTTTATATCCAAGGTCCAGAGTCAATAGTAAGGATGTGGCAGGAGCTACACTTGCTTATGAATCAATGTGATAGTCACCTGTCTTTTAAACTGGGAACAGTACATGAACAGTGTTCCAATATAAATCCTGCATTATCATTGTTAGAACATCCATGCTTCAGTTTTGATATCATTATATTCATTATGTAAAAAACTGTTATTTCTGTTTATTAAAAGGGAGGATCACATGACCTAGCGGTGAGTACATACACCCGCCATTTGGACCTCAGAGTTAGATCTGCAGTCAGATGGGCTCTGACTTGAAGGAGGACATGCACAGCTTTCATGTCCCAGTTTGGAATGGTGGAGAAATCCCACGCATGATTTGAAGGAGAAATTATCCTAACCTTACCAACTTGCTGTACGGAAGTATTGCTGCTTTTATTTATTTTATTTTTTTCTTATTTTAAGTCCATTAATTTCTAAATAAAGCCATGCAGACTGCATGTTGTACCTGAAAATCTCGTGTTCAGCCTATCTGTTCTCCTACAAACCTCCTACAACCAGTACCCAGCTGTGGCTGTGGAATGTCTTTGGAAATCACTGGCAGGGAAGGGGAAAAGAAAGGGGGGAGGAGGAACAATGGAAGAATCTTAAGGGAGCCATGGTGCAGGCAACAAGCCATTGCATTAGGCAAGTAAGCAAAACAAAGAGAAAGAAAAAAAACAGCATGGTTCTCAAAGGAAGTGGGCGAGAAGGTAAGGGCAAAAAGGATGGCATTCAGGAGGTACGAGAAAAACACATAGGGAAGAAGACCAGGAACTGTATCTGGAAAAGCAGAGGGTGGTAAGGAAAGCAGTCAGGAGTGCAAAGGTGCAAACAGAAGAAAAAATAGCCCAGGCAATAACAAAAGGGGCCAAAACTTTTTCAGGTACATTAGTGAACAAAAAAAAGACTAAGGGTGGGATTGTGAGACTAAAAAGGGAAGGAGGGAAGTGTGTAGAGGGGGACCAAGAAAAAGCAACAATCTTGAACAAGTATTTTCATTCAGTATCCACAGAAGAAGGGGAAGGGGAGGGACCAAAGTTGGATGGCGGAAGCACCACTGGGAGGAGGTGGACACCAATCCATTTAAGAGGAGAGGGTTTTAACGGAACTCGCTAATCTGAAAGTGGACAAGGCAATGTGGCTGGACAGGATACATCCCAGAGTATTAAGAGAACTCAGGGAGGTGCTGGCAGCACCACTGACAGCCCTGTTCAACAGTTTGCTGGAAACAGGTGCGGTACCAAAGGACTGGAGGAGGGCGAATGTAGTCCCTCTCCACAAAAGTGGGAGCAGGGAGAAGGCTGACAATTACAGGCCAGTTAGCTTGACCTTGGTGGTGGGGAAACTAATGGAAACACTACTAAAAGAAAGGTTTGTGATATATTTCAAATCCAGTGGAGCACAAGATCTGAGGCAGCATGGATTTACAGCAGGAAGATCTTGTCAAACAAATCTGATAGATTTCTTTGACTGGGTGACTAGGGAGGTGGATCAGGGAAGGGTGGTGGATGTGGCCTACCTGGATTTCAGCAAGGCCTTTGACACCATCTCACATAGGAGGCTAGTAAACAAGCTGGGCAGCCTGGGAGTGGGTCCCAGGGTGGTACACTGGAACAGAAATTGGCTGAGTGATAGGACACAGAGGGTGGTGGTGAATAGAGTTCAATCTGAAGAGAGGGGGGTGACCAGAGGGGTCCCACAAGGATCAGTGCTTGGACCAGTCCTCTTTAATGTCTTCATAAGTGACATTGCAGAGGGGCTGGAAGGGAAGGTATGTCTCTTTGCAAACAACACAAAAATCTGCAACAGTGTTGACACTCCAGAGGGGTAGAGAAATGAGAAGGACCTAAACAAGCTTGAGGAGTGGTCAAAGGTGTGGCAGCTAAGATTCAATGCAAAGAAGTGTAAAATCATGACTTGGGGGAACAGAAATGCAGGGAGGAGCACATGATGGGGAGAGGTACTGACGGCCACCAAACAGGAAAGGGACCTGGAAGTAATCATATCTGATGATCTAAAGGTTACCAAACAATGTGAGAAGGCTGTGAGGAGAGCCAGTGGAATGCTGGGGTGAATAGGGAGAGATATCTCCAGCAGAAGGAAGGAGGTGGTGATGCCACTATATAGAACATTGGTGAGACCTCATGTAGAGTTCTGTGTCCAGTTCTGGAGGCCACATCTCCAGAAGGACATAGGCACAGTAGGAACAGTTCAGAGAAGGGTGACAAAATAGTGCAGGGGTTGCACCAAAAGTCACATGAGGGGAGACTGGAGGATCTCAACATGTATTCCCTGAAGGAGAGAAGAGAGAGGGGGGGGTATATGATAGAGACTTTCAAATACCTCAAGGGTGTAAATAAGGTACAAGAGGGTAACATCTTTAAACAAAAAAAAAGATGTTCAAAAACAAGGGGCCATGATATGAAAATAGGGGGATGGGGGTGGGGTGTTGACTTAGGGGTAAAGTGAGAAAGTATTTTTTCACAGAAAGGGTGGTGGATCAATGGAACAGCCTCCTGGCAGAGGTTGTAGGGGTAAAAATGGTAGGTGAATTCAAAAATGCATGGGGCAGACATAAAGGAACTCTAGCGATAGGAAAGAGAGGGTAAGGCGCAGATCATTTAGGATCTGTGGTTATGAAACAGGTAGGAAAATGAGCAGACTAGGTGGGCCAAGCAGTCCTTATCTGCCATCAAATTCTATGTTTCTGTGTTTCTATGGTACCGATCAGGCAATTTTAGTCACAGCCTCTAGCTGCAGAACAGCAAAAGTCTCTCTTTATTGGTCCAGCCTTCAGCCTCCTTCTGCGCGGTCCATGGCAGGTAATTCCCTTCTTTTTTTCTAAGGAGAAGCTCCGTCTTTTACTTTCTCTCCTTCTCTAGCAAACACAGAGTCTGTCCCTGCAGCAGCACAGTAGCTAAAGCTGGCACTTTCAGCAATACTCACACCAGACCTGCTCTGTTAGGATTTCATGTAGATCTGGCTCTGCCCCTGCTGTATGTTGGGGAATCCACAACTTTGATTTATCAGCCGAGCTGCCAATCACTGTAGGCAGTTTTGGAGATCTTATCACTCAACTGGAGATTGGCAGCTAGAAAGGCACCAGAATTAAGTCTATCATAAGCCCAGAAGCCCTTGGGCTCTCTTCACAAGCAGTGGTTGCTGATTGGTTTCCCAGGCAGTCTTTGATTCTGTCATCATGCCAGCTTCGGTCAGAGGAGATGAAAATAGCCAACTCGGATTCCCAAGGCGACCTCTAGCAAAGGTCCTTATTTACATAAACTCTGCAGTTAAAACATTATTTGTAGCCCTAAACCTGGTATGTGCAGGTATGCCTTCAGCATCTACTTCTGCCTAGGGCAATGACTGTGAAAGACCAAGTCCAGTCAGGAGCACTGAAACAATGGTTCCATCAATGGTGGCTGGCAGCTTTGATGTGTAATTGCAAGGGAGTCTTAGTGTTATAGCAGCCCCCAATTTGGGGGGGGGGTGTTACATGAATATGCTCACTTTTCTGGGGGGAGGTAACAAGCAAGCAATAATACCTCACAGGGTGGGTGGTATTGGGCAATACCAAACCGCCCAGGACCGTAATGAGGCCCAATGCCACAGGCAGAGGGCCTTATAGCCCCTGGAAGGTCCAGTATTGCCCAATACCGCTCACCCTGGAAGGTATTGTTGCCCTTGGAAAATGGGTTTGGTATTAAATGCCTGGACTAGACATACTTTATTAACTTTACTTCAACTTCTTAAACTTACTAGTACCCCTAACAGCCTAGGCCCTCTATCTTTAATCAGGCACCATGAACATTTTACCCCTCCAAGTCTAGACCCTGGCTACAAATTTTGGGAGAACCAGGGTCTCACTTGAGTCACACACTTACTCCACAATAGGATCTGCACAACCCACCATAGTTTACAGCAGAAATACAAATGTAGGAAGGACGATCACTTCCGATTCCTGCAGGTAAGACACTTTATTCAACAACCCACACACCTTCACCGGCTGCAGAGACCCCAGTCAGATCTGGGCCTCTCTCAATGTCAAGATGAGACCGCTTTCACAGCTTTAGCAGCTGCTAACTGCCCAGCCCTCATTAGGTGCAAGCCACATTCATCTCAGGTGGGACAGAGTCCCTTCTCCCCATTGATGAGGAAGACTGGAATGCCGTCCTTTCCCAGGGATGGAGAATAACATCCTCCTCGACATGGGGTGAGTTCTATTGGAAGGTGATGGTGCGAATTTTTAGAACTCCGACAGTCACAAGACATTTTAATACTACCCACGCTGCTCAGTGCTGTTGGGCATGTGGTTCAGTGGGCTCTCACTTTCATATTTTGGGGGATTGTCCACTCTGATGCCCTTTTGGCAACAGGTACATGTGCAGTTGCAATCACTTTTAGAGGTTCCTATACCTTTCTCCTTTTCTGGTCTTGTTCTGGGTATTCTGGGGAAACCTAACCCACTTAAGACTAGACAAGAGTGCCGGTTATATCATTACCTGAGATTGGGTGCTCTTAAATGTATTACTTTAAAATGTCTCTCCCCAGTGCCACCCACTTTACAGCTATGGAAGGGGAACGTGGAAGAACTAGAGACTATGGAGAAAATTACAGCCAACCTTCGGATGATATAGATAGCTTTCTTAAGATCTGGAGGCCATGGCACCTGAAGGGGGGGGGTAAGGTTGTAGTTGCAGTGAGACAGTAATGCAGCAAATGGTTTATAGTAGGTACACAATGATTTCTTTATTTCTACATCTACGTATTACATTTTTTTATACTAACCCTTCAGAGCCTGTATATGTTCTATTATAATTAAAACTTGATTGCTATATCATTGTATTAGTTGTTATATACTCATAAAGATGTAATTCCAGAAGATAACAGGTTCTAAGACACACTGCACACACAACATAATTGAGCTGATTAAATCAATAGATGTATTTATTTTTGGTCCTTAAGGTACTACAAGTTTCCAGTTTACGGTTTATATATTTGTTCCTTAAAAGTATATATGAGGTTTCGGGTTAGCTTCAGTTTCAGTGGTGGCTGTAGGCTATGATCAATCCATCTTCAGTGGTCCTTTTCTGGATGATGTAAGTTTGATTTATTTAAAGACTTTAAACATTTTTGTGAGATGGACTTTCCCTCCAGCAGAGGATGTGCTCAACTTTTCTGCAACATAGCAACAGCTGTATTAATATATATTGAAACAGTTACTGGTTTCTGTATCAAGCAATGTCAGTAGTAACTTGTTACCTGAATTTTATGCTTATGTCTCAAAAGTAAGTGAAAAAAAAAAAAAATGGGTTTGGGTTAATTTAAATAAAAAGTTTCAAAAAATTTCAAAATGTGTTAGAAAAGTAATAATATGTAATACAAAAAAATCAAATTTGTGTAAAGTAGTCCCTGGACTGCACAGTGTTGCCATTGGCAGTAGAGGGCACTGTAGGCATTACGTTGAGTGCAGCAGTCTCCCACTTTACTTCTCCCACTTCCACTTCCCCTTCCCTACTTTAGTCTTGACATCCCCACCCACTTCAGTTTCGATATTTTAAGTTGTGGTTAAGGAGGCATCCTGTTTTCCCACCTCAGTAGTGGTTTATTTATTTATTTATTTTTAAAGTCTGGTCGGATGGAAAGTCCAGACGTTATGTCACGTGGGAGGACTTGACACCCAGAAGTAAGCATAGTGCTAAATTCACTTTCTTTTTTATTTCAAAAAATGGATCTAAGGTTTGTAATGTTTAATTTATTTTGCCTTTCTATTTGCTGGTGGGTTGTATATGCAAGCGACACTTGAGAGCAAATCTGGCATCCAAAGCAGCTGCAGCACTGGTTAGATGTGATTTTAGCAGTTATGGCACAGCGTGGAGAACAATGGTAGCGCAATAGTAATTTGGGAGCAAGAGTTGGCATGAGCTATCGATGTGATCAACCATATAGAAATGTGTTTCCACTGGCACCTTGATACTGGTAATCAGGTCAGTTGGGACTGGCACTTTTAATACCCGGGCTCTGTTGTCTGATAGACACTCACCTTGCCAGGGATATCAGCCAATCAGAGCCCGATTTTCTTAGACCATTTCTAATACATTATATGCTTGTTTCTTGATCTAATGTACTGTATAGCCAGAGCATACCCACGTTTGTTGAGCAGTATGCCCACATTTATAAATGCCACTAAACTGTATCCTTCTGACTTCATTCTCTAGCTCCTATGCTTCTGTTTGTAGCCATTCTTTCAGTTTCTCTGCTCATCATGTATGAAAATGCTCATCTGTTCAGCTTTGCAAAATTAACTCTAGTACCTATGTAAGCACCCTCTGGGTACTTATGAGTTAAAATTTTGAGTGTTAGCTGGCCCGGGACTGAGGAGCGGTGGTGGTAGGTGTCTGATTGTGCTATGTAGCTGAGGAGGATGAATGGTAGGTCCACAGATTAACTGCTAGATAGGTTTTAAGCTGGGAGGAAAAAGTAAACAAAACTTGAAAAAAGCAGGTAGATTTCTGTTCTTTTTGTGTGGTTTCAGTATTCCATTTTTATCAGGGGTACTGATCAATCAATCAATCAATCAATCAAGTCTTTATTTAACCAGGCATTCATTGTTGAGCAGAAGCTCATTTGCAAGATGGACCTGGGTGGAGCATGAACAATTGTATATACAGGTCAACACAGGTATTTATAAGGCAATACAGATAATACTCTTTACAGAGAAGAAGAAAAAAGCTCATATGTAAATAGAATTTATACAGATATTGTACAGATTACACGGTTTGTTAACATACATAGAAGTGTCTATAGGAAGATAAAGCAGGTTATCTACGGTTGCAGGAGTAAGTAACAGAAGAAAATAAAATAAAATAAAATATACACCAGGTAGAGGTGAAGGTAGAGGGAAGGAAGGGAGGTAGGGGGAGAAAGGCTAGGAGGGCACGGTGCACAGAAAGGAGTTGGTAACACAGGATGTAGAGAAGGTGGATGGAGAAAAGCAGTATGTGTGAGCCCCGGGATTGAATGCTATAAAGTACGGGGCATGGTAGGATGTCACAACCCAGGGTAGTGAGCTCCTATCTGAGGTTGGGAAAGGAAGAATAAGGGGATGGACGGGCCTAGTGTTGATAAGACGGGGATATGCGATGCATCGAGCCGAGGAGCAGTTGCAATACATGGGCAACCACATACGGACATATGAACATACGAAGAAGACAGCAGAAGAGGGCAATTTGGTCTATCAAGTCTGCTCATATTGCAGGGTCCACAGCTTAAGCTACTGTCCCTGCCTTCCCTCCCCACTCCTCCCATCCTCCCTACCCATGAGCCTTACCTTCCCCCTATGCCTATCCCGGCCTCTCTTAAAGCTGCCCACTGTCTTCAACGAGATGACCTCTTCTGGCAGCACATTCCAAGTGTCCGCCACCCTCTCTGTGAAGAAGTGCTTCCTGACCTCCCTCCTAAACCTCCCATCCTCCAGCTTAAGACTGTGCCTCCTCATGTTATGGTTGCCACTCAGCTTAAAGAGACTCTCCTTATCAACCTTATTTATCCCTTTCAAGTACTTGAAGGTCTGAATCATGTCCCCTCTCTCTCTCTCTCTCTCTCTCTCTCTCTCCGGTCTTCCAGGGAGTACATGTTCAGTGCCCTCCACCTCTTTTCTGCACGCCTTGCCCTGCTGACTGGCTATCATCTTTGTAGCCCTCCTCTGACCTTCTCCAGCAGGTTAATGTCCTTTTGAGGTGTGGCACCAATATTGAACCCATACTCTAGATGCGGCCTTACCAATGACCTGTACAAGGGCAGTATAACCTCCTCTCTCCTACTACTGATCCCATAGCTATGCATCCCTGCATCTTGTTTGCCTTTGTTGCTGCTTTTTTGCACTGCATGGAGTGCTTCAGGTCACTAATGATCATCACCCTCAGGTACTTCTCCTCCTTCTCTGATGCCGATACTCTGATTCCACCCAGGTAGTACTCTGACCTGGGATTCTTGGCTCCAATATGCACAACTTTGCAATTCTTGGCATTGAAGCCAAGCTGCCAGATCCTGGACCACCTCTCTGGCTTTTTCATATCTTCCTGTATGTCATGTATCCCTTCAGCTGTGTCAACTCTCTCACAGCACTTGGTGTCATCCGCGAATAGGCACATTTTGCCCTTAATACCATCCCCAATGACATTGATGAAGACATTGAACAAATCATGTACTGTGCAGTTCAAGAAAACAGATCTTATTTTAAAAAAACAGTCAATATTTTTCTGTTATTTTTGTCACTGACTACAGTACAGAATGTGACTGTGTGTGTATGGAGTCCAGATGCAGCAGGAGCGTCCGGGGGGGGGGGGAGTTGAAGTATTATTAGTTTTGATTTATAAATGGTTCTTTGTTTTGGTGTTATTGGGCATTATGTTTTTTCCCCCTTAATGTTTCTTGAACGGTTGGTTGAAAAGCAAGACAGACAGGAGTGGGGTGGCGAGCTTAGCTGGTTGCAAATATTTCCCTGCTAAGCAAGAGGAAAAATGATGCTGCATCTACATTGAAAATTCTAAATTGCACCATAATAGCAGTGATGCTTGTTTTTAGAGGGCTGTACTGTCAGATAGACCAGGCTTTTGGTAGGGAACTGGCTAATCAGATGTGAGATTTTACATGCTTGGTCACTACCCTGCTGTGGCGAGTGTCACTTGTTGAGTCTGGAGAACTGGGAGCAATTTGAGGGTGTAATTAGTAAGGTACATCATGGAGAGAGGGGCAATAGATGTCTGCCCAGCCCTTGTCCTCCGGCGGTGCCTGATCCTCCCCATGCCAGAGGGAGAGGCAGTGGAGTGGCAGGTAGGACTGAGCTATCAAGAGTCTCCTGCATTGGGCAAACACCCCTCACTGACAGGTAATACGAAGAGGACGTGACAGAGGAGAAACAAGAGGACTGGGCATTCCAGGCTGCCTTGGACAAGGTCAAAACCAAAAAGCCATTGGAGTGCCTTAGAGCTGGGAGGCCATCAAGCATGAAGCTATCAAAAAGCTTGGCAAATATATTTGTCCTCCATATGGACTGCTGTGACTTTATTTAAACCTTTGCCATGGTCCAGGATGGGGAAGACCAGAATCAAATATTATATCATCTGTGTGGATGCTGAGGAAGAAGAATGTACCAAGCCGGACCCTAAGTTGTATTTTGCTTAAAATGTACAGTATGCCACATGGCATTGCCTGTTTCCACCCAATAAATCCAATACAGTTTAATATTTGCCTTCTGGTGATGGTTGTGCATCCAAAAAAATCTTTTTCTGGATTAACCAAGTTGGGACTCTCATGTTCTGGGGGGAGATCAATCCCTTCTAGTTATTGTTTAAAAATGTTTAAGGGGGTTTGACTCTTCCTTCACTTTACTGGTGACAGTTTCTTTATACTAATGGTATAATAATACTAATGGATATTAATGTTTAGTGGTTTGAAAAAGGGAAGAAGAAAAACGTTGGTTTTATTCTAAAGTTAGTAGTGTGCGTAGGAGTTTGCCTGTTAATGGGGCTGAGTGTTAATGGGATTGATTAGCCTTTGCTCCTGTTGTATGAAAGAAAAAGAGAAAAGAAAACAACAAAGGAAAACAGAATAATATTGTGCATGTTTTGATAGTATTTGACATAGTATTATCAGAGTTGTATAAGCATAGTGGAGGGGATTTTAAGATGTTTGTGCCCATTCCTGGCAGCAGCACCTTAGTTTTAGAGCTAGAAATATAGAGGGGAGATAGAGAGTGTTCAGAGGTTGAAGGGGGGAGGCATGCCCCTGCTGCAGTACATGGCAGGTGACCGTGGGAACTACCCCACACTCCATGGAGTGGCTGTTACTGTTTAAAGTTAATTAAATTATTTTGCATATTTTATTCTGGAGTGGACAATGAAGTTAATCCATGTGAATGTGCGTGCTTGCCTGCTAACCCATATCCCCCCCCCCACAGCCTCTTGGAACACCCAGCATCAGACTTTGTTCCCCTGTTACTGTGACTCCCGGTCACTGACTTCAATGAACCAGGTAACAAGCTAGTTCTGTTTCCAATTCCTTAGACTGTGGTAGCTTTGTTTGTATAGTGCCCCCTCCCACCTTTTACCATCTGGATACCCCTAGATAAGTGGGAGGGGGGTGTACACCTATGAATTCTCATTACAGAACATACCTATTGCTGCTTGCCTAATCCCCGAGTCTCTCTAAACAGCTGTGTCGAGAAGTACTTATTTTATTTGTTTTGTAGTGCTAATTTTTATTGATTTGGCGAAGGCCTTTGAAACAGTTGCCCATCTACATCTATGGTTAGAGGAGTGGAGAGGGTGGTAGGTAAGGGGTATGGGGAGTAGGGTGCTGGTACACAGTGGTACCAATTCTCTGGTGAATCATAGAAACACAGGAACACAGTTAATAACGGCAGAAAAGATCACTGGTCCATCCAATTTGCCCAGGAATCCTAAAACCCCAAGATTTATTGTCTATACAGGGCTCTAACCCACACTATCTACCCCCATGCTTCCGCCTACCACTATCACCCTGAGCAACCACTAAGCCCTTCACTCTGTCTCAGCCATGTTTGAAACCACTGATAGTTTTGGGACCCACCACATCAGCTGGAAGATTGCTCTACAGCTCCACGCCTTTCTGTACAATGAAAGTTTCCACTTCCCTCTTGAATCTCTCTCACATCAACTTCCACTCATGCCCCTGTGTTTTTGATCCACTGCTTATGCTAAATAGTTTCTTGCAGTTTACCTTGTTCATTTATTTCAGGAACTTGAAGGTTTCTATCATATCTCCCCTGTCTCATCTGGCCTCCAGTGGGTACATGTCCAGTGCCTTTAGCCGATCCTAGTAAGATCTGCCTGCTGTCCCTGAATAATTTTGGTCACCCTACATTACACTGTCCCCAGCCTGTGCTCATCTTTCCTTAGATGAGAACTCCAGAACTGGGAACAGTACTCCAGGTGGGGCCTCACTAATGATCTGTAGAGAAGTAACAATACCTTCTTCCTTCTGCTGTCAATACCCCTTCCTCTACACCCCATCATCCTGTTTGCCTTACTGTAGGCCTCATTACACTGGTTTGATTGTTTTAAGGAGTCACTGATGATGATTCCTAGGTCTCCTTTTGCAGAGGTCATGCACATCTATACTCCCCCATCCAGTACTCTGTCCTCTAGTTCTTGTTCCTATGTGCATCACCTTGCACTTTCTGGCATTCAGTTTTGATTGCCAAACCTTTGACCATCTCTATCTTTTGCAAGTCTCTTGCATCTCCTAACCCCTCCTCACTCTCTACCCTGCCACAGAGCTTGGTGCAAAAGACACATCTTGACCTGGATTCCTTCTCCTATGCCACTATGAACATAATGAAAAGGACTGGACCAGGACTGATCCTTTGGCACCATAGTGGTAACCTCCTGTCTTTTGAGATGACTCCATTAATCACAACCCTCTGCTGTCTCCCTCCCAACCAGTTTCTCATCTAACTGTGTCTGTCACTCTGTCCATATCCTCTAGCTTCTTTAGCAACCTTCTGTGAGGCAGCTGAGTTGAAAGTCTTGCTGAAATCAGAGCAGAGCAAATCCACAGAATGGCCCTTATCTACTACCTTCATTACCCAGTCAAAGAATACTATCTGGTTGGTCTGACAAGACCTTCCGGCCACAAACCCGTGCTGTTTATTATCTTGGAGTCCATTGATCACCAGGTAGTTTATGAGGTCCTCTTTTACTAGTGTCTCCATTTGTTTACGCACAATAGAGGTAAGACTGACAGGTCTGTAGTTACCCATTTCTCTTTGTCCTCCTCCTTATGGAGTGGGACTATGTCTGCTATCCACCAGTCTTTTGGAACTACCCCCGTATGAACTGAGCTATTGAATAGCCCCACCAGCGATTCAATTAGTTCCACTGCCAATTCCTTGAACACCCTTGGATGCATCCCATCTGGTCCTGGGGTCTTATCTGTCTTAAGGGCTACTCCCCCTTTACAAGCCCTTTCATGGCTAAATACTTGCTGCCTCATCTCAGGGATCCCCCTTACAGCTGCCTTAATGTCACTGTCTGGCAGAGGCCCTCTGTCTTCCCTTGTGAATACAGAGCTAAAGTAGTAATTAAGAATGGCAGCCTTCTGCCAGCCCCTCACAGTTACCCTACCTCTCTTTGTTAGCTTAACAATTCCAATTCTCTCCTTCTTTCTTTTTCCCTAATATATCTAAAGAACTGTTTCACCTGCCCTTGACCCCCTTCTGCAATATGCAGCTCTGCGTCTACTTTTGCTTCTCTGACCACCCTCTTGGTTTGCTTGTTCTCACTTGGAGCTCTCCCCAGTCTTCCTTTCCTTTGTTTTTCCTTGTACCTGGTGAAGGTCTTCTTTTTGGCAGTCCCTGACCTTTCCAGAAAATCATATTGGTCTCTTGTATCATTTTCTTTTGATTAACATTCTCTCGCGAGACTTTGTTATCTGGATCACAGCCCCCTTGATTGCCCCCATCTTTTCTCCACACCCCTGATGCTGTCCACTCTGATTAAATTGTCCCAGACCAGCTCCCTCATCTGGTTGAAGTCTGCCCTTCTGAAATCTAGGACTTCAGCCTGTGATGACGGCTTACTTGTCCCAAGGGCCAGATTGAACCATACAGATAAAGAGTTATGATCGCTGGACCCTAGTGGCTCCTGTACCCTCACTCCTCCTACCACTTCCGAGTTGGTGAGCACCACAACAAGAATGGCAGCCTGCCTAATGGGTTCCTTACCTAGCTTCACCAGCAGGCAGTCCTGGAATGTATCCAGTAAGGCCGGACTTCTGGAGCTCCAGGCCACTGGAATGACCCAATTAACATCTGGCAGGTTTAGCTCTCCCATCACCGTCAGCTCCATCTTTGCCATACCCCTTTCTAGTTCTGCTCCTAGCTCCTTATCTCTCTCTCTCTCTTCCCCCTGTCCTGGAGGTCTGTAGGTCACCCCCATTCATAGTTTCTCACCTGAGGATGTTGTGAACTGAACCTACTGAGATTCTGTTTCCCCATTACCTCCCCTGATGTTTACATCCTCCACTGCCTCTATGCCCTTTCTGACATATAGGTCTATGCATCCTCCTTAACCTTTTCCTCTGTCCTGTCTTAACTCGGTGAAGCATGGGACTGTCAGGTCACTGTCGTTATTCTCTGTAGCCAAAGTTTCTGTGATGGTTACTAGGTCTATTTCAGTGTCTGCCACCATTGTCTGGAGCTAACTAATTTTATTTCCCCAAACCTTGGATTAAGGCAGACCCTTTCCATCTTTTCCCTGACCTCCTCTTGCTTTTTCCTATTCCTTCACCCTTATTCTTCCCTAGTCTCCTTATTTTTTTATTTTTCATGTTGAATGTAGGCTTTGTCCACCTGGAGAGATGAAGGTCTACACTGGCATTATGGTCTGCATCTGTCCAGGAAGGGAAACATGTTCCTAGGTGACAGGTTTAAAGGCTTCCTTGGCAAGCTTTTAAACTAGCCAAGTGGGAGGTGCTGATAGGAAATAGGAAAGTTCAAGCCTCCCCCCACAAAACATGGCAGGTAGTAGGGTAAACACTGAGGTACAGAGCTTGACAGAGGGCAGGACAGGGGTAAATGGAAAAATGGACAAGGGCAATAAGAGCAGGATGGGGTAAAAAGGATAAAGCCAACATTAAATGGAGGGCAATGAGTACCAATGCCCGTAGTCTGGGAAACAAGCTTCCAGAGCTAGTAGCCCTGATGGAAGAGGAACACTTGGATATTGTGGCAGTCACAGAAACATGGTACATGGAGAACCATAACTGGGATGTCAACATACCAGGGTACACAATCTACAGAAGGGACAGGGAGGGTAAAAGAGGAGGTGGAGTAGCTCTTTACATAAGAGAAGGGATCAAAGCTACAGAACTAAAAAGTAAAGGGAGAGGACAAGAGGAACTCTGGGTCACCTTGGAGACAGGGAATAGCATCACAATCTGCACAGGGGTTGTATACAGACCCCCGTCTCAAGGGGAGGAAATGGACAAGAAAATGATAGAGGGCATTCTCAAAATGGCTGAAAAAGGGGAGATACTGTTGATGGGGGACCTGAATATGCCAGTTGTTAACTGGGTGACATGGACTACAGCCACATCCTAGAGCAGGGTCATTCTCGATGTCCTACAGGGGGCATGCCTTAGACAGCTAGTAGTGGAACCCACTTGGGAGGGAGCAATATTAGACCTGGTACTCTCAAATGGAGAGAGGATCACAAATTTAGAAGTCAGTAGACATCTGGGAACAAGTGACCACTGCACAGTGTGCTTCACAATAAGCACAACCATGGAGACAAGCCATACAAAAACAAGGATACTGGACTTTAGAAGGGCTGACTTTGGCATAATGAGTGAATACCTGAGGAATGCATTAGCAAATGGCCAGAAAGGAGGGTGGAAGAACAATGGAGAAAAAACAAAACTGCCATCATGGAGGCAACAAGCCTTTGTGTGAAACAAATAAAGGAAACAAAGCGGAATAAAAAACCACTATGGTTCTCAAAAGAGGTGTCAGGGAAGGTTAAGGAGAAAAAGGCTGCATTCAAAAAGTATAAGGAATCACAGATGGAGCACGACAGGGAACTGTATCAATTAAAGCAGAAAGAAGTGGGGAAGGCAGTCAGAAAAGCAAAGGCCCAAACCGAGGAAAAGATAGCCAATTCAGTTAAGAAGGGGGATAAAACCTTTTATAGGTACATTAGGGAGCATAGAAAGGTTAAGGGAGGGATAGTGAAGATTAATAAAGCAGAGGGGAGGTGGGCAGAGGGAGACAGTGAAAAGGCAGAGATACTGAATGAATACTTTTGCTCAGTATTCACAAAAGAAGAGGAGGAGGAGGAGTTACCTAAAGCAAACAGTAGAATCACTCTGGGTAGTGGAGTTGACGCCAGTCCATTTACAGAAGAAAGAGTCCTGAAAGAACTCCTAAAACTCAAGGTGGAAAAAGCAATGGAGCCTGATGGGATTCACCCTAGAATCCTAAAAGAGCTAAGGGAGGACCTAGTGACACCACTAACCACACTTTTTAACAAATCATGGGAAGATGGGGTGGTACCTGAGGACTGGAGGAGGGCAGATGTGATTCCCCTTCACAAAAGTGGGAGCAAGGCAGAAGCAGGAAACTACAGACCTGTTAGTTTGACCTTAGCGGTGGGGAAAATGATGGAATCACTTCTGAAAGAAAGAATTATTCAGTACCTAGAGGCCAGCAGGGCACAGGACCCAAAGCAGCATGGATTCACAGCAGGAAGGTCATGTCAGACAAAGCTAATCGATTTCTTTGACTGGGTGACCAAAGTAATAGACCAGGGAGGGGCTGTGGATATGGTCTACCTAGACTTTAGCAAGGCATTTGACACAGTCCTGCACAAAAGATTAATAATCAAGTTAGCCAGCCTGGGAGTGGGTCCCAGGGTGGTAGCCTGGGTAGCAAACTGGCTGCACAACAGGACACAGAACGTGTATGAATGGAACACATTCTGAAGAAAGGGGTTACTAGTGGAGTACCTCAGGGCTCAGTACTGGGTCCAGTCCTCTTTAACATCTTTATAGGTGACATTGCAGAGGGTCTGGAAGGAAAGGTATGCCTCTTTGCAGATGACACAAAGATCTGTAACAGAGTTGATACAAAGGGGGGTAGAAAGGATGAGAAGGGACTTGGCAAGGTTGGAGGAATGGTCAGACATATGGCAACTTAGATTCAATGCAAAGAAGTGCAAAGTAATGCACCTGGGAAATAAAAATCCAGGAGAAGAGTACACAATAGCAGGGGAGGTACTAATGGCAACAATAATGGAAAGGTATCTGGGTGTAGTCATATCAGATGACCTAAAGGTGGGTAAGCAATGTGAGAAGTCAGTAAGGAGAGCCAGGGAGATACTGGGATGCATAGGGAGGGGCATCACAAGTAGAAAAAGGAAAGTGGTTATCCCTCTATACAGACAGTTGGTGAGACCCCATCTAGAGTACTGCATGCAGTTTTGGAGACCTCATCTACGCAAGGACATAGACAGGATGGAAGCAGTCCAGAGGAGGGCAACTAAAATGGTGCAGGGTATACATCAGAAACCATATGAAGAGAGACTGAGAGAGCTTAATATGTATACCCTTGATGAAAGGAGGTACAGGGGGGACATGATAGAAACTTTTAAGCTCCTCAAGGGAATCAACAAAGTCCAGGAGGGTAGCATCTTTCAGAAAAAGAGATGTGTAAGAACGAGGGGGCACAATTTAAAGTTAGAGGGGGGACGGCTCAGGGGTAATGTGAGGAAATTAGTTTTCATGGAGAGAGTGGTGGATGCATGGAACCGCCTTCCTGGAGAGGTTGTGGGGTCTAAAACAGTGGGGGAATTCAAACATGCATGGGACAGACATAAGACAATTATAGTGGGGGGTTGCAGGAAGTAGGCTGTTGGTTAACTAGACTCTGCAGCTTATCCAATAGGTAGGGAAATGGGCAGACTGGGTGGGCCAAGTGGTCCTTATCTGCTGTCAAAGTCTATGTTTCTATGTCAGGCCTCTCTCTTAGACCTCTTCTCCTAACCAAATTTGAACTTCAACCTTACTGTTACCTACCTTGCTGCTACTAGTCCCCTATTCAGGGCGTGCCCTACCTAGGTTCCCCACCTGTTCTCCCTTCTTAGTGGATCCCCTAGCCTCTGTCTCCCTGTAGTCAGTTTAACTATCCAATGTAAATGTTGAACTTCTGCCCCAGCACACTGGCCCCTCTCTCATCAGATGAAGGCCATGACCCTTGAAGAGTCTTCTGTCCCAGAAGCCCCCCCAAGTCCCCACACAGTGGCATCCCTCCTCCTGACGCCATCCATTCAACCACCCATTAAACTATTCAGTCTTTTCCTTCCTTACTCTGTTGCACCCATTCCATTTATTCCACACAAGGAGGACCTGGAAAAAGGCCAGGGAAGCTCAGTGTGCCTTCAGTGTTTCTCACAGCCTCTTAAAGCAGCAGAGCAATGAAAAAAGTTATTCTAAAAAGCTAATTTTCTGTTATGGTTATGAAAAATATTGGCAAAACTGTTGATTTTGGTTTTCTGGATGCTTCCTACGTTGTATTCAGTACATTTGCATTTTGTACCCTCCTCGGGTCCTCAATATTATTTCTATGCAGAAATGAGGCGGCCATCTTTTTTTTCTTGAGAAATAATTACCTTAAAACTTTCAAAAAATTCTTAAATGATAACAAAAACTGAAAATTTCACCACCAAAATAAACTGGAAGACATCTGGCATCTATTAGGAAGAAAAAAAGGTGGGGTCAAATTTTAGCCCATTTTCGTTGCACTTCTGCTTCAAAGTTCCGCTTCACTACCTCCATGGGCTGGTTTGCCAGATTGTTGGTACCCAAGTATACCAGCACTCCAATATCCCCCTTCCCTATCTTCACCATCCTCCCTATACTATCTATATCACTGATGGCTTATGCACCAGGAAGGCATCTAACCATTTTACTACCATTCCCTCCTCATCCACCACCCTCTCTACTTCCCTAATCATTGAATACTCAATCACTAAGATTCTCCTTGCTGACTTCCTCCTGCTCACCCACTCAGGTGCCACCAAGTCATCCTGCCCATTTCCCCCAACAGACTTACAGCCCTCCCCCCAACAGAGTCAGGTACCTAAGCCTCCTCCAGGGGTGGAAAGCTATTTGCTGTCTGAATGGTGTGAGATTGGTCAAACCCCTTGTGGTTGCCCCTGCCACCCTTTTCCCTGTCCCTCCCCCCACTCTCCAGGCCCCTAGGCAGTGGACCTCTGGGGGAATAGAAGTGTAGAGGGTGGACCCCAGCTGAGCCAGTCCCACAGCTGAGATAACTTGTCTCTTTCTGTTACCAGCTGAGCATGGAGCTCTGCAATGATCCTGCAGATGGGGCAGTGCCACAGCTGAGATAGCTTGTCTCTTTCTGTTACCAGCTGAGCATGGAACTCTGCAATGATCCTGCAGATGGGGCAGTGCCACAGCTGAGATAGCTTGTCTCTTTCTGTTACCAACTGAGCATGGAGCTCTGCAATGTTCCTGCAGATGGGGCAGAGTATAATCCTTGAGAATGGTGCCCCATAGTCCCACAACTGACTACCTCCTTACTGTACCTCATCTCCATACTGATCCTATTATTACCTTTTTATGGAGTTCTGTCATATTTACAGTACTTTCTACACGTCCCTTTCTTGATCCCTCAACCTTTGGTTAATTACAATTATATATCTGAATCTGTATACTATACATATATATAAAACTTATTTCTATTTCATGTTTATCATCTAAATGTAATAGCAAATCTCAATATTCTAGAACTCAATGGGCTGCTACTTCAGATGTTCTCTTAACTTTGTTTTTATTCCCTTTTAAAATAAACAAGCCAAAAACTATACAATCGATAGGTACAGGAGTTATACATGACATTGTTAAGTGATAATACATATACACCAGCGTCAGGTCACTTCAATCTATTGAATGCTGATACTTCATATGGGTACTATACAATAAATCTTTTGGACCTGCCAAGAAAAAAAAAAAATCAACAGATCCAGGCAGGAAATATGTACAGATAACCAACCACGTCAAACCCTGTGGAAAGAGACAACATTAGGTAGAGCATTAGGAAGGCAAAATATGGCCTAAACAGCCATTGTTGCCACTTATTCAGAATCAGATTTGTGGCAGAGTTAGTTTCTTCGTGGCTTCACTAGTACTCTACAACAATACAACCTAGTTGAGTAAACCATATAGTATAAACTGCAACAATAGTAGGAAAAATAATGAAACTAATAGATCGTCACAACAATGAACAACTATGTGGTGGTACAACAGTACAAAAAGTATCAGTACTCAGTGCGACTCTGATAATCAGAATAGCTCATTCTAAATAACAATGATCCCATTAACAAACAGAGTCACTGCTCAAACTGAAGAAGGCATGAAATCCGCACTGGTAATCGTGTAATCCAGACTGTCAGCGCCATTTTATATAGCGTGGAGACCATCAACATCATGAACTATTAATACGGGGTATGCAATTGCTAGTCTAAAAAATAAACTTCTGTTAAAACACTGTAAAGGAAAAGGATACGTGCATAAACATGCACTAGGATAAGCGTTCATTTCAGACCCACATATGTAAAGAGCTAGTGGAGCCAAAACAGGCAGACAGGAAAATAATACAAATTTTAAGAAGTAGTTAGTAGTGACTTTTTATTTTTGAAGTATTTTTCCATTTCTTTTTGTTCATTAGCAAGTTTTCTACATGCTAATACTATATTGTGCTGATGTGTGGAATAGCTCTGAGTCTGGCAGCTGACTTGTCAGTCTTTACCCCCCTCCCCACTACATCATTAGCACTGTGATTTCACTGACAGTGACATCACAGGTGACTGACCTGACAGCCACTGAGTGGCTGTTCCTAAGCAGCAGTGAAGTCACAGTCAGTGAGGTCACAGTGCTGATAATGTAGTGGGAGCAACAGAGATAGATATGTCAGTAGCCAGGCAGAGTGCTGCCCCACACATCACACCTATTAACATCAGGTAAACAATCTTCTAGTTAACCAAAGGGAAAAGAAAAAGAACGTCAGATATAAAAGGTAATGGATGACTGCTATTTTTTAATATTAGTTTTAGGCAGTACACTAGCTGCTTAACAACAGCTTGATACTAGCTAAACATGCTTTCAATAAATGCCCTTTTTAAAACAAGAAATCGGCAGCTGAGAAATCCCATCAAACAAACAAACACACAAACAAACAAAATTGCATATCCCATATTTAACAGACCACTACACAGCAGTAAGTCAGCAAATCCTGATGACAAGGATAACCCAACAAAAGGCACATACAAACTGCCAGACACTGTATTGTAGTGGTGCAATAGCAACACTATAGTTAGGTTTGAGTAGCTTGTTCAATGATAAACCCCTAACTTTACATGTTAATATCTTGGGCACCGTTTGACAAAATCAATTGAAATTTTGCATGTGTTGTCCAGTAGGCAAGGTCTTGATCTGTGGAAAACTTTGTGATGGCAGTATATGCTGTTTCTGAGATCTGCATGTGTTCATTTCTAATAAAGTCAATTTTTTTTCCTATACTTATCATGCTTTTTTTAATTTTTTGCACTAAATAGCAGACTACATGGAATGGAATTTTTTCCCAAAACTTTCAGGGAACATTTAGGATGTCCTAAGGGCTTTTGAAAGGTCTGGTGAATAAATATTAAAGGGTGGCAGAGCTGTAAGGCTTTAAAAATTAGTTTTTATGTTTGCTTGCACACATGTGCAAGAAACATAGTGCCATCATTCGAGTTTTCGGAGGTGTGTCACCCCCTATTCCAATTCAGTCAGTGTGTTGGCAGGCACGGCCACAGTTCTCCAATGCCTGCTGGAGCTGTCTATGACAGCTCCAAAATGCAGTGGAGTACAATTGAAAAGGGGAGCTACGCTTCAGTAAGCAGCGATAAGATATCGCCTGCTCATGCGCGCTCTCCCTACACACACACACACACACACACACACACACACACATATGCATGCATACTGCGTGCTGCCCCCCCCACGCACACACTGTACAGCCAGGGGTGCCCAATCCCCTGTCGACTGTGCTGCACCCCCCAAAAGCCTTCCACATGCCACGCTGAGCACCCACCCCAGTGTGGCAACTCATCATATAGCTGACGGGTGCACAATCCCCATCGGCTCCACTGTCCTCCCCCAGAGTGCAGGGTGCCACACTGGGAAGCCCACCCAGCGTGGCAACTGATGCTATAGCCGACAGAGTGCCCAATCCCCGTCGGCTCCATGCCCCCAACCAGCCATCCTTGTGCCACGCTGGAGCCCACCCCAGCATGGCAAACATCAACGTCGTCATTTAAAAAAAAAAAAAAACTGAAACTGGAAACGGTCCCTCGCTGTCTTTGCCCCCACCCGCGCCCACCTGTACACCCACCTCCCACACCCCTCACCCCATATTTACCTCCAGACTCTGGTGCGACGATCTTTAGTGGACTGGGAACACGTCTGCACTCTTCAAAGCCGACTGCGAACTGAGGAAATGCCGGTAAGCTGTCTAATGGGATAGATAGGGTTTTTTCAACTTTGCTGCATATCTCAGGCATTTTTTGGAATTTTTGCACCAAATTTTCAACATGGGGTTTTTGGGACCCCTTCTCATGAATGATGTCACTGTCATGGCATTATTCGGGCCCGAAGGGTGATTTCACAGTCACTGCGCGAAATCACATTTTGGGACCGATTAATGAAACGACACTGGCAGTGTTCATAAAGTGGGCTTTCAAGAAGCCTATTTTGAAAATTTGGTGGAAAAAATCAAAATTACTGTTTATGGCGTGCGTTGCTGATTGCTACGCTTGCATTTCAAATGAACCAATTTTCAATATTTTCACTCCAGATTTTCAACATTGCCATTTTACCACACCTTCTTATGAGTAGTAGAGCTGTCATTTTTCACATCTCACCCAAAACGTGTTTCCGCCCATGTAGCGCACAATGGCACAGTCGGTGTGTGAAATCAATGTACAGGACAAATTAAGAAAATCACAGTGACACTGTTCATGAGCAGAGGTCTTAAAATGGCTATGTTGAAAATTTGGTGAAAAAATTCCTAAAAATGACTGTTTTATGAGCGTGCGTTGAGCAGTTCCTACACACACTCGTAAGTTTGCGAATTTTCAATATTTTCACTCCAGATTTTCAACATTGCCATTTTATTACACTTCCTTATGAACAGTACAGCTGCCATTTTTCACATGTTGCCCAAAATGTGTTTTCGCACATGTAGCGCACAATGGTGCAGTCGGTGTGTGAAAGCAATGTTTGGGACAGATTAAGAAAATCACAGTTACACTATTCATGAGCAGAGGTCTTAAAATGGCTATGTTGAAAATTTGGTGACAAAAGTCCATGAAATGACTGTGTTACGAGTGAGCATTTGCAGCTTCCACGCACCCTCGTAAGTTCATGACTTTGTAATATTTTCAGTCCAGATTTTCACCAGTGGCATTTTTCCACACTTCCTTATGAACAGTACAGCTGTCATTTTTCAGAACATGGCCAAAATGTGTTTTCACACTTTCAGCGCAGAGATGCGTGGTCGCTGTGGGAAATCATTGTTCGGGACAGATAAAGAAAATCACAGTGACACTGTTCATGATTGGAGTCCAAAATGCCTGTGTTGACAATCTGCTGTAAAAATCCCCAAACTAATTACATTACGGGTGTGTATTTGCACAGTTTCTATGCCATCGTGACTTCACCAGTTTTTAATATTTTTGCTGCAGATTTGCAACATTGCCATTTTACACCTTCCGTGAACAGTACAGCTGTCATTTTTTACATCCTGTTCGGAATGTTTTTGCACCTGTGGTGCTAAATGCCGTAGTCACTGTGCATAAGCAGCTTTCGGCTAACAAACTGATATTGCCACTGTTCATGAGGTGGGGTCACAAAAAAACCATGTTGAAAATTTGGAGTGAAAATACCAATGAATGCCTGAGGTATTAGGGTTTCCAACCATAACGCCCAACCCTGTAGAGAATGACAGGCATCAGGGATGTGACTTGGGATTCTTGCCTGTAATGCTCATACCATTCCACACCCTGCAGCCAGTGAGAGACATCGAGGTATGCCTTGGACTCTTCGACCCCAAAGTTCACCCCATTCTCCTATACCACATCCATCTCACCGTACTTCCTAATGGAATGGGGTGCGCATAAGGGCCAAAGACCCCAAGGCACACCGTGACACTTGTCAGTGTCTGCAGGGTGGGGTGTGGTGAAATGGCGTGGCCGTTATGCCTGACGACCCAAAGGCACACCCCAATGCCTGTCACTCTCTGCAGGGTGGTGGTGGGGTTGGCTTCAGTTCAATACTTCACTGCCATTCCTATTACGCAGCTCTGTAACTTCTACACTACCACTGCCAATGCCAGCAAGCAAACATTCGGCATTGACAAATGCTTGTTCTATTATGCATGTGTGCAGAAGGGTTTTTAAGTTAACGTTCCGGTGTGAAATGAAAAATTTGATGTTGTACCACCCTTTTTTGGTTTCTTACTACTTGTTTGGCACAGCATGAAACAGTTTTTTGTGCCATGACAGCCGCCATCTTGTTGATTTTTTCCACAAACTAACAAGTGTGGAATATACATAAAAATGCTGGCATTTTAAAAAACAAACAGCAGAACCTAGCTCAATGAGCTCAGTCTAGCTAGATTCTGATGTTTGTTTTTTAAAATGGCGGCAGAAGTAACCTTTCTATGCACCCAAAATCCAGGGGTGAACAGCTTAATGAGAGGAACCATTGACCTGCGTTCTCTGTATGAGAACAACATGACTTTATTGACTTCTGCAGGGATTGTGTAGAATATCGGACACCCTAACCAGCTACAGTAACTTCGTGGTGCTACAGTACTTACTACACAGTCATGTTGTGTCATGATGCATACAACTTTTTGGGGGTTAGTTGTTATGATTATGTATGTAGAAGTGGAGGAAGTGTGGAGGTGTGTGTGTGGGGGGCTCTGCTCCCCACCAAATTAATAATTTTGTGATGAGGTGTTATGAAGGGAAGGGGTGTGGGGCAGAGGCCCTCATTTCATATACAGTCAACCGCATGATAGCGTACTGGTGTTTGGTATTCATACGCGTATATAGAAAACCTGCTTATACTTGTCTGATATTCTGCACAAATGCCACTTCTGCAGCTGCAGCTGGAAGTCATGCTTGCAGGCTGCAGTGAGCAATTGGAACAGGAAATTTGACAACAGGAAAATCAGCTTAATCTGCCGTAATACACATGTCTCTATGCTGCCGAAATGCATAAATCAATATCCCTCTTATAAGACATTGTGGGATCCAATGTAGCTTCTCATAAAACTCCGATCAGTCAACTGGCTATAAAATCTCCTCATTATAGTCACTAGTGTTCAGTTCAGAACTCCTATACATCCTAATTATGTGAGCAGCCCAAGGGTTAAATACATTGCCAGCAGTCCACCTGGAAAGGTCACATACATTGTGCAAGACACACTCACAAGGGATTGTGCTTTTTTATTTATTTGTCTGTTCTAAAAATGTAGTGGTAAAATTATCCTGCCTTAAGAGGTTTACTCAGTCCTTGAATCAGGACAAAATGAAGATCATTTCCTGTATATTTATTTTAAATTTGGTAGCTGGGAAAGGCACCCTAAGCTGAACTGGTTCCCAGGTGTGACCCAGGGAAAAAGGGATACAATACAAAACAAAGGGATAGACAAAATCATACGAATAACAAAAGGCAAGTGCAAAATGACAATAAATAGGTGCAATGTTACAAAATGAGCAAACTTTCAACACAGATTGTATGAGTCAGGAGGCTGTTTATAGTACCACAAGGAGGCTAAGGAGGTTGAGGGGCAGGAGCAAGGTGGAGCTGGCATGAGCTGGAGCAGGTGCTTGAGGACAGGGAGTGACAGGGAGTGACAAAAGTCCGAAGAGAGCTAATTCCAGAGGAAAGGGAAGTGACAGGAAAAATCAATATATTTTAGCTTTTTATCAGAGATTTGTACTGAACAGCAATGGAGGACATTAAAGGCAATATCAGCATGAATGATGCAATCCTGTGTAGATGCATTTATTTAGTATTCAGTATGAAGTTATATTGGCTTCAGATTGCAGTGTTTGATATATTGACAGATCGACATGCTTGACCTCTTAACTGATGATTATGATGAGGCTTTTTTGTTTGTTCTCAGCTTCTTCCTCTGTTGTTCCTTGCAGCTCTGCAATGTCATTACCTTGCCACTGTCTGGTCTCCTGTATCTCATCCACGAGAACCACACCTCCCATCAGCTCTCTCCTCTCTTCCAGCTCCACCAGTTTTAGCATAAATCAGCCATAGGCATTCTCTACCCATAAATTCATAACACATAACCTTAATACCCATTTAATATATCCTTGGAACTATTTTCTGTATTTTTATCAAAATACCTCATTTATGAAGAGCAGCTCGCCTTCTGCTGCACCTGATACACCAAGAGCCATGTTGGTCATCGTACGATCTCCCTGATACACCAACTGCTTGCTTTGTTTTGTAATTTATTTGAATTCCACACACCATCACTTTTCTTACAGCACATATTCAGCGCTACCAACACCAAGTGGTAACTTACCTGGTGACTGGGCTTTTATCTCAACTGGCCTGTGCCAGGTCATGACAAACTCTCTCCTCTTCTCTCCTGACCTCCTCTGTCCTCCAGCAGTGAGGTTGTCCAATGACGGTCAGTGCAACAATATCCCCACTCCCCTTGAGCTGTCATCCATAAAAACTAGCACTAGCAGTAATGTGCTGCTGAATGCCACAACCTTCGGTGTCTAACTGATCAGTTGTGACACTGTCCATATCATGCTTGATTGGCCCAGCTGCAGCTGCTCTAACTTGTGTGTGCCATGCTAGTGAGGGGTGACTTCTCAGAGTCGCAGCAAGAGCACGAAGGACAACAGGAGCACAGCATAACACAGCTAATATGACATTTCTGTGGTGCAGTAGTTACAAACTGCCTACCCTCCAACTATTCTTTTTAGCCTGCGCATGCAACCAATTCTGGAACTCTGTACCGTAGGTGTCAGGCTCTCTCAGTCCGATGACAACTTCAGAAGGGTGCTGCATACTGACCTAATAGCCTCTGACTCTTGCACTTGTTTTCATCCTCCCCAATCTCCCTTCACTACCACTCTCTGCCTTTCTCTCTGTTCCCCTCTCCTCACAGCCTGGTCTATCTGCTCTAATGCTCACTCCCTGCACTTAAAACTATAATCACCCATCATCTGCCTTCTTTTGCAACTTTGTCCATTTCCTCTCCCTTCCTCTGTCTGTATCTGCTTCTCTTTCTAACACTGTGGACTGCTGCATAGACTTTCTGGTTTCCCTCCTTTTCCTTGCTCTCTTGCACTCTTGCACTTAGGTAGCGTACTCTTAATGGGCCCTATGCACATATGGGCACAAGTTATGTGTCAAAGATGGGTAACCCATGCACACAGCTCTGCACCTGTGGATAGGTGCGCACCGGTGACAGTCACCACAACTGGCCACCTGTCCATGGCCCTGCCCTCCCCAGCATGCAGGTCCATGGAGGGAGGGCACAGGTGGAGTCGTGGACCCAGCCAGGCATCCAACTGGATGCCTGGCATGGATCCAACAGTGGATCTCTTATGCAGCGGGACACACGTTGGCAGTGCACTCCGCAGATGTCCAAGGGCCAGCAGCTGTGGCGGGTGGTAGGAGGGTAATGCCACTGTCCATCTCTGATGGCACCAAAGCAGTGCAGTGGGATGTGGGGGCAAGCCTGCTGGTGGGGAGGACATCCTCACTGGTAGTGGGAAGGGGTTTGACATGCAGTGCCAGTGGGAGAGGGGGACACAACCTTGTGCCAGTGCCCCTGTGAGGGGTATGGGTACTGTGGGTGTTGGGGGCCGCACACACCGTTGTTTGCTGGGGTGGGTGGGTGGGTAACATCGGTCAGTCATGTCCTGTGGCCCTGGAGGGTCGGTTGGCTGTTCGACCTGTCCTGTGGGGTATGCATGGGGAACATGGGGGTTTATGGCAGGGTCCTCCCTGGCATACCCTGTGCCCCCTATGCACCCCCATGTCCAGCACTACATGCTTTAGTGCATGGCACATAGTGCCGGCCCACCCCAGTGCATTGCTCCTTGTGCGGCTGGGGGTTCAGGCACATATGTGCTGTACACCCCCCTCCAGGCATCCTGCATGGGGGCACGTAGGGTGCAGAGCAGTTGCATGCCCCAGATATGCGCACATAGCCACTGCGCCCCATTGGTGCATAGGGCCCAATGTGCACTACTCCACCTTTTGTTGTAATTAAACCTGAAATCTGTTCCTGTGTACATCTTTTGTTTAAAATTGTATACCTTGCATATCTCAACCATGCTTTTACAATGTATGTTCCTATATCCAATTTGTATTTTTCCTGTGATGTTTTGGTTAACGGCAATGAATTGTACTGTATTGTTCAGTATCTTATATGTATTTGTATTTTGACTGTTCCAAATTGTAATCTTCTGGGACGTGCCTGAAAATAGGCATTTCCATGTCTAGTGCACTTACCCGGTTATCAAAAATAAAATAAAATAAATAAATAAATAAAATAAATCTGGTAACCACAAAAAAATTGTTCTCCCTCTAGAGGCTGGGGGAGGGACAAGGCTGCAGTGCGAGCGCTTATCTTGAAAGTTGGGGGTGGAGACAGGGCTACTGACTCAGCGACTGGCAAAGCTGCCACAAGTAAATTAATTTTTCCTGCACCTGAATTAGCATTTGCACCACCTGGTATCTAGGCTGGTCAGGTACTACCATAGTAAAAGGTGTTCCCAGGGTCCCAGGGTACTTAAGGAGCTAAGGGTGGAAGTAGCAGAACCATTAGCAGAACTGTTTAATGAGTCTCTGAGCACAGGAGAGGTCTCAGAAGACTGGAGAAGGGCTCATGTGAGCCCGCTCCACAACAGTGGTAGCAGGAAGGAGACAGGGAACTACAGACCTGTCAGTCTTACCTCAGTAGTGGGCAAGATTATGGATGCACTTCTTAAGGAAAGGATAGTGCAACACCTGGAATCCATAGGGGCACATGATCCAAGACAGCATGGGTTTACAGAAAGAAGTTCCTGTCAAACTAATCTCATAGATTTCTTTGAATGGGTAACCAGAGTGGTGGACCAAGGGGGAGCAGTTGATGTCGCCTACCTTGACTTCAGTAAAGCTTTCAACACTGTTCCACATAGAAGATTGATTAATAAGCTGGGTAGGCTTGGGGTGGGTCAGAAGTTGGTCAACTGTGTGACAAACTGGTTGATGGGCAGAAAACAGAGAGTGGTGGTGGTAAATGGTATACAGTCAGAAGAGATGAAAGTCACAAGTGGGGTACCTCAGGGATCAGTCCTGGGGCCAGTCCTCTTCAATATCTTCATTAGTGACATTACAGATGAACTAGAGGGTAAGACTTGTCTATTTGCAGATGACACCAAGATCTGCAACAGAGCAGATGATCCAGATAGGGTAGGCAGAATGAGAAGAGATCTGGATAAACTAGCAAAATGGTCGGAAGAGTGGCAACTGGGGTTAACACAAAGAAGTGCAAGATCATGCACATAGGGAAGAGAAACCCTTAAGTCACCTATAGGCTGGGAGGGGAGTTGCTGGCAGTCACAAAGGAAGAAAGAGACTTGGGCGTCATCATCACCACAGATGACCTGAAACCATCCAAGCAGATCTCTAAAGCAGTAGGTAAGGCTAGGGAGATGCTAGGGTGTATTAGTAGGGGTATCACAAGTCGTAAGAGGGAGGTAGTAATCCCTCTTTACAAGACACTGGTTAGGCCCCATCTGGAGTACTGCATGCAGTACTGGAGGCCACACCTTCACAAGGACATTAACCAAAGTGAGGCAGTCCAGAGAAGGGCAACCAAAATGGTGCAGGGACTGCATCAGAAGACATATGAGGACAGATTAACGGAGCTCAATATGTATACCCTAGAGCAAAGGAGGGAGAAAGGTGATATGATTAAAACATTCAAACATCTTAAGGGCATTAACAAGGTGAAAGAGTCTAACTTGTTTCAATATAAGAAAAATAGCAGGACAAGAGGACACAGCATGAGATTAGAGGGAGGTCGATTAAGGGGTAATGTGAGGAAGTTCTTTTTCACAGAAAGGGTAGTGGATGCATGGAATGGCCTACTTCAGGAAGTGGTGGCTATGAATACAGTGAGGGGCTTCAAACAGGCGTGGGATAGGCATAAAAGGAGCAATACAGATGAGTATGAATAGATGAGCAACTGACAGAGCAAAGGCCAATGGCACATTCATAAGGTAGACAAAGAAATGGGCAGACTGGATGGGCCTTGTGGTCCTTATCTGCCGTCAACTTCTATGTTTCTATATGTTTCTATTCAGACTCCCCCTAATTTGCTGTGCATATTTAATATAAAGTACTAAGCATAAAGGCTTTTCAATAACACATTGCTAATCCTTTTTGTCTGTAACTGTGGCAGAAGACACAAGTCAAGTGTGTTCTGCTGGGCCATTTTAAGTCTTGAGAGATGCTAGTGGGCCAGAAAATCCAAATAGCAGCCAATTTATGTAAAAATATTGCCAAAATAAAAATAGTAATTTAGATGTGATTGTTGATTGTATTCTTAATGAAACTAGAAATGGCCATTTCTGATGCCAGCTTCATGTTCATTAAAGGAAAAAAGGGGTGGGGGAGAAAAAATGTAAAGAAATATGGATGAATGCTGTAAAAGGTGTTCATGGCCTACAAGTGCTATCATAAATTAATGTTATCTGAAGCATTGACATAAAGGAAAAATCACTAACAAAAATATCACAGTGAATATGATGGTAGCACTCGAAAAACAGAGTACATGATTTACTGAGACACAATAATAAAGGCTTACTATTTTCTTCTTATGAACTTCTGTACATAATAGAAAATCTTGAATTTCTCTCCTATCTGGTTATGTTAAAAACTGTAAAACGCATATACAAAGGGGGAAAATAAAAAAGAGGAAAGGGGTTTAAAAAATAATAAAGTGTAATCAAAGTGAATCTGAGACAGCTAAACACAGAAACCCAGTGAGACAGAAATACAAGCATTTGTCAATGCCGAATGTTGTCTCGCTGGCATTGGCATTGGTAGTGCCAGAGTTAGAGATGCATAATAGGAATGGCAGTGAAATATTGAAGTGACGCCAACTCCACCCCCACCCTGTAGAGACCGACAGGCATTGGGGTGTGCCTTTGGATCATCAGCTATAACACTCATGCCATTTTGCCTCACCCTACCCTGTAGACAGTGACAAGTGTCGTGGTGTGCGTTGGGGTCTTTGGGCACTATACATACCCCATTCCATAAGGAAATATGCTGAGGTGGGTGCAGTATAGGGGAATGGGGTGAACTTTGTGGCCGAACACTGTAAGACACACCACAATGTGTGTCACTGGCTGCAGGGTGGGGGTGGAATAGGAAGCATTACAGCCAATGATCCCAAGTCACACCCCTGACACCTGTCAGTCTGTACAGGGTGGGGTGTTACAGTTGGAAACCCTAATGCCGCAGGTGTGTGTTGGTAGGGTTACCACCTTTTAAGAAGCCCAAAGTGGGACATTTCTTACTGAAAACATCATTTTTCGCAGGACAGTATGTAACCTCCACCAATGCAAAAGACATGTTTTCTCGGTATCATCAAAATTAAGACTATGAAGACTGTGTTATAGTTTTTTAGTTGTTTTTATTGTTTCTTATCATTTTAAGGCATTTTAGTTAATATATTATAGTTTTCTTCAACATTTAAAGGAAAGTTGGAAAATATTTTTTCTACTATAATGTCAGGACAAGTAGTATTTTTCATGTTTTTTTGCAGGACACAGTTGCCCAAATCAGGACTGTCCTGTGAAAATCAGGAAAGGTGGTAACCCTATGTGTTGGTATTTTCATTCCAAATTTTCAACATGGCTTTTTGTGACCCCACGTAATGAAGAGCATCACTAACAGTTTGTTAGGTGAAAGGTGGTTTTGCTCAGTGGCTATGCCATTTGGCAACACAGGTCCGAAAACACATTTTGGGCAGTATGTAAAAAATGAGATCTGTATTGTTCAGGAGGAGGTGTAAAAAATGGCAACGTTGAAAAGCTGGAGTGAAAATATGGAAAATTAGCGAAGACACGAGCAAGCATAGAAACTGTGCAACACACTTCCGTAACCCAATTATTTTTGGGATTTTTTTAACCACATTTTCTACATAGGCATTTTGGGACCTCCCCTCATGAACAGTGGCACTGTGATTTTTTTAATTTGTCCCAAAAGTTGATTTCCCACAGTGACCATGCCATTGTGCGCCACAGGTGCGAAAACACATTTTGGGCAGGATGTGAAAAATGTCAGCTGTACTCTTCATAAGGAGGTGTGAAAAAATGGCAGTGTTGAAAATGTGGCATGAAAATATTGCAGATTTATGAAGTTACAAGGGTGCATGGAAACTGCACAACGCACGCATGTAATACAATCATTTTACAGACTTTTGTCACCAAATTTTCAACATAGGCATTTTAGGACCTCTGCTCATGAATAGTGGCACTGTCATGTCCCCAAACTGTCCCGAAAACTGATTTCACACAGCAACCATGCTATTCTGTGCCGGATGTGCGAAAACACATTTCGGCCAGGATATGTAAAATTACAGCTGTACTGTTCATAAGGAGGTGTGGAAAAATGTCAATTTTGAAAATCTGGAGTGAAAATATTACAAATTGACGAAGTTATGAGCGTGCGTGGAAACTGCACAATGCACACTCATAAAACAGCCATTTTGGGGATTTTTTCCACCAAATTTGCAACATAGGCGTTTTTGAGAGCCTCCCTCATGAATAGTGGCACTGTCATTTTGTTACTCGGTCCCGAAAGGTGATTCCATGCAGTGACTGTGAAATCACCTTTCAGGACTGAATAACTCCATGACAGTGACATAATTCATGAGAAGGGGTCCCAATAACTCCATGTTGAAAATTTGGTGTCAGAATTCCCCAAAATGCCCAAGATATGCACCAAAGTTGAAAAAAACCCTATTTATGCCATTATACAGCTTACTGGCATTTCTTCAGTTCACGGTCGGCTTTGAAGAGTGCAGACGTGTTCCCGGTCTACCGAAGATCATCACACCGGGCTCCGGAGGTAAGTATGGGGGTTTGGGGAGGTAGGGTGTGCAGTGGTGGCGCGGTTGTGGGAGGGAAGAGAGACCGCGAGGACCATTTTTTTTTATAGGGTGGAAAAGGAACATCGCTGAACAGTTTTTAATTGCAGGGACATTTGTGTCACCTGATTGGTTTTGGGGAGGGCTGTAGCCGACAGGAGATTGGGCACCCTCATCGACACATAACAAAGGGGATGGCAAGGCGAAGGATTGCGCACCCCTCGGCACAACAGATGAGGGGAGATATTATGCCGACGGGAGGCTCCCCATCGGCAAAATAAACAGGGAAGGGGACTGAAGCGATGGGGATTGGGCTCCTCGTCGGCAAAGAAAGACTGTTAGGGGGCGCATGATGCCGGCGGGGACTGGGCACCTCGGCATGCACTAGAGATCATGATGGCGATAAGTGGGCTTCCCCACTGTCGACAAATGAAAGTGGGAGCAAGTCATGCTTTGGGCGGCAGCAGTCAGTGCCGCCATGTTTACGTGGGAGGCGTGTTATTGTGCTGCTGAAATGAGAAGCTTGCTTCTCATTGCAGCAGACCTTTTCTTAGATCTGGTGGCCACATTCTGAATTGCTGGTATGGCGTCTGCATGGTGGCTGATTGGGGAATGAGGGATGCACCTACTGAAGTGTGCCCTGCATTCGCCCAACAGTGACCGCGCCTCCAAATCTGCTACTACCGCAAGATGTTGGCTGGCATGCAAGCGCGAGCCAACATAATAAAAAAAAGTGTGTAGTAAAAAGGAAGAAAAAGGAAGAGGCAAATAAGCGGGACTGGGAACCACTCAGAATGAGTCACTAGAGAGGCACATGTAAGGCTAGGTAGAAGCTAAAAGTAACTGTGTTTTTGCCCTTTTTTCTTACATGATTCCAACAGTGTAGTCCATATTATTATTATTAATAATGTTCCTACAGAGATGGGATTAAATGATAATAATCTACCATGGAGTGTTGCTATCAACCTCAAATGAGGATAAAAGGGGGGAAGGAAAAACTTGGTAGTGGACAATGTACCTGGAATCACTCAATTGCAGGGAGTAGCCCGGGATTATGTGGGGGAAGAGCTCCTCCCCCACAGCCTATTTAAATGAAGCAGCTGACTCCTGTGCTGCTTCGGGTGAGTCGCACTCAGTATGAGGTGCACTCGCTTTTCAGCAGCGCAGCTGGCCCTTTCTATCCTCTTCCCTTACCTGCCTTGCGTTTGTCTTGCCTCTGTTTTCCCCGTTCCGTCTGCTTGCTGTTCCTTCTGTGGCACCACCCTTCCCGTTCTGTCCCATCCTGTCCCTCCTGTGCTAGTCTGAGTTTGTTTTGGTGCTTTGTTTCTTTGGGACTCTCTCTCTCTGTGACGGACGCGTCTAGTTTGTCCACTGCTGTTGCCTCTCTCCTTCAGTGTTCTGCTCGGACAGCGTTAGCCTGCATCTCTGCCATCTGCATTCTACTGGACACCCACTGGGCTTCACCTGCTCCTCTGTCCTTCTGCCATCTCTTCCAGCTGCTGCATCCTCCTCGTTCAGTCTCCGTACCATATCATACATGCTGGCTCCGGCACTCTTGCTACTGCACCTTGGTACCTTGAGCCCATTGTCTCTTCATCCTGTTCAGTGCTCCCAGGTTAGTGAGCCATGTCATACCTTCCCGTGCAGGACCTACAGGTTGCATTCTGGATTTCTACCTCCTAGCCAGTTTGTCTTACACCTTTGCCTCGTTTATCGGATCAAAGTGCATGCGCCTGGATAGTTCACCTTCTAATCCTCCGACATTATTGTTGTTAAGTGTAAGGTCCCATCATGTACTATTATGGCTTCGCTCGTTGCTTGCACTTCCTGGCTACTCACCTTCCCTCAAGTATCTCAAGCACCTCCAGGTGTTTCACGCATTATGCGGTTTCCGTTGATAACACTCCAGCATTTGCTGCATCTACTTTATACAGTCAGGACCCGCTCAAGATTCACTGTTTCAGCTACCACTACTGGTTTCTTTCCCATTGCCCACTGGAAGATGGGATGTAACCTGGAGCTCAACCTATGGTATTCCTCTCCATTTGCACGCTGTTTGCTGCTACTGCCCTTTCTCCGATGCTGGCTCTATGACAGCATTTCATTTGAACCCGTCCATGCCTTTTCTCTGCTATGACCTGCATTGGAGCTTTGACTTCAGTCATTGACCCTGCACTGCATATTTCCTGATGCTTTTCGTATTGTGGCAGCCAAATTCTGGATACTCAATTAACTCAGTTGCTTGTTGCATTCCTTATCACTAGCTGTATGGGGCCTTCTACTGGACTTATTTTGTTTCATAATTAAGGACGTGCTGCTCATTATAGCTTCTGTATTACTGCTTGGTCAAATGTCGCCATATACGTTTGGAGGGTCAGACCACTTACCTACTAATTCCGTACTCATCTATCCCATCATGTACCTTGTATTTCAATACTGCTCCATGTTACTTCGCTTGCATTTCCACACTCCAACACTGCTACTACTTACTACCGACCTGCGTGCGGGTCGGCACTTGCTCTTCATTACCTATGGCATCTGCGTTGCATTCCTGACTTCTGCTCATCACTAGCTGCCTGGAATCTCCTACAATGCTACACTTCCAGAACGTCACACCCATGCACTCTCAAGTCAGCTCAGTGCCCATTCAGCAGCTTCCGAGGATGCCCTCTTCTTTACCTGCCTTGCCCAGCATCGGGCCTGGAGACTCCTGACTTCTCTCGACCTGCGATGCCCTTTCCAGGCCTGGAAATCGTGTACTTCTACCTCATAACTACCTCGTCTTCAAGCCTTGAGGTTCATCTATTCATTCACTATGCCTGCCTGTGCCACCCGACCGGGAGGTTCCTAGTTCTTGGCCTGCCATGCCCAGTCTGAGCCTGGATCATTCGTGTATACCTAACTTTTACCTGGCTTCTACCTTATTATGCATTGATTTCAAGCTCCTATTTCTATTGGAATTCAGTTATTTATTCCAGCTCCTGTACTACTTCTTATATTGCCAGTAAGCTATTCTGCTCCACTGCCTCGCCAGCTCAGAGCCTACTGGTTTACTTGTACTATAAGCTTGCCTGCTGTCATGACTGCCAACCCTAGAGCTCCTTATTATGGATTCACATTGATTCATAATCACCTGCTTCTACGCCATGCACTCGCCCATCAGGCTGGGACATTTACCTGCTACTTACCTGCTTCTACGACCTGCCTTTGCCCTTTCAGCTGGGAGAATTGCCTACTTGCTTGTTTCACTGACCTGCCTTCGCCCTTCGGGCTGGGAGGTTTGCCTACTACTCATCCGCATCTACATCTTGCCTTCGCTCATCAAGCAGAGAGATTTATATACTACTCGTATGCCTTTATGACCTGCCTTTGCCCTTCGGGCTGAGAAGTTTACCTAATTCTGCTCTTTTGACTCACTCTGCTTAGAGCCGAGAGATTCGCTTTATTTTATCTGCCTATTCCTGCCTTGTTGGCCGTTTGGGAGCTCTTTCACTGGATTACATCTGTTGTTTCTTCTTCCTCATCTGTTCTGACCTATCAGGTCCCCACTTGCTTATGCAACCATTGCTCCTTGCTTACGTAAACCATTGCTTTATGCCTAGTGCCATCCCCTCGGCTTCGCCTGGGATTCTACTGCTCTCAATCTGCATCCGACCTTGCAAGGTCTTAGCACTCACTGCTCTTTACGATCTCAGCACGCCGTGCTCATTCAGCTCTGGTACCTCCTAATTCTACGACTAGTGACTGGTCCTCACAATCTACCGCTATCAGCTTACTTGAGTGCTTCTTCAGCAGCTTCCAGAGCTGCTCTCTTGGATGTTTTTGCCCTGTTGCCTCGGCCATGGAATTGCTGCTGCTTCCTTTCCAAGACTCGGTTGGTGCCTCCTGCAGGCTTTCATTATCATGCTTGTGCTCTACTGAATTCAGGCCTGTGACACTGCTGCTTCATTGGATTCTGCTTCTTCAGTTATCTCCATCTCAGACTCTTTGGGTCTCGTCTACTTTTCATGCCTCGAACTTTGCATACCTTCAGTTATCCATGTTATTCCTCTCGTACAGTTGCCGTATCTCAACGTCAGTCTCTTCCATGCGATTACGTACCTCTCCAGCTGATGGATTCCTCCGTATCATCGAGGGACTACCTCATTCGATTTCTGCCAGCAGACATTCCTGGGTCTAGCTGTGTTTCCCATACTGGAATCAGCCACCTCTCTCCTATCTCACCAGCTGTCTGTTCAGCTACGCTTTCTTCAGGGGCTGGTTGCCGTGTCCTGTTCCTTCTCATTTGCCTACGTTGGTGCATCCCGCTCCTACTGCCTCACTTTGGATTGACAGTCCAACTGACTTATTTCTTTGGGCTCACCTTATTGTACTACTTGGATGCTTCACAACATCGCACCAGTGTCTCTGATTATCTATACAGCATGTCATTATTCCAGCTTAACTCTACAGCCGTTGCTTCATATCAATTCCTAAAGATTATTTTTCTTATCAGAACGGGATTCGACACTCGATAGCCTGGCTTCAAGCCTTCTCTCATTCCTCGTACTATACAAGCCCTACTATTAGAAACCTGGAAGTCGTACTACTTCTATTTCATCCTGCCTTGACTGATGTCAAAACTTGGATGCAACTATCTACTGGTCTCCTGTATTGAGTTTGTCAGTCATCAACTTCACATCCACCATCATTCAATTCCATGTATTATGCCCTCTATAAACTGAATTACGGAAGATGGTCTTCAATATATCTACTCTCCATCATTCCGAATTATACTTGGATTCTCGGACTTGGACTTTATTAGAAGGAAATTACTTCACTGGACATTTACAATTCAGTTTTTCTTAAGCTCCGTTCATCTGGATTGAATTCTACAAATTAGAATTCAGATTTAGCTGATTAATTTAGTTTAAGTAGGATCTCTCTCCTTTGGTATGCCCAGAAGGACGGGCGGGTCAGTAGCCATGAATCCTCAGAGGTTCCCCCCAAGGGGCGTTTTCTTCTCCTGAGTGCTACTGGTCACACTCTCCAGAGTTGGAGGAGGCGATTGTCTATTCTTATCATTAAGTTGTTTTGCACAACTTCTTCAGCATTCAGTTACTGAACAATCGTTGATATTTATTATTTTTCCGGGCTTTCATAATTCTAAACCAAACTTCCTTCCTACAGGTGGGATACAGAGAAAGGCCAAAACCTTCAAATATTATCAAATGGAGTCACGTGATGCAGTGTGGCGGGTAGCTGCTTTCTCCGGAGCTCCCAACCTACAACTCATCTAAAAGTATCTTTTCTTCACCCTACTTTACAAGATTAGCAATTTGGCATCACCGGAGCGTTCCTAAACGAGTGCTGATCCCTGAGATATAATTTATAGCGCAGGCGACTGTTAAAATCAAGAGATCTCGGCATGGATGTAGATACGAAGGTGCCGGGAGTAAGGCATACTCCACCTACGTCGCCTGAAAAAAACGCCAAGAAGGCCAGGAACACTACCTCCGGGCAACCGTTGAAACAAACGCCTTCTACTCCTCTAAGCAATCCACTTACAGAAGATAGATTCCTTCAGGAGCTTCTCCCCTTTCGGGAAACTCTCCAGGAAATCTCTTCTGAAATTAAAACAATCAGAAGCGATTTTGCGGCTTTATCAAGGCGGGTGGGCGATATGGAAGCAAGAACCATGTCTTTAGAAAATTGGAATGACAGGACCGACCCAGAAATAACCAAGCTCAGGCAACAACTCCAGAAATTGCAATTAAAAACTGAAGACCTTGAGGGCAGGAGTAGGAGGAACAACATATTAATACTAGGCCTGCCTGAATCGGAGGAAGGTGGAGATACTATTACATTTATCCAGCAATTTCTTAATAAAATAGTTGGCCCCTTTCCTATCAATCAGCAATACCACGTTGAGAGGGCACACCGATCCTTGAAGCCGAGGCCCCCACCAGGCGTTCCCCCTGTCCGATCATTATTAAGTTCCTTAGCTTCGACGAGAAGCAACACGTTATAGCCAAAGTTAAGGAGCTAGAGTCAATCCACTGGGAAGGAAACAAAATCCGAATCACGCAGGACCTACCATACGAGATTCGTCAGAAGAGAGCAGCCTTTCACCCTATAGTTAAAAAATTAATAGCAGCTGGCATCAGATTTAGAATGAACTATTCGGCTAAATTGCTTGTATCCTTGGATGGCGCATGGAAGGCTTACGATTCACCGGATCTAGCGCTACCTGATCTTACTAAGAGGCTTCCTAATCTCTTCCATGGAGACTGATTAACGATATGAGGAGTTTGGCTACAAATGGAGGCTATACCTCTTAGTTGGGACCCTTTTCTTTTTGTCTTGCTACTAGATCTTCTCGAGTAGGATATCTTGTTTTTACTATCCAGGATCGGCTTACCTGTTTTGCGGGGTGAGGGTGGAGGTGGTGGGCGGTGGTGAGGTAGAGGGAGTCAGGGCCTCCTGAAGCCTAGTTCGTCCGGCCGAGTCTTGTCTGCTCGCCATGGCTGGGGAAGCGGAACCTGCATAATGGGAGATGATTTCCGGGGACGCATTTGGGAGTCGGACAAGTTGTCCGCTGGCTCCCGTCTGACTAGCACTTCCGTAGCGGGCCTTCCTTTAGTGTCGTCCGGTAGTCCCGATAATCCAGCTCGCTAGGTGTCCAAGGTCTGGCTTAAAGAAGAGAAGACCTCCTTTGACAGGAATCACCCTTTATTACCCTCACACCATAGTGGGACGGATTGGATTCAACAGGGGTAAGACCCCCTCAGATTGTTAAACTAATTGGATAGCAGAGGCTCAGGGTTGGACTGGCCCACCTGGATACCTGGAAATTTCCAGGTGGGCCCCCCTCAGTTGGGTAAGTGGTTACCTTATGAACTCTGAAAACTTTGCATTTATCTTCCTTTTCTTAATTAAATGGGGTATCTGGGACACTGTTGATAAATGTAAGATGCAAACACAGAGCTAGTGTAACAGACTGAAGTGGAATATTAATATGAGTGTGTCAACCTGGGCCCTCCTCTATTGATTTTCCAGGTGGGCCCTTGTATCTTTTTTTTCCAGGTGGGCCCTCCATACCCCAGTCCGACCCTGCAGAGGCTGCTTGTAGGCCTTAGGTTGGATAGTGAATGGGGCGATTACAGTACTAGTCATTAGTGGGTTGGGGGGGCTCAGATGGGAGGGTAGGCGCTGGGAAACCTGTATCGAGGCCTTAGTGGGGAATTAGGGATACCTGGGCCCAGTTATGGGGGAACAAATGTGTCACTGTATCCTAGATGCAAAAGCAATTTGGGGAGGTCCCATAGGTCTGTACAAGGAACTGAACATCAGGAGGCTTACTTGGCTAGGGTACCCTGGGGGTCTCTGTTATGGGCCATATCTGGGTGTTTTACTGGATGGGACAGTTTTGGGACCTCATGTAAATAGTTTGTGGGGCTGTTGGGTTGATGGGTTGAGTAAATTTCAGGGCAGAGGGTGGGGAGGGGCTTCGACCAGATCTGATAACATTGGTCATGGTAAAATTACATTGGGGGGGGCGAGGAGTGGTACTATGTTATGGCATGTCCGATGGTTATCACAACTTATATTTACCTATGTTTCTGACTATATCTAAGTGTAGTGCAGCCTTAGTTTGGTGGTTGGCTACTTTCTGCTGTATTGTTTGGAATGTTCAATGGGGGGTTATAAGGGGAGCGGAAGGTGCCATTATTCAGGGTTCGGATCTATTTGGCCATGGAGGAGAACTGTGTATATGATTTATGTCCAAGACTATTAAATGGCCTTAGGTCATATTAAACTGGCTACATGGAATGTCAGGGCATCAGGAAGTGCTAAAGAAAAGACAAATATTGTTGAGCTGCACGCTTATGGAGTGGATATCTTATTTCTCCAGGAAACACATATTTTAGCCTCTGAGTTAAACTGCTATGCAGTCACGGCTTTTCTCAGGTGTTCATTTCGGAGGGGTCCACGAATAGTAGGGGTGTGGCTATCATGTTGAAGCGTAATATACCGTTCATTCCAGAGAAATGCATTAAAGATACGGAGGGCAGATTTGTACTAGTTAAAGGTATGCTCAATAGCCTGGGAGTAGTCCTGGGGGCAGTATACTGCCCAGTAGGTGGGGACCCTAACTTCATCATGCAGCTGATGTCAAGATTGAGCGAACTTTTGCCAACGGTTTTTATCCTGGGAGGGGACTGGAATACTGCTCCCTCACGGCTCCTCGATAAAACTTATAGGCCCGCTCGTCCACCCACACCTGCCCAAATGGCCCTCCAGGACTTCTGTAATTTGCTGGGACTGAGCGACCCTTGGAGAATCTTGAACCCTTCCAGCTGTAGTTATACATACTACTCTCGTATCCACAGGTCTTGGTCAAGGTTAGATTACATGCTGGTGAGCACAGGGCTTTTGGCTAACATATCTCTTTCTGGCATAGAGCCAATTGTCATTTCAGATCATGCCATGGCCTGGATAAAGCTATCCCTTAATCCCCCTGGTCATAGGGATACCTCTTGGAAACTCAATACACAACTTTTGAAAGATGAGAAGACTGTAGCTCATCTTCAATCTCTGATACCATCCTTTCTCGGAATCAACCAAGGTTCAATTCTCAGAGATGATCTAATATGGTGCACGCTTAAATGTTTTCTCAGAGGCGAGTTTATTAAAATTGCCACTAGAAGGAAGAGGGTGAGGGAGAGACTGATTTGTGTTAGCCAACCAAATTAAGTTGGCTGAGGTGCTCTTTCCTCTGGCTCTCAAACTGACTTAGAGAACCTATGCAGGGTCCGGAATGAATATGAAGACTTGATTAAAGAAAAAACAGAATATGCCATTCTGAAATCTAAAACTCGCTACCTTGACCAGGGGGAGAAACCTGGGAGATTACTAGCTCTCAGACTAAAGGAGGTAGAAAGCACTAGGTTAATCCCGGCTTTGAGGGCAGCTGACGGATCAATCAAAACTAATCCAAGAGAGATAGCTAAAATCTTTGAAGATTTTTACAAAGACTTATATAGCAACAATTTTATCTCAACTCCAGGGGCGAATCTGGAAAACTTTTTAGCAGGGCTACCCTTCATGAAACTGCACCCAGGCCATTGCGGGATACTCTCATCCCCTATTACATTAAGGGAAATAGGAAGTCATCCGAAACCTGCCCACCGATAAATCACCAGGACCCGATGCTTTCCCCCAATTTTACAAAGTATTCTGTGAAGATAGCCCGCACTTCTTAAGCTATTCAACTACATTCTTTCATCGGTGCCATTAGATCCTCACTGCTGGAGGCCACTATAGTTCTTATCCCAAAACCAGATAAACCGAAACTGGCCCCAGCCAGCTATAGGCCTATATCATTACTTAACTACGATATTAAAATTCTAGCCAAAATTCTCTCCCTAAGAATCAAACAAGTATGGCAGGGGTTATTGAGTCCAGAGCAAGTGGGCTTTGTCCAAGGGAGGTCAGCTATGGATCATCTGCGTACACTTTCCCACACTTTTCACGTGGCAAAGGAATCCCAGGAACCTATGGCTCTAGTTGCTCTGGATGCAGAGAAAGCCTTTGACCGTGTTAACTGGGATTTCCTTTGGGCCACCCTTGGTAAAATGGGTTTCCCTGGAAAGTTTATTGGTTGGATAAAGGCATTCTATAGCTCACCCTCTGCGAAGGTTTATTGCAATGGGGTGTTTTCGGCATGCTTTACTCTATCTTCTGGTACACGTCAGGGATGTCCTTTGTCTCCTTATTTATTTAACTTATACCTAGAACCTCTACTGCTTCATATCAAGAATTCTCCCAAAATTACCGGATGTTTAATTGCCCAACGAGTCTTGACCCTCTCAGTTTTTGCGGACGACATCCTCTTACACCTTTCAAACCCCGAGTCATTGCGTATAATTAACCTTTTTGGCAGTGTTACCAATTATAGACTGAACCTATCTAAATCAGTGATTTTCCCACTTAATACACACCTATTTCAGGCTGAGGTCTCTCAGTTTGGCATGAAATGGGCCCCTAACTACCTCAAGTACTTAGGTATTTATTTGACGCGGGATGAGGAAATGACCAAGAAGCTCAACCTAGACGACCTGTTAGATCATATTCAAAAAGACCTCAACAGATGGGATAACCTTCTCCTTGCAATTGTGGGTCGTATTAACATAATCAAAATGAACATCCTTCCGTGGATTTTTTACCCTTTGAATCTTCTTAACATCTGGCTTCCTAAATCATACTTCCAGAAAATACATTTGATGGTCACCCAGTTTATTTGGGGTGGTAAAAAACCTAGGAGATCCTTCAGCAAACTATGTCTACCTAAAGACAAGGGTGGTCTTAGGATCCCTAACTTTGGTCTATATTACTGGGCCAGTCAGTTAACCAAAATGGCTAGGTGGATCATACCCCAGGAGGAGTTCGACACGCCCATATGGTTAGACCTGGAGCTTAAACTGTTGAAGGAACATAATATTTCTCCTCAGCATGTTTTCTATTACAGCTTCTCCTCCCTTCCAGAGGCTCTCCGTAACTCAGTGATAGGGGTGTCAATTAAAGTCTTATCACAGATCTGGGATTTCCTTAAAGTCCCCTACACTAGGGATCAGGCCCAACCTTTAGTTCTCAACCCCAACATCAGATTAGGCGGACGCACATTGCCAGTGGCTTGGCTCCCGCATGCCCAGGATCTCAGGGTAGAAGACCTCTACCTTCAGGGATCCCTTGGCTCCTCCAGGGATATCCTAACGTATCTGGGTCTATCTTCCCAGTACATATTTAAGATTTATCAAATGCGACACCTAATAGTTAGTTAGTTAGTTAGTTAAAACCTTTATTTTTAAACAGGAATTCAGATGGAAAAATTCACATCATTAGGACAAAGTCCTATTTTCAAGATGGTCCTGTATAATTACATAATTCATAAATTATAACAATACATACACAATATACATAAACCAATCATTCAAAATATAAACTAAAACACCTAAATAATCATCTATAACAATCACAATGTACTTTTTAGTTCAGACATCAGACTTCTTAAAAATACCTTCAAATCATTAATCTGATTACAATATACAGGTTTCAAAACCCCCCATAAATGATTAACAATAACCAAAAATCTAAGAGTACTATATCTGTTTATGGACCTTGGAAGTACATAACCCCTTAAATTTATGTCTCTCAAATTACATACACATTTTCTTGGTTCTAATTTAGGTAAAAATAGGTAAAAATTTCGGCCTGGAAAAGCTACCCTCTCAGGTTGGGCCTTTCCTGGAGCAGCTCAAGAACTCTGTTACTAATTCCCACTGTATAGCCAGGCTATACAACTGTTTACTAACCAGAAGTTTCCTGATCCCTTGAGTGGATCCAGAGCTTGGTTGTGTTTCCTGGGCTATCCTCTCTCTTTGACCCATATTTGGAGTGATGTTTACAGATACCTCACTTTGATAGGAACAGGTTAATTCAGTTCTACATTTTAAACAATATGTATTATACACCACAGAAGTTGGCCAAATTTGATAGTACCAAATCGGAGACAGATGTACCAGATGTGGCTTAGAAGTGGGTGATTTAGTACATATATTCTGGTCTTAAGGCCAAAGTTACCCTATTATGGCACGTAATTCGTAATAGTCTGGATCCAATTCTGGTCTAGGCGAATTATTTACACCCGAAATTTGCATTTTGGGTTATATTCCAAATATCGATGTACTGAACGGAAATTTCATATAGCCATAATCTCAATGGCAGTTAAAAGATTAGTGCTTAAACACTGGCTAGACCAAGTGGCTATCTCTTATAATGATTGGCTGGTGGAAATTTCCTTATGCTTCAAGATGGAAAGATTAATTGCGGACTTTAGGCATGCCATGCCTACGTTCCAGAAAAAATGGGGCAAATTATACGCATTGTACCTTCATTGATTTAGTGAATGAATGTCCCTGACGGATTTGGGAAGAGATGGTTTTATGTGACAACTTTACTTATGTCAAGAATGTCTCCATGGCACTAATGTACAGCTCTCGGGGCCCACCTGGAGATAAAGATGGCACCTTCCGGGGTGGGGGGTAGGGGTGGGGATACAGGACCACTGCTCTGTACACTCAATGTATACAAATGGTTTTTGGTTTTGTTCTGTTTTACCAATTGTATCACAAGCTTGGTTCTATTGTGAGTTAAAACAATAAAACTTTGAATTTCAAAAAAAAAAAAACAAATATTATCAAATGACTCTATTCAAGCATCCAAGTACAAAGCACAATACATTCTATACTATTACCTAGTGAACATTGCCCTCTCTATACTGGCCTCTGTATCCAACAACCATCTTCATCATTCAACTATATGTTACATAAGCACTGAGCTATGAACCACACATAATTGCAGGGAGTAGCCCGGGATTATGTGGGGGAAGAGCTCCTCCCCAAGCCTATTTAAACAAAGCAGCTGACTCCCACACTGCTTACAGCGAGTCGAGACCACCCACTATCCTCGCCGACACCTCCTCCTCCTTCTGCGGCACTCTTATCCCACTGGGGGCTTTCATAATTCTAAACCAAGCTTCCTTCCTACAGGTGGAATACAGAGAAAGGCCAAAACCTTCAAATATTATCAAATGACTCTATTCAAGCATCCAAGTACCTAAGCACAATACATTCTACACTATTACCTAGTGAACATTGTCCTCTCTATACTGGCCTCTGTATCCAACAACCATCTTCATCATTCAACTATAAGTTACATAAGCACTGAGCTATGAACTACCCATAATAACTTGCAAGAGGAATAAAACAATTGAAAGAACAGCAAGGCAAAACAATAATGAAGGCAAAACAGGAGAACAGGGATGTGGGAAAAATTAAAAGTGAAATTAAAAGGTTTTTCTTACAGTAGAGATTAGGAGGCATGAAGGATGACAGGAAAATATACAAAGTAAACAAAAAAGAATAATAATATATAATAAAACAGAGTCACTCAAGTAGGTTGAAAGAGCTGCAAACAAGTAAAGAGAGCTCAGGGGGAAACTGGAAACCCAAAGTGGATGGAAAAGTGACAAATACCCAAATAACAATATAAAATACAGGCTAAAGTATGGGGTGCAGTGTGTTACGAGAATTTAATGCACACCCGAGTTGTTAGATGGCACATAAACTCCAAGGGCAAAGCCAGAGGGGTTTATGGTAGCTATCCAACAACGAGAGTGTGTATTAAATTCGAGTTAAACACACTGCACCTCGTACTTTGTTTTCTATATGCAACCCCCCCACTGGCCCCCCCCTTCTTTAACTAGCAGGGCTGCTCCTCTCACCACAAATGTCTAGTGGCAAACGAGAGGGGTGGGGAGTTTACATAAGTGAATACAGATTTGGAAAACAGAGAAATGGCCAACATTAGACTAGGTGACCCGACTGTTACACTAAAACAGTCAAACCCAAGTGTGGCTACATGGCACACACCTGGCTGGACCAATTACCTTGGCCAGCAACTCAGGTCCCTGGGAGAAAACATTTGCTCACAATTATGCTAGGTTTGCACTTCTGGACAAGGGCAACCAAGTAAATCCAGACACAAGGAAGCAATAACAATACTGTCCAAATCAGGTTGGGATTCTAGAATGTGGCTTTTATTCACGTAATAAAGTAGGAATAATCACAAAGCGAAGATGGACCCCCACAGGGCTACACATACTGGTACTGCAGAATCTCCAGGGTACAGAAATTCTTGAAATTGCTATTTAGCACAGGCTGAAGTAACACAACACAGCAAACTCTCTGGTTCTGAAAAGGAGATTGGCACACACAGCCAGAACTGGTACATTTTCCATCGACTAGGCACATGGGCAGTACTAGGACACTTTCCCATATTTCATGAGGAATGACGGTGGTATACGTGACCACAAAGGAGTACATCCAGGCTCAGGACTCTCAGAACCCACTAAACTGGGGTAAACTGAGAGAAAACAACCCACAGCCAGGGGTAATTACCTCCATTAGGCATTGACCAGATGCACTAAATGAAAAAGTACTTGTGCCCAAACTGAACTCCCACTTATTGCTTCCAAGTTTATACTCGGCCATTCATCTGGTTAATAACACCACACAACTGTAGAAAACTGTAGATGCTGTCTTGAAACGTATTTCACAATTAACATACTACACACACACACCTATCTGAGGTGTCAGAAATTAAAAGTTTTGTACTTGGACGGTCACATACTGGACTCCAACGTAGACAGACACTGTTAAACAGAAAGTCTAGGTGACTGAGTCCCTTTGTAAGAGAAATTCACCCCTAGGTAATGCGAGTGCCCCTCCTGGGATTACACAGAAGAAAAGTCGTACTCACAACAAATGAAGATATCCAAGGCAACTTCACCAGACAGACTGGATTGAGGGGATGGCCCCTGAACCCTGAAGATCACCCCCATCCCTCTTGGGATGGGGCAAAGGAAAATCTACTTAGCAAGGTCTCCACCACTTCAGACACTGTCTTCTATTCTCTCCTTCTAGGGTGAGAACAAACTACCCAAAACAAAAGAGGTAGCTCTCTAACAGGGCTGACTGAGGAGCTGCAAAGCAAGCTGCAGCCTCCTCCTGGAACTCCACTCTAAGACTAACTCAACATTCTACTCTAGCTGACAACTGCTTGCCAGAGTATGGCTTATGCTGCTGTGAGAGTTCTAAGATTACATCATTACTCAAGCTCAGCTGAGTCTGAAAACAGAGTGTGACAGTGTGAAACCTATTTAACTGGCATTTCACAAGCTGCCTTCCCTGCCTGCCACTGATTCTAAGTGGGATTCTAGTAACCCCTGGGAACAAGGGGGTTACATATAATTCAAGGGGTTGCGTTTCTTCACCGAGTTCCATCTGCTGGAGGAAATAAAATCTTTTTATTTATTTATTTTGATTCAGGCAGTCAGCACCTGGTCAGTGGTGCTACCGCCTACTCACTGCCCTGGCCCGGGATGAAGTTAGAAGAGGAGAAGGCAAGAGATGCTGGCTTGTGAGAAGCACTGGAGACAGGCAGTTTGAGGGACAACTTGGGGGCCTTTATGGTTTGACGCTCCTGTCTCATCTGGCAAGATGGAGAGTATTTGATTCAGTATGTGGCTTCCGTTTTGGGTGCCGCTGATGAGGACCGTTAGCAATTTAAAAAACAAAAAACCCTGCAACGTTGGCACACAGCAGGAATCTGGAACACTTGCTGTTTTGAGATATCGAGATCAGTTTGACAGAAAGAGCTGTGTATTAAAAAAGTGCCATAATACACATAAGTGTATTACGGCATTTAATGCATGACTTTTTCTATGGGAAAAAACACAACACATTAATTATTAACATGTAATGCATAGATTATAGTGAAAAACACAATTTACTCTCCTACAAATATGAATAGCAGCTAATACTGTTATGACACAGTGTCATATAATCACTCCTTGTCCTGCCAATATTTGAACATACCTGCATTGGAATAATATGCACTGTGGATTTTTTTTTCTTTGTTCATTCATTCAGCAGGTTCTTCAATCTCCCATTTAGTGCACCACTGGTTTGATGATTGCTAGTGGCTACTCAGGCTGTCAGAATCTTTTGATCCCGAAGGGACCCCATGCAATCCTAAGTCTCGGCCATATAGTTCTCTGAACTTGAGTGTGTTCCCCATGCACCAGTGGTCCTGGCTGGATTAGAAAGAGCATGTCTGGTTCAGTAGAGTGCAGCAAATCTAATCTCCTGGGGCACTGAGCGTGGGTTATGGATTCCCACTGACTGTGGCTTGGAACCCTGGACTGTGCTTACACTTTGCCATGATCATATCATCAGACTTGGTGGGAGTGTAACCTACATTCTGACAGTGCCCACTATAACTAATGGGACCAAGACAACAGTGTTCATTTTGTACTTTAGCAATTTGAATGATGGTAATGGTGCGGGGGATGTTGGTGTGTGACAATGGGTAGATGCAAGCTCCATTTTTTCCTTTTTCTTTATTTTACTTATGATCAAAATTGCAGCAGCTGGACATCCACACACAGCCACCCAGCTGCACAATTAGTGCATGGACAGCACATGACAGGAACTCTTCTGCTCCATTCCAGTCCTGCTCTGCTCTGTCCTGGACCTCAGCTGGGATTTGGGAGAACAATGGGGGGATAAAGGAGTGGAATTGTGGCGGGGGGGGGTCTTTTTGTTGAACCAGAATGTCAATCTTCACATTTTCAACTAGATCACCCCAACAAAACTACAGGGATGGGCTTAAGAGCCTTCTCTGCAGCTGGACCCTCACTATGGAAAGAGCTCCCCTCCTCCCTACAGTCCTCCGACACACCTCTAAATCTAAATTCCCTGTTAAGAATGCACTTTCTGTTCATGATGACCTGTGTCTGCCCACAGGCTGATAGCATGGCTTCACCTCCCTTGTAGCTCACTCTTACCCCCTCCTCCTCCTCTAGTGCTCCGCTCTCCTCTCCTACCCTGAATACTATTGTCATTCCTATTGCTGAATGATGGAGCAACCTTACCCTGTTTACTTAAATATTATATACCTTGGTATGCTCAATTGCTGATGTTCTTAGTACTGTTTACCTTATATTTTCTTTGTTAGCTTGATCTATACTGTTATGTTCCCTGTATGATTCAAGCTGCTCTCTCACTGTATTTTTATGCTTTATGTGCCAGTTTCTGGCCTGGGCCATGCCTGAAAAAGGTCTTCAGATCAGTGCACCAAATGAATAAATAAATAGATAAATAAATTTTGAGGAGCAGCTGGCGAGCATGACTGGGGTGTCTTCAAATTTCATTGGTAATAATAGGGATCACCTTTGAAAATGGGGCTAGCATAAACAGTGTCCATTAAGTGCAAACCAAAAATTCTTTCTTCGCAGCACTTTATGTGCAATCTAAGAGTTTTTGGTTGTGTAGAAGGGGTTCGCATCTGAATACTGTATTACTTACTTTTTCCTGGTTCCCATATAAAAACCAACATAACTGGGGGTCACTGCTGCCCCCATTGCTGTACCATGTATTTGCAGATAGAATTTACCAATTGGTTTCTCAGCATGAAATTTGACTGCTCATTGGAAGTTTTAGTTTTGCAGCAGAACATTGGTTTTTCAGCATTAAATGTGATTACACCATGATCCTTTAGTTCACAGCAGAAAATTGGTTTCTCAACATGAAATTTGATTGCACGTCAGAATGTTTCATTTTGCAGTACAAAAATGTGATTCTTGGCATGAAATTTAATTGCACACCGTGATTTTTCATTTTGTGGCAAAAATTGATTGCTCGACTTGAAATTTGATTGTGTTTCATAATTTTGGTTTTATGACTGAAACTGGTTTCTCACCATGAAATTTGATTGCACTTATAGTGAAGACAACTCTTCTCTTGGCATAGGGCCCTGTACGTCTGCACATGTGGGTGCCAGAGGGCCCTGTGCATTGGCTGATAGATGGTCTCTTTCCCCTGTGCATCTGTATCTGCAACTACATGGAAGTGCAGGAACATAAAGCCCTGCACTTCCACAGCCCACATGACAGCCCCATCAGTTCTTGGCATCCCTCACTGCATGGAATTTCAGGGCATGCAAGGACCCTGCACTCCCATAGGCAGACAGAGTCTTCCCTTTCTTCCCCTGGGGCCTGCACATCTGCATGTCTTCATGTGGGTCCCAACAGGATCTGCATGAATAAGGACACAATTCTACTATCTCAAAAAGAAAGGAAATTCTTTACAAAAACTGTGTTAATGCACCAGTTAGGGTTCAAGTTAATGCCACAAAAGTTGGGAAATGTAGTGTTAGGGTTTCCAACCCTAACTCCCCCCAAGCAGCAAAAGAACAAGCCCACACAAACAACCACAGACAGCCATCATCAGGTAAGACAAACAGCATACAACTGTTTCCAGATGACACAAATGCAGTAGTATGGATGTGCTTCCTTTGTGGATTTATATATGCATCTACACCTGTGAATGTATGTCATACAGTGTGTTCTACAGACAGAAGGCCCCATGGGGCATGCACCTCTGTATACACAGGTATTCATGTACTCTGCACGAGGTATCTCTCTACATAGCACAATCTGCTACTGTATGGGTTTCTATATGCAGCTGCGTAACTAAAAACCTGCTACCCCCTTGAACAATTTCTAGCTCTGCTGCTGAAAACATGATACACACATTGCAACAGTATTTCCATCTGTGTATCGGCAGGTCTAACACATGCCCTGTTTCTGCACCTAGAAGTCTATGTGTGTGTTTTACTGAGAAGCCCCCTCGGTGGGGGAGGGGGGCTGCGCTTTTGCACACAGATATACTGTTGCAGTTTTTGTATCTGAAAACCTGCTACCACTTGAACAATTTCTAGATCTATTACTGAAACCATGAAGCCCACATTGCAACAATACTTCTGTCTCTGTAACAGGGACCTGCCCATTTGAAGCCAGAAGTTGGTGTGTATGTCTTACATCTGTGGCTGAAGACATGTAGGCCCCTGAGGTGTTTGCCCTTCTGCAAACAGAAATACTGTTGCAATTTTGGTGTCATGGATTTTGTGGTGCCCATGCTTCTGTAGCCAGAGGTCAGTGCGTATGTCTTATATCTGTGGCTGCAGAAGCACAGGCCCATCAAGTGTGTGCATGTCTTACAGTGTGCATGAGCACCTGAAGCTATAGAAGTACTGGTCCATTATGTGCCTGCACTTCTGCAGATAAAAGAACTCTTGTAATTTGGGTATTGTGGATTTGTATCTGTGGTTGCAGGGGCCTGCGCTTCTGCACACAGAAACAGTGTTGTGATTTGAGTATCCTGGATTTCTGTCTGCAAGTGCGTGTATCCATCTTGCAGTGTACATGCTACAGATACAAATCCAAGAAGGCAGCACATCAGTGGTATTGTATTTCTGTGTCATCTGGAAACAGTTGTATGTTGTTTGTCTTACCTAATGATGGCTGCCTGTGGTTGCTTGTGTGGGCTTGTCCTTTTGCTCCTTGGAGGGTGGGGAGTTAGGGTTGAAAATCCTAACACCACATTTGCCTACTTTTGTGACATTAACTTGAACCTTAACTGGTGCATTAATGCAGTTTTTGCAAATATTTACACTAGGTGTGATTCACCACAGAATAAATTTTGTGATTATCCTGCTCCCAACCAACATCAAACACACAAATTCCATCCCTTCCTGTAGGCAACAATACCATCCTTCTCAATCCACAAACTGTACACAAAAAATATTTCAAAATTAGAAAAAATACTGAACATTTTCACTTAGCTATGGGAGCTCCACACAGACACTCTGCAGCTGCCAATATTCAGCAGTGAGACTCATCCTGTGAAGTCAGTAAAGAGGGACTTCCAGAGGCTGGGGCACAGATTAAAGAAGCAGTCAGCATCCTTAGCCTTTTCTGAGGTCCTTCCTGTCTGGGGTGGGGAAAACGAAAAGGACAGAGTAAAGGAGGTTTTGATCAGAAAGTTCAACAGGTGATTGAGGGCGTGGTGTCAGGACCAGGGCACTACTTTGTAGGGTAATGGGGGACTTCTGGGACAGAATGCTCTTCAAAGGTTATGGCCTTCACCGGACATGAGAGGGTACCAGTGCATTTGGGCAGAAGTTTGGCATTTACTTTGGCAGACAGTTAAATTAGCTGCAGGGAGGCTGGAGCTGGGGATTACACTGTAGAGGGAGGGACAGTGGGGAACATAGGCAGGACTGCCCCAAGGATGGGGGTAAGTTATTCAGGGAATAATAAATGGAGTAACAGGTCCAGGGGACAGGGCAGGGTAGCCACAAAAGACGTGAAAGGAAGGGGAAACATAAGACACCAAGGTTATTAGAGAAGGGTGATGGGGGAGGGCAAGTGAGAACCAACAGAGTTGTAGGTATGTGGGAGTGTGGTATGCCTCAATGCCAGGAGCCTGGGTAATAAGATTAGTGAGCTCCTGGCTTTAGTGGCAGACTCTGGGCTGGATCTAGTGGCTGTTAACAGAAACGTGAGTGAGAATAATGATTAGAACATAGTGATCCCAGGCTACACCATATATAGGCATGATAAAGAGATGGGTAGAGGGGGAAGGGTGGCCAACCACATCAAGGAAGGGATTGAAGCAATAGAGGATGCTATCATTGGGGGGGAAGGGGAGATAGAATCATGGTGGGTTCAGTTCACAGTGTTGTCAGGCAGGAAGACTTGCACTGGGGTGATTTACAGACCACCAGGGCAGGAAGAAGAGAGAAATAAGGTACTGGGTGCTGAAATGGAGGAGGGGATGACAAAGGGGGAGGTCCTAAAAGTGGGAGATCTCAACAGGCCAGACATCGACTAGGACACCCTAGTGGCCAGGACTGCCAGAAGACAGGCCCTGCTTAATGTCTTGCAGGACTGCATGTTGGTATAAACAGGCCAGGGATCCACTAAATAGTCAGCCATTCTAGATGTGGTACTCACCAACTCAGAAAGATTATGTTCGGGGAACCACTGGAGTCCAGTGACCACAATACTATATGGTTAGAGATGGCCCTGGGAACATGTAAGCCCTCATCTAAAGCTGATGTACTAGACTTCAGAAGGGTGGATTTCAATCATATGAGGGAAATCGTGTTGGACAGGGGTTAGCTGGGGTAGATGGCAGCAGAAGAGTGGAGGAAAGATGGGGAGTTATTAAAAGGATCATTCTCAAGGCAACAAAACCATGCATGAGGCCAGTTATTAAGAGAAACAAGTATAAGAGACGAGCCTAGTTTTCAGAAAGCATCAGAGAAACAGTGAGGACTAAAACAGGGCCTTTATAACGTACAAAAAAAGTAGGGGGATGAAGACTATCAGGAATAAACTAGAGAGGCTAAGAGGGCAGTCAGGATTGTAAAGGCAGACACAGAGCTGTGTACTGCAGAGCATATGAACATACGAAAATGCCAGCAGAAGCAGACCGTTACACTCTATCGAGTCTGCTCGAATGTTCAGCTAGACCCTCAACTTGCAGCTGCCCCACCCCTTCTCCCACCTCTTCATTGTAACATCCACCCTCACCCTGTCCCAACCCCTCTTAAAGCTACCCAATATTCTATAGGATACCACCCCTCAGGCAGAGTGTTCCATCTGTCCACCCTTTCTGTGAAAAAATGCCTCCTGATTTTCTTCCTGAATCTTCCCTCCTCCAACCTCAGCTGATGTTCTGTCATATCCCTCCCTCTTCTAAGCTGGAAAATCCCTTCTGATTTAATCTTATTTATCCCCTTCGGGTATTTAAAGGTTTCAATCATATCCCCCCATCCCTCCTCTCCTCCAGAGAGTACATGTTCAGCGCACCCAATCTATCCTTGTAGGACTTTTCCTCCAACCCCTGGATCATCTTTGTCACCCTATGTTGCACCCAACAATTTGATATCCTTCTATAGTAACAGGTGCCAGTACTGCACACAGTACTCCAGGTGAGGCCTGACCAGGGGCCTGTACAGGGAAAGGATCACCTTCCTATTCCTGGATGAGATTCCTCTCGCTATACACCCTAGCATCCTATTGGCCCTTGCTACCACCTTCCTGCACTAAGATGAGTTGTTCATGCTGCCCTTTATAAGCACCCCCAGTTCCTTTTCCTCCTCTTCACTTTCCAGCTGCACCCCTCCCAGCTGATAGCTCCTTCCCTGGTTTCAAGCTCTGAAGTGCAGTACCTTGCACTTCTTGGCACTGAACCTCAGTTACATGTTTCTGACCACTCCTGTAATTTGGTCAGGTCCTCCTGCAGCCCATTCCACCCTTTGATGTCATCTACCACCGCTCCCATCTTCATATCATCAGTGAACAGACTGATCCTACTCTGGACCCCATGTGAGAGATCAGCTATGAATATTACAAACAGCACTGGTCCCAGTACCGATCACTGGGGCCCCCCCACTTGTCACTGCCCTTGATGATGAGAGCCCCCCCCACCACCCTCTGCTGCCTTCCATTCAGCCAGTTGATGATCCATTTGACCATCTTTGTTCCCATCCCTATGTATTCCAGCTTCCCACACAGCCTCCCATGCAGCACAGAATCAAAGGCCTTCCTGAAGTCCAAATACTGCACATCCACTGCATGGCCCCTATCCAGTTCCCTGGTCACCCTTTCATAATACTCAATTAGATTTGTCTAGCAGTATCTGCCAAAAACAAACACATGTTGATGACCATCCTGGAGACCATTGTCCTCCAAAAAGGTCACCAGCCTCTCCGTTAGGATTGTCTTCATGAGTTTCCCCACAATTGATATGAGGCTCACTGACCTGTAGTTGCCTGGCTCATCCCTGGGGCCACTTTTGTGAATGGGCACCACATGGGCTATCCTCCAGTCTTGTGGTATGCATTCTGTGTCCAGGGAGGTATTGAATAGGTCCATCAGTGGTCCTGTCAGGATCTCCGCTAGCTCTTTGAGTACCATAGGATGAATGCCATCTGGTCCCGGTGCCTTGTCCACCCTTAGTGCCCTCAAGCCTTCCAGAACCCTGTCTTCTGCAATCCCTACGTCAGTCACCCCTTCCCCCCCACTACCCATCCTACCCCCTTTGGGGTATTTGCCCCCTTTCTCCTTCATGAACACAGAACAGAAGCATTCATTTAATGCCTCTGTCTGTTCTCCTCCCTTCTCCACCCACCCTCCGTCCTTCCTTCCTAATCCTCACAATCCGGTCTTTTTTCTTCTTCTTTCTTTCTCTAATGTATCTGAAGAAGTCCTTTTCTCCTTCCATAATACCATGTGCCAGTCTCAGTTCTCTTGAGGCCTTGGCCACTCTGACTACCCTGGTAATCTCCCTGGACTTTTCATATACTCATCCTTATCACCCCCGATTTCTTGAGTTTCAGAAATTTGTTTCTCTTGGCCGCTACCCCTCCATAACCTCCTCAGTCAACCAACTGGGCTTCTTTGCCCTTCCTTCTTACTCCATGTCTTTGTACACGTCCCAGTGGCCTCAGTCAGACCTCTTTTAATAATATCCCACTTTTGACTAGCATCCATGTCTTGATGAATGCCTGTCAGATACTTACCCAAAATTTCCCCCATCCTATTAAAGTCTGCCCCTTTGAAATATATCACCCTGGTCCCCGTACCTCTGTTTCCCTACTCATATTGGTCACTCCCAGCCAGAGGGTCCTCCACTTCCAGATCTCTTACAGCCTCTCCATTCGAAAGTACCAGGTCCAGTGTTCTCTCCAATCTAGTCGGCTCATATACCAATTGTACCAGAAAGCTGTCCTGAAATGCCTCTAGTATGACCTGCTCCCTCACACTAGTGGTGGCTGGAGTGCTTCAATCCACCCCAGGTAGGTTGAAGTCCCCCACCAGCACTGTGTTCCCTTTCCTACAGACCCTTCTGATTTGCTCAGCTAGCTCTGTCCAGATCCTCCCCTTGCGCTGGTGGTCTGTATACTACCCCCATCCTCAGTGTCCTACCTCTCAAGTCCTGAAACTACATCCATAGGGCATGTGTTCTGCCTTCCTTCCCCTCCTCTCTTATACACTTTATCCCTTCTTGTACATGCCATGCCTCCCCTTTCCTTTTAGCCCTATCCTTCCTGAATATTTCATACCCTGGGATCATCATATCCCAGTTCTGGTACTGGGTAGCCCACGTTTCTGTGATGGACGCAATGTCCACCCCCCTCACTGCCAAGAGAGACTGCAACTCAGCTGACTTATTACCTAGGCTCCTTGCATTCAACATGACCACCGTCTACCCCATTTCCTTCCTTGCCTTACTCTGGGTCCCCCCCCATGCCTCTACTCTGACTCCTCTCCTGTTATCTTAGGGAGTAAGCTCATCAGGCTCCCCTCTGGTTTCCCTGCCTACCAACTGTCCACTCGCCACCCCCCTAGTTTAGACTCACCTTTGCTGTTATGTACCCCTCTATCCCCTGTTTCAATGTTCCTGTCCCCTCCCTGCTCAAGTGTAGCTTGTCTCCTGCATATAGATTTATGTTGTCCTAGGTTCCTCCCCAGCCACCCACTAACCCATACCCCCTGGATCGACACCATTCCCCCAGCCATGTGTTGAACTCCCTAATCCTCTCTTTTCTCACCGTACTGGTGCAAGGCACTGGGAGCACCTCTGAGAAGGCCACTGATTCTCCCAGCTCCTCACACACCCTTCCCAGTTACCCGAACCTCTCCCTCACCACTTCTGTCTCCCCCGCCTGGTCATTCATACCCACGGGCACCACAAGATGTGGTTTCCTCCTACCCCTCCTTGCGCACTTCAGAAATGACTACCCCGCCCTGCCCACCGTTAACCCAGATATGGACTCCACCCATATACGACAGTGCCTTTCCACCTCACTGCCCCATATTATCCCTTTTAGTATGGAATCCCCCAGCACTAGCATCCCCCCCCCTTGTCATTCCCCATTCCGCCCCCACCCTGCTACCAAAGTACCTATTCTTGGGGTCAGCCACCTTGTAGCTCTTCCTTCCCCCTACAGCTCCCTGTCCCCACTCCTGACCTGTCCTCCTCTTCCTCCCTGCTCTTTCACTATCCTCCATAACCTCCCATCTTCACTGGACCCCCACCCTCTGCCTTTCAAAACCTCCCTCCCAGCCCTGTTCTCCTCTCCTTCCTCATGGCTCCCTTCGACTGCCCTTCCAACTGTGCCCCTTCCCTTTTACCCATGGCTCCCTCCTTTGACCTATTTCCATCCCTTGTGCCTTCTCCACCCTTCCCCTCTCCTGCCCCCTCCTGGTGATCCTGTCCCCCTACTCCTCCACCAAAGTTGCAGTGAATGCAAACCTATTACCTGCCCCCACTGCCTTGCTGTGTGTTGGCTCTTCCCTCCTGACCTAGGGTCCTCCCTACAGTGCCTGGTCTCCTGTTTGGTTTGCTCCCACACCCCTTCCCCTCTCTCGACCCGATGTTCCTCCCATGTGGTGCCCTCATGTTACCCTTTGGGGGTGGTCCTCTTGCCCCAGCAGCCCCCCCTCCTTCCTTCGATCCTCTTCAACTCCCTACCCAGCCACAGCCCATCCTCCTCGAGCCTTCCTAGCCTGTGACAGATTGGACACCCACCAAGCTTCCACAAAATGTTCATCCAAACCGCCGCCCCACATCCATTACAGCATACTATTCTACCCATGTTTAGTCAGTATTTAACTAACTGGAAAGGACAATACAAAAAGAATACAGTAATACCAATAAGTTTTTACAACCAGTACTATTTGTACATTTTCATCTAATCCTGCCCCCCTAAAAATAAACTTACAGGACAGTAAAAGAAAATAACACAGTACCACCTGTTACTTGCCTGCCTATGATACCTTACCTACTAAGGTGACTCACAACTACAAAAACAGTGTCATACGCCAACATACAACTTAAGATACCACACTCTTGCCCTCACCCCCTGTAGACAAAATAGTGCCAGACAGACTCCCCATCTGCATTCAGCCCGAGTCCCCGACTTCCGAGTAGCATTTTACTCCTTCCTGGCTCCCTCCTGTGTATGTGCCTTCTGTTGCTCTCCAGCCCTTGACTCCTTCCTGCTTAGTGAAACTGGCTCCTCCCTCCTTGACCATTTAATTGAGGTCGGGGCCAGGGAGGGTGGGCAGGCCGGAAAACCTCCTTTTTAAGGCAGCAGCTCAAGGGAGGAGAAAAACAATTTTTTAGCTATATAAGAGAAAACAAGATAGGAGGGGGAATTGCTAGGTTAATGGAGGAGGCCAGGGTAATAGTGGAAAACAGACAGAAAACAACTATTTGAAATGACAACTTCTGCTCAGTATTTACTAAGCAGAATAACAGGCCCTTGTTAGAGAGTGGCATAAAGGCTGCTGATAGAGCTGTCCCGAAATTGAAACTGCAGAAATTTACTGGTGAAAGGGTCGAAAAGGAGCTAGCAGACCTGAAGGTAAACAAGGCCCTGGGGCTGGATGGGATGCATTCGAGGGTGTGAAGGGAGCTGACATCAGTGTTAGCTGGACCCCTGGCAGGGCTTTCAGTAGCTCTTTGTAGCAAGGGGTGGTTCCCAGTGACTTGAGGATGGCAGACGTGATTCCACTGCTCAAGGGAGGGGACAAGGAGCAGCCAGGAAAATATAGACCCATCAGTCTTACCTCTGTGTTAGGGAAACTAATGGATACACTAGTCAAATAAGATCTAGTGGACTACCTGGAGAAAAATAGACTTCAGGACTGTAAGCAGTGTGGATTAGTGACAGGAAGGCCTCACCAGACCAACCAGATAGAATTCTTTGACTGGGTAACTGAGGTACTTGTTAATGGCCATGCTGTAGATTTACTCTACTTCAACTTCAGCAAGGTATTCAACTCAGTGCCATATCGAAGGCTGGTGAAGAAGATGAGGGACATGGAAACAGCTAAGGAAATAGTAAGGTGGGTAAGGAGTTAGTTGGAGGGGAGGCAGCAGAGAGTTGTGGTGAATTGTAGTAAACACCAACACACCTCAGTTGCTTCTTATCAGGCTGTATCCTTAACATCAACTCAGCTCAACTTCTGCATGCAGTCAGAATTCATGTGGCTTGAACACAGAAAACAGGAAAAGGCAGTATCAGGTTTTCCCTAATGGGACTATCTTTAAATATCGTTATTATACAATGAACGCTAACTAGGGAACAAATAACAACTACAATATGCAGACCACTTTATAACAGAATGATGTCAGATCAGAAGAATGACAGCTCACTAGTGGAGTACTACAATGATCTGTTCTGGGCCCAGTCCTCTGCAATCAGCGACATGTGAGAGGGAATCCAGTGCAGGCTATGTCTATTCGCAGATGACACTAAGCTCTGTGGTAGGGTTGACAATGTGGAGGGGATAAGGGAGCTGCACAGAAATATAGAAACATAGAATCTGATGGCAGATAAGGACCGCTTGGCCCACCTATTCTGCCCATTTCCCTACCTAAAGGATAAGCTGCAGATCCTAGTTAACCAACAGCCTACTTCCTCCTACCCCCCACTAGAATTGCCTTATATCTGTCCCATGCATTCTTGAATTCCCCCACTGTTTTTGACTCTACGACCTCCTCAGAAAGGCTGTTCCATGCATCTACAACCCTCTCTGTGAAGAAATACTTCCTCACATTACCTCTGAGCTGTCCCCCCTCTATCTTCAAATTGTGCCCCCTTGTTCTTGCACATCTCTTTTTCTGAAAGATGCTACCCTCTTGGACTTTGTTGATTCCCTTGAGGGATATGAAAGTTTCTATTATGTTTCCCTCTCCCTCCTTTCCTCGAGGCTATACATCTTAAGCTCCTTTAGTCTTTCTTTATATGTCTTCTGGTGCAGACCCTGCAACATTTTGGTTGTCCTCCTATGGACAACCTCTACCCTGTCTATGTCTTTGCAGAGGTGGGGTCTCCAGAACGGTACACAGTACTCCAGATGTGGTCTTACCAACTGTCTGTACAGAGTGCTAACAACTTCCTGTTTTCTACTGGTGATGCCTCTCCCTATGCATCCCAGTATCCCCCAGCCCTCCTTACTGACTTCTCACATTGCTGGCCCACCTTTAGGTCATCTGATATGACTACCCCCAGGTCTCTTTCCATTTTTGTTGTTGTCAGTATCTCACCACCCATTGTGTACTCTTCCCTTGGGTTTTTGTTTCCCAGGTGCATTACTTTGCACTTCTTTGCATTGAATCTAAGCTGCCATACATTTGACCATTCCTCCAACCTTGTCAAGTCCATTTTCATCCTTTCCACCCCACCTTCCGTATCAACCCTATTACACATCTTTGTGTCATCTGCAAAGTGACATACTTTCCCTTCTAGTCCCTCTGCAATATCACTTATAAAGACATTAAAAAGGACCAGCCCCAGTACTGAACCCTCTGGTACCCCACCAGTAGCCCCCCTTTCTTCACTGTGGACTCCATTTACTATTACCCGCTATGTCCTGTTGTCCAGCCAGTGTTTTACCCAGGCTACCACCCTGGGACCCACTCCCAGGCTGGCTAATTTGTTTATTAATCATTTGGGCGGGACTGTGTCAAATGCCTTGCTAAAGTCTAGGTAGTCCATGTCCACAGTCACCTCCCTTGTCTACTACTTTGGTCACCCAGTCAAAGAAATCAATTAGATTTGTCTGACATTACCTTCCGCTGTGAATCCATGCTGCCTTGGGTCCTGTGCCCCACTTGTCTCTAGGTACTCAACAATTCTTTCCTTCAGAAGTGATTCCATCATTTTTCCTACCACTGAGGTCAAACTGACAGGTCTGTAGTTTCCTGCCTCTGTCTTGCTCCCACTTTTGTGAAGGGGAATCACATCCACCCTCCTGCAGTCCTCAGGTACCACACCATCCTCCCATGATTTATTAAAAAGGGTAGTTAGTGGTGTTACTAGTTCTTCCCTTAGTTCTTTTAGAATTCTGGGGTGAGTCCCATCAGGCCCCATTGCTTTATCCACCTTCAGTCTGAAGAGTTCTTTCAGAACCCTTTCTTCTGTGAAAGGACTAATATCAACCCCCCTATCCAGAGTGCTTCTATTGACTGGATTAGGTATTTCTTCCTGTTTTTCCACTGTGAATACTGAGCAGAAGTATTCGTTCAGTATCCCTGCTTTTTCACTGTCACTCTCTGCCCAACCACCTTCCTCTTTATTCAGCCTCAGTATCCCTGCCTTAGTCTTTCTTTGCTCCCTAATGTACATACAAAAGGTTTTATCCCCCTTCTTAACTGAGTTGGCTATCTTTTCTTTGGTTTCAGCCTTTGCTATTCTGAATGCCTTCCCCGCTTCCTTTTGCTTTAACTGGTAAAGTTCTCTGTCCTGCACCTTCTGTGTTTCCTTATACTTCCTGAATGCTATATTTTTCTGAAAAACTGGAAAGCTGGAAAACTAGTCCAAAATCTGACAGATGAAATTCAGTGCCAAAAAGTGCAATATTATGTACTTAGGGAACAAATATCAATCTAGCTGTCTGTCTGTCTATCTATCTATCTATCTATCTATCTATCTATCTATCTATCTATCTATCTATCTATCTAACATTTGATAACCGGGAAAGGCACACTGAGTGGAAGCTAGTTTCCAGGTTCAACCTGGGGGAATGGTCAGGGAGGAGATAACAAAATTGCAAGGAAAAAAACAATCGAGCAGTTCAAAACAAAATATGAGTACAGCAAACATAGTTTGGATGAAAAACAAAATTGCATAACAGTTACAATCATGTCAAATCAGACTGAGAATGAGTGCTGTAAAAATAATGCAGTTGGTATAGGAGACTAGGGCTAACAATACAGGAGATGTTAACTGCATTTGGAGGATGAAGTGGGAGAAAGTAGTCAGGGGGAGGTATGGGCTAGGGCTTGCAGTGAGCTAGGAGGAGAGAGGCAGGGTAGAGGAGAGGCACAAGCTGCAGAGCGAGGGAGAAGCCATAGAAAGTACTTTAGGGAAGTGGGGGTTGGGGAATAATGAGCTTCCCAGGGCAAAATCCTAGAACCAAGTATGGTGATGGTGGTGGGGGGTTAAGCTAGACACAACTCAGCGGAAAGAGACCTAGAGGTCATCATTAGTGACTCCCATAAATAAACCAACTAATGTAACAAGGCCTTCAGCAAGGCTAACAAGATGTTGGGGGTGCATCGGGAGCACCTCAGCTTCCCTATCTACCTATATTGATGCATACTTAAATACAATATCCCTGTCCCAGACTAGGTATACTGTACCACAAGAAATCCTTTCTGCTACTCCTAGTCTGCCACTAGGTTGTCCTCAAAAAGGTCTTGCCAGTGTCTGACTACATGAATGTGGTTTACAATGTTGCTCCCAAATCTACCCTGGCTAGACTGGATCCCCTTTTCCATGCCTTCTGTCAATTAGCCAAAAATGCATTAAAGCCTGAAGTCTCTTCCACTACTCTTTCCTGGCTAAATACTGCCTTGCTACTTACTATCCCCTCCTACCTCTCCTTTCTTCTGACCCCCTCTGTCCTGTCATTCTATTTCCTTACCTCTTCTTTTTTTTCAGTAGAGCTTTTTCTTACTGGCCTGTCATTTTGTATATTAACTAATTATTTTAGTTTTACTGTTCATCATTTAATTTACATATCTTTAATTGCTCTGTAAAGTATGTTTGATTTTTATGTAAAATGCTATATGACACTATACTGCAATTTATTACTCTTTTACAACTATTAAGAGTTTCCCTTTTTTTCCAAATCTATTCTGTGTATCCAGTTCTTAATAGTTTGCTGGCATTATCTGAGAAATGACTGCATATTGCATCACTCATTGTGCCAATCAAATGGATACAAGAAAAGTTGAGAAGGTTCCCATCCAAGTCAATCTGGGTGGAGGTTTCCTGAGGGTTGTTCAGCAGTTGTTTCCTCTGTGTATTATCCAGCAACTGGCACTGATAATGCAATGTAGTTTTGGTTTACAGCAATTATCCCAATGTATGCAACTGGGAAAAGGAAATGCTTTTCTGTAAACCCCTAGCTAATGATATTTATAGGTCCGTGCATTTATGAAGGAGATTAGATGATCAGAACAGAGATAACATTTTGCAATTTTAAAACTCAGGGGAGGTCCTCCTGATCTGTGCCCAGAATGCCATTCCCCTTCTATTGTGACAAGGTTTTTGAATTGTAGTAGTTCACACACTGTCAGATACTAGTACATGATTTACTGCATAGCTTAACCTTGCACCCTCAGTAGGATATTTTATTGCTTGGGCCGGCCCAGTAATACCCTGCCATGGGGTAAATGGAGAAGTATTTTATTCAACTACTCAAGCAAGGGAAACTGAATGTGACAATACTTCTAGGGGGATGTAGACATGAGGAGTGTACTACATGTAACAATTATATTTAATTCTGTGCCCACAGCCCCCTGACAAAGTGCCTCATATAGGACACAAAGCACTGGGGTAAGTGCTGTGGATTTGGTTTCTTCACACAGTGTATGGCCTGCAGTCCTCAAATTGCTCTCCCTCCTCATTCTGGAAAGATCTCCATTTGCTTCTTCACCCTAATAGATTTCTTTGACTGGGTGACCAAAGTAGTAGACCAGGGAGGGGCTGTGGACTTGGCCTACCAAGACTATAGCAAGGCATTTGACATAGTCCCACACAAAAGATTAATAAACAAGTTAGCCAGCCTGGGAGTGGGTCCCAGGGTGGTAACCTGGTAAAAAATTGGCTGGACAACAGGACACAGAGGGCAATAGTAAACGGAGCCACTCTGAAGAAAGGGGGGGTTACTAGCGGGGTACTGCAGGATTCAGTACTGGGACCGGTCCTTTTTAATGTCTATATAGGTGACATTGTGGAGGGATTGGAAGGAAAAGTATCCCTCTTTGCAGATGACACAAAGATCTGCAACAGGGTTGATACACAAGGCGGGGTGGAAAGGATGAGAAGGGATTTGGCAAGGTTGGAGGAATGGTCAAAAGTATGGCAGCTTATATTCAATGCAAAGAAGTGCAAAGTAATGCACCTGGGAAACAAAAACCCAAATGGAAAGGGACATGGGGTAGTCATATCAGATGACCTAAAGGTAGGCAAGCAATGTGAGAAGGCAGTACGGAGGGCTGGGGGGATAATGGGATGCACAGGGAGAGGCATCACCAGTAGAAAATAGAAAGCTGTTATCCCTCTGTACAGACAGTTGGTGAGACCCCATCTGGAGTACTGTGTGCAGTTCTGGAGACCCCATCTTCGCAAGGACATAGACAGGATGGTGGCAGTCCAGAGAAGGGCAACTAAAATGGTGCAGTGTCTGCACCAGAAGCCATACAAAGAGAGACTAAGGCCCCGTTCGCACTAGGGCATTTAAAATGATTCAGAGCGCTTGAACCACTTTAAATGCATGCTAGCTCGGTTCGCGTTTGCACATAACTCATTTTAAACTTGGAATTTTGGAAGCGTGCTCAAACCCTGATAAGACCTGGGCGGGCGCTTTAAAAATCCATTTCAAAAACAGCGATTCACCTACAGTGAGAGCAGCGCCAGCTCCTATCCTTTTAATGCACTTCAAGCAAGCACGTAAAGCACCATGGTAAGCAGCTTTTCAAAGCTGCTGAATTCGGTTCATAGTGGGCACGGATCTCTGCTGCAGTGTGAACCCTGTAAAATGCATTGCCTGATGCGGATCGCAGGAAGGGGGTTGCAGTATGAATGCTACAACACGGTAAGTGCGAACGGGGCCTAAAGGAGCTTAATATGTATAGCCTCAAGGAAAGGAGGAAGAGGGGGGACATGATAGAAACTTTCAAGTACCTCAGGGGTATCAACAAAGTCCAAGAAGGTAGCATCTTTCAGAAAAAAAGATGTGCTAGAACAATTTAAAAATAGAGGTCAGATGACTCAGGGGCAAAGTGAGGAAGTTTTTTTTCATGGAGCGGGTGGTGGACACATGGAATGGCCTTCCTGAGGAGGTTGTGGGGTCAGAAACAGTGGGGGAATTTAAGAATGCATGGGACAGATAAGGCAATTCTGGTGGGAGGTAGGAGGAAGTAGGCTGTTGGTAAAACTAGGATCTGCAGCTTATCCTGTAGGTAGGGAAATGGTTAGATTGGGTGGGCCAAGTGATCCTTATCTGCCATCAGAGTCTGTGTTTCTATGTTTCACCCATCCCACACTGAGCCTACTTCACCCACCCTTGTAGAGGCAGGAATACAAATCTCCAAGCCATCCTCTATTGCTGCCACTCTAAATAAATGTTTTACTACCTGTGCATTACTAGATGCCCCCACTGCAGCTCACCCCAATATCCTCATGTCCTCCATGCCTGAGGGTTTCTATTTCTCTCTAGTCTCCCCACAAGAGGTCTATTGGTCAATTATGTCCTTAAGCCCACCTAAGACTAGCCCTGACGTCCTCGACCCAAGACTCCTCATCATCTCTGCTTCCTCTATAGTACTCCCTTTAACACACATGCTCAATCTTTCCTTCTCCTCCTCCACTATCCCCTCATCTTGGTAGCTTGCCAAAGTTCTTCCCCTCTACAAGGGCAGTGACCCTACCTCCCCTGGTAATTACCGGCCTATCTCACTCCACCCTTCACTTGTTAAGATCCAGGAATCCATTGTCCTCATAAGACTAAATGACTTCTGTACTTCCACAAATGTCCTCTCCCCTGTCCAGTCAGGGTTCAGAAAAGGACATTCCACCATGTCCTCCCTCCTCTGCTTTTCTGATTCCACACTCTCAGTTACGGGTCTAGGTCACATTACCACTGCAACATTTATTGATCTTGCTAAAGCCTTTGATACCATCTCTCACCCCCTCCTCATTAACAAACTCCACACAATTAGACTATCTATCTCTGTGGTTAATTGATTTAACTTGTATCTCACTGATAGGCAACAGGCCGTGCAGATTGGCACTACACTTTCCCCTCCTCTCCCTATCCTATCTCGTGTCCCCAGGATGCCATACTTGGTTCAATCCTCTTTTCAAAAGGTAAATTGTACTGTTGTTTTGTTGATCTTAAAGCTGCATTTGATTCCATAAGCAGGAAAATATTATGGTCAAAATAAGAAATGTATAATATAGATCGAGATATCCTAGATATACTTATAAGCTTACACAATAACACCTGGCTTAAAATTAGATACAATCAACAAGGGGACCTTACAAACAAAATTTATACCAGTGTTGGAGTATGCCAATGTTAGAGCACGACAAGGATGTTTGTGGGCTCCTCTATTATTTAATTTGTATATTATCTCCATTTTGCAGAATCTAAATAGCTTGGATTTCCATTCCCCTAATGTTTCTGCAGAGAAAATCCTTCTCCTAGCTTATGCAGATGATATTGTTTTGCCATCTACATCTTTGCTAGGTCTGCAGCGCAAGGTAAATGCTTTTTCAGAATTATGCAAAAAGGACGGATTAAATAGTAATCTTCAAAAAACTAACATGGTCATATTTGGTCAAAAAAATAACACAGCTCCCTCACTATTTATAGGGGAAAATAAAGTTGAACTAAACACATATTATGATTATTTGGGTTAAAGATTTTCGTCAAATCTTTCCTGGAATCCACATATTAAAATCATGACACAGAAACTAAAAGCAGCATTTGGAGCTTTCAAACAATTTAATGGGAAAATGGGTCAACGTTCAATCCTAAGACTATTAAGCGTTATTAACACTAAAATCAAAACAAGTGTTTTGTATGGTATAGAAATATGGACTCCAGCTAATATAAAACCACTAGAAGTAATGATAAACAAAATGTACCATTTTGTATTAAAAGTCCAACAATCTGTTCCAGCTGAAATATTGAGAAAAGAGTTGGGCCAATTTTCTCTTCTAATGTTGGCAGTTGAATTAAGAATTACTTTTATATTACAGTTATTTCTTCTCCCAGATTATAGACTTCCTAAACTCTGTCTGGAAGAACAAATAAAGTACAACAGTATAAATTTCACATCCAATACAATTAAAACTATAAAGGAGAACATATTACAATGGGGTTTAGGAATACTATTTTATGAAATCTATATCATTTCATTCCCCAAGATAGTTGAACAAATTAAAAAAAGAACCAGAGATCATTTCATAGCATTAGATCAAGAAAAAAATGACAATCTGAGACACTTCTGATGGTTTAAATTAATGAAAACAAATCATAGACCTGAATTTTATTTGACTGCTTTAACAGACCCAGAGGAGAGAAGACTTGTTACTAGATTTAGGCTTGAGCTATATTCAGCTAATTATATATTTCATGATCAGAAACGGCTAGGGATTTTGACTTCAGAATGCAACTGTTTGTTAGGTCTACAGGATGACTGACCTTAAGCATATAGTCTTACATTGTCCAAAATGTGAGGCACCTAGAAAGAAGTGGTTGGCCCCAATATTGGCTACCCTTGGTCTTCCCTCCGAACAACTAGTTATCTTTCTGTTCAGTATGAATAATAGGAATGTACTTATGCCTCTTGTCAATTTTCTAAAAATGGTTCATTTGTAATGTGGTAACTAATGAACTTGTGAATGATGATACAGTTTTAGAAAACTTTGTATTAGATTGTGTGATAAAAACAATATAATATGCAATAGAAATGTGGACCAATTGTTAACTTTTTAAAACATTTTTTAAAATATTTTTGTAAAGACTTTTTAGTCAAACAATAAAACTTTCTACCTACCAGTCCTCTTTTCTCTCTTTATTAATGATCATCCCTCTGCCTGCTGTACTGCCTATACACATATGTATGCAGATGACACTGTCATCTACCTGTCTGGCCCCTCTGCTGCAGATGTCCAAATCCCCTTCCAACACAACTTTCACGCAGTTACAAAATGGTTCCAGGATCATTGCCTCAAAATGAATACCAAAAAAACTGTCATCATGATCTTTGGTTCAAAGCAAACACTTGCTAGGCTTCCATCCCCTCCCTTAATCACCACTTTGTCCAGCACTCCCCTTGATGTGATCACCTCCTATAAATACTTGGGGGTTTGGCTGGACCCATCCCTTGACTACTCATCCCGCCTTGACACCCTGCACTCAAGACTACACCCCAAACTGGTTATGCTCTTCAGGCACAAGGATTGTCTCTCCCTTCCAGTCTGTTGTGACCTTATTACTAAATGGATCCTCCCAGTTATCGACTACGCTGATATAGTCTACAGGTCAGTGCCTGCCAACTCCTTTGCCAGGCCTGATGTTCTTTTCAATGCTGTCTGTCACTTTGTCGCCAGCTCCCCTTTCTTGACTCACAACTGCAACCTATATTCCTCCCTCTCCCTCCCCTTCCTTCAGCAGACACATTTAGCTCACTGCCTTACTTTCATTTCTAAGTACTGGTTTGATGCCCTCCCATCTTATCTTTCTGCTCTTCTCACCCCAGCCTCTCCCCCCACCCCCTTCGCTCCTATCCTTCCTCCATTCTTGCCCTCCCCCAAGTCCAAACTATGGCTAGCCAGCACGCTTTCTCCTTTCCTCTCCCCTCCCTTCGGAACAAGCTTCCCACCTCCATTCATCTTACTCCTTCATTCCCCTGTGTTAAAGCATCTGCTGAGACCATCCTCAGTTACTTCCTGCAGTTGCCCATAAGTCCTCAACCATTTATGCTGCTGTCCACTGCCCCTCTCTCCTATTACACTCTCATATATCGACATTGCTGTGTTTTCTCATCAACTGTATGGCAGACTTATAATACTGTGATTCCAGATAGTCCTGCAACTCATTCTTTTATGTTATTTATTAAACTTCACTGATTTTGTACTGCCCTGAATATTGTACATATGCATATATATATTTATTGTTCTCCTTGTGTCACTAGTCCCAGTCTAACTCTGTAGTATTCTTGTTAGGAAGAAGAGACTGACACAGACTCAGAGAGCTGTGACTAGGTGAACATCTTTATTTCGACTGAAGACAAAGACTATATGCACAGAGACCAAACGTTAATGGGCTTTTCCCTGAGCATGACAGGAAACTACAAGGACTACAAATTCCTCACTACAGGACTACAAGTAATATGGCTGACAGGTACTTCCTGAATGTCATTACAGCATCTACTAAACTCATCCCCCATAGACAAAACTAGTCTACAAACAATTATATTCAACCTTCAGGGCTGAAGTAGACTATGCAGGTCTGACTTCGTTCCAGGCATTAAAGTGTCTGCTCAGACCATCCCCAGTTGCTTCCTAACTCGGTTAGGAACTGGTTAATGGACAGGAAGCAGAGGGTGGAGGTAAATGGGATCCAATCAGGGGAGAGGGTGTGACTAGCGGGGTACCTTAGGGATCAGTCCTAGGGTCAGTCCTGTTTAATGTCTTCATTAGTGACATTGTGGTAGGTCTGGAGGGAAAAGTCTGCCTGTTTGCAGATGACACCAAGATCTGCAACAGGGTGGATACTCTGGATGGAGTGGCGAGAATAAGGAGGGACCTGGAGAAGCTTGAAAAATGGTCTGAAGTGTGGCAACTAAGGTTCAGTTCCAAGAAGTACAAAATAATGCACCTGGGAAGAGGGAACCCTAGGGACAGCTACAGAATGGGGGGTGAGCTGCTGACCATCACCAAGGAAGAAAAGGACCTGGGAGGTATTATTTATGATGACCTAAAGGTGTCTAAACAGAGTACAAAGGCTGCAGGGAGGGCCAGTGGCATGCTGGGGTGCATAGGCAGAAGCATCACTAGCAGAAGGTGGTAGGTGGTGATGCCATTGTACAAAATGCTAGATAGGCCTCACCTAGAGTACTGTGTGCAATTCTGGAGGCCACACCTTTGTAAGGACATTGACAAAATGGAGGCGGTCCAGAGAAGGGTAACTAAGATGGTACAGGGCTTGCACCAGAAAACATATGAGGAGAGACTAAAGGACCTCAATATGTACTCGCTGGAGGACAGAAGGGATTTGGGGGGGACATGATAGAAACATTCAAGGGCATTAACAAGGCCAGGGGAAGACATCTTCCAATATAAGTGATATACAAGAAAAAGAGTGATGATATGAAATTGGAAGGTGGCAGGCTGAGGGGAAATGTGAGGAAGTTTTTCTTCATGGAGAGAGTGGTGGACACATAGAATAGACTGCCAAAGGAGGTGGTGAGGGCGAGCACAGTGGAGGGTTTTAAACATGCATGGGACAGGCATAAGGGTACCTTAGAGGTGGGAAGGAGGGGTGAAAAGCCAATGACCAGTTAAGGTCAGAGGCCACAAACTAGTGTAGTGCTTTCGGGCAGACTGGATGGGCCTGGTGGTCCTTATCTGCTGACAATTTCTATGTTCTGCGTTTCTATGACGAGTTCTGGGTATTATTCAACCCCTTCGGTTAGATCTTGCTGTACTTAACAACTATACTGTTTAGTGGCACTACAAATATTTTATTCACAGATCTATTCTCTGTGGTGCCTTGTGCCTGCCACATTGGATATCTTTGGTCTGGGACAGCAGTTGTGGGTACAGCAGGTACTTCAGTAACAGCTCTGCTGGAACTGAAAGTACCGTAACTAGAAAGTAGCACACAACAACCGCTCCCAAAGGTGCCACTTACTTCAGGAGAACCAGCAAACTCAGGAGAAAAAAAAAGTGCACACACTGCTACTGCTGGCAAGTAATATGTTTAATCACACAAATGGATAAACCACCCATATGTAGCACCTACTCACTAAGCTTCATCAGGGGGCATCTGCTGTAACTGACGAGGGCACTCAACCGAGGGCAGGAGTGAAATCCTTAACATCTTCTTGTTCTGCAGAGAGGTCTTCTGTTGATGCTGGTGGGGGAACAAGTGAGAATAGGAGGTGGTCCACAAGTGCATGTATTATCCATTGACCTGTATATACCCAGTAGTTTAAAAGTACTTGAATCATTTTCACTGTCCTTGGAATCCAAAGTCACTCTTGGCTCCAGAAGTCTCAGATCACCACCCCCTCTCCTGGTTGAAAAATGCAAGGCATGTGTGGGACTCTGTCATATTCCCTCTGATTTTGTAGCTTGGGCTTATGCACTTGGTGGGACAAGTCCAGTTTTAAGAGAGACAGTCTAGTCCATGGGTAATGCTTTAAAAGCAATTCCACTGGTGTCCTCTCTGGACTCATATGTGCGGTGTTCTAGTATGTAAAAGAAAGTTCCTCAGTCCCCAGTCCTCAGGGCCCAGAAATCTAAAGAAACAGCCAAAAGCCGTATACCCCCTCAGATACGTTGGTATTTGGCGCCTTTGGACATTCTGAATTTTCAGTGCCAACACTCTGATTGGAGGATCTCAGCCTCACTGACTTCTTCCTGCTGGTCTCCATTTTACCTTGCTTCATTAGAGACATTTATCAGTGCTGCTGACCCTGGATCTACCCTTTTTTGTAAAGCAAGAATTTCATTTTTTTTTTTGTCTTCTTTCTCATTTACAAATTATACTACATAGCCACTAGAGGGCTACAACAGCTGTCTTTTCTGTTAAAGAGGAAACACATTATATTTTCTACTTCCTCTTCTGCTCTAGTGGACCTGGGATACCTCTCTTTCTGAAGACCTTCCCTGGGGTTTTTCTGCCTGTTTCTCAGGCCGAACCATGCTCATCCACTAAGGCTGCAAGACTTGAATGCTTGTCCTCACTCCCATTCTGTACTGGTGGAGCAGTGCCAGAAACAGAAACAAAAGCTACATACCAATCTTGCCACACTGGATTCCAGTCTTGAACCACCTCACTGGCGCAGCTGCAAAGAGTTGCTCCACAGGTACGTTCAGCACCAAAACCGCCTCTCAGCCAACAAAAGGATTTTGAACTTATGACACCTGATCGCCGATTTGTCTAGGCTTCTAGTGACTTTTACCGCTAGCTGTTGTGGCATTTAGATCTACCATGGGAAGTTACAGCTGGTTCCTTGGTGTGTCACTAGCTTTACTAGCACTCAACTCAATTCTTCAGAACTCTCATCCCTGCCTAAAGTGGAATGACCCTTGCGCTTCTCCCTGTTCTGCATCCAACAGCTCCTTTTAGGTAGCCATTCTGGACTATTGGGCTTCTCAGCTGTCTCTGCCAGGGAGTGGGACATCTCCTGAGCTGCCTCTGCAGATTACTCCCCCATCCAGACTCGAGACTTCCAACTCATGGCAAATTCCTGCCAGGACACTAGTGGCTGCAACACTAAGCCAGTATAACACCAGGAGTGGGTACAGGCCTACCTATCAACACCGCCTCCCCTATCACCCAAAAAATAGTGTTTACAAATTACAGCTCGTTGCCTTAAAAAGAATCCTGCTTCTTTTTACTATTGTGCTCAGGCAATGTCGAACTCAACCCAGGACCATTAGACACCCTTGCTTCTCCATCAGACCTGGCAAGTATCAAAGGAATGTCTTTTATGCATCTTAATGCCTGTAGTTTGCTGAAAAAGTTCACCCTTATCCAGGCTTGGGTGAGCCACACCCTACCTGACGTCCTAGTGATCACTGAGACCTGGCTTAGGCCAGCCACCCCAGACAATGAAATCAATATCTCAAATTATTTACTCTTTCGAGCGGATAGGCAATCAAGAGGAGGTGGGGGTTGCAATTTATGTAAGGGACAAATACTCAGCTACATGCATAGATTCATCATCCTCCCCCAAAAGAATTTGAGTGCTTGACCCTAAAGATCGAACTTTCTCCTTCCAGTGCACTCTGTGTAATAGGCTGCTACAGGCCCCCCTTCTGCTGGGCCTCATCTCCTGTCTCACCTCAGTTCCGTACTGGGGCTCAATTCCTTGGAAACCATTATTCTTGGTGACCTGAACTACGATTGGCTATCAAGTGCATCAGCTCCCTTGAAATCCTTTTGTGACACTCTAGGGCTGGTGCAACTCATTGGTGAGCCTACTCGCCCAAATAAAAAGAACCTTAACAACAGCTCCCTCATAGATGTAATTTTGGTTAGCAAGCCACATCTGTTCTCTCATGTCGGAACATTTTTCTCAGACATTAGCAATCATTGTATAATCACCACCATTAGATCCGTGTACAGCCCACAGTTTGTGGCGACATTCTCTATCAAGAGGTGCAAGTGCAACTTCGATTTGTTTGCATACGTCCACGACTTGAAACATTCACCATGATGGCAGGAATTCTTCCTAGCCAAAACAGTGAACAGGGCATATACTATTTTTTATGATATTTTAAGTAAGGCTTTAAATAAGCATGCACCCTTGGTTAAGGTGCGGGTCAGGAGCAGCACCTGCCATTGGTTCTCACCTGAGCTCAAAGCTTCCCTGTTAGAAAGGGATACTTTATGGAAAAAAGCTTGAAGAAGCAAGAACGACTCAGATTGGTGTCTTTTTAAGAGAGCATGTAACAAGTGCACCAAGTTGGTCAGAGCAGCCAAGGCCGCCTACTATTGTTCGGAGCTAGCCTCTGCCTCAAGAAATCCTTCAAAGCTCTGGAAAACATTAAAAGACATGTCTGGACACACACCTGGTAATTCCTTTCCAGCAAAAATTAAGTCCAGTGGCAGCATTATTTCTAACCGATCAGAGATATTGGAAGCCCTCAATAACCATTTTGCAACGGCAGGGTTAGCATTTCATACTTCCCCTGCCAATGACCTCCTCACAGCTCAGGACCCACCAACGCATGAGTCCCCCCCACTGAGGAGGCCTTCTCTCTCCTGCCTGTCTCTCTAAAAGAGGTGGAAGACCTACTGCTGCAACTGGACACCAGGAAAGGAGCAGGCTCCGACCTCATACAGCCATACTATCTGAAATGTGCCTACCATGTACTTGCAGTGCCAATCACCCACCTATTCAACATGTCACTCTCCCAGGGTAGCCTCCCCCCCCTCAATGGAAAATAGCCCATGTCATCCCTCTATTAAAAGCAGGTGACCCCTGCAATCTAAATAATTACAGACCGATCTCCCTCTTCCCCATCCTGTCTAAATTACTAGAAAAAATAGTGTGTGGCCAGCTAGGGGTATACTTAGAATCCAGAAGCCTATTAAACCTGGTTCAGTCTGGATTCAGAGCAAAGTACAGCACCATAACAGCCCTAGCTAAGGTGACCAATGATTGGCTCCTAGACCTTGACAACAATAAGCATGTCTGTGCTGTTTTCTTGGATCTTAGTAAGGCATTCGACATTGTCGATCACAACCTGCTTCTTTCCTGCCTAAGCACCTTAGGCCTGGACCATAAATTTATGTGCTGGTTTGCAGACTACCCTGGAGAACGGAAACAGCAGGTTAAAGCTGAAGGTGATCTTTCTCCATTAAAACCTATGTTGAGGGGCATGCCCCAGAGCTCTATCCTTGGTCCCCTCCTCTTTGCAGTCTACATTAACAACATCAATGACCCCATCAAAAAAGCCAACATCCACATATTCGCAGATAACACTGTACTGTACTTGAGTCGTCCCATGCCGGAAGCAGCCTGTGAAGACCTCCAAGCTGAATTTAACCTTCTACAATACCAGCTTATAAACAAAAAACTTTTGCTCAATGCAAAAAAGACAAAAGCCATGCTCTTCTTCCCCTCCTTGCATGCGGCAATTCCTGCTGGAGGGGGAGGCTACCCCACAAATTACCACTGTTCTTTTGTTCTGTTCTGCACTGTTTTGCACTGTTCTGTTGTTTTCCTTTCTCATTTCCATCCTTGGTTTAAAAAAAACTATATACCTTGCAGGGGTTAAACTGCACTGAGAAGTAGTGGTATTTCTAAATTGGTTTCTGGTTGCAGATTAAGCAACACTAGAGAGAAAGGAATGTGTGACTGTGAAATAGGAAGTTCTTCGGACGATGTAACCAGTGGGCCTGTAGCTTAATGGTTAGAGTGCTGGAACGACATACCAGAGGTCCGGAGTTCAAATCCTGGTGTGCCCACATTTTCCTTTCTCATTTCCATCCTTGGTTTAAAAAAAACTATATACCTTGCAGGGGTTAAACTGCACTGAGAAGTAGTGGTATTTCTACACTGTTGTTGGAGAAACACTAGAGTATGTAGCTGAATTCAAATATCTAGGAGTTTGGCTCAATCATAAACTTTCCTTCGCCCACCATCTCGAAGAACTACAGAAGAAACTAAGGCAAAGATTAGGATTATTCTACAGAATTAACCACCTGCTCACAAAGGAGGCCAAGATTCAACTGGTTCAAGCTACCTTCCTATCTTTAATAGATTACATGGACCTGCTCTACAGCCACTGCACTGCCTCTGCACTGGCTAAGTTGGACACCCTCTACCACAGAGCTATCAGGTTCATTACTGGACTTCCACTTTCCACACACCACTGCTCCCTCTACTCATCATTAGGCTGGACTTCCCTTCACTATAGGAGGAATAGAAATGCCGCCTTATGGGCCTTCAGAGCAGTGACCAACAAGCTCCCCTCATATGTCTCAGATTGTATTCCCCAGAGTGTGTTAGGCACCTACGCTCTAAGGAGCTATTCCCTAATTGCCCTCCAAGTTCCAAGGGTCAACACTCGTTTCGGCAAAGCTGCTCTAAGCTTCTCTTTACCCACATTGTGGAATGGTTTACAAAGGAACTTGAAGCTGAGCTGCCCTGTTAGCCTGAATATCTTCAAGGTGCTCTACGATTGCTACATGAAAGCACCTTGCAAATGTTTTCCTCACCGCTAGCCCACTAATTCCGCAACTCCCCCTTTCCATCCTGATGCTCGCCATGTTTCTACCCCTGGCTTTCACTCTTTCCCTATTAACTCTTCCTGCTGCACCCACCCTTCCCTGTCTGCTCCAGTCTGGCTAAAGTCCTACCCCATCCATAGTAGTGTCCCAATTATCTACCCCTCCTCCGTCATTATCATAATAAACAAGTACATGACAGCCATCGTCACTTTCTGTGGTTTTAGCCCAATTTTTCCCCCAGTCGACGGTAATATATCCCTCCTCTTCTTTACCTCTCTAACCTGCCACCCCATACACCACCTCTTTCCCCTATATGTGTAGTTGCCGGCTGCCTCACTCAAAAGATCTCTTCTTATAACCCCTGTATGCCTATGATTGATTGTACATCTGCTGACTTCTTCAATTGTAAAATAATGCTGTTTTTTTTATTTATTTTAACCTTGTACTGAACTGTATACACTGTATATACTTTTTCTTCCTTGTGTATTATTGCTTTTTGTATACCTGCTTCTGTACTGTACTTTGATGTATTCATGACCAGGTCCACCTTGCAAATGAGCCTTGCTCAATGGTGCCGCCTGGATAAATAAAGATTTTGATTGATTGATTGATTGATTTGGGTTGTTGTGTGAGTGCCTTGAGTGGCTTGTTTCCTTCAGGCTTTCTTCAAAGTTTGTATTATCCATTCTGCTGCTCCTTTTAGGCTGGGTTGTATGGTGGAGACAGGATACGATGGACCCCATTCCTTTTCAAGAACAACTTGAGTTCCTGAGATGAAAACTGAGGATCATTGCCTGACACCTTTCTTTAGGCTGTCCATACACAGCAAACAAGTGCTGCAGCAGGTTCACTGTTTTCTCTGAAGTGATCACCTGTGTGGGGAACACTTCAATCCGTTTTGAGTGGACATCAGTTACGATGAAGAAATGTTGCTTATCAGTTTATGCATAATCAATGTGGATTTACTTCAAAGGTGTATTTGACCAGGACCAGAAATCGAGGGGTCCTGTGGTAAGTTGATTTTGAATGTCTGCAAAAGGCATACATGAGTTGGCTAGCTCTTGAATGGTGTGACCCAGTCCTGGCCACCAGAAGTATTCTCTGGCCAATACCATCATCTGTGAAATTCATGGATGGCTCTTATGAAGGTCGTCCAGCAGTCATTTCTGGAATTTAGAGCAATCACCACTCTGGTGCCCCACATAACACAGCCTTGTTCTGTGAACATCTGAACCCTCTTGCTGAAGAAGGGCCAAAGGGTCGGATCCTTTGTGAGGGTCAGGTGCCTTGTGAAAGTTGGCCATCCATTTAGGGTGAGGGCTAGAGTCCTTGACAGGACTGCATCCTATTGTGTTTCTTCTGGCATGTCTTGGCAGGCTATGGGCAACTCCTCATGGCAGGAGATTTGAAAGATTTCTCCATCATTGTTTTTCTCCAATTTGGTTTTGCATGGCAGATGAGTCAGTGAGTCTGCATTGGCAGGGTCCTGGAATCTTTGATATGCTACTTTGTACTCATAGGCCAACAAGATTAAGGTCCAGAGCTACATTCTGAGAGTGATAACCATTGCAATGGCTGCTTTTGACCTTAGGATGGCCAGGAGGGGGCCTGTGGTCAATGCTGAGCATGAACTTGTAGTAATATAAGTATTTATGAAACTATTTTTAATGCCACAATTTGTGGTCAATGCTTCCTTTTCAATCTGTGCATAATTCCTTTCACTGAAAGACAGGGTTCTGGAAGTAAAAGTGACTGGCTGTTCATCTCCTGATGGCAAGACATGGGAAATGGCTGCACCCACTCAGTATGGGGATGAATCATATACTAGCCTTTGGGGCTTTTGAGGGTCATAGTGGGCTAACCACTCACTGTTGAGAAGCTGTTTCTTACAAGCTTGGAATGCTGCCTCACACTATGGTGGCCAGGTCCATCTAGTGTCCTTCTGCAGCAGATCATGCAGAGTTTGAAACAGCGTAGACAGGTTTGCCAGGAACCTGCTGTGATAGTTCGGCAGTCCCAGAAATGAGTGAAGTTTTGTAAATTGTTTAGTGTGGGTGTGCTGATATGGCTGCTGTTTTCTCCTCTGTGGGATGCCAGGCCTGGGCATTGATTCAGTGTCCCAGATACTTCACAGACTCCAGCAGGTATTTACACTTTTGACTCTCATCATATATTTTTGCAGCCAGGATACGACCTGATCAAGGATTTGTAGGTGCTCTTCTACCATGGATGCTGTAACCAGAATATCATCCATGAAACAGATGAGTCGGTCAAGATCATATAAAATCTGGTCCAAGGTATCTTGGATAATGACTGGTGCTGTTGACACTCCATAGGCCAAGCAGTTGTACTAGTACAGTCCTTTGTGTGCATTGATGTTTAGGAATGGTTTCAAGTCAGGGTCAAGTCCCAGCTACTTGTAGGCAAACAAGAGGTCCATTTTACTGAAGATTTTACTACCTGCTAGTGTGGCAAATAAGTCCTCTGTGTTAGGTAAGGGATATGGGTCCTAAGTGTTACGTAAGAGATAGGGATCTGGATCCACACATCGGTTTACTCTGAGCTTGTAGTTACTGCACAGCCACACTGCTTTGCTGGTCTTCTGGACACCAACAGTTAGGACAGTCCAGTCCCTCCACTCCACTCTGGACATGATGCCATGTGTTCCAGACCATCCAGCTCTTGTTTCACTGCTTCCTGCAATGCATACACAGGTCAAGCTTGTAAAAGATGCGAGTGATGCCTCCTCACATTTGGAACCTAGCCTTGAAGTCCCAAATGGTGCCGTTTCCATCTTGTAATATAGTGGCATGCTTGCCTTGCAGACATTTGATCACCTCCTGTGGTGCCTCTGCCATAGTGCACAGTAGGAACATCTTTTGACAGTAAGCTTTATTTTCTCCAGCCAGTTCTTGCCAGGCAATGTGGACTTCTTCCCTTGTACCATGATGAGAGTCAGAGTCCAGCTTCCTCCCTTGTAGTTCTCTGGGATTTGTATCTCCCCACACTAAAATCTGTTCACCTGTGTAAAATGTTAGCTGAATGGGGGATGGTTGCATTGGGTACTGATTGAGACAGGTGATGTAGATGTAGTCAGTTATCAAAGATACTGATGCTCCAGTGCAGAGCTGCATGCTTACATGTGTGCCCACTAACCCCAGACCCAGGCAGATACCATCTCCCTTGCCTTGTAATGTGTACACAGCAGAGAGGCCCAAGGAATCATCTCCCTTCAGTGTCTCTGGCAGAGTATCTGTCACTTACTGTGCCTGTGCTGCATGTGGTTTCTTCTATAGACCCGTGCCAGAAATAAAAATTTTCTGCAGTTGTGGCACATTGGCAGAATTGGCATGTGTCTTGCCAGTGGCCTCCACATTGGTACTAAGCTTGCTTATACCTGGCTCATGGTGATGGCTGTCAAGGAACTTGGTGAGACAGGTTTTATGATGTGTGGCCTTCCCTTGGTTGAGGCTGACCCCTGTGAGGTTGGGAGGGGGCGACTCCGTGGACAGCCTCCCTGTGTGGATCTGTGTGACCTGCATGCTGCCTGGTGTCTTTCTGTGACAGTTCAATTGCTAATGTTGTTGTGTCTTTCTGGGAGTGTTTAATTGCTAATGTTGTGTTGCATGTAGACATGAAAGTCAGGTCTGTTTCTGTAAGAATGTGTTTCTTGTAGTGGTCCCAATAAAGATACAGACAAACTGGTCCCTTAAGGTGTCATTGAGGAATAGTCCTTATCCACACAAGTCTGCTAAATTTTTCATGGTGATGATGAAGTCTGCAATTGACTCTTCTTTCCTTTGGAGGTGGTGGTGGAATTGATAGCACTCCACAATCACAATGGATTTGGGTGGAAAGGGCTTGCCAGCTGAATGTATGGACACTACACCCGCAAATACTTTCTTTTTCCTCATCACTACTATATTATTCTCACTATGAAGAACAGACCAAAACAAGCTCAAGGAGCCGAGACTAGTTTGCCATTTGTATTCAGACTGAAGACAAAGACACCGTACATAGAGACCAAATGGTTAAAGAGCTTCAGACTGAGCACAATAGGAAACTACAAGGACTACAAATTGCTCACTACAGGACTACAAGTAATATGGCTGACAGGTACTTCCTGGTGGTCAGCACTATATCAAATATTGGCCATAGAATATAAATCTCCCCCCTTCCCCCAACACACACACTGAAATAGCTGTTTCCTGAAGTACATCACTGTTTAACACTCTTTCTATATAACAAAAAAGCTACTACAAAAACTACAAAAATTCCCTTTTTATCTCTTTTAGCTCTATCTACTAGAAAAGGGGGTGGCTGGGATACTGGAGAAGCAGACAAACAGGCATAATGGGTCTGTTTTGCTCTGTTTTCCTAGGGCAGGTTTTAGTCCCTATTTTTAAGTGCTGTGTGTGGATTTAAGATTTGTAGGTACTGTATCAGGAAGTGCACTGCAAGCCTTAAAAAGGCAATTTTAACAATTTCTAACAACGTTGTGTGAAGTGCTAAAATTGGAAGCAGGTGGCTTAATCCTTCTCGTCCTAGTTCTATAATTCAGACAGCCCTAGCGAGCGACAGTAATCGTGGTCAGCCAGCATCAGTCAGGGAAGACAGAGGAGGCAGGAAGCTCTGGATCACTATATATATATATATATATATATATATATATATATATATATGTGTGTGTGTGTGTGTGTGTGTGTGTGTGTGTGTGTATATATATATATATATATATATATATATATAAGAAAGAGAGAGAGAAGCGCTCATGATAGGGCCATACTACAACATGTTGGTCACTATAATTACCCTGGATGGGGATACTGGATTCAAATATATCAGCTGCATAATGTATTTGATTATTAAGACTGCTGGTATAGTGGGAGAATACATCTGTGAGATATGTACTTCTAATGGAGAACTAATAGCAGAACTAACAAAAATGTGTGAGAAGCTGGATAAATTTAAAAAATGTTTGGAGGAACTTTACAGATTAAAAAGGGCAATACAAAAACTCACACTGAACCAGTTATATGTCAGGATGGAGACAATAACAACTGGGATGATCAAACCAGAAATGAACCACGGACTTTGGAGACAAATTGGCACATATTGATGATCACTCAGATAATGAATGGTGCACTGTACAAAGTAACAGAAAGAATAAATGGGCAAGACATGCCACTGGGCCTTTGACTAGCATAAATACATCTAACAGATATTCTATCTTCAGTAAATCTGAATCTGAGGTCCCAGAGAATAGAGAATGAGTGGGGGTCATTGATACCAATGTGACAGACAGTCTTCTTAATACAGAATCGGAAAATGATCCTGCCCCTGGTAATGAACAACACCAATGTATACACCAGATAGTGTCACAGTAAGACCAGGGATAAATAAAGATAGTCCCACAAGAAGAGAGACTATAGTGCTGGAGGACTCAGTCTTGCATTATACAGATACCACAGTCTGTAGGAAAATAAAGAAAATACTCAGGTCATGCGCCTACCAGGGGCCAGATTAAAGGACATAGAGTAAAACAAAACCTGGTTAAACTAATCTCTCATCAGGTAGTCCCATAACTAGTTGTGGTGCATGATGGGATTAATGATATTAGGAAAATCGCTGAATATATAAAAGAAATAAAAGAAATTAGTACAATCTTAAATAATCACAATTGCAAAGCCATTTTCTGTACAGGTATTGCCTAAGTCATGGAAACATGAAAAATATGTCATTCTATAGACATAAGCAGTAGGGGCGGACATGGGCAGCATGGGAGGTACGGTAACTGATGCATTTAAGATGGCTAATTTGTTAAATGAAAAGTTTGCAGATGTCTCTGGTTTTGTTTCTGATGCATCTGGTTTTGATGATAATTTAGGGAGATATGATACAACAACTGAGATTCCAAATTCCTCTGATTTAACTGGTACTTTACCCAAGTTTTGTTTCAGTAGCGTAACTGCAACTGAAGTGTTGAAACTCTTATGTTAAGTGCCTGGTAAGTTTGGTAACTGTGGAGGTGGATTGGATGCAAAGTTTGTAAAGATGGTTGCACCTCTTTGTTTATTACATAATTGGAAAGGCTTTGCCTGGAGTTCAATGAACAATCAGCCAGTCACTCCTACTTCCTGAGCTATATAAGCAGTTGGTTTCATCATAATTGTGAAGCACTTTTTCTTTGCAGCTGAAGGCTTTGTTGGTCTGTCCTCTGAGCTGGTTGGGCCCCCCCCCACACACCTTGATGCTCCTGCTTGTCTGCTGGATTTCTGTGTTTATTTCTTACTTCTGGTTTGTATTTTGACTTTGGCTGTGTGTGCTTCTTCTGTCTTTGTTCCCTGTTTTCTGTGTTTGTGTGTCTTTTTGGGGGGGCTTTTGTTTCTAAGCTCCTAGCATATCGCTCCAGAGCTCCTACTACTTGCTCTGTTACTCACAACTCTCACACTACTGCATGCAACTGCATCAATATCTGTGTGTTTCAGCTCAACCCTAGCTGCTCCATGTTGCATACTCGATTGTTTTCACCTGGCTCAGATTTACTCTGAACCTAGCTTTGCAGCTCAATCATGCTCTCATTCTACTTACCTTATTCCAGCAGCTTCATTGAACTGCCCAGTTACACCTGCTTTCAGAAGCATTTCGTCTCCTTATTTATGTTTATTGCAGTTTTACAACTCAGTGTACTCCATTCAGATGTTGCTTCTGTGTTTATTCACCCTGTTATACTCAGAGGTCAGCTACAAGCTGCTGCTGTGGCTGTTAAACTAGCTTTAATATCTGCATGTGGTTCTTGACCCTTCCATCACTTTCTTGTTTGTCCTATGGCAGGGACTGGGAAGTGTTTGGGGATTTGTGGCCCCATGTGGCTAATTATTTCTGTTTATTATTCTATTTTTCTTCTTTGTTTATATCATATTCACTTAGTGCTTCATATAGTAAAAGTATACATAATATCCACAAATCTTTTGGACACCATCCTTCATCAGTGTGATACACTCAATACCTACACTTAAAAATATAGTCAATTTTAAACTACCTGTATACAATCAAATACAGCCATTTAATTCATTTACAATGTGCGTGAACTAGAATCATCTCACCTTATAGGGCTTTTACTACATTTCAAAATCTGTTACCAATACATCACATCCTGAATTCTTATAGCTGGGGATAAAAAAACAAAAACCTAAAATCATTTACTCTTTGTAACAAGAAAAACGTATTTACTAATACTCTTTCTCATTCTAAGTATAAAAAGCATTTACTCAGGTCCATCATTATATTCTCTCATATATTGAATCCCCTCTCAGGGTTTACATACCTCAATTTAAATGTCTTTGAAGTATACTGTGGGCAAAAAAATAAAACAAAACACAGCTTTAAAAAACCTATTCATTTATATCACTGTGCCCTTATTATTCTTTCATCCAGAAATCTCTAGATCATCTTTTTACTTATTGCTCCAAAACTCTCATTTCTCACAGCAGCCAATGTACTATTTAATTTCCTTCTTATTTCCTCATAATCGCTTATACAAAAAAAAGTTTTCTTTTAAACTGAACTGCAGTATATCGCATCACTATTAGGCCTCCCAAGTAAATTTACAGTTTAACTCAGGAACTATTTTAAAGCAAATGCTGTTAAGATCAACTATGGCTTTCATTCTTTTGTATCCTCAGCTGCTCATTTGTGGAATGATCTACCCTTGTCTCTAAGATCTATCAGTTCCCTGACTGGGTTCAAGACAAATATTAAATGTTATTTGTTATCTGTCAAAGTATGTAACTGTTTTATTTGACTGTATGTAAACTGTTTGTTCTGTTTGTTAAGTGTCCGGGTCAGACCTGAAAAAGGGCTTCACCCAGTGTCCTTAGCCGGTTAACACATTTAAAATAAAATAAATAAATAAAAGAAGATGGCTTCATATTTATTAGAAACTGGAATACTTTATATGGACAAAATTATCTTTACATGAGAGACAGACTGCATGTTAATAGAAAGGGCACATTGGCTTTTGGGATCAGAATCCAAACAGCTATTTACCACAATTTAAACTGATTGTGTGTGTGGTGGGGGGGGGGGTGAAGGGAAGGTGAATCTTATGATAATAATCAAGAAGTAATAAGAGATATCAAAAACAACTAAAATTACAACACTAATCAAGTTAATAACACATGTACAAGTTAGGAAGAACATCAAAAAGTTTAAATTATTAACCCTAAACATTAGGAATCTAAATAATAAAATGGATAATTTAGAGCAGCAGTACTGGATAATCGAGAAGTGATTATCAAAATTCTGCTTTTTTGCTGAAAGCATGCAGCCATAGTTCAGATTTCTATATCTGTAAATATTTTTTTCTAACAATCTTTAGTATTTCAGATATTTAAAATGTATTTCCGTTATTGTGGATCCACAGTAAATATGGCTGGTGCCTAATTTGCAGCTGAGCTCCCACCCTCACATCGCATCACGTCTTTTGTTTACTTCCCTGGGACCCTGTACTGTGCATTTCTGCTGTTCCTGTGTAGTACTGCGAGTCATGTGCATGCGCACTTGGCAGCAGAGCATTCCAATTCAATATGGCGGGTGGGAGAAATGTAAACAAAACAAAGAAAAACAGAGTGAATTGTGAGGTGGTACTACAGCGAAAACAAGAAAGATTATCAGGTAAGTGCTCAGCTGAACACAGGAAACAAACTGTTGCAAAAGATCCAATTTTTTATATCAAGTACTGCTGCTTTAAAAGACACAGTAAGCCACTAGCATTATGATCGAATTCCAATAACCGAAATCTGGTGGAAAGACAACGATGACCAGGGCCATGAACTGAATGGTTATATATTCTACAAATCTAATAGTAAAGAAAAAAGAGGAGGGAATGTAGCAATGCATGCCAATAATAAATAGTAAGTTATTTTCACTTACACAAGATCATGATGATGAAACACAGATAGAAACTCTATGGACAGAAATGTCAGCAAAACCAAAATCAGTCATAGTGGGAACATGTTCCAGGCCACCAGATAGTAAACATGAACATACATATACATGATTTAGGAACATTTAAAACCTCAGTAATACAAATAATGATTTAATAACACTGGGGGATTTTAACTTAAATTATATTAACTGGGAAATAGAACTTCATCTTGTTGCCTGGGTAATTAACTTCCAGACATTTTGGATGAGGGTGAGCTAAACCAGTTAGTAACTCTGCCCACAAGGGGTAATAATCTATTAGATTTGGTGCTCACTAACATCTTTTATTATAATACTGCATGTACAGTGATGGAGACATTGGGTAACAGCAACCACTGTATGATAATGGTGTCTGTAGACAAGAAATACAGGAAAATTGAAAATAAACAGGAGTATTACAACTTTAAGGATGCAAACTCTGAACAAATGGCTAACAATATGAAGGAATGAGACTGGGAGTCAGCATTTAGACATAAGACTTCTGGGGCCTGATATTCAAAAATATGCAAAGTTAAGTGCAAACATTTGTGCTCCGCCTTGAGGTTGCCTGGGTGTCCAAAAATGTTATATTCAGTGGAACAGTGCACCAGCACAATTTGACTGACTATAGGGGCCATGTCAGCCCAGTGTTAAGCCAGTTAGCACTGGACAGACAGGGATCCTGACATAGGGTGCCACAATGGATTGAACCCAGGCTAAAGTTCCTATATTCAAAAGGACCCATGCAAATGAGTTCATTGGGCATGCATGATGCTAAGGGGCCATTTGCATACCTATTATGGGTTCATTTGCATGGGTTGCCTGGCAAAGAAGCACTGCACACGAGCTATCCATGGTGCTAGTGGCCACCCGCCCTCACTGATCGCTGTCCTGACATTATATAGTAAAGAGTCCTTGGTGCTAGTGGTCCCCCCTCTGTTGATTGCCAACTTGATGTACAAAATAAAGCTTTCTGTGGTGGCTAGTGGTCCCTCCCCCCAGCTGTAGCCATGCCTGAAGTGTAATCATATATTGCCTGGTGGTTAGTGGTCCTTCACCCCACCTGCTCCTATGCCTGAAGTGTAATTGTATGTTCCCTGGTGGCTAGTGATCCCTACCCCCACCCATTCCCATGCCTAAAGTATAATTATATATTCCCTGGTGCTAGCGGTCCCTCCCCCCACCCATACCCATTCCTGCAGTGTGATCATGTATTCCCTAGTGGCTAGTAGACCTCCCAACCGGCAGGTAGTGCCCCACCCCCAACCCCCTCATCTCAACCCTGAGCTGGTGACGGCTCAGCCCTTGCTCTCCAGCATGGCTGGCCACTGACTGAGCTGTCAATGAGTGCATACTGTAACAGTACACGCTCATTGACAGCTCACTCAGCATCTGGCTGTGGTGGAGAGCAGAGGGCTGTGCCAGTTGCTGCCTCAGGGTCAGGATTGGGGGGAGCAGGGTGGTGGGCACTACCTGCTGGGGTGGGGGTTCTGCTAGCCACTAGGGCATATATGATCACACTTTGGGAATGGGTACAGGTGGGGGAGGGACCAATAACCACCAGGGAATGTATGATTACACTTCGGGCATGGGAGTGGGTTGGGGGAGGACTGCTAACACCAGGGAATCTTAACTATATATCTTTGGGATGGCGATCAGTTGGAAGGGGCACTAGACACCAGGGACTACTATGTTGGGGTCAGCAGGGCCACTGCACTTCTTTCACCAACCACTAGGGTTGCATGGGGGTAAGTTAGGGTTTCAATCAGCAGTATATGTGCTGCACAAGGGGACCGTGCAAAATGGCCTTGCATGGCACAAATACTTTGAATATTGGACTGTGCCAGTATTCAGGTCCCTGCCCCTTCATTTACATTGTGCCCCCCCCCGAAGATTAACCCTGTTTGCCCACGCTAACAGGGCTTTTCAATATTGCACATCTGCGCAAAACCCCTTTTGCATGGGCAACCTTGGTTGTGCACCTGAGCAATCTTTTGAATATTGGGCCCTTGATGAAAAATGGAACCACATTAAGAAAAAACTGATAGCACTTCAAGAAAAATGGGTACCATTAACAAAAAAAGTAAATAAAAAATTAGGCCTAAGTAGATGACCAATAACATCAAAAGGAAAATTAACAAGCAAAGGTGTTCCTATAGGAAATGGAGAAATGACCAGAGTGAGGAAAGTATGGACTGTTATAAAAAAAGACCTAACAGCTTGCAGGATTGCTATAAAGAACAGTAAGAAAAAAATTTGAAAGGAAATTGGCCAGCAATAAAACAAAAGATCCAAAGGCTTTTTTTGGTTACATCAACTCATTGAAAGGTAAAGAAATGGTGACTGGCCCCCCTAGAGACAGAGGATAAAGACGCTGAACATACCAAGGACATAGCGGAGGCATTTAATAAATTATTAGCCACACTATCCGACGAAGACACTAACTTACAGGATCCATTAACAATTACAGACAAAATCTTCCCTAATTTAGAAACTACATTGTTTACAAGGGATAGAGTTATAAATTAATTGCCTAACCCTAACCCACAAAAAGCACCAGGTGCAGGTAGTATCCACCCACATCTTCTGAAGAAGCTGGCGGAACAGTTAGTGGCCCTGATTAGCGACCTCTTCAAAATTTCCTTAATATCAGGTGCAATCCCAGAAGACTGGAAAAAAGCCATCATGTCCTCAGTTTTTAAAAAGGGAAGCAAACAAACTATAGTTAGACCTATCAGCCTTACATGTGTTATAGGCAAGGTTATGGAATCCATTTTGAAAGATTACTTTATAAGTACCAGTAGCATGGATGGAGTTATTATTGACTGCACCAAGCATGGTTTCACAGAGGGCCATTCCTGTGTCATCAACTTAATTTCCTTCTATGAACCCATTAGCAACCTGCTTGATAAAAACATACCAAGTGAAGTTCTTTATATCGATCTCAGCAAGCACTGCACCTGGTCAGGGTGCCCATCAGAGTGTGCCTGTCATCAGGACACCAAACACCAAAATTCACCACTCCCTCCCGAGGTCCTCCCCCCTGGAGTTGGAATCCTTAGTTGGGGGTGTGTGGGGGGGGCATGGGGGGCACAGACCCCCGCATATAGGGCAATCAGTGAATTTGAATCCTGGCACCCTAATGATGGGTGCATTCCAAGGGTGGAACCCTCGGTGAAGCCTTGGATAGAGTGTCTCATGGGAAACATCTACATACATTGATAGTAGAGTTTGGAACTAGGTCAAAAACTAGCTAGACAACAAGAGACAGAGAGTGAGGATGAGGGGTGAAATAGAAGAAATTGCCGTGACCAATGAGGTGCCACAGGGTTCAGTGTTGGGACCTATCCTAGTCACACTCTACCTCAAAGATATGCACAGTGGACTATCTGGACATGCAATGAAATTCAAGGCTGACACAAAAATTGATGAGCCTGTTCTAACTATTGATGATACAATCTGAATTCAGTCCGATCTGGATAAATGAAATAAATGGGCTTATGACTGGGGAAGTGCAATTTAACTCAGAAAAATGAATGGTGTTAGACGTGGGTAACAGCAACCCTCAGACTAAATGCTACTTAGGAGAATTGGAATTAAAGCCAGTCAAGGAAGGAAAAAGATCTGGGGGTTATCATGCAGTTTGATTTATCACTTAGAAATACTAACAACCTGGCAGCAACTAAAGCATTATGAATATTAGGATGTATTAAAAAAACTTTGCTAGCCGCCATTAGGATGTCATAATACTACTGTGTCAATCACTGGCTAGACCCCACTTAGAGTTTTGTTCCCAGTTCTGGTCATCATATCAAAAGGATGATATAACACAGATGGAAAGGGCTCAGAGGAGATTTAATAAGGTAAGATGTGGTACGAATGACAAGGACTATAAAACAACATGAGAACTATTGGGTTTACACAGCCTAGAAAGGAGAAGAATCAGAGGAGATCCGATACTCATGTTTAACATAATAAATAATGATTACCTACTTGCTGACATGGGATTTGATATAAGAGAAGTCCAACACCATACTAGCAGAAATAACAAACTAAAGGTACAGTGTATGAAACTAGTAGGGGGGGGCATAGTTAATTCGTAGATAGTGGTTAAAGTATGCAATAACTTACCACAGAAAATAATAGAAGAAACGAGTGTAGAATGTTTTAAAAAAAGGCTGAACATATTACTGAACAGTTAGGAAATAGAATCTGTTACAACTGTATAGTGGGGTGGGGGGTGGGCTAGAAGTGCCACAGTGCATGTCTACCCTTACAACATCTAAATATCTAAGTATCTACTGCCGGCTCCATGGCATAGAGTGATGGGGCATCATTTTGGCATGCTAGCGATCTGGGTTCATACACTGAGCCTGGAAACTATGAGCAGAGGCTGGCAAGGAGGGAGTTGACAGCATCCTTTAGATGCTTCCCTCCTGGGGGGAGGGATGTAGCAAGCTGTTCTTGTAGCAGCTCCTGGTGGTGGCTTACGGAGGCGTTCTTGGTGGCGCGGGTGACCACATGCTGCTGTACACCCCTGCGCCCAGGATGACACTGTGGCCACACACATTGCGGGATGTGGGAGTTTGCCCCAGAATGTTGGCAGAGCTCTATGGGAAGTGGAGACAGGTGGGTGGCAGTGTCGGGGATCAGGTCCATCTGGCAGAGGGAGAGTCAGTATGTGATAGCCTGAAGGAGTGGGGCTGCAGGGGCCTGGGAAGGAGCAAAAAAAAAAAGGATCTACTACAATCTCCTTCGGTAGATCAGGGCTAGAAATATTAATGTGATTTTTCTGTACCCAGGAAAATATTCTAAAATATAACTTTAAGACATAATTCATCTTATACAGTGTTTCATTTTCCTTATTACTGAGAACAAATGCATGGAAACACGATCTTTGTGACCAGGTTTGGTCTCATCCTCCTTCATCCTCCCAAGGCATAATCCTTTGTATGTGAGATTATTAAGCAATAATGCATGACAGGATGTGGGTTGTGCTAGGATAACATCACACCTGGGTGGTTGGGCATGTGGCCGCAGGCCAAGTGCATCCAATGTCCCAGAAGTGAGGTTATCCCAGCTCAACCCACACCCTGGAGTGCATTATTGCTATTATGCAATGGCTTGTTGTTATACAAAATAAAAAAAAAAAATTTTAAAATGTTTCTAGTACATTTTTAGTATGGCAATATATATTTGTTTCTTAAAAGAAGATGCGAACCATGTGCAATAAATCAATACAGTGAGGTTGTGCTCAGATAACCTCACTGGTTCCAAGGGCAGACAGCCAATCGGGTTCCAGGATTTTTTACTGCCATTGTATAATAGATAATAATTAACCCACAGGTGTTTAGAAACGGCTGATTCCTAAGATCGAGTGGGCTCTGTGACATCATGCGAGCTTCAGAGTATAGCTTAAGAGCTCCTGATGTTAACAGAACCCAAGAGGTGATGAAGAACTGGCCTGGTCTTAAAATGTTGAGGTATTCATTTTGTTTAATACAAGGATTACCTTGTTTTGCGAACTGAATTGGGGGGAGTAAATTAAGGTATTGTTTTCTAAGACTGGAGAAAACTACTTCAAAAAGCTACTGGGGTAAAAAAACCTTTCAGTTGTGGTTTGAAATTGCAGCTGTGTGCACTCCCACTGTAATGAGAATTTTGACAGATTTATGGGGGAAAAGTCATTCCTAACAACTTTCTTGAATTGAATGACAGATGTGAATTCAAAAAGTTGTTCTTAACAGTTAAGATTATCAGAAGAGAAACACACAGCTCCCCAGTCTTAGACTTCAACAGCAACTCTTTATTTAGACAACCACAAAATGAATATCTGCACAGTCACATGAAAGCATTATGAACATCTATTAAATTCTACAACAGGGTGGCAGTGTAGCACGTTTCTTAAGTCATCATTATGTTTGTGATGTCACAAACAGTGAGTGATGGTGACCTTGGTGGGAAAGAAGCAGGAGGCTGTAGCGAAGTCTGGAACAAAGATGATGCTTTCATGCAAATGTCCTAGGTAATTAAGCATTATGACATAACCACTGATTAGTTTACTGTCAACTAATTTGATTTCAGGGGTCTCATGTGTGCAAGGCACATCTGAGGGCATTATACTGTTAGGATTAGACTAATAAACTGTAACCCAACCGCTGGAGTGCCTTACTGCTAACATTAAACTAAAATGTTGTAATTTTTTTAAAATGAATGTTTTTCTTTTAAAAATTCTAACTGTTCTATTATATATGAGAGTATCTTCTCCAGCAATTAACAGATCCTTTTAGAAGGCTGTCAGCCAGAGAAAATGCACAATTTCCAACCTTTGTTTTATAATACAGAGTGAGGGGAATTATACTGCTTGCAGAACATTAATGAAGTACAAGTTGAATCGTGTCTGAATATTACATTTTAATGAGTATTCCTGGAGACAAGGAAAACACTTTAATGTATATACTTCTGCACCATCAGAAATGAAATTAGAAAAACAGCCCATTACATTCAATAAGACAGTGTAGTCGATCTAGGAATTCAGCACCTGTTCTCATGCAAAAGAAGATATTATGATCTCTTCAGGAAATACATGAAAAAGGAGAGAGGAGTGACAGCACTGTACACAACAAAAGGCTACAGGGTGATAAGGATTAGGAGACAGGATGAGGGATCTCTAGGGTTACCACCTGTCCTGATTTTCACAGGAAAGTCCTGATTTGGACAACTGTGACCTGCAAAAAAACCATGAAAAATACTACTTGTCCTGACATTATAGTAGAAAAATTATTTTCCAACTTTCCTCTAAATGTTGAAGAAAACTATAATAATTTAACTAAAATACCTTAAAATGATAAGAAACAATACAAGCAACTAAAAAACTATAACACATAGTCTTAATTTTGATGATATAGAGAAAACATGTCTGTTGCATTGGTGGAGGTTACATACTGTGCTGCGAAAAATGATGTTTCAGTAAGAAATGTCCCACTTTGGGCTTCTTAAAAGGTGGTAACCCCAGCGAGCTCTCTATATTTGTTTAACTGACTGTGTTTGGGGGAAAGAACCTCTGAAAGGGGGTGGCCTACAGGAATCCCCATTGGAAAAGATGGACAGGGCGGTAACAGGGGAGATCAGAAAGGCAGTGATGAGGGGGTTGTCCTGCTAGGAGATTTCAACATGTCAGATGAAGGCTGGAGTGTACCTGGGGCAAGAAACACTCGGGTCAAGTTCTTGTGGATGCCACCCAGGACTGTTTCCTAATTTGGTGTGTACAGGAGCAGACTAGGGATGGGGACATATTGGACCTAGTTTTTTGAATCAGGACAACATGGAGGGAGGTGTAACAGCTGAAGATGCTCTTGGGTCACGTAAAAACAACATGGTGTGGTTCAACATACAGTAGCTCTCAAAGCTCAGTGGCAGAGGATCCAGTTACTAGTTCTGGACTTTATAAGGAAGACTTTAAGAAGATGGAAGAAGAGATTTGGGAGATACTCAGGGGTCGGGCCTATTAGAGAATTTTGAAAATAAATCCAAGAGGTACCTAATACATGTCTATTACAGGCTGGGAAGGGAAAGAGGCACACTAAACCTATTTGGTTTTCCAGAGTAGTGGAAGAAGCAGTATGGGCAAAAAATTAGCCTTAAGAAGGTATAAAGTCAATGATTTGGAGGCAAGAAAACTCTTCCTTAGCAAACATAAAGAGGTTATAATGCAGTGTGGAGAGCTAAGGTGGAGGCAAAGCTCAGAATAGCAGAAAGGGTGAAGAAGAATGACAAGGAGTTTTCTGGGAAAGTCAGGGAGAAGAGGAAAAACAAGAAGGGAATTGAAAGTTTGAAAATGAAGGGATATTGAAAGAGAAAGATAAGAAAAAGCAGACATATTAAATCAGTATTTCTGCACAGTATTCACGGCTGAAGAAGGAGGAGGCTCAACGCTGGAATGCTACATTTAGGTTATGAGGGAGACTAAGATGGGTATGGGGACCACCACCACTGAGGACAGAGTGCCCAAGGGTCTGAGGAGGTTGAAAGTGGGCAAGTTACCAGGGCTTGATGGGCTGCATACCCTGGTCCTCAGGGATGGGGAAGGCTTTGACAACATCCTTCCCAGACCTGTTCAGTTGCTCTCTAGCTACAGGCATAGTCCCAGTGGATTGTAAGGTGGCTGATTTTCTGCCTCTGTACAAGAGAGGAGACTGGGGAGACAAGGCAATTCCAGACCTATCGGCCTGACCTCCATCATAGGAAGCTGTTGGAGGCTATTATGAAGGAGCAGCAAGTAGACTTTCCAAAGACTCAGTCTCCAGGACAGTAAGGAGCAATGACATGTCAAATCGTCCTGGTCAGTCAGCTCTGTGACAACTCACACCAGACTATTAGCTCCTGTGTCAATTGGCTACCTGCACAATCTGTCCTGAATTGTGCCCCTCCTGGAGTTTATTCTATTAAATTTATATGGGGGCAGATTGTTTGGGAACAATTTGTACAGGGGGCTGACTGATACCAGAGCTAATAGTACGGCATGGGTTGTCACAGAACAAATTGACTGGGACGAATTGACATGTAGTTGTAAAGAATATAGCACCATGAAAGGGATGTCTTACCTAATGAACCTCATGGCATTATTCAACACGTTGTCTCAGGCAGTGGACAAGGGCCAGATGGTGGATGTGCTGTATTAGGACTTCAGCAAAGCCTTTGACTCAGTGCTTGAATCTTATTGAAGTATTCTAGGGCCTCAACTCCAAGGTGAGGTTTTCAAAATATCTGATTTATTTGGGTTGAAGTTGCTACCTTTGTAGTTAAGTAGGATCAAATGTTCATGATCTGTGCACTTTTTCAAGGCTAACAATGGTCAATTTCTCAGTTACATTTTTTGAATTCCAAGCTAACAGCTCATATTTCATCATTATTAGTCTCAGTGCTTTGCTGTACTGTCTATATACTTCATAGAAGTGGTGCTGTAGTGCCTACAGTCACCATGTGTTAAAGAAAAGGGCAGTGAAGTCAACTGATCCTCTCAACTATTGCAGACTAAAAAATAAAACAAAACAAGACAAAAAAAATCACTGCAAACTTTTTCAAAAGTAAAAAAAAGAAAGAAAATAAATTACTGTATTATCACACCATGTGAAAACAGAGCATCCCAGCTATTTTCATGTGGTTTGGTTGTGTAAGTTTGCCATATTTTTTGTACCTTGTGGGTGGGATATTCAAAGGGGTTGTGCATGGCACAACAGTGCTGCACCATGTGCAACCTACTGATGCACCCCGGAGCGATGTTCAAAAGGGGATGTTGCACCGCACAGTTTCCGATGTGCCGGGGTGCACCAGTAATGTATGCAGTGCAAGTGCGGGGGGCATGCCCATGCATATTCCGTACATCCTGATATTCAGTCTGGGATGTGCGGCACATATGCTGGTGCAGCCGCTACTTGCGCCGCACAACGGTGCTCAAAGTTGAGCCAAAAGGATATAGGAGCAAGGGCTGGCCAGCCACAGGTGAGCTGCCATACTGCAGGGCGCAACATGGCAGCCACCAGCTGTGGGTGGCCACCCAAGCTCCGGGGTCAGGGTCCATCGGCATTGCCCCCATGCCCAGTTGTAGAATAAGTATATTTAGAAACACTTCCATATCCTATTAATTGGTCAGTGGACCCTTCCAGCCCAGTGCAGGGCAGTAGTATAATTTATATCCGTCCAATATCCCTGGTGGTCCAGTGGACTGCTTCCAGCCCAATTGCAGGCATTAGTATGATTAAAAGCATTTTAACTTATCCCTGGTGGTCCAGCGGTTCCCTGCTCCCCACCCACCCACTAAGCCCTGCCACCCCACTTCCCCCCGGACAGCAGTGGGCGGCAGCTCTCCACCCGCAAGCTGCCTGGACACCCGACGACTGACTGTGTACAGTATGGCTATCGCCCATTGTTCCACAGTGTGGCTGGGCATGAGACTGTACCATACTGCATTAGTCCCGATATGTGAATGGAGCCATTCACATATCTGGACTGTGTAGTACGGTATGGTTCTGACGCCCATTGGCCCACACTGTGGACCAAAGGGCATACAGCTGTACTGTATGCAGTCAGTCGGCAGTCGGCTGGGCGGCTTGCAGGTGGGGAGCTGCCGCCTGCTGCTGGCTGAGGGAGAGCGGGTTGGCGGGACTCAGTAGGCGGGTGGGGAGGGGGGTACCGCTGAACCACCAGGGATAATTTAACTTGCTTTTAATAATACTAATGCCCATGATTGGGCTGGAAGCAGTCCACTGGACCACCAGGGATATTGGACGTGATTTAAAATACCTATGCCCGTGATGGGGCTGGAAGCGGTCCACTGGACCACCAGGGATATTGGACATGATTTAAAATACCTATGCCTGTGATTGGGCTGGAAGTGGTCAACTGGACCACCAGAGATATTGGACATGATTTAAAATATACATATGCCCGTGATTGGGCATTGGGGCACTGTTCCACGCTGTGCAGGGAGCGTTGGTCCCCGACGGCTGCAGCCTGGCAGGGCGCCAGGTGCAAGTCTCAGGGGATCAGTGGACCTGCATGCAAATAGGGGCATAATGATATGCTAATGGCCCCAGTTGCACTTTGCATGCATTATGGCCCCATTTGCATATCTACCACTGAATATCGCAGTTCCTGTGCCTAGCGCAACCGCATGTGCGCTGGTGCATCTCCCTGATTCACTTCTTCCACTTGCACTGGTGCAGTGCCACTGCACCATGTGCAATGCGGGAGGCCAAGTTGCAATATTCAGCGGTGCTGAGCCATGGTGCAGCTCCATTGAATATCACCCAGTACATACCCTGACACATCCCAGTTGCGCTGCGCCTGGCTTGCGCCCCTACCAGGCACATTTCTGAATATCCCACTCTGAGGAAGGTGCACTCTGTTTGTGGCATTACTCAAATTAATACCTGTTTAGATGTCTCTGCAATCTTGCTGTCTGCTTTGTTCCTGTCTATAGCTCCTGCTCCTGCTGTGCTGACTGACTGAACCTGCTGCGCTGTTTTGTGATGTCTCTTCTGCCTTGGTTTCCTTGCCCAAAGACATAAAACATGAATTTTCAATGTGCTTAACAAAGACAGCCCTGCTATTCCCAGTCAGATAGACTGATAGTAATGCTTTTTCTAATTTGAGGTTTTAATAATCAATGGACGTTTTAAATGATGCTGACAGTTTGCATTGCTCTAATCATATTTTTGCAAGATATCCTCTATCTGTGCAAAATAGTGAAAATGATTTGTCAGCAAATAAAACCCATTTTCCAATAATGCTTTTCAGAAAACCATCTTTCTTCTGTATTTTGACTGGTACTCAACAGGGAGCCATCAAGTGAGCCTCTGGTTGAAAACTGAAATAAGCTAAGATTATCCTGTCCCATAAATGGAAATCAGCAGGATTTATGCAGCTGCTAATTTCTGTAGACATGATGGGAGGCTTGCCACACCTGGATAGGATAGGGAATTGGCAGAAGATGGTTGCAGCACAACAGATATCCCTGATTAGTTGCTGTACAACAAGGTAATGGTAAGGGGGAAACAAATTACTAGGATCAGATTTATTTATTTGCAATATCGGAAAGACCTTTGAGCGTGAGCTCTTTTACAAAGGTTCTGCGTCAGGGTGGACAATAATACAAAACACAAATACAGTAGTTACAGGGTTCAACACATTAGTCATTTAAAAGCAGTTACATGAAAATTTTTGACAAATCGGAGAAAAACAAAGTGGTTGTAAGAGGATACAAGCTAACATGCATTCAGGGGTACTCAAGGAGCTGGCACTCTGGCAATAGTCTTTCAGAAATGACTGGAAACTGCTGTGGTGCCTGTGACTGGAGGAAGGCAAATGTGACTCTTCTGTTTAAAAGGAGACATAGAAGTGACCCAGGTAACTGTAGGCCAGTGAGCCTAACATTGATTGTGGAAAAAACACTGGAAACAATTATCAAGGATCTAATTATGGAGCATCAGACAGATTCAAGAGGGAAATTGTGCCAGTCTGACTTGTTGGTCTTCTTTGAGGAAGTAAGAAAGGAACTAAACAGGGGGTACATCAGTTACTGTAATCTACTTAGATTTCAGTAAAGTAGAAATTGGTTCTGAAGTTGAGGAATTTTGGAAATACAGCAGTTCAGCACAATTTATAGAAAACTCGTTAAGCAGTAGGGCTCAGTAGGTAGTGGTGCATGGGACGACAGAAGACTGGAAGGAAGTCACCAGTGGAGGTTCTTATGGGTCAGTATTGGGACCCCTACTGTTCATTTTTTGTATGACTTTGAGCCAGAGGTCTTAGGTAACGTAATTACATTTATAGATATCACAAAGCTAATGAGGCTGGTGGATTCCAGGAAAAAGGAAGACAGTCTGCAAATGGAGTAAAATGCACTGTGGGTCAACAAGTGGCAAATGACATTTAATGCAGCTAAGTGTAAAGTCTTTCACTTAGGTCCAAATAAATCAGGTCAGGGAAGCTATTTAAATAGTGAACAACTAGCAGCAGCAGACCACAAAAAATATCTAGGGGTCATCATTGATGAGAAAGTGAAGCTGTCACATCAATGTGTTGTGGTGGTGGATACAGTAAATAAAATGCTGGGCTGCATTAGAAGGTGCATGGCATGCTGTGGAAGTGATGTGATTTTGTCCCTTTATAAGACACTGGTAAAACCATACTTGTAAAGTGGAAGCAAGAAAACCTGATATTGTAATACAAGAAAAGAGAACAAAGGTAGCATTACTGATTGAAATAGCCACCCCTAGTGACTACAGTGTGCTGCGTACAGAGAGACACAAAATCATGAAATACCAAGATATGCAGTCAGAAACCAAACTGATGTGGAATAAGGACACACAGATTGTTCCAGTAGTGCTTGGAGCAATGGGACTAATCAAAAGAACTTTCAGGCACATTTAAATATGCTACCAATACTTGTGACACCTTATGAACTTCAAAAGGAAGCTATTTTGGGGACGTTGCATGTACTGAGAAGAGCGCTCTCAGCATACATCAAAGATTAATACAGTACTAATTTCTTGAGTTTTGAATATGCCCTGGCTAAAGAATGGGGTCCATTCTTGCCACGGTATTAGAAATCCCTAAACATTTGGAGACACTAACCCCGAGGGAGATCTGAGCGCAAAGAGGGTGCGCTCTCTTTTGTCCCATTTAAAGCATGTAATAAATTGCTTGTCCTTTGATGATCACAAACAGGTCAAGCACTTCTGCCTATTATATGGTGATGTGATGTAGCGTCCATACTTCCAAGTCTGCTCCATTACCACTTTAAGAATTATACACATTTTAATATACAACAGGCTGTAAGTTTTCTGTCTGCCATTGCCTGAAGTTATCTCATTTGAGATGATTATCCCCTTGAGAGGTAAGGACTACAACTGGTATTGATTTGTTTTTAAATCATCTTAATGCACCTTGCTTTTCAGCAAAGTTGGTACATCTATGCATAACTATGTACTGCAAGAGGTCCCAAATTGGAATTTTTGTATTCCTATAGCACATACTGATTATGGCTTAAATAGTGTTTCTTATCAAGCTCTAGCTGCGTGGAATTCTTTGTGTTCCTCTACTAGCAATAATAGCTCTTCAGGTGATTTTATACCCTCGGTTAAGAAAAATCTTTTAAATGAATGCAACTTTTTTTAACTAATTAATTGTTATAAATAACGTATGTATAAATTGTCTATTGATATTGTTTTGGTACAGTTATAATTTTTGTTGTGACTTTGAATGATTGTTGTTTTCAGGATGTTCTTGGAAAGGAGACCTACAGGTCTCAGGGAACCTGTCCTGTTTAGTAACTTTTGATGAACAAATAAATTAAGAATTCTGATCACCAGAGTACAAAATAAATTGCAGCAATCAAGAGGGCAGAGCAGTGAGGAACTAAAATGATCAAAGGGATGGAGAGGTTAAGCTATGGGGAACATCTAGACAGGCTAGGCATGTCTTCTGTGGAAGAATCAGAAGAATAAGAGAAGATTTGATCTCTGTTTTTAAAAATTTAAAGGGACTGAATAGGGCAGATAGACTGTAGGATAACATTTTCAGTTTGTCCAGGGCACCAGAACTAAAAAAAAATGCCCTATGCTTGGGTGTGGGACAGAATTAAGTGATAACAGTCACTTAGCCAGAATATACAAAGGAACAACAGGCTGATGTGAGTGATTAAATGCTGAGGCAGAAGGCCAAGGCATTTAATGAACCACAGAAGTCAGTGATTCTGAGTATATTCTGACTACCTGAATATTATTAGTATTGTACAACTAGGAATTTTGACCCCCCAAAAAAAGAATTCTGTGGTAGTTTAAGTGGAACATGCCTCTTTTCCCCATTATTTCTGTCGACTAAATGGATAACCTACTTTGGGTGTGTTTGAAATGTAGATAACCTACTGTGGGTGGGTCTAAAGTATGGCTGTAGTAATTTTCTAGTTAACAAATGACAGTTTTACAGTATTCTGATTGACTTACAAGAGATATCTGCATAGGTGCCGGAGGGGGGGGCACTAGAGCCATGGCCCTACCACTTTCATAAGTGGTCCTATCAGTTTTTGCAATCATGTTAATGTATTTAATAGGGGAGAATTTATCTCTTACATCTTTGGCCCTACCACTTTTCAAACTATTCCGGCACCAGTGGATATCTGTCATATAATTAAGGGTAATGTGACAAAGCCTGTTTCCACCCAGAGTGGTAAATCAATTAAGTAAGCTCCCAAGGAAAGCATTGCAGGTGGTCAGGCTGAATCTTTTAAACTCAAGGAGAAAAGTATTATTTCGTACATCATGCAATTCATTGTGGAGTGTCTTGAAGAGCATGCCTCATGCCAGAACTCATATGGCCAGGAGGAAACTGTGCGGGAGGGCGGCTGAAGACGCCATCGAACATGTGGGGGATGCCAGCTTGTAGGGCAGTAGTAGTTCTGAGTGCTTAAAAGCAAGAAAGCTGTAGTCTGATCCCCTTTCCAGTGGTAGCCACTGCTGAGCAAACGATTAGAGTCTGGAGGAGTGGGCAAGGAAGCGTTCGTACATTTTTTGCCACTGTTTGCAGAATTTGTGTGGGGGGATGCATTTAAAAGGGAGACTGCTGTCCTGAACAGTTGTTTCCTGTGTGTGTGTGTGTGTGTGTGTGTGTGTGTGTGTGTGTGTGGAGGGATGAAGTCAATAGAGGGCAGATGAGGGAGGGTCGGCTGAAGATGCCATCGTACACATGGGGGATGCCAGCCTATAGCACAGAGGTAGTTCTGAGGGCTTAAAAGCAAGGAAACTGTTGTCCGATCCCCATTCCAGCAGCAGCCACCAAATGGACAATTGGGGACTGGAGGAGCAGGCAGAAAAGTGCTCTTACTTTTTTTTACCACTGTTTGCTGAATTTGTGTGTGGGGGGGTTGTATTTAAAAGGAGGGAAAATGCTGGCCTGAAGAGTTGTTTGCTGGTGACTGTGTGTGTGTGTGTGTGTGTGTGTGTGTGTGTGTGTGTGTAGGAGGAGGAAGCCACTAGAGGGTGGGTGAGAGAGAGACTCAGCTGAAGATCCTATTGAACATGTGGGAGACACCAGCCTATAGGGTGATGGTAGTCTATTTATAAGCCCCAGGGGACCAAGCGACCACTCGTGTGAGTGCCACGTAGCAGGAGTGTGGTGTCTACCTAAGTGGCACCTGGGAGCATCAGCAGGGCATCTGCAAGGAGGACCACAGACCACAGGCCATGCTGCTCAATGGGGGGCAGGTTAGGCAGGGGAACAAGAAGGGAGGTAGGTGGGGGTTGGATCAAAGCTGCAGCTACTACATATTTGGGGTTCATCTCCAGAGGGGCACAAACTCCGTAAGGGTAATGGGGATAGCTTAATGCATTATTAATGAGTAAAATGCATTATTAAGAAGTACTTAGAATGTAAAATGTAGAGGAGGAGCATGCAGTGGGGACAGGGAGAGGAAAGTAGAGTTGTAGTGTGCAGAGGGTATGGGGCAGTAGTGTTCCAGGGATCTCTCTGGGAGATGGGGGGATGCCTAGTTTGCAGGCATATTGGACAGCTGAGGGCAGACATGGGTCAGCTGAAACAGGAGACAGGTGCACTGGTGGGCGAGGGGATCAGTAGGGTATGGATGGGAGGGGCAGATGAGTCACAGGGCTTGGAGGCAGGCATTGGGGAGGGAACATCAGGGGAGCCAAGGTGGGGTGGGGGCCACAAAGGGGGAAGGAAGGAGGAAGGGAGTCAGCAGGTCCCCAGGGTTCATCTCTCCCAGTGAGAAAAAGACCCAGGGGGTAGATAATGGTAAAGGGAATGGGCAAGGCAGGGAGGGGAGGGCGTCCAGTGAGAGCACCACCAGAAGTGCCATTACAAAACAGGTTTCTCTTGCTGGACAGAGGGGGAACTTGGAGGGATGAGTAAGGGCACTGAGATGGGGAGGGAAGGAAGGAGGCAGTAAGAGGAAGGACTTCAAGGATAGTGTGCTGGAAGGACAAGAGGAAAGAAGTTTAGGTGAAAGGGAACGGGCAGGTGGAAGTAGGGATTGTGGTGGGGGGGAATGGGGACTGAGGGGATAGGTTGAAGTTGAGAAGAAGGAAAAGGGTGGGGAGTGCCGGAGGAACTGAGGATCAGGGGGGAGGGGACGGGGTAGCTGGTACAAGGAGTCATGGGGGAGTTCAGAATGTGCAGAAGGGGAAGGAGGGAGCAGACAGGAGTGGGCAGCAGCATGGGTGGAGGGAGGAAGGGCCCAGGAAGGTGGGGGGAAAGGTAGTGATCTTGGAGAAATCAGTGGTAAATGGGGTGAGGTGGGGAGGCAAGGGGTCAACAGCAAGTCATAGGAGGGTAGAATGTATGCCAGGGATAAAGGCAGAGAGCGTGGCATCTCTGACAGACAAGCATGTGGGACAGGAGGGTGGGAAACCTCACATAATAGTATTTATTTATTTATTTGGTTTCTGGTAACTGGGTAAGTACACTAGACAATTGAACGCCTATTTTCAGATATGACCTGGGAGTGTACAGTACAAGACAAGTAATCAGATACCCAATCAATAATAACATGAACAAAGCAGGGCAAACAATCAGTGACAACAAATGGATAATCTTTAACAATTACAGTGTGACATCAATAGGACAGAGCATTAAAAATGAGCAAAAGTGGATTAAAATAGTGTAGTCAAATTAGCTAGGAATGAAAGGGATGAACTGGGCAAACTGACCACAAAAATGTAGTGGAGAGTTTAGAGACAATATATGGTGGTTATGGTTAAGTGCAGATATAGGCCATGAATATAAGTAGGTGAGCCTTCAGAGCTGCTTTGAAGGATGGTAGAGCTGGGGAGTTGTGAATATTGTTAGGTAGGGAGTTCTGCAGCTTAGGAGCAGAGGGGGAGAATGCTTGGTTGCCAATTTTGGTAGAGCATTTTTGAACAATCAGGGAGGATGTGTCTGCTGATCAGGGTGGGTATGTTGAGCAGGCCCTGTGCAGTAATGACATGGGGTGGCTGGGGTGAGTCACCTAAGAAGCTTGCACAGAAAGCTTCCTAGGGTGTAGACATGTGAGGCAGCTGGCCCAGAGTGGAATATAATGTGCAGTGATGAGTCAGGCAGAGGGAGTCAAGGACAAAGCAACAGATGTTATTGTAGGTAACATCCTATTTGTGTAGCAAAGGTTTTAGGGGTGTTTGTGAGGATGGGTGAACTGTATTGCAGGCAGGGAGGAGAATGCCTTGGGATATAGCCTTGCATGCTGTCAGGGTAAGGAAGCGAGGAGGCAATAGGCCACACCAAGCCTGGAGTTTGTGGATTTGGTGATGGTAGTGATATAAGAAGAGAAATCCAGGACAGGGTCATGGGTGACACTGAGGTACTTGCTATGTGTAGTATAGCTTTAAGAAATGTTAGACAGTACAGCTTTAAGAGAATGTGCACTTCCTGTAAGTGTGCCTGTGTTTGGAGCCAGTCTCCTCTTGTATGTGCTGCTGAATGGAAGTAAAAAGAGAAGGCCTAGATTTCAGTGTGGCATGGTTGTCTTACTACCAAGACCCTTGTGTGTTTAAGGTACTTATTTTTGGCCACCAAATACAACAAGCTGGCGATGACGGATGGTGGACATTTTCATAGCTCTAGCTTACTGAATTACACCATTTTGTGACTTTTTGCATTGGAGGCAAGTAAGCAATTTGGAACTGTGCAATATCATGGCAACTTCAGCCAGCTGTGAAATTTTTACAGGAACGGACTGGGATACATGGTCCCGGCAGTTTGATCAGTGGTTATTACTTAATCCTGCCATACAAGCTGCTAATGATGAGCCACAGGATAAGCTTATTTGAGCTGCTTTTTGTACTTTCTTGGGAAGTGAAACCTTCAAACTTTTATGCAGTCTGTGTGCACCGGACCTGCCGGAGGATTTGTCATATCAAGAGCTAAAGACTAAACTGAATGCACAATACAGTTTAACAACTTTTCCAAGGGCTGAACGTTATAAATTCTACAGTTACCACCAGAAACCAGGTCAATCATTACAATCATATTTGTCTGAGATCAAACACTTAGCTCTCACGTGTGAGTGGAGCAGGGAGCACATTGAATCCAATCTAGCTGATAAGTTTCTTATAAGGTTGAATAATGAACATCGTATTCAGTAATTACTTTCTGTAAGCATCAAGAAGTCTACTGAGGAACTTTTATATTTGGTACAAATGTATGAGGCTGCAGAAAATGAAGCACATGCTAAGATGGACACTAAAAATGAGGTACAAGTACAGTAGTTGCAGTAAACCCCAAATCGAAACAGCTCAAACCTAAGTCTGCCACTGTTTTCAAAGAAAAATTCAACCACTCCACCCAAACTGCATGGCCAGTACAACTATGCATCATGTAGGTTGTCTCAGCATAGTAGGAACCAGTGCAAATTTAGAGAAGTTCAGTGTCATGCATGTAAATGTCAGGGGCATATTGCCAAGGTTTGCAGGAGCAGGAGAACTGCGTTAGTCGGTTCGGAGAGCCCAGACAGTGTGGTGGTTTCTATTGCACTACAAATGCAGACTAAAGATGTTCCTCCTTTCTATGTGTTACTTCAGTTGCCACAATTGAGGCATCAGTTGCGTTTAATGGTAGACTCTGTTTCTCCAGTTACTTTTATTAACCATCAAACATGCTCTGATCTGGATAAGCCACCATTGCCTCCTTGTACTAAGTTGCTGCATGCATTTGAAGGGCAACCAATTCAGCCACTGGGCTCGTTTACCATGTTGGTATGCAGGACTGATTCTCCCAAGACTGGTACACGTTTAACTTTTCTGGTTTCAAAAAAGGGTGTCAACATTTTGGGCAGAGATGCCCAGGTTCTTCTAAACATTCATGTTGATCCAACAGATTTTGGTCTACTTGCTGCTGTCCAGGTACCACAAAGCAGTAATCCATCCAAGCTTGGGGAGATCTTAGACAAGTATCCAGAGTTGTGGAAAGGCCTGAGATGTTGCACAAAAGCTAGAGCCAAGCTACTTACAAAACTTAATGTAGTCTCTAAGTTTTGTAAACCACGGAAACTCCCTTTTGCCTTTAAACCGGTTGTTGGGGCAGAACTGGACAGATTGGAAAAAGTGGGTGTGCTGGAAAAGGTTTCAAGTTCAGATTGGGCCACTCCAATTGTGGCGGTATCTAAACCAGGTGGTGAGGTTCGGATATGTGGAGATTTTAAGGTGACACTTAATCCAGTACTTAGCACAGACGTATTTCCTTTACCCTTACCAGAGGAACTTTTTCATAGACTGAATGGTGGTGTGGGGTTCTCCAAGCTGGACCTCGCTGATACGTACCTTCAAGTGGAGTTGGATACAGACTCTCAGAAATTGGTAGTGATTAATACACACCAAGGACTGTACAAGTACAAATGGTTATGTTTTGGCCTTAGTTCCGCACCTGCTATTTTTCAAAAAATGATTGAGCAAACGGTGGGGTGATTTATCAGGTGTTTCTTGTTATTTAGATGACATCATTGTCATGGGCAAGACAGAAGCAGAACATTCACTTAACTTACAAAAGACTTTAGAGAGATTGCAACAGAGTTGATTCAGACTTAGGAGAGAAAAATGCCAATTTTGTCAACCCAGTGTCACGTACTTAGGTCACACTATTGACAAAGACAGAATTTGTCTGAATGATGAAAAGGTGGAAGCCATTGTGCACATGCCTGAACCGTAGAATGTTTAAGAGTTGCACTCATTCTTGGGTATGGTGTGCTACTTATGACCATTTCATACCTGGCTTAGCCACTAAATGTGCTATTCTAAACAAACTGTTACATAAGGGTACTCTGTGGAAGTGGACCAAGGGCCACAGTAAGGCAGTTCAAGCTATCAAGCTCTCTCTAACCAATGTGAATAATTTAACTCATTATGACCCTAACTTACCTATCACATTGGCCTGTGATGCTAGTCCTGTGGGTATAGGAGCTGTCCTTTTCCATACAGATCCAGAAGGAGTGGAGAAGCCGATAGCCCATGCTTCATGCAAACTCACTGCAGCTGAAATGAATTATGAACAGATTCAGATACAGGCATTAGCAATTGTGTTTGGAGTCCAGAAATTTCACCAATGCTTGCTACAGTAGGTCGCAAGTTTCACCTGAAGATGGATCACAAGCCACTAGTGACAATTTTCAGTCCAGGAAAAGGAATTCCAGAGACAGCTGCTAGCAGACTTCAATGATGGGCATTAATTTTGTTTGCCTATAATTTTGAGGTTACATACCATCTAATGGACCTGTATGGACAAAGCTAATCCTACTACACCAACAGCAATGCAAATAGCCCTTTTGGACTTTATTGCGATGTATCGAACAACACCACATCATGTCATGGGAATATCCCCTGCAGAATTGTTGTTTGGACATCAGATTCTAACTCAATTGGATCTTCTTCGCCCTCTAGGCTACAAGTCAGTAACTGAAATGCTTCCTAAGACCAGATCCTTCAAACCCGATGATCTTGCGCGGGTCAGGATGTATGCAGGCCCGAAGAGATGGATAGAAGGCGTGGTGGAAAAAAGTTCGGAAATGTTGTCTATAGTGTTTGACTGACTAACCAGAGGAGAGTGAAAAAACATGTGGACCAATTATGTACTAGAACTGAGACAGAACAAAAAAGGGATACCCAGAGTCGGGGTAGTTATCCAGCATTATTTGTTCCAGAACCAGAACAGGAAGAGATAGGGGAACCACAGCGTTTGAGACAAGATGTGGCTGATGCTAATCAGATTCCAGTGCAACAGCCTCGAGTCCTACTACATCGGTCAGGACATATAAGACATCCACCAAAGAGAATGGACTTGTAGAGATATAGCCTAATGACATAGACTAACTAACAGGGACATTGCAGTAATAACTGTAATAGTTTCATATTACTTCTGAATTATTGATTTAAGTACTTCCTAGCTAAGTCAGGAGTGATTGTTATATGTAGTATAGATTTAAGAAATGTTAGAGACAGTACAGCTTTAAGAGAATGTGCACTTCCTGTAAGTGTGCCTGTGTTTGGAGCCAGTCTCCTCTTGTATGTGCTGCTGAATGGAAGTAAAAAGAGAAGGCCTAGATTTCAGTGTGGCGTGGTTTTCTTACTACCAAGACCCTTGTGTGTTCAAGGTACTTATTTTCGGCCATCAAATACAAAAGTGCTTAAATTCACTCACAGCGGAGAGAGGTGTGCCATCAGAGTAGTGAATGGACAGAGGACGGGGCAGGATGCCTTCTGAGCTTTAGATCCAAAGAACATGGCTTGGGTTTCAGTAGTGTTAAGAGCCAGGTTGTTGACCACAAGCCAGTTTTGTATACAGGTGAAGTCAGAGTTAATTTGGGCATTAATCTGAGAAGGGTTTTGGGTGCTGTAGTACAGTGCAGTATTATCAGCATACATGACAATAGAGCATTTTGAGGAGACAGATGGGAGATTAGCTAAATGGAGAAGAGGAATGGTCCTAGTATGGATCCCTGGGAGACACCACGGGTGAATGGTAATGGGTTGGAGGAGGTGTCACTAAATTTGATGAACTGCTGCCTGTTTTAATTTTTTTATTTAAACATTTGGTAACCGGGTAAAAAAAGCACTGGGCCACATGGCTCTTCTACAGGCTTGACCTGGAAAGACACTTTCATCAAACACACTTATAAACATAAAACAAATGTTATACATCAAATCTATAATATAATACAAAAAAGAAAAAAAATTATGACTAATATATACAAACAATTACCTGATATTTATTAAAACAAATTAAAGTGTGTGCAGGTAAACTAAATTATACAAACATCAACAACCAAGATGGGTAGTTAGAGAACCAGGCAGAGGCATAGTGGGAGATGCCAATATCTCTTCATTGTTTTATTAGGAGAGTATGGCCCACTAGATCCGATGCTTCAGATGAGTCTATGAAGACTGCACCTGTTAAGGACCAACTGTCCATGACAGTTCTAACGTTGTCAGTGACCTGGACAAGGGCAGTGGTGGTGCTGTGATCCATATGGAAGCCGTGTTGATGAGACATAAGGAGGTTGTGTGAATGAAGGTAGTTTGTTACTTCAGAGGCAACCACCTTTTTAAGTAATTTGCCAAAAATGGGTAGTAGGTCAATGGGGCAGTTCTGGGAGATTAGCTTATGATCATCATTTTGGGGACGGGGACTATTTTAGTAATCTCCCTTTGGGCAGGGGCAATCCCAGTAGTGAGAGAGAGAGAGATTAAAAATATGGATGACAGGAAGGGCAAGTGCGGAGGCATCCAGCTTGAGGATTCAAGGTTCTAGCCCATCAGGGCCAGGACTGAAGCCAAGTGATCAGGAACTCAGTAGCTTAAAAATCTATTTTCTGAAAACCTTTTTCAGGAGGAATGGGGGGGGAGTGAAGGGGTTGGGGGGGAGCTGGAGACAGTAGTCTGTGCAGCAGTGGAGTGGTACGGAAAGGAAGAGAGATCAACAAAATGGGCATTAAAGCATTGGCTAATGTGGTTAGAATGGTGCAGTGCACACCATTAATGAGCATGTCCTTAGTGTTAGATCTGGAGGGATCACCCAGTAGCCCTTTGATGTTGCCCCAAAAAACTAAGTGATCTGTACATCTGCGTACAAACGACCATGCAGGATGTGAGCTGGGGGTGGTGCAAAAGAGGTTCAGGGAGGCCTGGAAAATCTGCAGCAAGGTAAGAAGTACAGTAGCCTTCTTGGAGGTACTACCAGTCTCAAGTGCCAGCACTTCAAGGAAAGTTAGAAATGAGGAATTCAATGTATGGATCAGGGGGTGGTGTGAGGTGCAGGGGTACAGGAGTGTTGGTGACTGGAGAGGGACCTGAGAGAATAAAGAACTGTATGCACCAGACAGGCTACATCTACATAAAAAGGGCAAAATGGTCCTGAAGGGCGAGCTTGAGGGATTCATGGGGAAGGACCTCAATTTAAACTGACAAGGAGGGGGCCAGCAAGGTGTAAAATACCCTCAGTCACCTGGTGGAGGAGGTCAACAGCCCCCCCCCCAATCAGGGGACAGAATAAGATGGAACTAGTGGAGGGGAGGTGGAGAGAAGGAGGGACTGGGGTAGGGGAAGGAGGAGACTGGGATGGGGTAAAACGAGGGGCTAGAGAAATGAGTGAGGGAGAGGGAAGGATGGAGTGGGGGGGAGTTAGAGGAGGGGGTGGGACAGGGTAAAGGGGAAAAGAGTCAAGGAAGAGGGCACTGTTTCTGAATGTCAGAAGCCTGGGAAATAAAAATGGCTGAGATGCAGGCACTAAGTGCTGCAGGCATCCATCAATGCCTGCAGCATCCTCAACAAACTTGACTCCCTCCAAACATGGATACTACAGCACAACCCTGATGTCCTCTCAGTTGTGGAAACATGGCTAAACCCTAAAATCTCTGATACCTCAGTCTCTATCCCTGGCTACTGCATTTTCAGGCAAGACAGGATTGCTAAACAGGGCGGGGCTCATGCCATCTATCTTAAGGATACCCTTATGGGTCACATCATCCCATCCCCAGCCTGAGCAACTCCTCTCAGGTCCTCACAATCAAAATCCTCCTTGGTGCACATAACAAGGAACTCACTGTCATCTCGGTTTACCTACCCCAAAGACCAGGCTGCTGGCTTCCATAGCATCATGGAATATCTAAAGGTCCAGCAACATAATTCTGAAACCATAATCATGGGTGATTTTAACATTAACTGGCTCTCCGCTGAGGCCACTACCTATAAGGATGCAGCCTGGCGCGTCACCTCACTCAACTGGTCAATGCCCCACTGGGTGTAACTATAGGACAGGCTCCCTTACTTCTAGACTGGATTCTATCTAACCACCCTGACGCATCTCCAATGTTTCTGTACTCCCGGATACAGTAAGTGACCACTCACCTGTCATCTGTTCCTGGTCAAACAAATACCACAAGCCCCCTACCAAGCTTATCTATGCCAGGGTTATCAAACAAGGGCACCTCCAGCTGTTAAAATCCCATCTAACCAGGCTGAACTGGGCAGTGCTTGACTCCCTCAATGACACCAACAAAGCTCTGGACCTATTTATCAAACGTTTCAACGAAGCCTGTGACATCTATGCACCAGTGACAAAGATGAAGGTCAAAGGACAGACCAACCCCTGGGTTACTACTGACCTTTTAACTCTGCTCAAGCACAGAGACCACCTCTGGCATTGTGCTCATGCAACTCCGACACAAGTAAACATACAATTATACAAAGCAGCCAGAAATGATGCACTCGAAGAATACGGAATGCTAAGCATAGCTATTACAAAGAGGCTCTGACCAACTCTTGAGGCCAGGAAACAAATTCTGGAACAACATGAAAGAACTCACAGGCAGGATCCTAAGCTCCACCACTATGCTTAACCTTCATGGCACTCCTACACTCGAACCTAGGTATCATCACCAGCACTTTTAATAATGCATTTACAAACCTGGACAGTGTCCTTCCACCAAATTATTTACGACCTCCCTCAGCTCCTCCCAAGTTACCCCAAACTAGAACCGTACAACCCCAAAGTTTTTTTTTAAGAGGTCCCACCACAAGTAGCTAGAAAATACATTCAAAAGGCCATCGACAAACAAGGGTACAGTGGTGACTCCCTTGACCTGAAACTGCTGGCACAAGTCCTTGATGAAATCTTAAAACCACTTACAAAGATCTTTAATCTCTACTTAGATTGGGCCATTTCCCCTCTCTCTGGAAAGAAAGCCACTGTCACACTGTTCACAAAAGCGGAGATAGACCACTGCACACCAATTACAGACCTATCTCACTCCTCCCCCACTATCCAAAGCGCTGGAGCATGAAAGTGTCGGACCAACTAGCTGAATTCCTGGATAAGTACAATGTACAGTGCCCAGAGCAGCATGGCTTCAGAAAAGGGCACAGCACCACCACTGCACTACTGGAATTTACAACCTTCATCCATGTCACACTTGACAAAGGGAATTGTGGAGGGCAGTATTTATAGACCTTACCAAGGCATTTGACACGTTAACCACCCTACTGCTCAAACAACTGTCCTCCATTAGGATCTCCAGTGATGCCCTTCCATGGTTCACCAGCTACCTTGATAATCGGATCCAACTGTAAGGATTGCAGGGGATCTCTTCGGATGAGAAACCGGTCCGGCTCCGGAGTCCCCAGGGGTCTATTCTGGGCCCTCTACTCTTCTCCTCTTCATCAACAATCTCCCCAGTGCCTGCCACCAAAAATATTACTATCACGCAGGCCGATGCAGTCCTGTTTTCCAGCCACCATGACATTACAGTCCTTGAATCCAAGCTACAGCTCGACTTCAATCGCATTGAAGACTGGTTCAATTCTCATAAACTTGTCCTGAACCACAGCAAGACTAAAGCCATGTCCTTCTGTAACCGACAGAGCAGGCACAACTTCTGTCCCTCACCATCAAGAACCACGCTGGTAACCCACTTGAACATGTCAAGGAGTTCAAGTACCTTGGTATTACCCTGGATAGTACCCTCTCTACACTCGGCATATTGACACTGTTGCCAAGACCGCCAATATCATGGTTGGACTACTACACAAACACAAGCACTGTATGCTCGGATGCCCTTAAACTAGCATCTACAGCTCTGTCACCTCTATCATTGACTATGGCCTTGCCATCTATGGCTCTGCCCCAACAAGTGCCCTCCGTGGGATATCAGTTACTCTCAACAAAGCCTGTAGACTACTGAGGGTGCAGCCGACAAACTCACACCTGTGACCTCTATGCACAGGCCAGCTGGCTACCCCTACGCAGCAGAATACAATACCAGACCTGCTTACTTACCAAAAAGATTCTCCTTGGTCTCATGCCACCTGGTGTTAGCTCACTCCTTACTACCTACAGTGGCACTCAACAAACACGTGGTGCCCAATCTCTAACCTTTCAGGTTCCCAGATGTCGTACCTCCATAGGTCAGCGGTCCTTTATTTATAGAGCTGCTCAGTGGTTCAATTCCCTCAATAAATAATCACTTTCCTCTACTACACTTGGACCCTTCAAAAGGAATCTCAAACTTTACCTCATCTCTACCACTCAATGTGACTGCTTTGTTGAACAGAGATCTCTCTAAACACCTCCCAGCTCACTCATGTCTCACAGCCCGCCCTTTCTCAATCTCATTCCCTCTGGCACTGGGCCTTCCTTGTGACTCCTTTCCTGCTTCACATCTCCACTGGTACAAGACATTTTCCACTACCATCGGACAGTGGCCCATTAGATCGCCAACTTCCTCTCCGGTCGCATGCCTGCAATACTAACTGCCTATGGTACCCTCTTCTCTTATTATTGACCGAGCTGCCTACTCAAGCTGCCTCGCTTTATGAATATTATCTCAAAGTATGTTATAACTGAGTATCTATTTTTTCTTTTAGTTGTTTTGGTTGTTTATTGTGCATTCTTTTACTACCTCTGTATGTATGTTGACCCTCATCCTTTGACGTGGAACCTTTGTAAACGAGCAGTTTCTGCTCAAAAGTATTTGTAATCCGAGAATTTAATAAATAAAAATAAAAAAAAAACTAATGGCTGATGGAGAGGTGGACATAGCGACCATCACAGAGACATGGGTCACACCAAACTATGACTGGGACCTCATAGTCCCCAGGTACAAAATGTATAGGAAGAAGAGGGAAACCAGAAAGTGGGGGAGTGGCTCTGAATGTAGAGGAAAGGTTAACCTAACCTGAGAGGAAGAGGTGGATGGAAAGACAGAAGCATTATGGATGTAGGTCCAAGCCACTAAGGGGAGGAAACTAAGGATGGCAGTAATTTACAGATCTCCTTCACAGGATGAGAACTTAGACAAGGTACTACGGTCCCAAATTATGGAAATGGCAGGTAAGAGGGGAAGTAGTAATATAAGGGGACTTCAGTCTACCTGGGGCGGATTAGAAAATCCTGGCAACCTCCAGCACCAGGGAGCAGGTACTGCTGGGTGCATTCCAGAGTGGATTCTTGACAGATGAAGTCATGGAACCCACTAGGGAGTGGGCCATACTGGACCTGGTCCTATCCAACTTTGGACATGTCCAGGCTGTAAAGGTGGAAGCACCACTTGCAAAGAGCAACCACCATGCAGTGTGGTTCCACCTGGACACGGGCACAAGGACAGCCGGGATCAAGACAAAGGTTTTGGATTTCTAGGAAGGCTGACTTCAATAAGATGGGAGAAATTATGGTAGGACACTTTGCTGGGATCATTAAGAAGATAGAGGTGTAACAGAAATGGACCATAAAAAGGAGGAACTGATGGAGACCCCTAGTGAGTGTGCCAAAATCAAAAGTAAGAAATTTAAGGCCAAAAAGCCTAGCTGGTTCAGAAAGGAAGTGGCAAATGCAATGAGGGAAAGGAAAAGGCAGCCTTCTGGAAGTACAAATGTAATTGAAATACGGAGGATAGGGAAGTCTATAAGGCTAAATCATGGGTGGCAAGCAGAGTGATTAGAGAGGCAAAGCCTGATAGGGAAGTATGGCTGGCAAAGGGAGTACAATCAGGTGAGAAGGTCTTCAAATAAATAAATAAATAAATATAAATATATATATATATATATATATATATATATATATATAAATATACATATTCATTGCAAAAAAATTCAGTTAATGCATCGGTTAGGGTTGATTCCACACCAACTAAAGTCTGGAAATTTGATGTTAGGGTCACCAACCTTACCCCCCAGCTCTGGTTCTATGTCATAATAGTGATTATGCAATGGGCACAAAAAAATTCACAGAATCCTGCATTTTGATTGGCTGGCTGGCACCTTCTCAGTGTTGTAAATCTTCCAGTGTACCCACTGGAAAAGGTGCCAGCCGCCAGTCAGCCGCAGCAGGAACCCTCGCAAAAATCACTCCGACTGCCAGAATCCAAACAGTGGCAAACACACTACGATCCTACGCTTACTTCCATAAGTGCTCACAGTACTAGCGGTTCCCGTTCTTAGCCCTCTAAAAAATTCGAGCTTGCATTTTTTGAATCACCTCCTCAGTAGCCCTTCGTAACAGCCTTACTGGATATCCATTCCATTTGAATACTGGCTGCACCCCCTCATAGAAATACAACAGTCAGCCTTCCACACTTCTCAAATGCCAAGCCTCGAACCTTTCACTCGCCGGCAACCCACCATTTCCGATACATTTTCTCTGGACCGAACAGTGAACCGGAAGTACGAGGTCATACACTGCAGCCCTTTACAGTTTGAAGTTTGCAAACAAACATGAAACACAACTATAAATCCTGCCTATCACATTTCTGAAAAACAAGCATACCTCATTTATCGGTGAGGACACACCGCAATTAAAACTAACTGAAACCTCAGGGACCTGGGGGGTATGTCTACCTAGCAACAAAGAACTATTTTTTTTTGGTGGAGCAATAAAACTAACAAAAAAATAATTAAAAGGTAAAACAAAAAGTATTTCTATATTTTTAGTCACCCAAAAATGTAAGCCATTGCATAATAGTAATATACCCCTCCAAGGAGTGGGTATACCAGTGGATTTACCACTTCTTATGTGGTTGGGTCACTCGGCTGCACCTCATGACCGAACCACACCAGCCGTGGTAAATCCACCAGTATACCCACACCCTGGAGGGGTATATTGCTTAACTTGAAATGGCGATTGCTATTATAGTGAGTGTATATCGCTGAAAAGCAAATTGGCGATATACACTTAATGGGGAACTGACACCTGGCACAATAAAGTGTTTTTGCAGAGGGGTTGCCCCCCGCACACCCCAGAATTAGGATTCTGAACTCCGGGGGGGGTGCATGTCGGGGAAGGGGCACAATCCACCTGAAAAAAAAAAATTAAGTCTGGGAGACGCAAGCAGCAGCAAAATTCAATCCCTCTTGTCCCCAGCTCTGAACTCAGTACCAGTGTGCCACAGCCAGCCTCCCTCACCACCATACCACATCACATGGCTGGCTCAGTGGCAGCAGGCACACTACCTTGAGATAACCCTCTTCCCTATCCCTCCTCTTCCCATTCCCCCTTTCCGATCACCTTCCCCTACCCTCGCAGTAGCAGTAGTCCCTACCCTTGTGGGTCACCTATAACAATAACACCAAATATGAGTAGCCGTTTTGATGGTTGCCCATATTCAGTCACTATTATCATGGGATACCCCCAGCCCCCCAACCTCCACAAATCAACAGGCGTCGGGTGTGCCTTGAGGTCATCTGGCCTAACACTCACCCCATTCCATGTGTAAACAAGCTGAGATGGTACAGTATAGGAGAATGGGGTGAGAGTTAGGCCCGACAACCCCTAGGCATGTCCCGACACCTGTTGGCCTGTGGAAGTTGGGGGGGGGTAGGGTTGGTAACCCTAACATCTAATTTCCAGACTTTTGTTGGTGTGGAATCAACCCTAGCTGATGCATGAACAGATTTTTTTGCAATGAATTTCCCTTCTGTTTGAGAAAGTGAAATGTTACTCATATGGTATTCATAGGTGGGAGAGCAGGGCCCCTACCCACCCATAAGTTTAGAGGCATAGTGCAGGAGGGCCTTGTGCTCCCAGTTTTGCATAATGGGATCCGTAGTTGGGAGCATGGGCCCTCTGGACCCTGCACTCCCACGACCCATAAGTGTGAAGACATAGTGCAGGAGGGTCCTATGCTCCCACTATTGCAAGATGGCATCCATGGGTGGGAGCATGGGCATTCTGGGCCCTGCACTCCCACCCACCTATAAGTATAGAGACATAGCACAGGAGGACCATGTGCTTTCAGTTTTGCATAATCGGATACATAGGTGGGAGTGCAGGCCCTCAGGGCCCTGCACTCCCACCCACCCATGAGTGTAGAGGCATAGCGTAGGACAGCCCTGTGCTCCCACCTACCCATAAGTACAGATACATAATGCAGGCCTAGAGGCATTCCAAGTAACCTTTGTACTGCAAATGTGGAAATTTCTCAGTTACCACAGCAACTCTGAAAAAAATTCCATCGCAGTTGTATTCATGACCTAGCCACCTCCACACTAGCTTAGTATGCCTAATTTACCTTTGTTTGTATGTTAGCCTCCCATCCTTTGACGTGGAACCTTTGTAAATGAGCAATTCTTGCTCAAAGGTATTTGTAATCCTAGAGTTTAATAAATAAAAAAAAGCTGTGCTTAACGTAAAATCTGTATCTTGAACCGTTTTTGAGATATAGGCACCGAAAGGTGCCGCAGCCACCACAATGTCATCCTATGGGAAAATTCAGAACTTCGGACTGCTGTAACTCTGGAACCAGTTTAATTTTTTTCATCAAACCAGCAAAAGGCACATCTGAGGGGCATGGGTTTGTTACCCTGCATATTTCAGCCCAAACGTCCTAACCATTTTCTTGCTATGAAGTGGCAAAGAAACTGCTTTTTGGGGCTGTTGAACTGCAGAACATTCACGAACGTTCCACGGAATTTTTGCGTAAGTACCATTGGTTTAGCTGGGGGAGCTTTTGTGAAAGTACTTTGGGACTTTTGCGAAGGTCCCTCCGTTTAGGTGCAGGACTTTCGCGAAAGTACCCACTGCGGACTTTCACAAAAGTTCTGTGGCTAAGATGGTGGACAAATTTAAAAATTATATTTCCAGGCATCCTTTCAGAAGACTGATGCCAGGGTCGTGTTCCTAGGGCCCTGATTAGGTTAACCCAACTGTTGGTGTTTACCAAGGGGCAGTATTTTTTGAACTACATTGTTTGTTTTTTCCGTGTCACTGTCTGAAAACAAGATGGCGGATTTGTAAAGGTATCAAACCCATTTGTGAAAGTAAAAAAAAAAACTTGCAAAAGTAAAAAGTGCTTTCGAGGGCGACATACAGTTTTTTCCCCATAGGCTATAATGGGAAACTTTAAACTTTAATAGCTTTGGAACATATTAATATTTTTTTACCAACCCTTCAAAAGGCACTTCCTTGACCCAGTATTCATATACCCTGAAAATGTCGGACTAGACGGACAAACCATTCAGGCTGTAGAGATGAGCAAAGAATTTGCCAAAATTGCCAAAAGAAGTGATGTTTTTTACTTTTTTTGGTACTCTGCAGCTCCAGAACCACACATCCGACCAGAATGCAACCTGCCAGATCCGGAGATCTATGACTGCAGATGGTGCATACAAAATATCAGATAAATGGGATGAATGGTTGCAGAGTTATTAAAGTGCAAAATTTGAGTCTATAACATTAACGTGCCTACTCAGCCCTAATTATACCTGCACTACTGTGCAGGTGTTTTTTTTTCCCCAATTGTTTAACCAGGAGTGGCACACTAAGCTGAAAGCTTGTTTACAGGTATGACCTGGGAGCACAGGGAAGTTAAGTGACTTGCTCAGGGTCACACAGTATGCAAGTGTGGGCTGTGGGATTCAAACCCAGGTCTCCAGATTTGCAGCTCAAAGCCTTAAACCACTTTGCTATACTGCCTAATTTTATATATATATATATGAAAAAATATATATTACAGATGAGATTGTCAGGTTAAAAAAGGAGAGGCTGGGCAGAAGGAAGTGAAGAGAAAGCAGAGATGCTTAACAAGAACTTCTGCTCTGTTTTCGCTAGACAGAAGGATGGCCCAGTGCCACAAGGGAGTAGGGGGATGGGGCGGGGAAGGGGAAGTCACTAATGGCGTATTAGAGGTGGACAGGGTACAAAAGGGGTCTAAAGGCCCTAAAAGTGGACAAATCCCCAGGGCCTGATGGAGTGCACCCAAGGGTCCTAAGGGAGATGGCAGAAGTGCTGGTGGGCCCCCTGGCAGACCTGTTTAACACCTCTCTGGAATCTGGGAGTGTGCCCCGGGATTGAAGAACTGCACACGTGGTACCTCTCTGTAAAAGCAGTTCAAGGGATGAACCAGGGAACTACAGGCCAGTCTGCCTGACCTCAGTATTGGGGAAATTGATGGAGACTATCCTGAAGGAGAGATTGTTGAGCTTTCTCGAGGAAAATGGGCTGCAGGACAAGAGGCAGCATGGGTTTGTGTTGGGGAGGTCCTCCCAGATTAGTCTGACTTTCTCGACTGGGTGACCAAGACAGTGGACAGGGACAAAGAGGTTGATTTCCTGTAGCTGGACTTCAGCCAGTCCTTTGACTTTGTACTTCATAGGAGATTGGTCAGGAAGCTGGAGGATCTGGGGGTGGGGGTCAAGCTTGCTAGATAAAAACTGGTTGAAGAACAAAAGTTAAAACGTAGTGGTGGAGAGGGGGATTCTTGGAAGCTAAGCCAGTGACCAATGATGTCTCACAGGGCTTGACTCTTAGTTCGATGTTGTTTAATATCTTCATCAGTGACATAGTGGATGGAATGAAGGATAAAATCTGCATATTTGCAGATGACATGAAGCTTTGTGGGAGGGTGGACACAGAGGAGGGGGAACAGAAACTAAGGAAAGACCTGGCAAAGTTACAGAAGTGGTCTGGCATTTGGCAACTTGAGTTTAATGCCAAATAGTGCAAAGTTATGCACTTAGGGGCAAGGAACCCACAGACCAAATACTGGTTGGTGTGCAGGTCACAGAAACATAGAATGTGACCGCAGATTAGGGCCACTTGTCCCGCCCAGTCTGCCCATATTGTCATTTTTTTTGTTTGCTTTTTTCTCCTTTATTTTTTGTTGTAGACCTCATTTGATCTAGGGCGCCATCTCTTCCCCTTCCTTCCTTACCCTACAGTTCCCTTGCACATGTCCCATCATTTCTGAACCCCTCCATTGTTTTTACTCCCACTACCTCTGCTGACAGGATGTTCCGGGGGTCCACCACCCTTTCTGTGAAGAAGTACTTTCTCACTTCATTCCTGAATTTACACCCCTCCAGCTTCATAGCATGCCCCCTTGTTCTAGAGCATCTTTTTCTCTGAAAAATACTTCCATCCTGTACCTTATTAACCCCTATTAGGCATTTAAAGGTCTCTATAATATCCTCCTCTTCCTCCTTTCCTCCAGGGTGTACATGTTTTGCTCCTTTAGCCTCTCCTCATAGGTTTTTTAATGCAGATTCTGCACTGATTTGGTAGCCCGTCTCTGGACTGCCTCAACTCTATCTATGTCTTTTCCTATCTTTCTTTTTTGTTTAGCAATTTGCCATTTACTTTACTGTATACTTGTTTATTTATTTTTTGTTGACCAGGTAAGACCACTAGACAAATCCTGCTTATTTTCAGGCACGACCTGGGGAGGAGAATACAGATGAATGCCAGCTGACCTTGAACCAGATTAAGCTATTGGTGGTATTCTTAGTGAATGAGGGATATTTGGCCAGGGCACCAGGGAAATTCCCCTACTCTTAACATTAACTGGAGCAGAAATAAATTCTGCCAAAAGTTTTTGTTTAATCACTGGGGTATCTACAGATGGAGATTCTACGGTAGGAGATTTCCCCTATTGTTGAATCACCCCAGAAAATTCTAGGTACTGTAGAACTGTTTATTCATGTGCAAATCATATTTAGCGCATGGCACTACTCAGCCACAATTGTGCAAATTTAATTTCGTGCTCTGCAATTAGCTCTTAATTTATGACCATTGAAAATATGCAATTTTGGCCAATTAGCGCCATTTTATTTTAGCGCAGTTATCACTTAAGCGAATATAGCTATAATTATTTTAAATCAAATATAACCTGTTCTATGTACTTTGGCTCTGGAGATATGGCGGAGTTTAACTGGAAACTAAAAACTGAACAAGCACAAATTTGGATTCAGTTATGGAACAAATGGAAGATGAGCAAACTTAAGCATATTTTTATGATAAACACTTATCTTACCCCTCTTTTTTCTTATATATTAGCCATGTTTTCCCTATACCTAAACAACTGGAGAGTAGACTTTTAGGTTGTTTTTTTTTTTCAGTAGTATGGGGCAGCCGCCTCAACCCTGTTAAACGAGGTATAACTTATCTCCCCATTTCAAAAGGTGGCCTAGGTATGACCAACCCTATCGGTTTCTTTTTTATTTTATTTTATTATTTGTTTGCTTTATACTTTTTGCCTCCTTCTGTGTGTCTGGGATGCTTCCCATGTTCTGGCAGCCACCAAAGGACTCCAGCCACCGTCCGGGTGTCCGCACTTCCACGAGGTCACGCCTGTTCCTCTGTGGCTTACCCCCCGCAGCGGGGTGGTGAGGAGACCCTATACTCACCCACCCTTAACAGATCCAGTTCGGCACCCTCCAGAGCCAGCACTCGTGGGCTGACCATCAAGTTTAACCGCCCCGACACACTTCTCCTCTATTTTTTAGCGAAGTGATGCCCCTAGGAGCCGACGACGCAAGGATGCCAGTGGAAGGGTGCATGTACGTGTCCGATGTGCCCCTTCTGGTGTCTACCCCGACTCACCCCAAAGTTCACCATAGCACCTTGTCCCGGAAGCCTCCGACAGGGTGCGACCAGGTGCCGACTGTTGTGGGCCCCGCTCCCCGGAGAAGGAGAGCAGTCCAACGGATGCTCAATCCTTCTCCTGCCTTGCCAACCCCCAGCAACCAGTGCTCATTCCAGAACATGAGTCGCTGGCGTGGCGTGAGGTAAGGCAACCAGCGCCTCAGCCCTGCACTCACCGGGTCAAGCTTACTGTGTTTCTTTTTAGTATTTTCTTTTTTACTAATTTTGTTCCCCCATTAAAAGAGAAACCTATAGTTTGGTTATTATTGCTTAATTCATTAAGTTCAGCATTGATAAACTCAAACAGTGGCAAACTAAGAAATCATTCCTCCTCTTGTACACCAGGAAGGAGTTATATCAGCTAATTGTTAATACATATTTTCAGGTAATTCCCTTTGATGATAGGAATCTACAGGAGAAACTTTTTATTTGTCAAATGCTCTCCGAGCACAGACTTCCTACTAAAGTATGGGATGTACAGTAGTATGGTTAAGCGTTCAGGGTAAATTAAATGTCAAAAACAACCATAAGCACAAAGAAATAGCAGAACGCCACTGCCCTAGACCAGGATGTGGTAGTGACTTCGAGACAACTTCCCATTTGTACTTCTAGCGTCCACATGTCATAGATATTTGGAAAACAATCTGCACAACCTGGAGTTGCCTTCCCTTCTGGTACTTGAATTATGATACCTTTGTATTAGGACTAATGTCTGCTCACTGGTCCCTTTTTAATAAACATAGCTTATATGTCTTATCCACCGATGAGTCGGTGGTGGGAGCTTGTGATCCCTAGGGTATCCCCATGGGACCTACTGGTCGGTGGGTTCTGACAAGAACTCGTGGCAGCTGTTATGACCCTGGGCCGGCCACCTGGTCAGACCTTTCATGGCTAATGCCGGCTTCAGGGTGACTGGTTCTGAAGAGGATCTCTGGAACTTCTTCCCCTATTTTGGGCCAGGGTCAGACTTTTTAATTTTACTACTTTGCCGGCAGTGAGAGCGCCGAACAGAACTTCCCTAGGCTCTGGCAGTGAGAGTTCCTGAGGACTGTGGAACGTTTGGTTTTATTTTGGGGGAAATTACCAAAGACAATTTCCATCTGTCTGCTCAAGGGGTGTGAGCTCCTGAGGGGGATTCCCTAGCTCTGCTGGTGGTGAGAGGACCATTGGGACTTGGATAATTATGATTTCTCCCCAAATACTTTTTAAATACTTTTTAGTTACTGCATCATCAGCCAGTTCTGCCTGTTTATACCAATTTGGTTTTATGATTTTGATGTTTTGTTTTTATTTATATTTATTGTAATTTTGTTTTGTTCACTTCCTGAGGCTGTGAGAGGGACCTGGGGTGGCAAAGATTTTGTTTTTTTATTCATGTATTTTGTGTTGGAATCTTATTAATTTTTATTACTCTGTTTTATTTTTAGGAATATGATATTAGGGAGGTTTGTGTAAGGGTTATTTAGTTATCTGGGGTTGGGTTTAGAGGGTATTTAGTTGGTTTTAAGTAAGATTTTGTATATTTAATTTTTATAATCTTTTTTGATTTTCTCTTTTGGTATATAATTGAATAGTTGAGGAGTATTGTTTAGGTCACGGGAATGTGCTGGAGGTCTGCCTCCACGGTTGTGCGCTGTTCATCTCTCTGCTCTCTGCACCCTCTGCCCCTTCCCCCCCACTTCAGTTTACAATCTACCAGCACTGTAGGGCACTGAGTATTGCATGTAGGGGAGGGAGAAGGGTTGGGGGGGTGCAAACAGCAGGGGGTGAGTGAGAGGGGGCCACCGCATTGGGGTGGTAATATCCGGAAGATGCCCCGGGGCGAAATGGAACCTAGAACAAGGTTCACCATGTCTGGTTTCCATACCCAAGGGCACTACCAATTGTGGTAGGCAGGTGGTTCGGGTGGCCCGAGAGGTTCATCCAACTGGGGCGGCGTTATGCAATGCCAGGTCCATTAAAAACAAGACTGCAATTATTGCAGATCTTGTTGAAATGGTGGACCTGGTCTGCATCACCAAGACCTAGCTGGATGAGAATTCTGGCCCCATTCTGGAGGCTTTAACTCCGGCCGGGTACTCGGTGATACACCGCCCAAGATTGGATCGCAGGGGGGCTGGGGGGTTGTGGTCTGTTTCAAGACCGAACTTACTCTCACGAGTGTACCAGTTGAGGAGACTGAGTCATTTGAGTGTACCATAGTAGCAGGTGTAGGTTGTCAGATAACCCTCCTGTACCGTCCACCCGGAGATGAGAAGCGATTACTTCAAGAAGTCGCGGACTTCATCATCGACATGGCATTTGAGTTGCCCAGGCTGATGGTCCTGGGCGACTTCAACGCCTGTGTCGATGATGAACTCTCTCAATTTGGACAGCACTTCCTCCAGTTAATGATATCTCTGGGCCTTACACAGATAGTTACCACTGCTACTCACAAACACGGTCACTCTCTTGACTTGGTCTTCCTCCTGGGGATCAAAGCCTCTGACTTGGGGGTGGAACCAGTTGGATGATCCGATCACTACACCGTGGGGTTTAGTTTTAGCACCTCCCTTCATAGGCCTACCCCTGTAGAGATGGTCAGGTACCGTTCTTTATGAGATATACGTTCTCAAGACCTAGCAGCGGTGCTGGACCTAGCGTCCCTCCCAGTGGCAAGCAGTGACCCAGAGGCCCTCGTGATGACTTATTATTTGGCCATCTCAGTAGCCCTGGATGTCATTGCTCCCATCCGAGTTCATCCTCTCTCCCTTCACCCTCGATCCCCATGGTTTGATGGGACTCTGAGGAACATGCGGCAACTAGAACGAAGGTTAGAGCGTTGCTGGCGGAAATCTGCCCTTGATGCCGACCACCTTAGACTGATGGAACATTATCAAGTCTATCAATCTGCAATCACCCATAAGAAGGCAGAGTTCCTGTCCGGGGAGATTGTGGCTGCTCAGAATCAACCAGCTCAGCTGTTTCGAACTGTGGACAGACTGTGCAACCCAGCCTGTCTACAAGTCTGGAAAGCCTTTTCGCAAGTAGAGTGCGATGAACTTGCTCAATTCTTTGCGACTAAGGTGGCTGACATCAGGGTGGACTCCAACCAGCACACTCTATGGCATTGCTTTGGATTAGTACAAGGCCACTGCTCCTCAGTTTTCCTGGAGTACCTTCGACTGACCGGAGTTCATGGATGTCATGTGGATTGTCCAGAGTGTGCACCCTATGTGCTGTAGTTTGGATCCAGGACCAACTTCCTTGATTTTGGGTTGTATTGATTCCATCAGTCTGGTCCTTGCTCGGATAGTCTGGGGCTCCTTGGAAACAGGTGAGTTTCCTAGCTCCCTGAAAGCGGCGGTGGTGACACCACTCTTGAAGAAAGCTTCTTTGGACCCAGACTGCCTTGCAAACTACAGACCAATCTTTAACCTTCCCTTTTTAGGGAAGGTGATTGAGAAAGTAGTGGCTACACAGCTGGAGAACCATTTGACCATCCATGACATCTATGAACCCCTCCAGTCTGGATTTTGAAAGAGACATAGTACTGAGACAACTCTGGTTCGGGTGCTCAATGATCTCCTGATGGCTAGAGATCAGAAGAAACGTGCTATCTTGGTTCTTCAGGATCTCTCATCAGCTTTTGACACTGTGTACCATGGGGTGCTGCTTGGCCGTCTGAGGTTCATCTGTGGACTGTTGGGTACAGTCCTCAGGTGTTTTACACCATTACTCATGGGAAGAGCTCAGAGAGTGGTGTCCAGGGTTTATTCCTCGGATCCAGTTTCTCTGTCATGTGGGGTACCTCAGGGCTCAATGTTGTCCTCCATGTTGTTCGCAGTGTATATGCTGCCTCTCGGAGACATTGTAAGAAGTTATGGGCTGAGGTTTCACCGCTATGCTGATGACACCCAGCTCTACCTTTCTTTTGCACCTGACCAGGATGGAGCTCTCTTGGTCTTTAATAGCTGTCTCACAGAAATCCAGGAGTGGATGGATTCCGGTTGGTTGAAGTTGAACTCAGATAAGACTGAGGTGCTGGTTGTGGATCCGGGTTGACGGATAGGGGGGTTGTGGGTTGGTTCGCCCTCTGGATTTTTTCTTGGGGGCTTATCACTCCCAACCTCTGAACAGGTGCGAAACCTGGGGGTAATTTTTGATGAAGGGCTGACCCTGCATTCCCAGGTGTCAGCCATCATCAAATCCTCTTTTTACCATCTGAGGAATACCTCCAGGATTAAGCACCTTGTTCCATCCGGTGACCTTCCTACTGTGATCCACACCTTTGTGTCCTCATGATTAGATTATTGTAACTCCCTTTACCTAGGGCTACTGGGGGTGGAAATCTGTTGCCTGCAGCTAGTGCAGAATGTGGCGGCCCATCTTTTGATGGAATCATTTCGGTCCTATCATATTTTGACGGTGCTATGTGGACTGCACTGGCTGCCAGTTCAGTGATGGATTACCTTTAAAGTTGGTCTTCTGACTTTTAAAGCCCTTCATGGACTGGACCCAGACTACCTGAAAGAGCTTCTGGTCCCCTACTGCCCTGGGTGATCACTCTGCTCAGCCAACGAGGGGTTGCTAGAGATTCCAAGGGTGTGTTTGAAATCTTCTAGGGCCAGAGCATTTATGCATGCAGTCCCAACCCTTTGGAATTCTCTACCCTGTCGGTTAAGGGAATGCATGACCGTGGAGGGATTTAAACAAACTCTGAAACATAGAAAACATAAAAACATAGAATTTGACGGCAGATAAGGACTGCTTGGCCCACCTAGTCTGCCCATTTCCCTACCTAACGGATAAGCTGCAGATCCTAGTTAACCAACATCCTACTTCCTCCTACCCCCCACTAGAATTGCCTTAGGTTTGTCCCATGCATTCTTAAATTCCCCCACTGTTTTTGACTCTACGACCTCCTCAGGAAGGCTGTTCCATGTATCCACAACTGTCTCTGTGAAGAAATACTTCCTCACATTACTTCTGAGCCGTCTCCACTCTATCTTCAAATTGTGCCCCCTTATTTTTGCACATCTCTTTTTTCTGAAAGATGCTATCCTCTTGGACTTTGTTGATTCCCTTGAGGTATTTGAAAGTTTCTATCATGTCCCCCCCCTCACTCCTTTCCTCAAGGCTATACATCTTTAGTTCCTTTAGTCTTTCTTCATATGTCTTCTGATGCAGACCCTGCATCATTTTGGTTGCCCTCCTCTGGACAGCCTCCACCCTGTCTATGTCTTTCGGGAAATGGGGTCTCCAGAACTGTACACAGTACTCCAGATGTGGTCTTACCAACTGTCTGTACAGAGGGCCAACAACTTCCTGTTTTCTACTGGTGATGCCTCTTCCTATGCATCCCAGTATCCCCCCAGCCCTCCTTACTGCCTTCTCACATTGCTGGCCCACCTTTAGGTCGTCTGATATGACTACCACCAGGTCCCTTTCCATTTTTGTTGTTGTCAGTATCTCACCCCCCATTGTGTACTCTTCCCCTGGGTTTTTGTTTCCGAGGTGCATTACTTTGCACTTCTTTGCATTGAATCTAAGCTGCCATACATTTGACCATTCCTCCAACCTTGCCAAGTCCGTTTTCATCCTTTCCACCCCACCTTGTGTATCAACCCTGTTGCAGATCTTTGTATCTTCTGCAAAGAGACACACTTTCTCTTCCAGTCCCTCTGCAATGTCACTTATAAAGACATTAAAAAGGACCGGCCCCAGTACTGAACCCTTCGGTACCCCACTAGTAACCCTCCTTTCTTCACCGTGGACTCCATTTACTATTACCCGCTGTGTCCTGTTGTCCAACCTTGTCCAACCAGTGTTTTACCCAGGCTACCACCCTAGGACCCACTTCCAGGCTGGCTAATTTGTTTATTAATCTTTTGTGCGGGACTGAGTCAAATGCCTTGCTAAAGTCTAGGTAGGCCATGTCCACAGCCCCTTCCTGGTCTACTGCTTTGGTCACCCAGTCAAAGAAATCAATTAGATTTGTCTGACAAGACCTTCCCGCTGTGAATCCATGCTGCCTTGGGTCCCAGCCCCACTGGCCTCTAGGTACTCAACAATTCTTTCCTTCAGCAGTGATTCTATCATTTTTCCTACCACTGAGGTCAAACTGACAGGTCTGTAGTTTCCTGCCTCTGTCTTGCTCCCACTTTTGTGAAGCGGAATCACATCCACCCTCTTCCAGTCCTCAGGTACCACCCCATCCCCCTATGATTTGTTAAAAAGGGTAGTCAGTGGTGTTACTAGTTCTTCCCTTAGTTCTTTTAAAATCCATTGCTTTATCCACCTTCAGTTTTTTTTTTTGCTTTTAAAGTAACATCTTTTTTTTTTTGTTCAACATATCTTTATTGAATTTTGATTAACAATCAACATCCATTACAACTAAAAATAAAAGCCTGGAAAAACCAGGGTATACAGCCCAAAAACTGGCTGTATGAACTATATACAGTCCCATATATACATACCCAGCAGGAATCCATCTCAAAGCAGTACACGTATCCAATAGGGACCCCTGTATAGAAACTACAACCCACATTGCCAAATAGTAAAATATTATCAAAAAATATAATCTAAACAAATAAACAAAGAGCAGTTCACCAATCCACATGGAGAGAAGAAAAGAGAAAATAAGAAAGAATCCAAACAGGAGTCAACTCCACCATGCCACCATATATACTATTTCAAGGTACTAATCCAGTGGTGGAGATCAAAACACCCTTGGGTTAAATCAGAGATGGAGTCCTGCTGTCCCTAGAAAGAGAGAGAGAGAGAGAGAGTCCCCATCCCACCTAACATCTGGAGGTTTACACTCCGGTCCCCTTTAGCCCTTACTAGAATCTCAAGTTATCTATATATTGACTCACCTTACTCGATCAAGTCAAAGAAAGAAAAAAAAAGGAGAAAACAAGGAATTATAATCAACCAATTCCCTTTCTGAAAAGAAAAGAAAAACTAAGCCTATAAGAACAAGACAGACGGACCTGCAGCATTGAGGTGAATAAATTGCTTCTAAGATGCCTTCTCTTAGCATATAACCTTTTATTACCCTCACCCAGAGCTGTCTCCTTACCCTACCCAAAATAACCATCAAGTCCCACCCACTGACCATAGGAATACTCTTGGTCGTCTTTCCATGCTGAACTAAAAGACTTGACTAGTGCAGTCATCAAAGCCAAATGGAATTTGGCTAAGACTCCAGGAACTTTTGAAATCACCCAGAAACACACACCTCTGGGGTTATATATTCTGGAGTAGTTCATCAGTGGGTCCACACGCTGCCTAATTTCAAACCACAAAGGGAGATTTTACAGCACTCCCACATCACATGTAGCAAATCCCCAATTCCCATCCCACATCTAAAACAACGGTCCGTCTGCCTAAAGCTTTCTATCGAATAGTTTTGCGGGGCAAAATAGAATCAGGCATAATAAAATACTGCATGGTCCTAAACTTAGGGAATTGTTATATACCTATGATCGTTCCAAATTGAATCCCAAACAAGAATCTTGGGAGCCATTACCTTTAACCAGTACGCCACCTGCATGGGTAAGGGTGGACTAACAAAACTCCACCAGCTTCCTATAAATCTGAGAAAGAGCATTTGCCTTCGGATCCACTGCCTTCAGAAGATCCCAAGTAAATGACCCATCTGAAAACCTCCAATCTTTCTCACCACTCCTCCAGCAACCGAAGTTAGTTGCAGTTTTTGAAAAAGGGCATCCCTCCATTGAGGCTGGAATAACAACCCTTTCACCTTGAACAAGGTCCCTCACCTTTAGACCCCTCACCTGGTAGGCCCATCGCTCACTTATCGCCTGCCCCCCAATTTTGAATGTGGGATTACCCACCAACGGTTGGTCCCAGGATTTCAACTGCAATTTTCTCTGCGCTGGGGAGAGAAAGGATCATCACGCCCTCAATGACTTCCCAATCGGATTCCCACCCTCTTTCGTGAAATCCTTTGCAAGATTAGCATATATTAATGCCTCGGACGAGAAACCTCGCTCTTTCAACATTTGCCTCTCAATTTGTAGCCATGTTGGGATATATGCTCTCCCATCAGTCTCCCTAACCCAGCCGAACATAAAGCCCAATTGCCCTGCCACGTAATATAATAGGAGATCAGGCAGTTTAATCCCACCCATTACCTGGGGCAAATCAAGTGATTCATACTTCTTCCTAGGTGGTTTAGAGTTCCATAAAAGTCGGAAAGATGCTTCCTGATAACCCTAAACCAAGTGATAGAATATCATACGGGGCAATATATAGTGGGTATAAAAGCCTGGGCAACATATTCATTTAATAAGGCCAAGTCTAGCCGTAAAATTCAAGGGAGCTTATTCCATCTCAAGATATCTCCTCTTATTGCCGATACCACCCCTCCATGTTTGCCTCAGCCCTCTTTCACTATTTGCCGTGACCCGATGCCCAGGTACTTAATCTCATCCGCCCTCCACTGGAGACTAAGATGAGTGAAATCCACCCTAAATACATGCGGGGTCAAGGGGAGAACCTGAGTTTTGGTTAAGTTCAGCTTATAGTTTGACACCGCCGAGAAACACCCAATTAAAACCCTTGCTCTCTCAAAACTTATGGCTGGGTCCTCTAAATGCAGCAAAATATCATCAGCAAAAACTGAAAACTTAAGTTCCCTCCCCCCTACCCTTACCCCTTTTATAAGTTTGTCCTCCTTGAGAGCTCTTATCAAAGGCTCCAAATAAATATTAAATAATATTGGCGATAGAGGGCATCCCTGTCTAGTCCCATTTTTCAGCAATACTTCTCATGAACTGTACCCATTGCACAAGATCCTAGCCGTGGGGGCGGCATAAAGGTGTTTAATACCCTTAAGCAGACCCTCCGGAAAACCCACCTTCCGCATTGTGGCAAACAGAAAACCATGGGAAACCCTATCAAATGCCTTTTCGGCGTCTAATGATATTAAAGCTAGAGGTAATTGAGAATCCGATGCATAGCTGATTATATGATGAAGCTTCATGTGGCGCCTAAGCCCCTCCCGCATAAATCCCACCTGCTCCTCACTGATTAAAAGTGGCGAATGCTCAATATTCTGTTAGCCAAGACTCTCATTAAGATCTTGATATCCTGGTTCATTAAAGCTATAGGTCTATAGCTGTCCACCCTATCCCTGGGTTTGTCTGGCTTGGGAATCAGAGATATAACGCCTGGTACAACGCGGATGGGACAACCCTCTTGCATAATAATATTAAAAGTCTAACAGAAGGGGAGTACCGTCTAATATGTGCTTGGTAAAACTTTGCGTAAGACCATCGGCCCGAAGTCCTACCCACCCTGAAGACTGCACCACCCCAGTATCTCCACCTCCGTAATAGGAGCCGCTAGCTTACTAGCCTGCACTTCGTCCAAAACCGGGAGGGTATTCCCTCAAGAAAAACATTTATTTCCTCCTCTCAACTATATTTCCCACTTATATATGTCGGTGAAATAGGGCGCAAATGCCTCTGCTATTTTTGAGGTCTATTATCAATTGCCCCGTGCCAAATAGAGGTAATAGTTCTGCTAGCTTCCCATTCCCTAATCCTGGCGCTAGCAGCGACCTGGGACATCCCCTGGAGGAATATTTAGCCTGTATCCTATCCAACGATATTCCACCTTACCATATCCAATATCACCCATTCCCCGCGGGGATTTAAGTTCCCTATCAATTTCTCCTGAAGACCCCTCCTGAGGAGATAACGAGCTATCGCCCCCAAAATGAATTCCTCCTTTGCCTTCCTCAATCTGTTCCTCCTAGCTGCCAGAGCCTGAACCGCCTACACATAGTACTTTCATGTCGGCCACCAACTTTTGATTTTGTAGGGATGGTAATTGAAACTGAATGAATCCTCTCAGGTGCTCGTCTAGCTCCTCCTGTACCTTAGGTTCTGCCAACAACAAATCATTCAATCTCCACGTAACTGGCCTGGGAGGAGCACGACTTGGTTCCCACAACAACGAGATGGGGGAATGATCCGAGAGAACCCTAGCCTCAGTCGTCATACCCTTCACTTCCCTAAGAACCGCATTACTAACCAAAAAGAAGTCAATACGTGACTGGGACTTATGATCCCAGAGTAGAAAGTCATAGTGTTGCCCTTCTTGAGTGGGTCCCACATGGATCCACCAAGGCAATCTCCTCCACCATCCTATTCAAGGCAACCTGTGCCTGGTTAAAGGCTACCAGATGGAGGTATCCTTCCTCCAAATTGCTGGCGCATTACGCTCCAGTCCCCAGCCAAGATAAGTAAGTCTGTAGGTAAAGCTGTGATGTCCCTTTCTATGGAAGCAAAAATCTGCTGGAAGAGAGGGTGGGACCATAAATAGAGGCCAAGGAAATTGCCTTACCAGCTAAAACCCCAGACAGATATAGCCCCCTACCATCCTCCCTTAACAGCCCCTGTTCCATCCTAAAAGGGCAATTGTTTCTTGTTAGAATCACCACCCCCCCCGAAGCTTTTTCCTTACCCTGCCCATACACCTGGCCTACCCATAATTTTTTAAGACAGCTTAATTCCTCCGTTAGCAAATGTGTCTCCTGCAAAGTGGCTATGTGAGCCCCCAAGTAATTAATATGCCTCAAAATAACCATTCTTTTGCGTCTACCCCTAAGCCCTTTGACATTCCAAGAAATTATGTTAATATAGGTCATTATCCACCAAATAAATCATAACATGAGATCCATTTCACCCAAACCTTACCATTCCGCCTTCCCTCACTACACACTCTAAAACTCTCTCTCTCTCTCTTCCCAACCCCCAATCCCACCTCCCCCTGCCCCGATCCTTGATCGTCCTCCTAACGATTCATCGGTCATGGATGAGCCTCCCTGTGGTTTTCTCCCGCCTGTCCTCCCTAGCCCTATCCCAACAAGAGTCTGCCCATCACTTAGTCCTGCAGTATCACCCTCGTCTCCGACAGTGCCCTCCCAGTTCCCACATATTCCCCTAATAATTAAAAAAAGACAACAAACTCCAGAACAATGCCATGTTGGCAATCCCAAGCAGGTCTGTTCACACTGGCAACTGGTCCTGCATAAAACTGATTCCACCAGATATAAAAGGAATCAAACAATGCCATCCTTACATGTTCCCTTTAATAAGAGGTGGTCGTCCACACCCTGGAGCTTTGCCCCTGGAACCAAGCAACCCCCCATACCCCCCACTCTAAACTCCCCAAGACAACCCACACGGACCAAACAGACGTGATGTAATCCCCGGATACTACCCAGTGAGAGAAAGGAAAAAAAAAGCAATACAGCCATGGCTAAATTAAGCTTAACAACTTAGAAAAACTTCATATTGTCCTTGTCAAACTGTAAAAGGTCCACACAACCCCGCTTCATCTGGGCAGTCCACCTCAGGTCTGAGATTTAAATAGGTTAGGAGTTCAATACACAGACTTTCCAGCGCATCCTCGGGTCAAATACCGCTTTTCTCCAGATTGTAGTCTCACCAAAGCGTTGCTGGATACTGCACACAAAATTTAATTCGGCTAAATATAGCTTTTCTTGATCTCCACATATTCCTTCTGCTTCTCTCTGATTAAAGGGGTTTGATCCTGAAACATCCAAAGGGTCGCGTCGTTCCATTGAAGAGATTTAAGCTGTCTGGCCTTCCATAGGACATGCATCTTCTCTTTAAAGTTGAGGAATCTCATAATGATCACTCTGGGCCTCGCTCCCAGCGGGGGAACTTCCCTTAATGCCCTATGGGCCCTCTCTAGGTTATATGCTTCTCCATATGGTGTCTGGCCCAAAAGCTTTAACAGCAAGTCCTGAATGAATGAAACACAATCCGCCCCCTCAGCTCTTTCCGGCAGCCCAGCCAGTACCAGGTTAATTCTCTGGCTTCTTGACTCCTGGTCATCAATACGATCCTCAAGTTTTTTAATTTGTTTTTTGGCCAAGATCAGTTCCTGCTCCATTGTCAGCACTTTCCTCTCTTGCGACGCAATCCTGGCCTCAGCATCCCCCATACGTTGTGCAAGAGATTGCAGTGCCGGTTTTACTGCAGCAAAGTCCACTACCAATCCCTGTAGCAGCTTCTTAATTTCCTGCAGGTCCTCATTAGACTGACCCATTACCCCTCCCCTATCTGTGTCTTCCTCCAGTTCCGTAGGGGTGGGGGATTGTGGCTTGGGTCTCTTGGTCACGGGGGATCTCGGAGGGGCTCTGTAGCTTCAGGCTCCATCCCAACTTCCAGCCGCAGCCTGCAGCTCCCGATTGCAGCGCACCCAAGCAAAACCTCGTAACAGTGCCCCGAGGCTTTTACAGACTAGTTGCCGCTCAAACTCGCGACCGCTACAGTTAGCACCCCCTCCTAATCGGGAGGCGACCGAAATAGGCAGACCCCTAAAAAATTAAACAAATAATTTGTAGCTCTGGCCTAGGAGTGGCACGGAGGACGTCCGACTCGTCTCAGCACACCACGTGACCTCCCACCTTCAGTTTTAAGAGTTCTTTCAGAACCCTTTCTACTGTGAAAGGACTAATATCAACCCCCTATCCAGAGTGCTTCTATTGACCGGATTAGGTTTTCCCTGCTTTTCCATTGTGAATACTGAGCAGAAGTATTCGTTCAGTATCCCTGCTTTTTCACTGTCGCTCTCTGCCCAACCACCTTCCTCTTTGTTTAGCCTCAGTATCCCTGCCTTAGTCTTTCTTTGCTCCCTAATGTACCTATAAATGGTTTTATCCCCTTCTTAACCGAGTTGGCTATCTTTTCCTTGGTTTGGGCCTTTGCTATTCTGACTGCCTTACCTGCTTCCTTCTGTTTTAACTGGTACAGTTCTCTGTCCTGCTCCCTCTGTGTTTCCTTATACTTCCTGAATGCTATCTTTTTTCCCCTTACCTTCCCCGCCACTTCTTTTGAGAACCATAGTGCTTTTTTCTTTCATTTTGATTTGTTTATTTGATTCACACGAAGAATTGTTGCCTCTGTGATGGCGGTTTTGATGTTTCCCCATTGTTGCTCCACCCCACCTTCTTGCCTGTTTGCTAGTGCTTTTTTGAGGCACTCTCCCATTTTGACAAGATCAGCCCTCCTGAAGTCCAGTACCTTCACTTTTGTGTGGCTTGATTCTACAGCTAAGTTTATTGTGAACCACACTGTTTGGTGGTCGCTTGTTCCCAGATGGCTACCCACTTCAAGATCAGAGATGCTCTCTCCATCCCCATTTGAGAGTACCAGGTCTAAGATTGCTCTCTCCCGAATGGGTTCCAAAACTAGCTGTCTGAGGCATGCCCCCTGTAGGGCATCGAGAATGGCCCTGCTCTTGGATGTGGCTGCAACAAAGGTGCTCCAGTCAACATCTGGCATATTCAGGTCCCCCGTCAGCAATATCTCCCCTTTCTCTGCCATCCCAAGGATGCCTTCTATCATTTCCTTGTCCATTTCCTCCCCCTGAGATGGGGGTCTGTATACAACCCCTGTGCAGATTGTGGAGCCATTTCCAGTCTCCAGGGTGACCCACAGTGCCTCCTCTCCTCCCTGTTTACTCTTTAGTTCTGTTGCTTTGATCCCTTCCCTTACATAGAGAGCTACTTCTCCTCCTCTTCTTCTTCTCTCAGTCCCTCCTGTAGATTGTGTACCCTGATATGTTGACATCACAGTCATGATTCTCTGTGTACCATGTTTCTGTGACTACCACGATATCCAGGCATCCCTCTTCAATCAAGGCCACCATTTCAGGGAGGTTTTTACCTAGACTATGGGCATTGGTACTCATTACCCTCCATTTTTTTATGGCTTTATTTCTTTTTTCCCCATCTCTGTCCCTACTGCCTTTGTCTTTTTCCTCCATTTACCCCTGCCCTTCTCCCTATCGACTGCTCTATTTTGGTGTTTACCTCACTAATTACCCTGATTTTTTGGGGGGGGCTAGGATTTCCCCTTCTTCTCTTCAGTGTATCCCCCCTTGGCTAATTTAAATAATTGCCACTGAAGCATTTAAACCTATCACCTAGGATCCTGGTTCCCCTCCAGGACAGATGCAGACCATCATGCCTGTATAGGCCTGCATCCCTCCAGGTGGAGCCCCAGACCCCAATGAAGCCAAATCCCTGAGCTCTGTACCAGCTTTTCAACCAGTCATTGAATCCCATGGTGTGGAGTGCCCTAGCCTCATCCATGCCATAGACAGGTAGCACTTCCGAGAAAGTTACTGAGTGTGCTACTTGTCTAAGGCCCCTCCTCAACTCCACAAACTCCTGTTGCACTGCTCTGATCCCATTCTCAGCCAGGTCATTCGTCCCTAGGTGGATAATGACATCCAGCTCCCTCCCCCTTGCCGCTGCTCCCACAATCCTGAGGATTAGTTTCCTGTCCCTCCAAGCCTTGGCACCAGGCAGGCACCTTACATCCCTTTCCCATCCCTCCCTCAGTTCTACCCCCCTAACAATTGAGTTCCCCACCAAGAGTTCTTTCCTTCCCCTGTGGGGTCCTGGGTCACCCTCCTGTGGGTCTCCATTGTGGAAGTTCCCAGCATCCTCCTTGGTCCCCACTGCAGGTGTCTCCTTAGAGGAACCATGCTTCGTCAGAGTGGTGAATGAATTGTGAAGAGGCACAACTGGAGGGATGCACCTCTGTTCCACCACCCTCACCCTTCCTGAGCCCACCGTGGTCCAACCACTCCTCTTTCTTGGCAACCTCTGAGGTAGTGGCGGTGGCCTGGGTGGTCCCTGGGTGGGGGAGCAGGTTTCCCAAATCTTTGCTCAGGTCAGCATGGAAATGAACAACCTCCTCCCTCAGACCAGAGAGGTGCCTGCAAAAAGGGCAACAACACAGTTTCCAGAATGTCTCCCAAAAGACTGCTGCTCCACAGCCAGTGCACTGCACCACTCCCCACATGTCTGTGTCCCTTCCAGTTACCGATGCGTTTTTGTTTTTTGTTCTTGTTTTAGTGTGTGCAAGTTTGTGAGTGCCTCTAACCCCTCTTCAGTGTGCTGTGCTTTTAAGGATATGAACAGGTGTATGTTGTTAGCTGTTTTGAGGAAGTGATGTCAGAACCCCTGCTATAAAGGAAGTTGTGTGCTTGAGGTGGATGGGGTGAGGGAAGGGTGGGTGGGAGTAAACCTATTCTGACCAGAAACAATCACCCTACAATTCTTACCCTCCACCCCGGGGAGTGCCTTCCTTCCTTTCAGACACACATTTATGGCACCAAGCATTCGGTGATTGACTTTATGATGATATTAGTGATTTTATTTAATTTATGTTTCTGCAATGTTTGCTTTGTGAGTTTAAATTTGTTAGGTGCCTTGGCATTTGAAAGGCACCTCAAAAATAAAGTTTATTATTATTATTATGATTATTATTGTTTGGTTTTATTAAATATTTTATTTGGCAAAGCTGCTGTAGATTTTCCTTGCAACAACAGTATGTGTCTCCTGTCCATCTAATGATCATACTTTCAGAAGACGTTCAAAAATATCAAGATCATGAACTCTTAAACCTCTAGAACTACCTTTCATACCCTTTGGGATGAGCTCCCTTAAAACTCCATCTTACATATGCCCACTTCTAGTTTAACTGTTCATTGCACACTGTAGATTAACACAGTGGATCATAGATTTAGTTAGATGATTAAGTGTCAGTAGCTAGGCAAGTAGGATGGCAATGTATATTTTCCTCTCCTTTTGCATAAAGTAATTGTAAACTGTTGGTATGCACTAGCATTGTTTATAACTACTTGATTCCTTGATGTTACACCACTACAAATTCCCCTACTTTATAAAGGGGGAAGAAGCATTCATTTTTATATCCTCCATTTAACATTGTTCATATTAGTTTTCCCTTTTTAAATTAGCTTTGTGATTTTTGAACAAGCAAGTAAGAATAACCACATTAATTTTGGGTTTTATAAAACTCTCCTGCTTTTTCCTTTACAGTTTTGTATGAAATACTATTTTTTTCCTTTTTTAATTTTTGAAATACCCACTGTATCTTTTAATTTATGTATTGTGTGAGAAAAACAATGTTTTGATATGTATTTTGCTTTGTTGTTACAATAAACCCCACCACTCTTTTATTGTGTGTGTGTGTGTGTGTGTGTGTGTGTGTGTGTGTGTGTGTGGGGGGGGTTCTTTTCAGTATTATAGTTTCATTTTTGTTTCTAAATATTGATTTGAAAGTGACTAGAAAATGTACGAACGTAATACTTATTTGATTTCTCTTATGATTTGTAGATTATTTTTGTGTGAGTTCACACTGTTCTGTATTTATTTGATTTTTGACGTTATAATAATAAAAATTCCTCTACTCTTTTTTTTGAGAACCAGAACAGGCAGATGGAACTTTGATTTAACATCTCATCTGAAAGACGGCATCTCAGGAGTGCAGCACCCCCCTCATGCTGCACTAAAGTGTCAGTATTGGGATTTAACCCAAGTGCCTGGTGTGGGGATAGAACCCACAGCCTTCTGATCTCCCAGCCTCAGAGGCAAGTGTGCTACCTGCTGAGCCACTGACAATGCTACAATATACTGTACATAGCTGTGTATTTATTCTCACCTTTGTTCCCCCAGGACACATCTGGAAATGAGCTTTATAGCTCAGTATGTATTTCCTGGTAAATCTGCAATCAATCAATCAATAAATAATCATCTATATAGGAGCAGTACCACCTTCCTCTTCCTGCTGGTGATACCCCCTCCTATGCACCCCAGCATCCCACTCACCCTTCTGAATGCATTGTCACACTGCTTGGCCACCTTCAGGTCATCCGATATGATTACTCCTAGGCCTTTCTTGCTTGGTTTTTGTCAGTATCACTCCACTCATTTTGTATTCCTCTCCTGGGTTTCTATGGTCCAAGTGTACTGATTTGCACTTTTTTACATTAAAACCCAGCTGCCGTACCCTTATTTATTTATTTTTTTTCACTTTGTTCACTGGGTAAGCACACTGGGCCAAGGCCCATTTTCAGGACCCCTGACCACTCCTCTAGTCTTTTCAGATCCCAATCCATCCTTTCCACCCTGCCCTTCCCCCGGAGTGTCCACTGTACTGCAGATCTTGGCGTCATCCACAAAGAGGCATACCTTTCCTTCCAGTTACTTCACTGTGTCACTTATAAAGACACAGAAGAGGACCGGTTCTAGCACTGATCCCTGAGGTACCCCTCTTGTCACCCTTCCTTCCTCAGGGTGAACTCCGTTTACCACTACCCTCTGTTTCCTATTCACTAGTCAGTTTTTTTTTACCCAGGTTACCACCTTATTACCCACCCCCAAACTCTCCAACTTGCTTACCAGTCCCCTATGGGGAACAGTGTCAAAAGCCTTGCTGAAATCCAGGTATACAATTTCTACCACCCCTCCCTAATCTAACCCCTTGGTCACCCAGTCAAAAAAATCTATCAGATTTGTTTGGCATGACCTTCCCCCTGTGAAACTATGTTTCCTTAGATCCTGTAATCCGCTGGCTACAAGATATTCCACAATCCCTTCCTTTAGTAGTGTTTCCATTAACTTACCTACCACTGATGTCAGGCTGACAGGCCTTTAATTGCCCGACTTCTCTCTGCTACCACTTTTGTGAAGTGGGACTACCGCTGCCCTTCTCCAGTCCCCCAGGACCATGCTGGTCTCCAGTGATCTGTTAAATAGATCTGTCAAAGGTGCAGTGAGTATCTCCCTGAGCTCCCTCTGCACCCTTGGATGTCACCAAGTCTGAGGAAGAAAAGGACCTGGGGGTTATCACCAGGAGTGACCTGAAGCACTTGTCACAGTTCAGGAGAGCAGCAGCAAAAGCAAATTGGATGCTGGGCTGCGTAGCCAGGGGGATTACCAGCAGGAAGGCAGAGGTCATACTGCTGATGTACAGGTCGCTGGCAAAACCGCACCTAGAGTACAGTGTGCAGTATTGCTGCAGTTATGTTAAGAAGGATGTCAACTTGATGAAGATGGTCCAGGGCCAGCAGGGCATTACCTATGAGGAGAGGCTCAAGGGGCTCAACACGTACTCCATTGAGGACAGAAGGGAGATTGGGGATATGTTCGAGTCCTTCAGATACCTTAAAGGTATTAATAGGGTGAATACGGAAGGCCTCTGCGGTCTTAGTGGGAACAAGTCCACTGGGGACATAGGCTAAAGCTGATAGGGGGGAAGATTCAAGAGAGAAATGAGGAGGCACTTTTTCACTGAGAAAGTGGTGGTCAAGTGGAATGAGTTGCCAGAGGAGGTGGTCTCTCTGAAAACAGTGATAGCTTCAAGACAGGATGAGAAATAATGAAGGAGAAAGTTGTTGAGGGGAGGAGGAACTGAGGGGGGGTCAGGGAGATTTGGAGAGGAGGGTCAGGTCCCAATGTAGACAGAGGGGAGATCTGCACAATCAAGCAGACAAGATAGTCTTTAAGGCAGGGATATCTGAAGAGAGGCTGCACATGGACAGAGGTGCAGGGATAGGTAGCAGTAATATAAAACAGAAAAAATTCCGCACTTCCAAACCCATAATAAAGGACTGCTCACCAGATGCTCAAAACATGCTTCATTTTATTCAGGTGCCATTTGCAAGGACCTGCCATGTTTCGGAACTAATATTCCTTTATCAAAGGGTCACTTTTTGAGCATCTGGTGAGCAGTGCTTTATTATGGGTTTGAGAGTGTGGGAATTTTTCTGTTTAAATAGTCTTTAAGGCATGTTCATATGATCATATGTTTGTATGTATCACTTGACAAGGCAAGGTAAGGCATGGCAATTTTATACACAAAGCACCCTGCACCAAGATCTCAGAATGCTTCACGTACATATATTAACAACCAATAAAATAATTACACAATAATACCCACCAAATAAATAATACATAATAAATAAATGCTGTCATAAATAGGTCTAAAAAGCGGGGGTACTACTCAATAATATCAAATATCAGTCCCAAAAGCATGGTCAAACAAATAACTTTCCAATTCCCTTTCAAACACCTTCACTGAGGGGGAACTCCTCGGATAGGGAGGCAGGGAGTTCCATGTAGTCAGGCCACCAACAAGAAAGTTCTATCCTCAGACTGCTTATGGTGAGATCTCAGCATGATCAGCACGATCCTCGGTGGAGCAGAGAGAGTGGCTGGGCGTATACCAGGTGAAGCAGTCTTTCAGATAGGCAGGGCTTCATCCACTCAGGCCTTTGTATGACAACAAAGCAGTTTTGAAGGTGTTGCACCACTTCATCAGGAGCCAGTACAACTAGTGCAGCATAGGGGAGATATGTGCCTGAATGACACATCCGATATCAACCTGGCTGTGGCATTCAGCACTGGCTGTAGGCAGTGCACCAACCCTTCAGCTAGCCCTACGTAGAGTGTTACAGTAGTTCAGCCTCAAGGTCATGAAAGCATACACAAGGGTGGCCCTCTTGCTCAAGATAGGATTTAATCCAGGAGATATTTCTTAACTGGAAAATTGCAGTGCGGATTACAGATGAAGCCTGGTGTTCTAGTGTTAGCTAAGGGTCCACAATGACTCTCATATTCTTCACTCTGTCCACAACTGTCAGAAGGGTGCCATGTAAGGATGGTAAACTGAGAGCACTCAGACTTACAGCCAACCCCTGAGGACCTGATTTCACTAGCATAAACTCCATCTTGGTTGGATAGAGATTCTCCCCGCTGGAGGCCATCCAGTTAGAAATTTCATTAAGGCATTGCTCCAGCACTGCAACCACCTGCTGCCCATCTGATGTAAATGGCAGGTACAACTGAGTATTATCTGCATAGCAGTGAAAACACACTGTCATCTGATGATCCATCCTAATGGCAGCATATACACTGTGAACAACATGTGGGACCAACTCGAACCCTGGGAAACCCCACAGCAGACCACCACAAGCCATGATAAGTAAATACCCATCACAACCTGCTGTGATCTGCAGAAAAGATAGGACTCAAACCATTTGAACATTGTCCTAATGAGTCCTCCATATTCCCCAAGATGTTCCATCAAAACCCCAAGGTTGACAGTGTCAAATGCTGAGGACAGGTCCAGAAGAACAGGAACAGAATATTCCCCCATGTCCCATGCCAGGAGCAGGTCAATGAATACCTTGATGAGTGTGATGTCTGTATTGTGGCGAGGCCTGAAACCTGACTGAAATGGCTCATAGATGTCATACCTCGGAAGGTGAGCCTCCAGCTGCGTCGCCACACATTCTCAATAGCCTTCCCTTAAAATGGAAGGTTTGACACAGTCCTATACTTAGCCAGAACATCTGGGTTCAGTGATGATTTCTTCAAGAGGGGCCTTATCATGTTTTTTTTTTTTTTTTTTATGAGTGGAGGGAAAGCAACTTTAAAAATGAGCAATGGATAGTGCTAGCAAACGTCAGCCCCACGGCCTCACAGCAGTCCCAACAGTGGCATAGGCCATGGATCCAAAGTACAGCAGGTGGGGCACAGCATTGCAATCACCTCAAGGGGCACGGGGTCATTATGTTGCAAGACATAATGCTGCATGGCACAATCGCGATGTGCGATTTATGCCATGAGGCATATGTCTTTGTTCTGTGGGGGGGCTGTGCCACACCCCCCCCCCGTTACGATGGGCTGCACCCCCCGGACCCCCCCCCACTAAAGATTCTCAACTCTGGGGGGGGGTCCAACTCGGGGAGTGCACAAGTCCTGGTTAGCCATAATGCTGTACGTTATTAAGTGTGCGACATTATGACCCGGTACGACCTCAAGGACTTCATGTATAATAACAGGCTGTAACTCACACCAAACCCATGGATCATTAATGTGCCTCTCATCTGAATCACTTAGCCATTACAGGCCACCTGTATAGATCCCAGCTTGAATGGAGGACACTGTATCTAGAAAGAAAGACACAAACTCCTCAAACTTTTCTTGTGATAACACTCCTCCAGACTGTAGACAGGGAGGATAAATCAACATGTCCACAGTGCAAGAGAACTGAGCAGGCCTATTCTTTCATGGGGCTATGATCTATGACAGGAACTCTACCTTTTTAAGGATTATAGCCCTCTGATAATCCCTGTACTGTGACCTTTGAGCTATCCTATCCTTCAATGAGCGGGTCCTCTCCTAGGAATGCTGCAGCCTCTGCCCAGTCACCTTCAACCATCTCATTTGGCCTTGGTTTCCCAGAGTTTCTTCCACTGGTGGCTTTCCACTCTGTAATGTCAATGTTCATAAAATTTACTGGTAGGATGGTAGCACTTGTACAAAAAAACTACAGATAATCCCCTTGTTCTGCAGGAGAAATCACAACAAAGTTATGTGGGAGGAGTCCGTTGTTATGGGACTAGTTAGAATGCAGAACACAATGGTGCAGGCTGCCTCACCAACTAAGTAAACCAAGTATACAAGCTTTATTGCATCAAAAACTCTCATTGGCTATAATATACAAACCCCTGTATTTTGTGGTAATAAACACTTCGTCAAGGGGGAGTTCCCGGTTTCTGTGCGTTTCCACCAAGGTTTTATTGCAAACTCTCTCATCATATTTGTGGATATTAATTAATATTTATTAATATTTAGGAGGCAGTATAACATAGTGATTAAGGGCACTGAGCTGCAAACCTGGAGATCTGGGTTTGAATCCCATTAGCTCCCACTTGCATACTGTATGACCCTGAGCAAGTCTCTTTACTTTCATGTGCTCCCAGCTCACACCTGGAAACAGGCTCTGGCTTAGTGTGCCGCTCCTGGTTAAACAATTTATCCTTCTCCTTCCATTAATTCAGCATTGGAGTTCTTATGGGCTCAAGCCTCTGGCATATTAGAACCTTGGTGAAAATGTACAGAGAGAAAATCCCCCAATTAAGTGTTTTTTACCATGAAACATTGGGGACTGTATATTATTGCCTATGAGTACTATTGATGCAATAACCTGGAATCCTTATTTACTCATTTGGTGAGTCGGCTCGTATCATTCATTATCATTTGCAGGGTAGTTGCATTTTCCATTGTTCTCTCACTCTGTTTTTCAGAATTTTGACTTTCTCCTTTGAACTCATCCACCCCTGCAGCACTCACCTGCTGCCTCAGTGAGAGCTCTCGCTAGGCCTTTGAGAGACATCTATCCAGAAGCCATTTGTGTGACAGAAATTTCAGTGAATTCCAGTTCACCATACAATCTGGATGCCACTTGTGTCAGTGAAGAGGGCCTGTTCCTCCTCCCTGTTGCCATGTCTGGGTTGGCATGGAGTGACAGTGGACCTTATTAAGGAGGGGACTGTTCTGCAAGGTTGAAGGGAAGGCAGCCACTGCTACAGCTCCCACCTGCATCTCCAGTTTGCCATGATGACATCAGATGCTGGGATGAGGCCTGTTGCTGGCACCTCCACGCCCTCCCACAAGTGGTCCCCTTGGAAACTGACATTGGGTGATCAAGGCAGAATGGAATGGCTCCCTATCTCTCTGAGCCCCCAGTGAGCAGCTGTTCTATAAGGAAAGCAGGGTAGCCCTCTTGAAGAAGAGAAAGAGCATCCTTAAGACTGTGCCTCCCATCTCGTGCAGCCTCCAGTTGGGACTACAGGAGTCAGGATTGAACCCAAGGCCCCCCAGATGGAAGACAGGCACCTTAACCATTTATTTTGTTTTTTGTTAATCAGGTAGGGTGCACTAGAGAAAATGTTTGCCTATTTTCAGGCACATCCTGGGAGAGTACAAACCAATAAATAATACAGTGCGTGACAATGACAAAATAATAATATCACAAAAGATAAAGCACAATGGTATGAAGTGGGTGTACGTTCAGCATGACAGATATACATAGTGACAAGTGCGGGGGTGTCCCTATACATATTCAAAAAACCTTATCAGAGATTTGAGGGTTATGAGCAGATACATACAGTAGGCTGTTGTAAGTGGGAGTGGTATGGTTTTCAGAAAGCGTGGGTAATAGGACAATGTCTAATGTTGGCCGGTATAGTATTCCACAGTTTAGGGGCAGAAACTGAGAAAGCTATCTCACCTAGTTTGGTCCTAGTCCAAGGTGTGACTAAGATGTTGAGGTCTGAAGATCTAAGTGGGTAGGTATTTCTGTAGGGCAACAGAAGGGAGCAAGCGATAGTAACATCTTATTCAGAATTACACCATGTGTGATGCCTCCAAAGGAGAGATCATGCAGAGCAGATGGAGAGAGCCAACCAAGTTTTGAATACAGAGTGCAATGATGGGCTAGGTGATTGCTAGCAAGGGTAAAAATGACAAATATTGTTATCAGCCACATCCTGTTTGTGTAATGTTGAGTTGGAGGCTGCTGAAAAAACAGGCAAACTGTAGGAAAGTTTGGGGAGCAAAATACCTGGGCAATGGTGATGTGAGCTCTGGGAGGGAGATTATGGCTAGATCTATAGGTAAGACCAAGTCTGACATTGACTGTCTTACAGGTAGATGCCACATGGAGTGAAAAATCAAGAGAGGGGTTGAGCATAACACCCAGATACAGTAGCTACAGGATGGGGCATGACCAAGGGTGTACCAAATAGCATAGCCTGTGACTTAGTAGCATTCATTAAGAGCCTGTTATTGTGGAACCATTTTTGGTATGGCCTGCAAGTTGGACGATAGTTTTTGTTGATATCAGCCACATTTTGGGTGCTAGAGAAAAACACTAGGTTGTCCGTATGCAAGAGTGGTGTACTATTTAAGATACAGTGCTGGACAGAGTTATTGTGGAGGGAGAAGAAGAGTGGTCCAAGTATAGAACCTTGAGGGACACCAGTTGTGAGAGGGGCAGGATCAGTGTGGGATGATCCAAACTTGACTTATTGCTCTCTGTTGGACAGGTAACTTCTGAACCAGAGGAGGGCAGTGTTAGATATTCCCAGGGCCAGTAAATATTGCAGAGTAGAGTGTGTTCGACAATGTCAAAGGCCCTTGTAAGGTCAATAAATACATTGGCCATTTGGCCATTGTATTGGACAACAGTTCTCATTTAACAATGGCTATGGAATTTCACTTGATACTGAATGCTGCAGCTGCCTGGATGGCAGGAAACAAACTCGATGGACCTGTGGCCTTTTCTCTTTAGCATTTCCTATGGTTTCTCTTCAAGTCTAAAAAACCATGCCAATATTCATAAATATATTCTGTTGAACAACAGCGTTTCAGAAAGCTCACTATTTATAGGCTGTAGTGTGAAACATACAGTATACTGTTCCACTGAAAATTTCCAGTTCCTGTTTGACAAGATATCCATTGTAGCCAGCATTTTCTTTTCTCCCTAGCACTGTTTACTGTGCAGCAGCTGGAGGTCTTTCTACCATTCTTTCACTGTGGAGACAGTTGCAAAGACTTTCCAATTTGCAGTGATAAAAAAAAATGCAATGTTGGTCTGACAGAAAAAAAACAACATACAGTGTTAGCCATAGCTTGTCATGAGTTTGAAAAACTCAGCATGAAACTTTAAATAGTTGTCCAGTTGACTAAAAAAGAGCTAACTTTGAGAATGGACACCAGGGTTGTTTCTAAACAACTGTACACTTTTAGCAAGCACTGGGAGCCCAAAATACATGAAGGGTAAGAGACTGACAGTAAAAAAAAAAACAAAACAAAAAACTAGGAAACAAAAAATGACAGGCTTCATAAAAGAAGAAATTGTATCAAACTCACTGAAATGTATTTTTCTGCTAGCTCCAGCATTGTCATAGGGTAATCTTTACACACAGCTATATATGCACCCCATCTAGGAGTCACTGGTACAGCTATAGCTTTAACAAGCATTTGTCAACGCCGAATGTTGATTGTGTTGGTGTGTCCTGCCTGGGTTGGCACCTTGTTCTGCCCACTAAGAGTTCTGCAGCTGTCCCGACAGAACTCCATTGAGGTGGCGCACTACCTCTCTGTCACTCGTGCATTCTGTTTCTTTTGGTGCTGCAGGCTGCCCTTTTGTACTGGGCTCCTGCCTCTGTTGGGGGCTTTTTCTGCCCACAAAGAAATCTGCAGCAGTCCCAACACAGGTCTGTTGAGCCTGCTGACTCCCCCTCTCTCACTCACTGCTCCATTTCTGCCGCGCTGAGGGTGGCCTTTTGTACTGGGCTCCTGCCTGCATCGGCACCTTTTCCTGCCAACAAAGAAATCTGCAGCAGTCACGACAGAGCTCTGTCAAGGTTGCACACTCCGCCTGTGTCACTCACTCTTTCTGTCTGTCCTGGCGCTGTAGGTTGCCCTTTTGTACTGGGCTCCTGCCTCTGTTGGCGCCTTTGTCTGCCCACAAAGAAATCTGCAGCAGTCCCGACAAAGCTCCGTTTAGCTCGCTCACACACTCCCATTCTCTCACTCACTCATTCCGTTTCTGCCAGCACTGCAGGCTGCACTTTTTCATTGGACTCCTGCCTGTGTTGCCGCCTTCTTCTGTCCACAGAGAAATTTGCAGCACTTACAATACAGCTCTGTTGAGCTCACTCACTCCCCCTCTCTCACTCGCTCATTCTGGTTTCCCTGCCAGTGCAGGCTGCCCATTTGTACTGGGCCCCTGCATGCACTGGCACCTTTGTCTGCCCACAAACAAATCTGTAGCTGTCCTGACAGAGCTCTGTTGAGGTCGCTCAGTCTCTCTGTCTCACATGCTCATTCTGTTTGTCCTGGCTCTGCAAGCGGCCCTTTTGTACGGGACTTCTGCCTGCATTGGTGCCTTTTCCTTCCCACAAAGAAATCCGCAGCAGTCCTGACAGAGCTCCTTTGAGCTCACTCAGTCCCCCTGTGTCAGTCGCTTGTACTGTTTCTCCCACTGCTGCAGGCTGGCCTTTTGTACTGGGCCCCTGCCTGCATTGATGCCTTCATCTGCCCACAAGGAAATCCGCAGCAGTCCTGAAAGAGCTCCGGTGAAGTCGTTGACTCCCCCTCCGTCACTCGCTCTCTCGTTCTGTTTCTCCCAGTGCTGCAAGCTGCCCTTTTGTACTGGGCTCTTATGTTGCGTCCTTTCTCTGCCCACAAACAAATCCACAGCTGTCCTGACAGAGCTGTGTTGAGGTCGCTCAGTCTCCCTCTCTCACACGCTCAGTCTGTTTGTCCTGGCGCTGCAAGCGGCCCTTTTGTACGGGACTCCTACCTGCATTGGTGCCTTTTTCTGCATACAAAGCAATCCACAGCAGTCCTGACAGAGCTCTGTTGAGCTCACTCAGTCCCCCTGTGTCAGTCACTCGTACTGTTTCTCCCACCGCTGCAGGCTGGCCTTTTGTACTGGGTCCCTGCCTGCATTGATGCCTTTTTCTGCCCACAAAGAAATCCGCAGCAGTCCTGAAAGAGCTCCGGTGAGTTCGCTCACTCCCCCTCCCTCACTCACTCTCTCGTTCTGTTTCTCTCAGTGCTGCAGGCTGCCCTTTGTACTGGGCTCTGCGTTGGGCCCTTTCTCTGCCCACAAACAACCGCAGAGTCCTGACAGAGCTCAGTTGAGCGCAGTCACTCCCCCCTCTCACTCGTTCGATCTTAATGTGTCCCACACAGTGATTTCCCACAGCGACCGTGCTATTCTGGGGCAGGAGTGCAAAAACACATTTTAGCCATGATGTGAAACATGGCAGCTATACTGTTCATAAGGAGGTGTGGAAAAATGCCAATGTTGAAAATGTGGGATGAAAATATCACAGAATTGTGAAGTTACAAGGGTGCGTGGAAACAGGTCAACTCACGCTTGTAGCACAGTCATGCTATGGAGTTTTGTCACCTGATTTTCAGCATAGGCATTTTAGGACCTCTGCTCATGAACAGTGCCACTGTCATTTTCTTAATCTGTCCCGATCAGTGATTTCCCACAGCGACTGAGTTATTCTGTGCCGGAACTGTGAAAAAACGTTTCGGTCAGGATGTGGAAAATGACAGCTGTGCTGCTCATAAGGAGGTGTGGAAAAATTTCACTGGTGAAAATGTGGCGTGACAATATTACAAATCTGCGAAGTTACAAGGGTGCGTGGAAAGTGTGCAACGTACACTTGTAACACAGTCATTTGATGGGGTATTATCACCAAATTTTGAACATAGGCATTTTAGGACCTCTGCTCGTAAACAGTATCACTCTCATTTTCTTAATCTGTCCCGGACAGTGATTTCCCACAGCAGCCGCTCTATTCTGCGCCAGAAGTGCGAAAACACATTTTGGCCAGGATGGGAAAAATGACAGCTTGACTGTTTATAAGTAGGTGTGGGAAAATGGCAATGTTGGAAATCTGGAGTGAAAATATTATAAATTCGCGAACTTATGAGCGTGGCGTGCAAATTGCTCAACGCACGCTCATACCACAGTCACTTTATGGAGTATCATTACCAAATTTTCAATATAGTCATTTCAGGACCTCTACTCATGAACAGTGTCACTGTCATTTTTTTAATCTGTCCTGAACACTGATTTCCCACAGTGATCGCGCTATTCTGTGCCGGAAGTGCGAAAACACATTTCTGCCAGGATGTGAACAATGACAGCTATACTGTTCACAAGGAGGTGCAACAAAATGCCAATGTTGCAAATCTGGCATGAAAATATTGCAAATTCACGAAGTTATAAGTGTGTGTAGCAACTGCGCAGCGCATGCTCGTAAAACAGTCATTTTTTGGATTTTTTTCCACCAAATTTGCAAAATAGGCTTTTGAGAGCCCACCTCATGAACACTGGCACTGTCGTTTCATTAACCAGTCCCGAAAGGTGATTCCGCGCAGTCATGGCGAAATCACCTTTCTGGGTCGATTAACGCCATGATAGTTCAATAATTCATGAGGAGAGATCCCAAAAACCCCATGTTGAAAATTTGGTGAAAAAATTCCTAAAAATGCCCGAGATATGCAGTAAAGTTGAAAAACCCCTATGTATTACATTATACAGCTTACCTGCATTTCCTCAGTTCGCAGTTGGCTTTGAAGAGTGCAGACGTGTTCCCAGTCCACCAAGATCATCGCGCTTAGCTTCTAAGGTAAGTATGGGGTGGGGGTGGGAGGCAGGACATGCAGTGGGTGGGTGCAGGTTTGGGTGGGAGGCAGGTGGGCGAGCTACCGAGGGACGGTTTCTTGCTTTCCAGGGTAAAAAACTGACGTCAAGGGACCATTTTTTACTTGTAGGTTCTGGCACACTGGGTGGGCCCCAGTGCACAGCAGAGGCTTTCTTCGGGGAAGCAGTAGTCGATGGGGATTGGGCAATCACGGGCGAGCGCGGGGGCGGGCATCGTTATGCCGATGGGGATTGGGCACCTGTCGGCAGGAACAAAAGGGGTGACAGAATGCTGATGGGGAGTGGGCTCACCCGTCGGCAATAAAACAAACAGGGGACCACTACAGCCGACAGGGATTGGGCACCCGTCAGCAGGAACAAAACCGTGGGGGGGGGCACAGAATGCCGATGGGGATTGGGCCCTCCGTCTGCAACAAAACATGGTGGGGGGGTGGTAACATTGTTTGTGAACACGGCGGCAAGCCACTGCCATGTTCACAAACAATCTCAGGGGTTTACATCCCGCCCTGCAATGATGGGTTGCTCCTTCATTGCAGCGGATGGCTGACGCTGCAATGACGACGCGGCCCCTGATTGCAGCGGCTGATTTTTCAGAAAGTTGTGGCATGCTGGCTGAACTAGTGTCAGCAGCAGTGTGCCATGGCATTGGGGGAACCGGGGCAAGTCTTTGCAGGCTGTGGGGGCATTGGCTACAACAGTGCCGTGCCTCCACAACCTGCTTCTGGACAAACCTGTCGCAACATGTTTCTTGCGCATGCGCGCAATCAACATAAAAAGCTGTGCCTAACAGCTTGGAAAGTTGGTGTCCTCAGTGTTCCAAGACTCCACTTTCCTCAGTCCACATATACTGCAACACAGTAAAGACTATACAAAATCACATATACCCCGTAATGCAAAGCATCATGGGATGTATATGCAAATCACCAAGAAATTTTAGGCTGGTTCAGCTCTAAGCCAGAATGCATGGTGCCAAAGGGCCTACCGCACAGTCTGCAAAGGGTGCAAACAGAAGATACAGACACATGTTTTGTCTTACCCAGGACTCATCAGTGTGTCTCATCTGTATCACACCCCAGTGGAAATGAACCAGCCCTAAGTTGGTGTTATGGGTTTCGTTCATGGTTAGCCCCCCAAAAAACAAAATAAAACAAGGTAAAAGAACCAGCCTAAAATGTCATGGTGATTTTCATATATAGCCCATGATGCTTTGCATTATAGGGGTATGTGTGATTTTGTATATCTTTAAAACTTGTCTTTATTCCCAAGAGGTTATTTGTCTTTTAGCACAGTAAAGACTACACACCTGGAACACTTCTAAACATTATTGACACCCAGCAAATCTTCTGATGTTTTCAACATAATATGAAGGAAACAAAAGGTCCGTCTAATCTTGCTGAGGGCTGAGCCTCCCTTTCCCTTATAGGTGCTGGAATGGGGGGGCCACTACAGCCATGGCCCTACCACTTTTGTAAGTGGCCCTATCACTTTTTGCTATCATGGTAATATATTTAATAGGGGGAAATTTACCCCTTACATCCTTGGCCCTACCACTTTTCAAACCGTTCCAGCACCACTGCTTTCCCTTCATAGTCTCTGTAGAGAGATGTCATCCCAGTGCTGTGGCCAATTGTTCTGCCTTGCATCCAGTCTCAACCATGGCAGTGAGGATCATTTCAATGTCACCTCTCCTGATTTTTCTTTAATACTAGAAGAACTACATGTTTCTGCAGAACAGTGGAGGCATAGCCGGTTTTAGGCACCAGCAAACCCTGCGGTTGCTGGGAGCCCCTGCTCATGGGGGCCCCAACCAGAGAAGTTTACCCTATTCATTTTTAAACAATTTTTTATCTTAATATATTTTTAAGATATCAGTAAAGGACTGTGCAGATCCTTCTGGTTATGTCATGAAATACCTCAACAAGCTGTGATCCAGTCAATATGAGGTGGATAGGCAGCAATGGCTGGGATGGGAAGAACAGCCCCAAGCACTGACACTGCTGTGTCCTCCTAAAGTTTTTTTATAAAATACTACTGGTTATATTATACTAAAGCTATACATAGAAACAAAGAAATATAAAATTTGCCGGCAGATAACTACTGCTTGGCCCAGCTAGTCTGCCCATTTTTCCCTGCCTGTAGTATCACCACAAATAAAATTTTGCACGTATTTATTTATTTAATTATTGGATTATAATTACCTGTGAGTCAAGAGACTCTTTTGTGTAGGTTCAATGTCATACAACGACAAGTAACAATACAGGCAAACAAATTACTAAAAATACCATCATATGGATGAATACAATTTCAGTAGACAGATTAGTGTATCATAGTCATACACAGCAAAGGCTACTTAAGTAAACTGAGTAACAGAAATCATAAATTGCACATAATAGTTAAAGAAAAGGATACTTTTGGCTCATACAGGAATGGCAAACAGCTGAGCAGACAGAAATGGCTTTGATGGTGTGAGCTAGTCCACCTAAAATAGGCTTCATCCACAAGATGTGGAGGGGGTGGAAGCTATCATAAATGGGGTTGGGAGAGAGTTAGAGGGTATAAGGGGGCTAGTGGAGGCAGTCGCTGAGGCTGTGGGAGATAAGGTGCAATCTCAAGAGTTGTTTAGAGGGGTATAATGTGGGTGAGTCAACTGTGCCTGCTGGAAGACCATTCAGCTAACTGGGAGCCCTATAACTAAAGGACCATTGGGCCTGACTTGTGCGACAAAAGGGGACCTGGTATGCAAGATTTGGTCCATTTCTTGTGGTAGGAGACCAGGCAAACCGGGTTAGCAAGTGCTGGGAGTTGGGGGGGGGGGTAAGGCCTAAGCTACTCTTTTTTCCTTATAGGCAAGTGTGGTACTTTATCCTGTCACTAAGGTTGATGGGCTACAGTAAAACACTAGGGCTAAAGGTGGGTCAAGTAGAGAGGCCCCATGACTTCACTAATTCTGCTGGGGGCCCCCAAAACCCTAAAGCCGGTCCTGAGTGGAGGGACCAGTTGCCACGGTCTGTTAGCAGTCAAAAACAACAACTCAGAACTGTAATACTTATAAACCCTTTTCTGAAATGCTCTAATCTCATATATATATATATATATATATATATATATATAATCAGGAATATTCTCCAAGGCACTAACAGTGACTCTTGGGTGGGGCCCCGTAGATGACATTGGAGCTAACAGAGAAATAAATTATGGTAAGTATGATAGAATTTCTCCTTTCAGTGTTGCTCCACATTGTCAATGGGTGATCTTTACACATGGGAGGGGAAGAATATTGATCCATATATGACCCCGGAGGAACAATTCTCTGTAACCACAGTTTGGTAATTGCATGCAGCATTGTGTGCCCAAATGCTGCATTTGTAAAAACATTGCATGTCAAGCCTGTAGTATTTCAAGAAAGTATTCAGAGAGGGCCAAGAAGCTCTCAAAAAAGTTCTGGCACCAAAATGGCTGCTTATTCTGACCTTGAGGTTGCCATGGCCCTTTCCATTGTCTGCCACATTAGCCTTTACTATACATGCCCTGATCCACCTTGGCAAGGTGGTCTCGAAGGTCTATTTGCTTTTTTTGTAGCCCCAAAAGGCACAAAATAATGTCCTGATGACAGGATTCCGTCGCTCTCTTGATGTGGATTTCTATTGCTCTGTGAGATTCACCTTGGAACTGTTGATGTTTATTTATGTTTTAATAGGATAGGCCACTAGGCAAAACCTGGACTCTGGACCATCCTGTGTATATCACAGTTTAGAACTGTTCTCCAGGATACTTTATCTGATTGCGTGATAAGGTTGATATCCTGCAGGACTGAGCCTGATGCATCCAGTACATCTCGTTTAACACATAAACAGTCAGATGACAAAACCTGTAAGAAAGGACATCCTCAGGAAACAGATGACAAGGGTTCCAAAGGGTGGCCATGTGCAAAGGACATGGAGAACTACAGATAGGCTGCAGGCAGAACTGGGAGTGAAGGACAAAGGTCTAGCGTGGTTCACTGTTCTAAGAAATGTAAAAATGTATGCATGGGTATCTGAAGATGTACCATGTATGGAACCCAGGACTGCTGCTGTAGCCAATACTTGTCCATGAAAGGAGCTAATAGCCAATACTTTGTTTACTCCAGACTAAAGAAACACAAGCAATCCGAAGGTGCCTTCTTCCCTGGCTTAAGAGATCAACACAGATCAGGTGATTTCCTGCATCTTAGACATGGTCGACATTAGAAGAGAACCTTGCTTTAACCAGTGTCCCTCCTCTGGGTGGAAGTAGCTCCAGTATCGTAAGATTTTATCAGATCCAAAAAACAACAGCCTCCTTGACCACTCTGAAGTTATCAGCAGAAAACTCTCCTCTGCTGCTTCCACTTTTTAGGACCCCTTGGAAAAAGGGAATCGGGGGAGGGGGGATAAGGAATGTTGTTCTGAACTCCCACCTTACATAAGAGAATGCACTGCTTCTGCCTAAGGGCATAAGCACTGAACAAAAGTCAAGCTACCTGAACAGGTTTGATGGATGTTACAGACTTTTTTGGAGTATTCTGAATTGAGAACACAGGAGGTAGAACACCTCTGGATCTAGCCATCACTCCACTTGCTAGAAGGTTTGGGCCTGACAGCCTACATGGAAACCGCACAGACCTAATGTTTTCCAGTATACCCATTACTGGGATACCCTTACCAGCTGTGTGCATGTAAATGCAGTGAGAGACAACAATATCGAGCAGCTCTCCATGTGATGCAGAGTGACAGGCATAGGGAGAGAAACACAGCAAAAGCAAGTAGTACACTGCACTGTGAACAGAGAACCATTACATTGGAGACAGAGAGGAAGAGAGAGACATCGGAGACATCAGAGAGAACTGTACATCAGTATGGAATAGGATCGGCTCCAAGGAGCGTGTGTCCATAGGTGTGTGTGTTGGGGCAAAGTAAAGCCTGTTTTGCACTGTATCAAAGTATGTTATGGACAGGAAATGTCAGAAATCATCCTAATACTATATTTCTAGCATTTCTGTGTTCATAACATCACTGTCATATGCATTAACTTGTTTGGACTACTTGTCAAGGTTTCAAGATACACTCAAATTTCTTGTCTTTGAAGCCCAGAAAAAGACTTTCTCTTAATTTTTTTTTTTGGTTTTCAAAGAACCCATGTTACAAGCGCAATAACCCACTCAAGGGTATGGGGTTATAGGCATTTAATTCATGCCTCGGGTGCTGTGAGGACACTCGGCCTGCAACCTTGTGCCTCACAACGCACCCAAGGCATGGATTAAATGTCTATAACCCCATACCCTGTTGTGGGTTATTAATAATTTAACCATGCTTACAGTGTTTTATATTGTTCAGATCTAAAAAGAAAATAAATATAGCGATGCCTGCATTTTGCATGGGACATCCTTGACATGCTTTGGTACATCTGAATGTGCCTGTTGTGGATTCTCTAGGCCTGAGGGAGCCACTTTGCTATGGTTTATTTATTTATTTATTTTATTATTCGGAAACAACCTTTGAGCAGAAACTCTTTTACAAAGGTTCCACATCAGAGAATAAAAACAAAGTTGAAAATACATAATATACAGCACATGGGGGACAGGACCTATGAGGAGAGGCTCAAAGAGCTAAATATGTACACATTGGAAGAGAGAAGGGACCGGGGGAACATGATAGAGGTCTTCAGGTATATGAAGGGGGTAAATAAGGGAGGAAAAGTCAGGGTGCTTCGAAGGAAGGAGGAGGGGGCCACTAGAGGGCATGGGTGGAAGCTGGAGGGGAAGATTCAGGGGAGAAAGGAGGAGGTGCTACTTCACTGAGAGGGTGGTGGAGCCATGGAATGCGCTGCCTAGGGGGCTGGTGGAGGCAGAGACGGTGGAGGGGTTCAAGAGGGGGTGGGACAGGTACAGGGGAAGGGTTCTGGAAGCAAAATCCAATGCAGCGAGAATATCCGGAACTGGGAAGGGAGAAGCCAGAGAAGGCGAGGGGGGCAGCAAGGTCAGCTCCCAGGGTGGGGGCTGACCAAACGAGCAGATGCGAAAGACCGTTAGGCCTATTCTGCTGGCATTTCAGTATGTTAGTATGATAATAGACAAACAAACAGTTCCCTGAGGTGCAGCAATAACAATTTACAAAGAAAGATACTTAAGGTGACCTTGGTCCTTGACAGCAAGGAGAGTGGATGGGTTCAAGGGAGAACCAGGGGCAGGAGGGAGGAGAGGGGTAGAGGTGAGCGGTGAGGTTAGCAGTCTGGTAGAAAACTTTGTCAAAAACAGAAAATGGGGGTGGGTGGGATGTGAAAACAGTGGAGAAGGTTGGAGAAAGCATGAGGGTAGGTGGCAACAGAAGGGGTAGAGGGCCAAAGATGATGGGTGATAACAAGAAGTTAGGGGGGCAGCGAGAGGAGGGGGTCTGGAAGATATGAGGTGTGGTCTGTGAAGAGCAGAAGGGTAGAGGTGAGGGGAAAGGTTAGCAATCTGATAGAAAGACTTTGTCAGAACAGAAAGTGGGGGGAAGGATGTGTAAACAGGAAAGGTTGGAGAAGGCAAGAGGATAGATGACAACAGGGAGGTCACAAAGTGACAAGTTAATGGGGAAGGAAGGAGAGAGGGTCTGATGGTGTTAGATGGGTCTGTGAGGACAGGTAAGGAGGTGGGGGACTGAGGGGTTGTGCAGGGGGGGAGATGAGGATTTAGGGGTGGGTGATATAGTCTACTTTGAATGAAAATTATGGGGTGGATGATGTTTGCAAGTGCAGAGACATCTTAGAGGCGTGTTCATGGGGCAATAGGACAGTCATAATGTAAATGGTATCAATATAAAGGAGCCCTGGAGCTCTAAGGTATTGTAAGTTTCGAACCTGAATTTGGAAAAATAAACGGGATCTATAACTCTAAACTTTTCCGCACCTGCCTTAGATTAACAGATGCACCACACCCATGAACCCATGGGTACTGGGGACCGAGAATGCCATATTTTGTTAATTTGGTATGTGCAGTCAGATCGAGAGAATCATAACGACGTAATGACTCATCATCCTGTGGCAGGTTCTTTATGCATTACCGAGCCAGTAGTTGCATAAAAAAAATTAATTATTCAGGTAATGTAAGGCTGAGAGGAAAGGACTGGAGTCCAATTACCCTAGAACAGGTTTTCAGCCTTTTTATAGAGAGAAATTATCTGCATGGTGCCTTGAACTGACCTTCGGCCCTTGCTGCCTATCAGACTCTAATGTTATGAACTCTCAGAGGAAAAAAGCTCTGCTCCCAAGATACTTCCAGTCACATTTATTTTTTTATTCTGAACTTTTCCTTTAGCCAGGAGAGAACTGTACACAGCTCATCATGCGTGAGGGAAGCACAGCCAGTAATAAAAAATATATATATATTAAAAAAAATACCTGTCACGCCAAAACAAACACCTTACAATACTGATACCCTTGCATAGTGTTCACCAGTAACTCCTAACCTAAGAGAAAAGTTTGTTGCCTGAAAATTGAAATCACAAGCATATAAAACAGTATGAACACAATTAATAGAGGCAATGTTTAAAACTTGGCTCCTAGATGTAAACAAAGACTAGTAAAAACCAGACTGTTACCTTGAAAGTGCTTAGTCCCCGAATTCCAGCCAGCTGTCAGTCTGAGGGATGCCGATTGCCGTAAGCAGACTCTCTGTTTGCCAACAATAAACAAGTCATAGCATAGAAATCAAGACCTTATTTCTATGAGTAATAGGCCTCCTGTAAAGTGTGAACCAGAGTGAACACTCTTCAGAGCTGCATGCATCACTGCATAGCCACGTCAGTTACAAGCACCTTATAAAATGGGTAGGAAAAATCCTGTACTTTGATTGATTGATAACTGTGCATTAGAAGTGCCTAATGCACAGCTAGCAACAAGTTCAAGTAACCACAGCCACAGTTAAAAAATTAGGTATTAAGTAGCCAAATGGAATTTTCATTTTTTCAATAATTGTCATTTTTTTTTTTTTGGCACGTTAGCCATGGACTTGGCCAAACCTGGTAAACCTCATAACCATTTGTAATTGTGCTGCATATCTTACATGTTGATTTGAAATTTACTGCAGACTAGCTTTGTAAATTAAAAAAATTTAAATCACCCATTCCCAATGCTAGGGAGCCACCAAGTCTGTGAAGCCACGCCGGTCACTGAGCAAACTGAGACACCATAGTCCGTTCATTGCTCTGTTTCCCTTTTAACTGTTTGTGGTGTTCCCACTGACATGCAAGTCAGTCTTACAGTTGCATTTGAAAGCAGAAGTGCAGTCAAATGTAAACGGTTGCAATGTAACTATGGTAGCCCAATCTCATCCCATCCTGCTTGCCACCCTCCCACCACTACTGCCACTCACTTTTCCCTTTTAATACAGCACAGACTACCTCAATTTCTAAATAATTATGCCACAGAAGAGTAAGAGAGGTGTCCCGACTGAAAGGCTTTTCATGTTTTGTAAATATTTATGATGTAACTGACAGCTACAAGCTGCATTTTCTTCCAGACTTCAGTATGAAAGGTGAAACGGAGCGAGTGAGAGAGACAGAAAGAAAGAGGGGTATCAAGGCGGGAGGCAAGCTACTTATGCCGCTATCCTCATAAATCTGTTTGTGTGTGCTTATCTGGTTTTGGCTCTTCCTTTTGCTCCTCTCACAAGTACTAAACATTTAGAAGTGAGGACAATGAGCATTGTAATTGTAAAAAAATTGAACTTGCAAATGGGAGGGACAGCTATGTGCTCACTCTCTGTCTCTCTATCATGTTGTAGTAACTGTGGTGGAGCACACTTAATCAGACGCCAAATGAATTCAAAGCTCATTTAACTAAAACAGTCGAAGAGTGAGTGATTAACATAGAAATAAAGGGTTTGAGGTAGTAGTAATTTAAGTGTGTGTGTGTGGGGGGGGATGGGGAGTGTACATGCAGGGGTTCACCATAACTACCAAATGCAAACAATTAACCTAATGCAGGCGGAGGAACTATTTGATATCAAAATCAAGTAAAGATATTATTTTTATAGCATTTAAATGTTAATTTCTACACCCATATAAAATGCAGAGCCCCATTTTATAAGTGCAATAAGACACTCTGCAGGTGTGCATTAGACATGTCTAATGCACGGCCAGGGGCTGAAGGCAGTTGGCCTGTGGCCTCATGCCTCACTACACAACTGGCTGTGCATTAGAAATGTTTAATGTACACACCTTTGTGTCTTATTGCTTACATCATGATGTCTGACTGTGTGATGACATCGCACAGCTAGGTCCAGGTGAAGAATCACAGAACTGTGCACGTTCTCTGAATGAGGCAAGGAGCAAAACACAGGCACACATGTCTCATGCCCTGACCATTGTAAAGAGCATGAAAACAGTGCTCGAGCTCGTAACAGCTGGGAAAAAAATACTGCACTTTGATAAAACTGACCATGCCAAGATAAAGGCATGAGAAAACAACTCTGACTGAAAATTACACACTGCACGAGAAAACACTAAAGATTAAGCATTTTAAAGGGAGGACAGCTGAGCACCGGAGAAGTTCTAAGGACATGTCTAAAGCAGTCAATATCCAAAATACCTGTTTTCATCAGGAAAGACAAAATACAGAAAAAACACACTAATTTTCACACTATATGAAAACCGACAACTCCAAACATTGTTAAGGAAGAATCTAGGACGTAGGTGGGGGGAGGGGGGCTAAAAGAGAAAATGGAAAGTTCCCTTGCATACCAGAGGCAGATCTCCTAACAAGAATAAGCATTTGTCGATGCCGAACATTTGCTTGCATGTATGTGCCGTGCAGGTATTTGGTACTGATAGTGCAGGGAAGCAGATGTCCTGCGCCAGGAAAAGACTCCATCCAAGGGCCCTGCACTTCAGTGCAGCAACGGATGTGAAGAATTCATGGGGCTGTCTGGTGGACTGTGGACGCACAAGGCCCTATGGTCCCTGCACGTCCATGAGGCTATAGATACAGATGCACAGGGCAAAGAGTGCATCTGTCAGCCAATGTAGAAGGCACTCTGCCACCCACAGGTGGAGAAGTGCAGGGCCCTATGCCAAGAGGACACTTGTCTTCGCTATATGGTACCCAGACCTGTGCAGACAACCTTGTACCTTTCATTCCCTGGCTTGGGGGTGTCACATAACAGTGCCATTCCTCCACCCTCACCCCATCCAGCTGGGTCACTGAGTTCACCCTTGAACTCAGCTCACATGGGATCACAAGGCATGGAAGTTGGGGGTGAAGACTGGCACTACACACAAAAGTTGTTGAACAATTATTTTTTTTTTTTTTATTTTGACCCCAACTTTGCAAGATACTTGCTTTATGATTCACCTGATAGTCATAACTTGTACCATTTATAGTACAGTGGCCAACATGTTATTTCACGCCAGAGATGTGAAAACAAATCTTGTCCTGGATTTAAAAAATGACACATATCATGTTTATAAGGTGGTGTGGAAAAATGGCTATGTTGAAAGTTTGGAGTCAGAATATTGAAAATTAGTGAAGTCATGATGAGTGAACATTGAAATAGTGTAACATTCAATCATAACCTAATCATTTTACTATATCTGTACACCAAATTTTTAGCATGGCCTTTTTATCACCCCACCTCATGAACCTGGTAGGTGAAAATTTCAGATCTCCACCAAAATATTTTTCTGCGTCACTAAAATTTCATTCTGCGCCACAGGGCCAGGATTTGAAAAATGTCAGCTGTCATGTTTGTGAGGTGGTGTGAAAAAATGGCTATATTGAAAATTTGGAGTTAGAGTATTTAGAATCCCCAAAGTTACAAGTGAGCATAGAAAAAGTTTAATGTACGCACATAGCTTTGCCCTTTTTACATATTTTGTCCCACAATTTTCAACATAGCCTTCTTATGACCCCACCTCATGAACAAGGGTGGTGAAAACTTTCAGATCCTGCACAAAAGGTGATTTTGTAGTGTGACCATGAAATCCCTTTTCAGGCCTGATTTGCATAATTCCACCACCATTGATCATGAGGTGGGGCCCCAAAAAGACCATGTTCAAAAACTTGGGCCAAAATATTCAAAAATGACAAAGTTATGCATAAAAGTTCAAAACCTCATTAAAATACTTTGACCCTCACTTACCTTAGTGTCTCATATTGCAGTCGGTGGTTCCAACAGCAAGATGTATCTTCTGTCAGGTAGTGGATCTTTGCCCTGGGACTTGTTCAGATGAGTGAGGGTGTGTGGGGGGTGGTGACTGTTGAGTGGGAGGTTGAGGTGGTGTGTGTGTGTGTGTGTGTGTGTGTGTGTGTGTGTGTGTGTGTGTGTGTGTCAGATTGGTGAGGGGTAGTTTCCTAGTTTACAGGTTTGAAAAAAATCAATGGACAGTTTTCTTTATTTCAGGGATATTCTGACCCTGGGGCTGAACACCCCAGTGTTAGGCTCATTGGTGACCTGGAGGGGTGAGGGGGGTCAAGAGAAGTTGTACTGGGGGTGGGCACCCATGTCCACTTTTATTCTAAAAATACATACAAAGATTGAAAGGGTAGGTGGGCAAGTGACCTGGTGGGATTGCAGAGAAAGAAGTGGTACTGGTGATGAGCACCCCCCTTCTGCATAAAGAACCAGTGGATTTGATTTACTTATTGACGCTTCTATTGACTGTTTTAAATTGGTTGCATGCTGCTGGATTAGTGTGAATATATGAATAAGAGCACTGACTACCTATTTCTTTTATTTTCCACAGAATTCATAGAGACCAGGTAGTAAACGAGGAGACATGCCATTCCCAGAAGTGCTGGCTGGAAGTGATGTACTAGGGGGAGGTGAGTAGTGACTTCTGTTTATGTGGAGCTGTTTTGTTTGTCCATAATACACGAGTCTTGTTTTTCTGCTGGATTTCCAGTGTATATTTCTGGTGCTCTGTAATATCTTGTTGGTATTTCTTAGAAATTTTTTACATGTCTGTTTTTTTTTTTTTTGTTTACAGGGTTTTTATACATAGTGCCATCATCTGAGTTTCTGGAGGTGTGTCACCCCCTCTTCCAATTCCCTCCATGTGTTTGCAGGCGCGGCCACAGTTGCCCAATGCATGCTGCAGCTGTCTATGACAGCACTCGGAATGCAGTGGCTTACAGTTGAAAGGGAGAGAGCCACTCAGTGAGCACTCGATCAGATAAGGAAGTGCTCCTGAAGTGCTCTCCCAACAGTCTTCAGGTGCCACGGAGCCCACCCCAGCGTGGCAACAATGTGTTTACCGGACTGGGGTGCCAATCCCCGCCGGCTCCACTTCCCCAAAGCTTCCAGCTGTCATGCTGGGAGCCCACTCCAGCGTGGCAAATGTCCTGCATAGTGTAACTGCCATGCTGGGAGCCCACCCCAGCATGGCAAACTTCCCGCGTCATAATTAACAAAAAAAACCAAACCTGAAAACACAAAAGCGGTCCATCGCAGTCTCCCTACCCCTCCCCACCCGCGCCCACCATCTGCGCACCCTGCCTCCCCACACCCCCACCTCAGCTCATACTTACCTCTGGAGCTCAGCGATGATCTTCGGTGGACCAGGAACACGTCTGCACTCTTTAAAGCCGACCGCGAACTGAGGAAATGCCGGTAAGCTGTATAATGTAATGAAAAGGGTTTTTTCAACTTTGCTGCATATCTCAGGCATTTTTTGGAATTTTGGCACCAAATTTTCAAAATGGGGTTTTTGGGAACCCACCTCATGAATTCTGTCACTGTCATGGCATTAATCGGGCCGAAGGGTGATTTCACGTCACTGCGTAATCAAATTTGAGACAGATTAACCAAATGACAGTGGCAGTGTTCATAAGGTGGGCTCTCAAAAAGCCTATGTTGAAAATTTGGTGAAAAATTCCTAAAATGACTGTTTTACGCCAAGACAAGTTATGCTGTTCCTACGCGCACGCTGTAGGTTCATTAAATTTTCAATATTTTCACTCCAGATTTTCAACATTGCCATTTGACCACACCTCCTTATGAGCAGTACAGCTGTCATTTTTCACATCTCACCCAAAATGTGTTTCTGCGCATGTAGCACACAATGGCGTAGTCGATGTGCGAAATCAATGTTTGGGACACATTAAGAAAATCACAGTGACACTGATCATGAGCAGAGGTGTTAAAATGCTATGTTAAAAATTTGGTGAAAAAATTCCCACAAATAACTGTTTTAAGAGTGTTTGTTGCGGTGATCCTACGCATGCTCATAAGTTCGCAAATTTTCAATATTTTCACTCCAGATTTTTAACATTGCCATTTTACCACACCTCCTTATGAGCAGTACAGCTGTCATTTTTCACTTCTCGCCCAAAACATGTTTCCGCCCATGTAGCACACAATGGCGTAGTCGGTGTGCGAAATCAATGTATGGGACACATTAAGAAAATCACAGTGACACTGTTCATGAGCAGAGGTCTTTAAAATGGCTATTTTGAAAATTTGGTGAAAACATTCCTAAAAATGACTGTGTTACGAGTGAGCATTGTGCAGTTTCCACGCACCCTCGTAAGTTCATGAATTTGTAATATTTTCAGTCCAGATTTTCACCAGTGGCATTTTTCCACACTTCCTTATGAACAGTACAGCTGTCATTTTTCATAACATGGCCGAAATGTGTTTTCACACTTTCAGCACAGAAATGCGTGGTCGCTGTGAGAAATCATTGTTCGGGACAGATAAAGAAAATCACAGTGACACTGTTCATGACCGGAGGTCCCAAAATGCCTGTGTTGACAATCTGCTGTAAACAATTCCAAAACTAATTACATTATGGGTGCAGGTTGTACAGTTTCTACGCACGCTCATGACTTCACCAGTTTTTTTAATATTTTCATTGCAGATTTTCAACATTGCCATTTTTTACACCTCCCCATGAACAGTACAGCTGTAATTTTTCACATCCTGTTCAGAATGTGTTTTTGCACCTGTGGTGACAAATGCCGTAGTCGCTGTGCAAAATCAGCTTTCGGCTAACAAACTGATATTGCCACTGTTCATGAGGTGGGGGGTCACAAAAAACCCATGTTGAAGATTTGGAGTGAAAATACAAATGAATGCCTGAGGCGTTAGGGTTTCTGACCATAACACCCCACCCTGTAGAGAATGACAGGCATCAGGGCTGTGACTTGGGATTGTCACCGGCAATGCTCATACCATTCCACCCCCACCCACACCCTACAGCCACTGAGAAGCATCGAGGTGTGCCTTGGACTCTTCGACCCCAAAATTCACCCCATTCTCCTATACAGCACCCATCTCACCATATTTCCTGATGGAATGGGGTGCGCATAAGGGCCAAAGACCCCAAGGCATACCGTGATACTGTCGGTGTCTGCACTGTAGGGTGTGGTGAAATGGCGTGGCTGTTATGCCTGATGACCCAAAGGCACACCCCAATGCCTGTCACTCTTTGCAGGGTGGTGGTGGGGTTGGCTTCAGTTCAATACTTCGCTGCCATTCCTATTTTGCAGCTCTGTAACTCCTACACTACCAATGCCAATGCCAGCAAGCAAACATTCGGCATTGACAAATGCTTGTTTTGTTTTTTGTTTACAGGATGAGTCACCAAAACTGCTTCTGTGTGTGCAGGCTCGCAACCCAGCCAGAATAAATTATACTACCTGCTCTTAGGTTCTTTCATACCTTCATGATCAGTTTTCCATGCTGCATTGGTAAACACACATTTTTGTGTAAGGGTTCAAATAGTTTGTTAATTTTTTTTAGTATTATGTTCATTTTTGTAATATCTGTGATATTTCACTGTCCCCTCCACAAGCATTCCTCATCAACAGTTGTAAAATGCAGCTTCTCACAAGCAGAGTGGTGATATCACTCCAGTATAGATAGCTCTTACAGTAATTGATCCTGATCTGATGTTTCATTATTGACATGGTGTCCAAGTCCTCCTTTTATTTAGATTCCAATTTTCTAACTTCTAACAAAGTGAGATTTGACAGTCTTATTGATATCATACAGACCAGAAGACAGTTGAGATGTTCTGGGTTCTGTTCATTTCTTTCACAAAACTCCATCTTCCTTCATACCATTACTCTGTTAACTGTATGTTACTTGTTTAGTTGTTTAATTGTAACATCATTCCATGATATTCCAAATAAAATTAGTTGCTGTAATTCACCCTAGTATGTCCATGTTAGAAAATTGCACGCACACTCTATCAGTTGCAATCATTGTACTGCATGTACAGTATATGGTATTGTCCTCACCTTCCCCACAAAAAAACACAGTGTAAATATGATCTGTATCTGTTACAGACATAATGTTTTAATGTCATGTTGAATGGTACATTTCCTCTGTTTGACAAATCAGCCAGCTGCCCTGTAAATGACTTTGCACAATCACAATCTGGTTGTATCAACAGTTGTTCTTAGCATGCAAAATCATTGACAAGGTGGCCGGCTGAGGAGGTGAGTAGAGAGAATGTGCCAGTCGTCTGGGGATTGAAATGTTATATTTGAGAAAAAAATGCTCACTGTTTACACTGCTGGTTGGGGAGGGGGCAACATATACAGCTGTGCTGTGTAGTATGCTGTGTAGTACTCATCGTTCAGGTCCCACCAGGACCACTTACACAATGTGCACTGTTGGAAGTGTCTTTTCAAAATCAGGTACAGGTACAGATAATTCAAGGGAAACAGAATCATGGTAATTTAAGTGATCAGTACGTGTATGATAAAAATCTTTTCTCGTTGGGTTGAGAAGGGTTGGCCGCACTCCTGCCGTTCCAAGTGAGAGGGGTGGGGGAGATTCAGTGCAAGTGCATTGTTCCCTTACACCTCCTGGATCAAAATTCACCTGCAGGTCTGCAGTCCAGGCATCATCACCAATTTGATAAGGGCAGCATCAGAGCTCTCCCCACCCAAACCATTTCTTTGCGGTATCCCTACTAGATACCTCTCTCAAAACATCTTGATAGTGCCTGTTCCAAATCAATTGTCAGTATGGATAGTTGTGGGGATAGTGAATAGTGAATCCTGGTAACTCAAATGACTGGTATGATGAATTATTTTTTGCTTGAATGGGGGTGGAAAGTGTTGTCCCCAATCCTGCCGCTTCAAGTGATAGTTTGGGGGAGAGGGAAACTTAAATGCGAGCACATTGTTTATTTACACCTCAGGGCTCAAGATTCCTAGAATTCAGGTTTGCTTTGAAAGGCCGTCTCCAAACTGATAAGGGCAGCATCAGATTCCCTGCAGCCCCCATACATCCATTTATTTGCTGTACCCCCAAAGAATCCCTATCTCACACCCTTGCATTGCCAAGAGCTTATGTAGCTGCAGCATGTTTAACAATTATTCAGAGAAGCCAGTCCCCAGAGCCACTTTATGCAGGACTGTGTGCTCTAGCGGAAAGCACGCATGTACTGTACTTTGCACTTCAGCATGTCAAGCATCAGATGTTACATACCTTTTGCACTGTCACCTCCTCCAATCCTCGGATTTATGCCAACATGGATTTAATTAAATTTGGTATAAGGAAAAAAACTATTACTCAAAACTGAATTTCAGAAATTGTTGTCTTCATTATTTTTACATCTGTATGAACAGTGCTTCATGTGTGAGAGAGAGAAGTGTGTGACACGGTGAGAGAGGGCATGAGGAGAAGATAGTGTTTACAGCATTGCTGTCATGTCTTTATAACACAGTGCTGTCACTTCTTCCTTCATTATCCAGTCTCACAAATACAGTACTTATATATATATATATATATATATATATATATATATATCATGGGGGATATAACATAATGTAACCCCCCTATCAATGGGGGTTCCTGAAAAGTCTTCCATGAGCTTGCCTAATTGCTCACTGCCTGGCTGGTGTTCGGCGCCAGTCATTTAAATGTATTGCCAGGTGAGTGCCTGTGTGGCCTCCGTGTACTGTCGCTTTAATGGCTGCCTGTGTGCTGTAATAATTAATCTAGGAGGTGGGCTGAGTGTTTCCATGCTCGGGCCCCACCCAGGCTGCCTGCTAATTGCTCCATTTCTGCCATCGCTAGCTGTTCAGAGGGAGTTCTGCTGAAAGATGTAACTATTTGCTGGACATCGCTTAGAGTAATAATGATAACGCAGTTTGTTGTAACCTGCCTTCTTTGCAGCGAGGGGGTTTCTGTCAGTATCTACCATTTTGGTCCCGAACTGGCGAATTGGACCAATCAGTACATGGGGACTCTAAAATGGAGTTTGCTCGTAGGGGCTGCACAGGCCCAAACCTGTGGGATTTGTAGTTCTGGACTGTTGGCGCCTTTTGCTACTGAAAGGGGAGCTCTTGTGTGATTAACAGTTGTGCCGGCCAACCGAACCATTTGGATCTGGGGGAAATACCATGAGCTGTCTGCTGGCAAGCCAGATCTGAGTTGGAAGCTGAGAGAGGAGCAGCTTGTGATATTCGAGCAGTAAACTGCGTAGTTTGAGCGGGAGAATTGTGGAGAGGCCTGATTTAAGGCCTGCATGTATGCTGTTACCCTGAGAGGGGAGACAGAGAGAGAATTGTTTCGGACTAAATCCGAGCTGTGTGCTTTTAAGCAAGTTACAAAATTGGGACCAGGCTTAACCTTTAGAAGACGGAAGATTTTTGCTGAATGCAATCCACCTGACAGGAACTCCAGCTACTCTTGGGCTCCCGGCTTGATAGTGACTTTGTGATCATGACCGGGGAGCAGTTGCCTGGTACAGTAATACTTCCTTACACATAAATGTGGTGTGTACCAAAATAGGGGTCGCGGTTTAAGTCCCCTTTGGTGTGAACTGTGTTCTGACTGCTGGAAGCTGTATCCAGTGCAAAACAGACTAAATCCGCTGTTAGCTCCATGTGGCTGGGCCTTGCCACGAGGGTCCTGCCAGATCAGCCTGCTGCACAGAGAAGAGCCATCGACAAGAGACCTGCCTGGGGAGCATTCCCCTTCCTCCATGCCTGAATAGAAACAATGCCTCAGCGGATCGTGTGGGCTCTGCTCCTCCTGGCACCCCAGAGAGTTCATCTGCTGTCTCAATTTTGTCCATCCTGTGTCCAGTCTTGGGTACCACGAGTAATATCCAGGGTAGCTCCCTGCAACAGATAGCTAAATCAAAAGTGTGTCACCTGATTGTCTTATTTTTTTTCTTCACGAACAGAGCCCTCCGGCTCAGGATTACAAATATTGTGTTGTGCAAGGTGTGTTTTTTTTTTTTTTATCACAGGGCCCCTAACAGCTGCAATGCCGGCCTACCCTGGGCAACGGTCCTGGCTAGCCCACCCCCATTCACCTGGGTACCCAGAAGTGTGACTGTGCTAGGGACTCTGACTGTTTGCATAACTGTGTGATTGTTAGGGAAAGTAAGCTAACTAACCTGATTGCCCCTATCCTTGTTCAACCCCCCTGAATAAATCAGATCTACTTTTGCTGCCTTTTAAACTGTCTGTAGATCCTGTTTTTGCCTGAAGTATTATGTTACTGCCATTTGCTCTGTTTACTTTGTTTTACAGGGGGTCACCAGGGTCAAGCTGGAGAAACCAATCCTGGTGGTAAGTACCAAGGGTTTGGATACTAGTGAAGCATATCAGAGATACTGTGAAGGTCACTGTTGTATTCTGTGTGGGACACTTGCAGGAACCGAGGGGGGGTTACAGTGTCCCAGAGGGCTGTGCCCAAACTAGTGCGACCACTAATAACCCTGACCTCTGGGTGGAGGCACTCGTTTCAGAACTCGGGCCCCTCAACCTACTGGTTGCCTAGCAGGCAGGGTTAGTAGCCCTTGGGGTAGCGCCACCTAGGGGTTACATCTTGGAGGCACCACTGGGATTAGTGTTCTCTAGTGGCCAAAGGAGGGAATTACCCCAATATGTTCAGTTTTGGTGAGAAAATGGAAGATCTTGCTACGCCCAAGCTCAAAATCGCCCCCCACAAGCTCTTAGTGCACCGAATGATGGGGTGGAGCGAGGCTGAGGGATTAGATCCCTGACAGACTCTCCTGTTGCTGGATGTCCCCCTAGGGACTACTAATGGTGATTATTATAGAAGCTGTGGAACAGGTTAAAAGTTTGGGCAAAGTTGAAGTGAAGGGAAGGGATTCAGACCTGTTTGAGCAGACTATGATAGTTTTGCTCTCTTGCAGTTTCCTCATAGATCTGGAGAAGGTACCCCAGGTTATCCTGCCCGAAGGGGCTCAGAAGGGATGGAGGGTCATTCATCTGCATAGTGATCTGGCTACCCCAGGTGGGTCCCCTAGTATAGAGGGGTTTAAGGACAAGTTGCTCAAGTTATTAGTGTCTGAAGGATGAACCACTCAAGAGCTAGTAAAGGTGCTAGACCTTTCTGAGGAACACACGCCACTAAAGTCCCCGGTCACATCTTGTGCTTCCCCTAAGAGCTCCCCGGTAGTTCCCTCTCCCATAATAACTCCATCGGTACAGTTGGACTTGTACCGTAAACTCAGACTTTTCTCAGGCACAGTCCCAGTGCCTACATGGGGAGGATGACCTGGAAACATGGATGGACTATGCTACCCCCTTAGTACAGGAATGGCAGTGCTCTGAGGGGGAAAAGAGAAAGAGGCTTATGGAGAGCTTAAGATGCCCGGCACTGGAGGCCATCCGCTTTTTGTGAACCACTAGCTCAGAGGCTACTGCAGCTGAATACCTCTCTGCACTGGAAGGAGTGTTTGGAAGCACAGAATCGGGGGATGATTTACTGTGGAAATTCAAGTCTGCTAAGCAATGAAAAAATGAGAAGTTGTCCGCATTTTTCACAAGAATTGAGAGGGCTCTGCAGAGGTCCCACAGGAAAGGAGGAGTACCTGCAAAGGAACTGAACTGAGTCAGATTGAACCATATTCTAAATCCGGCAAGGTATTCCAGTGTGATGATATTGAAACTCAAGTTACAAGACAGGAAGGCTAATCCTCCTGAGTACTGTCATCTGATGAAAGAGATTCGTGAAACTGAGACTGATGAAGAGGGCTGAGAGCCCTATGTGGGAGTTATTGGTACCTGCCCGACCCCAGAGAGGGGTGATCCGGATGAGGCTCAGCAGCTGAGATAGCTGATTAAAAAATTGGCAGAGGCAGTCCGAGAACCTGACCTGTATTAGGCACCCCTGGAGACTAAAAGTGGGATGGGGGTGCATGTTTTTTCTCCAGAACCCTGGACTGAGAGTAATATATTGGAAGAGGTACGAAAGTTGAGATCCCTAGTGGGGGACTTGCTGCGAACCACCCAGACCCCCAAATCTGGTGGAAGTCCAGAGGATCAAGAACCCAAAGTACGAGTCCAGGCTGAATTGCCAAATACCTCTGTTGTGCCCAAACTGGAGGATGGCTCACGACCTCCCAGAGAACCTACTTTTTGCAATCATTGCAGGGAGGATGGACACACCCGTTTCTTCTGTCGCTCGCCAGAGAATTTGAGGAAGGTCACTACCAGATTATTAGCTGTAATCCAGCAAAATAACAATCGGCCACCGGGGAGGGGGCTGCTTGGAAAAGTTACTCTTCAAAGGCCACCGCCAGATCGACACCTAAGTCTGCGCAACCTGAGTGGTCTGGGGTGGTGGGTCCGTCCATGGAGACAACAGTAAAGGTGAATGGAGTACCCACCCAGGCTGTGCTTGACAGTGGCTCTCAAGTGACTATAATGTTTCAAGATTGGTATCGGAAGCACTTGCCTGATGTACCCTTACAACCTTTGGAAGGTCTGCATGTCTGGGGATTGAGTGAAAAGTCGTAGCCATACTCTGGGTATATCTGGATCTGGCTGTCTTTCCCTACTTCAGTGGCTGGAGTGGCGGAACAAGTAGAGACCTTGGCCTTGGTGTGTTCCCCTACTGGACTGTATGATGGTGTTCCCCTACTAATTGGGACCAATGCCCATATGTTTGGGAGACTGGCACAATTATGCTATGAAAAACAGGGGCACCAGACTGGCAGGGCCCTGAAAATTCCTGCATTGATTAAGAAGGCCTATGAGTTGGGGCAGAATGCCGACGAGGTGAATCAGGATGAACCGGTCAGGGTTGTATGGAAGAATGATCCCAAGTCACTGGTGCTAGCCCCCAGTGCCCAGTGTACTCTACAAGGGGTGGTCCGCTTATGGAAAGATATTAAGAATAGGATACTGATGATGGTTGTGCCATGCGATGGAAAATTGCCAGAAGGATTGTTGGGCAGACCCAGCATCTTGCCTGCTCATGCTCATGCCTATGCATGACAAGTGATGGTCCAGGTTCACAATGTGTCAGATCGGGAGATTCGGGTGAACAGAGGCTGCACTCTAGCTACTGTACACTGCACAGACACTGCAGTGTTACCCAGTAACAAGCACTCTGGAGAAAGTGATAGAGTGACCCTTGACTTGTTTCACTTTGGTGACTCCCTGTTGCCAGCTGAATGGAAGGCTAGAATCAGCAAGAGACTTGTCCAGAAAGACCAAGTGTTTTCGTTGAAGGAGTGGGACGTGGGATGTGTCCAGGGAGCTGAGCATCACATACGCCTGCATGATAAGTGACCATTTTGAGAGAGGTCTCGGCGCCTAGCTCCTGCAGATATAGATGATACATAGATACATACATAGATACATAGACAGTGTCGGCAGATAAGGGCCTATGGCCCACCCAGTCTGCCCATTTGAGCTTGTAAGTTCAGTTTATGTTTTCCAAGAAGTCTGTTGCCCCTTACCCCTGACCTCCAGAATTCCTTTATGTCTATCCCATGCATTCTTAAATCTCGTGATTATTTCAGCCCTCACCACTTCCTCTGGCAGGGTGTTCCACTTGTCCACCGCCCGTTCTGTGAAGAAATTCTTCCTCATGTTTCCTCTGAATCATCCTCCTTCCAACATGATTCCAATGATGTGAGAAGACACCTACAGGAGATGCTTGCGGCTGGTGTGATACAAGAATCCAGAAGCCCCTATGCTTCACCTATTGTGGTAGTGCGGAAAAAGAATGGGACAATAAGAATGTGTGTGGATTATCGAACCCTTAACCAGCGGGCCATCCCAGATCAATATACCATGCCCTGTATACAAGATGCTTTAAACTGTCTGAATGGGAGCAAGTGGTTCTCGGTGTTGGATCTTCGCAGTGGGTACTACCAGATCCCCATGGCACCGGAAGACCATGAGAAAGCAGCCTTCATCTGTTCATTAGGGTTCTATGAGTTTATGAGGATGCCCCAGGGGATATCGGGTGCTCCGGCCACTTTTCAGTGATTGATAGAATGTGCAGTGGGGGATATGAATTTATTGGAGTGCCTGGTGTACTTGGATGTTGTCATTGTGTTCGGGAGTCCATTGGAGGAGCACAAGAGCCGACTATTTAAAGTGTTAGACCGCCTGGAGGATTTCAGCCTTAAGCTGTCCATTGACAAATACCATTTTTTTCAGACATCTGTGAAGTATGTGGGGCATATAGTGTCCACAGAGGGGATAGAGACTGATCCTAGTAAAGTTGAGGCCTTGACCACCTGGCCCCAGCCCCACAATCTGAAAGAATTACAGCGCTTCCTAGGATTCTGTGCTACTACACGGTTCGTGAAGGACTACTCCAGGGTGATTCACCCACCCTGAACCCTCACCCAGGTTACCCTCCCACGAACAATAAATACAAGAAAGGGGCCTTCTCTGAAACAGAAGGAGTATACTTCCGCCGGGGTGAACTTTTTGGGTCCCGCTGGACACCCGACTGTGAAGCTGCGTTCCATGAAATAATATATCAGCTCACCTATGCTCCCATCCTCGCCTATGCTGACCCTCCTAGACCTTATGTGTATATACCAATGCGAGCCTACAAGGTTTGGGGGCTGTGCTGTATCAAGAACATGAGAATGGTTTGAGACCGGTGGCTTTGCTAGTAGAAGTCTGACCCCCTAGAGTTAAAGTGGGCCATCGTTGACCAGTTCCATGAATACTTGTATGGGGCAAAGATACTGGTAAAGACTGACAATAATCCATTGACCTATGTGCAGACTTCAGCTAAGTTAGATGCCATTGGGCATCGGTGGCTTTCTGCGTTGTTTACCTATGATTATGCTGTTGAATACAGATCAGTCCTGAATCACATAGATGTTGATGCCCTATCCCGGAGGCCCACTTCCAAAGGTGATTGGGTCAGGCTGTCCAAACCTGACATTTGAGCACTGTGTCAAAAGTTTGACAAAGATGAACAGATGTCTACGGACACAGTGGACTGCTTAGTAGACTGCTTGGGCCCTTCTGATACCCGCATACCAGCTGCGTACTGTCACTTCTCCACTCTAGATATTAGTGCACTACCTTGATATGATAATGACAGCATTCAGTGGGCTCAGTCCCAAGATTCTATGATTCGGTTAGCCCTTGAAGCCCTCCGTGCAGGGAAAGATGTGTCCAAATTACGCTCCTCAGATTTGCGAACAGCTTTACTATTTAGAGGAGGCCCTAAATTAAAGCTGATTAATCAGTTGCTGTATAGAGAGACCGTAGATAGGGGAGGCAAAGTAGACAAGCAACAATTGGTCTCGTCCACAGCTTTCAGAGACTTTGTGGAGGAACCTCAGCACCATCATATGGGCCACCTCGGTATCGACCGAACCCTTGACCTAGTGCGATCTTGATTCTACTGGCCTAAGATGGGGGTCAATATTGAGCATCATGTAAGAACTTGTAGTCGCTGCCTTCAGAGAAAGGCCCTGCCCCAGAGGGCTGCCCCCCTTGTCAACATTACCACCAGCACACTCATGGAATTAGTTTGCATAGACCTTTTGAGTTTGGAGCCCAATCAGCGAAACATTGGTAATGTGTTGGTGGTCACGGACCATTTTACAAGGTATGCCCAAGCCTTCCGCACCAAAGATCAGAAGGTGTCCACTGTGGCCAAGGTGCTAGTGGAAAATGTATTCGTCCACTACGGGACCTCCCAGAGAATTCATTCTGATCAAGGTAGAGACTTTGAGAGTCACTTAATCAAAGGAATGCTCTCCCTATGGGGGGTGAGGAAGTCAAGAACCACCCCCTATCACCCACAGGGGGGCTCCCAACCAGAATGCTTTAATCGCACCCTGATGGACATGCTGGGCACTCTTCACCCAAAAGACAAGCATAAATGGAGTCAGCAGATTAGCATCTTGGTTCATGCCTATAATTGTACAAGAAATGATGCTACTGGGTTCTCTTCCTACCTTCTCATGTTTGGGAGGGAGGGTCGGCTGCCAGTTGATGTTTGTTTCGGGATATCTCTCTCGATGGGGTTTGAGCTGAAAATTATCTACAACATGTACAAAAACTGAAGGCCCAATTGAATCACGCATATCAACTAGCCCAGACAATGGCTGCAAAAAGAAACTTGGCCAATAAAGAAAGATATGATAAAAAAGTAAAGGCCCAAGAGCTTTGAACTGGAGACCGTGTGTTGTTGTGAGAGTTGGGACTGCATGGTAAACATAAAATTGCTGACCGATGGCACCATCTTCCTCATATAGTAGTGGCAAGTTGGATGACTTACCCGTGTACAAGGTGCGGCCTGAAAATGATTCGAAAGCTGTCAAGACCATGCACCGTAACCATTTGCTGCCTATTGGTCAAGTTATGATTGAGGCCGAAGCCCCTGAGATTGTTCCCTCTGGACCGGTGACTCGGGCTGCTGCTAAACAAAGATCGAGTCAACCTACCCCAGTGGTCACGGACTTAAGATTTTCTCCACAGCAAGCCCCTAATGATAATGACTGTCAGACCACTTCTGATGAGAGTGAGTGCAACTATGCTTATTACCCCTCTTATGAACTGAGTCAGCTGTTTCTAGGTAACCCCATGATCAATTGTGGGGATGAAGCTGGGCCTTCTGGACTGCCTAACCCCCAGCTTTGTCCCTGAGTCAACTGCTCCCTGAGAGTGAAGTGCGCAGTGTTGTGTCTGATGATATTGAGTCACTCTGTATGGTGGAACTGTATGATTTACCTGAGGAAGAGGCAGATGATCTAAGTCAGACTGGTGACATGCCAGAAGCTGAAGAATACTTTGAGTGTGATGATATTTTCCTTCCAGTGCCAGCATGCCTTCCAAGTGAGCAAAGTGTTATAGAATAAGAATTTACAGAGCAAGGGGCTGACAGTGCCCCAAGTGTGAACCCCCCCATCCAGGCAGAAGCACCCCTCTCAAGTGATGAAAGCCTCCAGGCTGTTGCTGAAAGTACATAGACTGTGTTTGTTCCCCCCAGTAAGACTGGCCAAGCTGTCAAGCCTGTGGTACGCTTCAGTTATGATTCCCCTGGGAGGCCAGTAGATTTGCCTCTCAATGTGGTCCATAAGGGGGTGTATGTTTCTCAAAGTTCACAACCCAAACTGAGCCTAAGTGCAAATTCCAGGTTGATTGTCCTGCCCTCTAGGTATGGTGCCCCTGCCCCGTCCGTCTAGCCCCAGGTTAGCTGATAGGGAAGAGCCCCCTCTCACATTGTTCAATGTACAGGAAGTTACTACCTGATTTCGTATGGCAGGCTGTGTAAAGTACTGGTGTGAAGAATGCATAATGTAATTCAGAATGGATATTGTAATGTGCAATCCCAAAATGTGTATAGTAAGGGTTGAACACGCTGACTGATGTCTTAGACACTACAGGCAGAGGCTGCTAATGGTATAGATGTATGGTATAAATTGCAATTTCAATTACTGTGATGGTACCCACTTGACGTGGATGCCAAGTTTTTCCAGGCAAGGAAGGTGTAACCCACCTATCAATGGGGGTTCCCAAAAAGTCTTCCACGAGCTTGCCTAATTGCTCACTGCCTGGCTGATGTTCGGCGCTGTAGTCATTTAAATGTATTGCCAAGAGAGTGCCTGTGTGGCCTCCATGTACTGTCACTTTAAGGACTGCCTGTGTGCAGTAATAATTAATCTGGGAGGGGGACTGAGTGTTTCCATGCTTGGGCCCCACCCGGGCTGCCTGCTAATTGCTCCATTTCTGCCATCGCTAGTTGTTCAGAGGGAGTTCTGCTGAAAGATGTAACAATTTGCTGGACATCAGTTAGAGTAATAATTATAATGCAGTTTGTTGTAACCTGCCTTCTTTGCAGCGAGGGGTTTCTGTCAGTATCCACCATTTTGGTCCCGAACTGCCAAATTAGACCAATCAGTACTTGGGGACTCTAAAATTGAGTTTGCTTGTAGGGGCTGCATGGATCCAAACCTGTGGGATTTGTAGTTCTGGACTGATGGCACCTTTTGCTACTGAAAGGGGAGCTCTTGTGTGATTGGCAGTTGTGCCGGCCAACTGAACCATTTGGATCTGGGGGAAATACCACGAGCTGTCTGCTGGCAAGCCAGATCTGAGTTGGAAGCTGAGAGAGGAGCAGCTTGTGATATTCATGCAGTAAACTGTGTAGTTTGAGTCGGAGAATTGTGGAGAGGCCTGATTTAAGGCCTGCACGTATGCTGTTACCCTGAGAGGGGAGACAGAGAGAAAATTGTTTTGGACTAAATCCAAGCTGTGTGCTTTTAAGCAAGTTATAAAATTGGGACCAGGCTTAACCTGTGGAAGACTGAAGATTTTTGCTGAATGCGATCCACCTGTCAGGAACTCCAGCTACTCTTGGGCTCCTGGCTTGAGCAGTGACTTTGAGATCATGACTGGGGAGCAGATGCCTGGTACAGTAATACTTCCTTACACATAAATGTGCTGTGTACTGAATGGGGGTCGCGGTTTAAGTCCCCTTTTGTGTGAACTGTGTGCTGACTGCTGGAAGCTGTATCCGGTACAAAACGGACTAAATCCACTGTTAGCTCCATGCGGCTGGGCCTTGCCACGAGGGTCCTGCCAGATCAGCCTGCTGCACAGAGAAGAGCCATCGACAAGAGACCTGCCTGGGGAGCATTCCCCTTCCTCCACGCCTGAACAGAAATGATGCCTCGGCGGATTGTGTGGGCTCTGCTCCTCCTGGCACTCCAGAGAGTTCATCTGCTGTCTCAATTTCATCCATCCTGTGTCCAGTCTTGGGTACCATGAGTAATATCCAGGGTAGCTCCCTGCAACAGATAGCTAAATCAAAAGTGTGTCACCTGATTGTCTTGTTATTTTTTTCTTCAAGAACTGAGCCCTCCGGCTTTGGATTACAAATATTGTGTTGTGCAAGGCGTGTGTTGTGTTTTTTTTTTTAATCACAGGGCCCCTACCAGCTGCAATGCTGGCCTACCCCTGGCAATGGTCCTGGCTAGCCCAACCCCCATTCACCTGGGTACCCAGAAGTGTGACTGTGCTAGGGACTCTGACTGTTTGCATAACTGTGTGATTGTTGGGAAAAGTAAGCTAATTAACCTGATTGCCCCTATCCTTGTTCAACCCCTTCCCTGAATAAATCAGATCTACTTTTACTGCCTTTTAAACTGTCTGTGGATCCTGTTTATGCCTGAAGTATTGTGTTACTACCATTTGCTCTGTTTTACCTTGTTTTACAGGGGGTCACCAGGGTCGAGCTGGAGAAACCAATCCTGGTGGTAAGTGCCAAGGGTTTAGATACTAGTAAAGCATATCAGAGGTACTGTGAAGGTCACTGTTTTATTCTGTGTGGGCCACTTGCAGGAACCGAGGGGAGTTACAGTGTCCCAGAGGGCTGTGCCCAAACTAATGCGATCACTAATAACCCTGACCTCTGGGTGGAGGCACCCATTTCAGAACTCAATCCCCTCAACCTACTGGTTTCCCAGCAGGCAGGGGTAGTAGCCCTTGGGGTAGCGCCACCTAGGGGTTACAGTAATATGCCTGAGCATGATTTCAGCTATATAATTTTCTTGTGTGGCGGAAGGAATTTGCAAGTCACATCAGCTTTGCTCGATAAACGGTGTATGCTATTTAATAATTTAAAGTTTTCCTTTACTTTTTTATTGGGGGATACATAAAAATGACTTTTAAAATGAATGTATTTGCCAGAGTTTGTGATGAGGATTGTAGGGTACTGGACCAACCTAGTTTTGCATTACAGAGCTAGTGTACCATGAACCAGACAGACAATCTCTCTCACTTTCTAACTCGGTATCTCTGATTTCAAGTGTGTTCTTTCCTTTCTTTAATTAATTCATAGATATGTAAAATCACCAAGGGACAATGAAAAAAAGGTTCCCGACACATCCTTGATGCTGTAAATACGGAACTGTGGGTGCAAACCAATGAGCTGCTTAAGGGGCAGCGCGTAGTTAGTAGAACTTGGGAGTTAGTTGCAACTTCATTTTACAATTTTTCCACAAATAATAATAATGGCACTGAAAATTTTAAAGAAACAAATTATTGTGTCAGTTAACAACAGGCATTTATGGACAAGTTTGCATGGCTGGAATGGCCATTATTGATGGTGTGTGTGCGTGTGTGTGTTGGGGGCTCCACAGCTGCTTAATTCTAGAAGGTGCACAAACAAGGGAGACTGCTAGAACAAAGGAAAAAAGATAGACTATTCAACTAATTTAAAATGTAAATCCATATTACAAATGAAAGCAAATATGAAAGTAATGTCACAAAATAAAAAAATACAAAATAGTAGAAGACTTGATTAGTGAAACTGCCAGCATTCACGAGGTGCCTGGTTCTTCAACAATCTTGAGCACATTTAAATGCTGTTCAGTGAGTAATTCAGAAAGCACTTGTCTAAAATATGCCAAATAAGGAAAGAATAAAGAGACCCATCAAATTGTCCATCCCTGACACAAATGAGTGCTGTGCTATGAGAGACAAAATGTAGCTTTCCAATCGAGTGAGCTACCTACTGAGCCGCTAACACTTTAAAAGCTACCGGCTGTACACGCCTCTGCACAGCATGTCAGAATCACTGAATTAAACAAAAAGAAACAGTAGTTTAAGTCCATGAAATAAAAGAAGAATATGCCATTTTGAGGTTGTAAATTTAATACTCATACAGTATAGTAGGAAACTGCTGAAATCTGCAAACGGCATAAAGAATATCAAACTTTCCCGATCCTGTCGGCATACAGATGTTAAGCTACAGTATCTAGTTTGGCTTTCCTCCCACAGTGTCACTTCCTCTTTCAGCTGGCTGTGCATGCAATAACCAGTTCAAGACAGTTTCAGTCATGAAATGTGTACCACCAGTATTTTTGAATGATGCAAGAAACATCAAACAGTGAATAAAAATGCATATGTATGAACTGGTACACACTGACTAATCATTCCAGTCACAGTTATATGGTCAACTAACTCATTGCACTAGCTCTTTAATAGATAGAGAGACAGACAGACAGAGAGAGAGAGAACGATAGATATAGATATAGATAGATATAGATAAAGAAAGAAAGAAAGAGAGAAAGAAAGAAAGAAAGTAATATTGCATGAGCACTCATCGTGCAATCACTCAGGCTCCTGATGCTGAAAGCCAGTCAGCTGCTTGCTGACCAACTTCATGCAAATGAAACCATCGAAGCCCTTTCTGATTGGAGTGGCTTCAGTCCTTTTAACCACATAACTTTTCTGCCTAGCAAGCAGAGAGTGGTGTCACGACCACAGTGTGTTGTCATTGATCTGGACTGCTGAGCCCCTTCCAGCTTGAGCTGCAATGGGCTCAGATGTGACCCACCTCATATATACCGTTAAGTATAGCAAGACGTTTCTTGTGTATGCCCAAGCAAATGTAACAAACTATAACTACTAAATTATACTCTTTAAACTATTATTCTGACCCCATTAGTACAACCAATGCTCCGGATAAGGTGAGTACTGGTCTACTTTACTTACCAATTTTCAAGAAATACTCTTATTCCAACCCTTGGACATGTTCCATAGAGACTTCAAAAGGAGCAATTTTTCCAAATTTAAAGCACTATTAGACATCACAATTATAACTTACTTACCTTGTGCCAAAAATGGTGAGTGCATTACTCTTGAATGGTAATGCTGTCTGGAGCACTGAATATAACACAGATAAACAGTAACCCCTTTTAGTGGTAAAGTCCCATCCAGGCCTTTGAACCTGGAGCTGTGATGGAGGGAAAAGAGGCTTGCCGATTAGTGTATTGTCTTTTTGTTTAAAAACAGGCATGGTTTAAATTCAGAAGGGCTGCTTGGGAACCATGCATCCCCTACCTACTGTAGTTACTAAAAAGGGGACCTAAAAAATAAAAATGATGAAGGTAATATTTTGCTGTGGAGAACTCACTCTCAAGCTGTTAACCCCTGCCGCTGGCATAGAAAGACTGAGTAATGTGGAGTGACAGAATAATGAGAACACCAACATTCCAAGCAGCTACTGTAGGCACTGCTTCTTAAAGCCGTATATTGTTACAACAGTGATGTATTTATGTTGTGCCATTTATGGTAACTCATTTTTGCAGACACTGACGGGGCAACCTTGATTTCTGGTCACCCACTCAAGTTGACTTTTGCCCCAATGGGTTTTCCTTTTCCCTTCATGCACCCCCGGAGTTTGTTATATAAAGTCCAGGTGGGGTGTAGAAACTCCAAAAAACAGTTTTCCTTACAGAGCAGTTTGGTGCTCTGCCATCAGGGAGCTGCACTGCCTGGTGCTGTTAAGGCAGGCTGCAGATTTCCTGCGCCCATGTCGATATTGGCAAAAATGTTGTCGCATCGACCTGTTGGAACCTGTTAAAGCTATGGTTGTACCAGTGACCCCTAATCGGGGTGCATATATACCCATGTGTAAAGATTACCAAGTGACAACATGGAGCAACCCAGAAAAAGCACATTTATAATTTTAGTAGAAAACTGTTGAACTGCAAGGGGTCAAATTGAAAAAATATTTGTCTGTGTCACTTTAAGATTTTATTTTTTAGTGGGTGGCAAGAGTCCAGAGGAACCGTAGCAACTCCTTTAACTACTCAGTTAACAAGATGAAAACAACTCTGAATTGTACGTAGGCCAGTTAATATGATTTCTGGCTTCAAGGTTATCGAACTAAACCTGGAAGGCCTAATGATATATGCATGCTAAGAAATGGACCTTCATTATAAAAACAATACTTATTTAGAGGCTGAATTGAGAGACAGTGATTGTAACATTTACTGTTGACTATTACTGGAATGGACCTTCAGGCAGTGGTGGTCTTCAGAGGAGCCTTGCCTACACACTATCTCATTAACATTTGGCAGTCAGATGAATGACTATTATCGTTTCTCCCTCAGTGAAGTTGGGAAGTCACGCTTCAGGTTTTTAGGCTAACAGGGGATGTGCTACTGACCTATTGCATGTTGAAAGACCCAAGTGGATTAAAATGGTAGGGCCTTGGCCTGGCAGGGAGATCCTATCAGATCAACCTAATTGTTATCTTTGACTAGATAACAAGGGAACTAGAGAGGGGCCATGCAGTGGATCTACTATATTCAACTTCAGCAAGGCCTTTGACTCAGTGCCTCATAGATGCTTACTGAAGAAGATGGAGAATCTGGGGGAAGCAAGGGATATTGTCAGATGGATGGGAAACTGGCTCAAATGTAGGCAGAAGTGGGTTGTTATCAATGGGATTAAATTGGCAGAGGGGAGATCACAAGTGGGGTACCACAGGCATTGGTCCTGGCCTGGTCTTTTTTAACATGTTCATTAGCAACATTGGTGAAGGAATCCAAGGCAAGATTAGCCTCTTCACAGATGACACTAAACTCTGCAGAAGGGTGGATAGTGTCAAGGAGTTAGGGAATTACAAAATGACCTCCAAAGGCTGGAGAGATTGTCGAATACACTAAACATGTACTCCCTGGAAGACAGGAGAGAGAGAGAGAGAAAGAGGGGACATGATTGGGACCTTCAAGTACTTGAAAGGGATACATAAGGTTGATAAGGAGAGTCTTTCTTTAAGCTGAGTGGAAGGCATAACACAAGGGGGCACAGTCTTAAGTTGGAGAGTGGGAGGTTTAGGAGGAAGGTCAGGAAGCACGTCTTCACACAGAGGGTGGTGGACACTTCGAATGCATTGCTGGAAGAGGTAATCTCATTGAAGACAGTGGTCAGCTTTAAGAGAAGCTGTAATAGGCATGGGGGAGGTAAGGATCATGGGTAGGGAGGATGGGAGGAGTGGGGAGGGAGGGCAGGGACAATAGCTCAAGTTGTGGACCCTGCAATACGAGCGGACTTGATAGATCAAATAGCCTTCTTCTGCTGGCTTCTTTGTATGTTTGTATGAATGTTTAGCAACTTAAATTCAATGCCAAGAAGTGCAAGGTAATGCACCTGAGGAAAAAGAACCCCAGGACAGGGTACTGGCTAAATGGGGTTACACTTAGTACAACAACAGAAGAGTGTGAGCTGGAAGTCATTATCAGTGACACCCTAAAGCAGTCAAGCCAGTGCAATAAAGCCTACAGAAAGGCAAACAGGATGCTGGGTGTATAGGCACTGGCAGGGGTATAGTCATTAGAAGGAAAGAAGCAATATTCCTCCTTTATAGCTCCTTGATGAAGCCACATCTGGAGTTCTGTGTCCAGTTCTGGAATGCACACCTCACAAAGGATAAAAATAGGCTGAAGGTGGTACAGCGTAGGGTGACAAAGATGATTCATGGCTTACAAGAGGAATCCTATGAAAATTATCTGAGGGTATTGAACATGTGCTCGCTGGAGGACAAAAGGGAGAGGGGAGATATGATAGAGACTTTCAAATTTCTGAAAGGGATTAATAAAGTGAAATGCAGAGAATTATTTAGCAGGGATGCCAGCTCAGTGACATGAAGGCATGACTGCAAACTGAAAGGAGGGAGCTTCAAGAGGGCCTTGAGAAAGTATTATTTTACCAAAAGGGTGGTGGAACCATGGAAGAGCCTGCCTGCTGAAGTGGTGGGCACCAAACCCATGGAGGGTTTCGAGCATAGGTGGGACAGACTAGAACAAATAATAGCAAGCTCTGCACCGAGTGTAGGGAGGAGAAGATGAAGGGGAGGGGAGAGGTCCCCTAATGGGTGCTTGGTCTGAGGGGAAGTAGGCAACCAAGGGCAAACCGGATGGATCTTTTGTCTTTTTCTGCAGTCATTATCTATGTTTCTGTGTTTCTAAAATGCTGTCCCTGGCAGTGGAGGTCCTTAGGCCAGTGTTTTTAAGAATATCTAGGTGGAATGCCTATAAACTGACTGAAACAATCCAGTCCCAGGCCTTCATACTTTGAACAGCTGATGCCCCCAATTATCTTTTCTTTTCCTCTGTTGCTTCTGATGTTAAGTTTGAGGCCCTTTCCTGCGTAGATCTCTGTCTTTGTTCCGGCAGTCCCATTCCTTGTTTCATTTAGTTCCTCTCTTGACATGTACACACAAGATTACATTGTTCTACCTGCATGTGAGGCTTTGAACGGCTAGTCTTTTTTTTGCCAGTAATAACTCATGCTTGCTATGTCAGATGGGGACTACCACCACCAGGGCAAACAGAGTAAGGGTATGGGACAGTTTTTCGAGTGACTGTAGAAATGTATTTATTAAATGTATTTGCATTATAATTATCTTTAAGTGGTGCTAATAAACTATTTTTAAAGTTAGCGACTACAAGACTGGGGCCAACTCGTGTGCAACAAGTAAGTCACAAGAATCACTGCCCTTACAATGAATACTTCAGACTCTGTGATGGACAGTGTTATTGTGCATGAGAACCAGAATAATAAGTGGAAGAAAAAGTCTGGCTTTCTTCCATTTATGATTACTACAGTGGACATCTTTTTAAGAACATGTGAGAGGGATGTTGAGAAGTTATGTGTAGAACTTCCAAAGCCACATTTCTTTAATTGCACCAAAGAAGAGAGAGAAATGTTGAAAAGGCTACCTGATAATAATATCATCACCATAAAGCCCGCAGATAAAGGTGGCACTAGTGCCATGATGGACAAAGAGAAGTATCAAAGGAGATGATGAGACAATTATCTGACACTTGTTTTTATGAGAAGTTATAGTTTTATCCTACTATGACTTACAAGAAGGAAATTGATGATTTTTTCCATGAGGCAGTGCTAAATAATGTGATCAGTCAAGAAATTTGTGAATTTTTGACAGTCCAGTATCCTGTTAGAGCCGCTATATTTGGGCTGCCTAAAATTCACAAGAATTTATTCGACCCACCTGCAAGACCTGTTGTGTCTAGCACTGGCTCCCTTACCGAGCCTCTAACACAGTTTATTGATCCTTACATAAAAGGCATAGCCCAGCAGTCCAGGTCGTATATTAAAGATACAACATATATTCTAGAAGTTTGGGATGATATAGCTGTGCAACCAGATTGGATACTAGCTACCCTAGACATACAGGGCCCAATTCTCAAATGTTTGGGAATGCCACAAGCCCCTGGTGCACTGAACAGATGACGCATGGAGATTGCGGCACTCCCAGGCTGGCAATTGGGATTCTTAATCCCGTGCACCACACGCAGTGAGTTAGATCAGCATTTTGCTGGTCTAACCTTGCATTAGTCGAGGGAACGTTTTATGGGGTTTGCGCCTCATATTTGGTACAAGCTGCTGTAGAAAGGGTGAAGAGTCGTAAATGCACGTGACCTTCAAGAATAAGGCACAAGGTGCATCAAAGTGTTGGGTGCAGTGCCAGGGTTGACACAAGCTTGACGCTAGCCTTGTGTCCCCTTTTGAGAATTGAGCCCACTTTCTTTATATACAAATATACCTCATGAAGAGGGCTTGGAGGCACTTAGGGAAGCTATGTATGAGTGTACTGATTATACTTCCATGTTTGCAGAATTTATTTTACAATTGACTGAATTTACATACTAACATATTAGATGCCAGCAGAGTAGGCCTATTGGTCTATCAAGTCTGCTCGTGCTTCAGCACCCTGACTGGGTACCGTAGCCCTCTGTCTCCTTCCACTTGTTCTCACCAAGAATGTTTTTCTTTTTATGAATGAAGTGTATCATTAGATTAAGTGGACAGCTATGGGGGCAGCTATGGCCCCAATTATGCAAATATGTACCTTTCATAAAGGGAAAAAATATATATGTATGATGCTGATATAAATCAATATTACAATAATGGACATGTATTGTAGATTTATGGACCATATATTGGTTGTGTGACGGGGGGGGGGTGTAGGGGAATGGGTGAACTTAAAAGTACTGTACTTGGAAAATATTTGGAGAAATCTAATGCTAATTTGAAGTTTACACTTACAGCAAGTAAACAGAGTGCTGGAATAAGAAACATGTAACAAGCAATATACCGGTTGGACAATTTATGTGCTTAGAGCGAAATTGTAGTAATAATGAGAAGTATATGGAGGGATCTGAAGTATTAGCAGAAATATTATGATAGGGGTTATAAAAAGGAATGTGAGTAGAGTGCAAAAGCTCAAGTAGATAGTATGAATATACAGTTGCTTTTAAGACCTAGACAGAAAAACAAATGTGAATACGTACAATGGTGTTAATTTTGTAACTACTTTTAGTACACAGGTTTACAAGCTAAGGAAGATCTTAATCACAAATTGGCATATCTTGAAGTTGGAACCGGCATTGGCAAGTGTTTTATTAAGTGGTCTGAGAATCACATATCAAAGAGGAAAAAATGTATCTGATATGTTGGTACACAGTCTGCGTGTACCGGCAGAATTGCCAGAGAAAAAGAGACTACCAGCAGGAAATGTAATTGCTCAATATGTGAATGCATAAAGGTGGGAAATGTTTATGTGGCAGCCATTACTGGAGAAACTGAGAAGATTCACTCATTCATCTCCTGTAGTACTGAGGCGGTAGTGCATCTAGCCATTTGCAATTGTGGCAGCTTTTATGTGGGAAAAACGTGTCCGAAAATTTAGAACTAGAATTTGTGAACACTGAGGAGTACTCGACTGGGAAATTTGGAGAATGCTTTAGCCAAGCATGTCATTAAATTTGGACCTGGACACAAAGTCTGTTTTGAAGGGTTGGAAAAAGAATCTTTAGGGGAATGAGGGGGTGATTTGGACAATAAATTGGTATATCAAGAGACATTTTGGCAATATAAACTGAAGGCACTTTTTGCTTCAGGTTTGAATAATCATTTTCAACTAGCAACATTTTTGAAGGCCAGATAGTTTAGCTATGCTATCTTTGCAAGGGTAGATTAGAGTTGCAGTGATGTTTTATTCCACCAACGAAGTTGCCATGAAGTGGCTGAAATTCACATCTATTGAGATTCACAAAGTTTTCCTTACCCTCAGCGACTTTGACTTTGCCCGAAATCACAAAGTTTTCCATATGAATGGAGGAATTCTGCCTACAAAGTGCAGAATTTCACTTGCTAATGGTGGAATTTCACCTGCAAATGGTAAAATTCTACCATTCACATGTGAAATTCCACTGTTTGTGGGTGAAATTCTGCAATTCATAGGTGGAATTCTGCCATTCATGGTGAAATTCCACACTTTAGACTTTTTGAAGATAGAGGGGGGATGGCTCAGAGGTAATGTGGGGAAGTATTTCTTCACAGAGAGGGTTGCAGATATATGGAACAGCCTTCCTGAGTAGGTCGTAGAGTCAAAAACAGTGGGGGAATTCAAGAATGCATGGGACAGACTTAAGGCAATTCTAGTGGGGGGGGTAGGTGGAGGCTGGCTGTTGGTTAACTAGGCTCTGCAGCTTATCCGTTAGGTAGGGAAATGGGCAGACTAGGTGGGGCAAGCGGTCCTTATCTGCTATTGGATTCTATGTTTGTGGATTGATCCGCACTTCGCAAATTGCGCTAAATTCATGGATTAATTCATGGAGTGAATGTAGGCAACTTTGCCCATGTCTAGGTCAGATACATCACTTCTCTCTGTGATGTGGTTTTGATAGTTATACAACACCTGTGGGCCTCTTAACATGAAAATATCTGTGAAAGTTCAAGGTCAGTTGGCATTCATCTGCATCCCCTCCCCTGGGTCGTGCCTGAAAATAGGCATCATTTGTCTAGTGCACTTACCCGGTCAACAAAAACTAAATAAAATAAATAAATAAATATCTCACAGTCCTCATGTGAGTATGTCTGATATCTTCATATTGGTACGTAACAATGCAATAGATTCCCAATACAGCAGCTGAGAACATCTTTGTATTGTTTGTGTGCATGCAAGTAAAAGTGTGAGACTGCTGCCAGTCCGACATCAACATTCCAGTTGTACCAGTTCAAACAGTGAACTGTCCATGTCCCTAGCTGTCACGGCTCTCTTCAGTGGCAAACAAATCATCCCCCCTCCGCCCCAGCGAAAGTAACCGATAGGTGTAAAACTTTTAAAAGCGGCAAACATTTGCTGTCATAACAGAGGTGCAGAACCTAATGAAGTAGAGAAACTCGGTACGACTGGCAAATTGCATTTGCTAAGCACTGATTAAGATAAACGTTAAAAGGCCGAGGTGACAGTGTCAGTGAGAGTCGATTACCTCAGCCAGTTGTAAGCTCCACAAAAATTGGTTCCTTGTCCTCGACCACAAAAACCAGCAGCCCTAGAAAGAAAAAAAAGTAAAAATAAAATGGATGTAAGTTTCGAGATGGATGAAGAGCTACTCGCCACGTTAGAGGAAATAGGAAAAGAGAGTGTTCCTTCTTGTACTCCTGCCCCTGCCCCCACCCCGAGTCATAACTGCAGCAAACAGTTCAATGCCAGAAACAGCAGTAGAATAAATATTAGAACTAGATAAGTTAGCAGTAGAAAGTATCAAGAGCAATATATTTGTGTACGTTCAGCTTTTATTGAGGCAACTGAAAATAAAAATAAAATGAGAAAAACAACCTGTGATATAGCCATGCTTCAGTGTTTTTTCAATGAAAATCACAATGAGTGTAGATAAATATCACAAATTGAGCCTAATAAATTAAACCAGCTCCTTGCAAACGTCTTAATGACAGCCCAACAGAAGAAGGGAGAGCCATATTAGCAAATAAGCCTACAGACTATTTTCCAAAGTGTTGACAAATGACTACCCATGTCTATTAAACAAAGATAAAGAATTTGAGTTGGCACAGAAAGTTATGAACACAAAACTGAAGCAACTTAAGTCATTAGGAAAGGGTGGCAGACCTAATGCGTCTGATGAACTGACAGAGAAAATCATAAAGAAGCTGTATGAGGCAAGGTAGTAAGGTCCCTATTCTCCACAATCAGTCATCAACGCCATGTGGCTAACGTGCTACCTGTTCTTTGGTATAAGGGGTTGTACAGAAATGAGACAATTGAAATGGGAAGACATTCAGTTAGAAACTGATGAGAATGGGCTGAAAAATTTAGTTTCACAGGAACGACAAAGAAAGACACGAACAGGGCTGAACATAAAAAATACACGAAAAATAAAACCACGGGCCTACAAAAACTCCAAAGAGCCCATAAAATGTCCAGTAGCAACATACTTGGTATTTGAGAGAAGTAATCCAGTAGCAACAAAGGGAGCAGAATGTCCATTTTTCACAGGAATAAACACCAACAAAGAATCTTACAGTGAGAAAAAAATGTGGTACAAAAACCAACCCATAGGTGTAAACAAGCTTAGTACAATACTAAAAACAATGTTAAAAAATGCAGAGCTTGCCACTGACAAGAACATAACTAACCACAGTGAAAGTGTAACCCCCCCCCCCGTCACCAATTTGGGGTTTACCTTAATGTCTTCCTGGGCTCTATCCATGCCCACTGGCAGGCTGACGTCCTTTATAGGTAATGAATCCAAGGGTGTTGGTTTGCTCCTGTTGATTTATATGAGAGTGACATGCTGTGCCTCTGCCCCTGGCCATTTAAGAATTTAGCCTGTATTTGTAGTAAATGGTCTGGGCTGGGTCTGAGTGCTTCAAAGCTCGTGACCGGCCAGACACTGCTTTAATTTGCTCCACTCTGCAGTTGATAATGAAGCAGAGGGAGCTTGAACTGGTACTGTAATTATTTACTGCTAACTCGCTATTGTATGTGAGACAGAGTGTTTGCTCTCACCTGCCTTCTTGCAGCTTTGCCTATCTGAATGGGAGCCACCATGTTAGGTCTGAGACTTCCAGAATTTGGACCAATGGGACTCAGGGGGCCTTTAAGGGTCCTTAGCTCAAGTGCCTCATGGGATGCAAAATCTGTAGTTTTTAGGTTGGCACCTAAACTAGACTGAAGGAGGCATCCAAACTGTGACTGACAGCTCTCCCAACCAACCAAATCACTGGAAACAGAGAGAAATGCTCAGAACTGTTAGAAACAATGGTTCAGTTAGAGTTGAAGTTTGAAGAGTGAGCAGCTCGAGCTGTCGAGCAGCTGCTCCCTGAAGGAGCTGAAGGAAATTGGCAGGGGAGGCCTGACTTGCCTCCCAGCTACTGTTCTGCTGCATAGGACTGCCTGATTGCAGTAATCGGACTAATCCAAAAAGGAACTTTTACTTGTGGCAGAAGCTCCAAGAGATTTGAAGGTACAGCCCAAGATTTGGACCAAGAGGAAGCTCCTGTGAAGCGTTCAGCCTGTAGGTTGTTGGAGACTGATTTAATGTTTGAGAGCTTTACTCAATAAATCGACTGCAATAGTGACTGGTAGAGAACTGAACTGTGTGAAGGAAAGTTAATGCTGTCCTTGTTAAATGTGCTTAATGTTCATCATGGGTCGAGGCCTGCTTGCAGTGACTAGATTGTTATACCAGCTGGAAGCTTCACCAGCAAAACGAACTGAACTTTGCCAAAATGTTCATCAAGCCTAGGCCTTTGCCAACCTGACCCAGACCGACTGTATTACACCAGAGACTGCCCTTGGCGAGAGACCAGCTTTGGGGATCCAGCCCCTGCAGAGAGACAACCCTCAGGTTGTGGCCACCTGGAGGGAAAGGCCATGAAGTGGAGGTGTGTTTTGATGGCCCTGCTTCCCCTTGCTCATTGGTGATCTACATGAGGTCTCCATATCGCTGGACTCCTCACAGCCAACTGGTAGTGTGAGCAATTCCAGGGTAGCTCCCTTCAAAAAAACATTTAATTATCTCTGGTACCATCTAATTGCTTCTGTAATATTCTGGGTTACAAGACACTGGGCCAACCAGCCAGGATTACAAATAATCAAAGCTCTGTTGTGCATGTTAACTATCTTTTTCTTTCCATCAAGAGCCCCAGCAACAGCTGCAATGCTGGCCACCCCCTGGCAATGCCTCTGGCTAGCCTCTATAACATCCTGGGTACCCACTGCTGTAAGACTAATCATTTGGGACTAAATGTGCATGCCAAGTAGCCTGAAATCTAATCAGTATAGTAATCATTCATCTAAATTCATGCCCCATCCTTGTTCATGACCCCCTTAATAAATCTGGTTGTTGTTTCATGTTTAATCTGGCTTATACACATATTATTAGTTGGGTTACTGTATCAAAAGTATACACCTGCTTTGCTAACCTTGCCTTTACAAGGGGTTCCAAGGAATCAGCTGACGGCCAAACCCTAGTGGTAAGTGTAAAGGGTGTGTGCATATTATTACTGTTCACTGATGACTGCATGTCAACTGCTACTAAAAGTATAAGGTCACTAGGTAGGTTTGTGGGGGGTTATAGCTTCTCAGAGGGCTATACCAGGTTAGGCAGATACCCCCACTATTGTTACTCTGGATGGAGGCACCATAATATCGAACCCAGGACCCTCAACCTGTTGTCAGAAATATAGGCAGGGTAGTAACCTTAGGGATAGCGCTGCCTAGGGGTTACACAAGGAAACACATAGTGCAGAAACTGAATGACTCGGGCATTCAAGTGACTAAAATTATTTGTCACAGGGCACAAAAATATCAAGAGCATTAATGATTACAGTACATTAATTGCAAAACAACAAGTTCAAATGTCAAACATGTTAAATGACATTCTGGAGGAAGACAAAAAAGAATATTGTACAAGTCATCAGCTGCTGAACATGCATGCCAGTTCCAATCAAAGTGCATGGGAAGGCTATTTTTACCAACCTAGTTTCCAAGCCACAAACATAACCTTCAACTTCAACACAGGTAATAAATATCAGAGATCAAGCTGGACAGTCCATTAGCAAACAGAATAAAAAACAAACACCATATAGGCAGGAAATGGGAAGTAAGGGAAAAATAACATAAAAATGAGCAAAATAAGAACAGGATAGAACACCTTTAAAGAATTATTGTGAAAAAGGAGGAAAAGTAAATGAAATGAATGTATGAACCGAGAAATAGGTGCAACATGATAATAACCATCATTAAGCAGGTCAGCTTGATACCTAGTGCTAAAAAACATCTTATATCTTTTTTTTTCCAACAGATGTTGACAAAGCTAGAAACAAAAGGAAATGCATAAGAGTGCCAGACAGCAACAGTGACAGTGACAGAAATGACAGGTAAGAGGTCTCAAACACTGTAAAAAAGCATAAAACAAATTAAGTTGGGGGGCTGGTGGAGTGTGATTGCAAACACACAAGTATTTATTGCATCACAGGTAAGAAATAAAATTACGTCCCTCATAAGAATCAATGAATAAGTATACTCCAGTACATGGATGGTATGGTGGGCATCCACTTAGGGGTTATACCCCAAAAGGTGGAGGGTGGGTTATTTATCAAGGCATTGTGCTGAGTTTTCTTTTGGTAATAAATGACTGTAATTTACTGGCTGATGATATATTAGATAGGTGAATGTAACACAACAAAACAATCAATCTGTGCTTAAGTATGTGTTTGCAACATCAAAGTTGAGAAGCAGACAAGAACAGGTCTAAAAATCCATAAGAATAACAGCAACATTGCCACCTAACATGGTAAAACCTAAAATAAAAAGCCACACCATGGTACCTTCAATGCTATAAAAAAATGGAAAGAATCCATATCCTTGAAATATTTTATTATTTAACTTAACATTACATATATCGTCTGCAACCACAGTACAAAAAAGGAAGAACGAATGATCATTATACAAGTAGATGAGAAGAAATGCTGAACACAACAGAAACAAGCAAACAGAGAAACAAGCAACCAAGTGATGAAAGGCCTCAAAGGATACATACTGTATGAGTAGAAAATTTGGGAAACATTTGAAAAAGGGTTGTCAAGCATGTATTGTAAAATTGTAGATCTGTCTTTTTTATGTAATCTGTAACTGAGTGTTGTAACAGTGAAAAAAGGATTTTAGTTCAGTTTAAAATCATAGTAATAGCAGCAAATGATACAGCAGTCTCAATAAAAAGTTAACAACAGGTTAATAAAATGTAAACAAGTAGAAGTTGAAAACATTGTAAGTGTAAACAGTCAAACTGCATGCAAAGTTGTAATATGCAACAGTTAAGAACTATTACTGTTGCACAATATTCATCGTTCATACAAATGTTCTCATAATTAATTGCCTGTCTAATTTGAAAATTAAATGGCAACTAACAATGTAGCACACGGTAACTGTTGATGGTAAAATGAATAAATATTTTAATCTAACCACATCAGACTCTAAATACTTTTATTGTTAAGGCACAGAATCTCATAACTGTACACTTATAGTAAGATTTCAACAAGGAAGTTCAGTCGTGCCCCTTGAGAGGCCCTGGTAAAAGATCAGAGTCGGGGACCCCTATGCAGCTACATACAGTTTCATGCGAAAAGGCCTAGGTTCCTCTTTGTAACAAGGGCCTCAGGAATTATCACTGGCTCCACCACCCTCTCATGGTCTCAGAGTTCAGGGTAGTTCAACATACTTGGCAGGGGAATGCATCATACGGATTAACATTATGTGCAAAAAACACAATTATGCAGCATGCAGCCAAGTAACTGCACAGCATTATAATGGCAAAAGTAATAGATACTGGCTGATCCTCTGTTTGTGTACTATTGATCCAAAAGCAGAATGCATGGCAGGTAGGCTTGTGGCAAGAAAACAACATGAGAATGTCATTAATCATCAGGGTTCCCTAATAAATTGGCATTTTTGATCATAAGTAACATGACAGTACACGTAAACAGATGTGAGCACCAACATACATGTTCAGAGATTGTATTGAAATTTCCATAGCAGTAGGTAAAGAAAGTAAAAATCAAGGTGTCTAAATTCAGAAATATTATGCAAGAAACCTGTGAGAACCTACATCCTTATGGTTTCACATCCTACCAAGCAATCCTAGGTTGTAGCATATGGTAAAAAAAAAACAACTCCATGCCACAGGTAAAAAAATACAAACAATGTTAAATGCTCAGTGAAAACAATAAACACGTCCCCTTCACTGAGTAAAAGTACTGGATCCTCATTCGGCAATGTGAAAAAATCGCATACCTAGAAAAAAGTGCATGGTTTCGAAAGTGGCATGCATTTTATGTAGAGAGGGCCATCATCATGCACAGAAGCCTGCCTCTGGCTGAATGACTATTTAAATAATGCTGGGACACAAAGGCACTCCTATCACTTAATAAATGTACTGGCTTTACTTGATGTAACCACCCATTTTTACCCTCTAGGAATGACAATGCTATATAGCTGCTACCTGTGTATCAACTACCTGTACATATTAGCACTTTTTACATTTTACCAATCTGCCCTGGTGACTGTTCCCCCAGAGTCTGTAGTACCTGTGATACAGACTTCTCTGTCTGCCCTAATGTGTTGTGGTTTGTCCTTTGTCCTTGCTAGATGTATTGCTGACAATGCTGTTAGCTGCTAATGTCTCTCCTTACTCTTGTATTGTTTGTTTTTGCCGACGAAGATCCTTTGTAAAACAGTCTTAGCTCAAAGGTTGTAATTCCAATTTCTAATAAATAAAATAAATAAATAAAGAATGGTAAAAAATCCCCTCCACTGCTCGAACAGTAGCCAGACAGAGGTGTTTGGGCATACTTGATTACATGCATGCGTACTTCACTGTACAGAACGCTGCGCCCGCTGTTAAAGTACCAACCAATCACAACCAGTACTGTTTGTTTGACTGCCTGACTGACAGATTTGAATTTGCATATTACCATAGAAATGGCACATCCACGAATACATTTAAATATTGCCATGACAGCCTTGCATAATGTATAATATTTCAATCACCAGCCACTGTAAACCGGAGCAGTTTTGAAAAACATAGAAATGTCAACTGTAAGTGGATCATAAAACAAGACTCACAGAAGTTGTACAAACCAAATGTGACACATACAGTCGTGAAATAGCTGAAATATCATCACGTCCTGCCACTGAACACTTAAATCTTTGCCACTCATTAGATATCAAGAGTTCAGTGACAGCTGAAGAAGATATTTCAGCTATCTCATGACTGCACATGTCATATCCAATATATCTATATCTATATATCTCTCTCTATCTGTTACAGGGGCATGGCTGTGCCCCTATAGTTAGAGTTGAGTAGACTGTTTAATGTTAAACCTCAAATTTTGCACTTTAATAACTTTGCAACCAATCAATGGATTTGCAGAAAATTTAGTATGCGCTGTTCCGTGCGGTGTATCTCTTGATGTGGTAAGCTTCTTTCCGGTTGGATGTATGGATTCTAAGATCCAGGTAGTGCTAAAACCTTAAATGTCACCATTTTTTGCAGTTTTGTCCTCATTGCATTGTATCTAGACAGTGTGGAATTTTGGTGTGATTTTTTTATGATAGAAACAGCTTGGGTAACAGAACTGCCATGTTTTGTTTGGTGAAAAAATATTAATCTGTTGCAACGTAATTCAGCTTTTAAGTTTCCATTGTTTTCAATGGGAAGTTCACTGTCCAGAATAGAGGGATAAAGTTTGACAAAGGATTGATCTCACAAAAAAGGATTCTTTCTCGTGAGATCCATTCCTTTTCATGAGAAAAATATGCTTTTTAATGGGCCGCCATCTTGTTTTTTTCCCCCCAGGAACTAAAAAGTGTGGAAAATACATAAAAATGTTGTCATTTTACAAATCAAACACCAGAACCCAGCTAAACAAGATCTGTTTAGCTAGATTCTGGCGTTTGTTTTTCACAGTTAGGGCCAGAAATACTTTTTCTGGGCATCTGAAATCCCAGGTACCCAGCTCAGCAAGAGGAACAGTTCCCCTGCATTCTCTGTATGAGCTCTATGGATTTTCTTGATGTCTGCAGCCATAGCTGAACTCATACTGCTGGCTGCAGTGGCTGCTGTGAGCTACCCTTGCTCTGGTGTCTAGTAGCACCCCCCACCCTCTGATCACCATCCCCATAATTGTTGCTTAACTCCCTGTTGTTTAATGGCATCCCCCAACCTCCTATCACTGTCCCTGTGATTTCTGCTCAATTCCCTGGTGTCTAGTTGCACTCTGCACCCTCCAATCCCCACCCCGCAATTGTAGCTCAATTCCTTGGTGTTTAGTGGCACCCCCACCCTCCATTTGCCATCCCCGTAATTATAGTTCAATTCCTTGGTGCCTTGTGGCATTGCTCCACCCTCCAATCACCATCCCTGTATTAATGGTTCAGTTCCTTGGTGTTTAGTGGCACCCCCACCCTCCGATCACCGTTCCATAATTATGGTTCAATTGCCTTGCTGTTCCATAATTATGGTTCAATTCCCTAGTGTCTAATGGTACTCCCACCCTCCGATAGCTGTCCCATAATTATGGTTCAATTCCCTGGTGTCTAGTGGCACCCTCTCACCCTCCAATCGCAGTCCCTGTAATTATAGTTTCATTCCCTGGTGTCTAATGGCACCCTCACCCTCACATTACATAAAAAGCCTGAAATAAAAAAATGGTCCCTCTATTTCTTTAACCTGAAACAAAGAAAACTGTCCCTCATTGTCTCCGCTGACCCCTCCCCCATCCCGATCCTCCCACTGAGCACCCACCTCCCTACACCCCCCTTACCCTATATTTACCATCTGATGTTGAATTCTGTCATCCTCTGTGGACTGAGACACGTCTACACTCTTCAAAGCTGAACCATGAACTGAGGAATAAAGGTAAGTGCCGTATAATGTATTTTAATTGAGTTTTGAACTTGTGTTCATAACTTTACCATTTTTGGGCATTTTCACCAAATTTTCAACATGGCCTTTTTGGAACCCCACCTCATGAACACTGCAACTGTCATTTCGTAGATCAGGCCCAGCAGATGATTTCGCTCTTATTGTGCAAAATCACCTTTCAGGACCGAATAACAAAATTTCACCACCAGTGTTCATGAGGTGGGTTCCCAAAAAAGGCCATGTTAAAAATTTGGTGAAAAAATACTTGAAATGGCTGAGTTATGCACATTTATTGAAATGTTTCTACGCACGTGCATAACTTTGGTAATTTTCAATATTTTGACTCCAAATTTTCAGCATAGCCATTTTTTCACACCACCTCATGAACTGTCATTTTCACATCCTGTCTGAAACATGTTTTTGCACCTGTGGCGGGGAATGGTGTTATCATATGGATTTGAAAATTTGCACCGATGGGGTTTATGAGGTGGGGTTTTAAGAAGACTGTTGAAAATTTGGGGTCAAAATATGAAATAATGCCAAAGTTATGACCATTCATTGTAATTTAGTTATGCCCTCTCATAATTTTGGAAATGTTAAATATTTTTACCCCAGATTTTCAACATAGTCTTCTTATTACTCCATCCCATGTATGTCACAGCTATCATTTTTCAAATCCTGGCCAAAATGTGTTTTTGGACCTGTGGTACAGAACGGTGCTGCAGTTGAGAAGAATTATGTTTTGGGGGGGATACAAAAATGTTCTGTTCCAGATACATGAAGTGCAGTAATAAGATGGCTATGCTGACAATTTGGTCACTGTTGTCCTATAAATGGAAGCACAGGGCTTGGAGGGCCCTGTGTTTCCACAGCTACATACATATATGCATCTACGGAGGGATGGGAGCCCATGGTCCAAAGGACCCAGCACTCCCATATTAAAATAAAGATACCATTATACAATCTCAAAAAGTAAGGAAATAAATTGCAGAAAATGTTGTTAATGCTCCAGTTAGGGTCAAAGCAACAGAAGTTGGGAAATGAGTCGTTAGGGTTTCCCTAACACCCCATCCTCCCAAACCAGGCAGGAGAGCAAGTGTGGGGTGTGCCTTGGGCTTCTCAAGCCTAACACTCACCGAATTCTCATAAAGTCTACACATTTGACCTTATTTACAGATGGAATGGGGTAAGTGTTAGGCTTTAGAAGCCCAAGGCATACCCCACGCCTGCTCTCCTGCCTTGTTTTGGAGGGTGGGGGTGTTAGGAAACCCTAATGCCTCATTTCGCAGATTTTGTTGCTTTGACCCTAACTGGAGCATTAACAAAGTTTTTGCAGCATATATATATATATATATATATATATATATATATATATATATAACAAAACTCCATTAGTGCATCATTTAGGTTTGTTCACAGTGACAAAAGTGAGGAAATTAGGTGTTAAGATTGAAACCCCCTTGGACCCTCAAGCCCACCCCCAACCAGCATCGGGGTGCAGTTGGGAGTCATAGGTCTAACTCTCACCCCATTCTCACTGTACGAGAATGGGGAAAGGGTGAGACCGACGTGCACTAACAGCGCGGTTGGGGTTGGGGTCCAAGGGGTTTTCAACCCTAACACTGAATTTCTCACTTTTGTTGCTGTGGAACAACCCTAACTGATGCATTAAATGGAGTTTTTTGCCTCTAATTTCCCTTCTTTTTGAGAATGATAACGACAAATAGTGAAAGTAATGCAGCGGCGGGAGCACACCTGCCACATGATGTCTTGTGACATTGTAACAGGAACAGCAGCACAAACAGAAGTGCCAACAGAGGTGCACATGGTAACGGAAACGTAAATGGTAAAGGAAACGTTAATAGAAACGCAAGCGCAAAGTGACACCAAAGCGAACAGTGATGCATTGAAGTGTGTACGAAAACACAACTGGTAATGTGAACAGTGATGGCAGCGGTATTTTAAATCGAAATGTTAAGTGTTACAGCAAAAAGAATGCGAAAGGGAACAGAAATGGAAAAGCGAACGCGAGTACACACGTAAACGCAAGCCATAATATGCGCAGCCACGGTACCGCAATAGTAAATGCAAATGGTAAAGTTAACATGAAGAATAATGCCAAAGGAAACAGAAATGGAAACAGGAATGGAGGCACATACGGAAACGCAAACCATAACGTGCATGGTCACGGAACCGCAACTGTTAACGCAAACGGTAATGGTAATAGCAACAATAATGCCAAAGGAAAGAGAAATGCAAAAGCAAATGCAAGCGAGTACAGAAATGCAAACCGTTAGGCACATGGTCATGGTACTGCAATTGTAAACGCAAATGGTAACAGTAACAGCAAAAATAACGACAAAGGAAACAGAAACGAAACAGAAATGCAAGCGCGTATGAAAACGCAAACCGTAACACACATGGATGGCACCGCAATTGCAAATGAAACTGGTAATGGTAACAGCAACAATAACACCAAACCACACAGAAATGCAAACGCAAGCGAAAACGCAAACTGTAATGCACACGGTGGCGTAGACGGTAATGCTGCCACAAACGGTAACGGAAACACAACTGGAAATGCTAACTGGCACAGTAACGAAAGGGCACACCCTTCTTTTCCCCAAAAAATGCATTGGAAAAAACAGTGAAAACAAAGAATGTATACATGCCAAGTTTTGCACTGGTCGGATATGCGGCTGCGGAGTTATTAAGCGACAACCAATTGCTCAATTATGCTTTTTTGCAATTTCTTTGCTCTCGTCTACAGGTCGCATGGTTTGTGCGACTGGTCCAAAAGCTTCAGGGAACGTGCAGCCGGGGTCCCTGAAGTGCCTTTTGAAGATTTCGTGAAAAAATATTGAACGGTTCAGAAGTTATTCAAAAAACAAGTTCCCATTATAAGTCAATGGGGAAAGTTAAAAAGTTCAACACTTTCACAAATGCAGTTTTTACTTTCGCAAATCCATTTTGTTTTCAGTTGGTGATCAGAAAAATGCTTGGCATTTAAATTTGGGACCCTCTAGCAACCTAATTCTTTTTGCATTCACCTAGTCGGACCCTGAGGATGCTAGGCATGTCTTTATTTTGGGGTTAAACATCCCAGAAATATGTTTTTCATATTTCTGGAAAAAGTCTTAGCAAAGTACTTTCGCACTTGTGACAGTGTCCGAATGAATTTACTGACTTTCGCAAAGTTCGACAGTACTTTTCCAGGCTGTGTGAAAATGACAGCAATTCTTTGGCACCCTGCTGCAAAAGAACGGTTTGGTTTTTCGGGCTGAAATTTGGAGGGAACACAGCCAACATCTCACAGATGTGCCTTTCAGTGTTTAGGTGAAAAAATATTACAGGACAGCAAAGTTACAGCACTCCAAAATTGACACTTTTTTCCCATAGGATAACATTACGGTGTCCATCACATTACAGGAATACTTTGCCACCCTGCTGCAACATAATGGTTTGGTCTTTTGGGCTGAAATTTGGAGAGAAGAAAGCCAACATCCCACAGATGTGCCTTTTACTGGTTTGGTGAAAAAATATTACAGGGAGCGAAAGTTATGGCACTCCAAACTTTTCTTTTTTTCCCATAGGATAACATTACGGCATTCGCCGCGCCTTTCAGGGCCTGTATCTCGGAAATGATGCAAGATATAGACTTTTCGTCAGAGAAATGCTTAGCCCCCTAACAGGGGGCTAATTATAAAACTAGCCAGGAAAATCATAAATCATATGACTTTCAAATTTTTTTTCTACGTTGAACGGTTCCTGAGATATAAGCAATTTACGATTCCAACTCCTCATTTTCTGCTCTGAGACCCATTATTATGCATACATTGTTTGTACTCACTGTCTTTCTCTATGCAGCTTTTGGGGAAAACTAGCCTGTGCGCTTACATTACTGTTACCCTTACCGCTTCTGCTTGCGGTTCCGTAACCGTTTCACTTACTGTTCCCGTCTACGGCACCATGTGCTTTACCCTTCGCATTTCCATTTGCACTTGCATTTGCATTATTTTAACCATTTCTGTCTACAGTACTGTTTATCTTTCTGTTTCGCTTTGCGTCACTATGCGCATTACCATTTGCATTTGCGGGCACTGTGTTACTATGTGACAAGACATCACGTAGAGGGACCATGGGGCCCTTGCCGCTGCATTACATTCACTATTTCTCATTATACTTCTCAAAAAGAAGGGAAATTAGAGGCAAAAAACTCCATTTAATGCATTAGTTAGGGTTGTTCCACAGCGACAAAAGCGATGAAATTCGGTGTTAGGTTGAAGGCCCCTTTGGACCCCTCCCGCCCACACCCCCAACCGTTTTGGCTGAAACTGTGACCCTTATGCTAGCATACCCAATTACAGGCTCAGATATGTACCTTCTTCGGGACTGCAGTACAATCTTTCTCCAGGGGCACCAAGCCAGGTCTCCAAAATGAACCCTTAAAACTCTATAAGAGACCTTAGGTATATTCTTACCTTTTCCAAGCTTAGTAATACAATCAAGATTTTCAAACAGCAGTCAGACTTAACCACCTATACATCACGTGCAAAAAGAACTGAATGACACCCAGGCAGTATTTCCAAGAAATGGTTGTTTACTTAAAGATAATAAAAACATGTAAAATTAACACAGAACAATATATTATATAGCTTGCAATCTTACAAAACAAAAAGGAAGTTTCATAAAAACACTCCTACCACAAAGACTTAATTGCTTTCTATTACCTGTCTAAGTGCTCTCCCAGTCAGTCTGTTTCATATGTGTCCATTCCATGCTATGTTTCATTCTTAACTCTATCTGTCCCCACCCCCCTTTGATGAGGTCAGCTAGAACCTCCCCAGTTTTAACATTCTTGCATCAGTGTCTCTAAGGATGTGTCATATGCTTTAAAAAAAATATGTAACTAGCCATTTCCCAAAGATGACATTCTTTAATCAAACATTTCTCTTTGAACTTAACGATCCCACACTCATGTCCCTTATTTTCAGATACGTGAGAAAACCATTAATAGTCAGTCCAGTGGCGACTTCTTCCTGCTACGTCATAAAAGTCATATATGTGGGACACTTCAAAGGCAGCACAGGTTATGAGGGCCATAAACTGTCTCTCTAGAAGGATATCTTAATTAATGGTTGTCCTGGTCTGTTTAATAACATCCTGTAGTTCCAGTTACTGACTTTTAAAGTTACAGGCTAAATCTGCCAACTTGTGTGAGACAGTTTCATACAATAATCATAAGCAAGGGGGCAGAGCATCACAATGCTCCCCCTTCACCTGTTTTGTGTGTGTATATATACATGCCTCTACATATAATATTTTTCTTTTCATCCCCTTCTGCTCTTCTTCCCCTCCCCTCCCTTTTCCCTCTGCTTTGGATACCTCCTTTCATCTCTAAGCAGTGTATAATTACTTCTTTGTGTGTATAGCTTTAAGGTGTAACTGCATAATTTTACATGTATTTGCATATGATTAACTTACTACATAAGAAAGCGACTTATGGTTGTGACCATTACATCTTGATAAAGAATCAGAGTGACATGAAACAGTGACACTCGCTGAGCAAGGGTGCTACTGCTTTATTTGATTTCAAATAAAAGTGTTATCGGCTCCTAGGCCTAGGAGTGTTTCTTGTGTTTGGATGAGCAGCCAGAGAGTTTCTTTCAAATAAGGGAATTCTGCTTTTTAACTGTAATGGTCAGCAACCTATAGCCCAGATATATGATGCTGTCAAAGCCATTATAGCAGGATATATTGTTATATACAATAGAAAACTAAAGAAAAAGGAGCAAAGCTGAGAACAAGAATAGGAAAAAAGAAGGCCTCTTCAATGGACCAGCAGGACAGCCTAGGCTGCCTTGCAGGTGACCCAGTTCTGGAATGCATTCCAGTCACTGTGTCAAGAGGCAGACCAGGCTGCGGTAACTGTCGAGCGGCAACCCTTGTGACTGGGCCAGGAAGCTTACTCTCACTACAGGGGTGCTGTATGCATAAAAGGCTGATGGAAGCAATGCTCTTTCCATGGATTGAGGGAGAAATCAATGGAGAAAATAGGAGGTAAAACCCCTATACCTTCCGAACAATGCGGAATATTCCTGAACAGGGTACATTCCTGCTACCTGGTTATATCCCTGGAATGACAGCAGGAGTGTGGGGATAAAATATGATACAAAAAAAGAACTGGACAAGACTTAAAAAGTTTGGACATGTTTAAAGCAGGGTCCAATGCAATACAGTCAGCAGTGAGAAGAGAAACAAATTACTGAAACAAGATATTTTTAATGAAGAAGTAGAACAATATGCTTAAATATGACATAGTTTTTCTCATTAAGGAAAGAAATCTGGGAGATTATGAGTTTATACCATAAGAAAACAATGGGAGAAAAAGCTAGTTATTAATATTAACAATAATCTTGGTTTAGCAGTTCTTGGAGTTGCATTTGAGGAGTATTTCAAGACACTGTATCAGTGGTTGCAGGGTCACTGGATAGTTTGATACCATCTGTTGGACCAACACATGTCTTCTACAAAGGTGGTTTAGTACACAAGCTTTTGGGGCCCCCCAGGTCCCTCCTTTAGGTGTAATAGCAATCTAAGCAAAAGAAGCTGATGTTATATACACTGTGATGCATTGTTTCAAAATAATTTATGACATGATAGTGAAAAGACTTAAAAGGAAAGGTGGGTGGATAATGAACTGGAACAGGTTTATAGCTGTGCAGGGATGTTTGGCAGGAAGTGCTGAGATATTTGTAAGAGAGGCTGAATGGATGCCTTGAAGTGTTAATTTGAAAGGTAAACCACATGAAAACACAGCACAGATGCTCCTAGGTTTGCACAGCCCAAAACGAACACTGGAGCAAGAAAAAGGCTAGCAAATGGGAGTTGCAAAATTACAAAGGTTTATTATTAAACTGAAAGTGCAAAGTGCATCACGCAAGTGACTAGAAACTGCCCTTGCTAGTGCCTGTGTGCATTGGGAGCACTCCTGATCCTTGTTTGGGGGGGGCATCGCTTTGTAGTAATCACTTAAACAGTGGTGTTAAACATGTTTCCTATTTATTTTAATTAATGTAATAATCAGCATCGTTCCCTTAAAGAGCCAATGCACACTGCTAGTTTCGTACTCGAGATAAAAATTTGACACAAAAACTAGTATATACTGTACATCTGTCCGGTAGCACTGCAGACTGACATAGTAAACATGATTAATTATAAGTGAGCATTAAGTGCAAATATGTGAATTAAAATATGGACAATGATAATAAACCACATATTGTGTATAAGTAATTAAACTGAAATGGCATCAACCTTACGGTAATTCATAATTCATAGGAAAATCTGTCTTCAGCAATTTGCTGAGTCTGTCCCCCTTTTCATTTTGGGCACATATTCCGCTGCTGCAAAGTTCAGACATTTAGGGCCTTATTCTGATTTGCTCTGTAGTGTACCCCAAGTGCACTTCTGGCATTCCCATTTTTGATTGCCCTTGTATGTTCGAGCATTCTCACCTTTAGCTGCCTGGTGGTCCTTCCCACATTAATCTTGTGGCAGGAACACCAGGCATCATAAACAACCTATCCCGTGAAACAGCTTGCAAATTGTCTCACCTCCACCAATTTAAGGGTTTGGCCCACATTCGGAAACTTCCCTTGTATGGCATATTGACATGCCAAGCATCTCTTGCATGGGAAGAAGCCTTGTGGCCTAGCTGTCAGTTGCATCTCAGTACTTGCTTGATTTGTTCCCATAGTGTGGCTCTCGGGGCAGCCCTGCCCCTGGGGCAGCACCCTTTAGCTCCTCCTCCAGCTTACTCCTATTGGTAGATTTCACCCACTGGCAGCAGTGCCCCTGGGGCAGCAGCCTCGCACTCCACCTCCCACTTATTCCTATTGGTGGATTTCATCCCCTGCCCCCAGGGCAGCAACTTGTAGCTGTTACTTCCCACAAATCTGATTGTTGCAAGTCTAAGGAATTGAGGGTTTTAAGTGTAGATGAGAATGTTATGAAAATGCTCCCCCCAACAATGTGCATTGCTTGTCTTTGAATTTTGGTGGTTCAAGGTCCAAAAAAAATATATATATTACATATTGTATATTATAAGGGAGAGGGACATGTGGGGAGTGGTGCAGTGCACTGGCTGTGGGGCAGCGGTTTTCCGGGAGACATTCTGGAAACTGCGCTGCTGTCCTATTTGCAGGCAACTGTCAGCTCTGAGGGAGGAGATTGCCCACCTCCAGGCTGAACTGACAAGGACTAAGGAGGCCTCCCCCACCCAAAGAGCACCACTGCCACAACCACTGCCTCAGAGGTTGCCAAGTATGAAGAGCAGTTGGACCACAGTGGGTTCTGGGAGGGTGCAGGTGGTGGAACAGAGGTGAAGCCCCCTAGCTGTACCTCTACACAAATCATACGCCAGTCTGGCAGAGCAAGGTTCCTCTATGATGGCACCCTCAGTGGAGACCAAGAAGAATGCTGAGGACATCCACAGGGGAGACCCACAAAAGGGTGGCAAGGGACACCACAGGGGAAGGAAACAGCTTCTGATAGGGGACTCAATTGTTAGGGGGGTAGAACTGGGGAAGGGATAGGTGAGGGAAGTAAGGTACCTGCCTGGTGCCATGGCTTGGAGGGACAAGAAGTGAATCCTCACAATTGCAGAAGCAGCATCACAGGAGAGGGAAGTAGATATCATTGTCCACCTTGGGACAAATGACCTAGTTAGGCATGGAATCAGTGCAGTACAGGATGAATTTGTGGAGTTGGGGAGGGGCCTCAGACAGGTAGCAAGCACGGTTACCTTCTCAGAGGTGCTGCCAGTCCATGTCAGGGATGAGGCTAGGGTACTGCACACCTTGCAGTTACTGAATGGTTGCAAAACTGGTGCAGAGCACAGGGCTTTGGCTTCATTGGGGACTGGGGGTACACCTGGAGAGATGAAGGTCTATACTGGCATGATGGTCTGCATCTGTCCATGAAGGGAACCAGGCTCCTAAGTGACAGGTTTAAATGCTTCCTTGGCAAGCTTTTAAACTAGCCAAGGGGGGAGGTGCTGACAAGAGGCAGGAAGTTTCAAGCCTCCCCCCACAAAACATGGCAGGTAGTAAGGTAAACACTGAGGTACAGAGCTCAACAGAGGGCAGGACGGGGGTAAATGGAAAAATAGACAAGGGCAATAAGAGCAGGGATGGGGGAAAAAAGGATAAAGCCAACATTAAATGGAGGGCAATGAGTACCAATGCCCGTAGTCTGGGAAACAAGCTTCCTGAACTAGTAGCCCTGATGGAAGATGAAAAATTGGATATTGTGGCAGTCACGGAAACATGGTACACAGAGAACCATGACTGGGATGTCAACATACCGGGGTACACAGTCTACAGAAGGGACAGGGAGGGTAAAAGAGGAGGTGGAGTAACTCTATACGTAAGGGAAGGGATCAAAGCTACAGAACTAAAAAGTAAAGGGGGAGGACAAGAGGCACTCTGGGTCACCTTGGAGACTGGGAATGGCATCACAATCCATACAGGGGTTGTATACAGACCCCCGTCTCAAGGGGAGGAAACGGACAAGAAAATGATGGAGGACATTCTCAAAATGGCTGAAAAGGGGGAGATACTGTTGATGGGGGACATGAATATGCCAGATGTTAACTGGATGACATGTACTGCAGCCACATCCAAGAGCAGGGTCATTCTTGATGCCCTGCAGGGCAGGCTCAGACAGCTAGTGTTGGAACCCACTCAGGAGGGAGCAATACTAGACCTGGTACTCTCAAATGGAGAGGATCACAAATTTAGAAGTCAGTAGACATCTGGGAACAAGTGACCACTGCACAGTGTGCTTACAGTAAGCACAACCATGGAGACAAGCCATACAAAAACAAGGATACTGGACTTTAGAAGGGCCGACTTTGGCAAAATGGGTGAATACCTGAGGAATGCTCTAGCAAATGGCCAAAAAGGAGAGGTGGAAGAAAAATGGAGAAAAATCAAAACTGCTATCATAGAGGCAACAAGCCTTTGTGTGAAACAAATAAAGAAAACAAAGCGGAGTAAAAAACCACTATGGTTCTCAAAAGAGGTGTCAGGGAAGGTTAAGGAGGAAAAGGCTGCATTCAGAAAGTATAAGGAATCACAGAAGAAGCACAACAGGGAACTGTATCAATTAAAGCAGAAAGAAGTGAGGAAGGCAGTCAGAATAGCAAAGGCCCAAACCAAGGAAAAAATAGCCAACTCAGTTAAGAAGAGGGATAAAACCTTCTATAGGTACACTAGGGAGCATAGAAAGGTTAAGGGAGGAATAGTGAAGATTAATAAAGGAGAGAGGAGGTGGGCAGAGGGAGACAATGAAAAGGCAGATATACTGAATGAATACTTTTGCTCAGTATTCACAAAAGAAGGTGAAGAGGAGTTACCTAAACCAGACAATAGAAGCACTCTGGGTAGGGGGGTTGACACCAGTCCATTTACAGAAGAAAGAGTCCTGAAAGAACTCCTAAAACTCAAGGTGGACAAAGCAATGGGGCCTGATGGGATTCACTCCAGAATCCTAAAAGAACTAAGGGAGGACCCAGTGACACCACTGACCACACTTTTTAACAAATCACGGGAGGATGGGATGGTACCTGAGGACTGGAGGAGGGCAGATGTGATTCCCTTCACAAAAGTGGGAGCAAGGCAGAAGCAGGAAACTACAGACCTGTAAGTTTGACCTCAGTGGTAGGCAAAATGATGGAATCACTTCTGAAAGAAAGAATTGTTGAGTATCTAGAGGCCAGTGGGGCACAGGACCCAAAGCAGCATGGATTTACAGCAGGAAGGTCATGTCAGATGAATCTAATTGATTTCTTTGACTGGGTGACCAAAGTAATAGACCAGGGAGGGGCTGTGGATATGGCCTACCTAGACTTTAGCAAGGCATTTGACACAGTCCCGCAAAAGACTAATAATCAAAGCCAGCCTGGGAGTGGGTTCCAGGGTGGTAGCCTGTAGCAAACTGGCTGCACAACAGGACACAGAAGGTAATAGTGAATGGAACACATTCCGAAGAAAGGCGGGTTACTAGTGGAGTACCTCAGGGCTCAGTACTGGGTCCAGTCCTCTTTAACATCTTTATAGGTGACATTGCAGAGGGTCTGGAGGGAAAGGTATGCCTCTTTGCAGATGACACAAAGATCTGTAACAGAGTTGATACACAAGGTGGGGGGTAGAAAGGATGAGAATTGACTTGGCAAGGTTGGAGGAATGGTCAGACATATGGCAACTTAGATTCAATGCAAAGAAGTGCAAAGTAATGCACCTGGGAAACAAAAACCCAGAAGAAGAGTACACAATAGCAGGGGAGGTACTAACAACAACAAAAACGGAAAGGGACTTGGGGGTAGTCATATCAGATGACCTAAAGGTGGGTAGCGATGTGAGAAGTCAGTAAGGAGAGCAGAGGGATACTGGGATGCATAGGACGGGCATCACAAGTAGAAAAAGGGAAGTGGTTATCCCTCTGTACAGACAGTTGGTGAGACCCCATCTGGAATACTATGTGCAGTTTTGGAGACCCCATCTACGCAAGGACATAGACAGGATGGAAGCAGTCCAGAGGAGAGCAACTAAAATGGTGCAGGGTCTGCATTAGAAACCATATGAAGAGAGACTGAGAGAGCTTAATATGTATACCCTTGATGAAAGGAGGGATGGGGACATGATAGAAACTTTTAAGTACCTCAAGGGAATCAACAAAGTCCAGGAGGGTAGCATCTTTCAGAAAAAGAGATGTGTAAGAACAAGGGGGCACAATTTAAAGATAGAGGGGGGACGGCTCAGGGGTAATGTGAGGAAATTTTTTTTCAAGGAGAGAGTGGTGGATGCATGGAACCGCCTTCCTGGGGAGGTTGTTGGGTCTAAAACAGTGGGGGAATTCAAACGTGCATGGGACAGACATAAGGCAATTGTAGTGGGGGGTTGCAGGAAGTAGGCTGTTGGTTAACTAGAATCTGCAGCTTATCCAATAGGAAGGGAAATGGGCAGACTGGGTGGGCCAAGTGGTCCTTATCTGCCGTCAAAGTCTATGTTTCTATGTAAGGTGTATGTCTGTCTGCATTCAAAAGAGCCAGACTTCAAGGGTTCAAATCTTAACCAGGGACATTTTTTTTGTGCTTTATGTCAAATTCAGTTGTGAGCATTTAATCATATAAGAGTCACAAAACATTATCTTTTTTTTAATATTGCTAAATTAAGACAGACGTATGCAAGATAATATATTTTATTTATAAATTGTAATAAATGGGGCAGTATCATGATGATTGGTTACTGGTGCTGCTCTGGGGCAGTGCCATGATGGTTGGTTTCTGTTGGCTGCCCCTGGGGCAGTGCTCTTGCTGCCCCTGGGGAAGCGCCTGTCTTACTGGTTCTTATGGGCAGCCCCTGGGGCAATGTCCTCTCTGCTCCTGTGGCAGTGCCTGTGTAATTGATTCCTGTGGGCTGCCCTTGGTGCAGTGTCCTCACTGCCTCTGGGGCAGTGCCTATGTAATTGGTTCCCATTGGTTGCCCCTTGGGCAGTGTCATTACTGACACTGGGGCAGTGCCTGTGTAATTGGTTCCCATGGGCTGCCCCTGGGGCAATATCCTCGCTGCCCCGGGGCAGTGAATGTGTAATTGGTTCCTGTGGGCTGCCCCTGGGGCATTGTCCTTGCTGCCCTTGGGGCAGGATCCTCGCTGCCCCTGGGGCAGTGCCTGTATAATTGGTTCCTGTGGGCTGTCTCTGGGGAGTGTAAGGGTGCTGCCCCAGGGGTGCTTCCCCGAGGGCAGTGCTGCCAGTGGGTGAAATCCACCAATAGGAGTAAGCTGGAGGAGGAGAAGCTAAAGGGTGCTGCTCCAGGGGCAGTGCTGCCCTGAGAACTGTGCTATGGGAACAAATCACACTCGAGCTTCTGTGTAGTGGCTCTGGGTTAATAAGTCACCTAAATTCTGACCTCTGGGTAACATAGAAACATAGAATTTGACGGCAGATAAGGACCGCTTGGCCCACCCAGTCTGCCCATTTCCCTACCTACTGGATAAGCTGCAGATCCTAGTTAACCAGCAGCCTACTTCTTCCTACCCCCACCCCCCAGAACTGCCTTATGACTATCCCATGCATGCTTGAATTCCACCACTGATTTTGACTCCACAATCTCCTCCGGAAGGCCGTTCCATGCATCCACAACCCTCTCTGTGAAAAAATACTTCCTTAAATTACCTTTGAGTCGCCCCCACCTCTATCTTCAAATTGTGCCCTCTTGTTCTTGCACACCTCTTTTTTTGAAAGATGCTACCCTCTTGGACTTTGTTGATTCCCTTGAGGTAGGTTACTCTAACATTCTGTCCTACTGCATCCCTGATTGATGGATCTGAAAGTAGTATGTGGCAATTCATTGTGACAATATTTCTGACCCTTGATGCCAAGGGTGTAAATTGTGTCACAAATAGCACAGGAGAACCCCTTACCACTTTTTTATTCTTAGGAGTCAGTAAAGACTCCCTTGGGGTATTTTAAGCTTTCTTGTAAGCCTTGGTTAACACATTCTGGGAATAACCCCTTTCTAAGCACACTTCCTATGCCCAAATGACTGCTCCTCAAATTTCTCCACTGTGTTTTTTCACTTTTGACCTGAGGAAGAGAGTTTCACCTCTCAAAAGCTAGTCTTAAAAATAATTTTGTTAGTCCAATAAAAGGTATCACCTGCAACATATTTGTTCTCTACATTGTTGACTGGACTAACACGGCTACCACATCTCTCTTTTTTTTACATCCACTGTGGCACAATTCCATCTAATATGAAGGAACCACCCCTCTACCCCCAGGGATACTATTAATCAGAGATGGGGCATGTGCACACTATCAGACCTGAGCAGTGCATTTCCAGCAGTTTGTTTCCCCCAAAAAAGTGGCACTGTGAATTCTTCTCATGCCACCTACACTGAAAAGAAGATTCAGAAACTCTGTCTTCTCTCTGCTCATCTGGAAAGTAAATTGCAAATTAAATTTATTGACATTCAGCCACCTTAAGAATGCCTGAACTTTTTCCCTGAGGCCAAACCAGATACAAATAATTTAATTAATCTATCAGTGCCATCTGACTATCCCCCAAGTGTGGATTTATTGCTGAATCAAACATGTTTTTCCTCCCAACAGGCCAGGTACAAATTACCATAAGAAGGGGCCATAGTGGGGATATATTATGAAAGACTGAAACTCAGTATCCTGAGTTTCAGTAGCCTGACACTGAACGCCTGACAGTCAATATCCTGACAACCTGTGGCAGAGTGTTTTTACATGTTAAGGGGGGTCTTCACCCCATGCAGCCCCCTTACTACAGAGAACAAACTCCGCTGCTGGCAATTACTGACTGTCGGGATATTGAGTTTTGGGCAATTGATCTTGGGCTCCTGAAACTTGGGATTCTGACAGTAGGTCTTTCGCAATACTCCCTATGGGGGCTCCCATTGCTGTACCCAGGACCAAGTGGTAGAAAACATCTTCAAACACAAAATAATGGTGCTTAAGAATATAATCCTCAGCCTGGAGAAGAGAGTCAGATGGCACTGCTGGGGTCTGGTTCTGATTTCTTAGAAGAAAATGTTGAATAACTTTAATTCCCAAATCATGGAGTATGCTGGTATAAAGCGATGTGACATCTATAGTCACAAACCAATATGTGTCCTGCCATATGACATTCTGTATTTGTTAAGAATATCCATTGCATCTTGGAAATAGGTCAGTGTCCAAAAAATGATTTCCATAAGAAAGAAATCTACATATCTGTATAAATTCACAGACATCAAGCCTGTTACTGAGACTGTAGGATAGCCAGGTGTTTTCAAAGGACTTGTGCATTTTGTGAAGAACATCGAAAGTAGGTTGTACAAGATGTTTCACATTAATGAAATTGTGTTCAACAAAACAAATCTGGCCTCTCCAGAGTGCCTCATTTACTAGTGTGTCCAGCTTTTCTTTGAATGTAGTAGTGGGGTCACATGACTGAGTTTTATGGTGACTCTTGTCACCAAGTTGCTGCAGCACCTCTGCTTTGTACTTATCTTTTGACATTTCCACCCTTGTCAGCCTGTTTAATAAATATATTAGTCATATTTCTGAATTCTTCAGTGGCTTGCTTCCCAAGGGTGGAAATGTTGTGGTAATAATCAACTGGCCCAGTATCTGAAAACGGTTTTTCAACTTCTGCATCTACTAATCACTGAAACAGAAGCTGGTATTTGATTCATTTGGGGGTTAAAGACAGATCTGGGTTTAAAGCCACTATTTTTCAAAAAGCTGTAACACTTTCACTGGTCTCACCCCTATCAGTGTCCATTTCAGCATTCTCATTTGCCAGAATATTACATGCCAAGTCCAGATTTAAATCAGCTTCATCAGTACTTGAGTGCAGAAGAGAAGGCACATGTGTGATGAGATTACCAGTTCTTTAGTTTTCCACACCAAGGGTACTTTCTACATCTTGGCCTTCTTCATTCAAAGAAGATTCTAGAGTCCTGTACAAATACTGATTCTGGTCCCTGTAGTGTACTTAGGCAATAACAACTGAGAGGCCGATAATTTCTGAGGGATTACCAACAAATCGTTGGGGAAATTGGTGCATCTCGGGTTGCCTCCCTCCAGCCAGTCATTAATCCAAGGAAATGACCAGCTTCAAGGTTGTTCTTGTGATTATAAGTCTAATCGCAATAACAACTTTCATTTTTGCCAGTTTTATTTAGGTTTTAGCTGTGTGATGCGAGCTGTGCGTGACACACAATGTTAGTCTGCAGCTGGATTGGTTATTTCCAAGATGTTAATGATTTATCCAGTAGCTAATCTGGAGCCTCATTAGGCTCATGAATAATTAATTAGACTTATAATCATAAATGTATGCTTCTGTACACGTTTAACAGTTTAGTACTGACTTTAAAGTGATCAGGTTTTGGCACTGGAATAAATCCTAACTCCTTCAAGAATACACCAGTCTGAAATGGAGATAAAACCACATGAGACAAGTTTATTACTTCTTTTGGTGGACTGTTCTCATTGATTTCATCATGGGTTGTTGGTTCTGTGCTGTTTTTTTGTTTTGTTTTGTCTTTTCCCACACCCTTGTTTTTTTTTCCTTTGTTTTTTTCCTCCTGGGGAGGAGGTTGAGGTGGATGAACATCCATATTCACTATCCTGTCCTCCCACCTCTAAAAAAGTCACTGAGTTTTCTGGGCAGAAATGAAGTGAAGACTCTGTGTTATTATCAGATGCAGCATTTTCTCTGCTGGTATTACTTTTTTTTTTATTATTTTATTTTGCCAGAAGTGCTTATGGCTCTTTGAACATCCCCTACTGTGGCTTCTTGATGTCTGCCAACTGTAAACATGCTTATTTTCAAACTCTTTTAAGTCTCTAATAAACTTATTTCTTTTTTCCTTAGAGACTTCTCTCTCACATTTCTCCACCCTTTCATTTACTTTGCGTTCCAGTCCTGCAAAATCTATATTATTTCTATATTTATTTGATTCTTCTTTCAGTTCCAAAATTTATCTTTGTATCTCCATCTGAGTCATATTATCCTCCTTAATTAAGATACCCATTAACACAAAGCTGCAGTCACTCAGGTTTTCTTCCCCCCATACTTCCTTCTTGTGTGAATTTTGTTGGTTCCAAATAGGGCACTTTTAATAATTGTACTCACCTGTGTATCCTTTTAACTTCAATGTACTTTTGTAATGTGGATCATATGTGAGTGCAGGTCTTATATGATGTTTAAATAAGTGTATATACAAGATGTAAGACCTGCACCCACATATGCACAGAGACCACCACTGAAACAGGACAGAACAGCACAATAAAAATGAATGGATCCGGCACATGTCAATCAAGCAATATGGTTTACCTAATTCAGTACAAAAAGTGCACAAATGGATCTATATAGGTTAAACAAGGCAACCACTGAAAACGAAGATGAACCACCACTGACACACAATATCAACCTAGATTATATGCACACCAGTTGGATAGCATTTTTCCCAACCAGACCATTCCTTCTTGGACCCGTCTTTCCTAATGCTAAGCGGCAACTGCAAAAACACTCAAGAGAGATGGACATGGGAATTAAAATATGTTAAACACTGTAACTAGAACTGTATCAGGCTCAACTGGAGCACTAGATTTATGATATACTATGGAAAACTCTAATACTGTATGCCACTTTCTACAAATACAATTTTTCTTTCTGTGACCCCCCCCCTGCACTTTGTGTATCTCAGGTTATTACTACTCTATGTTCTTGTAAGGATACCTTTCAAATGAACACTTCAAGGCATCCATTCAGCCTGTCTGATGAATATTGTAGCACTTCCTGCTAAACATCCCCTCACAGCTATAGACCTGTTCCTATTCATTGCCCACCCATGCTTCCTTTTAAGTCCTTCTCACCCTTCCTTTTAAGTCCTTTTTTTATTTTTGATCTGGCCACCCTCTTCCCTGAAGGGAGTTCAGCCCATGCCCGCACAACGTTAATGCCCAGGCTTACCCCCCTGGGTGGGGCTGCCAGGTGGGCACCACTCCCTTGGTCATTGGTAGCTTGCCCTGGCTTACCCCCCAGGGTGTGGCCATGGGAGTAGGATCCCCCCTGGCAGACACTGGTGGCAGTGGGGACAGTGATGGAAGAGGGCATCATGCTCGGGGGACCAGATTTTTTTGTGGACTTGCGGCAATCTGGGGGTGGGGACATGCAATGATGGCCAGCGTCTGCCTCACCCCCTTGTGTTATGGTGCCAGCAGCGGCAGTACCCCCAGCCTCTGTCAGAGATTCATAATGCACTGGACACTCTTCCCCCCCTCCCCGGAGAAGGAGAGCAGTCCCTAGGATGCTCAATCCTTCTTCCCCCAGCCGATCCTCTGACTCCCGAGTATGTCTCTGAACCCAGGATGTCGGCACCACAAGCAGAAACCCTGCTGCTGCGCCAGCGGGCTGGCAGGCCCCCTTTTAACTCCCTTTAAGTCTTCTCACTATCCTGCCATAAACTGTTTTGAAACAATGCATTGCAGCGTATCTAACCTCAGCTTCTTTTGCTTAGTTTGCTATTACGTATGAACATATGAACATACAAAATTTGCCAGCAGAAAAAGGCCTAGAGGTCTATCAAGTCTGCTCGAATGTGCAGCTAGCACCCCTTATTCTGCAGCTGCCCCTTCCTTCCATCCTTCCCCTCCATTGACCCTCCCCCTTGTCCTGTCCCATACCCTTTTGAAGCAGCCCACTGTTCTACCGGATACCACTTCTGCAGGTAATGCATTCCACCCAGCTACCACCCTCTCTGTAAAAAAGTGTCTCCTCATCTCCCTCCTGAACCTTCCTCCCTCCAGTATCATATCATGGCCCCTGGTGTCCCTCCCCTCCCTTACTTTGAACAGCCCCTCTGTACCTGTCTTGTTTATTCCTTTCATGTACTTAAAGGTTTCAGTCATGTCCCCCCGTCCCTCCTCTCCTCCAGCAAGTACATGTTCAAGTCCCTCAGCTTCTTCTTGTATGAGAAGCCCCCCAGCCCCTTGATCATCTTTGTCACCCTGCACTGCACCCCCTCCAGTAACTTAATGTCCGTTTTCAGATATCAAGCATTTCGCACGCAGTACTCCAGGTGCGGTTTAACTAATGACCTTTACAGTGGCAGAATCACCTCCTCCCTCCTCGAAGATATACCCCTTGCAATGCAACCCAGCATTTTGTTGGCCTTTACACCTGAAGAAGGGACCTGTGGGACCCGAAAGCTTGTGTACTTTACCAGCTTTGTACAAGATATATGTTGGACCAACAGAAGGCATCAAATTATCTAGTGACTCCTGTACCAAGGGTGAATAAGCTAAAATATATTTTTACTAAGACAGTATGTCAAAAGACTTCTTGGGTCAATAACAAATCAACAATTAGTACTTGGCCAATAGTTGCCTGCCAAAGATGGAAATGGATTTAGGGATCTTTACACAATACAAAATTAAAAAGACCATAAAAGATCTAGCTAAAGGGCAAAACTCCAGGAAAAGATGGCTTTGCAGCCAAATTTTGTATGACTTTTGCAGATATTTTATCTCCATGGCTGGCTAACATTGTTTCAGGAGCTGTCAGAGGGCATCGATGTGGCACCCTGCTTTTTGGAAGCCATAGTTCATTAAACAAAATGAAGAGCTGCTATATCCTTAAAGGTACAGGTCAATCACCATGTTAAATAAAGACTATACAGTCCTGCTGCTTCCTGCAGCAGAGGAGGGAGGGGGGGAGATATGATAGAAACTTTCAAATACCTTAATGGACTAAATAAGGTGAAAGAGTGTAACATGTTTTGGTATAAGAAAAATAGCAGGACAAGAGGACATGATATGAGGTTAGAGGGAGGCCGATTGAGGTGTAATGTGAGAAAATTCTTTTTCACAGAAAGAGTGGTAGATACATGGAACAGCCTGCCCAGGGAAGCAATGGAATTGAGTACAGTAAAGGGCTTCAAGACAGCATGGGATATGCACAAAGGAATAATACAGATGAGTAAGACTAAAGTGGGCCAGTGTTCAGAATAGGGACATATGGCAACAACAACCAGGTTGAAAACAAAATGGGCAGACTAGATGGGCCTGGCAGTCCTTATCTGCCAACAACTGCTATGTTTCTGTGTTTCTACTGTAACTAAAACATTACGCAATAGAATAGCAGACCAGGTCCCAAATTATATTCATAAAGATTAAACACATTTTGCGAAAGGAGGTACAATTTTTCAAGAAATCAGAAAGTGCAATATGCCATTAATTCATAGAAACATAGAAACTGCCGGTAGATAAGGACTGTCAGGCTCATCCAGTCTGCACAAAAGCCCTATACTAGTTTGTGGCCTCTGACCCTACTTTGTCAATGGCTTTTCATCCCTCCTTCCCACCTCTAAGGTACCCTTATGCCTGTTCCATGCATGTTTAAAACCTTCCATTGTACTCTCCCCCACCACCTCCTGTGGCAGTCTATTCCATGTGTCCACCACCCTCTCTGTGAAGAAAACCTTCCTCACATTTCCCCTCAGCCTGCCACCTTCCCATTTCATATCCTGCCCCATCATTCTTGTACTTCTCTTATATTGGAAGATGTCTCCCCCCTGCACCTTGTTAATGCTCTTAAGGTACTTGAATGTTTCTATCATGTCATCCCAATCTCTCCTCTCCTCCAGCGAGTACATATTGAGGTCCTTTAGTCTCTCCTCATATGTTTTCTGGTGTAAGCCCTGTGCCATCTTAGTCGCCCTTCTCTGGACCACCTCCACCCTGTCAATGTCCTTATGAAGGTGTGGCCTCCAGAATTGCACACAGTACTGTAGGTGAGACCTCACTAGCGTTTTGTATAATGGCATCACCACCTCTAGCCTTCTGCTAGTGATACCTCTGCCTATGCACCCCAGCATCCACTAGCCCTCCCTGCAGTCTTTACATGCTGCTTAGACACCTTTAGGTCATCCGAAATGATAACCTCCAGGTCCCTTTCTTCTTTGGTGATAGTCAGCAACTTCCTTCCATCCTGTAGCTCTCGCCAGGGTTCCCTCATCCCAGGTGCATTATTTTGCACTTCTTGGAATTGAACCTTTGTTGCCACACTTCAGACCATTTTTCAAGCTTCTCCACGTCCCTTCTCATTTTTTCCACCCCATCCGGAATATTCACCCCATTGCAGATCTTGGTATCATCTGCAAACAAGCAGACCTTTCCCTTCAGTCCTACTGCAATGTCACTAATGAAGACATTAAACAGGACTGACCCAAGGACTGATCCCTGAGGTACTCAGCTGATCACTACCTCTCCCCTGATTGAATCCTATTTACCACCACCCTCTGCTTCCTGTCCAATAACCAGTTCCTAACTCAGTTTACCACCTTGTGCCCGACATCCAGACTACTCATTTTGTTTACCAGCCTTTTGTGTGGGACGGTGTCGAACGCTTTGCCGAAATTGATGTAGGCGACATTTACCACTCCCCCCCCCAATTTACTTCCCTTGTCACCCAGTCAAAAAAAAATCTATCAGATTCGTTTGACGTGACCTTCCTGCTGTGAACCCATGTTGCCTCAGATCCTGGGCACTGCTGGATTCCAAGTGTGCTACTATTCTTTCTTTAAGCAGTGCCTCCATGATCTTACCCACTACTGAGGTGAGGCTGACTGGCTATTGTAGCCTGCTTTCTCCCTATTACCACGTTTGTGTAGAGGGACTACATGTGCCCTCTTCTAGTCCTCTGGAACCACTCCTGTGTTGAGTGACTCTGTGAACAGTGCTGCCAGAGGCACCACTAGCTCTCTTAATATCCTTGGTTGTATGCCATCTGGCCCCATTGTTTTGTCCACCTTCATTTTTGAGAGCTCCTGCAGGACTCTCTCCACTGTGAATGGACTTGTGTTTACCTCTCCCCCCCTTCATGTTTGTTACCCAGCTGTGGTCCCTGACCCTCCCACTCTTTAAGGAATACTGAATAAAAATATTTGTTCGGTATATCTGCCTTTTCCATGTCTCCCTCCTTACACTCCTCTGTATCCCCTTTGAGCCTTACAATTGCCCCCTCCCCCGGTCTTCCTTCTTGCGCTAATGTACCTATAGAATGCCTTGTCCCTTTTTTTCACTGTCTACGCTAATCTTTCTTCAGTCTTCACCTTTGCTCTCATAACAGTCTTCCCTGCTTCCCTTATATTCCTTAGGTACACCTCCCTGTCCTCCTCCCTTTGAGTCTCCTTATTTCCTGAAACCTGCCCTTTTTGCCCTTACCTTGTCTGCCACCTCTCGAAAATTTAATAAAGGACTGTCAAGGGCAGGCTGTTCCCTGGCCCTTGATGCAAGAAGAGCATGCAGCCTTCTAGAATGGCCTTATATAATGGCCTTGTTAGAAGTTTGAGGCTTTATAAATAATGGATTTTTAAAAATATTTTTAAGCAACCACATTGTCTCAATAAATCATGTTCTTTCTTTTAACAATCCTTTAACACATGTATTTTAATGCATACTGGTGTGAAACAAGGTTGCCCTCTCTCCCCTCTGCCATTTAATTTTTCTTTGGAACCATTTCTAAAGAGATAATGTTTGTAGCCATGCTAATCCTTGGACTGCTAGAGGATCTGTTGCAGATTATGATACTTTTTATTGGACCAACAAAGAAATTGTGCATAGATGTTACAGTACAGAAGAGTTCTGTGCCACATAGGTTGCTTCGTCAGGTTATGAACTAGCTGAGGAAAGGGCAGGACATAGATTTGACACCTTGAGACTATAGATGTGCCACAGTAAATTGTAGAGGTATGAGAAGGGTCTAAGGTAGGGGTTAAAAAACTATAAAGTTTTAGGGAGACACACACACACAGTTTTGCTATGTGACTAAATAACAGAACAATCTCACTACATAAGTTATGGTGCTACAGTATTAAATGGGTCAAAGGTCCCCACAGTGTATCATGAATTAGAAAAAATAATGAAATTAAAGGGGTTTAATTACTGGCATATTGGAAACAAAATTAAATAGAAACCAAGGGACCATCAACCCTAGTTAATGCAAGAAACTGAGTTTTTTTTCTAAGATTTCTGGATATAAGCTAAAGAAAGAAAACTATGTGATTTTGCCACTTGCTAAATGTTCAAAAGAAAGAAACAATTAAAGACAGTATGAAATGTCTGTAAATTATCATCTCTTCAAAAGGTCATAATGCAGTATGATTACATTAACTGTAACCTGATTCCAGTACCACTGAGTATTATATTGTAAGTTACTTTTTGTAAATATAATACAATATCAGTGTCTTACTAGGAAGAAACATAGAAGATGATGATAATACCTAGAATAAGTTTCATGTTATGAGCTCTAGAGGGAGTGTTAAACACATATTGTTTTTTGACTATAAAAAGAACATTTCAAATAATGATGTGGTGAAAGGGCAAACCCGTGAATGTACTGGTACAGCTAATGATTCCCAGAAACAATGGTGGTTTAGGCTGTCTACACCCTTGATTCTACAACAGTACATTGCAGACAAATGTAAAACACAGTGGAATGGGCTTTTGCCTTTTTCTTTTTTTTTAGTATGCTTTTCTGTACCTCTCCCCAGGCTGGCTCACATTGGCCCAACCTCTACCTCCAGCCTTGTCACTCGCTCCCAGGACTTAACTTCCTGGTGTTCCTTCATGGCTTGTCCCCCAGGGTGGAGCCTTCGGGGGAGCCCTGGCTTCTCCCCCATTGGAACCTGAGGCTCGGTTGTGGGGAAGCGCCACAGAGTGACGGGTGCGAGACCTGCAAGGTGAAGCAGGCAGCATACCACACAACCCCATTTTCCATTTTTACTGTGCAGGAGGCATGGCATGCAATGATGTCAATGGCAACTCACTGACAGCTGCCACGCCTCCCCCTATCCAAAGAGCTCTGGTGGCCAGTCCCCCCAGCCTCCGTTAGGGGTCCATTGCTCATTGACAGCTAGCCCACCCTCCCCCCTGAGGAGGAGAGCAGTCCCTAGGACATTCAATCCCTCTCCCCCTGGCTGGCCCTCTGACTCCCAGGCCTATTCCTGAACCTGGGGCATCAGCATTGCAAGCGGAAGCGCTTCTGCTGTGCCAGTGGATGGGCTTTTGACTTTAAAGAAAAAGAGTCCATTAATGACAAGCCTCTATATGTGATGCAAGGAAAGCTAAACAGAGGAAACAATTATTAAAACAAATCATGTTGTTCCTGCAAGAATTTCATAAGATGAAAAATTAAAAATGGTTTTCATAGCAGCAATAATAATGTATGGTTGGAAGTCATGTCTATTCCACCTGCTTCATGAGCAGGGATGAAAAATGGTATTCTGTGCAAACTTACACAGTATAAGGTGTCTGTGTGTTGTGGGATGTGCCTGTATCTATGTATTGTAGGATATGCCTGGATCTGTGTGTTGTGAGATGTGCACATATCTGTGTGTAGTGCAGTTATGTGAGTAGTGCCATGGTAGGCATTTGAATCTGCACGCAGACAAGTGCCTGTGCAAGTTTGTGCATGCATGTTTATGTACAGTGCAGCATGTGTGTCACTGTAAGTGTTTGTGTGAATGCATATGTACAGTATATGTGTATACATATTAAAAAATGAGAGTTCCTTCACCAACAGTGCAGGACACCTATTCCTATAGACACACCTTAAAAAATAGGCAGGAGACAAAATAAAATCTTATCATACTCATGTTTACTTCAAAATAAAGCCTCTCCATGTTGTGAGGTGTAATGTGAAGGAAAAAAACACTGATTTTTTGTCATAAACAGCCCTGGAATATTTTCATGGCTCAGTTGCCTAAATCCAAGTGAGTAAAAGGCCCTTCAACTGTTTCTTTGTTGCTACCTTTTAAAAGCAGCTTAGGAGCATAGAACTACAGAGAAGTTATTTATGTGCCTTCTAGATTTATATTTCACTGCAACCCCATTACTAAGGGTCCTTGTTGTAGGCATTCCAGGAGATGCAACATGACTGCCCACATATGCGTTGTTATGTCTAAAGAAGGCAGGTTTCATTCATGGTGTTCCATCTGACATGGATGACATAGTCCCACCCCTTGGGGCATGCTGGCAGTGGATTTCTAAGCATATGTCCAGATCGATGAGCATAAAGCCCCCTCAGGTGATTTAACTGAGAAAAAAATATGTGGCTCCCTACTTACAGTTAATGCCAATGAAGATGACAATGATGAAGAATCTGACCCCGTACCGACAAGTGAGGTACTCTGCATGTTGCATAGAATACACCACTATGTAGAAACCAGAGAGCAATATGATTTCTCCTAGGTCTACAAGTTCAAAATGCAGGTGGAAACATTAGCTGGGAGGGCAACTTGACAGATAGAGCTGACACAGTGGTTAACATGGCAGCATGGGTTCACAGTAGGAAGGTCATGTCAGACGAACATAATAGATTTCTTTGACTAGGTGACCAAAGTAGTAGACCAGGGAGGGGCTGTGGATATGGCCTATCTAGATTTTAGCAAGGCATTTGACACAGTCTCACACAAAAGATTAATATATAAGTTAGCCAGCCTTGGAGTGGGTCCCAAGGTGGTAGCCTGGATAAAAAACTGGCTGGACAACAGGATGCAAAGGGTAATAGTAAACGGAGTCTACAGTGAAGAAAGGAGGGTGACTAGTGGGGTACCGCAGGGTTCGGTACTGGGACTGGTCCTCTTTAATGTCTTTATAAGTGACATTGGAGAGCACCTGGAAGGAAAAGTATGTCTCTTTGCAGACTACACAAAGATCTGCAAAGGGTTGACACACAAGGTGGGGTGGAAAGGATGAAAAGGGACTTGGCAAGGTTGGAGGAATGGTCAAATATATGGCAGCTCAGATTCAATGCAAAGAAGTGCAAGGTAATGCATCTGGAAAACAAAAACCCAGGGGAAGAGTACACAATAGGGGGTGAGATAATAACAACAACAAAAATCGAAAGAGACCTAGGAGTAATATATCAGATGACCTAAAGGTGGGCAAGCAATTGAGAAGGCAGTAAGGAGGGCTGGGGGAATACTGGGATGTATAGGGAGAGGCATCAACAGTAGAAAACAGGAAGTTGTTATCCCTCTGTACAGACAGTTGGTGAGACCCCATCTAGAGTACTGCATGCAATCCTGGAGATCCCATCTCCGCAAAGACATAGACAGAGTGGAGGCTGTTCAGAGGAGGGCAACCAAAATGGTGCAGGGTCTGCACCAGAAGCCATATGAGGAGAGACTAAAGCAGCATAATATGTATACCCTTGAGAGAGGTGGGAGAGGGGGGACATGATAGAAACTTTCAAGTATCTTAAGGGAATTAACAAAGTACAAGAGGGTAGCATCTTTCAGAAAAAGAGATGTGCAAGAACAAGGGGGCACAATTTGAAGATAGAGGGGGGGATGGCTCAGAGGTAATGTTAGAAAGTATTTTTTCACAGAGAGGGTTGTGGATGCATGAAACAGCCTTTTATGAGGAGGTTGTGGAGTCAGGAACAGTGGGAGAATTCAAGAATGCATGGGACAGACATAAGGCAATTCTAGTGGGGGGGTAGGAGGAAGTAAGTTTTTGGTTAACTAGAATCTGCAGCTTATCCATCAGGAAGGGAAATGGGCAGACTAGGTGGGCCATGAGGTCCTTATCTGCCATCAAATTCTATGTTTCTATGTTTCTACGTAACACAGCTGTCCACGGTGTTGTCCATAGGCACAGATACAGAAACTGCTAACAAACTGTTTTTAGTTGATCTTTTTAACAGTTTTACTGTCCCTGCTTTTAACTACAGTAAAGTAGACGGTACTTTACTAATTTTTTAAATAGAGTACTGTTGTTTTAGTTGTTTCTGAAATACAGACTGTGCTCCTCAAATGCAGATACAGAGACTATAGATCATGCCAATGAACTGTTTTAGCTTACATTTTAAATGGATTTTTACCTGCATTTTACAACAGTACTTTTAGTGCTTTACTTTCTTGATTTAATAAACATCCTTCAAAAGAGAATTACACCATTATCTCTTCTCCTCCTATGTATGCTCCTGTTTCAAACTGTCCTAGCCCTAATTCCACCCCTCTCTCTATTAGTCCCCTGGGATCCTGGGTCCACTCCAACAGGGAGCACTTTTCCTCCCAATTCTCACTGTCTCTTACTTTATTACTACTTGCTCTCACAGCGCGCTGTATTCCTCATTGTTTGTATACTGCTCAGTTCATGCTAAAACATGACCTGATTGTATTTGTTATATGTAAACCTAAATGATGTATTGTTTTGTCATTTTTACCGCTGTTAATTACTCAAACACTTACATGTCACTTGTATTATATACAAATATGTTCTCCTGAAGTTTGTCTCTGTACCCTCCCAGGTCATGCCTGAAAATAGTCTTGTTGGCTAGTGCACCTACCCGGTAAACAAAAACTAAATAAATAAATAATATTTATTTTTATTAGGGATAAAATAATTTGATAATTGCTTTATACGTGTCTCACAGTGTGCTTACTTTGTGTCCGCTTTGCATCTGGTAACAGAATACTTGGATAAATGGCTGTTTTTTGGATGTATGCAGTTTTGCATGTATGTGGAACTGACTTATTCATTCAGTGTCTTAGCCATCGTCCCTGGATCTCTTGTAGGTCATCCCTCCCCCTCTCCTGTTTTCAGGGACCTAGTCTCCTTCTTCACCTCCCTTTTTGCATTTATGTACTGAAAGATTTTGGTGTTGTCAGTAGCTCCTACTGGCTTACTGCCTTCCAGCCCCTCCTTGCCTTTTTAAATTTTTATCTTGCAGTCCCTCAGGGATGCTCTGAATTCATCCCAGGCCTGGAAGCCAACTCTCTCTTTCCAGACTGGTGCATTTGTATTACTGTTACCATGTTTTTCCTATTGCTGTATTACTGTTGTTGTTCTCTAGTGTGTACTGTTACTGTTGTGTCCCCAGGATGCATCTGGAATCGAGCGGTACTCTGCTCAGCATGCCTTCCTGGCAAAACTCTTAAATAAATAAATAATAAGACACAGACGTTTTTTCGTTAAGTTGCTGTAGGCCCCTGTTAATCTGGTGGAGCACTTCTTGGTCTTTTAGCCTTAATGCTTATAGGGATGCAAACCTCTACTGCTGCTTCCAGCACCGTGTTCTAAGAACCCTATATATGTTCTGCATTATCAGCCTCACACAGCAACTTCAAACCTTTGGACAACATGTCCTTCATCTTGGCAAAATCTGCCTTTCAGAAGTGGACTTTCTGAAGTTCTGGGCCCTGGTGACTGAGTCTCTGTTCCTTTTCCCTGCCATAAGGGAAAAGGATACGTAACTGTGGTCACTGCCCCTCACCGATGCTTGGAAGTTCACACTAGTGATGACCCCCCTACCACACTGAAAACAAGGTCAGTAGTGGCCTTAAACTGAATCCCCTGTTGGGCATGCTGCTCTAGGAAGCTTTCCATAAATGAGAACAGGAAGTTAGTCTCATCCTTGTCATTAGCCTTCTCAAGTCATCAGTGACTGCCCAGGAGATTGAAGTCCCCTAGGATCAATACTGCAGCTGATTAGGACGCTTTGTAAATTTACCCAACGAACTGGGCATCATGCTCCATTGCACTGTTGGAGGCTTTAGCATGCCCCCCCCCCAGGTGACTGTTCTGCCCCCTTTTCCCCAAGCTTGACCTGGAGAAACTTTATGGCATGGTTGGACTTCTGATGTCCTCCTTATTCTTCACAGTGACTTACTCTCTATCTTAAAGAGAGCCACCCTGCCCCCTTTCCTGTCATTCCCATCTCTTTGCAATAGTCTGTATCCATATATCCTTGTGTCCCAGCTATTTTCTTCCCTCCACCAGGTCTTGGTGAGTGCTAATAAGTTCTGGATTTCAAAGTGCACTAGACCCTCAAGCTCACTCATTTTGCTGGGTGCACTCCTCATACTGGGTTGCATACAAGTGAGAATAGTTATCCTTCCATGCTTCCTCACTTCCTGGTGGTCTCTTCTCCATATTATCACCTTCTCTACTGTGTTTTCCGTGGTGTTCCCTTGCATCTGGCTCCTGTCCGTGGTCATCTCCTGCCCCTCTCTTTTACCCTCTATTCTACAGTCTGTTGACAATTAAAACTTATTATTTTTGCAGTACAAAGCCTCGAGTATTTACTATATATTATGAACTGGGGAACGTAAATGGACATCGCTGATTGGCCGAGAGGTTTTTGAAGCCGTGATGATATCGAGCTACATCATCATGGCTTCAGAAAACCTCCGGCCACCAGCCTCCTCACCTGCAGCACCACACATTGCTCCGCTCCACCAGTATTTCCATCTCGCACCAAACTGTAGAAAGGCACAACTGTTGATGGAGACATGTTCCAAAAATCAAAATAAACGCCATCCCTCCTACAACTGCTGCTACTGCCAGTACTTTACAAAGCCTGCCATACATTTTCTTACCTCAGCCAAACTCCTGAGGAATATGATGTTGACAGAGCAAGTAGCGTCATTTCCACAGTGTCACTAGTGCTTGTCTGTCATGTTACAAAATAAAAAAAAAATAAGAAAATCACAATCGTGGCACCAACAAGCTCTACCTAACTACCAAAAAGAAACCACAAATTAAACACACATTCACTCTGTCCCAGACTAGGCAGCACGACCACATGAAACCCACGGAGAGCATACTTGAGAGGGACCAGTATTACCAAAGTGACACAGTGTTAGTTATAACAGCACCATCTGCTGGCTGAGCCTTTCAGGACTATTTTGTCAAAACATACTCTTCCGACATGCTAAAAGAAGCAATTTCACATGGCTTTAAAAGTATTTTTTTCTTGAAAAAAATTAATTCAATCCAGTTCATAATAGCAATAAGTCACTCCAGGGTGTGGTATATCATGGGATATCTTCACTTCTCAGACGGTTGGACACACTTGGCCTGTGGCCTTGTGCCCAACCACCCGAGGCGTGATGATATCCCATGATATACCACACCCTGGAGTGACTTATTGCTTAATTATGTACTGAGGAGCGTAAATAGAGGAATCTGATTGGCAGAGAGCTCTTTGAAGCCATGATGATATCAGGCTACATCATCACGGCTTCAAAAAAGTTCCGGCACCACCAGCCTCCTTGCTCTGTTCTGTCTGAGAACTATTTTTTCAAAATGTACTCCATCACCCAAACACTTGTTCATAAAATGTTTAAAAACCTGTTTGTTTTAAATTTTTTTATTTATGAAAATTCAAACTCAGTTCATAATAGCAATAAGTCACTCCAGGGTGTGGTATATCATGGGATATCGTCACTTCTCGGGCTGTTGGACGCACTAGGCCTGCGGCCTCATGCCCAACAACACTAAGGCGTACCGATATCACGATACACCACACCCTGTCATGCCTTATTGCTTAATTATACAACGGCAAGGAAATTTCCTGTATTCTGATTGGTCAGTGGGTGCCTGAGACAGTGATGTTATTACACAATAACATCACTGTATGGATGAGGATGTACTTGAGGTCATCTTTTCTTAAGAAACAAAGATTTACTGCCACACTAAAAATCTACTTAAAACATTTTTTTTAATGTTTTTTATTGTGCATAACAATGAGCCATTGTATAATAGCAATAAGGCACTCCAGTGTGTGTGTTATTGTGTAATAACGTCACTCCTGTGGTGGTGGAAGCACTTGGCTTTGCCTCATGCTTTAACCCACCCCAGGAGTGATGTTATTACACAATAACACACACCATGTCATGCCTTATTGCTTAAGTAAGTCTCAGACTGTTAATTAAGCTTGTTTTGAGTGCACCAATATTCTGCATATTTTGTTACTGATTGGGGGTTAGCAACCCCATGATGGCACTAATACCTGCACTACTAGAGTGTGGGTCGATCTTCCCTGTTTGTTCCAAGAGGCACAACACTTCCTAATATATGGGCTTGCCCAAACAGTCTTATAAAATGGTCTCTAAATGTTCTACAAGTTGATTGGTCAATTTATACAACATGAGAGTGGCATAAGACAGCACATTCCTACTCTGATGTAATTTTTCAGCACACTAATCTGACAGCCAAACCTCAGGACACAAACAAAAAATTATTACATTAGACTCACAGCTGACACATAAAAATTCAATTGTTACCTATAATACTATTGTCTTTCAAAACTTCTCTGTCTTTTAATATCTGTCTCTCTTAATATCTTAGTACTTCCAGTCTTTATTAGATAACTGTCTCATTCTGTGTCTCACAATCTACCATGTTTCTCTCTCTCTCTCTCTCTCTCTCTCACACATACATTTTCTCTCCCTCCCTTGAGTATGTAGCCAGCTTTCTTGTATAAAGCTACGGCAGAAGCACAGGTGGGCGAGAGTGCAGCAATCAGCATGAGTAACCAGAGCCTCCGAGTGCTCTTAAAGGGCCCAAAGGGAGAGCCTGAGTGTAATTAAAGTAAGGGCTATATTGTAAACCTTCTCACTGCAATGTAACACAACTATTTTTCAAACTACTGACATTCAGCAGTGATCCAGTAACAAACAGTTAGTAAAGCTTAATTTTGCTCCCTCCTGATCCTTCTCTGAACCTGGTTGATTGTTTGGCACTTCTCCCTTAGCTGAGGTGTACTTACTTTACTTCCCTTTTGGTTTTCTTTCACCCTAATCATAATCCATGTCAATGTTTTGTTTAGCATCCCTTCCAACTCTACTGCCTATGTTGTATTTCTTATTTATCCCCATGACTTATTCAGTTGGTACAATCATACTCTATATATTTTTAATAGTCTTACACTGTTCATTTGCACACTATTGTAATTAATTGTTTTTCCCCCCCAGCAGTCTACCCCCCTGCCAGGGGTTCTGGTCCCCTGCTCTTCTCACTGTGCCCCCATCCCCAGGCTTACCCCCCCTGGACAGAGCCACTGGGCAGGCCCCCCTCCCAGGAAATACAGTCCTCAGAGCCCTAGCCTGTCCCCCAGGGTGGGGTCACAGAAGTGGGACCGCCCCGACAGACCTGTGTCTGCAGCAGGAGTGGTGGTGGAGGTGGGGTGTCATCCTTAGTGGCCAGCAATATTTTTAACTAATTTTTCCCTGGGGGCCGTGATGTGCAATGATGCCAACATTGGCCCCACCCCCCTGATGTGTGGCACCGGCCACGGTGGTACCCCAGCCTCCGCCAGAGGTCTGCATAGCACCGGACTCTCTTTCCCCATCCCGCTGGAGAAGGAGAGCAGTACCTGGGATGCTGTATTCTTTTCCCCCTGGCTGGCCCTCTGACTCCGTCCTGAATCTGTACCCGAACCCGGGATGTTGGCACTGCAGATGGATGCCTTGCCGCTGCGCCAGCAGGCAGAATATTGTAATTAATTGTAATATTTTGTGTCTGTACAAGATTCTACTGTCTGTATTTTACATCTTGAACCCTACACCTGGAACGATTTCTGGCTCAGTGTGCCTTTTTTGTTACCAATTTTGAATAAATAAATGCATTATAAAACTGGTACATCACAGTGGCAGGTAACAGTTACATTGTTTAATTTTCAGAGGAACTGTTTTCTCTTCCAGCACAATACAGCCACTACCACAAATAAAGACTTCTTTCTTTCATGATCAAACATACTCTTTTTTTTCACCAGTCAATGCCCCATTTTATAAGTGCAATTGATCACTCAAGAGGTTGTGGGTTGGTGCATTAATAAACCCATTCTATGGATGGTTGAAGCCACTCAGCTTTACTGCATGGCTCCAACATATCCATTGAGTGTGCTTATTAGAGCACAACCCACACCTCTCTTGTGGTCTGTTGCTTAATTAGTGTAGATAAACCTCAATGGAAATTAGTAAATGTTTGGCATTGCAATCCTCTAGTTTAAAATTCTGGTATTTATTAACTGATTTTCACCAGATAGCTGTTGCAAAAACTGAAAAGAGAACCCTTGGTTTAGGATCGATAGTAACCAAAAGATTTGTTCTTTAAAATTGGAATGTTTCAGCTTTATTCTTCTTTGACTACAAAACAGTAAGTTTCCTACTGAAAGATGCAATGCTAGTGGAAAAGTTATTCCATCATATTACTTATTTCAATGACATAATGGATACTTTATGGTCTGAAATTCAACTGCTCCTATCTTGTCCTTTTATTGTAAATAATACGTTTTCTCTCCTTCTCCCCATCTGACTGAAATTTGTATCTCCTTAGTAAAGTATTCTTCTATTATTTATTCTCAGTTATTATGAAGTGCAAATATCCTGTGGCTTATAGATATATCAGCATAATGAATGGACTGAGCTTTCTGTAATTGTTCTCTTTTATGTGAAGATCAATAATAAATGATGTCCTAAAAAAGTTACAAGTAAAAGAGCAATAATGTACTGTGGGGTGTGCTGTTATGTTGCAATAGCCACACTTCCTGGGGGGTTAAAGGCACTCGGCCTTAAAGGAAAACTCCATGTTAAAATCAGAAAAAGATATGTAGTAGACCTTTGTTCTGTGTTCTAACCACTTCCCAGCATTTTCTGTTCCTCTAGCTGTGAGAGATGTTTTTTCTAACTTTCCCTAACTGTTTTATTACCCTTGGAGGCTGCCATTCTGGTTTCTTTTATGGCCTCCAGTCTTCCCAGAGTGCCATTTGGTGTGATGTCTAATTGCCCCTGCAGTAAGCCAGTGTCTTGTTACAGGGTCTGTCACAGCTCAGCCACAGAAAAAATACTTCTTCCAGAGAAGACAAACTGCAAGATTTTGGGTGAGTGTAATCATTATTATTTTTTGATATCAGTACCTTGTCCTGCTATGCTCTGCTGTGTGTGTGTGTGTGTGTGTGTGTGTGTGTGTGTGTGTGTGTGAGTGTGTGAGAATCATGTCACTGTTTACTCTATTCCTCTCAGTCACTTTCAGTTTTTGCACCAGTACTAAGTAGCAACAATTGAACATCACCCTATAGGTTGTAACATAGTAGGACAAGGTACTAATATCAAAAATAATAATGATTACACTCACCCAAAATGTAGCAATGACTTCTTCTCTGAAAGAAGTATTATCTTTCTTGACTGAGCTGTGACAGACCCTGCTAAATCTATGGGCATAGATACATCACTGTCACATGAACCAGGGTGCATCGTAGGAGAAAAAAAGCCAATAAACCTATTTGTGATGGAGAGCCCCAGGGGTCGTAAAACTACCATACAGCTAGCAGGCTAATTTAGGAAAAACTCCTAATAGCAGACAGAGGGAAGGACACACTAGGACTTAACATACATATCAAAACACTCTACATAACATATGTTTTTGCACATTCTGGGTGGACTTCTCCTTTAACTCATGCTCTCAGCCCATGCAGGTCATTAACCTAGAGTGTGTTATCATCATGGTATAAGTGGAGGACCAAGTACGCTCCTGTTCATGTAGCACAGGAGCAAAGTGTGACAGCCGAAGCAGCAGCATGTTTCCACTGAGCATGACCAGCGTTACCACAAATGTAGCTTTTAAAATAAAAAAAACAAAACTTTTTATGTTGGGGAACTTTGCCCCCACACCCCTGTTTAAAAAAATGGAAAGGTGTGGAGGTGATGCCCTTCAACTTGAAAAGTCCAAAAAAGTTCAGTCCAAGTCACATATATGGTGTTTTCTAAATTTATTTAGGTCAGGGGCTCTGTCCCAACCCATTTGTTTTACAGAAATCATGTAGAGAGTTCTGCTGATGTGCATTTTCTAATTATTTAATTTTTAAAGATGATTCAGTGAAACAGGAGTTCTTTTGTAGGACAATTCATGGTCAAGGAGATCTCTGATGCAGCTTGAAATACATCACAATCCACATCAGCAGTCTACTGCAACGTTATTTCTCCTACAAAAAATACTCCAGTTTCAATGGAACAACTTGAAAAATTAAATAACTGCACCATGCACAGTAGTGTAACTTGTTACTCCATTTCTGTAACCAGAGATAATTTGGATGCTGCTATTTTGAAATTTGATCAGAACGCAAGGGATTACAAACACAAGATGTTTATTAGGGATGAACAGGATTACCTCAATGATTGGGTGTTTAATTGGAAACAGCATAACAATGGTAACACACCTAAATCTATTCTGAAGCAATCCAGTTATCCAATTTATGGTGCATCAGATACAGAGAACACTGGTGGGGATTCTGATGCTTCCCTATTTTAGAGGATGAATATGTAGCAACCCCCATTCCCCCCCCCCCCAGTAGCTATTCTGCAACAGCAGTAACTACTACGCAGAATCCCCAGACTGGTCAAGTTCAGAGAGGACCAGAGACCAAATGGGTGACAAAGAGGGGAAAATGCAGGAAAAGGGCATTCTCAAACTCAACAGCTCAAATGGAGATATACCCAGGGATACACCAACTGGAGGGGAGCCAAGTGATACTGGGGGGGGGAGGAGGGGGAGATACTGAATGATGAATAGATTTGTGTGAATGTTATCAACATATCAAGCAAAACACTTACACAAGCCCAGTTAAAAGTCTTGAACTGGGGTCTGAAGTTCATTCCTACAGCTAACATTTACTTTTTTGAGACATTTATTGATCTTCAGAAATTTGGACGGTTGTTAAAGTTAAGGTGTTTTTTTCAAAATACAGATATATGTCACTCAGGTGATACTGAGGGGACAGTTAACCCTGAGCTGCTTCAGAATAATAGTGAATTAGTGGGTTTGGATGATGATGTAGTACAGGTGTTGGGACAACAACATGAGAGGCACACATTTAAAAGCAAATCTGCATTTATTCCACCTATGAATCCCACAGTGAATGTGTTTGTGAAAGTTTGCAGAAATTATCACAAATTATGGTCCACCATAGATAGGCTTCCTTTGAGAATATGAGCGAATATGAGTTCTGAAGAATTTAAAGCTCTGAAAGAATTAGAAAAGGATCTAATTATTATAATTAAACCTGCAGACAAGGGGGAAGGGGAGTGTGGTGGTCCAAGACATGGATAAGTATGTTGCTGAAGTCCTTAGACAGCTATCTGATGAGAGGTATTATTGTCCATTGTCTTGTGACCTCAATAGATGCTTTACTTATGAGTGCTATGGAAAAGGGTGTTCTTGATAATGAAGTTTTCCATTTTTTATCAGTTCCACACCCTATTAGGTCCACAATATGCACCTTTCCTAAGATTCACAGATCTTTAAGTAACCCTCCAGGCAGGCCTGTTGTTGCCTCAATAGGGCGAATGCTTATTTTCTGTAATAAATAAGTTTATTACTATACCTGCTGCTTGTCTGTGTTTATTTTGCTAGATTACTACAGACAAGTACCTGCTAAGTGTGGATGTATTTTGCCCACACCTTACATTTTGGCAACCATGGATACTAGTTTGTATCAGAAGAGTATGAATCAGAATTACTTTTTGTTGTCCAGCTCTTGTCATCCCTGACACACCATAAATAATATACTTATCATTCAATTCCTGTGTAGCCACAGGAATAACAGCACCCCTGAATCATTTGCAGCTAATTGTATTATTTTATATATTTATTTATTTATTTATTATTTACTAACATTTCGGATAACACCTTTGAGACAAACAGGGCTCTTCTACAAAGGCTCTACATCAAGGACAAATTGACAGGTTGAGACAGGACAAGCAAAATTAATAACAGGTAAACATTACAGTAAGGTTACAGGACATGGGTCACCAAAGGCTCTGTCAAGGTACAAATGAGAATTAAGTAAAGGAAGCAGTTTAAAACAGATCACCAGTCATTAAACACAGTATGCCTGGAGCAGTAACACATGGGGGTTATACTCTTACAGGAGATACTAGAGGAGCAGAGGTGGCAAGGGTGTGGACTAGAAGTTGTTAACACAGCAAAGTATGGGGAGGGAGGAGGAGGAGGGAAGGGGTGAGGTAGGAGTGGAGGGGAGCAATGGATAAGGTGTGAGTAAGAGTGTGTGAGGTAGGTGGTAAGATGGGTAGTGGGGAGATGGGAGGAAAAAAGGGGGGTAAGGGGAGAGAGAGAGAGAGGTGGGGAGCAGAGAGCTAGGATAGGGGCAGAAGTTTTGAAGGGGTGGGGTTCAAAGAGTAAGGGAGTGCAGGAGCCGAAGAGGCATTTGTCAAGTGGGGAAGGTGGAATAAATAGAGGGGGCAAGGGAGTAGCTAGGGGAGGTTGACGAGGGATATGGGAGGGAGATACTGGGAGGTGGGAGGGGGTAGGGAAAGTGCATTAGTGCAAGTGAAGGTCAGGAGAACAGTCAGAGAAATTTAAGCTAAGCAGTCACAGTAGGCACTAGCAACCAAATGCTGTTCAAGTTTGCACTTAAAGGAGCTGAGATTTGAGGTGTTGGTGATTTTCACTGGGGGGAGCTGAACCAGTGGGAGGCCCTTACTTTATAGGAATGATGTCCTTGTGTTGTCTGGCAGTGAGGAAGAGAGATGGCTACACTTTCTGAACTCCTAGTTAGGCGAGAGGCACAGTGAGGGGACAGTATGGACTGAACCCCTGGGGGCAGGAGGCCAAGAGAGGTCTTCTTTGCAATAATGCATTTCTGATACTTTATTCTGCTAGCCAGCTGTAGCCAGTTTGCCTGCTCATAGACATCACAAGTGTGTGAAAGTTGAGCAGCAGAGGTGAGGAGCCCACATGCCTTGTTAAGGGCTAGGGCAATGCGCCAGAGGGCAGTGTCAGTGGCTAACCTGTAAACTACCAGACCATAGTCAATCAATGAGGTAACTGAGTTCTGGATAGCAAGATTTAAGGATTCAGCAGTCAGACAGTGCCAATGCCTATAGAGCAGCCCAATGTGGGTATTCACAGCTTTAGCGATGTTATGAATATGCGTGGTGTACGATAGGGTGCAACCAAGGTCACACCCAGGTAGTTGAACTGGTCAACCTGTTCCAATGTAGTGCCACCACAATTGTTGATTTGCAGTTGTAGGTGCTTATGCTTGTTGTGGGTACTATGAAACAGCATTGATTTATTTTTTGAGTAATTTAGGATGAGCTTGTGCGACATGAACCAGGTTTCAACTTCTGTGAAACTTCACTGCAGTTTCTGGTGAAGGAGAGAGGGGTCAGAGTGACTCGTGAAAATGACTGCATCATCCACATATAGGAGAATTCTGTCATGGCACGAGGCAGGAAGGTCATTCACAAAGATGGTAAAGAATAAGGGGCCAAGGATAGAACCTTGGGGAATGCTCGATTGGACTGGGAGGGAGGGAGGATGGGGTAGATTCTCCAATTCTGACCTGCTGGGAGCAGTCACTTGGGTAGCTTTGAAACCAGTGGGTGGCATCCAGTGAAAGACCTAGGTGTGATAGTTGACCGGTCAGTAGGGAGTGGCTGATGGTATCAAATGCCATTGTCAGGTCAATAAAGGTGGCGCTGACCAATTGATTGTGATCAAGTGCCTGGTGGATGTAGGTGGTAAAGTCTAGGAGTGTCGTAGTGGTGCTGTGTCCTTTGTGAAAACTGTGTTGCTGGGGGCATTGAAAGTCATATTTTTCCAGGTAATCAACGAGTTGATCAGCAACAAGCCATTCCAAAGCCTTGGAGAGTGGGGGTAGGATGGAGATGGGTCAGTAGTTGTTTTCTAGAGTCTTGTCACCACTTTTGTGGACTGGGGTCACCACAGCAGACTTCCATTTACTAGAGAATTGTGAGAGCATGAGCGAGCAGTTAAGAATTTTAGTAAGGGGGTCAGGACTTCATCAATGGTAAGGGCAACGAGTTTCAAATCAAGGGAGTCTCCACTATGCCTATCCTTCCCAAGTACTTAGAGTAGGTGTTTTCTGGTGGGACCTTCTGAGATAGCCTTAAAATAGGATGGGGGCATTGTTGAGTTGCACGTGGGATGTCAGGATGAGTGTCAGCAGGTGTTGGGTCAAAAAGGTTAGGCAGGAGCATGTGACTAAGGTCAGCAAAGGTGGTGTTAAACGCGTTGGCAATGGTTACCTTATCCAAGGTGATAGAACCATCAATGCTGAGCATTGCCGGAGTAACTTTGGGGTTATTCCCTGTCACTTTGGAGAGGTTTCCCCAGAATTTCCTCCCATTATTCCAGGTGTTGGCAAGGACATTCCTATAGGAGTTAGCGTTTGCCTGGATAATAGCTCTTGTGCAGACGTTCCATGCTGATTTGTAGGCCTGGTCATCAGCCATAGTGTTAGTCATCTTAGCATGGTGCCATAGCTGATCACTGGCTTTCATCTGTTCAAGGAGGTCTAGGGTCACCCACAGGTTAATAGTACCCCTAATCTTGCGTTTCTTGAAAAGAGCATAAGCATCACATGCTGAGTTAAAGGTTGCAATAAAGTGTTCAAGGGCCGAGTCCACATCCTGGGCAGCATCAACTGGAGACCAGTCAAGAGATTGCAGGTGAGTTTTCAAAGGACCTAAGTGACTAAGTAGTAATGCTGTGCTGATAGTGAGTTTTTGGGGGGAAGGGGTGTGGAATTTGTTAGACCAGGAGGATACTATAGGTGAATGGTCACTCATGGTGTCAGGGAGTACTTCTGTTTTAGAGATGTGTTCCGGTCTATTGGTAAGAACCCAGTCCAGTAGAGAGGAGGTCTCCATCCTGTAGTTAGTCTTGGTGAGTGACTGGACCAATTGCATCCTTATAGTTATTTGTACAGGGGGCCAACCAATTGACATTAAAATCTCCAAGCATAATAACGTCTATGCTTTGACCAAGGAAGTTGATACAGTCGAGGGGGGGGACCATGGTTGGTCAGTTTAGGTGGGATATAGACTGAGGCAATGGTCAGAACCTTATTGTGGGCACCAAGCAGTACCTTGGTGGCAGGTATCTGAATATCGTTACCTGAGCTAGGAAGGGTTAGTACATGGCTCATAAGTGACTCTTTTATGTAAAGAGCATGTCCCCCACCTTTCTTGGTAAGCCTGTCTTACCTAAATACTGTGTAACTGGGAATGGCAATAGTGGAGTCTGGGACCTTTGGGGTCAGCCACGTCTCAATGACCAAAAGTATGTTGGGGTTGTGTTGAGAGATCCAAGCAGTGTAGGTATCAAGTTTCGGGAGTAGGCTACAGATATTTATGCTGGCAATGGATAGAGTAGCATAACTTTTGGACTTCTTTGTGGCCGGCTGAGGTGGTCTAGGGTTGGGGTGAATATTGCCCAAGATAAGCAGCAACAATAATATTAGTAGTTTCAGAAAGGCTTTTAGGTGAGCCCCATTTAGTAGATGTGTTCTCCCTTTGGAAGTTTTTTTACTGACGAGGTGTAGCGTGGAGGTTAAAGATCATGATGGGCCAAGGAACAAAGGGGCTTTTTATACTTGGATGGAGGAGCAACCTAAGGTTGTGTAGTGTAGGATAGGGATCCCTATTAAGACACAGGTCAATGCTGCTTGTGTAGGTCCCAGAAACTGACAGTTGGCAATTAATTATCCAGGGTGAGGACAAGCAGGGTTTATGCTCTCCTAAGGAACCAGTGCAGGAGAGTATAGTCATGAAGGAGAGCAGGCACAGCAGGAGATTGGCAGGCAACACAATGGATCTCACAAGGTGAAAAATAGGTGAGCCTGGGAGAGTTAGAGGGCCCTTTAACAGTAGAGGCAGAACAGGAAGAGAGAGCAAATCATGGAGGAAAGTGTTAGAAGTGGGCAGGGCCTAGGTGTATTTAATAGAGGTTGAGGCCGGGGACTGGGAGGGTGGGTGGGACAAATATAGCAGTACTGATGTTAAACGGAAATCAGGAGGAGCACAATTCAGAGAGAAAGAACGAGATGCAGGCTTGGATATGGAAAATCATTTTAGAGTTAGGGGTTACAGTACACAGGTTAACGACAAGCTGGAGACAGGGCTTGTAATATGAATAGGATGGACCTCCTTACACCTAGGGTCAGAAATGTGGTCAGAAATGTGGATACTGATAGGTCCACTTCATCTCTTAACTTTATCACCACCTGTAGCATTCAGGTGTGTGAGATTAGAAACATCATACAGAAGAATTGGAAAATACTCCAAACAGAGGAAAAGTTGTCAGGTGTTACTGCCCAGTTCCCTAGGTTTGTGTATCAAAGGATGTTAAACATTGGTGACAGGGGTAACACAAAGACTGCAGCCCATATATCCTCAGAATAATACCCCTTGGCTGCCACCTTTGGCCGGTGGTAATTTTAAGTGTGGGCAATGCAAGCACTGTATGGCACTAAAGGAAGGGGACAGCTTTGTGATCTGGCCATGGGGGAGAACCAACAAATTAAGAGATTTATTAATTGTGATAGTACCCACAAAGTTTATTTAGTCACATGTCAGTGTGGTGTATTCTATGTTGGAAAAACCAAATGGAAGTTGAAAGAAAGAATGGGTGATCATATGAGGGTTATACAGAATGGTAATAGGGATTATGTGTTAGCGGAACATCTGTTAGGGGCAGATAATCCTAAAGAGCATCAGATTTTATTGATGGGAATTGAAAAGATGCTCATAAGCCCTAGAGCGGATGACATAGAACTGTTATTGGCTGGAAGAGAGAATTTTTGGATTTTAAAATTGCACCCACCAATGTTTCCAGATTTGAGTGATCAGACTGAGGTAGCCCCCCTCCTATGCTATACTATGGGTTGCATTACCATCATTTATGCATCTAGTACTTATGCTACTCTGGTAAGCATAATGCAATTTATTAGTGTAAATCTTATTTTAACATGCTAATCCAAACATATTTATGATATTTTGTACTAAGTTAAGCTGACATTTATAGTTTTTATATAGTGTAAATTTTGTATATAGTTTTGTTAAGCATCTACACACTCATTACACTGATGGTTTCTTGTTACTGCGCTTTTAAGAGAAGTCACTATTTAAGTGGTCTAGTGGGGGTGCCTTTTACATGCCTGATGAAGCTGTAAAATGAAACATTGTTTTGGGATACTTTAATAAAGTTTTTGACAGTAATCTACAGAGTCCTTGCCATTTTCTTTTCTTACACTGGTGTGTGCTGTGGTTTTTCCTTTTGTTGGATGTGCAGTTTTCTGGTCAACACCAATATCCCGGCTGTGCCTTCTTTTGTCTGCATTCTATAAGTCTAACTTCTGAAATGTGCTCCTGCTCCTCCTGTTCTGTTCTGTATGTCATTTTTACAGCTGCAGTGGGCAGAGCCTGCAGACATTGTGCATGCACAAAAGGGGTGATGTCATGTTTTCTGTCTGTGGAACTGACTGAAGGTGTAAATCGTCTCCTCCGCCTTACCCTCCTCCAAGAAATGTTTTCCACCCTCAAATAAATACACTTTCATGTTAGTCAATGGTTGCTGGGCACTATTTTCTTTCTTAAATGGGAGGTACAAGAACTGGAACCTGAGTAGTGGGAGGCAGCACCAGTTTTTTTGGGGGGGGGAGTAAGATCCACCCCACTTCCACCAAAGAAGATCCTAAAGATCCACCCCCACCTTTTTGGGGGGTTCATGTGGGAGGGGCATGCGGTGGATCTATCATGTTGGAACAACTGACTATCAGCGCTGCCTGGGGAAGTAATTAAGGAGTGCCTGAAACTGCATCTAGGCATACCCCCCTCCCCACACACACACACATAGGCATCATGATTTTTTATTTTATTTTTTAACTCTAAGCATGTCAATAGTTGGCTCTAACAGTATGGGCAAGTTGGGCGTAAAAATAAAATAGAAAAAAAGGATCAAGTAGGTGCCTTTTCCTTTGTCAGATACATGCAGACAGAAGGTCACAAATCCTGTATGACAAGTTCATTATATGGATGTTTTCCATGTAAAACAGAAATGTTGTTATTGTCATTTCTGTAGCATCGTTTGTAGCCAGTAAACTATTATTTATGTAGGTAGTGTAAACAACAGATTTTAATTCAGAAATCCAGTCATGATAAATTTGTTTTTTTTAGCAGTTCTGCAAGATTTATGTTTCTCTGTTGTAAGAGTGCATAGCACAGAAATGAAAAGAGTTTTCCTAATTGATTGTTGTTTGCATGAGAAGCGGACATGACAGTGGCATGCAAGAGTGAAGTTTAACAATTGTTTTTTGGCCATTCTGGCACCTGACATTTAACAGTGATGTGTGAAGAGAATAAAGTCTTGTGTTTTTTGCATTTGAATAGGTTTAGTGCTTTGAAGTTAAAAGATATAAATATATATACATAATGTCATGGGCACCTGAAAATGAAGTAGATAGTACTGAAATAAATGCTATTCTGATGATTTATTATGTGTAGGCTTTTAAGTGTAGTTCTGCCCAGGTCACAGACATAAGCTATAAAAAGTACATTTAGGATGGATGTAGTAGTCAAAGATTGTACTTAACGATTTGTGCATTCACAGTTCAAAAAGCAGGTAAATGTGGCCATGAACCAAGAGAGAGATTGGGGGACAGCGAGAGAACAACATACATACAGGGGTTTCTACTTCTGTGGAGGGGGGCAGCAAAAGATGGACAGAGAGAGTGGGGAGCGAGAGAACACAGAAGGAAAAATGGAACACCACGTACTGGGTAACAATAATAACAAGGGAATTTTTTTATATTTATGTAAACCTACTCACACAAAAAAGCTGAAAATGCATTTGCATTTTTTTACCTTTATTTATTCAAATAATTTTTTTTTTTTTGTGTTACAAATGAGCCATTCTACAATAGCAATAAAGAACTCCAAAGTGTGTGTTATTTGCATGGGCACTAACAGGTCTTTGCCTGCATAAACTGGGGTTTGCACTGAAGCCCCATATTCAAAAGGGGCATTTGCGCAAGCAAAGAGTGTTAGTGCTCACGCAAAACATAATGTATGCATGTGGGCAAGGGGAGAGGCATGGCCATGAAAATGTGTGCTACCCTATATTCAGCAGTTTTGTGCTGCACTAAAGGGTTTAGCACGGTCCTTTAGTGCAGTGCAAACACCTCTGAAAAGGACCCTGACTTACTCTGGGCAACCCTAGTGGCTGCCAAGGGAAATGCAGCCACCTAGCTAGTTGGCCACTGGGGGATCACACTGGCCCCTGTGGTCCCTGGCACCAGCCCTCTGCTGATTGCCGGCCTGTTGTTTAATAGATAGCCTCCCTGGTGCTAGTGGATCCCCCCCACCAATTGCTGGCCCATTATTTAATGAAAGCATCCCCATCTCTGGTGCTAGTGGAAACCCCCCTCTGCTGATCGGTGGCCTATTATTTAATAGAAAACATCCCTGATGCTAGTGGACCCTCCCACTGATTGCTGGCCCAGTATGTAATAGATAGCATCCCTGATGCAAGTAGTAACACCCTCTCTCCGATAGCAACCCCTGCATACATACAATTATTCCTGATACTAGTGGTGCCCCCCTGATCTCAGCCCTGACATATACACAACTCCTCTGTGGTGTCCAGTGGTCCTCCCCACAGCACACTCCCCACCGTATCTACAGCACAGTGCCCTGGGTGCATACAGTGACTGGTACGGCCCTCATCACACCTCCTTGGCTGGCCGCTGTATGTACAGTCAGGGAACATGCCTTCTATTTATAGGATAGGGCTGTCCTATAAATAAGAGGCACACTCTCTGAGTCTAAATATGGCAGCCAGCCAAGGAGGTGTGAGGAGGGCTGAGCCTGTTGTTGTATGTACCTGCAGCACCATGCTTTGGATATGGTGAGTAGGGTGATGGTGCTCCGGGGGGACTACTGGATAGCAGGGAGGGGTTGTGTGTAAGTCAGGGCTGGGTAAAGAGGTGGGGGAGGGCACCACTAGCACCAGGGATAATTGTATGTATGCAGGGGCTGGGAATGGAGGGAGGGAGTTACCACTGGCACCAGTGATGCTGTCTATTACATAATGGGCAGGCGATTGGAGGAGGGGAGTTCACTAGCACCAGGGATGCTATCTATTACATAATGGGCTGGTGATCAGTGGAGGGGGGGGAGGTGTTCCACTAGCACCAGGGATGCTTCATTGTAATAATGGGCCAGCAATTGCTGGAGGGGGTGGCCCACCAGAACCAGGGATGCTTTCTAATAATTAATAGGCTGGCAATCGGTGGTAGTGGGGTGTCCACTAGCACCAGGGATGTTTCTATTAAATAATGGTTCGGTGATCAGTGAGGGGGGGGCACTAGTACTAGGATACTTTCTATTACATAAGGGGCCAGTGACTGGTGGAGGGGGGTCCACTAGAACCAGAGACAGGTATACATGGCTGGGACCAGCCAATTGGAGGGGGCACTGCCATGCTAACCTGCCTCACTGCTCATGCAAATGAGCCCATAATGGGAATGCAAATGGCCCCTTAGCACTTTGCATGCCCAATGGACTCATTTGCATGGGTCCATTTGAATACTGGAAATTTAATATGGGTGCTAGCCATTGTGGCACCCTATTTTGGGAGCCATGTCTGCGTGGTGCTATGTGGCTTAGACATGGCTGACATAGTCCTACATTCAATCGAATAGTGTCAGTGTGCTATTCCACTGAATATAGCATCTTTGGGCACCTGGGCTATCGCAGTGTGGAGTGCAACTTTTGCACATTTTTGAATATCCAGCTTCTGATGTCATATTACTCTGCTTGTGATATCATCGTTATTCCCATGGCAACAGACTATGATGTCACAACAGAGCATTATCATTTCAAGTAGGGAATAAGCTAAGGAGCCAGATGAACTCTAAAGGATAAATATCATATTTTTCAGAAAATTTCTTCAGTAATAAATAAAAGAGAGGAGACATCCATAGAAGATATACACACTACAAAAATAATTGTTTAAATATTGTTTTTCCAAAGTTTCCCAAAAGGTGTCAGCTGCTCTCTAAGCTGTCACATAACTATTTTTATAGCAAATGTAATAGTGCATTATAATGCTGTATAGTATTTTTACTTTCGTTTACATTTTCCAATGCTATTGCAAGCAGCACCAATGTTGTTTTTATTAAAATACACTATCAACCTTCTTTATGCCTGAAAAGATTTGAAAGGACCCACTTCAGACCTAGCCAGAGAGCTTTCTATCCCTGCTTTGTACATCATTCCTGTGTTGCTTCAAACAATATTTTTTTCAACAGAATAATTAACAGAAACTGGCTTTCTGCCATAAAGAACAGGCTCGTTAAGGTCAGCCCATGTTCAGTCTATATATTGAAACCAATATGGCAGCACGCACCACTGAAAAAAAGGTTTTTTGTCAGTTATGGCGTTTAAAAAGGCCTTTTCATAATTCTAAAGGAAGCCTGACAATGATTCTTTAAATTCAGTGTGTTGTAGCATTAAGCTTAATTTGAGGCGGCAGTGCTGAAAAGCATGCCTGCAAATACTCTGTAAACATTCAAATGATTGCCAGATGCTTCCAGCCTTTCACACAAAAGCCATCTTCATAAGCGCTTACAGCAGGCCCAGTAAATAGAGGACCTTCACTGCCACATCTAACCATAAAGTCCCAAATTAAAGACTTAGACTGCTTAGAAAAGAGGATTGTGCTGTTAGTCTTAATGAGTAACTCATGGTCAGGTTTTTTAAATAAACAGTTAAATAATTCAAAAATATTAGCAGCTCACCTGCTCAATGTTTATTCAAGAGACTATTGTTATAATCTATATTGATACTAATGATGAAAAAGTCATGAAAAAAACATTCGAAAGTTACAGACATATAAAAGAGCAGAAGATCTGTATTGCACTGTTAGACTGAGCAAATGCTTTTAATAAATGTGATACATTTTTGTTATTATTTATTGTACTTTTGAAGTGCACGTGCCACATTTCGTATGTGGTGCATGTTGTGGCTCCTTGGCTAATGCTGACTATTCATGTGGCTCTTGAGCCAGTCAGGAGTGAGTATCACTGGTCTATCTAGTCTGCCCATTTTCTACCTAACTCCATATCCCACCTGATATCGACTGGAATTACTAGGACCCTTGCCATTCCAGTTCCTCAGTGCCATCCTTCCCTAGCTGTCCATCCTCCCCATCCTTTATGGCTTACTAACCCCAGGTCTCTATCTCTTGCATACTTGAAACTGCTCATGGATGTGGCATTCACCAATGACTGTGGTAAAATATTTCAAATTGATTGTTTTTTGTGCATCTCTACACACCCTAAACAAACAGTAATCTGAAGCCCAATCCCCAATGCAAAGCATCAAGAGTATGCAAATCCTTGTGCAAGTGAGGCTAAAAAGGCTTTGCCGGAACAGATATCACCATCTCATTTAGTTTGTGGCAGCCATTTTGAATAAGTATGAGCATAGAACATTTTGACTCATACACACATTCCAGAAGGGAATGAGTGAAACAGGTGTGTACCTCTGACCCAGTAAAGGCTGAGAATGACAAAGTACAGACACATGTTGTCTTCTTGGGACCCCTTAGTGTACTGTGGTCATTGTCTCAACCACTCACTAAGGTAGAACCCCAAGGCAACTTAGGCTCAGAACAATTGGAGTAAGCATACCAGAGAGGCAATTTGAAAGAAAAGTAGTATATGGGATCTGTCAGAAGATGCTAGGAGAGAAAAAAATATCTAAACTGTTTAGTTTTTGTGCACCTCTTCAAAGCACACACATACTCTCAAGCTTAATTTCCAGAGCAAGGTACCACGTCTGTGCAAATTCTTGTGCATTTCAGGCTGACAAGGCTGTCCCAGAACAGACCAAGTAAACTATCTGGCTATTTGATGTAGAGGTGGACAAGCAAGGAATTTTTCACCTAGAGCCAAGGGTCTGGCTTACTCTACGAGCCAAAACACAAGCTGAGCCCTGGCTACTGCAGGCTGCTGTCTATATAGGAGTTGAACGTTTCAGACACTACACTAACTACTAAGGCCGGAAAAAATGCTTATGTTGACCATAACAAGCTCAGCTTGACTTCGGCTCTCAATTGCTTATAGAGGTCGAGTCGAGCTGAGCTAGGCACTGCTGTGGCCTGCCCACCTCTAATTTGATCTAAACATGTTAGAATTCACTTCTTGGTTAATACATGCTAAATGCAGCTCAGGAGCAGGTTATAGACTTAACTACTGTAGAGCTATGCAGAATTTAGTTTGCATGCAAAATTTCCAACATTTCTGTATTCCATGCTACAAAAATTCTGTTGACGTTTTCTTAAAAAAAAATCAGCAAAATTTACAGTTTCACTTTTATGTTGACTTTTGAGTGCATAGTTCATAAATTCTGTGGTGTTAGTTTAGTTTTTCTGGAAGAAAACTGATGCACTAATTAAAGTCCCTTTAAGTTGTTTGAAGCAGAAGGGAAAATCTGCATTTTTGATTCTGTTCCACATTCTGTGGTGTTTGCCATAAAAAAAAAAAAGAATGCATTTTTTTCTTATAATAAAAACAATGTTGGTCAGGATTTGGTAGGGAGCTCCTTTCCTTTTCTAATTTTCTGTGGACCCCTGACTGGTGTGAATGCTCTTTAAGGGAGTTCTGTGTTTTACTGGTTATACTGGTTTTACTGGACAAAAGAAGGTCATTACAGCCCATTGAGATTGTCCCCCACAACAGTAGGTCAGTATTCTTCCTTATTTGTTAACCAAATACCCAATTTGTTTTTAAAAGATTCAGATGTTTTTGAATTTACTATGAATTTAGGAAGTTGATTCCATTTCTGTGGGGTCCTAACATTAAAGAAGTTGTCTCTTTTATTTGTATTAACCCTTTCAACAATTAATTGTTTATTACGTAGTCTACCGACTATACGTTTTTTGGCATATGTTAATCCACATTGTTTCATTTGTAATGGACATTTTAATATATTAAATAAAAATAATAAGTCGCCTCTTAATTGTCTTTGTTTTAGGGAGTGTAAACCTGTTTTAGTGAAATGTGAGTTATATGAGTCATTTTTGAAGAATTAATTTATTTTCCACCAATTAATACTCCATTGCTCAGTTCTGAGGAGGGTGACCACAGTCATTTTCTAATTTTGTGTAGGTCCTAGTTGTTGTGCATGGTCCCTAAGAGAGTTTCATGTGTAACAGAGAATTTATCAGACACAGATTATAATTCATACTCCTGTTATAAAACTTTCCATAGGGACAGACCACACTAGCTGGGAGTCCTAAAGAAAACTGTAAAATGAGAATAGCCCCCATCCTCCAACCTGAGCAATGGGGTATTAATTAACCATTAATAAATGTAGTCCTCTGCACATGTGCATGCGCACACACACACACACACACACACACACACACACAGTGACTGTAACAAACACATACTGCACATTACAGCTTGCAGTGCTTTGCCTAGAAAGGCTTTATCGCTGTTGTAATAACCAGTAGTGTCTTTAGCTGCTAGTGGGATTTCTTAATATTCTCAGCAGCAGCGATGACTCCCTGCCACAGGTGGCCTTTATCAATGTTGCCACCAGCTGTGGTGAAGTCCCTGTCTGACAGTTACCTAAAATGCTTCCTCACTTCTGAAAATATATGACCTTGTCTCAGCTGTCAGTACATTTTTTTGGTTGGTAAAATACTGCTCCCAGAAAATTACACTGGCAGTATGGGCAATGAAGAATTAGAGTATGAGCAGCATGGTAAGCAGCTGAGAGTGAGTAGAAGATGTTCCTATAAAGGACTCCTAGCTGTGTGTTGGACATGCAGGCTAGTGCCCTGCTGTGCAACTGTATAGGAAAAAGTTAGTCAGTACTACAGTCTACTGACTCCGCAACTACACAAACCACACAGCGGATGAACAGCCAGTTCACACGGGAAATCACACTCTTCCCCCCATCCCAGCTCTCTGCTGATGGCTCTATTACCACAGACCCCCTAAACATAGCAAACTGCCTTAACACCACCTTCACATATCTTAGTTCTGTCCTTCCCAGTAATTTCTTTGACCCCGTACCTGAATCCCAGCCCCCTGTCCTGCAATGCCCTCGGTTTCACCTATGCAAAATATCTGCTCTAGAAGCCAGGCTGTTCCTACTAAAAGCACTAAGCAGCAATAGCCCAAGCAATGACTCCCTGGACACCAGGATTCTAAGACTAGTCCTGGATGATGTCCTAGTCCCCCTAATGGACTTACTAAACCAATCCCTTTGCCCGGGTCAATTCCCCAGTGTTTGGAAAATGGCTGTCATCACTCCCATTCATAAAAGTGGTGACAGGTCCTCCCCCAGTAACTATCTGCCAATTTCCATTCTTCCCTGCTCTCCAAAGCTATAGAAAAAGTGGTGGCCACCCAGCTCACCGAATATTTAACTAAATATGCCATCCTATGTCCTGAGCAGCATGGTTTCCTCGCAGGCCATAGCACTGCCATGGCCCTCCTGGAATTCTCCAACTTCTTGCACTCCTCCCTTGACTCTGGCAACCTTGCTGGAGCAGTGTTCATTGACTTCTCCGAGGCCTTTGACACTGTCTGCCATCCCCTCTTACTTGACTCCCTTTACCAAATCGGTTTCTCCACTGGTCCCCTCAGCTGGTGCTCTAGCTACCTCTCAGCTCGATCCCAATGCTTAAAAAATCAGTGGGACTCTGTCTGACATCTGGCCTGTCCGCTCTGGGGTTCCCCAGGGCTCCATCCTGGGTCCCCTACTCTTCCAGCTCTACCTAAACACCCTGCCCAATGCCTGCTCTGGCAAAATTCTCCTTTACGCGGACAATGCCATTCTCTACACCTCACACTGTAAATCTGCCTCCCTCCAGGACTCTCTCCAACACACCTTCAACCAGGCAGAAAAGTGGTTCAAGGATCATAGACTTGCTATTAATTTAAAAAATGACTAAGTCAATTCTCTTCTCCCACCACCAAAACAAAGCAAAAAATGCCCCCCTCCTTATCCTCCCCAGCACTCCACACCCCCTTGAGCAGGTATCCACCTACAAATACCTAGGGATAACCTTCGACACTGCCCTCACCTTCCACACCCACATTAATGCCCTCTCGACTGCCACTAACACCTGGATTGGCCTCTTTTACTGCCACAAGGACTGCCTCCCACCCGATGCTCTCCGGATGACCATCACATCCTCTGTCCTGTCTCTAGTGGACTATGGCCTGCCTATATACGGAGCCGCAGATAATACTGCACTCAATAAGATCCAACTCTCACTCAACAAGGTCTGTAGGCTACTGACCAGTGCCCCTAGGCTTACCCACACCTACCATCTCTACGCCTCTGCCAGTCTCCTCAACTTTGAAGAAAGACTCCACTACCAGATCTGCCTACTAGCCAAGAAAATTCTGTTTGGGCTCTCCCCCCTGGGGTGTCTGCCTCCCTTCAGCAGGCCTCCCCCACAGTCTCCACCCGCAGTTCTGACAAGGCCACCCTAATGATACCCAGAACTAGGACCTCCCTAGCACAGAGATTCTTCTGCTACAGGGCCCCCTCCTGGTTCAACTCTCTTCCTGTCATCGTCACTAACACTCACAAAATCGCCCCATTTAAAATTGCTCTTCAGAACCACCTTTTCAACACCAGCTGCTGTAATTGTCACTAACCAGTGCTCACATACCCCCCTAGTACCCTCAATTCTCGACAAAGTCCTACAGACTGCCTCTACACTCATCCCCCCTTCCCTTCCTCCTCCCCTCTGGCTCCTCGAGCTCTCCCCCTGCTGGACATCTGTATATCTGGGGTGTTCTATATGTCTCAAATGTAACTATGTATCAAATGTAACTATATATATAGATTGTACAAAAATATGTAACTCTATCTGTCCGCACTCTGTAACCTTGTATCACTGTTTTGTCCTCTCTGTGACGAGGTACCTTTGTAAATGAAACTCTGGCTCAAAGGGTGTAAATCCGATTGTACAAATAAATAAAAAAAAAATTCATAAAAGGTAGCATTAATATTGACATAATTAACATAAAATACCAATAGTATTGGCATAGAAACATAGACTTTGACGACAGATGAGGAACGCTTGGCCCACCCAATCTGGACATTTCCCTACCTATTGGATAAGCTGCAGATCCTAGTTAACCAACAGCCTACTTCCTCCTAACCCCACCAGAATTGCCTTATGTCTGACCCATGCATTATTGAATTCCCCCACTGTTTTTAACCCCACAACCTCCTCAGGAAGGCCATTCCACGCATTCACCACCCTCTTCATTAAAAAAACACTTCCTCATGTTGCCCCTGAGCTTTCCACCCTCTATCTTAAAATTGTGCCCCCTTGTTCTTGCACATCTCTTTTTCTGAAAGATGCTACCCTCTTGGACTTTGTTGATTCCCTTGAGGTATTTGACAGTTTCTATCATGTACGCCCTCTCCCTCCTTTCCTCGAGGCTATACATCTTAAGCTTAAGATGGAGATTAGTGCCCAAGAGGTGGATAGGCAGAAAAGGGGCAAAATTCAGCAGAAGGGCAGACAGCAAGGAGAACCAGGGATAAAGGACAACCAAGGAAGGGGCTGGAGTAGAACAGTGAAACAGTCTAGGGAGGTCAAATCATGGAAAGCCATGTGTGCAAATGCCAGGAGCCTTAGCAACAAGATGGAAGATCTGGAGGCTGTCATGGTGCAGTCAGACCTGGACATTGTGGCCATCACTGAAACCTGGTGTAATGATAGCCACGACTGGGAGATAGCCATACCTGGCTACAACATATTCAGAAGAGACAGAGCAGGCAGGAAGGGAGGAGGAGTGGCACTGTATGTGAAAAATGACATAAGGGCCACAGAGATCCAGGAGGAACAAAATGGGGGAGAGACACTGTGGGTTAAGCTGGAAAGGAAAATGGGAACAGCCACCCGCACAGGTGTGGTCTATAGACCACCAGCCCAGGAGGAAGAAACAGATAGGGAGCTGATTCTAGCCATCCAAGGATGGCAGACAAAAGATGAGTAGTACTGGTTGGAGACTTCAATATTCAGGCGTGGACTGGAGCATCCCAGCAGCAGCATCAACTAGGAGCAGATTTATCCTGGACTCCTTCAGGGTGCCTTCCTCAAGCAACTGGTCATGGAACCAACTCGGCAGAAGGCAATACTGGACCTTGTCCTCACAAACAGGGACAGTGTGATGGGGGTAACAGTGGGGGAGCACCTGGGGAACAGTGACCACCAGTCATTGTGGTTTGAAATCACAGAAAGAACAGAACCAAACCACACAAAAACACGTATCCTGGATTTTAGGGGGGCAGACTTTGGGAAAATGGGGAGATACTTGAAAGAGGCATTAAGGGGAATGGGACAGGAATCAGGGTTGAGGAACAGTGGGCAGTATTTAAAATGGGGATTACAAGAACAACAGAATTATGCATTAAGCAGGTTAGCAAAAGGAAAAGGAAGAGGAGACCATTATGGTTTTCAAAGAGGTAGCAAAAAAGTGAAAGCCAAAAGATTGCATTCAGGCAATACAAAATGACACAGGCAGAAGGGATAGGGAGAAGTACCAGGAGAAGCAAAGGGAGGCAGGGAGGTCAGTAAGGAGGCAAGCTCAGACAGAAGAACACATTGCAAAATCAGTGGGTAGAGGGACAAAACCTTTTACAGGTACATAAGTGAAAAAGAAAGACAAGGGAGGGATAGTGAGACTGAAGGGGGATGGGAGCCATGTGGAGGATGACAACAGTAAAGCTGACATATTGAACAGGTATTTCTGCTCAGTCATTACTGAGGAAGAGGAGGGTAATGGGTCTGAAGGGAGTACAAGGGGTGAGAATGGTGCAGAAATGGACACAAGTCCCTTTACGAGAAAGGGTCCTGAAGGAACTGGAAGTAATAAGAGTTGATAAAGCAATGGGGCCAGATAGGGTACCAGGTCCTTAAAGAACTAGAGAGGTGGTGGCTGAACCTCTGGCTATCCTGTTTAACCGATCACTGGAAACAGGGAGGTACCCAAAGACTAGAGGACAGCAGATGTAGTCCTCTTATACAAAAGCGTAGAACAAAGAGGAAGCAGGGAACTACAGACCAGTCAAGCCTCACACCTTGGTAGTGGGGAAGATCATGGAAGCACTACTGAAGGAGAGATTGGTGAGAACATCTGGTTGTCAATGGACTACAGGACCCAAGGCAGCATGGTTTCACCAGGGGAGGTCATGTCAGACCAACCTCATTGAATTTTTGACTGGGTGACTAGGGAGGTGGATCAGGGGAGAGCAGTGGACATGGCCTATCTGGACTTCAGCAAGGCCTTTGACACTGTGCCACATAGAAGACTATTACACAAACTGGGGAATATGGGTATGGGCAGGACAGTAGTGTGGTGGGTAGGTAACTGGCTGGGTGGTAGGACACAGAGGGTGGTGGTAAATGGCTGTCACTCCACAGAGGGAAGAGTGACCAGTGGGGTACCACAGGGATCAGTGCTGGGACCGGTTCTATTCAACATCTTCATCAGTGACATTGCACAGGACCTAGAAGGCAGAATTTCACTGTTCGCTGATGACACAAAGCTCTGTAACAGAGTAGACACACCAGAGGTGTAGACAGAATGAGAAGGACCTGCAGAAACTTGAAGAATGGTCAGGGTTTTGCAGTTGAAATTCAATGCAAAGAAGTGCAAGATAATGCATATGGGGCACAAAAACCCTGGCACAATATATCAGTTGGGGGGTGAGGATATAGCATGCACCAAGCAGGAAAGGGATCTTGGGGTTATCATCTCTGATGACCTCAAGGTAGGGAAACAGTCTGACAAGGCAGCAGGTAAAGCAAATAGGATGCTGGGATGTATAGGCAGGGGCATCACCAGCAGGAACAGGGAGGTCATAATTCCGCTATACAAGACACTAGTGAGGCCCCACCTGGAGTACAGTGTACAGTTCTGCCATACCTACGTAAGGACATAGACAGGGTAGAGAAGGTTCAGAGGAGGGCAACAAAGATGGTGCACGGATTGCATCACAAGTCCTATGAAGTCAGGTTGAAGGAACTGAACATGTACTCCCTGGAGGAGAGGAGGGAGAGAGGGGATATGATAGAGACATACAAGTATCTCACAGGGAGGAACAGGGTGCAGGAATACACTATTTTTAAGTGAAAAAGATGATCCAGGACTAGAGGGCATGGGATGAAGTTGGAGGGAGGACGATCCAGAGGAAACATGAGGAAGAATTTCTTCACAGAACGGGTGGTGGACAAGTGGAACACCCTGCCAGAGGAAGTGGTGGGGGCTGAAACAATCACGGGATTTAAGAATGCATGGGATAGACATAAAAGAATTCTGGAGGTCAGGGGTAAGGGGCAACAGACTTCTAGGAAAACATAAACTGAATTTACAAGCTCAAATGGGCAGACTGGGTGGGCCATAGGCCCTTATCTGCCGACACTGTCTATGTATCTATGTATCTATGTATCTGTGTAGCTCCTTTAGTCTTTCTTCATATGTCTTCTGGTGCAGACCCTGCACCATTTTGGTTGCACTCCTCTGGACAGCCTGTCTTTGCAGAGATTGGGTCCCCAGAACTGCACACAGTACTCCAGATGTGGTTTTACCAACTGTCTGTACAGAGGGCCAACAACTTCCTGTTTTCTGCTGATGATGCCTCTCCCTATGCATTCTAGTATCCCCCCAGCCCTCCTTACTGCCTTCTCACATTGCTTGCCTACCTTTAGGTCGTCTGATGTGACTACCCCCAGGTCCCTTTCCATTTTTGTTGTTGTCAGTATCTCACCCCCCATTGTGTACTCTTGCCCTGGGTTTTTGTTTCCCAGGTGCATTACTTTGCACTTCTTTGCATTGAATCTAAGCTGCCATACATTTGACCATTCCTCCAACCTTGCCAAGTCCCTTTTCATCCTTTCCACCCCACCTTGTGTATCAACCCTGTTGCAGATCTTTGTGTCATCTGCAAAGAGACATACCTTCCCCTCCAGTCCCTCCACAATGTCACTTATAAAGACATTAAAAAGGACCAGCCCCAGTACTGAACCCTGCGGTACTCCACTAGTAACTCTCCTTTCTTCACTGTCGACTCCATTTACTATTACCCGCTGTGTCCTGTTGTCTAGCCAGTGTTTTACCCAGGCTACCACTCTGGGACCCACTCCCAGGCTGGCTAATTTGTTTATTAATCTTTTGTGCGGGACTGTGTCAAGTGCCTTGCTAAAGTCTAGGTAGGCCATGTCCACAGCCTCTCCTTGGTCTACTACTTTGGTCACCCAGTCAAAGAAATCAATTAGATTTGTTTGACATGATCTCCCTGCTGTGAATCCATGCTGCCTTGTGTCATGTGCCCCACTGGCCTCTAGGTACCCAACAGTTCTTTCCTTCAGAAGTGATTCCATCATTTTCCCTACCACTGAGGTCAAACTGACAGGTCTGTAGTTTCCTGCATCTGGCATATTCAGGTCCCCCATCAACAACATCTCACCTTTCTCTGCCATTCCAAGGATGCTTCTATAATTTCCTTGTCCATTTCCTCCCCCTGAGACGGGGGTCTGTATACAACCCCTGTGCAGATTGTGGAGCCATTTCCAGTCTCCTGTGTGACCCACAGTGCCTCCTCTCCTCCCTGTTTGCCCTTTAGTTCTGTTGCTTTGATCCCTTCCCTTACATAGAGAGCTACTCCTCCTCCTCCTCTTCTTCTTCCCTCACTGTCCCTCCTGTAGATTGTGTACCCTGGTATGTTGACATCCCAGTCATGGTTCTCTGTGTACCATGTTTCTGTGACTGCCACGATATCCAGGCATCCCTCTTCCATTAAGGCCATCATTTTGGGGAGCTTTTTACCTGGACTACAGGTATTTATACTCATTAATTTCAATTTTTTCTGGCTTTATTTTTTTTTTGCCCCATCCCTGTCTCTACTGCCTTTGTCTTTTTCTCAGTTTACCCCTGCCCTTATCCCTATCGACTGGTACATGCCTTTGTGACTTCCAGGCTGGACTGCTGCAATGCTCTGTGCTTCAAAGTCAATAGAGGGGTCCTCTGCCAACTGCAGCTAGTGCAGAACATGGGGGCCAGGCTGCTGGTAGGTCTGCTGAAGTCCTGCCATGTGATCTCGGTCCTGTGGGATCCGCACTGGCTGTCCGTCAGGTGGAGGATCATCTTCAAGGTGGACTTGCTCATCTACAAGGCCCTATATGCCTGATTAAATAAAGTGAGTGATTGATTGATCGATTGATTGATATGGCCTGGGCCCTGGTTATCTGTCTGACCTCCTAACTCCAGCTGTCCCGGTAGGTTCCCTCTGTTCCTCCACCAAGGGCCTGCTAGCGATTCTGAGGGGGGGGAGGGGATGATTAAGAAGGGGTCAGCTCAGAGGTAATGTGAGGAAGTATTTCTTCTGAGAGGGTTGTAGATGCATGGAACAGCCTTCCTGAGGAGGTCACAGAGTCAAAAACAGTGGGGGAATTCAAGAATGCATGGGACAGACATAAGGCAATTCTAGTGGGTGGTAGGAGGAAGTAGGCTGTTGGTTAACTAGGATCTGCAGCTTATCTGTTAGGTAGGAAAATGGGCAGACTAGGTGGGCCAAGCGGTCCTTATCTGCCGTCAAATTCTATGTTTCTATGTTTACCAGTGATGGCAGGTCTTTGGGTAGAATCAGAGATCTGATTCAGGCAATATTCCTTAAGTGGTAAAGTCCACTTTTGATGACAGATGACACCAGGCCTTCCAGGGTCAGTCTGTCATCAAGGATAACACCCAGATTTTTCACCCTGGGGAGACCATCAATGGGGTGGATCCAAGGACCAAGCCTGTTACCACTCTGGAAGCCTCCCTGTCGACCAGTCTCTATCACTAGCACTTCTGTCTTGTCGGGGTTTGGTTTCAGCCAGTTAGAGGACATCCAGTCCTGGATCTCAGCCAGGCATTTATTTAGCACTTCTATGGCATTCCCAGTTCCAGGGGCAAATGACAAATTCAGCTGGGTGTCATCTGCATAGCAGTGAAATCCCAGACTGTATTGTCTAATGTGCTTGCCCAGGGGCAGCATGTACACCGCGAACAACATTGGTGAAAGGATCGAGCCTTGGGGCACTTGACACAACAGGGGCTTTGAGGAGTAGGAGGAGGAGGAGGAGAAATTCCCCATAACCACTCTTTGCTTCCTGTCAGAGAGAAAGGACTCAAACCATTTGGTGACTTGTCTGGTGAGTCCACAATACTCTCCGAGGTGATCAAATAGCACAGTGTGGTCCACGGTATCAAATGCTGAAGAGAGATCAAGAAGAATGAGAACTGACCATTCTCTTCTATCCCTCACCCTGAGGAGGTCATTCTGCGCCTGGACTGATGCCATTTCAGTGTTGTGCCTAGCTCTGAAGCTGGACTGGACTGGCTCATAGATGTCAAAGGTCTCCAGGTGCGTCTCAAGCTGCAGAGCCACTACTTCTCCACAACCTTCCCTACAAATGGGAGGTTCGAGATAGGTCTATAATTAGCCAGGATGTCCAGGTCAAGAGATAGTTTCTTCAGAGGGGGCCTCACCAGTACCTCCTTCAAGACACTGGGGAAACACCCCTCTGAGAGTGAGCACTGGACTATCCCAGTGAACACTGGACCAATGACCTCAGCTCCTACCATTAGGAGACAAGTCGGGCCAGGGTCCAGTTAACAGTATATGGGTTGCAGCTTCAAAATCACCTCAACAACCTCAGCAACTCAACCGATCAAAACTCCCCCCATACAATCGGAATGCTTCTGTTTGAATCAGACCAACCACTGCAGGACAGATTTTTCCCCACTGGGGAGATCCCTGCCCGAATGGTGGACACCCTGTCTGAGAAAAATAGTGCAAACTCTTTGCACAAAGTGATTGAAGAAGTTTTTTTCGACTGTAGACAGGCTGGACGTAGTAGCCTGTCCACAGTCCAAAATAACTGTGCTTGTCTACTCTTCCTGGCAGCAATCTCCCTGGACATAAATTCTACCTTCTTATGGTTGATTGCCCCCTGACAATCATTGTAATGACTTCTAAGGGCCAGTCAGTCCTCCATGGGCTGGGTCCTCTGGCAGCAATGCTCCAACTTCAGACCTTGGTCTTAATCTCCTTGAAAGCACTATCAAACCATGGGGGTCTCAAACAAGAAGACCTAGGTCATATACGGATTGATGCAATGGCATTGAGTGTCTTGGAGATGGTCCTATTACAGGCCGCAAACACCTCGCTTCTACAACATGCACATGCAGCACTCACACCAGAAAAGTCAGCTACCACCAAAAGTCCCTCTGGGGACAATCCCCTTGATGGGTAGTAGCATTTCTCACTTCCCACACTTAAACAATAATAAATCCACTTATATTACAAAAATAAGGTTAGCGCCTGTGGAAAAAATAATTTATGCAGGTTGGCAAAGGAAAGGATGGGGACAGGAATAACCATGCAACTCCATATTCAGCACATTTGTGCTGCGCAAAAGGGGTTTGCATGGTTATTTTGTGCAGCAGAAATACTGCTGAACAAAACTCTACCTTATTCCAGGCAACGCTAGCAGCTGTCATAGTTACTACAGCCAAGTACCAAGATGGCTGGTGGGGAGCCTACCCTTCCCCCTGGTGCCCAGTGGTCCCACCCCTGTCTGATCACTGACCAACTAAACCATAATAGTATCCCTGGTGGCCAATGGTTCCCCCCCTCACACTGATCACCATTCTGTTAAGGGAAGAGAAGTCCCTGGCATCCAGTGGCCCCCCTGGTCCTCGAACCCCCACTGTGTAATGTGAATCAGACACCCTGGTGTTCAGGGGTCTGCCCTGTCCTTGATTCCCAGACCTGTTACATCAAACATACTCCAACCTGGTGGCCAGTGGTTTCTCCCCGGTCCCTGATCTCCAGACCCATTACAACAAACAGACTTCCAGCAGCCAGTGGTTCCTCTTCTCTGATTCCCACCCCTGTAACAAATACAATATCTTGTCCTATGCATGGGATGAGTGTCAGTAAGCTAAGGCGCATTGCAAACAACAACTCAAAATATTCCCTGGTGTCCACTGGTCAACCCACCCTCTGATTGCTGTTCCTCCTTTGTCACATCCATAATCCCTGGTAACAAGTGCCCCCGCAGCACCTACCACCCAACCTGCCAACCTTCCTTACATGAATTGTCGGTATTGTGGGAACCTATATGGTGACTGGCACAACCCTCCTCTCACTTTCTCAGCCAGTCGCTGTATGAACAGACAGGTAGCATGTGTCCTATGTGTAGCACAGGGCACATGTCCTCTATACAGTACAGAGGATGTGTCCCATGTATAGTCCAGGCTGCATGTCCTCTGTACTATACAGAGGAAGTGCACCTTGTACTATACATAGGATGCACTCTTCTTGCCTGTTCATATGGTAACTGGTGGAGGAGGTGAGAGGAGGGCTGTGCCGGTTGCTGAATGGGCTCTCCCAGCACTGAAGATTCAGATAAGGAGTGGTTGGCAGGTGGTTGATCAGTGCCATAGTGGGAAGCTGCTAGATGCCAGGGATTACATAAGTGGCACTAGTGGAATGGCAATCGGATGGTGGGGAAGTACCACAGAACACCAGGGAGTATGTTAGTTTGTTGTTTGCAATGCAACTTACATTTTAGTCACAGTTATCATATACATGGGACAGGGTGTTATCTTTGTTACATGGACGGGGATTGGAGACTGGAGAAGGGGGGACCACTGGATGCCAGGGACATCTCTTACCCTAAATGGGATGGTGATCAGAAGGTGGGAGGGGCTAATAGGCACTAGGGATGTATCTCCTTTCAATTGAGATGGGGCATGGAAGATGAGGGGAATACGGGCCACTGGGGATTACTTTACTTTTAATGGGGCTGGAGATGGGAAACCACGGGGTTGGGGACTACTAGATGACAGGGATACACTATTTCAAGGGCGGCCTGGTGATCAGAGGGTGAGGGGAACCACTGGGTGCCAAAGATATGTTTTTCTTATGGTGGGCTGGGGATTGGGGGTTGGGGGACTGCTGGACACCAGATAATTATTTGGAAACAGTTGGCACGGTGATCAGAGGGTAAGGGGCCCACTTGGCAACAGGGAATTATTTGGAAACAGTTGGGATGGCAATTGGAGGATGGGGGCCCTCTAGGCAGCAGGGACTTCTTTTTCTTGTAGGGGACCGGGCAATCAGGGTGGAGGTGGCACCACACAAACCTGCTGCCACTTCCCATGCATAATGGGCATTCAAATGGTCCATTAACATCTTGCATGCCCAGTGGACTGATTTGCATTTGTCCCTCTGAATATCATGCCTAGCACTCCAGCACTATTGGGACTGGTGGTGTTACTCTCTGCACAGCTTGGATATGTGTTAGGTCAGTGCTACCTGACTTAGCACTGTGCCAACATGCTTGTATAGTCAGTCAGATGGTGCTGGTGTACTGTCTGACTAAATATAGCATCCTTGGGTTCCTGAGCAATGGCAAGGCACAGCACAATATGTTGTGATCTGCTTTGCCTGTTCTTGAATACTGGGCCTGAGATCTGACATAGAAACCTTAATACCCGAAGATGATCAGCGTGTACACACTTACGTTTCATTTCTCCACGGATCTTTTATTTATATGTAATTGTGTTTGACTGGCATTTTGTATGATACTGTATCATGTTTAACATTTCCTTTTCTAGTGACCTTATAAGCTTTACTTTTACTGGTGAAGAATGAAATGAAGTGAAATTGCACATTTAGAGATGTGCTGGCATTACACAACACCTGTTGGATATAATTGGTTAGACCTTTATGATTTACTTAACCTCCCAGTACCCCATTCTACCCAGCTTTGGAAATAGGTGGAGGAAGGACCCATCTAGAAATGAGATGTGGCATCTCAGCTGGGCTAGCCTAGGTAATTACATAATAAAAATGGGTTAAAGCAGAACATCACTGAAAACGAGATATCAAATCTCAGCTGGGCTGGCCTAGGTAATTACATAGTAAAAATGGGTTAAAGCAGGGCTCCAATAAAAATGAGATATTGCATCTCAGTTGGAGTATCCTGGGTAAATGTTTTGTAAAAATACATACTGTACAAGTAGGATCCCACTAGAAATGTGATATTGCAACTCAGTTGGGCTATCTGGGTAAATAAATTGCAAAAAAGATATCGTGCCATTAGTTATTGCTCTTTCCAGTCTTTTCGTCTCCTTCCCTTTCCAGACAGTGGAAGTCATGTGGTTTAATGGCTAGAGCACTATTGAGAATTGCAAGATAGCAGATTAAAACCATGCTACAGCCACATACTCACTATGTGGCCCTGAGCCACTCACTTAACTTCTCACTGCTCCAGTAAGCCCAGCCACCTATGTATATGCCGAGAAGCAGGGCCCACTGGAAATGAGATGTTGCATGTCAGCTGGGATATCCTGGGGAAGTACATTGCAAAAAAAAAAATTGCCGGCATTTGCCTGCCTTTCCTGGTCCCCCCACAAAGGAGTACACTGTTATTAACCAGTAACTCACAAATGCAGTCCCTGCTAGCTAAGAATATTCACTGTATAGTTCTAAGCAAATCACTTTACCGCTCAGTGCTCTAGGCACCTCAGCCATAAAAATGGGTAGAAACAGGACCCCACTGAAACTGGCACCACCAAAAGAAAATAAAAGTATTTTGGCATTTAGGATAGGCCACTAGAAAACTTACACAAACTACTGCTGACAGAAGTAATGATCACAGGCTCAGGGGGATTCATAAATCTCAATCCTTAAATTGCAGAATACATAATTGACACATATATTTAGTGATCACAATACTTGCTAGGACCCCATTCTTGAAGTGTAGTATTACAGTGCTCCAAAAATGGAAACCATCAATTGGAAATTACTTATGACATTCTCAAGAGCAAAAGAATACAAAAAAATAGCGACCTTACCCCATGGACAGCTGCCTGCAACACACTAGCACTTTGCACACAAAAAGCTTCATCAGGGGTGTGAAAGAGTTATCACTCCATTGTTAAAATACCAAATAGTGGCTCACGTGACCAGTTTCATCACAGGTATTACTGATTTTTTAATTGGCAAGAAAATAATGAACTGTTTCCAAATTGCTATTATAGATGCACTTAAATTCATGTTGGTGTTATGTTAATATTAAACACTTGCATCTCAAAGTAAATGAGGTAAGTAATAAGTGCCAAAAGGCAGTTAAAAGTTAAGTCATTCTGTCTGTACGGATTTATAATAAATATTCTTTAGCCATCAGATCATTAAAGAGCCCTATATGTTATGCATAGAGAAAGTCAATTTACATCATTTAAGACAATTTACAAAAAAACCCTGATATACTAGCCATTGTGGAAACCTGGCTATCTCCCAGCACCCCGGATCATGCGGTCTTGCTTGAAGGCTACAATCTTTTCAGACTCGACTGGGCAAGCAAGAAAGGCGGGGGCTGTGCTATCTACATAAAGGACAACCTCTCCTGTCAACGCGGCAGCTTCACCCCCACAAATACGCAGATGCAACTCCTCCCTATCAAACTGCTTCTTGGTGCACAAAACAAAGTTCTCACGGTGGCGCAGTCTATATCCCTCCAAAAGACCACCGTACCAGTATTAAGTCTGTACTTGATTTTGTTAGTCTGCAGCCCTCTGAAAATGAGCTCCTCCTCCTCGGGGATTTCAACATAAACTGGCTCGCCTCTGACACTGGCTCTTACAAAGATGACATCCTAGCAGCAAACCTGACTCAGACGGTAACCTCCCCCACCCGGAAAAATTACAAAACTGGTACAAGCACTCTTATTGACTGGGTTCTCACAAATCACCCTGACCGGATAAAAAACATTAAAGTCCTCCCTGACTCCCTCAGTGACCACTCCCCAGTGTTCTGTACCTGGTCTAATAAATTTCTCAAGCCACCCCCCAAAGTTATAACAAGCAGAGTATTGCCTTATGGGAATCTTATCAAGTTGAAAACCCATCTTCTACAACAGGACTGGGCAATCCTTGAATCAACTGATAATAATACCGCACTAGAATACTTCATTAAATCTTTCAACTCTGCAACGACTTATACGCCCGAGTAAAAAACGAAAATCAAAGCGCTATCAAATCCATGGATTACTGCCAAACTACTTGCCGAGCTCAAGGTTCTGGGACCACCTCTAAGCGGTTGCCAGGGACACAGGCTCACCTCATGATACCCTAAAATACAAGCAGGCATGAAATAGATGTACCTCACAAATTAAGCAAATGAAGCGCCTATTTCAAAATGCCCTTGAATCCACCTGGGGTGATGGAAGAGCTTTTTGGGACAACATCCGAAACATAATGGGTAAACAATCAAAATCGTCACCTACCATTATGAAAGTTGATGGATCCACCACTCTTGACCCAAAGTCTATTGCAGATGCACTTAATAAGACATTCACAGACCTTAGTGGGGTCCTCCCCCCAGATTTCTTCTCGGACTTACCTGTGCCTAGCCTAGTATCACAAAACACCCCTCGTGACAAACCACAATTTTACTTCAAGAAAATCAAAGTGCACGAAGCACATAAGTACATAAGAAAGGCCTGCTCCAAATCCAGAACAAGTAGTGACATGCTAGATCTAAAAATCCTGTCTCTCACCCTGGATGAAGTAATTCACCCCCTTGCAAAAATTCTTAATCTGTCACTTGCCAAAGTCAATTTCCCAACAAATGGAAATCTGCCATAGTTACGCCAGTGCACAAAGGGGGACAAACCTCAACAGGAAACTATCGACCAATATCAATACTCCCTCCCTCTCCAAAGCACTTGAACGAATAGTGGCAGACCAACTCTCTGATTACCTGGACAAATACAATCTACTCTGTAATCAACAGCACAGCTTTAGGAAAGGACATACTACAACAACAGCCTTACTTGATTTCTCGGAGAAGTCCACTCAGCCCTGGACAAAGGGTGCCAAACAGGTGCAGTCTTTATCGATCTTACAAAAGCTTTCGACACAGTCCATCATGGCCTACTTACCTCTACTTTCTAGCCTAGGCCTGGCGAAGGTCCTTGTGCTTGGGTAAAAGTTACCTGTCCAATCGGTCACAGGCTGTAAAATCTCTAATGAACTCGACTTCAAACCAGTTCTCTCGGTGTACCACAGGGATCAGTTCTTGGACCGCTCCTCTTTAGCCTGTTCCTTAACTCCCTCCCAGATATCTGCCAGGAGAAAATAATCTTATCGTTGATGATGCTGTAATTCTCTCTTCCCACAAGGATCAAACTCCTCGAGAAAGCCTGCAACTTGCTTTCTCTAGTGTTGAAGGTGGTTCCTGGATAGTAAACTTGTGCTAAACCACAATAAAACAAAAGCCATGCTCTTCTCCAATCACCAAAACAAAATAGGCATACTCCACTCACCTACAAACCTCTGAGAATTACACTGGACCAAGTAAATACTTTCAAATACCTTGGCATCACTTTTGACCAAGGGCTCACCTTTGCAACCCATTGACAACACTGCGAAAACAGTGAACCAACGCCTTGAATACTATTCCGTAACCGTCAATTTCTAAATCAAGCGGCATTGAGAATAGCTAACAGAGTTTCATAATCTCAATCATTGACTATGGCCTTATTATTTATGGCTCAGCTACCTCCACTGCTCTAAGGCGTATCTCAATCACTCTAAATAAGGCCTGCCGGCTCCTCACGGGGGCTCAAAGACTGACTCACACGTGTGATCTGTACTATGAATCAGGCTGGTTGAACCTATCAAATCGTCTTATTTATCTCACCTGCACAATGGCAAAAAAATCTATCTTGGGACTGACTCCATTATGTATTCAAAACCTACTCCGACTGAATCCTGGCTCACGACCCTCCACCAGATCTGAACGCCAACCTTTCCTGGTTCCGAGATACCGGACTGCACAGGGACAAAGATCTTTCGATACAGGGTTCTCGACATGGTTCAATGCGCTTAGTCCACCTACTCTATCCTCAACCTCGCTTGAAGATTTCAAATCCATGCTCTATGCCCACCTCACCACCACTAGCAACTGTGATTGCGTTAGATAAAGACTACTACTCCTCATGTCCATCCTCACATCTGAGGCCTCTTCCTCCTGACTAATGAACCCTCTGGTACCTCTACTACCTGTCTCCCACCCAAACTCCTCCCCTTTTTCCTGTCCCTCTCACTTACTCTCCGCTCACCAGCTTCCTCCCTCTCTAGCCTCCTTTGGCGCCTAATGATCACCCTCTCCTGGAAGTTTCCTTAACCCTCGAAATTGTCTACCGCTTGAACCTGTTATAGCTTGTTTTTCTATGAAACTTAAAAACGTTATTGCCTTAAACTGTTAATAGCAAATTTATGATGTAACTTTCCTGTCTGGTTTTACCTGTAATGTGTATCGTGCTTTGTTAAATGTTCTTTGTGACGTGGAACCTTTGTAAAAGAGCCCTGGCTCAAAGGTATTAATTCCTAGACTAATAAACTAAACTAAACTAAACTAAACTAAACTAAACTAAACTAAACTAAACTAAACTAAACATCAGCAGTCATCACAATACAGGAGAGTGAAGAAATCTCACATAGATCTCCGCTGTAACAGATTTGGTTTCCACTGCTGTCCTTTCTCAGTTCCACAACCAATTAATTCTTAGCTGCTAAGTCTATTGTTGCACATGAGCGCTTAGGGTACTGTTAATTACTCCCAACTTTCTTGACTCTAACATAAGCCAGACTGGAATAGAGCCAATTACTGAAACTGACTCTAAGACATTTTGTCTTGAGAACACTGGCTCTCTTGATTTATGAAGACAATGTGCTAAACATCTTCTGGATGGTGTGAGTGAGGGTAACTCTATAGGAGATGAAGTTGGTGACCTTAAAAACATCATTTTTGAGATTGTAGAGACTGCTTTATAACGAACTGAACTTACAAATAACATCATAACTTTGGAAAAGAAAAGTACATTGTGAACAACAAGTGCCCAGAGAGTTGGGAGTAATTAAACATAGAAATATGGAATGTGATGGCAGGTAACGGCTGCTGGGCTCACCCAGTCTGCCTGTTCATTTTTTCTTTTTAAACTTCATTTTTATGTTTGCTTGCACGTATGTGCAAGAACCATAGTGCCACCATACGAGTTTTTGTAGATGTGGCACCCCCACTTCCAATGCCCTGATCTTTTTTGCAGGCAGGGCAGCAGGTCACCAATGCATGTCCGAGCTGTCTATGACAGCAGTTAAGATGCAGTGGCATACAGTTGAAAGAGAAAGACTGCTACAATCAGCAGTGGTAATGTGTAGGCAATTATCATACTGCCATGCTATCAGCAGTATGCAAAGTGCCTACACGTCACCACCTTAGCAGTCGTTCTCTTTCAGCTGTACACCACTGCATCTCCTGGCATGATGCGCCTCTCCCATTTGTTGTGTGCCAAGGGAGTGCCCAGTCCCCTTTGGCACATGTACACTCCCCGCCAAGCACATTGTATGTCCGACAGGGTGCCCAATCCCTGTCAGCTCCAGTGCTCCCCCAAAAAGCAAACCTCAAGGTGCCACACTGGGAGCCCACCCCAGCGTGGCAAAAGTTCCACATCATCTTTTTTTTCCAAAACTCTGTAACAAAGAAAACAGTCCCTCGTTGACTCTCTTGCCCTCCAACCCATGCCCACCCTTTGTGCACCCCACCTCCCCCTTCACTCTATACTTATCTCTGCAACCAGGTGTGATGATCTTCGGTGGACCGGGAACATATCTGCACTCTTCAAAGCTGACTGCGAACTGAAGAAATGCTGGTAAGCTGTATAATGGCATAAATAGGGGGTTTTCAACTCTGGTTCATATCTCGGTCATTTAGTTGAATTTTTGCACCAACTTTTCAACATGGGGTTCTTGGGACCCCATCTCATGAATTCGGTCACTGTCATCTGATTATTCAGTCCCAAAAGGCGATTTTGTGGCCACTGTGTGGAACCACCTTTTGGGACTGATTAATGAAAATACAGTGTCACAGTTCATGAGGTAGGCCCCCAAAAACCCTATGTTGAAAATTTGGTGAAAAAATTCCCAAAAATGACTGTTTTATGAGTGTGCATTGCGTAGTTCCTATGCACGCATGTAACGTTGAGAATTTTTAATATTTTCACTCCAGATTTTCAACATTGCCATTTTACCACACCACCTTATGAACAGTACAGCTGTCATTGTTCACATCTCACCCAAAATGTGTTTTTGCAGATGTAGCGCACAATGGCATGGTTGGTGTGCAAAATCAATGTTTGGGACAGATTAAGAAAATCACAGTGACACTGTTCATGAGCAAAGGTCTTAAAATGGGTATGTTGAAAATTTGGAGACAAAAATCCATAAAATGACTGTGTTATGAGCATGCATTGCTCAGTTTCCACGTACCCTCGTAAGTTCATGAATTTGTAATATTTTCAGTACAGATTTTCAACATTGGCATTTTTCCACACCTCGTTATGAATAGTACAGCTGTCATTTTTCATACCCTGGCCGAAATGTGTTTTTGCACTTCTGGAGCAGAATAGCGCGATTGCTGTGGGAAATCAATGTTTGGGACAGATTAAGAAAATCACAGTGACACTGTTCATGAGCAGAGGTCCCAAAACGCCTGTGTTGAAAATCTGCTGTAAAAAATTCCCAAACTAATTACATTACGGGTGTACGTTACGCAGTTTCTACCCACGCTCGTGCCTTCACCATGTTTTTTTATATTTTCACTCCAGATTTTCAACATTTCCATTTCTGTACACCTCCTCATGAACCCATGAACAGTACAGCTGTCATTTTTAACATTCTGTTTGAAATGTGTTTTCACACCTGTGGCGCCAAATGGCGCAGTTACTGTGCAATATCACTGTTCGGCTATCGAACTGATAGTATCACTGTTCATGCGGTGGGGTCACAAAAAGCCCATGTTGAAAACTTGGAGTAAAAATACCAAGAAATGCCCAAGGTGTTAGGGTTTTTGATCATAACACCCTACCCTGTAGGGACTGACAAGCATCAGGGGTGTGACTTTGGATTGTCGACAGTAATGCTCATGCCATTCCACTCCCCTCCCACCACCACCCTGCAGCCAGTGACAGGCATTGAGGTGCATCTTGGACCCTTTGGCCCCACAGTTCACCCCATTCTCCTATACTGCACCCATTTCAGTGTGTTTCCTTATGGAATGAGGTGAATGTAAAACCCAAATACCCCAAGGCACACCTCAACACTTGTCAGTGTCTGCAGGATAGGGTGAGGTGAAATGTCGTGGCCATCATGGGCAATGACCCAAAGCCACACCCCAATGCCTGTCCATCTCTGCAGGGTGGGGGTGGAGTTGGTGTCAGTTCAGTACTTCACTGCCATTCCTATACTGCATCTGTCTAACTCCTGCACTTCCACTGCTAATGCCAGCAAGCAAACATTTGGCATTGACAAATGCTCTTTTTTTTGCTGCAGACCCTACCTGATCTACAGCATAATCTCTTCCTCCCTCCTAACCCCTACAATTCCCTTGTGCACATATCCAAGGCATTTTTTAACCCCACTACTGCCCCCCACACTTCTGCTGGAAGACTGTTCCAGGTATCCATGCCCTTTCTGTGAAGAAGTACTTCCTCACAGCCCTCCCGGAATTAAGATTCCATCATGTGGCCTGGAATCCTTTCAATTGAAGGATGAATGGGAGACATCAGCAAAAAAATGCTCAGTAAATTTTTTACAATTCATCAGTCAGGAGGATATCAGAAAATATAATGATTTAACTGAAGACATAAACACTTTAAAAATGAATGCAATACAAATTTAGCACACCCCAATTTAAAGATCTGGATAGAAATATGAAAGCTAAGGTCACAAAATACCAAAAAACTTTAACTGAAAGAAAACAGTCAAAGCTCCAGAGGGATGTTGAGGACTATCAATGTGTAGTTTCTTCCGCTGGCCAGCTAATGAGGGATGCTCACAGATTAGGGGTTGCTCTTGATGAAGGAGAAGAGTAAATTCAGCTGGTATAGTTCATGAGATATAATTGGAATCAACATCTACACAAAGGGACCTAACCAGGTACCAATAAAAGGGATTACGTTTTTTGGAAAACATCAAAAAGATCAAGGGTTAAAAAAAAAACAGGAAGAGGAAGACATACTGGGGCAGTAAAGGAAAAGGCAGGGAAGGAGCAATACAGTGCTCAGAGGGGAAAAGCGGGGCAGCACCCAAATAATTACCATTTCATTGAGAAATGTAACTGCTTAACAAACTGTAGTACTGAATCCTTTGTTCCCACCCAAAAAAATAAAAAAAACAATTGACATTAATATTGATCTGTTTAAATTGCTCAGAAATGTTTGGTTGTGTTATTGTTTTGCAGGTAATGAAATACAATAGAACCTACACCCTCCAAGTCAGACAAGCAACCTCAACAACATGAATATGCCTGAGATGAACGAGATCTTTTAAACCTGGATGCTCGTAATGATCTCTATGACAGAGAACATTTAGACCAAAATCAGTATGTTGTTCCTTGAACAGTTAATGCTCATATTTTGATGTCTGAAAAAATTGTTTCAAAGGAGGTCTGTCGTGTGGTAAATTAACAATTGGATAATATTCATTACAAAACTAAGATTCATTAAAAACTGACATTCAAACAATGATCTGCCTTCAGAGAATTACAAGAGTTGAAAGATATAATTGTGAAACCCACTGATAAGGGGGCTTATGTGGTTTAATGATCATACTGATTATGTGCAAATAGCACTGACTTGGTATAGTACCAGTAGTAGTAGTAGTAGTAGTAATAGTAGTAGTAGTAGTAGTAGTAGTGAAATCTTTATTTTTCAGTCAGGATCAGTTGACATATAAACACCATTAGGACAAGTTCTATTTACAAAGCGGTCCTAATTTTATACAAATAGTTATAAATGTCACATCTAGTAAAATAAATCACATACACATGCAACATAGAGGAACATACAATACAGATTTCATTACAACGTATAATTAATCACATACGCTTGTGGTGGGAAGATCCTAGGATTCAATCAAAACTAGTACATCTTGTTGACAGTTCTTGTTTTAAGGCTGTATTAAATATCTTTGAACTATAATAGATGTTTTTTTGACTGAATTTTTAACTCATTCCAAATTTTTGTGGCAAAGAAAGTGAAGCTCATTTCTCCAAATCTAATTATTGGTGTATGAATTTGGTAATCCCTGAGTACTTTGTTTTTCCTTAGGTTATGTGAATGGTCTACTTTTTTCATGTTACCAAATAAATATAAAGGCTTCTCAGTAATCATCATCTTCCTAACTTGGTTTAACCATAATAATGTTTATTTTTTAGAGTAAGCCAATTTAAATCCTCAACACATTTACAATGATGAGTCCACCTGTTTGTTTGCAAAGCAAACCTGTCCAATCGATTATATATGACCTCCACTTTCTTTAAACCTGTGGCATTAGCGAAGCCATAAATGTGTATCCCTTAGTCTATAATTGGTACTAACATCTGATTTATTAAAAGACCTTCTCATTTGCTCATCTAAACAGCGTTGTGTTCATCTTAAGGCACCTAGCCTACAACTGATCTTTTTTACCATTTCACTTATATATGATAGTCAAACTTTAATCTACATTCCACCCAGAGGCCCAAGTATTTATATTCTGTGACCTGAGTTAGACACTCTCCTATGGCGGTTTTAATTTCCAGAGCTTGTGGAACATTTTTTTATCTAGTGTTGTAAATGAACAACATTCATTTCAATTTTTTATTATTAAGAATCAACTTTGAGTTTGTGAACCAATTTTGTAGTGCCATAAAATCTCTTTGCAGGTCCGATTTCACTTCTTTTAAATGATCTCCTTTGGTCAATAGGGCCGTATAGTCCTTATAGAGTCTAATTTCGGACTTCTCTACCACTTATACAACCAGATTTGTATATATTAAGAATAACAGGGGCCCCAGTATGGACCCCTGAGGGACTTCTCTTAATACCCCAGTTTGTTCTGAGAAATCATTTCCCACCACAGTTTGTTGTTTCCTTCCTGTCAAGTATGATTGAAACCATTGGCAGGTTTCCTCAGAGTTTCCTATTTGGATGAACCTATTTATCAGGATCTGTTGGCTAACAGTGCTGAATGCTTTTGACAGATCCATGAACACTGTGCCTATCGACTCTCCCCATCTAGTGATGTTGCTACAAGATCTCTGAGGTCGGTGAGTGCAGTGCCTGTGGAATGATCTTTTCTGAACCCTGATTGGTGAACAGACAACAAGGCATGCTTCTCTAAGTACTCATATAGTTGGCTATGCACCAACCTGTCTAAGATCTTGGACACCACTGGCAGCAAGGCTATCAGGTGGTAGTTGGATGGATTAGTTATTTTACCAGTTTATAAACTGGAACGACTTTCACCTTTTTCCAGATAGTTGGAACTATTCCCTCTCTCAGGCTCCAATTAAATAAGTTTGTTAAGACAGGTGAAATAATATTTATACTGTCCTTTAAGAATCTTATCTGTATTCTGTCTTTTCCTGGGGCTTTATTTGATTTTAGCTTCCTTATTATTTCTTTAGTTTCTTTTCATGTAACATACTTAAATCTAAATTTTGGAGCCATGTAGTCCCCTTTATTTTCCAGTAGGTCTATTTTTATTAATTTTTTTTCACTTTCTTGTAGCCCTGGAACATCTGGGAGGTTTGTAAAATAGTCATTATGAACATCGGCTGATTTTTTTTTACCATTCTGTAAAACACCATCCTTCTCTGTTTGAATCATGGGGGATTCTGAACTTGGACTCTCCAGTGATTTCAATAAAGTCCAATATTTTTCTGTACCTATTGAATCCTTGCTTTTATTTTTGTAATACTGTGCTTTTGCTTGTTTTATTTTATTTTTTAATGAATTTCTCACTTGCTTATATTTGTGCCAGTCAGTGGTCAACAGGGATTTGTTTTCCAATCTCTATATTCTATTTTTTACCTGAATTTCTTTTATTTTTTCCTGTAATCCATGGTACATTTTTTTTATTTACTGAATTGTAACAAATAGAGCAGAGGCATTGCAAGCTTGCAAAAATAGATTATTAAATTCCTGTATGACTAATTCTAACAATGATTGAAGGAACACTCTAGACCACTTTATGTTTTCTAACTTGTTTTGTAATAACTCTGCACTATATGATTTGAAACTTCTTCTCCAAATGTATTTATTCTTAGGCACAGTTTGCTCCTTTGTTGTTAGATTTACCCCACTGTTTATGATGTTGTGATCTCCAAGAACTGGTTGTTGGACCTCCATGTTTTGTGAAACAAATATTAAGTCTAAAATGTTCCCAGAACTTTTTAGAGAGCTTTTCCTTGTAAAGTCAATTATTACCTATTTAACATGGAGGTGACTAAAACTTTTTTCTAGTGCTTTGCCCCTTGGGTGCCCCCATGCAGAGTTGAAATCTCCAATTAACACAATTTTTTCCTTATTATGTGTTTCATTATTTCATGGGACAATTTCTCAAACATTTTAGTTTTCATTTTAGGAGGTGAATAGATTACTCCAACAACCAGATCTAATTGTTAAATCTTAATTAGCAAGCACTCAATTCCCTCAATTTCTCTGGAGTAGATAGAAACATACATAGAAACATAGAATTTGATGGCAGATAAGGACTGCTTGGCCCACCCAGTCTACCCATTTCCCTACCTACTGGATAAGCTGCAGATCCTAGTTAACCAGCAGCCTACTTCTTCCTACTCCCACCCCCTAGAATGACCTTATGACTGTCCCATGCATGCTTGAATTCCACCACTGTTTTTGACTCTGTCTGCCCTAATCCCCATTTTGTGTAGAGCAGTACCCCCCCATGTTTATTTTTGTTGTTCATCCAATGACTACTATATATCCCTCAAGTTCAATTTCATTATTTTATATGTTTACATTTAGCCAAGTTTCTGTTAAAGCTATACAATCCAGGAACTCTGAGTGAGTCCACACTTTAAATAAATCTATTTTGTTTTTAAGTTTCTAGTGCTGCCTTGAATTATTTTAAAATGTGGCTTTTGCTGTGACCCAGGATTTAATTATATGTCCCCACTTTGTGCTAGTGCTATTAATATGGAACTATTTTTCATATGCCAGGAGGTTTTTATGTCTATTCTTTTTTGTTGCCTTAACTCTATTCTTAAAGGGATTTCTTCTTATTTTATTGTTACTCAGGGCCATCTTTTCCTGCTCTAAGATTACATTAAATTGTATCTGTAGGGCTACAGAGTTCTTACCTACCGGAGAAGGGCTTGTCCTATCATTTTGTTAGGCACTTTAATTTGTGCCACACACATTGTAATTAATGATCCCACCACCACCCAAGTAGTAAATTATCTGCATGTTTACACTTTTTGGATTAAATTAATATTTACTAAATACCAGTTTATTCCTGGCAGTCCCGCATTTATTTTTAAAAGGGAATTATTGATGTCAGCCTGCCAGCAGAGTGTTAGCATTACAGCTTCTGACTCTAAAGACTTGGGTTTGGGAACAAGCCAGGGCCATTGAAGGGCAAGTAAGGGGAAGAGATTCAAGTGTCCCAGTGGATGCATGCCTCTTCTAGGTGGTGGGTACTGCATCCCACTGCTTTACCACCACCTGGGTGACAATGGAGGTACAAGGAAGTGGTGTGGTGTAAGGTATTTGGAGTACAGCTGTCATTGGGTACATCTGACATGCTGGTGCTTGAAGACATCATGCCACTCCTGGATGGTGGGTGGGGTTTAAAGAGAAAAAAATTGGCCCAATTCAGGAGGATGAAACCTTCATTTATCCTCCTTGTCCAGTCCAGTCCCCAGTTGCCACTGTCTGGTGGAGTCCTCTGGGTCTTTATCTCCACCATGGGTGGCTGGGTGAAGTGCAGAAAAAGCCACAGGAGCTGAATGGTGCTTGTGGTCCCATTGCACCCTCAGAAAATGTCCAATAATTCCCCTTTTTGTGTTTTCAGGGTCTCTGGCCAACTCCTTCAGCCAGCCAGGAAGTCGCTATTCCCTTTCTCTGAGATGCTGCCTGTTGACCTACCTGAGACTTCCATGGCCCACCCATAACACACTGTTGTTCTACCCCCTTGGATATGCCGCCGAAGCTGGTGTCATCATTCCCTTAATGAAGGCCTGACCACCAAAGCACAGGGGACATTTGTGTGGCTTGTTTTGCCATCAATAAATTTGCAGTAGCAGTGAACATTTTTTCTTGCCATTTATTCATCTGGAGTGCTGGCTTTCTGGTTTTATCTTGCGCTTTTGGAGCTAGCTGCTCTCTACCAGCACCCGTCTCCAGTGTTAGCGCAACATGCTTCTGGACCTGTTATATTCCTACTTAATAATGTTTGTTTACCATAAAATACTTTTTTGGCCTCAGTAATGTTTCCTTTATGTCATGGTTTGTTTGTTGAAAAGCAGGAGTGAGCAGTGCAATAATCTGCTAAACAGCATGTGTGCACTGTCAGGTTGCCACTGTCCACCGAGCCCCCTGAAAACATATTATATGACTTGGTCTGCTGTTGATGATGGCACAAATAAAATACGTGTTATATATTCTTTATTCTTTATACCATCAACAGTGGAACAAGCCAGCAATCATATATGTTTTCAGGGGGCTGGGGAGTGTGCACCTGACAGTGCACACATGCTGTTTAGCAGATTATTGCAGTGCTCACTCTTGCTTTTCCACACACGCACACACAAGACAGAAAGAAAACATTACTGAGACCACTAAAATATTTTCTTTTTGGAAACAGATATTATTAAGTCAGAATATAACAAGGAAGGGAAGGGCACAATTTTTTTAGCTTATTTTCTGTAGAATGTTTTTGGCCAGTGTTCGTACAAATCTTGGGATGCTGTCTTATGTCCCAAAAGTTCCAGACTCCAGATGAATAGAAATGAGAGCATAACATGGAATGAAAAGTCTCCATCAATTCATGCTGCACTCATTCATGCGTGCATCCAGTCCCCATAATTGTGCACCCCAAAATGCTGCTGTCTTATGTCCAGAAAATTCCTGATTCCAGATGAACAGAAATGAGAGCATAAAATGGAATGAAAAATCTCCATTAATTCATGCTGCACTCATTCATGCATGCACCCAGTCCTCATAATTGTGCACCCCAAAATGCTGCTGTCTTCTTATGTCCAGAAAATTCCAGACTATACATACTGAGAAATGATGACAGCATAATGTGCTGAAAAGCCTGCAGTCTTTCTTGATGCACTAAATTATGTGTGCACACAGTCCCCATAATTGTGGACCAAAGAAATGGTGCTGTATAAATGTGATGAACATTCCAGACTCCACATATTGAAAAAAATGATGAGACCATTAAATGTGATGAAAAGACTCCATCAATTTGTGCCGCACTCATTCATGTGTGTACACACTCCAGTAAGAACTATGTCACCTGCTGCTACTCTTGGAGTTTCATGTAATGCTTCTTGCCCTGACTGGGCTGATGCACAGTGTCTTGCCAAATGAAGTAATAGCAACAGATGACCATCAAGTTAACCATGATGATGCAATAATACTGTTGGTTACCCAAAGTCTGCTGTGCTGACCCAAACAGGAAAGATGCCCTATGTGTGTGTACACTCATACTACCCTTGGTAAGTTAATGTACCTGGCACCATCAGGGTTTTCCACAGAACCTGAACTTAAATGTTTATATATACACATTATTTATATCTATATATATATATATATATATTTATATATATATACACACACATATATATATATTATATATACACACACACACACACACATATATATGCATGTAATCATTGCTTTTTTGTATCACAGGTCATCATATAGTCAAACTTGGGGTACACATTATTTGGCTCGATGAGGAATTTTAGCGCTGGAATACTGTAAAGCCAGTCAAGGTAAGTATTTTTTTGGGTGGGGGTTGGGGTTATCATTTGGAAGCAAGTTTCATTAATGGTTTCTCTTTTTGTGAATTCTTCACAGGCTTTTTGTGTATCCTCCAGTCCAGTCCTGATGGTTGGGATTCATACCAGTTGTGGGTGTGATATTGAACTTCTTATTTGGAGAAAGCACCGATGGCAGCACATAGCACCAAAATATTTCCTGCAAAAACAGATGAACAAGAAATTATTAGTACTTCATTGCAGTAACACATTCTGTTCAAAGTGTGGCTGTTACTGTTTGTTATATATCCAGTTTAACAGATATCAAGCTCTTAGTAAGCCACACCAAGACCAAATCACAAATTTAGTACATGTAACCCATGCACTGTCCCAATGTCTTAACTTAAGTTACATTTCAAAAGGCATCTTATTACGACCTGGATAAAACTTTGTTCAACACCGTCATGACCTGCAGCGGCAATACAGTGTCTGATGTGCATGAAAAATATATTATGTGACATACATGTCACCTACACTGTCTTGAAAAAATGAACTACAAAAAAGTCCTGATGAAATACAATTGATATACTTACCTGAAATGGATATCCCATAGATGATTGTAAATAGTACTGCAGTACTACAGTCCTCCGGTCCAGGAGAGTGCTTGAAACTGTTAACCTGTAAAACAAATTCTGGTCAGATCTACCACGGCTGCATAATGAAGTTAGTGAAGTTGTGTGGAATTGTTAAGGAGGTATGGAGAAACAACACAATGATTTGTAAGTAGTAAGATTTGTTTTAGTTTCTGTTCTAAGGAAGGCATACACATTATTAGGAAAATATATGGAGGTGTACATGTTATTTATTTATTTTTTTAACTTGTATTTTTCACCCCTGGATCCGACCAGCTATCCCTGACCCTCCTCGATTGCGATCCACCAGTCAGGCATTCTCATGTAGCCTTGGCCAAGCACCCCAGGTGGGGTTGGGGTGGAGGGACCCCCAAATCCTTCTTGTTGCGTCGAGCCCCCTGTTGTGGCCTCACAGATCAAGTGGTGAAGGGTGCCACTTCTGCCAGAGGAGCTCAGTTGGCTCCATTTTGTCCCCTTTTCTCCTCGGAACCATGGTTGCACTGTGATGTCTAGGCACATACGCCGATGTCCTACCACACTTCCCCTACATGAGGTATCAGAGCTGCTGTACCTCTGGCTTCCACCAGAGGTCTGTCCAGCAACAGCCTATAGCCCCCTTCCCTCCCAGGGGAAGCAAGTTGTCCACAGAATGCTCCAGCTTCCCCTCCCCAGCCAGGCCTCCAGCTTCCCGGGCTCGTTCCCGAACCTGGGTTGTTGGCATCACTAGCGGTAGCACTATTGCTGCACCGGTGGCCCAGCTATGGTGGTGTACATTTTAATGGAAGGAATAGGAAGCAATACAGGTTTATAAAAGAAACCCAGAGCAAATGCCTCTGAGGCATGTGTTATCCCAGATGGTATTAGCCAGACAACCAAATTTTAAAGAAAACACACTTGCACATACCCCAATAATGCAAAGCATCATGGGAAACATATGCAAATCCCCATGATGGTACAGAAGGTGGCAGTACATGAAAAAGTAATGGCTGGCATATGCTCAGTCTTGGGATTATTTACACAGTTTTTTTTTTTTTTTGTAGAGAAACAGGGTTTTTGTCCATGAGGTGATGTAAGTTAGATTTAAGCAATGTGTTGATGTCAGGAAGTCAGGTGTAATGATGGACTGTTAGCAGAGAAAATGTGATAGTAATTTTCAGAGGGGGTCAATTTTGATAAGGGCAGGGTAGTCATGCTTGTGATAATGGGAATATTAAGAAAGTATGAGGTCTATGCAGAAATGGAGTACAAATATGCACAGTTTCATAAGTATGTGCAGGCAAATGTGATATGCAGGCTTGTTTTAGAAATGGATAACATTAGCGATACATGCAACTGATAGATAATTACATAGACATATATATATATAGAGAGAGACAGACAGACAGGCAGGCAGAATAGGAATGGCAGTAAAGTATTGAAGTGATGCCAACCCCACCTCCACCCCCACAGAGATGGACAGACATTGGGGTGTGCCTTTGGGTCATTGCCCATAACGCTCATGAAATTTCACCTCACCCTACCCTGCAGACACAGACAAGGGTCGAGGTGTGCCTTGAGGTGTTCAAACTTTACACTCACCCCATTCCATAAGGAAATATGCTGAAATGGGTGCAGTAAAAGAGAATGGAGTGAACTTTGGGGCTGAAGAGTCAAAGGCACGCCTCGATACCTGTCACTGGCTGCAGGGTGGGGATGGGGGTGGAATGGCATGAGCATTGCTGTTGACAATCCCAAGTCACACCCCTGATGCCTGTCAGTCCCTACAGGGCAGGATGTTACGGTCAGAAATCCTAATGCCCTGGGCGTTTCTTGGTATTTTCACTCCAAGTTTTCAGCATGGGCTTTTTGTGACCCCACCGCATGAACAGTGACACTATCAGTTCATTAGCCGAAAGGTGATTTTGCACAGAGACTGTGTCATTTGGCACCACAGGTTCAAAAACACATTTTGAACAGAATGTAAAAAATGACAGCTGTATTGTTTGTGAGGAGGTGCAAATAAAATGGTAATGTCAAAAATCTGGAGTGAAACTATAAAAAAATTGGTGAAGTCATGACACTGCTCCTGCTAATGTATACTTTTTTCAAATTCCTATGCATCCCATTGTTTTCATCTCTATTGCTGTTATGTGACTTCTTAACCTAGCAACATCATTTAATTCATTACATTACAAGGACAAGTAAATGTTTTTAATACATTTTCAGACAATTACATAAACTTAATTTTCTTCATAGAATAATTTAAATTTAGTAAGAGTGGTAGTACAAAGCAATTACTTAGGCAACTTGAAAACTATAACTACTTTATATTGTACATTGACACCCCATAAGGCCCTCCTTGAAACTGAGATGCAAATGTCACACATTTATCGGTTTTCTAACAGGAATATTTTACTATCCTAAATACATTTAATGCTTCAGTAACTGCTCAGCACATCTATTGCATGACCTACATATTGACATTTTACACCTGCTATGCAGTCTACTGCTGCTTACTACACCAACATCTTGAACTATAAAACAGATGACTGCCATAACTAGGGAGGCAGTATAGCACAGTGGTTTTAGGCTCTGAACTGCAAATCTGGAGATCTGGGTTTGAATCCCACAGCCCCCACTTGCATACTGGGTGACCCTGAGCAAGTCACTTTCAGCTTAGTGTGCTACTCCTGGTTAAACAATTGAAAGAAAAAAAAACACAATATATTATTTTTCTTGCTTTATTTTGCTACTACAAGCTTTGACTAATACATCCATCCTTAAATGTACTTTTTATAGGTAATGTGTCTGTGACCTAGGTAGAACTACATTTAAAATCTTACACATAAGTAAATAAATCATCAGAATAGCATTTATTTCAGTAGTATCTCCTTCCTTTTCAGGTGCCCATGACACTATGTATATATTTATATCTTTTAACTTCAAAGCACTAAACCTATTCAAATGCGAAAAAACACAAGACTTTATTCTCTTCACACATTACTGTTAAACTTTAGGTCCCAGAATGGCCAAGCAACAATTGTTAGACTTCACTCTTTCATGTCACTGTCACACCCACTTCTCATGCAAACAACAATCAATTAGGCAAACCCTTTCATTTCTGTGCTATGCACTCTTACATCAGGGAGACATAAATCTTACAGAACTGCTAAAAAAAAACAAATTTATCAAGACTGGATTTCTGAATTAAAACCTGTAATTTACAGTACCTATGTAAATAATAGTTTATTGGCTACAAATGATGCTACAGACATGACAATAAAAATATTTCTGTTTTACATGGAAAACATCCATATAATGAACTTGTCATACAGGTTCTTTGACCTTCTGTCTGCATGTATCTGACAAAGGAAAAGGCACCTGCTTGATTCTTTTTTCTATTTTATTTTTATGTCCAACTTGCCCATACCGTTAGAGCCAAATATTGACATGCTTAGAGTAAAAAAAAAATAAAATCATGATGTCTGTGTGTGTGTGTGTGTGGGGGGATATGCCTAGATGCAGTTTCAGGCACTCCTTAATTATTTCCCAAGGCAGCTCTGATAATCAGTTGTTCCAGCATGATAGATCCACCTCATACCACTCCCACATGAACCAAAAAAAAAGGTGGGGATGGATCTTTAGGAGCTTCTTGTGTGGAGGAGGAGGTGGATCTTACTCCACCCAAAAAAAACTAATGCTGCCTCCCACTACTCAGGTTCCAGTTCTTGTACCTCCCATTTAAGAAAGAAAATAGTACCCTGCAACCATTGACTAACATGAAAGCGTATTTATTAGAAGGCGGAAAACATTTCTTGGAGAGGGTAAGGCGGAGGAGACTATTTACACCTTCAGTCACTTCAATGGACAGAAAACATGACATCAGCTCTTTTGTACATGCAAAACGTCTGCAGGCTCCACCCACTCTTGCCGTAACAAGAAAATAAGCTGACTGTATGTGTTTCTCAAGTGCATCTCAGAAATACAACAGGAAGCATAACACAGCTCAAGGAACTTCCATAGTATGAAAAATCAGTACATGTACTCACTATAAAGTATTGATAGTAAGAAGCCTTGCTGCTGTGGCTGCTGGATGCGGGCTCCATCTGCCATGGCATGGGCAGGGCACAGGGTGGAAAACAATCACATTCCCTCTCACTGAGATAGTATCTGGTGTATTTGGCTGGCTGTGGTTTACTGGTGGTGATCATGGGCACATGATGACATTCCCTCTCACTATCTGGTGGCTTTGGCTGACTGCGGTTTACCAGTGATGGTCATGGGAACAGCTGCAAAACATTCCCTCTTACTGTCAGACACACACGGGTGGGTGGCTGGATATGGTGTGTGCTGTGTTACAGTATTTCACTCTCAATCAGGAGGCAGATATCTTTAATCAGCAGGTTCTAAGTGGCTAACATTTAGTACTACAAATGGACAGTTGTGTTTAAGAGGCTGACTGTGTTTGCTAATGACAGCAATGCACATTCTGTAAAGTCTAATCAGAAATAATACCAAGGCGGGGAAGGTAAAATAGAAGGATTGTGAATTTACTTGTGCCAAATTGCCAATATGAAGTTATGGAATGAGACTCATTCTGGGTGGGACACAGATTTTACGTTATGAAAAACAAAACATGTACCATTATAAAAATGTGACAGCCTTTCAACCAGTTACAGTAACTTAAAACCCACCAACATCAATCTCATCATCATCATCATACAGGAAGCTGCCCTCACAGTCATCAATGTCTGAATTGTGCCTACTAGGGAATTCTTTCTCCATGATTTCATCTACCTCAATGGCAGGCCATTTCATGATGCTACCAGGATGGTCTGCTTCTCCCACATCACTACAACCATGACCATGATGAGGTACAAATACAGAGGTTGCAGTTCAAGCTGATATGTGCCCCTGATTCATTTTTATGAATGTCAGCATGTTGACATTTGAAGGAAAGAGGTATGACGGTCCCGGACTATTGCCCCTGCAGAACTAAATACCCTCTCGACACTTACACTGGAGGGTGGGCAGGTCAGGTACTTCAGTGCCACTGAGGTCAGCTCTGGCCTTTCACTGACCTTTCCACTCCAGTATAAAAGAGGATGATCAATTACTGACAGATGCCTGTTTTCAGCCAAATATGAGTCAACCATTCGCTGTGCTGCATAAAGTCCGGTGGTTGACTTATCATCCTGTTCTCCGGATTCATTGATGTCAGAAATCCTGACTTGGCACAAAGCACCCCAAAGTGGGTTAATGGCAACTGGTTTTGATGACAGACCACCTGGAACAGCAGCCACCTTACAGGATGTGCTTGGTACTACTTCAAACTGACCTTCAGCCTTGTTATGCTCCTGAGGTTTGCTGACCTTGGCATGTGACATCTGCACCCCATGAACCAAGCATAGCAGTTGCCCACTGACATTTTGTAACCTGTTCAGGCTCTTCTTCCAGTAGTGACGTAATTCCACGTTTGTATCGTGGGTCCAGCATTGTTGCTATTGTGGATTCATCACTTTGTTGAATGCTCAAGATGTGCTGACTGCAGTTGAATACTGTCAGCATGTGTTTCAGTAATGTACTGCTGGCACAGTCTCCGGAACCATTAAGGCTATGCTGTAGATTCAGCAATGTCTGTCTCAACACCCGCAGCAGTGGAACTGATTGGCTGATGGAGGCAGACTCGCCACTCACTGTCTGTGTGGTGTGTTCAAAAGGCCTCAAAATTGTTATAGCAGAGTCCATGGGATGCCACTGTTCAGTCATCAGAGACATGGAGACACCGGAAGTGTCACGGCTAGTGTGCATGATGAGATATTCAGAGACTGCTTTGTATTGTTCATACAACCTCTCTGCCATGTATAAAATTTAGTTACACCACATGACAACTTCCTGCTTGAGGCGGTGCTGTGGGAGGCTGATTTGGATCTGCAGCTGCCGAAGTTGGTCACAGGCCTTTGCAGAGCGTGAAAAGTGGAAACAGATATTGTGTGCAACTGTCAACATTTCCTTTATATCAGAATGCTGCAGAAACTCCTGGACCACCAGATTTAAACAGTGGACCATGCATGGAACCCCAAACAAAGCCACCATTCATGATGTATTTAACCACATTTGAGTCATTGTCACTTGTTATAAATCCAGCTCTCAGGGACAAGGGTTCAGCCACTCATCAGTTTCTGTCAGTAGCAAGTCCAGCATGTTTTCATCAGTGTGGGAGCAGGCCACACTGTGCATTGCAAGCGTTGCATGCTGTCAAATTCCCAGAAGGTTGCTACCATGACAGTCTGCCTTACTACACTGATTATTCCTACTACCACCAGCACAAAGAACCCTTGGCATCTGCGCCCAATGTGCAGTAACACACAGATGTGAACTCCCTGCTGTTTTGCCACTTGTCCACATGTCCATACTTAAATGGATGAATGGCAAGGAGGAATGTTGAAGGGCATGTCTTACTGAGTCGGCCACGGTCTGGTATAACTCGGGGACAGCACGGGTGGAAATGTGTGTCCTGGATGGGACTTCCATTTCAGACAGATGAGTGCCACAAACCACCGGAATCCGGAATTCTCCACGAAGGAGAAAGGCAGAAGATCAATTGTCAGCATTTCAGTTACAGCAGCAGCATTAAGTTCAAGTGACACTGCATGATTGGGTGGGTACATTTTTCACGGGGTATGCCAAATGACTCTGCTCTGTGAATGGCCGAGGGTGGGGTGCAGATGTGTGATAAAGAGGGGTATACAGGTGACAAGTCCACAAATGAAGTTATTTTCCCCATTGTAACACAGGGGTTGATGTACCACTTGCACTAGACATACTGCATAGACCACCACTGCTGCTGCTGCTACTCTGACCACCACTTGACTAGATTTCTAAATCATAATCTTCCTCCACATCATGCCTGTAGTAATCCTCTGGTGTTATTGCAATGCTACTACAGACATTGCACTTGATCTTACACTCATGGAAGGGGATAACATGCTTGATAATGTTGATGATGAGGGTGAATACCCCACTATGGCATTAGTTGCCCTCTGGGGCCGAGTCCACAGTGCCATGTGCCTGTTCTTAAGATGTATATGCTGGCCCCCTGTGCCCAGATGACTCTCCTTTTTACCTCAACTGACACGTGCATGGCAAACCTGGCAGATTGCAACTGACTCATCATTTGCATCTTGGACAAAAAAATCCCAAACAAGGGATTTTGATCCCCTATTTTTAACATGTCACTGATGCTGCGTATTGGATTCTGGTTTTTTAACTACTGAAATGGTGGGTGTACTACATGATTTTTTTTGCTGGACACACTTGGACTCTGACTGACCACCACAACTACCTATGATTATTTCTGGGTCATCAACATCATCATCATCATCAACAGGAACTGCTAAATCACAACTTTTTTGAGGAGGGGGGAATTTAACACCAACAGACCCAGACACAGCCACCTTGACTTTCTTTTTCTCCAGTTCCCAACGGGGGTCACTGACATCATCATCATAGTCATCATCCACATCCATGATTTCAGCTTGGATGCTGTTCTGTGGAGAACATGTTCCAACCACAGCATCATTATCATCACCCGATATTTTTACACCACACTTTGAATCATTGGATGGCAAAGCCACAACCTCAACAGTGCTGGAAATGTGACATTGTGAGTCATCGTCGTCAGGATCAGAACCATGTTCAACAATCATGGGGATGTTGGGGAGAATGACATCATCTACACTGTCAGTCACAGCTTTAGACTCAGCTATATTTTCTGAAATGGTTAACTGGTCAGAAGTGGAACTTGGGGAAGCAATACTCACATCAGCAGCAACTGCACTAACACCACCAGCGGGGACAACATCATCTCCTCCAACTGTCAGTGAAGCAACAGATTGTGCTGTAAAAAACATTGACGGAGAAATCCCTTTACTGACATCAGCTACGCACTTCTGCGTACTACCATGCTCATGGCTAATCTTGCCACTGGCAGCAGTGCCATGGCCAGAAACAGCTTTGCTTGCATGTCTCTTTGCAGGCATTTTTGGTGATCACCAAGAAAATTCTAAATAAATTTAGATTTAAGAACTTTCAGCTTGCGGTGGATGGAAAGCCAAAAAACAACTGTGGCTTGCAGATGTAGATTGGGCACTAAACAGATGCAAACACACAGACAGATTAAGAATGCACTGCACACTCAAGACATGCAGATGCAAAGACACAACAACACCTTAACCAGTGCTCACAAATCTAAAACTGGAAAAGAATACCTTTTGCTGGTTGGGGGGGGGGGGTAGTGCACTGCAGTAACAGCCCACTAGCAAGATACCACAAAGCAGTACAAAATAACACAGATGGATGACAGGTTCACTGTGCTGCAATTACTGTGTGGCACAATAAAATGTGTCTGAGTTGATGGCACATGTCCACACACACACACACACACACACACACACACACACACACACTGCAGGTAATGCGCAGCAAATTGAAAACTTCAGTAATATAACCAAATCTTTTAAACAAACTGAAATTATGCACTGCACCACAACAATCAGCAAAAAAAAATTCAAATATTACTGAAAATATTACTGTGTGTACATGAACACAGTTATACCACAAAAATATAACCAAAACAGAAAGACTGTCTTTCTCCCAGTTAATCTACCTCCACCACAGATATGCCCCTTCCCCAAGCACACTTCAACAGTATCTGTCAGTACACAGACTGACTGTTCTAAATTAACATTCAGAATCCAAACAATAACAATAAACACTCGATGATATAAGCACAGGAGAGTTTCCTGCAATCGATGTTCTAAAATTAGAGCAAAAATAATGGTTCAAAAAGGCTTTTCGAATGTTTTTTAGAGGGTTTCAATCTCAGAGCTCTGATAGCAAATTGTCTCCAGCTACCACTACACACATACTACACAGAACTGAGGCTGTGAAGAACAATCTAGAGCCCATGTGACCTGCAATCCCATGAATCACTGGACAATTTGCCTTAGAGTTCACCAACAAGGCAAAGTAATGCAAAGTACATTGACATCAATGTATTTTATGTTAAATTGGTGTAGAATTGGTTGGGGAAAGGCGGAGTAACGTGAAGTCAGTACTTCCAATGGACTTTGTGATCATAATTAGAAGGTGAAGTACTCCGTTTTGCATTGTGGATTACTCCATGGATTCCGCCTTAATATGCAAATTGCTCCATGTAGTGTATTTTGGCCACTTCACCCACCTCTAGCCTCTAGTAATGGCAGAGGGCATCTTGATATTTCTGCATAAGGCAGGAGACAAGCAGAAATTAAATAACTGGAGGCCTCTTAGTCTCTTAAATACAGACTTCAAAATTTTAACAAAAATTCTGAATAACAGATTACTTAAAGTAGCAAAATATTTAATATCACCCATGCAATCGTGTGCAGTACCTGGCAGGGCAATAACTGACCAACTAATCTTACCAAGGAATATTTTTGACATAAATAATGCTTTACCTTGTGATGGCTACATTTTATCACAGGACCAGCATCAGGCTTTTGATGCAGTCAGTCACAATTTTTTATGGTATACATTACAACAATATGGAATCCCAGCAATCTTTATAAAATGGTTGCAGACCCAATATCAAAATGCAACAGTTACTCCGGTAATAAATGGTTACTGTGGACCTTTAATTCCAGTACAAAAGGGAGTAAGGCAAGGCTGTCCTATAAACTCACTATTATATACTTTCTGTATCGACCCCTTAATCAGATCAATAAACTCTTACGTTTCGGTAAGTTCACTTCTGCTGCCTACAGGTCCTTTAACCTTTTCTACATTGGCATATGTGGATGATATATGCATATTAGTTAAAAATGAACAATCAATTAGTGAAACCATTAAAACATGCAATAGATATGGCCAAATATCTGGAGCTAAACTGAATATGGCTAAGTGCATGGGTAAGAAACTAGAGCAATATCAGACAGACGTTCTACAAGTAGATGGCATTAAATTGATAGATGAGCCTATAAAAATAATTGGAATCCATTTTGACAATACAACCCCTATGTATATATTGAACGGTAAAGAAAAATTGAACAAGGCAAAGCATTGTGCAGGCATGGAATAGGTGGAAAATGACTAACTCTAAGAGAATCTACTTAATTAAAACATACTGTACCTTCTGCCACTATTCATATACATAAGTAATGTTTTCCCCCAACCAGAGGAAGGGAAACAGCCCTATTAAACATTTTTTTCAGGCAGTGTGGGGCGGTTGCCTAAATCCCATAAGGTGTAATATTCTATACATACCAGTTAAGAAAGGGGTCTTGAATATGGTAAACCCCATAGTCTTTATCTTCTGTCAGTATTTGCACACACATATTAAACCCATTTTACAGAATTCTGGAAAGCTATGGGTTGAATTATCCTTTTTTATACTTTCCACATTTTTTACACTATGGACTGCTAGTACTCTAAAAATAATTCAAGTCACTACACAGGCTTATGGTTATCTAAGGGACATGTTTGTCAAGTTAGAAACATGGAAAATTACACCACTACAAGTATTGACACGCTCTAAGCAACATCTGTATAAACAAATACTAGACTCTCACGTCTCTGAAACTGATGTTTTTCCTAAATGTCCAGTAGTGTATCTAAACTCTGTGCAGACACTCATCCCAGAAAAATGTATACCAGCAAAGACGATAAATATTGTTGGTTATGTGGTCATGATAAGCTGAACACAAGGGGGAATCAAAAACATAAGCAGGTAGAAGATCGTATGTGTCAGGCAAAAATGTATTCCAGAGCTAAAATCTATGGAACATTTATTTTTTTCACGTATGTACATTAAGGAGTTTTTGAAATATGTGGCTCTGCAATAGAGGGAAAAATGCTTTGAGAAAATTAATTATAATGTGTTGATATATGAGCATTGCACAGGGGCATGGGGAAAATGGGACAACAGCATTCCATGTTATTTTTGTAACCATTAAATAGTTCATTTGGAATGTTAGGTGTTTACATACTCTACATCAAAAAAACACTACACACACTGAACTACTAGATGAAATAACTGGGGAACTACAAAGGATATATTATGTAGAATTACAACATTCAACTAAAAAAAGATTATTGCAATTATGGAGAAATGTACCCCGTATAACAGATAATGATGTTCCAGTAATGTAAGGGGGTGTTGTATTTCTGTATATAATAAGGATGTCTTTATTGGTAGCATTATAAGTCTTTGTATTTCTGTTCTGTTGTTTTCTTTATATTATGAACTTATGTTGTAAATTTTCAATAAAAACAAATTCCCCTACTCTTTTTGAGAAGTGCCATGGGATCTTTAACGTCCACCTGAACAACCACCAGAACAGGCAGACGGGATCTTGATTTAACATCTCATCCAAAAGACAGCACCTCAGGAGTGCAGCACCCCCCTCATGCTACACTACAGTGTCAGTATTGGGATTTAACCCAAGTGCCTGGTGTGGAGATAGAACCCACAGCCTTCTGATCTTTCAGCCTCAGAGTCGAGTGTGAAACCTGCTGAGCCACTGACACTTTGATATCCTGCTTCATGGTTCTGCACTCTAACCACTGTGCTACACTGCCTTTCAAATGTTGGCTACGATAGGGAAGCGGCACCCCACCATCTTCAAATAGCCTGACTTATCAGTATATTCCTCTGCCACAGGTAACTATGGAAAATCCTTCACTGCTGATGAAGTAAACCTAAACATTGAATTCCTCTATCACCTGTTGACAAGATTCTGGGAAGGTTTTGCACCTGGGAGTAGAAAAGGTTCATAAACTGTAGAATGTCTATCCTGTTAGAATTAATACCATCTGTTTACATGAGGCTGATATTAATTAGCAAACCTACTTCAGCAGAAATGCTATAACTCAGCACTGACTTCTGCTATCATGGCATGTACTGTGAGTCACTTGCCAGCACGTGCTCCAGGTATGCTTGGGAATATTTTTTTGCTGGCGTTTGTTTCTGCAGTGAAAATAGCAGTGCATTTAATACTGAGTGAACAATAGGACTGGTGAGTGAATGACTTCTGGAGGAGCTGTGAGCTACAAGTTGTGCTGGGATTTATTTGGTCATTTGAGACTGGATTGAGAGTCAGAGTGAGCTAAGGGAGTAGAGAAAGTCCAGCTTGAGTATACCAGGTTTTTTGCATAGTGCAGGGTAATAAGCTATGTTTTCCCCTGCACTCAATATTCATGTTCAAAGCTACTTTAAAGCTACTTTAGGCTTTCTTCTGAAGCTATTGCAATCATTGACAACACTTTTGGAACCTTTGCGAACCCCTGTACAATCCTCTTTGGAGTAAACCTGTTTTTATAAAGTTTATAATTTTGTGGATTCTGAACAAGAATTGATCCAAAATTGTCACCTAGATATTTTTAAATTATAAAGTAAATTATTGTCCTATAAAACTGGAGTTGACTGATTTGCACTTGTTAAATTTCATACCACCACTGTGTTTAAAGGTGTAACTTGTGATCACCTCTGCCATTAGCTGTCTGGAGCACAGAATGTAGCACCCAGCACTATTCAAGACATGTCGTTTGTTCACTGGTATGTTTTATATAAACCTTTTACCTCACAATTGAGAGTTTTTTTTAAGAAAACTGGGAGTGAATTTGCTAAATGCAGTGACACGAGCATAGCTCCGTATTTTGAAAAGTATTTCAAAGTCAGCATATTTTTAAGAAGTCATAGACTGTAACAAAACTTTCAGCCAAGCTAAGTGTCATTCATTTTTTGTTTTATTGACTAATGTTACCAAGATCTGATGATAATTTAACAATATTAAAACTATACTAACAATTTGCTACTGTGGGGGCCGGCCCGGTGGCACTGAGGGTTGAGGTGCTGGACTCTTTACCTTGCACTATGCCAGTGACCTGTGTTCAGGAATGAGCATGGGCCACTGGGGGTCAGCAGGGGAGAAGGATTGAGTGCCTGATTGCTGCTTTCCTTCTCCGAGGTGGGGAGGACAGCAGACCTTGCTGCAATACTGCCACATGGGGGAACTCGGGTGGAAGGTGCAGTAGGAGGCAACCAGATGTGTTGGGAGGGGTGGACATCAGCCGAGGGCCAGACTAAAGGCATGTCTCACCATGCCTTTGTCTCATTGGCCCTCCTAATGTGTTGACATCTGCACAGGGCTGGAGAAAACCAGGAAACACCCTGCAGTGATGCCGGTAGATGGGTCTCAGTGCTGGTGATTGGAAGAACCCAGGGGAGAAAGTGCAAGGTGCACACTCAGCTACAGGTCTGGGGGAGTTAAGGGGGGGGACTTCTCCAGCCCAGCCAGGGGGTTATCCAGTCTGCTCAGGTCCAGGAGCAGGGCACCCATGTGGGCTGAAGAACCTCAGGGAGAGCTCAGATGCAGGGATGCATTGGGTCCCCGAAGAGAGGGGTCACTGTGGGAAGGTAGGAGCATAAACACAGGGTAAAAATTAAAAAAGTTGCTACTGTGGTGTTATGAAAGAACTTGGACTGATGGAGTTAAAACACTGAAATGCAAAACTCATTGAAAATGAAAATAAGTTCCATCGGCTTATAACAATATTGTATTTATGTATTTTTTTAATTTAAAACTTTGGTAACCAGATAAATAAAGTACTGGGCCACATGGACATTTTACAGGCTTTACCTGGGAAAGTCAAAAACAGTCAGACAACATCACATGTTTACAGACAAGCACAGATATTAAGAAACCAAAAAGACAAAAGTAAATACAGAAACATTAATACAGACTTACTAATAACAGGTTGTAAACCGTAAAAACATAAAGTGCATGTAATAAATGATTCCAGGGTTAGCTGCTATATGTACAATTACAAGAAGACATTGAATATAAATATTGTTTCAAAGATGTCTTAAAAGGATTAAACTTAGAAACATTATGTAAGTCATCCGACAATTTATTCCGTTTTTTATTGCACTCTGTTTAAAAGTCTTTTGTTTTTTTGCTGTTTTACATAGTGGGACCTCCAAGGATATTCATACCTCTCAACTGTCCCTGATTTTCAGGGACGTCCTTGATTTTGCCTCAGAGTTATACTCTGTCCCTCCTAAATGTTGTGTTTCTGTGACCAAACAATGAGGATTCTAAGCATAGAATAATGTTAAACATAAAAGTTACACACTTGTTCTTCTTTAGGAAATGCATTTTACATTAAGCCACTTATTCTACCAGCTTCCTGAATGGATATCACCAATTTTGAAGATGTGTCCCTGATATTAGTCCTTTGTCTCTGATTTTTTTAAGCCTTGTCCCTGATTTATGAGGGAGGAGGCTAAGAGGTATGTATAGAGTTTTGGGACCTGAGCACTCTGGAACTAGTTCTTTGCATGAAAACAAATTTCAATGGATTGTATATAGTCCCGTGCAATGATTTGAAAACACACAAGTAATACATACATAAGTAATAGCATAAAAGGTTTGGAAGACGTCAAAATAAATATTGTTTTAAAGTTTTCTATGCTTGCTTTGAAATTTGTAATATTGTGTGCAATGTATTTTTACTGAATCTGCATTATATCTGTGTACTTATGGAGGTGATTACTTTTCATTATCTCTGATTCAGTCATTTATGTCTATAGTTCTTTTCTGTTTTTTTACAGTTAATCATGTTTTATAATTTTTTTCATACAGGTAGTACAGAAATAATAGTCTATTCAGTCAAACAGTGTGCAGTGTTCCATACACCTAGCAACAGGAGTGATAGCAAATTCAAGCAGACTAAAAGCTCAACAACAAGCATTACAGGTAGCCTCACACCTTATACAATAAATGGTACAGGAGCCCTTTTTTGTCTGTTCTGCATGAGACATTCCACCTCTGGGAGGGAGGGCAAAGGGGAATTTTCATGGAGGGGGAAGTAAATCCTTGCCCACTTGTATTAGGAACTGGGATCTAAGGAGCAGAGGAGTAAGGCAATGAATGGTGCCCAGCATTTATAGCAGGATGTTAGTGAATCTTTTGATAGGTGTGACCACACCTCTCAACTGCTACGAATTTCGACAAGCACTATGATTTTCACACTCAGATTAACCCTTGCTCTACATAGGTTTACTGATGTTCTTAATAATGTTAAGAGTTATTTTTGGACACATAGGCCCAGATATTCAAAAGAGTTGTGCATGGCGCAACAGTGTTGTGCCATGCGCAACTTGACTTTAATCTTTCGCCCTGTACGATATTCAAAAGGGAAAATGCAGCGGCACAAATCCTAATGCACCGGTGTGCATCAGTAATGTACCACAGACACAGGTGGGTGGGGGTGTGTCCCATGCATCTCTGCACGCCCAATATTCAGCCCAGGATGTGGAAGCATGCATCATAACCTACCTGCACCAGCACAAAGTTAAGCAAAGAAAAAGAAGCAAGGGCTGGCCACCCACAGGTGAGCTGCTGTGTTGCAGGGCACAACATGGCAGGCTGCCACCTGTGGGTGGCCACCCGAGCTCCGGCTGCACCTCCGTGGTGGCGCCCCACCCTCCCATGCCCGATTGTGAGCTTCAGTAACAAGGGATACATCCTATATCCCTGGTGGTCCAGTGGACCACCGCCCCCGATTCGGGCTAAGTAAATAAAATATAAATTCTATTATCCCTGGTGGTCCAGTGGACCCCTCCCCACCACCCACTGATCCCCACTGCCTGCTCCCCTCCTGGTCAGCAGTGGGCCGCACCCACCACCTGCTGCCCCAGCTGACACCGTTGGTAGGGGCTTGCACATTGGTCACAATGGCAGCCAATGGGCATGCAGCCTATACCGTGCTTCACATTCGGAATATGATCCCATTCACATATCTGGAATGTGTATTATAACGGGCTGCATGCCCATGGCTCATGTGTGACCAATGGGCACACAGCCCTACCAACAGTGTCAGTCAGCAGGCGGCGGGGCAGCAGGTGGGTGGGGTGCTGCACCCGTCACTGACCTGGGGGGAGTGGGGTGGTGGGGATCAGGGAGTGGGTGGGGAGAGGGGGTCCGCTGGACCATCAGGGATGATAGGTTTCGTTTTATTCTACTTCAATCCATGACTGGGCAGACAGGTCCACTGGACCACCAGGGATAATAGGATTTATCATTTATTTACTTAGCCTGTGATCAGGTGGGCAGCAGTCCACTGGACCAACAGGGATAATAGGATTTATCTTTATTTACTTAGCCCGCGATCGGGTGGGCAGCAGTCCACTGGACCACCAGGGATAATAGGATTCATATTTTATTTACTTAGCCTGCGATTGGGCGGTCAGTGGTCCACTGGACCACCAGGGATAATAGGATTCATATTTTACTTACTTAGCCCGCGATTGGGCGGTCAGCGGTCCACTGGACCACCAGGGATAATAGGATTCATATTTTATTTACTTAGCCCCTCGATCAGGCGGGCAGCAGTCCACTGGACCACCAGGGACGTAGGTGTTATATTCTTTCACACTTAAGCCCACGATTGGGCAGACTTCGATCCACTGGACCACCAGGGATTTAGAAGTTGTCTTTTTTAACACTTGAGCCTGCAATCGGGTGGGCAGCGGTCCACTGGACCACCAGGGATTTAGGGTTATTCTATTTTTTACTGCAGCCCATGATCAGGCTCTGGGGCACATTGCCGTGCTGCAGGGGGCATCAGTCCCCTATGGCTGCTGCCTGGCAGGGAGCCAGGTGCAAGTCATCGGGGATTGGCGCATCTGCATGCAAATGGGGCCATAATGACATGCAAATGGCCCCATGTGCATCTTGCATACATTATGGCCCAATTTGCATGTCAACTTTTGAATATCGCGGTTGCTGCGCCTTGTGCAATGGAACTTGTGCTAGCGCATCCACATGCTCCACTCTGGCCACTGGCGCTGGTGCAGTGCCACTGCGCCATGCGCACTGTGAGTGGCCAGGGTACGATATTCAATGCTGCTGAGCCATGGCGCAGCTCTGTTGAATATCACCCTGTCCACACCCCTGTGTAGCCAAGTTGAGCTGTGCCCAGGCTTGCGCCACAGCCTGGAGCAGTTTGAATATCTGGGCCATAAAGTATTAAATCATTTACCTAAGTTGATAGAAACATTCCTTATCACTAGATACATGGGATCCACTATTTGTAGACATATTATTGCTTAAAATAAGAAAGTGCTACACATTCTGGTCATTTGCTATGATTTTTGAAGACCAGTGCTATGATTGTTAATGCTGAGAGGTTGAAAGGTATCAGTGTGACATGTGTGACAAGACAGCCAGGGAAGATACAGCTACTCTCCACTTCTAAACTGTAAGTCCTTCAGTGGATCTTCAGCACTGTAGTAGTAGCCTTTTGGCCACTACTCCCATTGCAATTAATCAATGTAACTTGGGGTCATAGATTAACATCTGGAACGTGGTCCCAACAAAAATAAGTGTGAAGAAAAAGGGTATGTATGTAAGTCCCACAGCCTCTCTACAGTCTTGTTAAATGCTGTGCCAGTAATGTTGAAGGTGGAAGCATGACCACAGAATGTGGCATAAAGAGCCACCTGGGGTGCCACAGTGCCAGCAGCTGTCATCTGGAAGAATGCCCATAGCATGGAGCCTCACTGGTGGTGTTCTGTACCAGTTGTGTAATATTTTATTCTTTATTAAAATACTTTTGCTATCATGGCATTTATAATGAGTTACATGCCAGCATGTGCTCCAGGTATGCTTGGGAATTTGAGTTTTGATGACTCACTCCCATTGTTGGTGAGCCTTGAGTGTTTGGTCTGGCATAGCTTCTAATATACATTTCTATTAAAATATACTAGCTTTAGGCTGGCTTGGTGGTGCAGAGGGCTGAGGTGCAAGACACCTTACCTCTCACCATGCAGGCGACCCATGTTCAGGAATGAGCATGAGCCATCGGTGGTCGATCCAGGGGGGAAGGAGCAGTGCAGGATTGAGCTGCCGCTAGGCAGCTTTCCTCTCTGGTGAGGGCTTTGGGCTTCCCTCAGCTCTTGGCTGCCTTGCGGTGGAGACCAGGAGGCAGCACAAGCTGAGGGAGCCAGGCACTAGGCCAATGGGGTGGGAGGAAGGGGCCATCACCGGAGCAAGAGGGCACATGCACGCCTCCATGCACATGCACCTCTCTGTCTGGGGCCCCAGGCTAATGGGAAAAAAATGTGGAAAATGACAGGGATCACAGCAGGTTGAAGCCTCCTGCCCATCCTCGGTGGACTGCCGGGACATGCAAAATGTCCTAAGTTCCTGAATGACCCTGGAGTCCGGTAGGCTGGCAGACAAGCAGCTGTGACCTGCTGAAAGAGGAAAGAAATGCCAATATAGAAGAAAAAAATATATACTAGCTTTACCTTTAGCGTATTGGCACAAAGTATTGAGTAGATAGGGGGCTGTTTGCTTATAGAAGGAGGCAGTACTCCCTCTAACTGTTAACAAATTCCTCAGCTGGAGATACCCCATTAGTCATCACTCAGCAGAAAGAACTCACACAGAGTCCCTCAGAGGAGTCAAGATGTTTTGGCCCTGGGCTGTATAAGTCTCGAACAAGATATATGCCAGAGGACTGCCAGGTTTTCCATTGTTCCAGTCTATTATCAGTATAAAAGACAGAGTTACCCCATAGGGGCCCAAACATTTGGATTAAGGGGCAGTTTGGAGATTTTGGCTTGCTGACTCCAGTTCATACTCAAGGCCTGAAGGGTAGGACATGCATTGAGGTGTGCAGGGGAAGAAGCATATAGCAAGGTAGCTGGAGGGCATCCACCACATATGTCACATTCCATCACTAGCCATGGGGATGGGTAATCAGTCTGTCCTGAATTAATTTTGTAGTTTGGGCTCCAACAAAGGCCAAGTATATGCCATGAACCAAAGGAGGTTCCAACTGCCGATTTTCCAGTGGGTCCATAGTTTTTCGTGGCTGTAATGATGGGGCTTACCCTCCCAACAAAATGTCTCCACCATTGCGTCCATTCTGTTAAACCAGCTCAGAGATGTGTGAATCAGGAGATGTGAAAGATTATGCAGTAGTTTGGGTGCTGTGATCATTTTTATGGCAGAAAATGTGCCCACTAGGGAGAGATTCGGTGTGGTCCAGCAGTCGCACTCCTCTTGCAAACGGGTTAGAAGTGAGCCTGGTTTTCCTTATGAAGATAGGACAGGATGGTAGTGATCAAAATGTCCTGATAGACAATGGATTTGGGAGCTCACTTGAGACCCTGTATTGTGAATAGTTAATAAGGGCAGAAAGTAGTAAGTGGCAAGACTTCCATCTTTGACAGGTTTGCCTTAAGACCAGGGAACTCCTGGAATGCCATTAGCAGATCAGGGAGTGGTTGAATACTGTTGGGGTGTCCGATAGAAGGACTAACATGTTATCAGCATAAAGCTTAGTAGTATAGGCTGCTACCTCCACTTTGATATTCCCTGATGGCAATGGCTGGTGGCTTTATTGCCAACTAAAACAGCAATGGGGATGGGGGCAACTGTGGTGGGTGCCCTTCTGCAGGGGTAAAGGAGCTGATATGGTGTTATTGATCAATACCTTTGTAGTAGTGCTGGAGGAAAGTGTTTGAATCCATGTTGTAAAGTAGGGCCCCAAATCCCATCCTTTTCAGCACCTGTATGAGGTACTACCACTCCAGGGAATCAAATGCTTTCTCAAAATCTATGATAATAACTGCTGCTGAATTACAGGTAGTTCTTACTGCATGAAGGATATTGAGCATTAAATGGAGATGATCCAAACTTAGGCATCCCTTTACAAAACCAACCTGTGAGGGGTGGACCAGGGCTATGAGGACACCTTCTATTCTAGTGGCTAAGGCTTTTGCTAAAATCTTAACCTTCGCATTTATAAGAGATATAGGGTGGTAACTGGCAGGGAAGAGAGGGTTCTTTCATTCCTTTGGGAGTACAGTAATCACTGCTTCATGCAGTGTTGGTGGGAGGGACATTTGGGCATGGGGTTCTTGGTAGCCATTATTCAGGATTGATGTAATTGTCAAGTTGTTGGTATATGTCCATGGGAAAATCATTGCCTTCCAGGACTTTCTGTTTGTTAAAAGATATTATAGCTTGATGGATTTTGGTTATCATGATGGGAGCCTCCAGCAGCATTTTTTGGGCATCTATGAGGTGTGGAATCGAAAAGTGAGAGAGAAAACTCTCAAGGCAGGAGGTGTCCACTGCACCATTGGATTGATAGAGTTTGTCATAAGAGACTCTCATAATTTCATTTAGGCCTTCTGTAGTGTGTTGGAGTTGGAGATCTGCCCTGCAGTGTCTTTCAGTGCAGCAATATGCCGCTAACCCTTTTGTTACCTCAGACAGTAAGATAAGAGCCTGGATGGTTTTTCACCACTTTTCCAGAATCTGAGCTTGACCCAGAGAAGGGTCAGTCTGCTGTTCTGGAAAGAAAGGTGTTGGTTTGCAGCTGGGCTCTAATCATTTTGGCAAGCATTTGTTTACTTTTCCAGGGGTAAGGTGTGGATTTAAGAGTGGTGTTTAGTTCTTCTAATTTAGTTTTCAGTGCCACCACCTTGGCTATTGTGTTCCTTCTGCATCTGTCTGTGAAATGCATGATGTGACCTTATATACCTCCCAGAGGCTAGCATGGGGATCTCTTCCTTGTAATTTATACCAAAAGTCTCAGTTGTCTCAGTTTCCACCACAAAGGAAAAGCTTTATCCTGAAAGAGAAGTGGATCAAGTTTCCATGAGTAGGATCAGGGCATCTCTGGCCCACATTCTAGGAGTTGGGATACCGGGACGTGATCTGAGATAACTATAGGTTCAGAGACTGAGTGGAGAGTTGTGAGAGTTTTGGATCCTAACCAGTAATCAAGTCAGCTGGCAGAGCCATGTTCTGATGATATGTATGAATTGTCTCTAACCATTGGGGGTAGGGTACACCGTATGTCTGTGAAGGACAAGTAAAATAGCATGGATTGGACCTCTCAAGATGCACATTGGTGGGATCTGCAGTTGAAGAAGAATGATCTGTTAAGGTATCTAAAGTAAGATTAAAGTCTCTACCTATTAAGCAGGGGATTCCCCCATATGTGGCCTCTGTTAGCACTTCAGCTAGGAACAGAAAGAAAGAGGGGTTATCCGAATCTAAGTCATATACTGTATATTGCTCAAAACTATTGGGCCTTCTGGGGTAGATAGCAGTAGGAGGGGGAGTCATTCACAGACCATGATGCTTTGCATTGTGGGGGCATGTGTGATTTAGTATGTCATTCACAATACCTTCCTCATCCAAGAGTTGTCTTAATATCTGGCATTTGAGGGATTTACAGTACATGGTAATATATTGAGATGCCTTGTTTAGTAGTTTTGGTGCAACTGTGTGCCTCCATTCCTAGCCACTCCCTGCACAATTGTTTGCCTCTGCGTAGAGCAGCTTTGTTTCCTACAGAAAGGCAGCTTGTGCTTTTGATTTCTTTATGCATGAGAAGCTGCCTTATGCATTATGGGAGAGTTTAATCCCCAGACATTCCACGTAATGCACTTAATATCAGCCATAAAGAGGTGGCAGTGTTGGGCCATATGAAGGAAGTATTAGCCTATCTGGGCCTGTAATTCTCATGTGGCTGCAACCTGGGGTCCTAGTAGCTAGAGTGGTAGATCTTTGCATGAGCTTTGGGAGAAGGAGAAGTCTTTCAGCTTGGTTGAAGAGGTGTATAGTCTGTACATAGGCCCCTTCCTTCCAGTCTCCCACTACCTCTATATCTGGATTAACTCCTGTATTAGATACATCACCTGTGCCTGCCTTTATCTGGGTGCACTGTTAATAATAGGTTTGGAAGCCCAGGAGGTTGGTAAATGTGATGTTAAGTTACATGCTATAACTGATTAGTGACACTACTTGGAATGTCCAGGCAAGAGTCAGACTCCCATAGTAAAGTTCACTGTATGATAATATCACCTAATGCTTAAGCCCCTGCTAGTAAGCACAACATAGTGGAGCAACCAAAGCAACTTTATGGATTGACAGATGGGGACTAGAATCTGGGTATAGGAGGGAGAGAGCACAGGGATGCAGTGACAGCCTGTGAGCCCCCAGATTTAACAGGGGGCAGTGGAGGAGCAGTATGTCCTGCTTAATGTGAACCTTGGGATTGTTACAGATCATATGTCATATGACATTTAAGGGCAGTTTACATAATAATAGTGAACAAAAAAAGGAGAGATTTATTTTAGGTGCCCCATGCATGCAGTTCATGATTTCAGAACATGTGTGCATGCCATTTTACCTCCTAGGAAGGCACGGGGGGGAAGGGTAGTAGCAGGCTTTTCCAGTCATACCTGTGGGCTAGGAAAAAACTCTGTGTGGGAGGGTAATCTCTACACAACAAGAAGGAGGTGGGATGCATGAATTGGAATCCCGGAGTATATTAACCACCCATTAATATAACAGGTTGTCTTATGCACAGAAACATACAAGTAAATAAAATGACTGGTTATATCAGCACACAAAAGGATATGAAGGCATTGATGTCAGTATTAGTGGATTGTAGTCTGTAAACAGCATAATCCAGGTAGTTATGCTGGCAGCCACAGATTTGAGTGTGATGTCTGCCATAAATGTGGCCCATGCCGAGTTGGGCTGATTCTACTGGGTGCAGAGAAGGCCCCATCAGGAATTGAGAGTACTGTAGCTGATACTTATTTGCCCTGGAGGGGATGCCTGAGCTCCCAGTCAAAGCTAGCAGGGAGTGGGAGCTTCTGCTGTTGCTGTGGAAGTGGGTCTTTCTTTGCTGTGTTCCTATTTTCTCTGGCAGCCTCCTCCCCATCTCACTAGCACCCACTTCTCGGGTGGCTCTGTGTAAGTATGATCTGGAGACAGGTAAGGTAATGCATATAGAAGTTTACCCCCCATTTGTGCTAGTTATTTGCATTCAGAGGTGAAAGTGCACCACTTTTAGGAGACATTGGGGGAGAAATCCTGAAATAGGCTGATTGACTACCCATGTCAACGTAGTGGTCCTCTGTCCCTGGCTAAACAAAGAATGCTTTCTTCTTTTTCCATTTTGCTTTCTTCCCTGGCTGACTGGGGCAGGGGCTACTCCAATCCATCCTGTCCCACCCTCAACCATCCACCACCTCACCCAGTACTCAGTGACCCCCACAGCTTGTCTCCCATGGTAGGACCAGGAAGTCGAGGGCTGTCCTCCCCCAGCTGGATCTTCATTATCTAGTGTGGATCAATGGTCCAAGAGGTGGCATGGGTTTTGGCAGGCAGATCTTCATGGAGTCCAAGGGCCCAATTTTTGAAAGTAGTGCATCCGCCACAAGGGACTTGTGGCAGAGGGTTTGCCACAAGTGCCGACTTGCAGCAAACCTTGTGGCAAGCATGATTTTGTAAGTTACTTGCCACAAAATCACTGCCACGAGGTTAGCAGTCATACAGCAATGTTGTGGCAGTGCCCCTGGTGTACCTGTACATCTGTGGGGGAGCCAGTTTTTGTGTCTTGTGGCATGGCTTTGGTGCAAGCTGCCATAAAATGAGGGTACTGTTGCAACTTGCTTCCGAGGTTGGAAGATTCGGTGCAAGTTGTGACAAACCTTTGGATGCAGGTGTGGCAAACTTTGAGGGGATGCAGGGCATAGTTGCAAGCCCTACCTCCCTGTTTGAAAATCAGCCAAGTCTGCTGTTCTTTTCCATGTTCTCCCTAGGTCTCCCTGCCATGGTTTGGGTGTATGGTGTGGAGGCACACACATGCCACAAAAATGCAGACCCTTCTTCTAGGCATTCGGACACCAGCAGTACATCCAAGCTTCCTCCTGGGGGCAGCCAAAGGGATGAGATGGCAAACCCTCCCCACCTCGGAAGAGGAGAACAGTCCTTAGGAGGCTCAGTCTCCCCCCCCCGGCCAACACCCAGCAACCTGAGCTCATTTCCGAACTTGGGTCTCCAGCATGGCAGAAGGTAAGATGCACAATGCCTCAGCCCTTCAAGCCACTTGGCCAGCAGTGAAGAACGTTTTCATTAACAGTGTAATGAAGAATTTTTGTCAGGATCAGACAGAGGCTGAAGCCAGACAGTGGTCAGTGGCCTGAGAGCATTGTGCCCACTCTTTTTCAATAGGAAGATAGTTGGGAGCATTAAACTGTGCAGGGATGACAGTCTGAAGAAATCTGGAAGTGTCTGGGCCCTCTGCTGCCTCTGGGAACCCGACAAAGTGGATGTTATTCCACTGTGCCTGGTTTTCTAGGTCATTGACCTTATTCCAAAGACTCTTGTTGGTAGCAACCTGGTCTCACAGCACACCTTGTATGCTCATTTCAGTCTCCTCGACAGTAGTTAAGCAGGCCTCTGTAGATGTGACCCTCTAGGTAAGTGCTGTTATTTCTTGCACTGTATGGGTCACTGCAGCTTTTAGTTCTGTAGTGTCACTTAATATTTTTGAAAACATGTCTGTTACTGTATATCTTGTAGATTTACCCCACAGGACCTTGCTGCTGTCATGTTGCTGATCCTATTTACTGCTGGGAGAGGTCTGCATGGGACACTGCCAGTCAGGCAAAGTCTAATAGTTGTCCAAGACAATACAGACCAAACTTGCATGGCTTTGAGAAAGAGTTCATTAGATTCTCCCGGATGGGATGCCATTAACAGGACAGGTATGGAGTCTGTTTTATGAAATCGGGTCTAAAGATGTTGAGATGTTGATGGATTTTAGCAGGTAGAGCTAAATACTGAATGTGCCATCTTGGCTAGTACCAGGCCATACCTGTTTCTACAGTACTTTTCATCTCAGGATTACTGGAGCTGGTGTTTGGGATTTAGAGACACCCTGTGAGCTGCACAGTATATATTTCATTGTATTTTCCCTAAATTCTGCCAAGAACATTTATCCTGGGGTTAACTGCAGCCTGAGTGACTGTGTTTCATTAAGTCCTAAATCAGGAAGATCAGATAAGTACACTTTGTATTTCCATCATAAACCACTGACTGCTAATTTCAAAAGAACTTTTAAAACAACATTGGTTATTCTGATTTAATTGTGGAACATTGCTGTCCTTGGAGACTTCATACATAACTGGTGGAACATTGCTTACTGTGAAGAAAAACTCATTGAACTTTTTAATAAAAATATTCTTTTTGGTCTTAAATTTATTTGGACGCTGATCATTTCATAGTTAACTATGGTTCATATTGCACTGCTGCACTTTTACGTGGCACGTATTTTTAGCTGTTTAGTGAATATTTATATTTATGTCATTTATTGCTATAATTACAATTTAAATTTAAGTAGATTAAGGTTTGTCAAGCACTATGTAATCCGGGATGTTAAAGCTTACTTAATTAAATATCATGATGAGAACACATAGCACCTGTACTGAGGCAGACTGTCCATTAAAAGTACAATATACTCCCTTAGTTAAAGGACAAAGAAAGGATAAAAGTAGCTTATTAGAGAAAAAACACAAGATAAATCTATGCAGGTGAGACAATTATCTGTTAAACAAGCATTGATGGCGATCTTTATGGAAATGACCTCATCAACACCTACTTTGGTGAATGATAATTATTTATTAGCTTTTGGTAACCGGGTAAGTGTGCTAGGCAATAACCCTGCCTATTTTCAGGCATGACCCAGAAGAGTACAAAAAGACAATACAGTAATGGCAAACAGTAATGTACAGCAAATAGTGACAATTAGGCATGTAAAGAACATAACAGACAGGGAACAATATAGCAGAAACTTAAAAAAACAAACAAAAAGGAGATAAAAGTAAGCAGTAGCACCTGAAAAGGGGTAGGATACAATATTTGCATAACAGTCATGAAGGCCTAGCTAGGGGAGAGAACAAAATACAGAAAACACATCAAACTAGCCAAAATATGTACTTTAGGTCATTATCCACCAAAGAACTAAACACCGCAGAGGACAACACAGTGGTCACAAACAGACGTAATTCCCAAGAGTATAGAGGTGAGAAAACAGCAAACGCTTAAATGTGAGGTGAGGTGAGTTACTCTTAATATACTGGGGGATTGAGTTCCAAAACCTTGGAGCAAAATAGGCAAATGCTTGTTTGCCCATTTTAGATGAGCAGGGCTGAACGACGAGCATTAGGAAGACAGAGAATCTAAGAGATCGGGAGTGCGAGACCCGAGAAAGCATGCCACCCAGTATGGCAGGACTAGGGGTTCTGGTAAGGGAGTCAATAAAACACCATAGCGAATAAGAATGGAGGGCAGTGAGAGACAGCCAGTGTAAAGCAGAATAGAGTAGGCAGTGATGTATTAGGCACGGAGCCAATAAGGCAAATCTACAGATATTGTTATAAGAAATTTCCCACTTGTGAAGAACCCCCGCCTTAGCATGAGAAAATACAGGGAGGGCATATAGGAGCTGAGGTAGTAAAACACCATGTGCAACCGAGATCCTAGCAGCCGGGGTGAGTGAGTGGCACACTCTATAGGCCGCACCAATCTTAGCATTAACAGAGTGACATATTTCATTAATATGTGCACCAAAATCAAGTACTGGGTCAAGCGTAACTCCGAGGTATTTGAAGGTTAAGGAGTTAGAGACATCAGTACCATCACGGCTGTGGACCAAAAGCTTAGGGGACTCCATGGGCACTTTTTTAGCGGACCCGAAAAGCATGGCCTGGGTCTTAGCTATGTTTAGGACTTGATGGTTAGACGAAAACCAGGATTGAAGGGCCTGAAAGTCCATCGAAAGATTCTGATTTATAACCACCATAGACTTGGAGGCAGAATAAAGTACTAGGTCATCTGCATACAACAGTAGACTGCTATGAGGTGAAGGAACAGGGATGTCGTTAAGGAAGAGAGATAAAAGAAGGGGACCAAGGATAGAACCCTAGAACCCTGAGGGACCCTACCAGTTAGAGGGGCAGAGGAGGAAAGGACTTTACAGAACGAGACAGCCTGGAAGCGATTATCAAGGTAGCTAGCAAACCAGGACAGGGTAGAGTTGGAGGCACCAAGGGCCTGCAGCTTAGCCAGAAGTAGAGGGTGATGTACCATATCAAATGCTTTAGAGAAGTCTATAAACACAGCTCCAGTGAGTAGGCCCTTGTCCATGTTACATTTGACATCGCTTATAAACTGGGTCAGAACAGTTGTTGTACTGTGCCCTGCCCTAAAGCCATGTTGTATAGGGGACTGAAGAATGAAACTGAAAAGGTAATCAGAGACCTGCTGATAGACTATTTTCTCAAGCAGCTTGCTAAGTGTGGGAAGGAGAGATATGGGGTGATAGTTAGCCAGGAACGTGGCATCACCTTTCTTAGACACAGGTATAATTCTGGCCATTTTCCAGACCAAGGGGACAGAGGCAGAACAGATGGAGAGGTTAAAAAGCCTGGTTACAGGCACTGCGAGCCAAGCTGCAAATTGTTTAAGAATCACAGGATGGATGCCATCAGAGCCTACACTACCACAGACAGGTATAGTGCTTAGTAATTTAAAGACATCATGACATGTGACTGGAGATAGCTCTAGAGGAGGTGAAGCCTCGGCCAGAGGGGTTGAGGCAGCCCATGCATGGGGGATGTGGTAGGTGCAGGGGTGGGAAGTGAGAAAAAGAGGGAGTTGAAGGCATTAGCAGTAGTGAGAGGGTGGTTGCAGTGGGTATTATTTATATACATATCATTAGGAGTCAGAGGCTGATTGTTCCCAAGAATTTCCTTAATTTGAGACCAGTACCATTTAGGGTTGGAGGCAGAGGAACTGAGTAGGTTCCTGTAGTGAGTATTCTTGGCAAGGCAAATCTCCTTTTTACAGGTATTCCATAAAGTCCTATAAGCCTCGAAGTCGCATATCCGAGAGAATGACTTCCACGTTGACCAGAGTTTATCCCTTTGCTTCAGATGCTGGAGCTGGGGACGTTTGAGCCATTTGGTGATTATCCCTTTTACCCTACGCGTGGTGACCAGAATGTGCTGGTTCTGTAGAGAGAGTAGGGTAGAGTTAATATCACAGGTATTGTAAAGTGGTGAACAGTCAACCAGATTTATATCATGAAGGAAAGCAGCCTGGTTAGGTTTAGACAGATTGGAAAAATGTAGGACTTTCGAGGGGAAGGAGGGAGGGGAGGTGTCCCAGACACAGTAAATCAGAGAATGGTCACTTATAGCATCAGGTAGCACACCAGCAATGGGGAAGAACTCCTTCTTATTAGTAAGGATCCAGTCCAAGAGAGTGTTGCAAGTACCATGCTGGGAGATCCTCGTGGGGTCCTGAATAAGCTGAGAGAGATTGGCCTTGCTAGTCAGGGAGGATAGGAGGGAAGAGCTAGTCCTGGCCCAGTCAAGATTAAAATCACCTAGGCAGATTATGTCATTTTTCCCAGTCACAGACATCACATATTCTATAAAATCTTCAAGACCTTGCCTGGAGTTTCTAGGAGGTACTGTATATAAATGCAGAAAATATGGAGTTTCTTAACACCCCCAGCAGTAGCAGGGAGTGAAGAACCTCACAGTTAGCAAGACAGGGAACCTGCATTACATTCAGATGAGCCTTGTGCTGTAGAGCCACGCTCCCACCTCTTTTAGTATTAGGGCGGTCTGCCCAAACAAAGTTGTAACCCTGGAGGGAGCACTGGGAGTCCGCAATGGAAGGTTTAAACCAGGTTTAAGATAAGGCAAGAAAATCTGGATTATTTGCACACACCCAGGCCTCAAGTTCAGGGAGGTTAGCCATCAGGCTCCTAATGTTAAGGTGAACAAAGGTGTAACCCGAAGACTGAGGCAAGCAGTTCACAAGGTTGGTACTGAGAGGGCTTAGTAGCAGGACCTGGATTTGTCTCAATATCCCCAGCAAGGGTGAGGGATAGGTTGATAATCCATATAGAAGCAATAGCAAATGCCAGAGAGGCACCCCCTTGGGAGATAATCTCCACAGGATATGCCTAGATAATACTACTAGTTGCTTGATTATAAGACCAGAAGGAAGTAGTGTATTAGAGGAGGGGTCAGACAGAAGGTTGGAAAAGTAGAAATTGTCAAGTGAGTACTTCCCACTAGACATGGGAAATGCAGCAGGGCAAGCAAAAGCTGTCAGGAGAGACAGTGTGCATACTAAAGGCAGTAGGTAGAAAATAGAGCTAGTGTCCATGATTAGGTAGTGGAACAAGTGGGCTAGGGGAGGAAAGTATGGGCACCAGGAAGCGCGGATTAAGGGGAAAAGGAATCACAAGCAACAATATCCCAGAAAGGCCCTAGTGTAGAGAGACAGAGAGGAAGAAAAAAAATGAGATGTTAAAAGGCGACCACTAGTGGCAGCTTAATATAATGTGCAGATGACAAACAAAGGAGATAGAAACAAAAACACTACAAATCTCACGAGACCCAGACATCCCTTATATAACTAACACCAGCTAAGGGTGGGAGTGTATTGGGGGCAGGCGAGGAGCAGTCGTGAAGTGACTGTGGGGAGTCAGCTAGAGCAGATCCTAATTCCACTATTGTGGCGTCGGAAAACATGACCTGGAATTTGAATTTAAAAAGGCACCAAAGGAGGACGAGTTCCCTTCCAGCCTGCACGCCTGAATAAATTCGCCGTACCTGTTCAGATATACCCAACTGTTCAAATTTTAAATAAAAAAACTTAAAACTCATGCTGCTCAAATTAAGTTAGTTTAGCAAGCCATTATTTTCATAAATTTATCATCTTTCAATGATAATGGGGCTTGCCATTAAAAGGCAGGCCATGTTGTCTAATGGCCCCTGCCAGAAATAAAGGTAAAGGGGACGGGGAAGGGGGATAGGAAAGGGGGAGGAGACAGGTGACATTAGAGAGGGTCAAATGACCAGGGGTATGAGAGAGGTTTCAATTGGCTGGGGGGATGGGCTAATGGGGGAGCTAGGGAGGGACCGGGGGGGATACTTAAAGGCTTGCAACCCACTGGACTTCCTCTTTTGCTGGGAAAAGATCGTCAGCACTTCACTGGCAGTTCAATAGGTAAGGGGAGACTGGTGCACTGGTTTTGTTGCAGTGGTCCCTTCACAGATGATACTATGATCTGTGGCTGGGTGGATTGTGATGAGGGCATCAAAGTTATTAAGCAAGATTTGTAGAGTTTAGATGTGCTGGAAAAGGGAGTTGTGTCTGTCAAGGTAAAATGTTCTGGTCGCTCAGTTTTTTTTTCCCCCAGCAGTATGCTCCTGTTGGATTTTGTATGCTATCAGCAGATAAGTAGCCTCTTGTCAGTCTCAGTTTTGCTGGTCGGCATTCTCTAGAGGAACAAACTGATATTAAATTCTCACCTTTTGATGTATATTTAAATAAATTACATTTGGGCTCACTATATATGAGTTGTTGTTGTTGTTCCTTTTCTAGTATGCATAGCATACGATAGAATTTAGTGGCATTCTCACCACCACGACAGGAAGCACCGCTATGTCAATTGATCCAGTGTTTTTGTGTGGGACCGGGGCAGGCAATCAGGCTGGACCATGTGGGTGATGGGCTGTTTTTTGTGGTCGGCTGCCAAGCCAGTCCTGCGGGCAGTCGAAACCTCGGATCCCCTCACTAAGAGCAATTTCTGCTAATAGTGCAGCCTGCTTTCTGTAGCGGGCTACAGGAGGGTAATCGAGAGTTGCCTTGGGACTTTGCAGAGGGGACATTGTGCTTCACCATGTGGGCCACCGCAGCTGGTTGGGGCGGTCGAGAGGAAAGGCGTGCCAAGGGGGTCACAGGATAGATGCAGGCTGGGCGTTAGGGAGTCTCTGGCTCGGTGACCAAGCGGGAGGAGGTCCATTCGGTTGAACAGTTTTGATTAAAATGATAGCAGGTAAAATGATGCAGTATTTGTGGTGAGCGTGGTGGGCCAGGGCCTAGCAGATTTTGGGGCTTGTATACGGAACGACCGTGTATGAGAGGGGTGCACTCAGCCCAGCCCAGATAGAAGGAGCATAGTTGAGTTTCTCATAACATAAGTTGGAGTCAGGAACCGGTAGTTCTAATGTAAAAAAAAAAAAAAAAAAAAGGAATGAAGATGCAAATAACAAACAATAACTGGAACGGGGACTCCAGTTGGCAACATTGGTAGCATTACAAGGGGAGTGTTTTTAAGAAGGTAGCGCTGGAGGACTAAGCTGGTGCAGAGGCAGTGAGACCAAAGAAGGTAGTGGTTGAGCAGTGTGGGCAGGGAAGTGGGCAGTAGCAAGTGAGGAGCGACCCCAGAGGGGCTTGAGGATCACAGCCGGCCCGGGCAGCTAAGGGAGCTCGATGGGGTGTTCGGCTGAGGTGAGTGAGGGCCTCTATGAGATGGAGTGGTAGCTGTCTGATGTGCCGGTGCAGTTTGGGGAGCAGGGGCCGGTTGGGGCAGTTTGGGAGGTGGCGTGTGCCATGTGGGCTGCAGGCCGGGTACTGAGCACAGCAATCGTAGAGCCTCAGGCCTAGGGAGCCAGATGGTGGGCTGATAGCATGTTGGTTTATCACCGGATGGTGCATACGAGTCTTCTTAGTGGGGGGGTTCCAGTTATGAGATGCAGATGGGACAGTTAGGCATGTTACAGCATATTGCATAGTGCCTGATGGTGATTTAAAGTGGGTGCATTGGGAGAAAACCACTCGGAAGTTTTCCTGTACTTCACCAGGTGAGGTGGACTCGAGAGTTGGAGTCATTAATGGGGTTGTATGGAGGGGGATTTGCTGTTGAACAGAGTCACGGGAGATGCATGGAGGAAGCAGACAGGGTATTTGAGGTTCAAGCAGCTAAAGGGGCAAAAATATAATGGGTGCACATGCAGTACAGGGGAATGTTTTGCTTTTGAACTCCCTCCATAGCAACAGGCAGAATCTGGGGGTGTTAACTCGGGCCTTCCAGGGCCAGGTTGTGCAGAGTTAAATAAGGAGCGCTGCTTCTAGCCGGTGATGGGGTCACCTCGGAGGTCCCTGCTGCATACATAATAACCCTGGGGCAAGGTTGTAAGGGGGGTGTCAAAAATAGATGCGCTTAAGGGAGAACAGGCCTAATCTAATACAAGGAATGGCCTTCCTAGGCTTTAGGGGTCGGGATAATTTTAAATAGTTTTCAAGAGGTATCATGCCAGTTTCTAAAAAAAGGAGAACAAGGGAGAAATAAATTGGGGGGGGGGGGCTTGTCCCAGTGCAAGAATGGAGGTGATTTGCCTGCAGCAAATTGTGATGGGTATGCCTTTAATTATATATATAAAAAAAAAAACCCTGTAGGAGATCAACCAGAGACGGAATGAGATGGCCTTTGTGAGTGCAGCTTTGGGATGTTGTTCAGGCAGGGAGTTTTCCAGCTAGTAGCAGTGGGGAGAGTTTTTTCCCTAACCCAACCAGAGACAGAATGAGGTGGCCTTTGAGAGTGCAGCTCTGGACATTGTTGAAGCAAGGGGTTTTTCAGCTGGCAGCAGCAGAGGGAGTTTTTTTCCCCCAACCCAATAGGGACAGGATTTGCCATTAAGCACCAGGCAAGAACATTGGGGAGGTAGACACACTACGAGCCAACCCCTCCTGAACACCAAGGTGGGTATGGCCTGTGGTACTCACAGAGTGGTAGGAAGGGACTGTACCAGTGGCCACCATCTGGCCATGGGCTAGAAAGTTTACCACATACAGGTAACATGTACGGGGCATGGGGGTGTGTTGGGCAAACCATTCTTGGCCACAATATTGCTAGACATGGGGGGGGTTTAACTGGGTCAGCCTTGGTCCAGGGGGGCAGGACTGGTGTAGGGCATGGGCAGATGTGCTCCAGGGTACCTGAAGCTGCTCACCTCAGCAAGATGCTGATGGACCCCGGGAAAAGGGGTCTGGAACAGCACACAGGCAGCTGAGGGAAGGTGTAATCCAGTAAGGACTGACTGGCAAGATGCAATACAGTCTCAGTAATGGCTTCTGGGGGGCAATAGGGCACAGAGGTCATTGGGTACCCGGGCTGCAAGACCAGGAGTCTTGGATGCTGGAAACCCTCGATTCCCATGGCCATCTGCGTGCCCTCGGGCAAGGCTTTTAGTGGAGATGCTCACCCAGGCTCCCCCTTGGCAGGTTTTCCCAGTTGTAAAGGAAGGGGTAACAAGACTGGAAGAGGGCCCCATGATCCCAGGAGGCCAGAACATTGCCCTGGGGTGCAATTGAGTGGTACATTAAATTTTTAACCAAAAGGCCTGTGGTTCAGGTCCACCTGTGAACGTTACAAGGGTGGTGAACAGCATGCCGAGGGAAGGACAGCAGGTTGATGGTACAACAGTACCAGCAAAGGGATTCCAGGGCCGTGGTGGGCATGTCTAGGCCCATGGGTGCGGCATGTCACTCAAGTGGGGATGAGGACAGGGTTATACAAAGTAGGCCCAGGGCCCGGTTGCTCCTCTTACCCCTGGGAGAGGGCCCTCACCCATGGCCACTGGCCTCAGGTGGAACTGGGGGCTGGTACCCAGCTTTGCAAGGGAGGGGGGGATTTTGAGCCATGGAGCGAGGTGATCCTGAAGGGTTGCATAACAATTGGGATTCCTCCGGGAAAGACGGAGGATGACCAGAGGGGTTCTCACGACGTGGGGGGAGCTCAGACCAGACTGGCAGGAGGAGAGGTTGACAGCCGGATGAGCTGAGAATGGAGATTCAGTGGGGGTAGACCAGCTGATCAGCAGCGAGTGGAACCGGGGGACTATTGGAGGCGGGTCCAGAAGGCGGTGACCAGCAGGAGGAGGAAGGGTGTTGCCCTTGGGAAAACTAGCTGGCCACGGCAATACAGGGTGGTGGATCTGTCTCCAAGCACAGGGAGAGGGGCACTGGCAGCTGGGTATAGCAAGGGTGTGCCACCCCTGAACCCCATGCTAGGTGAATGGCAGGGGCAATAAGACTGGGACACACACCGAAAATGGAGGCTCCCAGCAAGAGGTTGCTGTGCAGGAGGGCGGGAGCAATCATGGAATCCAGAGCATTGCAAACTGTTTTGAAACATAGAAACATAGACGTTGATGGCAGATAAGGACTGCAAGGCCCATCCAGTCTGACCATTTCTTTTTCTACCTTATGAATGGGCCATTGGCCTTTGCTCTATCAATGGCCTATCTAGTCATACTCATTTGTATTGTTCCCTTATGCCTATTCCATGCCTGTTTGAAGCCCTGCACTGTATTCATATCCACCACTTCCTGAGGTAGGACGTTCCATGCATCCACCACCCTTTCTGTGAAAAAGAACTTCCTCACATTACCCCTTAATCGGCCTCCCTCTAATCTCATGCTGTGTTCTCTTGTCCTGCTATTTTTCTTATATTGAAACATGTTAGACTCTTTCACCTTGTTAATGCCCTTAAGGTGTTTGAATGTTTCAATCATATCACCTCTCTCCCTCCTTTGCTCTAGGGTATACATATTGAGCTCAGTTAATCTGTCCTCATATGTTTTCTGATGCAGTCCCTGCACCATTTTGGTTGCCCTTCTCTGGACTGCCTCAGTTTGGTTAATGTCCTTGTGAAGGTGTGGCCTCCAGTACTGCACGCAGTACTCCAGATGGGGCCTAACCAGTGTCTTGTAAAGAGGTATTGTTACCTCCCTCTTCTGACTTGTGATACCCCTACTAATTCACTCCAAGATCCCTCTAGCCTTACCTACTGCTTTAGTGGTTTGCTTGGATGATTTCAGGTCATCAGTGATGATGACGCCCAAGTCTTTATCTTCCCTTGTGACTGCCAGCAACTCTCCTCCCAGCCTTTAGGTGGTGTCAGGGTTTCTCTTCCCTATGTGCATGATCTTGCACTTCTTTGCGTTAAACCCCAGTTGCCACTCTTCTGACCATTTTGCTAGTTTATCCAGATATCTTCTCATTCTGCCCACCCCATCTGGATCATCTACTGTGTTGCAGATCTTAGTGTCATCTGCAAACAGACAAATCTTACCCTCCAGTCCATCTGCAACGTCACTGATGAAGATATTGAAGAGGACTGGCCCCAGGACTGATCCCTGAGGTACCCCACTTGTGACTTGCATCTCTTCTGATTCTATACCGTTTACCAACACTCTTTGTTTTCTACCCATCAACCAGTTTGCCACCCAGTTGACCAACGACCCACCCCAAGGTTACCCAGCTTATCAATCAATCTTCTATGTGGAGCAGTATGGAAAGCTTTGCTGAAGTCAAGGTAGGTGACATCAACTGCTCCACCTTGGTCCACCACTCTGGTTACCCAGTCAAAGAAATCTATGAGATTAGTTTGACAGGCCCTTCCTTTTGTAAACCCATGCTATCTTGGATCCTGTGCTCCTATGGATTCCAGGTGTTTCACTATCCTTTCCTTAAGGAGTGTCTCCATAATCTTGCCCACTACTGAGGTAAGACTGACTGGTCTGTAGTTCCCTGCCTCCTCCCTGCTACCACTCTTGAGGAATCACATGAGCCCTTCTCCAGTCTTCTGGGACCTCTCCTGTGCTCAGAGACTCACTAAACAGTTCTGATAATAGCTCTGCTAGTTCTACCCTTAGCTCCTTTAGTACCCTGGAATGCATGCCATCAGGTCCCATTGCCTTGTCCACCCTGAGCTTAATGAGCTCTTGTAGGACCCTTTCTTTTGTGAAGGGACTAGTGCACACCTCCCGGCCCCCTGTGATCATGGTGCTGAGCTGTGGGCCCTGTTCTACCTTCTCTTCAGTAAATACTGAGCAGAAGTATTTATTTAGGATAGATGCTTTTACATGGTCCTCCTCCTCACATGCCCCCTTATCCCCTTTGATCTTAGCAATACCCCCTCTGTACTTTCTCCTTTCACTAATGTATCTATAGAAAGTCTTGTCACCTTCTTTTACGGTTTGTGCTAGTGTTTCCTCAGTTTGGGCCTTTGCCTGCCCTTCTGCCTTCCCTGCTTCCCTTAGTGAAGTTTGGTATGCCTCCCTATCTTCATCCTGCTGTGTTCCCTTATATTTCCTGAAGGCCAGCCTTTTGGTTCTGACCTTTTCTTCTTTTGCACTTCCATTCCTTATTGTGGGATGTTGCTTCAAGTATTGCATCTTTAAGGCTTGCCCACTTTGCCTGTACCCCCTCACCTGTATTTCTTTTTGCCAGGGCTAGCTTAACTCTTTTGGCCATCTCATCAAAGTCAGCTCCTCTGAAGTCCCATATTTTTGCCTTGGAATGGGATGATTTTGTTCTAGTGGCCAAATTGAACCATACCATGTGATGGTCACTGGCACCCAGGTGACCTTCTACCTGGAGATCTGTGATCCTTTCTCTGTTAGTCAGTACTAGATCTAGGATAGCCCTGTGTCTTGTGGGTTGTTGTACCAGTTGTTTGAGGCCCTTCCCCTGCAGGGAATCCAGCTTGTGTCTAGTTCTGGCAGATGTCCCTGCTGGTATTGACCAATCTGTATCTGGCATGTTGAAGTCTCCCATTATCAGAACCTCCCCTTTAGCTGTCATGTTTTGTATATCTTCTAATAGTAACATGTCTATGTCATCCCCCTGGTCTGGAGGCCTGTACACAAGCCCAGTTGATATGGCTGTCCCATTTCCTGTTTCCAGGGTGACCCACAGTTATTCTGGCTCCTTATGTGAATTCTGAATTTCTGTAGCTTTGATATTTTCATTGACATAAAGGGCCACTTCACCCCCCCTTTTGCACCTCGGTCTCTTCTGAACAGTACATAGCCAGGTACTGAAGTCTCCCAACTGTGGTTATTGGTAAGCCATGTCTCGTTAATGGCCACTGTGTCCATTTTAGCCTCTGTCATTATTGCCTGCAGGTCTGGGATCTTGTTTTCCAGACTGTGAGCATTTGTGTACTTGATTTTCCATTGGCCATATTTCGGTGTGTTAGTTGTTGGGTGAGGTCCGGCCTTTCCCCTGTGTGTCGTATGGGGAGCCGGACCTTTTTCTTTACCTGGTGATGCAAATGAACTACAAGCATGCTGAATTCCTGTTTGACTACTAGCTGAGTTATCCTGTGGGGGCTATTGGGAAGCCTCAGGGAGAGGTGGAGGAGCATGCAGGCACATGGGTTCTCTAGTAGTGGAAGGAAAAATGGAGGACCTGGCCCGTGGCACTGGAGTTAGGTGGAGCTGACAAGATATTGGTCAAGAAGGTTCATGAACCAAGGTAGACAGAGTGGGTTGGAGCCCCCACCCACCCTGTGAAGTAAGGGCTTGGGGGGGCAGGCTTGGCACATAGGAGAATGGGCAAAGAAAAAATAGTGATCATGAGGCCCTGGTCAGGGGAGCAATACACATGGAGCTGTGAAGAGGCAGCTGAGGGCTTGGGGGCTAGGGGAGCCTTGCTGGGGGCCAGGTGTGCCCAAGAGGAAATGGTGGCATGCAACACATCTTGGGGGGGTATACTGGGGGCAACGAGGGCCTGGAATAGGCACTAACTACGGAGAAGCCCAAGAAGGAAGTGACCTCTAATGGGGCCTGGCATGGGCCAGGTGGGGCTGCAGATGGGCGTCCGGTGTCCACGGGGCTAGGTGGAGCCCCACCAGTGGGTATCAGCCCAACAGGGAGATAGCAAGATAAGGGGAGGAGAAAGGGTTTTGGGAGCAAGGGGAAAGTAGGGGTGGTAAGCATGAGCAGCCATGCAGGGGGCACCATAGGGGGATTTAAGCATGGAGGGGTGCTGGCCAGGCCACAACGGCCAGGGTGGTGGTGGGCGAGGCCAGGAGAAAGCTGGAGGGGGCCCCGGCTCATCTCAGGGGCATGGTGTATGGGAAAGAGGATACCTATAGGGTAGATGAGGCAGGTACGCCGGAGGCAGGGCCCCTACTGAGGCTTGTATGGAGTTATGGGGGGAGTGCTAAGGTGATTGGAGGTCTCAGGTTTTATCTAGCCCACAGGGGGAGCCCCATCATCTTTCACAACCTGGAAATGGGGCAGTGGAGATGGGGAGTAAAGGGAAAAAGGGGGTCAGGAGAGGGGGAGGGGGTAGGCAGCATGGGCTGGGTGCAGAGGAACCCAGGCATGGAAGTAAGTGGGGGAGGGGGAGGGGATAGAAACTAGAGATCAGATCACATGTATGGGCCTAGTGGGGTGTGGACCGGGAACTGACCCCATGCAGGTGTGGCCCAGGTAAAATGGTGGTACCGGATGAAGGTACCTGGTTATGGTGGTGCCTAGTGGGGGTCCTGGTTCTGGTGGTACCTGGGGGGGTACCTAGTACTGGTGATGATGAGGGGGGCCAGATCCAGTGTGTCCGGACCCTGAAGCAATACATGCAAGAAGAAGAGGATCAAGTTGGAAGGAAGAAGCTTTTGGTTGTACTGTACTGTACTGTATACTGTCGAAATGTGAAGTTGGGAATGTAAAATGTAATTGATGTGCCTTAATAAATATTGCCAGTGAGCATCCAACATAAAGCAAGTGTGGAGAGATTTATTTCTGGCGGGGGATCAGGGGACAATGGGGCTTGCCATTAAAAGGCAGCCATGTTGTATACTGGCCCCTGCCAGAAAAAGGTAAAGGGGAGGAGGAAGGGGGGATAGGAAAAGGGGAGGAAACAGGTGACATCAGAGAGGATCAAATGGCTAGGGGTATGAGAGAGGCTTCGATTGGTTGGGGGAAGGGCTAATCTTCATCAGTGACACTGCAGATGGACTGGAGGGTAAGGTTTGTCTGTTTGCAGATGACACTAAGATCTGCAACAGAGTAGCTGATCCAGATGGGGTGGGCAGAATGAGAAGATATCTGGACAAACTAGCGAAATGGTTGGAAGAGTGGCAACTGGGGTTTGATGCAAAGAAGTGCACGATCATGCACATAGGGAAGAGAAACCCTGCAGCCACCTATAGGCCAGGAGGGGAGTTGCTGGCAGTCACAAGGGAAGAAGGAGACTTGGGCGTCATCATCACCGATGACCTGAAATCATCCAAGCAAACCACTAAAGCAGTAGGTAAGGCTTGAGGGATGTTAGGGTGTATTAGTAGGGGTATCACAAGTCAGAAGAGGGAGGTAATAATCCCTCTTTACAAGACTCTGGTTAGGCCCCATCTGGAGTACTGCGTGCAGTACAGGAGGCCACACCTTCACAAGGACATTAACCAAATTGAGGCAGTCCAGAGAAGGGCAACCAAAATGGTGCAGGGACTGCATCAGAAAACATATAAGGACAGATTAACTGAGCTCAATATGTATACCCTAGAGCAAAGAAGGGAGAGAGGTGATATGATGGAAACATTCAAACACCTTAAGGGCATTAACAAGGTGAAAGAGTCTAACATGTTTCAATATAAGAAAAATAGCAGGACAAGAGGACACAGCATGAGATTAGAGGGAGGCTGATTAAGGGGTAATGTGAGGAAGTTCTTTTTCACAGAAAGGGTGGTGGATGCATGGAATAGCCTGCCTCAGGAAATGGTGGATATGAATACAGAGCACAGCTTCAAACAGGCATGGGGTAGGCATAAGTGAGCAATACAGATGAGTATGAATAGATAGGACATTGACAGAGCAAAGGCCAATGGCACATTCATAAGGTAGAAAAAGTAATGGGCAGACTGGATGGGCCTTGCGGTCCTTATCTGCCATCAACTTCTATGTTTCTATGTTTCTATGGCCGGGGAGGGACTGGGGGGATACTTGAGGACTCGCAACCCCCTGGACTTCCTCTTTTGCTTGGAAAAGATTCCCCAACCACTCACCCTGAGCTTGGTAGATTGATTTGGCGTTGGCTGGCATGGACAAGAAATTGGCAGGTATAAAACATGGACCCTGGTGTGCACCTGGGAAGGGGGTCAGAGGAGCTGCAAAAGGGCAGCAAATGGTCCCGGGGGGCAGGAAGAAGCCCTGCTATGAGGGGGATAGGAAGTTGCCCACTAGAAGGAAAAATTTGGGAATGAAGAAAAGGGGGGAGATGGGGGAGCAAAAGGAAAAGGGGGTAAGAGAGGGGGTAGGCAGCATGGGCTGGGTGCAGAGGAATCCAGGCATGGAAGTAAGTGGGGGAGGGGATAAAAACTAGGTGTTGGATCACATGTCTGGGCCTAGTGGGGTGTGGACCGGGAACTGACCCTGTGCGGGTGCGGCCCGGGTAAAATGGTGGTACCGGGTGAGGGTACCTGGTTCTGGTGGTGCCTAGTGGGGGTACCTGGTTCTGGTGGTACATGGTGGGGGTACCTAGTACTGGTGATGATGAGGGGGGCCAGATACAGTGTGTCCAGACCCTGAAGCAATACAAACAAGAAGAAGAGGATCAAGTTGGAAGGAAGAAGCTTTTGGTTGTACTGTACTGTACTGTACTGTACTGTACTGTACTGTATACTGTACTGTACTGTACTGTACTGTATACTGTCGAAATGTGAAGTTGGGAATGTAAAATATAATTGGTGTGCCTTAATAAATATTGCTAGCGAGCATCCAACATGAAGCAAGTGTGGAGAGATTTTTTTCTGATGGGGGATCAGGGGACAACGAAATTATTTCAGGAAAAACTATTTGCAATACTAGTCCATGTGCTTGCAATCTATGTGCTCAGAAACAGGTCAACACCAGGATAACAATCCCTGTTTACTGAGATAACTCATTAGTCATCTCAGATGGTTTATGTAAGCAAATGGACAGTAATAATATAGAAAATGATGGAATCCTATGACTCCTCCCCTTTTCAGAAGAAGAAATAGTAATTAAGAAATCTGACTTGAATCTAGCTCTAAATGGTTTATAGCAGATGATCGCTGGACTCAAATCACTTGCTTCAAGTTGTTAGCCAATAATAAACAGAATAAGTTATCATTGGGAAGAATTTGAAGGAAAATCTATAGGTATCACATACAAATACCCTAAGTCCCCTATTTTGACTCATTGGAACTAAGCTCCTTTGAGCTTTAAACATAACCATACAAATGGTTTTACTTTGCATAATTTACAAAATGTTTCCCCTTCAGCTCAAGCCCAACAGGATAAGACTGACTCTCAGAAAGTACTGTCTATTATATTAGGCAATGTATCTGTATTAAAGGAAGAAATTATCAAACTGAGACAAATGTTTTTTAAAATCATTAACTATTGTGTAAAGTGCATGTAGCAGCAATGGGTAGTGGTCTGAATGATTCTACACATCATTTTAAATCACCTAAAGGAATTAAGAATACTGAGAAAGCAGAGTGTTTTAATAGGGGACTAAAGGTAAACCCACCAGCACCTTTCATACGTGTAGTGTATACAGGCAGACTGGATGGGCCTAGTGGTCCCTGTCTTCCACCAGCTTCTATGTTTCATACAACCTAAAGATTTGGAAACTTAGGAACCAATACCTTCTAAGCTAAAAAGAGAATTAAAAAAGTAATACAAATAGAAAAAATAGTACAAAACATCAAAGAAAAACATTGGTAGAGGAACCTACTGACATACCTACAAACAGTTCACAAATTCTGGAAACCAATCAACAGGATACTTTAATAGTTGAGCCCCCAGATAGTTAATGATTGGATTAATCAGGAACTGTGTCAAGTACAGAGTATACAGACTATAAAAAATGACAAGATGATTCCTTCAAACAGTATTCATTTCCCACAACAATTTCAACACCAATATCATGTATCTATAGCTCAACAAAATACTTCTCTTCAGTAGGCTATACTCTTTATGATTTTCATTTAGAGAAGATGAAGCTAATATTTTTTTTATAAGGGAACGATTCAAGCATTTATTGCAAAATGATTTATTCACTAGGGTTCAGTTTTTCTTATATTATAACAAGAGTGATTCTGATGCTAAGACAATGACAATTTTATAATAATATTGAGAATCCAATGAAAATTCGGTCAAAGATATGTGCCTCGGAATCAGTGGGCATCCATATGGACCCCTCCCCAGCATTACTAAATAATGTATTGACCCAAAATTATGTCCCTTTAACTTTAAATTGGAAGGATAAACTGAAAAAGGTTAAAGATATAATAGATTCTCCTAGTATTTCTGAAAGAAGTGAATATTGTGGGAAAGCCATCTCCCAGTTCTCTCCCTTTATGGATGAGAAATCCCCTACAGTTAATTTATGGGTGCTACAAAGAAAAATATTAGTATCTTTCTTTCTCAAGTATTAGGGATTAATATGGGGAGAGATGGAATTTGGTGGACTGATAGTTATCCCTCAATGAGTCAAGCCCCATAGATAGATTTAACTATTAAAGATAGGGCTCTAGTAACTGTATGCTTGGAAAGAAGCTTAAATTTGAATCCATATGGATGCCTACTTACGATATGAATAGATGGGATCAGTAGTCATGAAAGTATTCAGCAATTATGCAGTATACGGTACCTCTCAATGGCAAGATGAGGCCAGACAAGAAGTTTCTCTTACCTGCTAATTTGTTATCTGAAAAGAATAATATACAAATACTTTCTTTGAATGTTAGGGATCTTTCCTCAACATTTGTGGATATGGACTGTTGTGAGTTTGTATACCAATTTGATATACTTCTAATGTAAGAAACATGGTGGTCTAAAGAATGCCCCAAAATTCCTGGCTTTAAAATACATTTCATTCCTGGCAAGAAAATGAGGAGAGATGGACACTTTCAGGGAGGTCTGTTATTTGCTAGTGCAAAATATAGTATTCTGAGATTAGATTTTTATGTATTTTTGCCAATTTATTTAATCAGTAAAGCAAATTGCTTTATTATGGTTAACATCTGTATTCCTCCTGACAATGCTGTTAGTCTCAAATCTGGAAAAACATACAAACAAACAAACAACAAAACTACAAGATCCCCTAAAAAACTTAAATAATGACTATGAGGGCACTCCAGTTTATCTAGTCAGAGACATTAACTTATGGATCTGTAATTTTTTATACAATAAATGTGATGATGGTGCTCTTGATAGTGATAATCAAATGTGCAGAACTATGAATGATAATTTAATACAGCCAAGAACTGTTTTGGATAAATTGATTAAATAAATATGAGAGAAAAATGACAACTATTTCTATCACCAATGACTATTGTCAGATTAATGGGAGAATTTAAAATGATGAGAAAAGAGATTATACATATTTAGGCCCAAAGGTACTTCTACGGTTGCTTTAGTTTGGATTAATTTGGGAGGAATATAACATTTAATTGATCTCAAAATTAAACATAGACCACCAACTGGGACTCAATCCTTGTTTATTACTCTTTTCTTTTGATGCTTTATATCATAAACCCTTGAAATGGAAACAATCTAAGTTGTCTGTTGTTAATTCTAAAAGAAAATCATGGACCCAGGAAGTTACAAATGAGTTTTCCTTATTACTTTCAAGTTCAATGCAAAATCTTAAAATATAATTGAGACAACTAAAACTAACAAATGTATAATCACATACAGTGATCCGCTCAAAAAAACTATTAAAGATAGGGATTTTTTTTTTGAAATTCTCTTTTTATTCATTTTCAATCATTTTTTACATCATACTGGTAAATACAGCATGAAAATGAGACAGAGTTTCAGGTTACTCCAGACAATAACCATTACATAGAAGCCGGAGAAAACAACCCCCCCTCCCCAAAAGGAAGGTGTCACCACTGAGGAAGAGAAAGAAATTAAGATTCTTTAGATTGGTTGAGAATATTGTAGACAATGTGCCCAAGTACAAACCAGATAGTAACCGGACCAAACAACTTAGAAACGTAAGAGGTATTTGGGAGATTAATTTTAGAAACGAAAGAGACCAGAGAGACCAGAGACAGGAATGTTTCATCAGACCAACAAGTCTAGGTGCACTAGGATCTCAATCAGTGGAGATAGAGCGTATAACTTGCCCCATTTTCTTTGGAAGGCCAGTGGTGAGAGCCTAGTATTAGCAATCAACTTCTCAATTTTGAAACACTGGGACATTTCTTCCACCCAGTCAATGTACGAGAGTTCGAGGTTATCTGACCAGTGTCGAAGCACTAATCTCTTAACCGCCATTGAAATAAGAGCCATATGGTATTTCCTTTCTCTAACATTGATACCTGAATAAATGCCTAGAATACAGACCTCTAATGTGAAAAGGTCTTTCAGACCTAATATAGGATCTAGATTGTTCTCAATGGCCTTCCAAAGAGGGGCAACCTTAGAACAATACCAGAAAATATGGGGGAGACTACCATGATCTTTCCCACATCTAAAACATTTTGGGGAGTTGGAATGATCAAATTTCGCTTTCAGCACCTGCGTAATGTACATGTTATTGACAATAAAGTATTGAATTAACCTATTCTTATCTAAAGTATTATATGTGTACAGATCCTTCCAGAGTTGACTCCATGTGAACGAAAGACCTGGGGGAGATAGGGACCAAGATTTGGAGCCAGCTAGATGGGTGGGAAAAATAAGTTTCATAAGGTGAATATACAGTTTGGACACCCCATGAGGTTTAACCGCACATTCTTTAATCACCCTTAGTAATGGTTTAATAGTTGATGTGGGTATTGTTGTCCCAAAATCTTTGTCAATCAGGTGCATTAGCTGGTATATCTTAAAAATCGCTTTGGTGGGGGTATTTAAGACTAACAGAAGGTCAGCAATTGAACCATGTCTACCCTGCACATAGAGATCTTCCACTGAGAGCCCTTGGATTTGGGGTAGCCACTTGGTAGATAAAGGCTCAGTCCCTATTTTAATGTTGGGGTTAGAGGTCAAGGGTTGACCGGGGTCTTTATTATATCTGATTTTAGCAGTAACATAAAGCTGGTTGAGTACTTTTACCGTGGCACCCACTGGTGATTCTTGGATACCTCTAGGGAGGGATGCAAATCGACAATAAAAAAGGCTAGTGGGGTCTATATTGTGTTGTTTAATGAGGTCAAGATCAAAGCTTAACCATAGAGGGGAGTAAGTTACATCTGTCCCTCCTAACCATTTACCTGCTTTAACTAGGTGACTAGACCAGTAATAAAATTCGAAATTAGGTAGGCGGAGACCCCCCATATCTTTAGGGAGACATAATTTGTAAAAAGCTCACCTGGGAGGTTTATGGTTCCAAATAAAGCCAGTCAGGATCGAGTGGATCCTCTTGAAAAAAGGTTTGGGCAACCAGATATCTAAAATATTCAGGGGGTAAAAGAGACGGGGTAGGATGTTCATCTTGACAATACTAATATGGGCACCCACTGATAATGGCAGTTTACTCCATCTTTGCAGGTCAGAGTGAATTCTGTCTATCAGATCGTCTAAATTGAGTTTCTTGACCAGAGTAGGATCACGGGGCCAAGTAAATACCAAGGTATTTCAAGTGAGATGGGGCCCACTTCATACCAAAATAAGAAATAGAAGACTGGGACAGATGCATGTTGAGAGGGAAAATCTCGGACTTTGTCAGGTTGAGCTTATAATTGGATACTTCCCCAAACTGTGCAATTATTTCCATTACCACCCATAGGGAGTCTACCGGGTTAGATATTTGTAGGAGGATGTCATCTGCAAACACAGATATCTTGGAAGTCTGTTGAGAAATGGCACACCCCTGGATCCCTGGAGCTGTTTTAAGATTAAGCAACAGGGGCTCCAGGTAGAGATTGAAGAGATAAGGGGATAAGGGGCATCCCTGTCGAGTACCTGAGAGCAGTCGGATAGGGGGAGGAGAAGACACCGTTGCAGTAAATTTTAGCCATGGGGTCTTTGTATAGTGCCTTCACCCAGCGTATGAACCTCTCCGGGAAACCAAATTTAAACATAGTACTCCATAAGAATTCCCAGTGAACCTGGTCGAATGCTTTCTCCGCATCCAGAGCAACCAGTGCCATGGGGACCTGAGAAGTTTGGGCCACTTGAAAAACATGAGAAAGAGCTCTGATATGATCTGCGACAGATCTGCCCTGCGCAAACCCCACTTGCTCACTGCTCAGAAGTGAGGTCCAGACCTGTTTGATACGGGAAGCCAGAATCTTGGACAGTATTTTGATGTCACAATAACAGTGAGATGGGTCTATAGTTGGCCGGATCCAGAGAGGTTTTCCTGACTTGGGGATCAAAATAATAATAGCCTCCAGCAAGGATGGATCCAACAAATCCGAGGATAATAAGTAATTGTAGAATTCCAGAAGTGTTGGAGCCAAATCCTGACAGAAAGCCTTATAAAAATTGGCGGGTAAACCATCGGGACTGGGAGCTTTATCTGATGAGAGACTATGAATGGCCTCCTCCACCTCCCTCAGAGACAAGAGCGAAGAGAGAGAGGCTATTTGATTGTCAGAGAGGTGAGGGAGTGAGATTGACCCAAAGATGCTCTCTAGGGCTGACTGGGAAGAAGGGGGTGTCTTGGTACCATAAAGATTCTGGTAGAACTCTCTAAAAACTTCCACAATATCCCTGGGCATTGTTTTAATGGACCCATCTTGATCTTCCAGAGCTGGAACTAATCTAGAGTTCTCTGTTTCCTTAAGCTTCAGCGCCAGAAGTCTGCTCGGCCTCTCCCCTTGGTCTAAATATCTAGCCTTAGTTCTCAGCAGGGTGAACTCAGTCTTTTCATGAATTAAGCCTTCGTACTCATTTTTGAGTTTGTGCAGCTGCTCTAGACAGCCTAGTGATTTGGAGGTAGCCAGAGAGACCTCTGCTGCCTTAATCTGACTTGAGAGGGAAAGGAATCTTTGAGACCTGAGTTTCTTTCTCCTGGAGGAGACTTTAATAAATTCTCCTCTCAGGAAACACTTTAACGAGCACCAAAGAATATCCATCCTAGCCACCGAGCCCCGGTTTGTGTCCAAATAATCTCTAATAAGAGATCTGATCTGGGGTAAGGAATTGTTCATCTTTTAGTATCTGAGTGTTAAGTTTCCAAATCGTATCTCGTTGTGTCAAAGATAGGGGAGTGAAACGGAACCAAACTAATGCGTGATCGGAAACTACTATGGGTTCAATACCTGCAGAGGGTACCTTGGTCTTGAGAGAAGTACTTATTAAGAAATAATCTAACCTAGACCAAGAGTTATGGAGTGGGGAGAAAAAGGTATAGTTCTTATTGGAGGGGTGTAAGGTCCTCCAAGGATCCACTAAACCCAACATGCTACTCATATCCCTTAACGCCAGTTGTGCCGGAAGTGGGGGTTTTAGTGGTCTGTAGGTTTTATCCAGCTCTTGCGTTGGGGCTATGTTCCAGTCCCCTCCCAAAATCAGGGGGGCTGGCAGAAAGGAACTAAGTTTATCAATTAACTGCATAATAAAACAAGCATTCCCCCCAACCGGGCCATACACAGAACCCAGAACTATGGCAGAGTTATAGAGGGGATCCCTGCACCAAAATATATCTGCCCTCTGGATCTTGAGTAACCTTTGTCGGGCTAAAGGGTATGCTTTTCTTTATCATAATAGCAACTCCTCTAGCTTCCGATGAGTCTCCAGCAACAAAAATTTGGGAGAAACCTTTGACTTTCAGTGTGTTAATTTCAGCCACCGTAATGTGGGTCTCTTGCAGACACAGAATGTCGGCTTCCAATAACAAACAGTTAACCAATATGCGGGATCTCTTCTTGGCATCTCTGATCCCTCTTACATTCCAACTAGCCAATTTAATTACACCCCTAACCATACTCTAAGAGTCGGGGTAATTCCGAACGAACTGAACCCTTTATCCCCCACTCTTTCCATACAGTGGTGACACCCTCTAACCCCCCCAAGGTAACCCCAAGTATCATTCCAAATAAAAAAGGTGAAAATAAAATAGGTAAATATAAGAGTCCGCCAATCAGTAGTGCAAAACCAAAATTGCGTGAAACGAACAAAGTTAAGTGGCAGACCCCACAAATCCCAGTAGAAACCACCATGAGAATTTCTCCCCCCACCCCCCTAGCCCAACTATTACAGTAAAAAATGAACTGTATGACTAACATTCCAATTAACAACAACCAGAATAACCAGAAAATCCAAAACATCCAAACTCCCTTCCCCCCCTCCGGGTACCCCAAGTATCCCCTCGTAATACCAGTATGAGACCAAACAACAGTCTTGGTACCCCATAACCAGACAGCCAACCACCTAGCTACGAGGAGAACAGTATTTCCTAAAGGAAATCTCCTTGGGGTACCCCAGGCTAACCCCGACAGGTCGCAGCATGGCCCCCTGCGCTACTTTGCATACAAGCCCCGCCCGGTAACACCAGTATTTGGTAACTATAACTGATAGTACAAGTCATTCCTTCAGTTCCCCTAAACAGCCCTAGGAAAAAAGGGTAACAGTACCTGAAAAATCGATGTAAGAGAGTCCCTTACTATCGCGGACCTGCTCAATTAAAATCCGGAAGATTAAGAGGAAGTTGTATGGGGAAATATTAGTCGGTGGACCAAAATGGTCCGACCGAAATTAGGTCCTCCGGAAACTGCTCCCGTGCGCAGCAGTACCCCATAGAGGATCGAGGAGCATGGTCACAATGGGACTCAGAAGCAGGCCGAGTAGGCCTCTCTGCCTCAAACTACTAGGCCTACAACCACACGGCCTCTCAGGGAGGACACCCCCGTGGAGGACAGAGGCATCCACCACCAGGAGCGCCAGCCACCTACAGGGTTCCAATCATCAGACCTAGTAAGCGAAAATACGATTAAGGCCAAAGCAATGGGATTGAAAGCAGGGAAATAAATTTTACAGAGCAGCAAAATTGCTAGGAGCAATAACAAACCCCAACATATGAAAATTATTCAGTCACTTGGTCAAACAAAAGTCACTTGAACAAGTCTGGGAGCAACTTCGCCAGCCCAGAAATTGCTTCTTCAGGGTTTTCATAGGGGTGCCAGACACCTTCCACCTGCACAAGCAGTTTAGCAGGATAGTTCATTCTGAATGCCTTCACGGCCGCGATCAGTTTATTCACTACAGGATGGAAGGCAGCTTGCTTTTGTCGCACCTCCCGGGGTAGATCCTGAGTAATCCTGAGCTTAACTCCATTCCACAAGATAGATTCCAGCTCTTTAACTTTGGCAAGGACGTGCTGGTGATCCAGGTAGCTCAGAAATTTAACAATTATAGGCCCTGGGGGGGCATTCGGAGGAGGTCTGGGTCTAAGAGACCTGTGGGCTCTCTCGATATGGTATTGTTGGTGGGTAGGTGAGGGGCCCACCACTTTATTAAAGAATTGCTGAATAAATCTTAGGGTGTCACTCCCCTCCTCTAGCTCTGTGAGCCCCAGAATTAACACGTTGTTTCGTCGACTCCGTCCCTCCAGATCTTCGGTTTTCAGCTGGAGCTTTTGAATTTGTTGACGAAGCTTGATAATTTCAGGATTGGTTTTCTGTTGCCATTTCTCCATAGTTGTAATTCTGGTTTCCAAATCTCCCACTCTCCTCGAGAGGTCCGCGTAATCTTGTCTCATTGATTTGATTTCCTTGGAGATCTCCTGCAGGTATCCTTGAAGGGGAAAGCTCTTCTAAAAAACGCTCCTCTGTTAAAGTAGTACCAGTAGCTGCATTGGGTCCTCCACAAGTCGAGTGTTTAGTAGCCGAAGGAGAATTTACCCCAGTGTTTCTGGCTTTTTTGGAGGCTTTTTCTGGTGTGGTAGGAGGGGTGTGCCTGACTCCTGAGGCCTTCATTTCAGTGTCAGCCATCGCGATCTTCAGTTAGGCAATCTACACCTCAAAAACTAACCACTGAGGTCTCTTGACATTGAGAAGGTGTTTAGCCCTCGTTTGAAGCTTGGCTGGTAACTTTAAATTAATGAAAGATAAAGATTTGTGAGGGAGAAGGCGGGAGCTCTACAGCAAGCAGCCTCTCAGCACCACTGCATCACGTGACTCCCAAAGATAGGGATCTAGTAACTGTATGCATGGAAAGAAGCTTGAATTTGAATCCTTATGGATGCCTACTTACAATATGAATAGATGGGATCAGTAGTCATGAATGTATTCAGAAATTATGCAGTATACAGTACCTCTCAATGGCAAGAAGAGGCCAAACAAGAAGTTTCTCTTACCTGCTAATTTGTTGTCTGAAAAGAATAATATACAAACACTTTGAATGTTAGGGATCTTTCCTTAACATTTGTGGATATGGACTGTTGTGAATTTGTACACCAGTGTGATATACTTCTATTGCAGGAAACATGGTGGTCTAAAGAATGCCCCCAAATTCCTGGTTTTAAAATACATTTCATTCCTGGCAAGAAAATTAGGAGATATGGACAATTTCAGGGAGGTCTATTAATTGCTTAATTCATTGACGAGAGTTTTTCACAAACATCTTACTGCGAGTGCTGGAGGAGAAACAAACTAATTGGAAATTATTCTGCAGTCCCTACCAGCCTTTTCAGCACTTTGGAGTTGAACATCTGCTAAAATCTGCGGCAGTGTGTTGGTGGAGTGGCGACCTATCAGCTACTGTTTGCAGTTGTGTTTAGTCATTGTAGATTATTTAAAAGTGGTCATCTGCTGAACTGCCTGACGCCGTGGGGAAACGCTTAAAAGTACTGTTTATTGTTTGGACATTCATTGCACTTCAGTGACTTATAATTTGTTAGGACTGCTGCTAGACTAAAGACACTATGCCCGAGGCATTTGAATATACCGCTGTGGAGGGGGCTCGGTGGCGAGCCAATCAACTGCAGGGTTGCCTCAGAAGGCAGGGATAATTCCCCCTTTAAATTTCACTGCTCGCAGCACAGCTGATATTGATGAGCATTTTTCACAAACATCTTACCGCGAGTGTGACATACTGGAGGAGAAACAAACTAATTGGAAATTATTCTGCAGTCCCTACCAGCCTTTTCAGCACTTTGGAGTTGAACATCAGCTAAAATCTGCGGCAGTATGTTGGTGGAGTGGCGACCTATGAGCTACTGCCTGCAGTTGCGTTTAGTCATTGCAGCTTATTCAAAAGTGGTCATCTGCTGAACTGCCTGATGCCATGGGGAAACACTTGCAAGTACTGTTTATTGTTTGGACATTCATTGCACTTTAGTGACTTATATTTTGTTAGGGCTGCTGCTAGACTAAAGACACTGTGCCCGAGGCATTTGAATATACCACTGTGGAGGGGGCTCGGTGGTGAGCCAATCAACTGCGGGGTAGCCTCAGAAGGCAGGGATAATTCCCCCTTTAAATTTCACCGCTCGCAGCACAGCACGAGCGTGTGGCACGAGCGTGAGTGGCTGTGCCACTCAGAAGAGAAAAACTGATTAAAGATTCGGTTATAAAAGCTGATTTAAAGACATAGTTTTGGTAGCCTTTGAAGTTTAGTAAGTTGGTTTTAGAAAATTTTCTTTTACTTTTAAGTTAGGTGGTTAGACTTTTTAACTGGTTGGAAAATGTATGTTAGTAGGAAGCAAACATTGATTATCTGTTCACAGGTAGTCTGTATGGTGGGTTTATTTGGGATCTTACATCTGCCATATCTGGGAATGGAGGAGGGGGGTTTGAATGATTTAAGTATGATTTCCCCTGTAGTTAATTATTATCATGACACTTGGCCTTATCCAATGGATTATGGTTACAAAAAAGTTTTCCCTTTTAAGGGATTGGAATCTGATTATGTTTTATTTTTAAAAATTCATTTTGATTTGGTTAGGAAACAGATTGTATTATGCTTAAGGAAATTTAGTAATTTTGATTTACTTGTTATAAGGTTTTTTGATTTTGGAAAGACTGGCCTAAAAGGGAGAGTGATTAAGTCAGTCTTTCTGTGTTTATGTTTATTACAATGTGGGGATATTAACCCCAATCCAGGCCCCAATATTAGACTTAATGTAGGAAGAGGTATTGTGTTTACACATTCTAACATTAGGAGTCTTGTACCTAAAATTGATTTGGTTAAGGATTTTGTCAACGAGGTTCATCCTGTTTTTATGATGTACGCTGAAACCTGGTTAAGTGATAAGGTGGATGATGGGGATATTTCGGTTGTGGGTTACAATATATACAGGGCTGATAGGAATAAAAGGGGAGGTGGGGTTTTAATTTATACATTGGATAAATATCCCTTAAAAAAAGTTCATTTGGGAGTTAGTGTTGATATATGTGAGTACTTAGCCCTGGAAATTGAATTTCCAGTGGGAAAACCAATTCTACTAATAGGAGTGCATCGCCCCCCCCAAAAAGTAAAGAGTAAAATGCAACATTTGACTGACGCGTTGTCTAATTATATTGATACTCATGAAATTTTACTTATGGGAGATTTAAATGATAATTGGCTTAACTCAGCTGATGTAGGAGTGTTAAAAAATATGGCTTTGTCATTGGGCCTAGAACAATTAATTCATGATCCTACTCATGTTAATGTTAAAAATCCAGCTGAATCTACGTTGTTAGATTTGATTTTGACAAATGCTCCATTCCAATATGTTAAAGCAGGGGTCTTAGAAGATCTAAATAGTGACCATAATGTTATATTTTGTGTTAGAGATAAAGCTCCTTTGTTAAAGCATCCAAAGGTTATTTTATATCGGGCTACTAGAAAGTTTGATTATTTAGCATTTATGGAGGATCTAGATAGGATTAACTGGGAAAGAATGTGGATAATCCCTGAAATCGATTTGGCTTGGAATTATTTTCTCTCAGAGTTGATGCAGGTGATAGACTATCATATGCCAATGAAAGAGAGGAAGGTTAAACAATCTTCTGCTTTGTGGTACTCAGTTAGTCTGAGAAGGTTAAAAAGAAAAAAGGGCCAAGCTTGGATAAAGGCACGTAGTACAAATTCTCAGAAGGATTGGCAATATTATAGAAGTCTTAGAAACTCGTATGTAGCTGCTGTTAGAAATAGTAAAAGCTTATATTATCAAACTAAATTAGAAAATTCTGCAGGGAATGTTACTACTTTATGGGATATAATTAAAGAGATTAATGGTTGCCACAAACAGGGTGGGAAAAGTAAAATTGAGATTTCAGGTTTTCAGGGGGGTAAATCTTTGGCAGATGGGTTTAATAATTATTTTGTTAATTCAGGAAGTTTCTTTGGTACCTCTGATTTATGTCATAGTAATGACGATCCCTTGGAGCATACAGATTTATTTAAGTTGTTTTCTATGAAAAAATTGGAGGAGTATGAAGTAATTGAAGCCTTGTTGGATTTGAAGATGTCAAAGAGTGGTGGCCGTGAGGGATTGACCCTTATTTACTAAAAATTTCAGCTTTGAAGATAGCAGCTCCCCTTACCTATTTGTATAATTGGTCTATTGAGGAGGGAATAATGCCATCTGATTGGAAAATAGCTAGGGTTGTTCCAATACATAAAGGTGGGAGTCGGGATCAGTTTAATAACTACCAACCAATATCATTATTATCGCAAGTGTCAAAGATATTGGAGGGCTTTGTGGCTTGACAAATGATAGCATTTATGAATCAGAATGATTTGTTTGACAAATATCAGTCAGGCTTCCGTAAATCACACAATACAATTCTGGCCGTGTCGAGGGTCTTGGATGATGTCAACAAAGCTATGGAAAAGGTCCTTGTGACTGGCGCCATCTTTGTTGACCTCTCCAAGGCCTTCGACACGGTGGATCATCAGATACTTTTACTAGGTTTGAAGGATATTGGACTCTCAGATGGTGCTCTTAAGTGGTTTTCCTCATATTTAGAGGGTAGGATGCAGACAACGGTTGTTAATAAGATTGTGTCATCACCTCTGCCAGTGGTACTGGGAGTCCCTCAGGGATCAGTGCTTGGTCCCTTGCTCTTTTTGATTTATCTTAGAGAATTGGGATGTCATGTAAATAATATGGCTTATCAATTATATGCAGATGATACAATAATATATACTTCTGCTTCCTCAGTGGAAGAGATCCAATTAAATTTACAGTTAAGTTTTGATAAATTACATGAAAATCTGTCACTTAAAATTAATGTAAGTAAGACAAAATGTATGTTATTCGGATCTAATATGAAACTTAGATCTTGCACAAAATTGACAGTGCTAGATCCTGAGGGGACAAAATTAGACCAAGTGATGACTTATAAGTACTTGGGTTTCTGGATGGATCCCTTGGCTACTGGTAATATACATATAGATGAGTTGGTTAAAGTAGTGGGTGTAAGGGTGGGATTATTGTATGGAAATAAAAATTGTTTAGGTGGAACTATGATAAAGAAAATTGTTGAGTCCCAGATATTTCCTCTCTTTGATTATGGTGATACACTGTATGATAATTCTCAGTTGGGTAGATTGTGCAGACTTGATGTACTGTATAATCACCTTGCGAGATTGATCTTACAGTGTCCTAAAGACACCCATCATTGTTTAATGTATCGGAGATTGGGATGGACTTCGTTGACAGAGAGGAGACAGTTGCATAAATATATTTTGGCCTTTAAAAGTATTACTATGGTAATTCCAGAATATCTGGCTGAAAGGTTAGAAGTTAGGGAAATTAAATCTTCATTAAGAAATGCAGGATATAGGGAGTTGATTATACCTAGACTAAAAACTAAACATTCTGATTTTTTCTTTAGTCAGTTAGTTCCTAAATTTTGGAATATGATTCCTGTAAGATTTCGGTTGTGTAAACATAAAATACCTTCATGTAAAGCTGTTATAACCTGGTATCTGGAATCACTTTCTGGGCAAAAGAAAAATTGTTGTGGTTAAATAAGTTTTATTGTTTTTCTTTAGTATGTATGTATGTTTTGTTTTCTTTTTTGTGTTTATATATTTGTTGTAACCATAACCTTGTATGACCAAGGGTCACCATTTTAAATGAGTTTTACTCAATGGTCTAACCCATTTAATAAAAATGAAATGAAAATTGCTAGTGCAAAATATAGTATTCTGAGATTAGATTTTTATGTATTTTTGCCAATTTATTTTATCAGTAAAAAAAAATTGCTTTATTATGGTTAACATCTGTATTCCTCCTGACAATGCTGTTAGTCTCAAATCTGGAAAAACATACAAACAAACAACAAAACAACAAGATCCCCTAAAAAACTTAAATAATAACTATGAGGGCACTCCAGTTTATCTAGTCAGTGACATTATCTTCTGGATCTGTAATTTTTTAGACAATAAATGTGATGATGGTGCTCTTGATAGTGATAATCAAATGTGCAGAACTATGAATGATAATTTAATACAGCCAAGAACTGTTTTGGATAAATTGATCAATAAATATGAGAGAAAAATGACAACTATTTCTATCACCAATGACTATTGTTAGATTAATGGGAGAATTTAAAGTGATGAGAAAGGAGATTATACATATTTAGGTCCAAAGGTACTTCCACGATTGATTTTGTTTGGATTAATTTGGGACTAATATCAAATTTAATTGATCTCAAAATTAAACATAGGCCACAAACTGGGACTCAATCCTTGTTCATTACTCTTTTCTTTTGATGCTTTATATCATAAACCCTTTGAAATGGAAACAATCTAAGTTGGCTGTTGTTAATTCTAAAAGAAAATCATGGGCCTAGGAAGTTACAAATGACTTTTCCTTATTACTTTCAAGTTCAATGCAAAATCTTAAAAATATAATTGAGACAACTGAAACTAACAAATGTTTGGTCACATACAGTGATCTGCTCAAAAAGCTTTTACCATATCTATATGAACAAGTGAATTAATCTGGTGTAAAAGAGAAATGATTTTACCAATTGTGTAAAGAAGCTAAAACACAACTAAACAGAGTCCAGAGACAATTACGGAAGAATAAAACCTCAAACTGACTAATATTAAAAGGGAAGCATATAAACATAGGAACATAGAAACATAGACTTTGAAGGCAGATAAGGACTGCTTGGCCCACCTAGTCTGCCCATTTCCCTATCTATTGGATAAGCTGCAGATCCTAGTTAACCAACAGCCTACATCTTCCTACCCCCCCCACCAGAATTGCCTTATGTCTGGCCCATGCATTCTTGAACTCCACCACTGTTTTTGACCCCATGACCTCCTCAGGAAGGCTGTTCCATGTATTCACCACCCTCTCTATGAAAAAATACTTCCTCAGATTGCCCCCGAGCTGTCCCCTTGCTATCTTCAAATTGTGTCCACTTATTCTTGCACATCTCTTTTTCTGAAAGATGCTACCCTCTTGGACTTTGTTGATTCCCTTGAGGTACTTGAAAGTTTCTATCATGTCCCCCTCTCCCTCCTTTCCTCAAGAATAAACATATTAAGCTCCTTTAGTCTCTCTTTGTATGGCTTCTGTTGCAGACCCTGCATCATTTTAGTTGCCCTCCTCTGGACTATCTCCATCCTGTCTATGTCCTTGTGGAGATGGGGTCTCCAGAACTGCAAGCAGTACTCCAGATGGGGTCTCATCAACTGTCTGTACAGAGGGATAGCAACTTCTTGTTTTCTACTGGTGATGCCTCTCCCTATACATCCCAGTATCCCCCAACCATCCTTACTGCCTTCTCACATTGCTTGCTTTAATGAAGGTCATCTGATATGACTACCCCCATGTCCTTTTCCATTTTTGTTGTTGTTAATACCTCCCCCCCACCCATTGTGTACTCTTCCCCTTGGTTTTTATTTCCCAGGTGCATTACTTTGCACTTCTTTGCATTGAATCTAAGCTGCCTTCTCATCCTTTCAACCCCCCCTCCTTGTGTACAAACCCTGTTGCAGATCTTTATGTCAACTGCAAAGAGGCATACTTTTCCTTCCACTCTCTCCATAATGTCACTTATAAAGACATTAAAAAGGACCAGACCCTGTACTGAACCCTGTGGTACCCCACTAGTAACCCTTCTTTCCTTGGAGTGGCCTCCGTTTACTATAACCCTCTGTGTCCTGTTGTCCAGCCAATTTTTTACCCAAGCTACCACCCTGGGACCCACTCCCAGGCTGGCTAATTTGTTTATTAATCTTTTGTGTGGGACTGTGTCAAATGCCTTGCTAAAGTCTAGGTAGACCATGTCCATAGCCCCTTCCTGGTCTACTACTTTGGTCACCTAGTCAAAGAAATCTATTAGATTCATCTGACATGACCTTCCTGCTGAGAATCCATGTTGCCTTGGGTCCTGTGCCCCGCTGGTCTCTAGGTACTCAACAATTCTTTCTTTCAGAAGTGATTCCAACATTTTCCCTACCACTGAGGTCAAGCTAACAGATCTGTAGTTTTCTGTCTCTGCTTTGCTTCCACTTTTATGATGGGGAATCACATCTGCCCTTCCCCAGATAGATACCACACACTACTTAGATACCACACCATCCTCCCATGATTTGTTAAAAAGGGTAGTCAGTGGTGTCACTAGTTTTCCCCTTAGTTCTTTTAGAATTCTGGGGTGAATCCTGTTAGGCCCCATTGCTTTGTCCACCTTCAATTTTAGTAGTTCTTTCAGAGTCCTTTCTTCTGTGGAAGGACTGGTATTAACCCCCATATCCAGAGTGCTTCTATTGATTGGATTAGGTACCTTCCCCTTCTCTTCTTTTGTGAATACTGAACAGAAGTATTTATTCAGTATCCCTGCTTTTCACTGTCCCTCTCTGCCCACCCACCTCCCTATATTAAGCCTCACTATCCTTCTTTTGGTCTTTCTTGCTCTCTAATGTACCTATAAAAGGTTTCATCCCCGTTCTTAACTGAGTTGGCTATCTTTTCCTCAGCTTGGGCCATTGCTATTCTGACTGCCTTCCCCTCTTCCTTCTGCTTTAACTGGTACTGTTCTTTGTCCTGCTCCTTCTGTTTTTCCTTATACTTCCTGAATGCTATATTTTTCTCCCTAACCTTCCCCGCCACCTCTTTTGAGAACCATAGTGTTTTTTTCTTATATTTTGATTTGTTTATTTGCTTCACACAACGGCTTGTTGCCTCTGTGATGGCAGTTTTTATGTTTCCCCATTGTTCCTCCATCCCTCCTTCTTACCTATTTGCTAATGCTTTTCTGAGGCACTCTTCCTTTTTAACAAAGTCAGCCCTCTTAAAGTCCAGTACCCACAAGTAATAGAAAGGGGAAAAATGGCATTTCAGAATAATCTGTGGACAAGAATGAGAGAGGCAGTATTCAAAACTAATACTACATTATTCTGGAATTTGGTTGCGAAGGGACATGGTAATTATCAGTCTATGCTGGAAGCTCATATTACTCCAGAAATCTGGGTGGCACATTTTTCATATCTATTTTATGATGAAGCAGAAGCAAGGCATCTGAATGAACCTTGCCATTATAAAAACATTAGAAAATTTAAAACCACTACATATACAGTACTTATTACAAAAGATGAGATAGTTACTGTAGTTCAGGAAATAAAAAAATAATAAACCCAAGGTCCTGATAAAGTTGTATCTGAATTACATAAGTTGTAAATTGACTGTTCATTGACTGTCCTATTTATATATATATATATATATATATATATATATATATATATATATATACTTTATATATATATATATATATATAAAATATTGGCGTGGTAGCACCACTATTGTTAGGGTTGAGTAGGCAGTTTAATGTTAAACCCCAAATTTTGCACATTAATAACTTCACAAATGTTCAGTGGATTTGCACAAAACTTGGAATACGTGATCTCAGATAGCGGATCTCTTGATTTTCCAATTTTTGTTTCAATCGGATGTGTGGTTTTCGCGCAGTAAAGCACCACAAAATGCACTTTTTACCTTTTTTGGCCATTTTTTTTCAAGATTTCGCACACACTGTTTGGAATTATGGCCTGTAATTTTCAGGGTAGAAAGAGGTTGTCCTAAGGAACAATCCAGTGTTAGTTTGGTGAAAAAATATCAATCTGTTTCAGAAGTTATTTAATTTTTAAATTTTGGGTTCAGCGCATGCTCAGTTCAGTCTTTGGAATAGGTGTATATTTTGGGAAGAAGGATTGGCCTCACGAACAAGCATTTTGTCAGATCGCAAAGAGGGATTTATAAAATCACTGTTTATGAGGAAAAAATTCCTTTTCATGAGCCGCCATCTTGTTTTGAATTTTTGCAAAAAACAAAATGTTGTAACTTGACCCACGGATGTCTTCTGTGTACATTGAAGTATGGGTTTTGTTCAGGGTGACACCCTCTACAAACCCATGGCTTTGGTTCTGTCTACTTTTCTCAAAAAAATGGCCATTTTGTATTTCAAAAATCCTTGTTTGTCACTCGCTTCCGATCCTTGTTCATGAGGTGTCAAAATCCCTGTTTGAGAGTCGATCCTTGTTCATGAGCCATTCAAATCCTTGTTTGGGAGATCAGGACCAGATGGCCCTATCTCCCAAACAAGGACTGGCTCATGAACAGGGATTTTGTCACCTCACAAAAAGGGATCAGCTCATTAAAAGGGATTTTGACAGGTCACGAAAAGGGATTGTTTTTTTAAATCCCTTTTCACGAGCTGTCAAAATCCCTTTTCACGAGGTGTCAAGATCTCTTTTCATGAGCCAATCTCTTTTCATGAGCAGTCAAAATCCTTGTTCAACTGTTCTTTGGGACAACCTCTTTCTACCCTGAAAATTTCTGACCAAAAGTCCAAACTGTGAGGCCACAGTGCAATGGGCAAAAATCTGCAAAATTGGCGGAAAAAAGCGAATAACTTTTTTCATTATGTGCTGCACAAAACCTGCACATCCGATCAAATCAAAACTTGGCATGCCCAGAGATTTACCCCACAAGACAGCACATACCAACGTTTGTGCAAATCTGTTGAACAGTTGCAAAGTTATTAAAGTGCAAAAGTTGGAGTTTAACAGTAAACTGTTTACACAACCCTAACTATAAAGGAGCGACAGTGCCGCTATAATACACCTGTATACATATATATATATATATATATATGTGTGTGTGTGTGTATATTTACGTACGTATGTTATCTGCTTATGCAATACATGATACAGAAGCTTTAAGAACTTTGGGTTATAGATTTTCTAATTATCTAATTAATATATAGGTCAAAGAATGTTGGAGCCAATATGCATCCTTTCCAAACACCAGCATTACTAGAAATTGGATTTGAAATATTTCCAAACTGATCATGTTGAACTCTAGACCACATATTTTGATGTAAATGGATAACTATGTTATGGAACCAGGTATCCATACCAAGTTCACACGGGACCTGCCATAATTTAGATGTACTTACCTCATCAAAGGCCGACGTAAGGTCTTCAAACCTTTTTTTATTTTTGTTTTGTTTTATTATTTTGGTAACCAGGAAAGGCCCACTAGGCACAAGTGCCTGTTTTCAGGAAGGATCTGGGAGCACTGGCATGATTAAGTGACTTGCTCAGAGTCACACTGTATTGGTATCCCATCAAAAGGGTGACTGAGACTGAGTGACTCAAATATGAGCAATTCAATCTCAGTACCTATGTTGTGGGCAGGGAGAGAGAACAGTGACAGGATACTGGAAAGTATCCATAAGGTATGTGAAGGGTGGTGTAAGGGGAAGCTGCTGAGCTGGCCTAGTGGCGCGGTGGGCAGGGAGGCTGGCTCTGGTGAGGAAGGTGCAGGGTTTGGGTGCAGGGTATGGGGCTGGGGGGAAGGTGCAGTGTTTGGGGCTGGGGCTGGGGTGGAGCACAATATTTTTGTGCTTTTCTGTGCCCATTTTTTTTCTGCTTTTGTCCTGGTCCTCCCCCCCTCCCCGACATGCAACACCCCCCCCCCGAGTTAGTTAGTTTAGTAAGGGGGAGTGCATCCCACTGCACAGGGGATGTGGGGGGGGGACCTCCTACATAAACACTTAAGTTTGTTTTTGTCACTGTGTATGTACATTACCATTTTTATTTTCAGCGATGTACATTCGCACAGCGATTGCTGTTATGACAAAGAATCCACCTTATGCTAGTGGAGGTTGTGGGAATCAAACCCAGGTCTGCTGGATGTGCCAAGTTCATTCACAACCTGTTACTCTAACCTCTAGGCTATACTGCCAGCTACAACAGACAAGAGAATAAAGGACCATTTTAACTATGTTATATTTATGTATCAGGTGTGAAAGAACAAAACAAAACCTTGTTGTGGCTCTTAATGGGGTAAAGTCATTTTGTGACATGGAGAGATGGCAGAAACTGAATCTCTCCCAGCTGGGAATGACAGCAGCATTTGAAATGATGGTGTAATCCTCCCCTCAGATTGGTGGAGTTACCTGGCATCGTTTCCCTGGGCACTGCGTTGCTCTCTGCCTGGAAGGGTCCCAGCTGTTGCTCTGCATTTGAAAGACACAATAACCCCAATACATAAAGGTGGAAGTAAGGGTGAGGTACTGTACAAAATTACAGGCCTATAAGCCTGACCTCTGTGAGTGGGAAATTATTAGAAACATTAATACAGCAATGAAAAACAAACTCATCTGTTAGATCACGGACACTTGGATGTTACACAGCACAGTTTCTTCCATGGAAGATCATGTTTAAGAAATCAGCTTCAATTTTTTGAACCCATAACTGCAGCCTTAGATAAAGGCTTACTGGTCGACATGGCTTTCCTGGATTACACCAAAGATTTCTACACTGTGTCCCATAAGGTCTTAATAGATCACTTAATAAATATAAAACTACATCTGAACATAATCAACCGGCTAATATCATGGCTGGAAAATAGGCAACACAGTGTATCAATTTGAGGGTTTATGTCTAGCCCAGTGCTCGTAACAAGTAAAGTTCCCCCAGGGATCAGTCCTGGAACCCACTTTATTCAACATTGTAATAGCATCAATGCAGTCTCTCAAAAACCCATGGCTCAGCAAGTATGCTGACGACTTTAAAGTTGGGGGAATAGTAAATAATTTGGAAGCAGCTCATGAATTTCAAAAATCACTACTGTTATTAGAGAACTGGGATACCAAACACAAAATGACTTTAAATGAAGGAAAATGTAGGGTGATGCACCTAGGACGTAACAATACTGGTTATGAATACAAAACAAATGATATCCTTTTACAATCAACAACTAACGAAAAAGACCTAGAGGTAACTGTATCACATAACCTAACATTTGAACTACACATACAGAATGTCAAGAAATTTCCCAGCATTTTTGGCTGTATACGCAGAGACAGCAAGAGCAGAGAGCCTGAGGTGATGATTGCCCTTTTCGCCAGCCTGATTAGACCTCAACTTAAATACTGCTCCCCTTTTTGCTCCCCATATATGATTCTAGGCCAAAACTTGATTGAGGGAATGAAGAGGAAAATGACAAAGAAAATCACAAATATGTCTGAACTGGGTTATGCAGCTAGATTACAAAAACTATACCTGTTTTCCATGAATTACAGACGTTTATTGGGAGATGTATGCCTGACATATAGGGCAATGCACGATGAAGTAATCTTTGAAACTATTGGTTTAGTCTAGCAACAAAATCACAGTAACACAAGGTCATGCAAATATAAAAGGGTACACAAACAAAACAAATAAGTGTAACTACTGGTTTACTCAGAGGATAATCAATCCATGGAAAAGTTTACCTGTGGACATAGTGGAGAGTGATACAATGTTAACCTTTAAACAAAGATTAGGTAAACACATGGGAATGCAACAATTCTCCTACCCACATTGATACATGGTGGCGAGTTCACAAAGGGCCTCCAGTCTCTCAAACTTATAAGACTCTATGAATCTATGAAAGCCTGGTCAGTGTCCAGTGATGCAAATGGAATCTCAGTGTAAAGTGCTGCTGTATCCATAGCCTCTGCCTTAATGTGCAAATTAGTGCCATTACACTCTGCCTTAGAGAGGTGCAGCCCTGTGTATATAGTGTATAGCCTGTGTCTGGTTCCAGGTAAAGCGAAGCTGGAGTCCGGCCAGGCAGCACTCCTATAAGTCCCATTGTACAGTCGCTTACCAGTGTAGATGAAGCTCTATTAAATGTTGTGAATATTTATTGCTGAAGATAAACTGTTATGTTTAAAATTAACTTTAATGTTGGAACTGTTTACATTTCGCTCATCCAGCAGCCATGTTGATATTTTGACCCTACTGTTGAGCCATTCAGAACTCGTGGGGTCCTAATTGGTCCTTTTTGCTGTGGCTGCTGGGAGAAACAGTGAACTGTATGCTTGGCACCCATTTTAACCAATCAGGATGCTAGAACTGTGACTGACAGCTTGGGCAGCAAACCGGATTACTGGATTCCTTTTTCAGTTGGTTGAAAGAAATGGCTGAACAGTCAGTCTGTCTCGAGATCCTAGCCTGTGAAGAGAGGCTTTTGTGCAATGCTCAGAGAGTTCAGGGAGAGGCCTGTTTTTCTCCCTGTGGCCTGAAATCCTGTTTGGATTGTCTGAACTGCCAATTGCTGCAGACAACTCTAGAAATCTCCAAAAGGGGGAGAGAAAGAAGTGATTTCTGCTGAGCTGAGATTTCCTTCTTAAGGAGTCAATAGATCTGACCTGCCACCAAGCTATATCTAGGTGAGAAACTTTTTTTTCCCCCTCAGAGGCCGTGGCATAAACTGAAGCCTGGGCCTACCGGAATTGTCTCCAGCCCATTTGCCAAAGGGGGAGACCTGCATCTCCATTTTGCCAGCTTACATACCAAAGACTGCAGATTGCCAGTGGGTAAGATGCACGGCCTAACTACGACTGTTCCAGAATTTAGCCTTATGATGCCATACAATTTTTCTAAAAAACTGTTGCTGCCTGAGAGACAAAAGCTGCTGGAAAAGCAGTTTGGGGAGTCAGCTCCTACGACGAAGATCATTTTGGGTTGCGGCCACCCTTGTGGGAGAGGTCTAGATGTGGGGGTGAGTCATGTTCGCCCTGGTCCTTGTCAAGAAGGATGCAACCTGCAACAAAGAACCATTCCTCGAGGAGAACCAGCCTGGCAGCCTTTCCAGACTTTGGAGGCCCTGGTACAGTGAGTAACAACAAGGCTTGTCCCCAGCAACAAAAAATTAAAAAGTACCTATGCCACCTGATTTGCTTCTTAAGTTCAAGTGGTGATAGACTGTTTTGCAGGCCATCGGGCCTGAGGATTACAATTTTCGTGGGTTTAATGTTATTGTTGCTGTCAGTGCAGCCAAGTGTAAGCAGAGCAAATAATCCTTGATTTGTTTAAGGGCTCCAACCAGCTGCAATGCTGCAGGTCTGCAACTTAATGAATACTGTACTTGGTAACCAGATAGTATTAGTTGGACTGTCCCGGGGGTCAAATGTGGTATTTGAATGTTATTCTAATGCCAAAAGATTACTCTAAATCTAATAGTGATTTACATTCCCTTCCCCCTTGTTCATCATCTCCAAATAAATCAGTTTTATTGTTTGAATGTTACACCTATCACAAGCCTATTATTGCTAAGCATTGGAATATTGAGGAAGACTAAAAGGCGCATTATTGCTGATGCAAATCATTCTTTACGGGTGCACAGGGTGTGCTCCAGAAGTCCAGACCCTATTGGTAAGTGTGTTACCATGAGTATATTATTAGCACTCACCACTAATTGCACCATTGAATGCCAAATAAAGTGTTTTATGTCAATCCATGTGTGGAACCACTGGTCAGGGCAGTGGTTAGGTACCACATCCCAGAGGGTTGTGCTAGCTTAACATCAAACCCACTTGAAAGTCACTCTGGGTGGAAGCACTGCACAAACAGTTCTATTACTGGCATTGAGCCCCTTTATCCATCCAAACCAGAACCCAGGCCCCTCAACCTACATACTGGGCAGCAGGCAGGGGTAGTAGCCTGTTGAGAGGTGGTGCTCAGGTTACAGTGGCTTTCTGCAAAATTAATTATTGCCCTCTCCAAGTGAGCAGTAATTGGTAGAACGAGGTGACCTTTTACTCTCCACCTTTTTATGGGGACAGCAGAAACCCAGCTTTGGGAGGAAGTGCCCAGGGCTCCAGTTAGACATGGGAGATGGAATGTGCTGTGGCCATAGGCATATCATGCCACAAAAAAGGTCCAAAGTGCTTTGCAGTGGCTGTTGGCTACCCATCAGACAGAACCATGTGGCTGCAGATGGAACAGGCATTGTCAGGAGGCAATCCCTTATATGCACACCTGCATGAAGATACGGCCATGTGACAGACTTTACCACCCTCTTTCAGATATAAAAATGTATTTATTTTATTTGGTTTTTATTGACCGGTAAAGGGGGACTAGACAATTCTGCCTGTTTTCAGCCTCATCCTGGGAGGAGGGGGATACAGATGGATGCCAACTGACAATGAACCAGATTAAGCTGTTGGTGGTATTTTTAGTGAATGGGGGAGATCTGGCCAGGACACCGGGGAAATTCCCTGACTTTTCCTCTCCATCAGTCAAAAGCCTTTGATAGGATTCAACATGATTTTTTGTTTCATACTTTAGATAGATACCCCCAGTCTTTTTTTAAATGGCTTTCTAACTTGTACAACTCAGCTGTCGTGGCTTTCTATGACCGAGAGTTAACAGGGGCTGAGGTACCTATTTTGAGGAGGGTTGAGACAAGGGTGCCCTCTCAATCTTCTGTTATATGTTTTCTTTCTGGACCCCTTCATTCGTCAAGTTATTGAAACTCTGATTATACAGGGCATCCCCTGGCCTGGAGGGAGAGGTCTCCTAAAGATTTTGGCCTGCACAGATGATATTATTATATTTTTAAAGGGAACAGATAGTGGGTATGCTCTGTTACATCTTTTGTTTCTGACATTTCTTCCCTTTCTGGGGCTTTGTTAAATCTGTCTAAATGTGTGAGAATTCAGCTGGCACATTGGGATGGTTTGAAAACCACAGTAGCAGGAATCCAGATAGTGCCAGGGCCTATTAAAATTTGGGGGGATTACATTTGGGGATGGAGAATTAGCATTTTTGAACTGGTTGGAGAAGCTGGCAGTATGCAAGGCTAAAGAGCAGAAATGAAAGAGTGGCCCCTTCTCCATGTGTGCTATTGAGGTTTACTTGGTTGTCCTGGCAACTGCATCAGGTGATTACATCATGATTGACCACCGTTACTCAGGCGTTGTGTTTTATAGTGTATGGAAAAACTAGCCACTGTGGAAAAAAAAATATACAGTTTTTTTTTTTGAAATAGAAATTTATTGGAGAGTTTTTTCCATAAAAAGTACACATATAAGCAGACGAATGAACAATACATTACCACTCTCATCAAGTGACATTACAACCATTAACGTCTATAGAAAGAGAATAGAGAAATAAGACCAGAGATGTAGAAAAGGAGAAGAAAAGAACAATAGTTAGTTGTTAATTAAATAAAGTAGAGTGAAATAAAATAAGACCAAAAGGAAGTAAAATAGAAATAAAATGAAATAAAATAAAATAAAATAAGATAAGGGGAGAGTACCTTCAAAAATATAAGAACAACAGTAAAGAGAGTAAAAGGAAGGAAAGACTGTATCAGTGCAAATGCTAACACCAGCTTATTGCCCTCAATATGCCTTGAGGTTGTTTTCATTGTAGCAGGAGGCTTCCACATGCAAAATCATTCTGCTTATACAATTATATCTTAAAGACTACATCAGATAAGCAATTCCGATAGTTAATGTTAAAACAGGTTCAATAGACAGGCACGGAAGGATCTGCCAAAGTAAGGCCCAGACCTTCTTCTCAAGCATATCTAACGAGCAAGTCCATTACTGGCTTGCCCTCCCGAGATGCCATGAAGTGTAAAAAAGGTAACCATCTCCCTTTAAATTTATCTAGGGACAACCTCAGCTTAGCTGTCAAATACTCCATGTCTAAAATCCTGGTGCAGATGCCATACCACGTAGAGATGGAGGGCTTATCCAGGGTAAGCCATGATAGAGTGATAGCCTTGAGTGCTGCTGACACCAGGATTCCAAACAGGAGGCGGGAGGATCTGGAAACCAAATGAGGGGGTGGCAATCCTAATAGCCAGTACTGTGGGGACCTCGGCAGTACTAATTCAAAAATATTATTAAAAGTGTCTGTTACTTCCCTCCAAAACTCCTGTATAATTTTACACTCCCAGAATATATGAAAATAGGTACCAACCAACCGACAGTATCGCCAGCAGAGAATGGAGTGATGTAATCCATAATGTTTTGTCATCACAGGGACTCTAAAAAATCTAATGGCTAACTTCCAATGGAATTCCCACCAGAAAAGGGAGGATGTAGTACTTTGAATGGACTTCCAAATAGAAGTCCATTCAGTATCTGACAGAACCGTCCCCAGGTCTCCATGCCACTTATCCTTGACTGGTAGCAAAGAGTCACCCTCAGCAAGATTCATCCCCTGTACTAAACTTGAGATTATTTTTTTTTTGATCCGGCAAGCTGATCAGGGAAGAGAGAGTAAGTAGCACTGGGTTATTTAAGGGTTCTGTGCCCACCTCAATTTGCTGTTCATTTATATGAACATAGTGTCTTAACTGGAGATAGCGAAAGAAATCTGTACCCTGAAGATTAAATTCGGCCTTTAGCTGCTGGAATGATGGGTTCAGTTCCCACAACTGGCACTTGGGTTAATATCCCAGTACTGACACTGTAGTGCAGCATGAGAGGGGTGCTGCACTTCTGAGTTGCCGTCTTTCGGATGAGATGTTAAACTGAGGTCCCATCTGCCTGGATTGGTGGTAGTTCAGGTGGATGTTAAAGATCCCATGGCACTTCTCGAAAAGAGTAGGGGAATTTCCCCGGTGTCCTGGCCAAATTTCCCTCATTCACTAAAAAAATACCACCAGCAGCTTAATCTGGTTCATGGTCAGTCGGCATTCATCTGTATCCCCCTTCCCCGAGTCGTGCCTGAAAATAGGCAGAATTTGTCTAGTGCACTTACCCGGTCAACAAAAACTAAATAAATAAATAAATAAAATATATTCCTATCAAAAAGCTGACCCAGGTAAACCAACCCCGTTCTAGCCCACCGTTGAAAACCCATGTCCCACCTGAGTGGGCCAAAATCCAAACAGCTCCGAATAGTTGTATATTGATTAAGCTTTAGAGTAATACCTAATTTTGAGTTCATATCTCTCCACACCTGCAAAATCACCCTTGTAAAAGGATTTCTGAAATCGAGCTGACTCAGCCTGGGTGCATCCAGAAAAATGAGATCTGAGACATTTCCCAAAGGGGAGTCAGCCCCTTCAATCTGAGCCCATTTAGGTGGGAAATCATGAGCCATGGTCACCAAGGGTAACAACTGCGATGCCCAGAAGTACTTCTGGATATCTGGCACCCCAAAGCCTCCCCTTTCTTTTGGAGCCACCATAATCTTCCACCTCACTTGGGGCCTCCGCCCGGACCATAAAAACTTGGAGAGGGTAGAGTTTAAGTCCTTCAGAAGTTCCTGGGGTTCAGGGATGGCCCCGGTATGAACATCAACCGGGGAGAATGTTCATGCGAATGGATTCACCCCTACCTGAGATGGAGAGAGGAAGTTCTCTCCACCTGTTGCAATCCTCCCTGATATCCCTAAGAATTTTTAAATGATTCATGGAATATAGAACCTTAATATCCCTAGGAATACATATCCCCAAATATCTAAACCCTGACTTACACCATTTAATTTGCTGCACCCCTGGTAAGGGCTGATTCTGCGCGCACCCCAATGGGAATATCTCTGATTTATCTGGATTAACACAAAACCGAAGGGTTCCAAATTCCGAAAGAAAACTGAAAATCTTAGGCACTGCTCTTACCGGGTCCGAGATATATAATAGGGTGTCATCTCATGAAGCGAAACCTTGACTTCCACCCCTGACCTGAAAACCCCAGAAAAATCAGATTGTTGAATGTAGAGCCATAGGTTCCAAACTAAGGGCAAAAAGAAGAGGGGAGAGAGGGCAGCCCTGCCTAGTACCACGCTCGATCCCGAATTGCAAGGAGATCATCCCGTTCACCTGGACCTTTGCTCTAGGCTTAGTATATAAATTGGATATCCAAACCTGAAATTTCTCTCCAAACCCAAAGACCCCCAATACTGAATCCAAGTACTGCCAATTTAAGCGGTCAAAGGCTTTCTCAGCATCTAGCGATAATATTGCTTAAAAAGGGGAATCAATAGGGAGCTGGGCTGAAGAAATAACATTTAACAGCAATCTAATGTTGTCCTGGATATGCCTCCCAGGTATAAACCCCGTTTGGTCCGGGTGAACTATGACAGGAACTACCCCCTGCAACCATGAACTAATAATTTTGGCAAAAATTTTGCCATCCTGATTAATAGCGAAATAGGATGGTACCCCGCACAGGTGGTAGGATCTTTCCCTGGTTTGGACAACACTGAAATGAGAGCCTCCACCCATGTATCCGGCAAGGCCCCCAGCTCCTGAGCCTCCCCCCCATGTATCTGGCAAGGCCCCCAGCTCCTGAGCCTCCCCCCATGTATCCGGCAAGGCCCCCAGCTCCTGAGCCTCCCCCCATGTATCTGGCAAGGCCCCCAGCTCCTGAGCCACATTATAAACTCTAGTGAGTAGCGGGATCAACTCATCCTGAAACTTTTTATAGAATTCAGAAGTGAACCCATCGGGACCGGGAGCCTTCCCAGAGTCAAGAGACTTTATTGCTGCCCTCACCTCCACCTTGGTAAAGGGGGCCTCCAAGGTGTCCCTCTGAGTGTCTGGCAGTACAGGGAGCTCTATACCTTGCAAAAAATCTGAAATTTGGTACTATGGTCCTGTGTTTCTTCCTTCCTATACAATTGTTTGTAAAACTCCACAAACTCTTGTGCAGTTTCCCCTGGAAGGGTCTTGTGAGGGAGATTTGGTGGGTCAGAACTAACCTTGGCTACATACCTGTCGGCAGCCTGCTTACGGAGTCTAAGTGCCAACAGTTTGCCCGCCCTCTCTCCCCTCTCATAATAACGCTGCCCAACGTATCTAAGGAAATTCTCTACCTGTCTTTGTAGTAAAGAGTTATATATCTCCCTGGCCTCCTTTAGCTTCTTAAGTACACTCTGGGACCCCATACGCTTATGTACTACTTCCAGATCTGCAACAGAGGCAAGAGCTTCCCTCATACGAGCCTGATGCTGCTTGTTTCTATGGGAGGCAAAAGTTATCGTATGCCCTCTCACTACTGCCTTAAGGGCATCCCACAGGAACTTGGGTCTAGAAACTGCCTCTGTATTTTCTTTTAAGTAGCATTGGACAACTCTTCTAGTGGATTCAATATATTGTTTGTCATTAAGTAACCCCGGATCGAATCTCCAAAGGCCCCTCCTCTCCACAGTGTCCCAACCAAGCTTTGCCTTGATTATTGCATGATCAGAGATCGTAATTGGAAGAATAGACACATCTCTAAAAGAATGCATGGCATTCCTCTGAGTGTAAAACCTATCCAGTCTTGAGTATGTATTTGAAACTGGAGAAAAAAAGGTTACATTTTTCGCTGAGGGATTACACTGCTTCGATGGGTCAATTAATCCGGCTTCTGTGATCAGGCTACGAAGTAATTGGGAGCAGGACCTGGATCCCGGGGTTTTAGTGGAGCTTCTATCCATACTAACATCCTCAACACAGTTCCAGTCCCCCACTAAAATAACTTGTCCGGGGTAAACTGGCTACTGAGTTGAAGAGAGATCGAAAGAACTCTCCAGAGGGTGGGGTGGGTAGATACACTCCACCAAATGAATTATCCGCCTTTGTAAGTACCGGAAACTGTCAGTTGGTGGCCAGAGCCTGATTTAATTACGGCTTGAATCTGAAACAGAAGGCCCCTCCAGAATAGGATTGCCACTCCTCCCCTTTTTGATTGTGGATGCTCATCAGAGCATACCGTGCTCACCCAGTCCCTGCGCAGTTTCATATGTTCTCCCAGAGTCAGCTTTGTCTCCTGTAGGCAGCCAATATCACATCTTTCCCTTTTAAATTCTGCTAGTAACTTGGCACGTTTAACAACATTATTTATTCCTTTAACATTCAGAGAACCTATTATCAAATCAGCCATGTTTCGTTTTCAAAAAAGTTCCAAACATGTTTGTATATCCTATATCCAGATGCACAATAATAACACTCAATCTTACAAAGAGGTACTCTCCCTAAAACATAAAAAAAAAACAGAAGAGAAAAAAGAAATAGATAGAGAACAGAGCAACCAACAATGCAAGCACACTAACACACCCTAAATCTAGAGAAATCCCTGGTCCGGTGCCTAAAGCACAGGGTCTGCCTCCCGTGTGGGAGTGCAACAACAAATAGTCATTGCTGATATGTACCTTAGCAACCTAAGCCACCGTCCATGCCAATAACACTCGGCCCAATCAGCCCTCAGGTGCATGGTGGGGGAAACAGAACTTTTAACCCCTAGAGGGAACAACACTCCATCAAGAGTGAAAGGGTTGGAAGGCTCCCCCTGCCAGGGGAGTCACCAGCCTGTGCCCTCTGTTAGTTTATGTATGAGAGAACTTCCGGGAGGGGCTGGGAAAAAAAGAGCACCCCTCGAACCTTTAATGTTAACTCAATCGTAAACTCTTTTTTTTTTCTTGTTAATCTTATTAGAGAATCCAGTGCAGCTAAATTTGTAAGAAAGAGGAAGGATGACAAAAAAAAAACCCTCACCCCCCCAAACAACCTCCCCTTCCCCTTCCTGTTTCCTTCCCCGAGGCCGAGAAACCCTGCCCTGCAGGCATCGTAGTCAAAGTAGGGGGCCATGTACTCCTCCCTTATTCGTAATTCAAGTCACACCACAGAGGTCTGGGGAGGCCTATAGCAAGAAGAAAGGCCGAATCAAGCTTCACCACTATAGACAGCCTGTGGCGCTAATCTGAATTACAAAAGGGTGTCGCTTTCTCGCACTCCTCCCTAAGGTGAACCGAGGGGGGAGAAAACAAGAGACCCAATCCACCCCGACTCCCCCCCTCCACTCCTGTCCCCCATCTCTAAAGCCCAAACTGGATATAACTAGCCCTGATTTCCCTCAAGCATGTAGTGGGGGATAGGTAACAGGGATCCCGCCAGTCCACCAAAAATAACATCTCATCTCACCTAATCTTGAAAGAAACCCCATTGCTGGGACTGTCTGTATTAACCTCCTAATGCTTCCCCATCTTATTACAACAGCCCCTTCTATAAACAACTACCCCAGTGGGAGGGAGGGGAAAAGGGAACAAGAGATCTCCATGGAGTTGACAGGACCATAGCCATGAATGGACTCCAGGAAGGGGTCACCTGGAAAAGCAGTTGTGTGTATCTCAAAAAGCCAAAACAAATGCTCCACCCGTCCGGCCCTCCATGACGCATGTTAAAACCTGCTGTTGCCCTGGGGCTCCCTCCCCACCATCCAGAACCAGAGAAATCACCTGGAAAACAAAACCACGAGAAGGACTATCAGGTAAACCCCAAAACCACCCCTTCTCTTTGTTCTAAACATGTTAAATTTAAATGCTAGCAAAAACGCTACCAGGTCAAAGAGAATATACTTTTAACCATCAAAACCCTGATAAGCAAGGAAGGACATTAAATAAGCTTTTGCTGTAATTCAGCCAGTCTCCTCAGAAGGTTTCCTTTTAGTAATCCATTTGGATAAGTCCGTGTGTAGAGGTAACACTGAGTCCACTCTAGAATGGGACCGATTAGCACTTCTCGAACCTGAAGCCACCGCCCATAGTAGTTGCTCAATTTCTTTCTCTGCGATCTCTTCCTTGATATCGGGAACCGGAATGTCCTTAGCGACCAGAAAATCATGAGCCATCAGCAACGAATCAAAAATTTTCGGACCTTCAGGTGCCTCTATCCACAGTCTAGCAGGATAACACAGCTGGGCCTTCCAGCCCTTCTCTCTTAACTGTTTCACCACTCCCAACACCTTTTTCCAACGCTGGGCCAGAGCAGGGGGAAAATCTTGATCCACAAACACCTTCATACCGTCAAAGTTCAAGTCCTTTTTCACCCATGCCAGACGCAGGACCTTTTCCTTGGTCGGGAATCTCAAGAATTTAATGATACTAGCTCTGTGGGGTGCTCCTTGTTTAGGCCTTGGGGCAAGGGCCCTGTGCGCCCTTTTGATCTCCAATGGAGAATTCTCTCCGATCTGCAGCTCTGTCTTTAACCAGCAGTCCATAAAGGCCACCATATCAGCCTGCTCGGCCCCCTCTAGTATATCAACCACCCTTATATTATTGCGTCTGGAACGTGCCTTGGCATCTTCAGCCCTTGCTGTTAAAACTTTCTCCCTCCCATATAAAAATGCCAACGATCTTCCAAAGGCCATATGCTCTGTCTGCAGCCCCTCTAAATGTTGTTCGACAGAAGTGGTTCTGGACTCCAATTTCTTAAAATCCTTTTGGATATCCAAAACTTTTGTGTCTATCTTATGCAGAAGTTTAATGATTTTTCTCGATTCCGCAATCGTGCTAGTTGATCCTGAATCCGAGAATGAATCATCGGCTCCAGACACGGAGAGCACAGAGGAGTGCGAGGAAGCCGGGCTGAGGCCTGCCATCTGTCTGCCCCGTAAGTTCTCAGAGACAGTTTTAGCAATCAAGGAGCCTCTTTTCTTTGTACGAACCATTGCAGGGCATATATTATGCCGATATCACTACTTAAAACCCCAGGATGTCTCCACAAAATACTGGATTCTCTTCTAAAGTCACATTGGAAAATTGGAGCGAGGACCTAGGCAGCCATTCCCACCAACTGCGTCACCGGAAGTCCCCAAAAATACAGTTTTTTTTCAATGTGCATTTGTTCTCCTGCTCAGCTATGAATGCCTCCTGGTTTGAATGTTGAGCAACTGAAGTGCGGAAATTAGCCATTGCAATCTATACTGCAGCGAGACTGTAACTGTCCGAATGGATTGTGCGTGTTTTGAATGTATGTCCAAGCAACAGATCACCTTTCCTTTCCAACAATTTTAACAGGTGGTGACATTCTATCCTATAATTCCATCAGTATGACATAGTTAAGTAAGGTTTACAGCATACTGATGTCATAACGATGGGATTATCAGGTTATAAACTGATTCAAAACAGGGGTTAATAGACACTGTCCATACATTACTAAACAGTTTTTGCTCCCTATTTTGCTTTATGTTATGTTTTTCTTCTCCTTTCCTAGTTAGAAACCAGTACTTACGGCATTTTTTCCAAATATTTTGGGGTAGTGGCCTCAACCCCATTTAGAGGGATTTCCTTTATTTACCTATAAAGAAGGGTGGGGTGGCGATGATACATCTGATAATACTTTTTTCATTCTATTTTTTGGGCTAACTCTCTTGATTTAGCCTTTCAAGGGGTAGAGTCTCACATAAATGTTTGGCTGAAAAGTCTTCTTGAGCCTTATTTATTGTCAGGGTGGATTTACCCCCTAATGTTTTAATGCAGTTCAGTGTTCCTAGTTGTCTGAGAACCACTTTACAAAAACAAATGGCTTGGAAGATGACCAAGTAACATGTGATATCCTTTGTCTGGAAATGTCTCTATGGCAGTGTTTGTGTTACAGAACCTGATTTTAAACACTGCAGCCCCAGGAAAGTCTCTTTGGTAGTGGATCAATAAATGGATCCCCGAAACCATAAGTATAAACCTTTTGGGGAACGTTCTTGCCCTTCTCCAGAGTGTTCAGCACCGACTGAAACAATGGAACATCTCATTTTGGAGTGTTGTTTTGTCCTGGGGTTCTGGAAATTTGCTGCCCACCATTGGCATTTCCCTTGGTTGGAACGCCTAACATATGAATGTCTCGTCCTGGGTGATTTTTCTTTTCTTTCCCAGAAGTATCATAGGAGTACACTTCGGGTGTTTTTTGCTTGTCTTAAGTTCTACTTATGGCAGTCTAGGTGTAAATTGGTGCTGCAGCAGTTACAGATCTCATGCCCGGCCATAATACGTATGGTTGAGACTGTTTTAAAAGAGGTTTTTTTTTGCACGATGAAAGTTGGTTTCTGGATTTCAGTCAGCTGTTTCATGAGTGTATTTTTTTGGATTTATGAACCACCCTAGATGGTATGGGACAGGGTCCCTAATTTTCTTTTTGTTTTTGTTCTCTACCGGTTTTATATCTGACCGCTGAGTATGATAGTAATTGTTTATCTTTTCTGATTTTTATGAATGTTGTTACATCTCCTTTACAGATTTTTGAGGTGTCTGTATAACCTAGATATTGGTTGTGATTTTTTCCTCTCTTCTTTTTTTCTCCCTCTTTTTTGTTCATTCGCTTTCACCTTGTTCTTTTACTCTCAGTGTAATGTTTATTTTTTATTTTCACTTGTATTTTGTATTTATTATGGTTTTATTTCTTTTGTTTTTTGTAATCTGTTCTTTTATTGTTCTTGTATTTTTTTTCATTTGTTCTTAATAAAAAATTCCCCTACTCTTTTTCAAGGAGTGCCATGGGATCTCTAACATCCACCTGAACTACCACCAGAACAGGCAGATGGGTCCTCAGATTAATGTCTCATCTGAAAGATGTCACCTCCAAAGTGCAGCACCCCCCTCATGCTGCACTACAGTGTCAGTATTGGGGTTTAAACCAAGTGCCTGGTGTAGGAATAGAACCTACAGCCTTCTGATCTTCCAGCCTCAGATGTTAGTGTGCAACCTGCTGAGCCAAAAGGACACATTACGATTGGTTGGTTGATTGACCAACTGAAATCCCCCTCTTGAGGAGTGCATGACGGTATGTGTAATAATCTCACACTCAGAACTGGGGGTAGTTATCTATTGAAGGTGCTATAAAACACAAGGGGTGAATACCCTAGAACATTTTTTATGTCCACAATCACACCTACTAAAGTCCTTTGGGAAGTTACGGCAAGAGTACTAGTTCCCAGCAATGAATCACTGGAGGTACTTGCAGCTCAGACATGCCCAGAGAAAATGGCTAGGGGATAACTGCTCACACAGATCCTCAGACATGGATCAGGCAATAGACAGATGGGCCAAACAGACAGGCAGCAAGGGCGGGCGGCCTTTTTATAAACTGATCCAGCAACTCCATCTCCCTGACAGGGACTTCCATAGATAGTGGTGGAGATCACCGAGAAAACCCGGGAGCGGTGCTGGAGAATGGCACACCAGGGGACATTTGATCCAGGATACCAACTAATACATAATAATTTCCTGGGCCACTGGCACCAGACACTGAAAAAACTTAATAGGAAGGGAATTCAGATTCCAGATCAATGCTGGAGGTGCCATAACATGGCAGATGACATTGGTCACATTATCTGAGCACACTCAAGCCTTAGCCATTTTTAGACTAGGGTTCTGAATCAGGCTGAGTCTATTTAAAGTACCCCCCCTCACATTCCCCAATGTTTTGAGTGTTGGGAGAACTCTCCCCCTATTGTGGGCAATGTCTATGTCCGAACCCTTAGTTTATACAATGGCAGCTGAAGCCAAGTGGCAATTGCTCATAGAATGAAGGCAGACAGATAGTCTGACACTTTGTGGGAGTCTGGGGTCTCCAGACAGGCCATGTATATGAGGATGCAAAATAAAGCATGGGTGCAATGCGTAAATTTGAATTGGCATGGATCACATGGTTGGCACATATGGGGGTAGTAGTGGGCCAACCTAGAGGAATAGAATGAAGGAACAAGGGTCACTCAGAAGAGTTGGAAGAGTTAGATATTGGACAAATAGTTGGAGTACCACTACCAGTTCATTAACACTCCCCCTCCTCTTTTCCCTACACCATCTTTTACCATGGCAGACAGATTAATCCTAGAGTTGTTGACCTCTCAGATGACCAGTGTCACATTGCTGTTGTCATTAACTGTTTCATTATTCTTCTGACGGTATGACTAACTTACAGTATGTGGAGCCAGAACGTGACGTAAGAGTAGCAGCAAAGGAATACTGGAGTAGACTTAAAATATTGCTTTTTATGTCTTTCTTTAGCTGATGCACTGAGCATTCACAGTGGGTCAGGGGAGATTTTGTCATTAAATGGGTTTAAAACAAGGTAGAAACTGTTTTAATGTTGGTATACAGTAGGCCAGGAAGTTAGAGCTGAATACAGGCAGAAGTACAAAAGGTGCAGCTAGCAACTAGGTCCACAAGGACACATACATGAGGAGTAAAGATAAGCTGTAAGTCACTACAGAAGAAGAGAGACAGGGATAAGGAAAAAAAAGGTTAGCATGCAGAACAGGGAAGAGGGTTGGGAGATAGCAGATAGCAATTAGGAGGCATACACAGGCAGAAGAGTGAGGATGGTAACAGTCATAATGGGAGTAGTGCAGTTGTTGTGGAGCAGCAGTTTTCAGGGAGACATTCTGGAGGCTGTGATGCTGCCCTATCTGCAGGCACCTCTCTGGGCTGAAGGAGGAGGTTGCCTGTCTCTGTGCACAGTTGGCCAGGTTACAGGCAGCATCCACCCCCACCCAGAGACCACCGGGTCCACAACATGAACCTCATAGGATGCTCTGAAAGAAGTGTGACTGAACCATGGTGGGCTCAGGTTGGGTGAGGCGTGGGGGAGTCAGATGGACATTCCCCAACTGGTCCAGCTGAATAACTCCTACACTGTTTTGGAAGAAAGGGAATGTCCCACACAGGCACCCGCAGCTGGGACAGGGAGGATGGTCAAGACCTCCAAGCTGGAGCCCCAGGGAAGGGGGACAGGGGACCATGGAGGAGGGAGAAGCTTCCCCTAATGGGAGACTCTATTGTCTGGGGTGTGAAGTTAGGGACGCCTAGCAGTGGGGAGAGGGAGGTCAAGTGCATCCCAGGAAGTGCTGCATGGAGGGATGGGAATTGAATCCATAGGATTGCTAGGGTGATAGCCAGGAGAGAGGAGCTGGATGTCATTGTCCACCTGGAGACCAATGACCTTGTGGGGAGAAGAGTGGAATTAGCAAGAGTCCAGGAGGATTTCAGGAAACTGGGGGGGAACCTGAAATAGGTAGCACGTTCCATCTCATTCTTGGAGGTGCTACCTGTCAAGGCACTGGGGAGGATAGGGCACTCCACATTCAAGCTTCAACATCTGGTTGAAGGATTCATGTGGAAGGGAAATAGACGGCTGGGGCCCCACCTGGGCAGATGTGAGTTTATATCAGGAGGATGGCCTGCATCTGTCCAGGAAGGGGACTGCACTCCTTGGGGAGAAGTTGGAATGTTTCAGCATAGAGCATTTAAACTGGCCAAAGGGGGAGAGTTAGGAGGGACAGGTGGCTTAGGATGACTCCCCCATGGTAGCATGCAAAACCACAAGCTGACAACAGGAACAACTGAAGAGTGCAGGGAGGAGCAGGCAGGTGAAAAGTGTAAAAGGGGGGGACAGAGGTGGCAGAAGCACATTAACAAGAAAACTGGGGTGGGGAAACAGGTAAGGGAGAGAGAACAAGCACAGAGGGAGGGTAGGATATAAAACATGGAAGCATACCTCTCAACTGTCCCTGATTTTCAGAGATAGCTCTGATTTTGCCTCAGAAATTTCTTCTGTCCCTCCTAAATTTGACATTTTTGTCACTGAAGAGTAGGGATTTGAATCACAAAATAATGCCAGCCATTGGTGTTATAGTCTAGATTTCATTAAGAAAATGCCATTCACACTAAGAAGCATGTTGTACACAACTTCTAGAACTAATATTACTATTTTTTCAGATGTGTCCCTGATTTTGGTCATTTGTCCCTGATCTGTGATGAGGGAGGTAGAGATGTATGCGTGGAAGGTCATGCTCACAAATGCCCGCAGTCTGGGAAAGAAAGTTCCAGACCTGGAAGCTTTGATGATGGATGCAGACCTTGACATTGCAGCAATAACAGAGACATTGTACTCTGCTAATCATGGCTGTGATGTCAATGTACCAGGATATACACTGTTCAGAAGGGACAGGGAAGGTAAAAAGGGAGGGGGGTGGTAACTCTGTACATCAGAGAAGGCATAAAGGCTACAGAAGTACAGGGAAGACAAGGGGAGGGGGAGGGGGAGACAATGTGGGTCACCCTTGAACCAGGGAATAGCACAGCAATACGCACTGGGGTGATCTACAGACCTCCGGCACAGAGGGAGGAAGTGGACAGGGTACTAATGGAGGAAATTCACAACGTGGCAGCTAAAGATGAAATCCTGCTGATGGAGGATTTTAATATGCCGACTGTAGTTTGGACCACCCAGTCAGCTGCTTCAGCCAGAAACATGGCCATCCAGGAATCCCTGCAGGGGGTTGGACTCAGACAGCTGGTGCATGAGCCAACCAGAGACAAATCTATTCTGGGCCTGGTATGAACCAATGGAAACAGAGTTGAAGAAGTCCCGGTAGAAGGGCAGCTGGGATCCAGCGACCACCACATAGTGTGGTTTGGCATGGAGGCAGGGACTCAATTAGGCCACACAGGGGCAAAAGTATTAGATTACAGGAGGGCAGATTTCAGTGAAATTAGTAGATATTTAATAGCAGCCCTGGAGAAGGGATAGATAATGGAGGGAGTGGAAGAATGGTAGGGGAAACTAAAAGAAGCCATAGTGGAGGTAACTAACCAATGCCTTAGGATAGCGGCCAAAGGGAAAAGAAGAAGGAAACCAGTATGGTTCTCTAAAGAGGTAGCAGACAATGTAAGGGCTAAAGAACAAGTTTTAGGAAGTATAAAGGAACCCAAAGGGAGGAGGACAAGGAGGTGTACATTGAATGTCTAAGGGAAGCAGGGAAGGCTGTTAGGAGCACCAAGCACAGACAGAGGAGAGTTTTGCATGGACTGTAAAAAAAGGGGACATGACATTCTATAGGTACAACAGTGAGAAGAAAAACTGGGGTGGGGGAGATTATGAGGCTCAAAGGGGAGGAGGGAGAGTGTAAGGACGGGGATCTAGACAAAGTAGAAATGCTGAACTAATACGTCTGTTCAGTATTCACTAAGGAGGGAGAGGGTCAAGGACCACTGTTGGGGAGAAGAGGCAATGGGGAGGAGAAGTGGACACCAGTTAATTCACAGTGGAGAGAGTTCTGGAGGAACTCACAAAGTTGAAGGTGGATAAAGCCATGGGGCCAGACCACATACACCCAAGGATATTAAGGGAGCTTAGAAGGGAACTAGCAGTGCCTCGGGCCACCCTGTTCATAGAGTCACTCAACACAGGCATGGTTCCAGAGGACTGAATGAGGGCACATGTAGTCACACTGCACAAAAGTGGCAGTAGGGAGGAAGCAGGGAATTACAGGCTAGTCAGCCTCACCTCAGTGGTGGGGAAGATCTTGGAGACACTGCTGAAAGAAAGGATTGTGGCCCACCTGGGATCCAGTGGTGCCCAGGATCTGAGGCAACATGGATTCACAGCAGGAAGGTCTTGTCAAACACATCTGATAGACTTCTTTGATGGGGTGACTAGGGAAGTGAATCAGAGAGTGGCGGTAGACATCGCCTACCTAGATTTCAGCAAAGCCTTTGATACTGTCCCACACAGAAGGCTGGTTAACAAGATGAGTAGTCTGGGCATGGGGCATAAGGTGATACATTGGGTTAGAAACTGGCTGATGGACAGAAGATGGAGGGTGGTGGTAAATGTGATCCAATCTATGGAGAGAGAGGTGACCAGCGGAGTATCACAGGGATAAGTGCTGGGACCATTCCTTTTCAATGTCTTTATTAGTGACATTGTATAGGGGCTAGAAGGAAAGGTCTGCCTATTCGCAGATTATACCAAGATCTGTAACAGAGTGGATACTCCAGAAGGGGTGCAGAAAATGAAGTGTGGCCTAGAGAAACTTGAAAGATGGTCAGAGGTGTGGCAACTGAGGTTCATTTCAAAAAAGTGCAACATAATGCACCTGGCAGGAGGAACCCTGGGGAGAGCTACAGAATGGGGGGGGGGGGCTGCTGCCTGTCACCAAAGAGGAAAGGGACCTAGGGGTTATCACATCTGACTTTTTTTTATTTATTTAGATCTAGGATTACAAATACCTTTGAGCCAAAGGCTCTTTTACAAAGGTTCCACGTCAGTTTGAGAATAGTACAACAACTAGAGACAGTACAAGTTAATACAGAACTACAGCAATCTGAAGGCAGAATACACAGGATAATGTCGTTTTACAACAACGAATGGGGAAGAGACAAACAATATTGGTATACATTGGTCAAGGGCAAAAAAGGGTGGGTTTGCTACATCATACAAGGTTATATAAGGTGAAACAGCAGATACACAATTAAAGGGAGGTGTACACAGGAGAAAGTCATCGATAAACAGATTCCAGGTGATATCAGTAAACACAGGTCTAGGGCAAAAATGGGGGGATGCTACAACATTACAAGACAAGGGTAGGATGGGGGGAATATGAGCTGCCAGGGTCATTGTCGCAGAAACATGGAGAAGTGCGGTGGGGTGGTAAGGGGTGGAGGTGGGGGTGAGGGGTATGAGGGGAGGAGGAAGTCAGGGACAGGGGTAGTAAAGTGCTAGGTTGGGAGGTTAGGCAATATTGAGAGAGTAGCAAGGGTTGCTGGCTAGGTGTTGCAGTCGCAGGTACTGGATGCAGAGAGGGGAGTGGCAGAGCTTGGATTTGAAAAGGCCAAGCATGGTGATGATTTCATTATTGAGATTATTTAACCAGTTTGATGTTCTGTAGGCAAATGAGCATTGACCCATAGATGTTCTGCAGCGGGGGGTTAACAGGAGTTGAAAATCAGATCCCTTGTGTGGCGGGGGTTACTGCATGGACTGAGGAGGGCTAGGACACCCGGGGGGGGCAAGATCCAAGGTTATCTTCTTGATCATGATGCAGGTTTATAATTTTATATGGTTTAATTGTTGTAGCCAACCAGATTGGGCATAGAGGTCACAGGTGTGGGTTAGGTGGTGGGCGCCAGTTAAAAGATGACAGGCTTTATTTAGGGCAGTTGAGATGCGCCTGAGGGCTGTTGACATGGCAGAGCCATAAATAATAAGGCCATAATTGAGAACGGAGACTACTGAGCTTTGGACAGTGATCCTTAGAGCTTCAGGGGTAAGGTGCACCCTGTATTTGTAGAGGAGTCCTAGTTGCAGGTTAGCCTCCTTGGCTACGTAGTCAATGTGGGCTCCATAGGCCAGGTTATTGTCCAGAGTGATCCCCAGATATTTAAAGGAGTGAACATATTCAATGGTTACTCCAAGGGGGTTTGTAATGGTTAGTGGATGTTGCCTGTTCCTGTTGTGGGAGTTACAGAAGAGCATGGATTTTATTTTTTGTAGTTAAGGATGAGCTTGTGTTTGCTGAACCAGTTCTCCATGGAGGTGAAGCCGAGTTGAAGTTTGTTCTATAGGGATAGTGGGTCCTTGTGGCTGGCAAGGATAATGGCATCATCATCAGCATAGAGAATGAGACGTTCCGGGCATGACTGGGGGAGGTTATTTAAAAATAGACTAAAAAGAAGGGGCCCCAGAATGGAACCCTGGGGGACTCCAGAGTGGACAGGTCATGCTTTAGAGAGGACACCTGCAATTTTCACTCTTTGTGATCTGTTCTCCAGGTAACTTTTGAACCAGGTGGAGGAGTCAGGGGAGAGCCCTGCATTTGTGAGTTGTTCCAGGAGTAGGTGTAGGCGGTGGTGAACGGTATCAAAGGCCTTAGTTAGGTCTATAAAGACTGACCTGGTTAGATGTCCATTATCCAGTGAGCTGTTGATGGCTCCGGTGAATTCCAAGAGTGCTGTTGTGGTGCTGTGTCATTTCCTGAAGCCATGTTGTTGTGAGCATAGGATATTGTGTTTATCCAAGTAATCAGTGAGCTAGTCAGTGACTATGAACTCGATGGCCTTGGATAGCAGCGACAGTATGGAGATTGGCCGGTGGTTACCAGGGTTGGTCTGGTCACCTGATTTATGGACTGGAGTAATGGTGGCAGATTTCCATTTGTCTGGGAACTAGCTGAGGCTGAGGGAGAGATTGAAGATCTTGATAAGAGGACTAATCACTTCATCAAGAGTGGGGGACAGCAGCTTTAAGTCAAGAGTATCCCCACTGTGTCTTGTTTTAGTGATAGCATTTGCGATGCATTTCCGAGCTTCATGCATTTTGATGGCTTTGAAGTAGAAGGGCGGGCAGGCAGGGGTAGGTGTGGTGGTGGCAGGCTGAGAGGGGAAGTAATCTTCATTGAAGAAGTCGGGGGGGAGAACGTTACTGAGGTCTGTGAAGGCCATGTTAAAAGTATTGGCAATGGTGGCAGGATTGAGGGTAATAGACCCATCCATGAGTAACATAGCAGGGGTGATTTTTGGCTGTTTTCCAGATATTTCTTTAATATTTTTCCAGAAAGCTTTCCCATTTCCCCATGTGTTGGTGAGTGCTTCTTTGTAGTAGGTGCTTTTGTGAAGCCGTATTGATTGTCTACAGGCATTACGGGCATGTTTGCAGTTCTGAATGTTGGTCTGCGTGCCAGACTCTTGAGCCAGGAGCCGAGGCAGTCCCTTGCTTTTAGTTGTTTGATTAGATCAGCGGTGAGCAAAGGATTGGAAAGGGCTTTAACTTTACACTTTTTTAAGGGGGCGTATGAGCCACAGGCTGTATTGAAGGTGGAGTTGAAGAAATCGAAGGCCGAGTTCACATCAGTTGCATTGTAAATGGGAGACCAGTCTTGTTGCTTGAGGAGAGATTTTAGTAGTTTCAGTTTTTCTCGGGGAATGGTTCTGCTGGTGGTGATGGATGGTGGTGGTTTGTAGAATTAATTGGACCATTCACAGAGGACAGGGGAGTGGTCATTAAGAGAATCAGGGAGAACGGAGATATTGGAGATCCAGGTGGGGTGGCTGGTTAGGACTTAGTCCAGGAGAGAGGCGGTGCCTGTTTTGTAGTTGTGGTGGGTTGGGATGGTGACCAGTTGCGTGAGATTTACAGAGGTGAGGGCATCCTTGTAGTTCCCTGTATCAGGGGCGAGCCAGTTAATGTTGAAGTTGTCAAGTAAGATTAGCTCAGAGCCCAGGGGTTGTGTACGTGCAAAGTCCAAGGTGGCATTGAGGCCTTTTAATTGTTCTTTTGGTGGGATGTATACTGCAGCAACAGTGATGGCGTTTCCATGGGCTCCTAAGATGATGCAAATGGGGAGGATCTGGGCAGATGTGTCCGTTAGAGGGGTGTTTAGGGGATAACCCTTGAGCGTCTCTCTAAGGTAGATGGCGCATCCCCCCTCCTCTTTTTGTTTTTCGATCTAGTCGGAAAACATTATAGCCGGGTAGTGTGATTGCAGAGTCAGGGACTTTCCGTGATAGCTAACTTTCAACTATAGAAATGACATCTGGCTTGTGTTGGCACAAGAAGATTTGCAGGGCATCGAGCTTTGGAAGAAGGCTGCAGATATTGAGAGAGGCTAGGGAGAGTGTCCCAGTGCGATAATATGATTATTCAATCCTTGGGCTATGGGGCCAGCGTTAGGGTGGATGTTGCCAGAGAGGAGAAGTAGGAGGAGCAGTAGTTTCAGGGTGCACAGGTGCAGGTATCTGATGGTAAGTTTACAGAAGTGTTTTGTCCCTGTGAGTGGGGAGAGCAGACAGCCCTGATCCCTGCAGGATGTAGTAAGAAGCATGACAGGGGTGGTAGGTGATATGGACTGTGGCCTTTGGGCATGTGTATCAGTGATTAAGTTTCATGGGGGGTGGGTGGGTATGCCAGGGAGTGCAGCATACATCTGTGAAATGGACAAAGTCAAATTGGAGACTAAGATGATGGAAGGGGTAGCAAGCCCAGGGGGATAGCAAAGGGGAACAGTGGCCAGGAGGGCAAGAAAAATTAGGGGGGCATGGGACATGTTCCCAGCGATCGAGGCTGGGGGAGCTGCAGGGGGAGGGCACGGGGGAAAATGATGAACAACAGAGATAGTGCAAGAGGGAAAGGCAGAGGAAGAGTTTGAGAGTAGTGCTGTAGAGCAGCAAAGCGTAGGGAGGGAGAGGGAGAACGAGTGAGAGGGAGTGCAGGCTGAGAGAGCAAGTGCTAGGCAGTGGGAGGTACCTTTAGGGGATCCAATTGGTGTCAAGCAGGGAGGAGATACAGCCAGGGGTGTGTCTTCTGTCTATTTAATAAAGGTGGTAGGAGGGTGGGGGAGCAAAACTACAGCTTTTCAAGCCATGCAGAAAGCACAGAGCAGAGGGTAAAAAGACGGTCCAATCAGTGGCAGAAGTGTAAGCTGCAGGTCCAATCAGAGGTGGCTGCAGAGAGCGCTGGCCAATCGGAGCTTCTTACGGCTCACCGGTCGTGGCTGAGATCTTACCCGGTGAATTGGGGCTTCTGGGTGTCTTCAGGAAAGGAGTGGGTGGGTGGCTGGCTGACTGTTTGAGCCGCGGCCTCTTTGGTGGCCGAGTCTGGCCCTGGAATTCGGCTGGAGACCTGGGGCAGAGGAGGGGAGAGAGAGAGAGAGAGAGAGAGAGAGAGAGGAGGAGACTAAATGGGCAGTCAGGGTCAGGAAAGATGACGAGGTGTTAGGCTCGGGGCAGGGGGAGACTGCAGGGGTTGAGGACAGGCTAGTAATTAAGAAGCAGCAAGAAGAGCTGGGATAAAGAAAGGGGGTTGGGGTGGGTAGACAGAGCAATCAGCCCTGGCGCCACAAGGGAGTAGGTGATAGACAGCGGGTGGCTGGACAGGAGAGCGCAGAGGGAAGGAGATTAAGTGAGAGTGACTATTGAGAGGAAACTAGCAGGTAAGCTAAGGGTGAGGGTATTTGAGAGAGCAGTGCAGTCAAAAACAAACAATAATCCAATAAATATCAGCAGTACGATCAGGCTAAGGCAGTTAAAAATGGCAAAACTATGGCTTTTCAAGCCATGCAGAAAGCACAGAGCAGAGTGTAAAAAGCCGGTCCAATCAGTGGTAGAAGTGTAAGCTGGCAGTCTAATCAGAGGTGGCTGCAGAAAGCGCTGGCCAATTGGAGCTTCTTGCGGCTCACCGGTCGTGGCTGAGATCTTACCCAGTGAATTGGAGCTCCTGGGCGGCTGCAGGGATGGAGTGGGTGGGCAGCTGGCTGGCTGTTCGAGCCACAGCTGCTCTGGCAGCCGAGTCTGGCCCTGGAATTCAGCTGGAGATCCAGTGAATCGGAGCTCCTGGGCAGCTGCAGGGAAGGAGTGGGTGGGCAGCTGGCTGGCTGTTCGAGCCACAGCTGCTCCCGCGGCTGAGTCTGGCCCTGGAGTTTGGCTGGAGATCCGGTGAATTGGAGCTCCTGGGCTGCTGCAGGGAAGGAGTGGGCTGGTGGCTGGCTGTTCGAGCTATGGCCACTCCGGCGGCCGAGTCTGGCCCTGGAATTCGTCTGGAGATCTGGGGGTATCCTTAAGATATCAAAGCAGTGTGCAAAGGCTGCAGGGAGGGCCAGTTGCATGCAATGGTGCATAGGCAGAGACATTACTAGCTGGAGACAGGAGGTGTTGATGCCATTGTATAAAACACTGGTAAGGCCTCACCTGGAGTAATGCATACAGTACTGGAGGCCACACATGCGTAAGGACATAGACAGGGTGGAGGCTGTCCAGAGAAGGGTGGCAAAGATGGTGCATGGCTTGCATCACAAAACATATGAGGAGAGACTAAGGGCAGGATTCATGAACTGCCCAGAACCTAAGTCCCACTCTGCAACTGTCTTTGCGGACTGGAATCACCCGCTGCTGCTGCGGTAGTCATTCACAGCCACAGCAGTTGCGGAGGGTGATACGGCTGCTCCCAACAGCTATAGCCCATTCCTGCAGCTGTAGCCATCTCCCTGGTGACACCACCCGCAAGCAGCCATAGATCGTGGAGCCGGTCGTAATCCGGCTCCACCTTTGTGAATACCCGCCGCTGCGGGTAACCTGCGGATCTGCAAGTCGCAACTGACTTACACCAAGGTTTACCTGCAGCTGCAGGTATTTTGTCAAGTTTCATGAATCCTGTCCTAAGAGTTCTCAATATATATTCCCTGGAGGAGAGGAGAGAAAGGGGGTACATGATAGAAACTTTCAAGTACCTCAAGGGCATAAACAATGTGCAGGTGGGAGATCTTTTCCAATGTAGAAAAGATATCAGAACGAGGGGACACAATATGATATTGGAGGGGGGTAAATTAAGAGGTAATGTGAGGAAGTTTTTCTACACAGAGAGGGTGGTGGATGCTTGGAACAATCTGACACAAGAGGTGGTGGGGGCAAGCACAGTGGAGGGATTTAAACATGCCTGGGACAGGCACAAGTGAACATTGAGTCAGGAGGGAGTGACGAAAAGCCATTGATCACTGAGGGTCAGTGTCTGCAAACAAGTTTAGGGCTTATGGGCAGACTAGATGGGCCTAGCAGTCCTTATCTGTCGACAATTTCTATGTATCTATGTATCTATAAAAGTTTCATTTTTAATCTCCTAAAAACACATGTACTAGATATGTTAATATACTTTAATAGACCCTAAAATGCCCTGCTAGAGAGGGATAAGCTTTGGAAAAAAGCACGGAAAACTAAGTCATCACTTGATTGGGATCAGTTTAAAAGGGCAAGGAATTTATGTACAAGGAAGATTAGGGACACTAAAGCTGAGTACTACAGAACTGAATTGGATTCCTCTATCAAGAACCCAGTTAAGTTCTGGAACACCATTAACGATTTATCTGGCCATATACCAGGAAACTTTCTCCCAAGCAAGATCATCTCTGGAAATGAGATTATCACTGACAGATTGCAAATTCGATACGCTTCCAGCATGCCACTCAATATACTGATGCCATAGTGACAAAATCTATATCTGCTCTGCAACCAGTCACTTTGAAACAGGTTGAAGAAATGCTATGCCAATTGGATACAAAGAAAAGTGCTGGCATGGACTCCCTCAACCTGTACCTCCTGAAGATTGCCTACTCCATACTAGCGGTACCTATAACTCACTTGTTCAATCTCTCATTGTCCCAAGGCACAATCCCCTCGATCTGGAAAACTGCACACATCATCCCATTATTTAAATCAGGGGATACTCACTACCTTAACAACTATAGGCCGATTTCTATTCTTCCAGTCCTTTCTAAACTACTGGAAAAAGTTGTTAGTACTCAACTGAGATCTTACCTTGATACTATGAATCTGCTAAACCCTTTACAATTTGGCTTCAGAGCCAAGCATAGTACCATTATGGCACTAGCAAAGGTCACCAATGATTGGCAGAGAGAATTAGACAACAGGAACTTTATATGTGCTGTGTTTCTGGACCTAAGTAATGACCTTGGACCTTGAACTTCTGAGTAAGATTATTAAAGACCTCCACCCAATATTTAGTGAGGATGAAACCCTTAATTGTCTTTTTAAGGAACTCCCACTGCTATCTTTTAAACAACCACCAAATTTAGCCAGCCTAATTATTAGGAGCAAGCTTTCACCAGAACAGAATACCATGTCACACAATAGCACACGACCCTGCAATCAATGCACCTGTAAGACTTGTGAGCTCATTTCCACCTCGGACTGTGTGGTTACATCACAAAACAGACAATTCAAGGTGCATGGGAGTTATACATGCACATCACGACATGTTGTTTATTTCATTCAGTCTAAAAGATGTCCACAAACAGGTTATGTTGGAGAGACAAGCCAACAGCTCCACACAAGGATGAACTCGCACAGACATACTATTAGAAGAAAGAAGACTGAAAAACCAGTGAGGCACCACTTCTCCCAGCCTGACCACTCAATTTCGGATATGTCAGTAATGGTCCTTAAAAGAAAAGCTCGAAAACAGACAACAGAGACGAGCTTTTGAGATTAAACTTATTTAACATCTTAATATGGCAGCAGGTGGGATGAACGTTGATCTGGGTTTCATGGGACATTACAGGAACTGACATCCACAGACGACTTCTTCAGACTGGTATATTATAGGACTTCAGCATGTGTGGGATGTGGGTGCATGTGAGTATGAATGTGTGTGGGTATGTGTTGTGAGGTACGTGATATAACCGGTGTGGGGCTTGCTGTCACATTGAGGCAGGCCTCTGTTTAGATACATGAAGTTACAGTGTGTTACTACGCTTAACTTCACACACATAATGAATATTAATTCCTCCTTACTTTTTATCTTTGCCCGGGAGTGGGGTTGATTCCATTGCACCATATTCAGATTACCTAGCCTGTTACTGTACATACGGGAGTGTTATCATAGACTGTCACATATGCTTTTAACTCTGTACATATTGGGGTGTAAGATCTCATTTGCATGGGGGTCCTGGACAGATATTTTTACATTAGGGTAATATTGTAGGGATTTGTGGAAATGTAGGTATGTTAGACCTCTGGTCTTACACACATACTTTATATTTACTTCTAGTTATCTTATCCTGGGGAAGGTGGTAGTTTTATTTCATTGTAGTTCTATCCAGAATCCTTGGAAATGTTACTACGCAGATAGGAGTACAGTTAGATAGTGTCACATCTTTGCTTTGTAGGTATTAGGTTACATGAGCCCTTTTACTTAGGATTTCATGACAAGTTGAATTCCTTTGGGGAACAATTGCAGTGACTATTGTGAATAAAGGTTCATTAGGAGAGAGAGTGTGTGTGTGTGTGTGTGTGTGTGTGTGTGTGTGTGAGAGAGAGGAGTGAGAGAGTATCTCCTTAAGGCTAGTTATCCCCCCCCGCATTATGGGGATGTGGGTGGGTAGGGTATTGTTTGTGTGAAGAGAAGGAGCGAAATTAAATTTTTATCACTTTTTCAGATTCCTTAGACACTTCTGGTACATCAAGTTGTTAAATTCTCAGTGTATATTAACATCAGTACATATCAGGCTACATGGTCTTAATTCCTTGGTGGTCCTCGACTAGAGTTTTTTGTTTGACACTAATACTGTCAATTTATATTTAAATTATCATTTATAAGGTCCTGTCACTATACTAGAGGTTTTTGAAGTTATGGGGCATGATATCTAGCTGGAGAGTACAGCTGAGTGATAGGTCGAGCTAAGTTTTACAAATCATACAGTGTGCACTGATGTTTTTAAGACAACTTCACTGGTAATTTCTTGTCTACAATGCATGCATTGAAACTTCTTGGAGTCCTAAGACAATCTTAGTATGTCTTTAATCTGGGTGGGGGTTGCTTTTCAGTAATCACACCCTTATACACACTGTGACACTCATAGCTTGATTTAAGAGTCATCTGCTCCAGCAGTGTTATCTTATGTCAATTAAATTTATATGCAGTAGGATTCTTTGTATGTGTTTTGCACCAAGCACCTTTGACACTGGGACCCTCCTGGCTGAAGGTAATATGGTACTGTTAAACTTCTCTGACATCATTATCTTTATTTTTTAAATGAGTATTTTAAACCAATGAGGATTTTTTCTGTTTTTCCTGCATGATCTAGCTGTTAAAAGTATTGTTTTTTGTAAACAACGGCCATTAGGCTTCTGAAGAAGGACTGGTTGGTCCGAAAGCTAGAGCACTTTGTTCTTGTTGTTACATCTTTGCTGGTCCATTAAAAGGTATCAAATCATTTGCTTCTGGATCTGGTCCTAAGTAAAGCATTTGACACGGTCATGCATGATCTGCTCCTTTCTTCACTGGAAGCCATAGGGTTGGATTCACTCTCCCTACAGTGGTTCACTAACTATCGCTCTGGATGCCTTCAACAGGTCAAGGCCGAAGGCAAACTCTCACCCCTTAAGCCGCTTCTAAGAGGCGTACCACAAGGATCCATTCTTGGTCCTATCCTTTTCGCCATCTATATTAACATTGATGATAATGTTACTATGGCTACAGTCCATCTATTTGCTGAGGACATGGTGCTCTACGTGAGCTGCACATCACCAGAAACAGCGTGTAGTGACCTACAAATTGAGTTCAATTTACTCCAACATCAACTTCTAAACAAAAGGTTTCTACTTAATGCAAAGAAAACGAAAGCTATGCTTCTGTCTCCTGGCATGCATGCGGTAAACCCTACTACCCCGGGATCTCTCCTGCAGCTATCCACAATTCTAAGAGAAAAGTTGGAACTTGTTGCAAAGTTCAAGTACCTGTGAGTCTGGCTTGACAACAGGCTTTCTTTTACAGAACACATGAAGGAATTACTGAAAAAAAAACTATGCCAAAGGTTTGTTCTTCACTTTAGGATTTGCCACTTTCTCATGATGGACGCTAAGTTAAGGTTGGTCCAGGCAACTTTTCTGTCTGTCATTGACTATGCAGACTTTCTATATAGCCGCTGTGACAGCTCCTATCTGGAAAAACTGGATACACTCTACCATAGAGCCTTAAGATTTATTACAGGACTCCTATTGACCACACATCACTGCTCCCTCTATATATCAGTGGGATGGACTTCACTTCAGTTCAGGAGGGACAGAAATGCTGCCACATGGACATTCAGAGCATTATCCAATCAATTACTGCCATATGTCTCAGACTGTCTCCAGCAAAACATAATAAGTAAATATGCATTAAGAAGCTACTCTTATTTCAAATTGAAAGTGCTCGAAGTTAACTCTCGCATAGGAAGGAATGCCATTAGCTTCACGCTGCCCTCTGTCGAACAAACTGCAACAAATGTTGAAAATTAGTCTTCCCATAACCCTTACCTCCTTTAAGTCCCTGTACTTATGCCTTGTTAAGGAACACTGCCAATGCTTCCTGCATCGTTAGCTAGAACACATATATACACCACGCCACCACTGTATCTGACTAGTACTTCTTAAACTAATGTACAGTTACTCTACTTTCCACCCGTTATCCTTGTCTCCCTTTTCTCTGGGATTCTTCCCCAGCACTGCTCTAAAAATTAATCTAAATGACTCGTTACCCGATTGAATAGCAATATTCTCTTCACTCTTTACCCCTACTCCTAATATTGCACTCACCATCTCACCCCCCATCCCCTCATCTCACTTTTCCCTGTCCTTACAAATAGCCCATGTTCTACATCTCTCCCTCTCCAGGTTGGCCCACAACTGCCAGATACCCCCTTCCCATCCCCCTGTGGATATTCTGTGGGGGGATGGAAAGGAGTACATGTTGGGTATTTATTTCCAACCCTTATAGAACCTGTACATATATGGTACTATTATACTGTGTTGCTATGTACACATATATATAAACAGATTTTTGTAAGCTAGCAAGGATTTATTGACCCATATGTTTTATCATGTCACCAGGAATGATATTGTATTACCTTGTTCTATTCATTGTACACCTTGTGTTAACTCCTGATTAGGTAAATGTATACGCTTACTTCTGTGTGTATTGTTATCGTCCATTTGAATTTGTAAATAACCTTGTATTAACCAGGTCCATCTTGCAAATGAGCTTTGCTCAACGATGTCTGCCTGGATAAATAAAGATTTTGATTGATTGATTAATAGAACTGGGCCCATATATTCAAAGCTTTACACTGGGTGCAAAGTGATTTTATTTTTATTTTATTTATTTGTACATCGGAATTGCAAACCTTTGAGTCAAAGACTAATTTCCAAAGGCTCCACGTCAGGTTACAGAGACACAAGGATTAACATTAAGGTAGGGTACAGAGCATGGGGAAGCACAGTTTCAGTAGATAATACATAAAGAAAACTTATAGGGATATGGCCTATACAGAAAGTTAACTAACGGGGGTAGCAAAGTTACAAAGGCACAACACAGTAGCAACTAGGAAAGATGCAGCCTATACATATTGTAAGCTAAGCAGGTCCCTGCTACATAGAGACTGGTCATTTTCATAGTATTTAAAAGATACAACATTGCAGCAAGAGACATGTGGCCTATACATACTGTTAGCTAAGCAGTTCCCCGTAACATAGGGACTAGTCATTGTCAATGGAGACAGTGCAGTCTGGGAGATTAGACTTTGTCAGAGCAATAAAGACTGAGATAGCATGCTGAGGGCACCTGCACCTGCATTGTGCATAGGTTTGTGCCAAAATCCCATATTCAAGGGGTACCATTTTGCATGCTAATAGTGGTAGTGCCACACTGCAAAGGTAAGGTATGCAGTGTGCAGAAGCATGGGTGATACTGTGCATATTGGCGCAGCTTGATATGCAGCATGTTAGGACTTCACAAATGAATAGCACAGGTTGCTTAGCACTGTGTTATTACCACCTGTAAAAAGGCCATCCTAAACTGGGGCAAACCCTAGATACAAACATATGAACAAACAAAATTGTCAGCAGATACAGGCCTTTACGGTCTATCTAGGCTGCTCGAGTGTGAAGCACTCCAGTCATTTAGGCTGCAGCTGCCCCCTCCTCCCCTCTGTACTTCCTCCTACTTTCTTCACAACAACTCCCATGTGGGTGTTTGTATGCAGACACTGCAGGCCATACTCCGGCAAAGGGCATTAGTTAGTGTCATCATGTGCAGTAAGGTGCAGAGGGGGGCCTTTTGGGTATACTCACCAATGAGGTGGCTACAAGGGATGTCATCATTGTTTGTGCGGTTGCTTTACTTAACATATGACCCTGAGTAGTCTCCACCCTATTTTCTCTTCTCAACCTCTTAATGGTCCCCCCTACCACCACCTAAGCCTCACCCACCCCCCACTCTCCCTCTCTCTTCCCTTCCATCATAGCTCTTTCCCTTCCTTTGCTTCCCTCTAACCCCCATCCCGATCCTTCCCCAGCCCACCCCCTTTGCTATCTGCTTCCTGATACAGCCCGCCCTGACTGCATCACCCCATACCTTACCATCTCCCTGACTCAGCTCACTTTGGCTGCACCCTATCCATTCTCTTCTCTTACCTCTGACTGATTACTCCTCTTTCAGCTCCTCCCCAAGGGCTCCAATTGCACCCACTTAATGCCTCTATTTACCTGGTTCCTCTCCCCTCTTTTTTTATCTGCCTCCTGCTAAACCCTAAACAAAGCCTCCTTTGGCAGCTAATACTTGCATCAACGCTACCTAGAAATGTGTTTGCCTCTACTTGTATCATGTAACAACGTAAACACTGTGCTGCACCTCTGAGTGCAGATGTCATCTTCTCCATAGCACTTTTGGACTGAAATCTCCTTTGTATCTTTGTCTGCTTTAGTTGCATAACATCCCTGTATACATCTGTAGCCAATGTAACCCCACCCTCTGTGTAAGCTGACTCATATATGCTGCCATATAGGAAAATACCTATTTCGTATGATTTGTTCAGTGTACTATGACTTGGAACCTTTTTAAACGTGCCTAGTTTGGCTCAAAAGGTGTTACTCTGAATCTGAAAAAATAAATAAAAATGTTCAAACATCTTGCACAAGATGGAGTGCATATCCCCTGCATCCCTGGCTCCTCACACCTGACCTTCACCCCACATCCGTTGCAGAGGACAGGTACAATGCAGCACACAGTGCCACATGTAACATCATCAAGCATGTCTTGCAAATGCTCAAGGTGTGGTTCCAGTGCTTGATTGTTCCAGTGGTGTCCCACAGTACATTTTTCAGAAGGCTTGTGCCATATTCCTTGCCTGTTGTATGCTACACAACATGGCACTCAACTATGGGATATGCATGCTGTCCCCAGAGAAACAACCTACAGTGGATTTGGCACAAGAGGACCAGGGGATACCAGATTAGCTTGACAGGTGTGACCCCAGAATGCTCGGAGGGGGTGCAGGAGTATAGATTCTGACTCATAAGAGACACCTTCAGACACGGAAGATGAATACAGACCACACAGGAGACAGTAACATATTCACTCAATGTATTATCAAACACAAATAACAGTACATACGGAGCATCATGCCATACAGGGGGTAACAAAAGAGGGGAACAGAAATGCATTGCAAACAGGGGGGTAACAAACAGGGTGCACACACAAAGTACAGTAAGTCCATGTTTGCAGGGGGTCTTAAAGAGGTATAAACAGAGATACATGCCATCCTGCCGGTGAAAGGGAGGTGCATGGAATTACAGGCCTGCCATGCAAGGGAGTAGCAAATGGGGTACAGATGAAGACAGGATGTGGTTGGTGGGTCCATCAACATTTAGTTTAAAATCTTCTGTGTGTAGGTTCCCCATTGTTGGGGTTTACTACATTGCCCATGAATTAGCAGTGCCACTTTGGGTGCTAGGACCCATAGTTAAAGGTGGGTCCCTGGTACCAGGATATAAATGATGACCTGCAGTGGGAATTGGGGCCTTCTTCTTCTATTTTCAGAGAGTCTGGGGAGTGGAGGTGTGAGAGCTTGGAGGGTGAGGGCCATGACCTGGGGTCCGGGGTGGTGCGATGACCACCCAGCCCGATCACAATGTCAAACCCTTGTTCAAAATGTGTCTGAGGGGTGGCAAGACCTGGGTGTTTTCCACACCCTGTAGGAGGTTTTGGGTCTGAAGTACTGCCACATAGGAGAGGGGCTTGGTCCTGGAGTGGAAGGGCCTGTGCTGTGATACTCGGCACTGGGACGGGCCAAGCAGTTGGAGTAGTAGCATCCTGTGAGATTGGTGGCTGCCATGGATGGCAGTGATCTGGAGAGTGAGAGGCCAGGCCACGGGGACCTGGGTGTGACAGATCTGGGATCCTGTACCATGTTTCCATGTTCACCAGATGGAAGTCATCTTTAGGAAAGGTTTAGAACCCATTGTTTAGCCCCGTGGAGCTGCAGAAAGTGGTGTGGGCCCCCGCTGCAGAGGTTCCCTCTTTGGGCCTGTGGAGCTGCTGCCTGCATCAGGCATGCAGTGTCTGCAAGGGGATGGGTGCTGTGAGATGTGAAGTTGCATTTCTGGATCACTCATGTCTTCCAAAACAGCCTTTCGCAAAGTGCAGCCAGAGTCTTTGACCCCGTTGCTGAGTTGAAGGGGGTGGGAGTTCAGAATGATGTTTAAGTGTACAGAGAAATAAAGCTACTGCCATCACCAATAAAATCTGGAGCTAGTACTGGCTCTGTTTCAGAGGGACCTAAATTCGGGACTGTGTGCTCCAAGAGATGTACTGTGGCTTGGCCATTGATCCGAAGTGCCATACTCAGTTGTGCCCCCATGCTCCATGGAGCTGAAAATCCTTCATGGCTTGAGCATTTATGAACTTTGTGTGTTGGGAGCTGAAAATAAACCCAGACCCGTTTTACAATTTTTATCTGTTTGGACAATTGAATTTATATTTTAGATGCTAAGCCATGAACTGTTATCCTGCCTATTTGTCTAACTAAGATTTTGCCCCCCAAAGGATTGCCAGGCTGCACCCCTCGCTACCCTCCTTGCACCTTGATGGAGCCATTATATAGAAACACAGAAATTGTTGGCAGATAAGGACAGCTAAGCCCATCCAGTCTGCCTGTAGGCCCTATACATTGTATGTGGCCACTGACTCTATGTGATCAATGGCTTTTCATCACTTCCCTCTCAAGCTTCCCTTGTGCCTGTCCCAGGCATGCTTAAACCCCTCCACTGTGCTTGCCCCCACTACCTCCTGTGGCAGACTATTCCAATTGTTGACTACCCTTTCTGTGTAGAAAAACTTCATCACATTACCTCTTAGTCTACCTCCTTCCAATTTCATATTGTGCCCCCTTGTTTTAGTACTTTTTTAAGATCGTTGTGTGTGCAAGTGCAGATGAACTTGTTGACATGAGAGTTGCTAGAGAGAGGTGTGAGGGGTGTCATCCCAATGGCCAGCAGTGCTGCAGGGGCCAGTCTGTGGCCGGCAAATCAGCAGGCAGTGTCTTGATGACACTGGTTTGCTGAGAAGGCTGGTCTTGGCAAACATTTCAAAGGACAGAGCCGACGCTGCTCGCTGCTCTATCCTTTGAGATGTGAGCCCTTCAGCTGTGGTTTAGTGTGTCTTTCCTTGTTAAACAATTTCCCCTTTTCCTGCTGTGGCTTAGTAAGTCTTTTCTCGTTAAACAATTACCATGTTTACATGCAGCTACTTGCAGGAAAGTACAAGTTACCAGATAACTGTAGCCCGGTAAGTTTCAGGCTTCTGGATAAGTAATGCCGGTGAGATGTTTAATTTATATTTCCTACTAGTTGCCGGAAAACGGGACAGATGCACCAGATAATGTCTGTTTTCCGGCAAACCAGTATGCATATAAACACACTGAGTGTCCCCTTTCCCTGCTGCTGCTTAATGTGTCTTTTCTGGTTGAACAATTTCCACTTTCCCTTTCTGGCACTGGGATGCCCACTCCTGGTGCTGGATGTGCCCCACCAATCCCTCTATATCCCTAGTCAACATCGGGGTGCCCAATCCCCATGTCAGCATCACCCACTCCCCAACACTATTGTGACACACTGGGAGCCCACCCTTGTGTGCCTAAATTTATATTAATTTTTTTACCTGTTTTTTTTTATTTCACCTGTAAAAATGAAAACTGTCCCTTGTTGTCTCCCTCCCCCCCCATCCTGACCCTCTCTCTGTGCACCCACCTCACCACATACCCGCTTACCACATACTTACTCTCTGAGGTCAGTGGAAGTGAACTTCTACAGAGTGGGATACGTCTGCACTCTTCAAAGCCGTATGGAAAACTGAAAGAATGAAAGGTAAGCCATATAATGGGAATCAATGGGGCTTTCAACTTTTATTGATATCTCAGTCATTTTTAGGAATTTTGGCCTCAAGTTTTCAACACAGGGTTCTTGGGAACCCACCTCATGAACATGTTAGTGTCATTTTGTTCCTCGGTCCTGAAAGGTGATTTCGCAGTGGCTGCGCGGAATCACCTTTTGGGATAGAGTAACAAAACAACAGTGCCACTGTTCATGAGGTGGGTCCCAGAAAGCCCATGTTGCAAATTTGGTGAAAAAATTCCAAAAAATGACTGCATTACGAAGATGCGCTTATGGCGTTTCACGAACACTGTGAATCTCACCAATTTTTATTTTCACCCAGATTTCAACATTGCCATTTTTTCATACCTCCTTATGAACAGTATAGCTGTCATTTTTCACATCCTGCCTGAAATGTGTTTTAGCACCTGTGGTGCCGAATGGTGCAGTTGCTGTGCGAAATCACCTTTTGGGATTGAGTAATGAAATGATAGTGCCACTGTTCATGAGGTGGTGTCCCAAAAAGCCCATGTTGAAAACTTGGAGTGAAAATACCAACAAACATTTTGAGCATTAGGCTTTCCGATCAGTATGCCCCTCTCATTTTTAGAGACTGACAGGCATTAAGTGTGCCTTAGTTGTCAGTTATATTGCGCCCACACCATTCCACTACTCACTCTGCAGCCAGTGAGACAACGGGTGCTTGGAGTCTTTTGGCCCAAAAGTTCATCCCTTTCTCCTATACTGCACCCATCTCAATGTATTTCATTATGGAATGGGATGTGCGTTAGGGCCGAAGACCTCAAGGCACATCATGATGCCTGTCAGTGTCTGCAGGGTAGGGGTGGAATGGCGTGAGCATTATGGCTGATGACCCAAAGGGACACCCCAATGCCAGTCAGTCTCTGCAGGATGGGGTGGGGTGTTAGGGTTGGAAACCCTAATGCCTCATTAAGGAAGTAAATCAGGGAGGGATGTTTGATGTCATCTACCTTGATTTCAGCAAAGCCTTTGACAACGCCCAACATAGAAGGCTGATTAACAAGATGAGTAGTCTGGAAACCGGGCACAAGCTGATAAACTGGGTGGTGGTAATGGGATCCAGTACGGGGAGAGGGGGTCTCCAGCGGGGTACCTTAGGGATAAGTCCTGAGACCAGTCCTTTTTATGTCTTCATTACAGACATTGCGAAAGGGCTAGAAGGAAAGGTCTGTCTGCCTGTTTGCAGATGACACCATCTGTAACAGAGTGAATACTCTAGAAGGGGTGGAGAAAATGAGCAGGGATGTGGTGAGGCTTAAAAAATGGTCTGAGGAGTGGCAACTGAGGTTCAATGCAAAGAAGTCCAAATAATGCACCTGAGAAGAGGGAAACCTGGGATGAGTTACAGGATGGGGTGAAGGTGCTGATGATCATAAAGGCAAAAAGGGACCTAGAAGTTATCAGTTCTGATGACCAAAAGGTGTCAAAGCAAAGCACAAATGTTGCAGGGATGGCCAGTGGCTTGCTGGGGTGCATAGGCAGAGGTATCAGTAGCAGAAGGCATGAGGTGGTGATGCCATTGTATAATGCACTAGTGAGGCCTCACCTACAGTACTGTGTGCAATTCTGGAGGCTGCAAATGTGCAAGGATATTGACAGGGTGGAGGCAGTCCACAGAAAGGGAACCAAGATGGCACATGGCCTGCAACACAGAACATATCAGGAGAGATTAAAAGGACCTCGATATGTAATTCTGGAGGAAAGAAGGGAGTGGGGGAACATGATAGATATGTTCAAGTACCTCAAGGGCATAAACAAGGTGCAGAGGTGGACATCTTTCAATACATCAAATGTTCAGCATTGTCAAATGCTTATTTTTTTATCCTAAAAAAGAAGAAAACTGTCCATCATTGTCCGCTGTGTAACCCCCCAACCCTAAACAGTATGCAGACACTGGGAGTGCCCAATCCCCCAGTGTCCTCATCTGTTCAGCAAACTCTCTGAAAAAAAGGAAACTGTTCCTGGTCATTTTTTTTCCCTGTAAAAAATTAAACCGCCCACAGTTGTCCATTCCGCCGTTACCCAACCCCCTACCCTCCCACTCAGGACTCATCACCCCACACCCCCTGTACCCCATACTTACCCACCAGAGGTCTATCGCCACAATCTACCTTGGACTGCAGGCACATCTTCGCTCTTCAAAGCCCAACCACGAACTGAGGTAAGCACTTCAATGTATTTCAATGGGGTTTTCAACTTAGTGGCATAACTTGGCCATTTTTAAATATTTTTGCCCCAAATTTTCAACATATGTTTTTTGAGAACCCACCTCACAAACAACTTCCTCAATTTTCAAATATTCCCCCCCCATGACACCAGTGCACACGATGAACATTCTGCATTGACAAATGCTTGTCTATATTGGAAAAGGCCCCCCACCTGCACCTTGTTTATGCCCTTGAGGTACTTAAAAGCTTCAATCATGTCACCCTCACTGTCTCCTCTCCTCCAGTGAGTACATATTGAGGTACCTTAGTCTCTCCTCATATGTTTTGTGGTGCAAGCCCTGCACCATCTTTGTTGCCCTTCTCTGGATAGTCTCCACCTTATCTATGTCCTTGCACAGGTGTGACCTCCAGAACTGCATGCAGTACTCGAGGTGAGACCTTACCAATGTTTTATACAGTGACATCACCCCACCTCCTCCTAGTGATACCCCTGCCTATGCACCCCAGCATGCCTCTGGCCCTCCCTGCTGCCTTTGTGCACTGCTTTGATACCTTAAGGTCATCAGAGATGATGACCCCTAGGTCCCTTTCCTCTTTGGTGACAGTCAGTGCCTCTCCCCCAACCTGTAGCTCTCCCCAGGGTTCCCTCTACCCAGGTGCATTATTTTGCACTTTTTTGCATTGAACCTCAGTTGCCACATCTCCGACCATCTTTCAAGCTTCTCCAGGGCCCTCTTCATTTTCTGTACCATTTCTGGAGTATCTACACTGCTGCAGATCTTGGTGTCATCTGCAAACAGGCAGACCTTTCCTTTCAGCCCCTCTGCAATGTCACTAATTAAGACATTGAATAGGACTGGTCCTAGTACTGATCCCTGTGATACCCTACTGGTCACCCCCCTCTCCCCAGATTGTAACCCATTTACCACCACCCTCTGTCTCCTATCTGTTAACCAGTTTCTAACCCTGTTCACCACCTTGTCTCCCATGCCCAGACTACTCATCTTGTTAATCAGCCTTCTATGTGGGATGGTGTCGAAGGCTTAGCTGAAATCTAGGTAGGTGACGTCTACTGCCCCTCCCTGATTTACTTCCCTAGTCACCCAATCAAAAAAATCTATTAGATTTGTTTGACATGACCTAACTGCTGTGAATCCATGTTGCATCAGATCCTGAGCACCACTGGATTCCATATGTACCACTATCATTTCTATCAGCAGTGTCTCCATGACCTTTCCCACCACTGAAGGGAGGCTGGCTGGCCTGTAGTTCCCCACCTCCTCCCTACTGCCGCTTTTGTGCAGTGGGACTACATGTGCACTCTTCCAGTCCTCTGGGATGACACCCATATTGAGTGACTTTGTGAACAGAGCCACCAGAGGCACTGCCAGTTCCCTTCGCAGCTCCTTTAATATCCTCGGGTGTATGCTGTCTGGCCCCATGACCTTATCCGCTTTCAGCTTTGTGAGTTCTTCCAGAACTCTTTCCACTGTGACTGGACTGGTGTCCACTACCCCTCTCCCCGCCATTGCCTCTGCAACCCAGCTGTGGTCCTTGACCCTTCCTCTCCTTAGTGAATACTGAGCAGAAGTATTTGTTCAGTATTTCTGCCTTGTCTAGATCCCCCTCCTTACACTCTCCCTTCTCCCCTTTGAGCTTCACAATCCCCCCCCCAGTTTTTCTTCTTTCACTGATGTGCCTATAAAATGCCTTATCCCCTTTGTTTACAGACCGTGCTAAGTCATCTTCTGTTTGCCCTTCCAACAGCCTTCCCTGCTTCCCTTAGACATTCAAGGTACACCTCCCTGTCCTCCTCCCTTTGGCTCCCCTTATATTTCCTGAAACTCAGCCTTTTAGCCCTGACTTTGTTCCCCACCTCTTGGGAGAACCATAGTGGTTTCCTTCTTCTTTTCCCTTTGGCCACTATCCTAATGGATTGTTTGTTGTATTCATGATGCCTCCTTTCAGTTTCTCCCATTGTTCTTCCACCCCATCTATTACCCCTCCATTCCCCAGGACTGCTTGTATACATCTAGCCATTTCAGTGAAATCTGCCCTACTGAAATCTAATACCCTTGCCCTTGTATCCCTTAATTGAGTCCATGTCTCCATGCTGAACCACACCATGTGGTGGTCACTGGACCCCAGCTGCCCTTCCACCTGTATTTCTTCAACTCTGTTCCCATTGGTCCATACCAAGTTCAGAACTTACTTGTCCTTGGTTGGCTCATGCACCAGCTGCCTGAGTCCAATCCCCTGCGGGGATTCCAGGATGGCCGTGCTTCTGGCTGAACCAGCCACCTGGGTGGCCCAATCCACATCCGGCATATTGAAATCCCCCAGTAGCAGGATTTTGCCTTTAGCTGCCATGTTGTGTATGTTTTCCACTAGTTCCCTGTCTACTTCATCCCTCTGTGCGGGAGGTCTGTGGATCACCCCTGTACATATTGCTGTTCCATTCCCTGGCTCCAGGGTGACCCTGTCTTCCCTGAACTTCTGTAGCCTTAATACCATCTTTGATGTACAGGGCAACTTCCTTAATCTTTTTACCCTTCCTGTCCCTGCTGAACAGTGTATAGCCTGGTACACTGACTTCCCAGCCATGATTAGCAGGGTACTACATCACTGTTATTGCTGCTGTGTCAAGGTCTGCATCTGCCAACAAGGCCTCCAGGTCTGGAAGCTTATTTCCTAGGCTACGGGCATTCGATAGCATGATCTTCCATGTTTTACAGTCTTCCCTCCCTCAGCTCTTGTTCTCCCTCTCCAATGTCTTCCCACCACCCTGGTTTCCTTTCCTATGTGCTCTTGCCCCCCCATATCACTTGTTATAGATTTTCGCCTGCCTGCCCCCCAGCCTACTTTAGTTGTTCCTGTAGTCAACTTATGTTCCTGCATGTTCCCATGGGGGGGGGTGTTCCTAAGCCTCCTGACCCTCCTGGACCCCCCCCCGGCCAGTTTAAATGCTCACAGCTGAAACATTTAAACTTCTTACAAAGGACCAAGGTTCTCTTCTTGGGCAGATGCAGGCTGTCCTCCTTATATAAACTCGCATCTGTCCAGGTCAGACCCCAGTCCCCTATGAATTTAAAACCCCTCCCTTCCACACCAATCCTTCAACCAGGAGTTGAAGGTATGGATGTGGAGTGCCCTAGCTTCCCGAGTGCCCTGGATAGGTAGCACCTCTGAGAATGAGACGGAGCATGCTATCTGTTTCAGGTTCCCCCCCAGCTTCCTGAAATCCTCCTGGACTTTGGCTAACTCCACCCTTCTCCTGGCCAGATCATTGGTCCCCAGGTGGACAATGACATCCAGCTGTTCCCTCCTAGCTATTGTCGTAGTGATCCTTTGGATCTGCTTCCCATCCCTCCATGCAGTGCTTCCTGAGAGGCATTTGACTTCCCTCTCTCCCCTGCTAGGCATTCCTAACTCCACTCCCTGGACAATAGAGTCCACCACGAGGAGCAGCCCCCCCCCCAGGTCCCCTGCCTCCCTTCCCTGGGGCTCCATCCTGGAGGACCCTCCCATCCTTTCTGGTCCCAGCCCAGGGTTCCTGAGTGGGATTTTCCCATTCCTCCAAAACAGTGTAAGAGTTACTAAGTGGGACCGGATGGGGGATGTGCTTTCTACCCCCCCCTCCCTTATCCTCCCTGAGCCCAACGTAGTCCAATCACTCCTCTTCCCTGGCATCCTTTGAGTTACAGGTTGTGGACCTGGTGTTCTCCGGGTGGGGGTGGATGCCGCCTTCAGCTTGGCCAACTCTGCTCGGAGACAGGCAACCTCCTCCTTCAGCCTAGTGGACTCTTGGATTTCGGGTACATGTTAATGGTATCAGTATGGTTCTGGACTGTGTTTCTGGCTCTAAGGTGTCCCTTCTCCATGAACTGCACCATCTAAATACCCCTAGACAGGGAATGAGGGTTTACATATATAGTGTAATTTATTCATTGTGCCAGGACTGTAAGGGGTACCAATCCTATTCAAATGCACCCTCTCTGTCCTGTACAGTCGTGTATCTCCCTTCAAATCTGTTGCAGTTTCTTTGAAAATGGGAACCCTGTCTGTTACACCATCTTCTTATCCATCTGTTTAACTGTTTTATTGCAACATTTTGGGCTTTTTCTGCCCTCAGAACCAGAAATACCTTGGATATTGCCACCCTGCATTTATTGTCAGGATTTCCCCAACCTCCTTAAAATCTCATCAGTACTGCATTGCTTGTACCCGTAATAATATTCTTGATATTATGTTTGACATCCTTAACTGCAGCTCCTGTATACCTGTTCAGATTAAAATCTTCTATAACTAGCATGTCCTTGTCTAAGTTATTGTGGCTAATAAAGTAAAATCATATAAATCATCAAACCAGTTTTAGGAGGGTTGTACACAGTGCAGAATCTGACCAGATGCACTCTTCCCAAACTCAGTTCAGGCAGAAGCCACTCACATTTAGTTTTAGGAATGTAACTGGGTACCAGTTCATTGAAATTAAAATTGTCTTTAGTGTATACTATTATGCCTCAATCCATCTAATTATTAGGCCTATCTTTTCTACAAGATTTGTAACCATTTAACATGAATTAACTATCTGAATTTGTAGGCTTCGGCCAAGATTCAGTTAAACTCAGAACATCTGGCTGATGCAGCGTAATCTGAGCTCTGATTTCAGATTTCTTGGAGAGAAGGCTTTGCTCATTATAATGTGTGATTCTGATGCCTTTTGCTTTCCAAAGAGCTTTGGGATGGGACAGACCATTCCTGTCAGGGCTGGAGGTCTATGTCCCCAGATAAAAAAGGGACAAAACACAACAAGCATTTGTTACAGCTAACTGTCCAGCTATGTCATATTTGGTGATGGGGGTAAACTCACCAGAATGATCAGGCCATCATGTGTCCTGTCAAGCCCTGGCATTTTCCTCTTTTTTTTCCCACACTGACATCTGTGCAATGGGTGGGCAGGCAGTCTCTGCCTCTGTGGAGGCAGCCAGTCACCCTGGCATGGGCCAACCACTTTACGTGGTCGCATGTGTGTACTGACCCCTAGCAAACGCTTGGTGTCAGCCAACAGCATGTGGTACAAATCACCTCACATCAAGGAAGGAGATAAGTCCTCTGGATGCTCAATCCTTCCTCCCCCAGCCAGCCCTCGAGTGACCTGAGTCCATTCCTGAACCGGCATGGCATGAGGTTAGGTGTACAGTGCCTCAACCTTCAGTGCCACCAGGCTGGCCATACCCTAAATTTTTAAGAAAGCCTTCTTTAGATCCCACCTCATGAACAAGGACAGAGAAAATTTTTTACTCCTGCTGGAAAGGTGATTTCGTGCAGCAACCATGAAATCACTTTTTGGGACAGATTCACCTAATTTAACTGAAATTGTTCATGAGATGGGGGTCCCAAAAACATGTTGAAAATCTGGGGCAAAAATATTCAAAACTAACCAAGTTATAATATCAGGTTCAAAACCCCATTGAAATACATTGACGTTTATACCTGATTTCCTCAGTTCATGGTCAGGCACTGAAGAGTGAAGACTGTCTGCAGTCTAGAGAAGATTACAGCATTGGGTGCCCAGTAGGAAAGTAAGGGCTTGGGGGGGTGTGAGGTGGTGGGTGCTGACTCCAAGGGTTGAGTGGGGGGACAGTAATGATAAGGGCTGCAACAGACATTGATGTACAGTTTTCTTTTTTACAGGGTGTATGTAAAAAAAAAAACTATGAGGGATGGTTTTCTTTATTTCTGCTGATGACACTGGGGATTGGGCACCCCCAGTGCTGGTGTTATGTTTGGCAGCACTGGGGTGGGCTTGTTGCAGAAGCAAAACAAGCAGGGTTGGGGGTAGCAGCAGGCCAAGAGAATTGGGCACCCCCTACTGGAATATTAATATGCATGGTTTGGGTTTGGGGGGGGACAGCAATACACATTGATGGATGGTGTTCCTTCTTGCAGGTGTATTTAAAAAAAAAAACTACAAGGGACAGTTTTCTTTATTTTAGGTGAGCCACTGGGGATTGGGCACCCCCAGTGTCAGTGTTTATGTTTGGCGGCACTGGGGGTGGGGCTCTCCGGTGTTGCAAAATCAAAATAGGCAGGATGGGGGTAGCAGCCAGCACATTGGATTGGGAACCCCCATGCTTGAATATTAACATGGGTTGGGCTGGGGCAATTATGGCCAACAGCAACAAACATCGATGGACATTTTTCTTTACATGGTGTAATTAAAACAACAACTATGAGGGACAGTTTTCAGCAGGCTGATCATGACAGTTCAGCTGTGCTTGCTGGATGGCATTCTATAGATCAAAGGAAAGAGATACCCTATGATTGGGTTGTCTCTCTCCTTTGAACTACACAAAATTTCCGCCCAGCAATCCCAAACAGTGTCATGATCAGTCCGACTGATGATGGGTGTGACACTGACGAGTCTCTTACAGACCATTCTACATCAGACTGACAGTGTCACACCTCTTAAAACCCAGTCTCCTAACAAAATGTTTTCTGTGCATGCATGCACGGTGAACATAAAAAGGGGCTGATGCAACCAGGAGGTCATTAGAGATAACAATATCTAGATCTCTAAAAACTGGTTTAATATATCAGCCTAAGTTAATCATTCTGTAGAATATTTCAGTAACCTTTCAAAACATTGTATGTATACAGGATATAATGTAGACTGTTGGGCTATGTGATTTGAAAAAGTAACATTGTATGAAGTGGCAAGGGGTCATATTGTCATGGCCAAAACTGTGCAAAATAATGCCACAGACAAAATGGCATTCGGCAAAATAAGGTTGGGAGAAAATGCTGACCGCAACACAACAGTGCACACCATTAGAAATATTAACTATATCTTTGTTTTAAAAGAGAGGCTTCACCCCCCATGCCCCCCCGACATGGGGGGCTTCACCCCCACACCACCTGGATTAAAACTAACTAGCTCTGAGGGGGTGTGGAGTTACAGGATGGGGTGCAAGTTGGGAAATGTTTGGTTTTATGTATGTTGTCATTTTACTGCTCTTCTAAATGGGATTGCTAAATGAGGAGTGGGGTACAACCACAAGATAATTAGAAAAAGTCTAAAGTAAAACTGAGGAAATGTTTCATGAATAATGTGGAAAAAAAAAGAAAAAAAAAACAATTTTCTGATATCCAGAAAAAAAAAAGTAGTTGGTGTCAGTAGAAAATACTGTAGTTACATAAAATTCTACCCAGATTTGAATTTCTGGGCATTCCATTTTTCATTACTCAAACTATTTGTATGAAAGCAGGCTATTTGTCCTTTAGATTTGATCGGGTCTTGATGTTTTTCTTGCCTTGAAGTCATAATCCCTTCCATTCCAGTGTCATTTGGTGTACCATGAAGAAACCTGATTGAACCAACTTAGCTAAAACAGGGTCAGAGCTGATATCCAAACAGAACTCCATAATACACACCAGGTCAGCCCCAGAGTCAGACAGGACATTTGTGGTGATGGTGGTCTTTCTTAAAGCAAAGCTGGCATTGCATAGTAATACCTGACTTGGAGGAATCACACTGGATCTTCCCATAGACCCCTCCCTTTAAGTACAGAGTCAGAGATGGATATAAGACAAGAAATACTTCTGCCCTGCACTTGCTTAGCAACTGACACTTCATGGCCCACCCACCCTTTACTCCAGTAGAACCTACTTAATATTCTTCTGTATCCAGTATCTTCTATATCCAGGGTAAAGTCATATGGTGTCTGGGCAATTATATTATCTGGGTCAGAAGGGGATGATCTGGGTTGGCCAGATAGTGCAGTTGCTGGGAAATTATTTTCCAAGCTTGCAATCCAGGTTTGTGCAGTGCACTTTGGACACTGTTGCAGGCCAGCAGGAGGAGGACCAACCATCTCAGAGGACACTCTCCTTGAGGGTGAAAGAAGGATAGCCATGCCAGCCTGGGACCATGTGCATGCATATGTGTGCACATGTGCGGGTCTGCAGGGATGCTGTGTTTCCAGGAAAAAAATCTGTAAAGAAGGAAAAAGATCCCAAGCTTGCTGGATTGCACCTAAGTCTTTTGGGCTCCATATTGCTGCCTAGAGGCAACTGGATTTGGTCTCTGAAACTGGTGCTGCCCGCAGACCCTGAAATTGGGGAAAGCTACTGTATGAGTGGATAAGGATAAGGAGCACATGGTAAAGTGTACTGGGGCTGGGAGGGCACCAAGGTAGATAGGAGCTGAGCTGGTAGAAGAAAAAAGAATAAAATAAACAAATAAATAAATAAACGAATGACTGACTGACTAAATAATTGTGCCTAACCATTGTTACATTTTTCTATTATATTGCTGCCTCCTCATTTTTAAGTTTTTGCACTGTCTGTATATCTTTGTAAACTCCTGGGTCATACCTGAACATATATTTTCTAGTGTGCTTACCTGGTGAATAAAAACTAAATAAATAAAGCTATGCAGGCTACATATTTGGATTATCCTTATACAGCTATAAAAATGCACTGTCTGGTGGGTCTGTAATATTTTTTGCCCATCTCCACTTTACCTTAAATGGAATAAGATGAAGGTATTGTTTTTTGATAGGAATTATCTTTTCTAGTCATGCATGTTGCTGCAATGTACGTTCATATAAGTTTTGAGTATGGACAGTAACATGCCTTCTAATAAGCAAAACTGTTCCCTTTTCTTAAAAGACACAAATGATAAATTGAGGTCTTTAGCCATGAATGGGTATATTGTTCTATCATTTTTACAGTAGGTGTGACCGTAGTACTTTTTTATTACTATTTTTCTTCCTCTGTTCCCCTTTGCCCCTGTTTCCTACCTTAAAAACTATGGCTGCAACCACTACACTCTTTCTCTAGCTGGAGACTGGCTACCTGTATAGTCAATGGTGTCAATGGGATACCGTTGCTACATCGACAACTTTACAGTGATGTGGGCCATACCGACACATCACCACATTGCTGTAAGTCTGCCTGGGACTCCAGTACCTTTCGCCAAGGTCCTGCACCCCATCCCCAACTCGGTTCAGATCTGGAGTTGGGAATCCTGGAGGGTGCAGGGGCATAGCCCCCCCCGGCAAAAACCAAAGGTAAAGTATCGCAGAACCGTCCCGACTGCATTTGCGGGTGAAGTACTGGTGTCGGGGAAATGTCATGTCAGCATGAACTTGTCGACATGGAGTCATGGATCCATAGTCAACACTGCTGCTTGGCTGGTAGGTGGTGTGTGAATGCTGGACATCCAATACTGCCCCCATAGAAGTTGAGAATGTCAGCTCTGTGATGTTCCTGGCCCACTGTCAGTCCCAGCATGGGGTTCAGGGACTTGGACCATAAACTGTGGTTTCCCAGATGGCAGCTCACTGCATTGTTACCACACTACCCCGTGGCATGGCCATAGTATGTTTAAATCTTTCCATCGGATTCATAGGACAGGTACAAGTCATTCATCAGTTTTCAATGGCATTAAGTTCTTCCAATATACAGTAGCTACCTAAAATCTTTTTAAAGGTACTGATTCTATCACTTGATACTATCTCTTCAGATAGACCATTCCAATGTGCAACCACTCTTTGATTTATCCAGGCCCATCTTTTGTTTGTTTTATAATATTCGCCCCTCAGTTGATAACTATGTGCTTTGTTGTTCCTATTTGATATCCCTTCATCTAATCCAAGACATTCCCACAAATCCCTGTTTCTAAAAGATGCATATACAAGACACCTCTAAGACAGCAGTATTCTAAGGTGTATAACCCCAATTCTTGAAGTCTGTCTTCATAAGGAAGATGTTTGAGCTTTGATATTTCCTTAGTTGCCTTCCTCTGGACCCCCTCCAATCATCTAATATCTCCCCTATGGTATGGACTTCAAAATTGAGTGCAGTACCCCATTTGGGGCCTAACCAATGACCCATAAAGTGGCATTAATACAGAACTTTCCCTGCTTTTAATGCTCCTGAGTATACCATTCATCATTTTATTTGCTCACTTGGTAACTTCTATACTGTGTTGTTTAAATGGCAGGTCATTTGTAATAAGTACCCCCAAGCCTCTTTTAAGTACTTCTTAGTACTTTTAAGTTCATCACCATTTCAAAAATGTTTCGCTAACCTATTTCTCTTTCCAAAATGCATGACGCTACACTTAGTAATATTAAAGGTCACCTTATGTTCAATCGCCCATATTCCTATTTGATTTAAATATTCTTGGAAGTTTTGGATAGTTTGACCTTGACCTACATACGTAAAACTTTACCCTAGTTTGGTGTGCATAGGGGTAAAGACTGCACACAGATCTGAAACTGAGTGAGGAGATATAATTCAGTGTGAGAACTAATACTATGTTGCTGTTGTTTACATGAAAGATTAAACTAAAGAGAGCAGGCTAGTAGACTACTTTGATTACACGTTATCAGAAACATTGCTATTTTTGTGTTGTGTGTATGCTAATTAACTAGAGGTTGTATCAAAGCAAGACTAAAATAATCCAGAACTATCATCAGAACTACTGAAAGTGCCACGTCTCTGCCCACAGATATTTTTTTTACCTTTCCTACCTCATATGAAAGTTAGAATGCAGTGACTGGTTGGAATCTGCCTGTGGCAGAGTCAGGCCCTGGTCTAGGTAAGGGGAATTTGTTTGAAAGTCCCAACTGCCCGGTCAAATCCAACCTTAATAATACAGCACTAGAGCACATCTTGAAATAAAGTAAAATAAACTATAAAAACAAACGCACATTGGAGCTAGAAAATAGTTACTGATCTCCTTTTCCAAAAGACTTGTGCAACAGCATCATTTCTTTGCCTGTCTTCTTTTCTTTTTCTTTTTCTTTTCTGTGCTTGTAGACTGGCCACCCACAGGAAATTATCCTTTTTATCTGCTGGTGCTCCTTCTGTCCTTTTGGTTTCCCTTTCCGTCTTCTCCTTCTCTTGGAGATGGTTTCCAAGATCGTTACTCCCTGCCTCAAAACAACAATGTAGCAGATGCAGAGTGGAATTCCTGCATGTCTTTAGCTCAACAAAGCTGTAAATAGTTACAGTCAGGGTTAGTTTATTTAAATTATCTTCCTCTATGATATTTTCTTTGTTGTGTTTTTACTTTATTGTTGCTAGGAAAAATACCTTTCAGTACAAGTGCTCTTGTTCAAATGTTCTGTGTCAAGTTTGATTACAAAGAGTCAGTACAAAACAGATAAATATGAGCCCATATAAAGATACACAATACAGGAACATACAGAGTGCGAATAACTTATATACATGTACAGCAAGCTTGTTCGGAAAGTGTCTTTTTATTTTCACTTTTATGTAGTTAGTCTCTGCACTATTTTGTTAGAGTAGAACCTCCCCCACTAATCGGATGTTGCTGATGAAAGCTGTTGGCATCCTGCCAACCAGACAACATGCTACTAACACTACTTTGCTGACTGATTGGTTAGAAATCCTCCCCGCTTGCTGGAGCAGTTAATTCATTTGACCTTCTGCTGTGTCTGGGAGCATCACAGGGGTTAGAGAAGGCCAGCTGCCAGCCATGTTAGCCTTCCTCCCTCACCTTTATTTAAACTAGTTGGGGAGGGGGCTGTAAAACTTCATGAGGCAAAAACTGACTCCCCTAAATTATGCAGCATTAGGGAGGGAGGACCCAATGGGAATAAACTCCCCTAGGGCAGGGATGTAAGAAGACAGAGGTGGGGACAAGGCAGAGGAAAAAAGAGGGTTTAAATCAGGTAAGCAAGAATAAAGCAATAAAGTCAGGGACTGTACAAGGTGAAAAGAGAAGAGGTGAGTTAGGTGGAGCTTCAAGGGACAGCACAAGCATGAAGGGGTAGGAAAGCAGCAATCAGTCATGGAGGGAATAAGGCATAGAGAGCCATGTACTGTATGCCAATGCAAAGAGTCTGGGAAATAAAATTCCAGACCTGGAGGCCATCATAGTGGAAGATAGCCTGGAAATGATCTCTATAAAGGAGTCATGGTGCACTAAGCACCATGACTTACATATGGGCATATGTGGCTCTCCCTGTTCAGGAGAGTCAGGGCAGGGAGGAGGGACTGCACTACATGTGAGGGAGGGAATTAAGGACATGGAGCTACAGGGTCACTCAGATGAAAAAGAAAGGCTGGAGGTACTGTGGATCATTCTGCAGACAGGTTCTGGGGCTGCTATCAGTTCTGGAGTAGTGTACAGATCTTCTGCATAGGAAGTGGTGTTAGACAAGGCACTTGGGGAAGCCATCATCATAATAGTAAGAAAAGGGGAGGTGCTGGTAGTTAGTAATGTCAATTTGCCAGACATGGCACAGAGCCTTCCAATGGCAGCTTTGTCAAGGTGCAGGGCCATTCATGACTCCCTACTAGGGGCTTTTCTCAGGCAGCTAGTCAAAGAACCCACGAGGGACAGGGCAGTGCTGGACCTGGTGCTTACACATGGTGACAGCAATGCAGACATCACAGTGGGCAGTTTCCTAGGTACCAGTGATCACCATACAGTGTTGTTTAACAGAAAGACAGGAGCAGAGGCAAACCACATGAGGACAAGGGTTCTGGACTTAAGGTGTGTGGATTTTAAAGAAATGGGAGATTGCGTCAGAAACTAGGGGGATTGCCAAAGAGGGGTAGAAACACACTGGGTAACAATAACAGAGGGTATAATTAAGGCAACCAGCCTCTGCATGAAGGAAGTGAGTAAAAGCAGAAGGAAACAAACAGCATTTTGGTTCTCTAGGGAAGTGGCCAGGGTGGTGAAGAAAAAAGGGGTAGCATTCAGAAGGTATAGGGAAACATAGAGGAAGGAGGATGGAGGTATGCAAAGTTAAACAGAGGGAAGTAGAAGATGTTGTGAGGGGAGCAAAGGTGCAGACGGAGGAAAGGATGATAGCCAAGAGATAGCTAAAGGGTTAGGACTTTTTTCAGATACATAAGTCAAAAGAGGAAAGCAAGGGGAGGGATAGTTAGAATTAGGAGGGCAGCAGGGAGAGAATGTACAGAAAAGGATCAAGAAAAAGCTGACATTCTGAACAAAGAGTTCTGCTCAGTCTTCGAAATGGAAGGTGGGCAGATCACCAGGTAGAAGCATGGAAAAAGGTGGGGGGGGGGGCAAAGTGGACAGAATTGCATTTTCAGAGGCAAGAGTCCTGAAGGGACTTACAGCTCTGAAGGTGGACATCACTATGGAATCAGAAAGGATACACCTAAGGGTACTAAAGGAACTCATGAAGGTGCTAGCTACCCTACTGAGAGCCTTATTTAACAGTTCATTGGAAAGACGTGGTTCTGGAAGACTGGATAAGAGCAGATATGGTCCCTCTACATAAAAGCAGCGGTAGAGGGGAGGTTAGCAACTATAGGCTTGGCAGTCTTACTTCACTGTTGGTGAAACTAATGGAAACTTGCTTATGGAAAGACTGGTAGAGTATCTTAAATCCATCTGGCTGCAAGACCCAGGGGTAGACTGGCCAGGGGTGCCTTGGATGGTAATTGTATCCTGGCTTGTCAGTAGTATGGTCAGTGATGCTGGCGCTATGTGTTACTTACTTTTTTTTAGCTTCCTTCCTGCCAGGTTTCAGTCACAGTGAGCTTTTTTTCTGGGGCAGTACATCTGTTGCCCCAGTGTCTTGGTCAGGTGCTCTGAACCCTGTCCCTCAAAAGGCAAAAAAATGAGGAAACAATTGGATGATGGATGGGTGATTTTTTTTATCTCACCAATAGCGCTAGCTCTTACGAGCTGAGCTGCCATGCGGCATCGGGTTTTCCTCCTCCCCAGCCCTAACCAGCCAACTATAGCACAGCCCATCATCAGTTACATGATATAATCATTGTAAGGCTGTGCTGCATGCTCTCTGCTGTGGTGCCCTGTCTTTATTGGCACCAAGTGCCATTTTCAGCAGTTGAAGTCGGCATGGCAGCTAACAAACAGTCACATTGCGCTCGCGTACCTCTGCAGAGTCTGCAAGCAGCCAAGAGCAGCACTGGCAGAGAGTCACTCACAGTCACCGCTGAATCACTGGAAAGGTTTAGGTTGGGCCGGCTGGCTGGCCGGCAGTTGAGGATTGGTGGAATGAGTGGCTCATGATCCATCTTCTGGTCCTGTGGGCAGCAGCAGGCCCACACAGAAGACACTGACTGGAGGAGTCACACAGTAGTCAGTGAGTGAGAACCTCCTCCTCAGCAGTTACACAGGCTTGAGGCTTTATTTAACACATTGAGGTCCAGCTGGGAATCAGGACTATCATAACCTTCCCTCTTTCTCAAAACTATTAACATCGGAGTAATTCCAGATTTGGCCCTTAAAATTTGACCAAAAAGAATATTCTCACAGAGACTTTGGGTGGAGCGCAAGGCTAGGCTAATTATAAACTAAAGGGAAAGCCCATGATCAATAAGAGGTATAATTTTATCAGGAGCAGGAAAACAGGAGCGGGGTGGGTGTGGGGGGATCAAAGATGCAAAAGTGTAAAGTAATCTTTCTCTCCATAGGCTTCTTAAACAGCCATTATATATTTCATATCTATTAAAATAAGATGCTTAATAAGACATTCAGTGACATTTGTATTATTTGTGTAAACAATTATATTCCAGTTTGGACACCTCAAAACCCTTACTGGAAGCGCCATATGGTGTTGGAAACATACATTGCTTAACCCAACTCAAAACGCCAGCAGAAGATAGTTAATTTAATGAAGCATTCCAGCGTATGCTATTGTGTACTCTACATAAACACAGACTGATGCATGTTTTGTTTACTGTCGGTCTCATATTCTTATAATAATTGGCTGCTGAGTGCTGAATCATGAATCATGTATCACAAATTGTTTAAGAAGGTTATTATTGCACTTTTTTAAAATATTAGGTTAATGTCATTTGGTGTTAATGGAATGAAAACCATGCATGGTATATTTCTAACTTTCATTTTGATTACTAAAAGTAGCCATTTATGGAACATGCAAACGTGCATCTCTCTTTTAATATCAAGCCCCCATGAAAGAACCAGTGGAACTGTTGTTAAATTACTCTTTTTATAGTCATGATTGTTCCCTGTTTTCACAACAGAGGAAAATCCAATGATAATTCATCACAGAAAAATAAGAAATAAGGGAGCAAGAGTTTATGAATGAAAAATAGCAACAGAACACAGGACGACACTGAAATGTTGGAGGAAATGGAATGTGCAGTACTAATACAAAGCCACATTTTTTGTGGGGACATACAGTTATGTATACAAGCAAGACCCCATAGAACAGAGCAATGCAAGCGGGGAACATTCGGCACTGACAAATGCTTGTTATAGTCTGTATCAGGTACAGTCCTTTGCTACCATTCCCCTGACTGGCCTGGGGAACTAGACAGGGATGGCCCCTATTGCACCTTTTGTTTGCCATTGTAGGGGAAACCTCTCTCAATGCCATAAAAAGGGAGCCCTCCATTAGAGGGACAAAGGTCAGGTCTGCACTGTATATCTAAAGGGGCATCTGTGTAGTACTTTAACTCATAAAATGGCTTGGTGACAGCAACGGCATTTGCATACTACTACAACTTATAAAATGTACTGGTATATGTATCTACCACTGCATAATACAGTGCTAGATACATGTACCAGTACATTTTACAAGTTGTAGTAATATGCAAATGCAGCTGCTGTCACCAATAGCATTACAATGCTATGTATAGCTCTGCAACCCTGTCCCTTCCTCAGTTTAGTGACATTATCAAAAAGCTGTATTCTGGGCGAAGCTGCAGTGGGCACTTGGTGGCTTAGGGTGAAGCTGGAAGTAGGATGATGCTATTAGTAAGTTTAAATCAGTAATCACTGGGCCAGCCCTCTGACACAGCAGTAGAGCCACCTCTCGTGATGCCAGTGATTCAGGTTTGTCAATGAGTCTTGGTTGTTGGAGGGCTGGGTGGGGGGTAGGAGGAGGATAGAGCATCCTAGGGATATTCTAGTTCTCTGGGGAGGAAAGGTTGCTGTACCCGCTGCAACACTACCGCCTGGGTGACCACAGTTGGCAGTGCAGTTGGGACGCCATGTGGGAGGGGAGGACGTTGGTTAGGGTCCAGAGCAGCAGCACATATCTGCATGTGCTTGTCTCCTTGGCCTCCCTCATATGCTGCCATCCTCAGGGACTGGGGAGAAAAATGGGAAACAAATGCACCCATACCTTAGGACCTCCTGGCTCGATCGCTTGTCCTGGGCATAGCCGCTGTGGGGGTACCCTTGAGGTCACCATCCTCAGGAATGGCCACACCATGAGGGGTAATACATGGGGTTGGAAGTCCTGCAGAGGAGTGTGTGCTGGTGCCAAGGATGAGCTGGGGTGAAGCAACTGCTGCAGTGATAAAAAATAAAAATTGAATTAGGTATTAATTCATGGAACAGAAAAAATTCATATATAAAAAGCTTATTTCTTTCCGAACTGTCTGCTTTTTCAATGCCTTTCAATATAATGCCTGGTTCCTACCCTTGTTGCTGTTTATATTCAGTTTCTTCACTGCAGATACATTTGATTCTGAGCAGCTGACCTACAGTACTGGGTTATTATCAACCAGTGATCATTGGTGGCTGCTGGAATAATGTAACAGGGTACTGTGTTCCATCAGTTTTCTATAGATGATGGTGGCCAGATAATCTCCTTTTTTATATATTGTCCCAAAGTCCCAAAAATCTACAGGTTATAAATCCTTAGACGTGGTAGAATGCAAATTGGAATCAACAGAACTGATGTATTCAAAAAACTCTCTAAGGATCTTGGGACGTCCGTCCCATACAAGGAGACAATCATCAATGTATCTTTTCTAGAGAACTGCATGTTTCTGATATGATTCAATTGTGTATATATAGCTTTCTTCCCACCACTTATATAGATTCATCAAACCAAATGCAAATGTAATGCCCATGGCTGTATCTTTGCATTGCACAGCCAAATCAGCCATATCCACTAGAAATTGCATACTGGGTTCCCTGGGTTCCTCATGGCCATCCAGTAAATGTGTGAGAGCTACTAGATCCCCCCTCATGGGGTATATTAGAACCCTACCGGGTCAAAATGTTGCACGGTCTACAGCGTACAACTTGACGGCGAGGTAGGAACAACGCAGTAGGTAAGAGCAAGAGGGTGCAAAATCATGAAAGAAATTATGCACATTAGTGCACCCTCTCACTCTTCCTAGTGCAGGATAAGAATCCTGCTGGGACAGGGGTCCACCGAGCAGCTGTCGTGGCTTAATGGGATGAGCCACTGGCAGCAAGGGAGGCAAGCAGTATGTTTGGGATCTGGTTTTGATTCCCGGTCCCAGATGCATGGAATTTTTTTTTTTTTGCACTTTGTGTGATATTAAGTGTTAACCCTCCCGGAGTTAGTTATATTAGTTGGGGTTCAAGGGTGCAACCCCTGTATTATGGGTAAAAGCGGGGTGGAGCCCCACACAAAACAAGAGTTATGCCATTTGCAGTATATCGCGCTGTATTGGCAGTGCATTATATTTCAATGCCATAATATCTTGCAACATTATGACCCCATGCCTATTAGAATACAGACTCTCTATGTCAGACATTACAAGAATGGTATCTGCAGTGACTGCGACATTCTGAAGTGCTCATGTAGTATTACCACTGTCTAGTAAATATGATGGAAGTTGGCTAATGAGCAGTCATAAAAAACAATTCACATATTGTGGAAAAGATTCCATGCCGGAACCTGTGCTAAAAACTATTGGTCTTCCAGGCAGTGTAACAGAATCTTTGTGAAGTTTGGGCTTCTACTGCTACTTGGTACTGGCTCATCCTCTGCATTGCTATCTGAATCGATGTCATCACATTCATTGGTGCCTGTTTGGTCATTTGTGGCAAGTACAGCATTAACAATCTACGAGTCAGATAGCCGTTCATCTGTCCGTACAGTGTTATTTTGTGTAAGCCACTGGTCGATAATTGACTCGGCAGTAGTCTGAGTCTGATCTGAAAACAAATTCAGTGTGGTTGCCATTGCTGCAATTTCAGCCATGTCATTGGTGTCCGGGTCATCTTCATCGACTTCAGATGGGTTCTCCAAAGCGGGACCAAGTGCTGCCATCCAGGAGTGCACAATAGTGCACATGTTGTTACATTCTCCCAAGCTTCTCCAGTTAGCTGTGCCACATTTAAAAGGTTCAACTTCTTTAAAAAGTTGGTAACACTTGTAGCTGAGCCTGCAGCCACCAAGTTCCCTAGCAGTCTTTTTCTGTACAACTTCTTGAATGTTGCTATGATACCACTATCTAATTGCTGTATCCTCAAAGTTGTATTTTTTGGCAAGAACATTTTTTGAACTTGCCATCACGGGAATGAAGCTCAACTTCTGGTGGGTGAGCTGTGCATTGTCCATTAAAAGCAATGCTTTTGATGGTAACTTTTGATGCCACAAATGAGCTCTAACTGATGGGACAAAAGTCTGACAGAACCAGGCTCTGAAAATATCAGAGGTCATCCAGATATTATGGCTGCTTGCATATTCCACTGGTAATGCCTGCATGTTGCAATGATGGAAGCAACAAGGGTTTTTATACTTCTCTATAAAAAGGGGCTTCAACTTCTGCATGCCACTAGCATTGCAGCACAGTATCAGAGTGACTCTGTCTTTACTGACCTTAAAGCCCTTGCTAGTACTGGTCTCTGAACGACTTACCAGGGTAACATCGGGAAGGCACTGCCAGAACAGACCAGTTTCATCACAGTTGTAGATCTGTTCTGACAGGTACCCCCCATCATGAATGATCTCTTTCAGCTTCAGCAGAAACTTCATGGCTGTGACATCGTCACATGATTACCGCTCCCCTGTAACACAGACCCTTCTTATGCCATGGCACCTTTGAAAGTGCCAGAGCCAGCCAGTGGAGGATTTCAATTTGTAATCTGTGCTGTGAATCTCCTTTGCAAAATGTTCTGCTTTTTCCCGGACAATAGATCTGGGTACAGGGACACCAAAGGAATGCTGCTGTCTAAACCAGATCCGTGTTGCCTTATCCACCTCTTCCTCATCAGCTCATCGTAGTTTTGTTTTGTTTTAGAGCATTCCCTTCAGAACACTCAGCTACAAACTGCCTCTCCAGCACTGCCAGTTTTGTGTCAATGGTATAGCAGGATCGCTTCATGATGACAGCTCAGTCTACAGTGTTTGAGTTAAGGCACCTTTTAACTCGTCAGGGGTGACAACTGATATGAACAGCAGGTAAGAGCCTGCAAATCAGTGGGTGCCAGGGAAATTTACAAGGGGTGCATGAAAGAGGACTGTACAGTCCAATATTTTACAGTGGGTGTTTAGCCACAGGAGTCAGGGAAATTTACAAGCAGTGCATGATCAAGGCCAGTAATTTTTTTTAAGTTGGTGAAATGCATTGTTTGTGTTTAACACACGGCACCCAAGGGCGATGTTCGTAATAGCTGATCATTCGCTATAATGAGGTTCGTTATAGCGAGGGATCGCTGTACTGTAGTGGGTGTGACGATTTGGCCACTTCATATTTCTCTGCAATTTTTTTATATTTAATGTCCAAAAGGCCAGGATCTAAGGTCTGTTGAAAAAATGCCCATTTTACTGCAAGGGTACTTGGAAAGAGTTGATGTGTATTTCAGTGTCTGATATCTCCCCTTTGCCTAGGACAAAGACTTGCTCGGAGGTAAACATGAGTTAAATTTAAATAGGGGATTGAAATTTCCTGGTAGCTGATCAAAGAGGAAGATTCCACAAATGACAGGAGGTGGAAGGGCCATCTTCTTTGTTTTAAAACTTTAAATTTCAAAGAGAAATGGTTTTAGAGCAGGGGTTCTGCAGACACTCAGTCTAGGAAGCTATTGTTAATTTCACTACCAACTGCCAGTCTATTTCCATTTTAATAGTGTCAGGAAGGTAGTGTAGAGCAAAACCAGCCAGGTAGGTGGAACTGGGGAAAATCAAACTACTAATAATTTTGGTTCGCTTGCAACTTTGGAAAGAGCAAGAGAGACTCCTGCTGGCCTAGAGATGAACAGCTGGACCTGGAAATATTAAGGCCACTAGCCAATCATGGGCCAGTTTTGCAGACTACAGAAATGGCTATATAAGCCTTCTAAATCAGAGACTCTGGGCAGAAGCCAAATTTCCTGACATCTGAAAACTGCCAGATACACTGAAGACCACTGCAAGAAAAGCTGGGACTCTGAGACACAGCAGAGAGAAAGACAGACTTTGCAAAACTCACTTATTTTTGGGACTCTGATTCTCTACAGAAAAGGTAGAAATTATCCAGTTAATTCACTGGTTTGTTCTGGAGGTATTTTCCAACTTTTTAGGGCTGTGGGCTGAGTCTACAGCCATTTTGGGATTGCTCAGTAGCTCTAAAAATGGCTGATCATGGAACCTTCCATTAGACTTTTGGAAGTATCCTTCCAAAAGTCCAATGGAGCTTGAAACCCTTCATCATGATTGGCTGCTATGGAATAACAGCTGCACTATTTTGGCTGTTACTTCTTCATTCCAGGGCATGAACTGCACACGTGCGACTCACAGTTCTGCTAGCACTGCCATGTTGTGAATGGCAAAATGCCATTCACTGCAACTGCGCATGCACGAGTGCCATGCATGTGCAGTTGCAGAACCGTCGCCAGAACTGGCAACAAGGAAAACACACCATCAGGGTCCCCAATCCCTGTGTCAGCATTATGTAACCCTCCTACTCATGTGGCACACTGAGAGTCCACCCCAGTGTGCCCAAATGTATTTTTCCCCTGCCGACATCAGGGTGCCCAATCCCTGTGTTGGCATCATGTACCCACTCACCCCCCACTCATGTGGCACACTGGAAGCCCACACTAGTGTGCCCAAATGTCTGTGTTTTGGGGGGGGCTGTAAATAAAGAAAACAGTTCCCCGACTTGTTGTTTTATCTGTAAAAAAGAAAACAGTCCCTCGTCATTGCCAGAGTCCCCCTCCCACTGATCACCTACCTTCCTGCACCCCCAGTTAACCCATACTTACCTCCGGAGGTTGTTGCTGTCATCTTCTCTGGACCAGGACACATCTGCACTCTTCAAAGATGATCCGCAAACTGAAGAATCAAAGGTAAGCATGCTATAATGCCATTCAGTGGGGTTTTCAACTTATGTTGATAAATAAGCCCATTTTTTTGAATTTTGGACCCAAATTTTAACATTGTAGTTCTTGGGATCCCACCTTGTGAAAGCTTTCACTGTCATTTTGTTACTCCGTCCCGAAAGGTGATTTTGTGGTCATTGCGCGGGATCACCTTTCGAGACCGAGTCACGAAATGACAGTGGCACTGTTCATGAAGTGGGGTCCCAAAAAGCCGTGTTGAAAATTTGGTGAAACATTCCAAAATGACTGCGATGATGAAGGCATGTATGTTTCACACGCACCTAACTTTGCTAATTTTAATATTTTCCTCCACATTTTCAACATTGACATTTTTACACATCTCCTTTTAACAGTACAGCTGTCATTTATCACATCCTGCCAGAAATGTGTTTTCACACCTTTGGCACAGAATGGCATGGTCACTCTGTGAAAATCACCTTTCGGGACAAGTGAACAAAATGACACTGGCAATCTTCATGAGGAGGGTTCCCAAAAAGGCCATGTTGAAAATCTGGTGCAACACCTCCAAAAAATGACCAGGTTACACTTGGACATGCAATAATTTCTACGCACACGTGTAACTTTGCACACTTGGCAGCTCGTCACAGCCCTATCGGCTCTGGCCAGAATTTGTTTTTTGTACTTATCCTGTAACCAAATATCTAAATCATTTGTCTGCATGTTTGTATGATAATTATTTAAGTAATCAGTAAAAGCTCTTGATTTTATTTTTAAAGTACTACCTCCTGGGAGTGATTTTGTTGTGCGTGAGGGTTTTGGGAAGGTTTATTCAAACTGTATCATGCCTGTTTAGTGCTAAGGTGCCACAGGCTATTGAAACTAGGATCCTGGAAGGGAATCTGGGGCCCTACAGTAGGGTAAAATACACAAGGTCTCCGGAGAGGGTCTGAGGGGTTTGAATCAGGTTCCTGCACCCCTGTGGTAGAAGACACAATCAAGGTTATGAGAGAAGCCCTGGAGAGCTCTTAAAGCCTGGGTTTTCCCCCCAGTGCAGCAACCAAAGAAGATTCTCATCTGGCTACAGACGCGAGACTGTATTTTACTAATAATCAGAGAGAGGAAGTCCTGGGCCCTCTTGGTGAGTGTTCATTTGTGAAATCAGTGAGCACTCTAAAAGGACATGAGGAGGGTATTTCCTGAACCCCTGTCATGGGTTGCACTTAGGGAAGGGCACTGTGAACTCAGTGGACCTGGCCCCCAGGAGTGGGTTCATGACAGTGGGAAACACTCATGGCATGCTGATGGTAATTCTTTTATGTTTTGAATACAGTTCTGTCACCACTTTTGTACTCAGCACTTTATTGACAGATGTTACATGATCACTTTGCACACTGATTGCACCTTGAATAAAGTTTATATGAGTGACAATAAGCTGTTTTTGTTTTCAGTTGTAAAACAGTCTGCTTGTAGTACAGTGCTGCAGGGTTTTGGAACTTGTTTCCATTGCTTGACTAGAGAAAAATCATAGCCAGGTGCTACAGGAGTACTTGAGCAATGGGAATCTGGCAAGGAAGTGCAAGATGAAGGGGAAGGATACCACTATACAGGATACTTTGCTTCAGTGGTTTGAACATGCAAGAGCCTCAGACATGCCAGTTTTTGGGCCTCTGTTCCAGGAAAAGGCTATGAAATTGGCTAAGGCGATGGGTAAAAATAACTTTGAGCCAATCAATGGCTGTTTTTACTGATTCAAGATACAGCACAACATTATTTTTAAATGAACCCATGAACCCATGGTGAGAAGAAGGAAGTGGACACCAACGCTGCTGATCGCTGGGTACAGTCAGTGTTGCCACAGATCCTGTTTGAGTTCTCCACTGATTGCATCTACAATGCAGACAAAACAGGGATTTTTTTACAGGGCCACACCAGATGGTACTCTGACTTTTAATTGATAAAGCATACCAGGCAGCAAGAAATCTAAAGGCCATCTCATGATCATAACCTGTGCAAATATGAACGACCTCCACAAATGCAAACAGCTGGTCATCAGTAAGGGCCACAACCCAATGTGATTTAAGCGGGATAATTCACAGCATCTTCCAGTTACTTACCATGCAAATTAGAATGCACGGATGACCATGGAATTGTTTAGTGAGTGGACCAAGGAGTTTTAACAAACATATGCAGAGAAAATGCAGAAAGGCAGTTCTACTTGTTGACAACTGCACTGCTCCCCTGACTTTGACCTCTCACATGTCTGGCTTATTTTCCCTCCTACCCAACACCACCTCCTTAATCCAGAGAGTGGATCAAGGAATAATCATGAACCTCCAGAGCATTTGTTTACAGATGCTGCATGCTAAATACTGTAGTTACAGCTTTCATTGATGGGCCAATGGTCTCAGCAATAGACTACACCAAAAACTATACTAGGTACTATAGTAGGTTTTGTAGACAAGCAGAAGGCTGAAGGCCCATAGTGCATCTCCCACACTAGCGGGGCATATGCGCCCAATTGGACTCTAGTAGATGTTTATCTAGTCTTCCTTTAATGGTCTGGAAGGTATTTGCCTCTATCACCTCTCTTGGGAGTCTGTCAACAATGGTATAATCCTTTGCGGAGAATGTGATCTCCTTAAATTCATTCTTGCATAGGTCAGTTTTAGCTGATGTTTGTGAATTCTTAGACTTTCTAGCCTATTTGTGGGTATTAGCCCCAAACTTTCCTCCAGCTCAGTCTTTTGAAATTCTATACATTTGTAAAAGGTCCCCTCTGGCATGTCTCAGTTCCAGTGGGTACAGATTAAGCTTCTGCAGTCTTGATTTGTAAGCCTCCTTTCCCATACCATCTACCATCTTAGTCATTACACTTTCCAAGGAGTTTATATCCCTCCTTAGATGGGGGGCTCCAAAGGGGAGTACAATAGTCATAGTGTGATCTAACGAATGCTCTGTAGAGCAACATCAGACAGGCCCTGTTCCTAGATACAAACGCTTTTCTTACACATCCTATTATTCTGTTGGCTTTGTTGGTAACTTCGATGCAATGTGTACTAAAAGACAAATATTGTTTACTAATATTCCTAGGTCTTTTTCTCTATCAGTTACTCTTAAACTTGTACCATTTGATGTATAACCGTTCTGGTTGTTGTTTTTGCCCAAATGCATCACAACACACTTCTCAATGTTGAACTGCATGCCATTTAGTGTAGTCCACTCTTCCAGCCTATTTAAGTCCTGCTGCATGGATGTCACCTGTTCCTCAATTCCTTACCTCAGCTCCAAGTTTAGTACTGTCTGCGAACTTAATGTAAAAATTCTTCACCTCCCTGTTCATAAACATTGAAAAGAGTACTGGCCCCAACACCGAGCCCTAGGGCACTCCACTAGTCACTCTACCACTCTCAGACATATGTCCCTTAATACGAACTCTTGGAATTCTGTCTTGCAGCCAACAATTGACCCACCTGAGTAACTTTGTATTAATACCTTTTTGGCCCATCTTTTATACAAGGGTTCGATGTGGAACCGTAGTCTAAGTAGATCATGTTGACTGTTTTTTTGTTGTCTAAGGAATTACTAGCTTTTTCATTGAAGACCAGAGTGTTGATCAAACAAAATCTATGCCTCCTGAAACCATGCTGCGTCGTGTCTCTTTGATTGGTACTGTCTATTTCTGTTAGTGATTGATGCACTCCACATGTTACACTAAGCATGGTCCAAAAAAAGGTGCTGACCATAAAAAACTGCTTTAAAAAAGCAGGTTCTCTTAAGGAGACTGATGATGTATCTGAGATATCTGTATCTGAGGAAATTGAAGAGACTCACCACACCAGAATCCATGCCACACAATATTTTTGACATTTTCATGGCCACAGACTATAACCTGCAGTGCACAGGTTTACTGATCAATGAAGAGATTATAGCAGCAGTTGGTGAAGGAGAAGCAGATTAGAGGACAACAGCAATGGTGAAGAGGCACCCCCAGCTGCCCTAACATCAAAAGATATTTGTCCAAATCCACTGCTACATCAAGCATAATGTCAGCACAGAAGATGACTATAGAGCTTTTAATGAGCTCAAGAATGTCTATACCGGAGTGGCAAAGGAGAGTCTGTGTCAATCAACACTCACTGACTGCTTTAAACAAATGTCATCACCCACTTCACCAATACATTAGAAGAACAGGATACAGTAATGTTGAAGAATGCGTTTTTAACAGTTGAGATCCAAAAGCAAATGATTTGATACCTTTTAATGGACCAACATAGATGTAACAACAAGAACAAAGTACTCTAGCTTTCGGACCAACCAGTCCTTCAGAAGCGTAAACAGAAGTGTTTTTAACAGTTGGAAACAAACAAAGTTGAGCACAAGCATGTTATTCTCGCCACTGCACAGTACCCAAATACAAGTCTCCCCCACCTCTGACCTACCTATCACATTCAGCATCAAAGCATCAAAAGCACCACCTACAACAAAATAAATAACAGAAATAAGTTATAAACCATAGTCATGTCATATAAAGTCATATTCATATCCTTTTATAAACAAACCTCCCTCCTGCAACATCATCCTGTGTTATTCATTCTTCGATGCACTCTACAGACATGAACAGGATGATAATACCATATAAAACAGCTAATATTGCATAATAGCATAACCCACTTAAATGCATAAACCGTGGAGGTCCCAAGGCTATGTGTTTCAGTGAGTTTGACTGTACTACTCCCTTGTGTAACTACTACATTCTGAAATCTGTCCCAGCTGTGCTTAAACCCATTAATGGTTTTTGTGCTCATCACCTCTGCTAGCAGACTGCTCCATGCCTCAATGACTCTGTGAAAAAAAAAACTTTCTCACATCCCTCCTGACACCCCCACCAGCTTCCAATCATGTTCTCATGTTCTAGATTCTTTACTCCTGTTGAATAGTTCCTCATAGTTCACCTTGTTAATTCCTTTCAGAAACTTGAAGGTCTCTATCTTATCACCTCTGGAAATGAACTTTGGCTCAGTGTGCCTTTGTTGATCATCGATTTTCAAATAAATACATATAGTCAATAAATATCACCCCTGTCTTGTTTGACCTTGAGAGAGTACAAGTCCAGTGCCCTAGGCCAATCCTAGTATAATCTGCCCTACTGGCCCCAAGTTATTTTACCCTATGCTGCACTCCAGCCGGTCCTTGTCTTTCCTTAGGTAAAGACTCTAGAGCTGGAATTTATAGAGAGGCAGTAATATCTCTTTCCTCCTGCTGTCAAACCCCTCCTGAAACACCCCATCATCCTGTTTGCCTTATTGTAGGTCTTGTTACACTGGCTAGATTGTTTAAGGGGGTCACCTATGATGACTCCAAGGTCCCTTTCCGCCAAAGTAGTGCCCAGCTTAGCCCCTCCCATTCAGTACTCTATTCTGGGATTCTTGTTCCCTATCTACAACACCTTGCACTTTTTGACATTGAATTTCAGCTGCAAAATCTTGACCACCTCTCCAACTTTTTCAGGTCCTTCTGCATCTCCCTTCCCCCTCCTCACTGTCTACCCTACCAAGAGCTTAGTGACATCTGCAAAGAGATACATCTTGCCCTGAATTCCTTCTTCTACACTGCTGATGTACGTATTGAAGAGGAGTGGACCCAGGACTGATCCCTGTTGCACCCAACTAGTGACCTCTTCCTTTTCAGATCTGACTCTGTTTAGCAGTGGCCTCTGCTGTTTCCCTTTCAAGAAGCTTCTAATCTATCTAACTATATTCTTTGCTGCACACAGATTCTCTAGCTTCTTCAACAGCCTTCTGTGAGGCATCAAGTCAAATGCCTTGCTGAAGTCAAAATAGAGTAAATCCACTGCATGGCACTTATCCACTGTCCTAGTTACCGAGTCAAAGAATGCTATCCGGTTATCTGACATGACCTCCCTGCTGTGAACTTATGCTGTTTACTATCCTGGAGTCCATTTTTCACTAGGTAGTCCACAAGGTCCCCTTTGACTAGTGTCTCCATTGGTTTACCTACAACAGAAGTGAGACTGACAGGTCAGTAGTTGCCTGGCTGCTCTTTGTTACCCTTCCCACCCTTGAGGAGCAAAACAATGTCTGCTACCCTTCAGTTTTTTGGAACCACCTCTGTCTGAATAGAGCTATTGAATAGCCCTACCTGGGGTTCAGCTAATTCCAATGTCAATTCCTTGTGTGCCCTCAGATGCAGCCCGTCTGTCCCTGGGGCTTTATCTACCTTAAAGAGCAACTGACACCTTCTGGCCAAAAGTGCTACATTGCAGAATTAGAATAAGCATATCCCCAGTAAATCTCATGCCAAAAAGTAGATTTCCATGTTACTTCATTTTAAGGTTATTAACCATTTTGTAACCCTGATTTCACTACCTGTTCAAAAAACCCTGTTTCAGTGAAGAGCTGCTGCTGATGTCATCTAGGGACCACCCAGTCTAGTATTCCCTGTCAGTAAGCTTTTAGGACCTGTTTCTCGAAAGCTGTAAAGATCATGTGCAATGGTTTTCACAAGTAAAGCAGGCAGCATGAGTCAGTAAACATTGCTTTAACAATGTTTCAGGTTTTGTAACAAAGCTGACAATATTTTGTCTGGGTGCCTTTTTGTTGTGATTCTTTTTTCCTGTGTTGCTGGATGCTGGGTCATAGCACACTGTTGTGAGGTTTGCAGATTGAATACATTTCTGATGTGGTGAAAGGCTGAGATCATTCACACCTACCATTCAATTGAAGTGATTTGTAAGAATGGCACTTTAAAACAATGATCCTATCTCCTTGTCAGTGGGGGTGGGGCAGACTCATCTATGTTTTACTCTACATTACAATGACCATTTTATCAGATCTAACACTTCCACCCCTAGTAGGAATTAGCACATATAAGGCCCCTATTAAAACTTATTGTAAAGCAGACACTGACAAACAGCAATAAAGTTACCAACATTACAATACCAGCAGCAGTACAACTTCCTAACAGGCACAGTAGAGTAGCACTCCAAATGGCTTTAGCAGCCTGGAGGCATGTTAACTCAGCATCCAGCAACCCTGGAGAAATGCACCATACCCAAGAAGCATTAAATAATACAATTTTGTCAACTTTGTTATAAAACCTGAAACATATGTAGTTAGTATAGCAGTGTTTACTGACTGGTGCTGCCTGTTTTACTTGTGAAAACCATTGCACGTTATCTTTACAACTTTGGAGAAACAGGTCCAATAAGCTTGCTGACAAGGAATACTAGACTGTGAGGTCCCTAGATAACATCATCAGCAGCTCTTCACTGACACCTGCTTTTATTGCACATGTAGTGCAATCAGGGTTACAAAATGGCTAAAAACTTTAAAATGAAGTAACATAAAAATCTTGTTTTTGGTATGAGATTTACTGGGGTATGCTTATTTAGATTATGCAATGTATCACTTTTGGCATCAGCGGCTCTTTAAAAGCTTAAAGTGGCAATTGTAACATTAAATATAGACAACAAAAAATTATTCAAAGTACTAATTTTAATAAAGGTACTAGTTACACTTTAAGTATTGGTTAATTGCACTGTAGTGCACTGCAATTGCAATGCAGTTGCATGCAACAAACATGTAACTACAGTGAATAAGGTCTGTAAAGTGTGAAATAATTATGTTTAAAGTGCAATATTCTGTAGCTGGATTCAAACCACTGATCCTTTGCCTGCTTAGCAAATGTACATTCAGTGATAGAGACAGATAGATAGCTAGATAGATAGAGTTTTAATTTTTATAGAAGAACAACTCATTAGTGACAAACCCTATTGTCAACAAATGCCCTGTACAGTGTAAAAACATTTAACAGTGATTCACATGTATTACAAATACAATTAATACACAACATAGAGGATACTGTATGGTCAACTATTGGTAACAAGCATATGTAGCCATTGAGAGGTTGCCATGGAAACTGTTTAAACCTCGAGAGCAAAGCTCAAGAGGTTTTTGGTTGACATGGCTACCTCGACATGGCAACACATGCTTTGTTGCTGATAGTGGACCATACATTATCTTTTATAGTGTATGGTCCACATAAACATAACAAATGAGTCAGTTATATTTGAAATAAAGCAGCAGGATCCTTACTTTTCTGGGTTTTTTTTATCACCGCTGCTCTCTTCTGGGTCTAGCACTCACCATTGCGGCCAGTTCAGGAAGACTGAAGGTTCATGTAACGCGCATGCACAAATGCTCCATGTTGTTGTATGATCAGTGTGATGTACTCATGATGGTACAACAACATCATGATGTCACATCAATAGTATAACAGTGATGTGAATCAATCACATTTAGGTAATAATTACATTCTACCATACATTATAAACATATTTATTTATTTATTGAATTTTGTTGACCCGGTAAGCCCACTGGGCCTAGAAGTCCCTTTTTCAGGGGCGACCGGGGGGAGTGGGGATACAGATGGTAAGCAACTGAAATTGAACCAGATTAAGCTGTTGGTGGTATTTTTAGTGAATGGGAGAAATTTGGCCAGGACACCAGGGAAATTCCCCTACTGTTTTTTGATGAGTGCCATGGGATCTTTAGCATCCACCTGAACTACCACCAATCCAAGCAGATGGGACCTCAGTTTAACATCTCATACGAAAGAAGAATTACATAACATTAGCATTAAAATGTCATGTATAGCAATCACATGATTTGTGCAATAATTTCTTAGGAGCAGTCTGGAATTCACTGAGGGAATCTTTAGCCTTTATGTCACTGTGCAATTTATTCCAAGATTTTGCAGCGCACATCTGTAATGTCATATTCCTATATTTATTGTGCATTCAAACATCTGTAATGTCATATTCCTATATATATTTTGCACATGTATATAGGGCACACTCCAATCTTTTGCTCTTAATTGGTATCTTTCATTTTAGGGAATACTGGTTATTATATTATTTCTTAGGGGATGAGCACATTTTGATTTTAGCAGTTTAAAACACCACATCAGCCAACTGTACTCTCTCTTAAGTGTGCCACAGAGCTACAGGTAAGTGAGTTGCAGTTCTATGATGGAGAGGTTATATCACATCCTGCAAAACAGGGGACTGAGAATTTAATCCCAGAAGGCAATTCACTTTCACAAGTTGCTGTTCTTAGCTAAATGTACTTCTCATATAATTTACTATTTCAACTTTACACCATCAAGAATCACCATTCAAGTGAGTTTCCATTTTACAAGAAAACAATTGAAACAAATATTTAAGTCCCTGCTAGGATCTGAATTGCTGCTCTGTTACCTCCTAAGCAAATACACATTCAGTGTGCCACTGAGCTGCAAGTAAGCAGGTTAAAATTACGATGGTATAGAAGTTATGTTACAATCTGCAAAACAGGCAACTGGGGATCTAATCCCAGCAGGTGATTTACCTTCACAAATTATTGTTATTAGCTTAATTTACTTCTCATATATTTACTAGTCCAGCTCCACACCACCATGAATCACAACTCAAGTGAGATTCCATCTTACAAAACAATTTGAAGAAAATATTTAAGTCCAGATCTGGATTTGAACTGTGTCTACCTGTATTTAAAGCACTGATTCTTTGCTTGCTAAGCAAACATACACATTCATTAATCCACAGCACTACAAGTAAGTGAGTTGCAGTTTCTATGATGTAGAGGTTATGTCACATCCTGCAAAACAGGGGACTGGGGATGTAATCCCACCAGGCAACTTAGCTTTACAAGTTGTTGTTCTTAGCTCAATTTACTTCTCATAGTTATTATTCCAACTCCACACCAGCATGAATCACCACTTAAGTGAGTTTCCATCTTACAAATCAACATTTGAAAAAAAAAATTTTTAAATCCCTGCTCAGATTTGATACACTGATTCTTTGCTTACTAAGCAAACACACATTCAGATTGCCACTGAACTGCAGGTACATGAGTTGCAGTTCCTGTGATATAGATGCTATGTTGTTTGTTTGTTTAAAAGTTTATTTTTATACAGGTTGATTTGTTGGAGAATTAAATCCCCATTTACAACAAATTCGTGTGGCACATAATTACAGTAACAAAACAAAATAATAAGTAGGTACATACAATGCAAGGATTACATACAATCTAAAAACAGTTACAACAAACATTCAGGTAATCACCCAATTTAAGTTGAAATATTTGCAAATCAGAAATCTCAGTAATTTGAAAAGATAATTCATTCCAAGTCTTTACTAGACTATTCTGGAGAATTATATCCCCCATCCGATTTATAATTCGGATCATAGGCAATTTCCCAGATGTTTTCCTTAACCTATCTGAGTATGTCAAATTTGAATTCAAACATGTTAGATGACTTAATGGATGTAATATTTTGTTCTTGGGATAAATTAAACCATGACATATCACTGACCATAAGTACTTTCTACTTGCTATCAGGTGTAGCCAATCAAGTTCTTGGTAAACCAAGCATCAATGAGCCCGGTATTTATTCTGTAATATGTAATTCCCCATTCTATAATAAGTCTAATCTAATTTATTCAGAAATTTCTGGTAGGAGTGCATATATAATGGAAATCCATAATCGAGTACAGGCAACAACAATTGTTTTACTAGTCTAGTTTTAATTTCCCTAGTCAGGCATCCTGACAGCCTTCTTAAGGCTCCCAATCTTTGATTCACATTTTTTATCTGTAATAAAATGTGTTCAGAAAAGGAAAAGTGGTAACCAACAAGAACCCTCAGATATTTATAAGTAGATACCATCTGAACCTTGGTCCCATCTAGAAACTTAATCTGTAAATCTGTAAAATCATTTTTTACATGTGATCCCACAGAAAAGACCATACTCTGCATCTTTCCAGTACTCATTAAAAGACTGAGTCTCTCATCCAAATCTCAATATTAAAGAAATTTGTTTGGAGCCGCTGTCTCAGGTCTCCAGGATCATCTGCAGATGCAACCAGTACAATATAATCTGCATAAAGTCTGGCATCTGTACTAGCTATTTGAGTTACAAGGCTATTTATATAGATGTTAAATAACACAGGGCCCAAAATAGAGCCCTGAGGTACACCTCGAAATAGATCCAGGAGACCTGAGACAGCAGCACCACAGACCATCCTTTGCCTATGATTAGATAAATAAGATCTAAACCATTGCAGAGACTCCTGTTGTATCCCAATATCCAGCAATCTATGCAAAAGGGATTTGTGGTGTACCAAGTCAAAGGCTTTACTTAGGTCCACAAACACCACCACAGTGTACCTACCCTGGTTTTGCGATGTTGCCACCAAATCTCCAAAGTCAAGTAGGGCAGTGTTTGTGGACCTACCCTCTCTGAACCCAAATTGGTACTTAGTTAGTATCCCTTCTTGATCAAGATAATGTCCAAGCTGATAATTTATAAATTTTTCCAAAATCTTTGATAGAATCGGTAGCAAGGTGATAGGCCTATAGTTAGAGGGAGCTGTATGGTCTCCACCACTGTGTATGGGAACAATTTTTCCCATTTTCCACTGTTCAGGTACAGAGGAAGATTGTGGACTCCAATTAGAGAGATATGTAATTATTGGGGCTATTATATTGAAACCTGACTTCAAAAATCTGGAATCAAAACCATCTATCCCTGCTCTCTTTGATACTTTCAGATTTTTTAATTCTTTGGCTACGTCCTGTACATCAATATTTTTTAGTTTAAATCCCTTATTATTAACTGTAGAAATAACAGAATGTGTATGTCTAGAATCAACCATTCCTAATTTTGGTATTTCCAAGTCTGGTAAGTCCTTAAAATAGTGATTTAGCAGGTCAGCTACCTCTAAAGGATTGTCTATCAACTTTTCTCCTAGTACTGAATTAATAGGATTTTTAGACTTTGCTGGATTTTTTAGGTCAGAAATATTCTTCCAAAATTTGTTTGGGTCTTGCAACTTACCAAAAGAATTCTGATAAAATCTTTTTTTGGCTAAAGCTACCATTCGTTTACATTTATTCCGTCAACATTTAAAGGAATCCCAATCTTCCACTAATCTTGTTCCCTTCACTTTTTTCCATATTCTGTTCCTAATGCATAGCTAAGTTTTCAATTTCTCACTAAGCCATGGTAATTTTTTAATATTGTTACTCTTTTTTACTTTTGAAGCATGAATTTGGACAATTTCCAAAAAAGAATCCTTAAATTCTTGGGTAGCCAGATTTAAATCAGGAATAAAAAATACCCTTGACCAATCAACATTTCTAAGACTATCCCTAAAAGATGATACATTAAATCTTCTCAGATCACGTACCCAGAAGTTATGGTTTCCACTTCCCCAAACTTTTTGTAAGGATAGAACACATTGGATTGGGTTATGGTTCCCCAGGTTTAAAGGAAGAACTTTGCAGCCCTCAACCTTCAAATCTTGTGAAACAAAAAACAAGTCTAATATAGAACCAGTAGTTCTGTTATTAAGGCTTCTTGTTGGTTGATGAATTAATTGTTGAAGTCCCAGTACTTCCAAACTTGTTTTAAGTTTATTTCCTCTGGTATGTCCCCAATCTGCATTGAAATCTCCAGTTAGCAACACACTCTGGTCTTTTAATATTTCCAATAAAATGTCAATCAAGACATCAGATGTACTTATTTTGGTCTTAGGAGGAGCATAAAAAACTCCCACTATCAATTTTGATTTTAACAACTCTATGACCAGTCAATCCCTTCCACATTTTTAGCGAGTAATGGTTGGTATGGGCCTAAAGTATTTTTTATATAAAGCAATACACCCCTCCCCTTTTCCCCCTATCCTGCCTTATCAATCTGTAACCTGAAAAATCTACCTCCTCATGGGAAATACCAAAATGGAGCCAAGTCTCGGAAATGGCCAAAATATCGTGAGACATTCCAGTAACCCAGACTCTATATTCATCTATTTTGTGTACAAGACTTCGGGCATTTTCATGGGCAATTGTTATCCCATCTTGTTGTTTAGGCCCTGGTTTTTTTTCCACATCTCCACACTGTATTACTAGGACAGAACAGAACAAGCTCATAGTTTTACAATTCACCAAGTCAAATGTTCCTTTTTCAATTTTTAAGGTCTTAATTGTAATTTCATTAAGTCTGTAAACATATTAATAATAATAATAATAATAATTTTTATTTATAAGGCGCCTTTCAATTGTCAGGGCACTGTACATAAATAACAAATTAAAACAGTTAAAATCATTAAAAGAGATTCAACTAGATCAGGACAATTAATTTAGTCAATATTCTAAAAATGCAGTTTCCCACAAAAAAGTCTTCAAACCTCTCTTGAAACCCTCCACAGATGTGCACTCCCATCACCGACAGGGTAGAGAGTTCCAAAGGGTGGGAGCCACATACGAAAAAGCCACAGCACCTGAGGATTTCAAATTCACCCTTGGAACTTCTAGCAATCCCTCGTCGGCTGAGCGGAGTGATCGATCAGGGTGATAAGGAACCAGAAGTTCTTTCAGATAGACTGGGCCCAGATCGTGTAGGGGTTTGAAAGTCAGCAATCCAACTTTAAAGGTGATCCGCCACCGAATTGGCAGCCAGTGCAGTTCGCGCAGCACCGGAGTAATGTGACAGGATCTACTAGAACCCATCAAAAGCCAGGCTGCAGCATTCTGCACTAGCTGCAGGTGACGGATTTCAACCCCAGAAAGCTCTAGATAAAGGGAGTTGCAATAATCCAAGTGCAAGGACAAGAAGACATGGACTAAAGTTGGCAGGTTGGCAGACGGAACAAGATGCAGAATCCTGGTGATGTTGCTAAAATTAATAAAAGGAAGTCTTGACGACTGCTGTCACCTGTGAATGCAGTGTCAGCCTGTCATCAAGAACTACCCCCAGGTTCTGCACCCGTTCAGAGGCCGGGAGAGAAACGCCTCCAAGAAAAATTCTGGAAGATACACCATCACCCGACCTCCCTATCTGTCAACCTGGGTCCACAACCAGTACCTCAGTCCTATCAGAGTTCAACCTCAGCCAGCTAGAATTCATCCACTTCTGGATTTCTTTTAGACAGCTATTAAAGACCAAGAGAGCTCCCTCCTGGTCGGGGGCCAAAGAAAGGTAGAGCTGGGTATCATCTGCATAACAGTGAAACCTCAGTCCATACCGCCTTACAATGTCTCCAATGGGTAGCATATACACCGCAAATAACATGAGTGACAATACTGAACCCTGAGGCACCCCATATGACAAAGCCATTGAATCTGAGGAAAAAACCCCGGACACAACTCTTTGTGATTTCCCAGTAAGGAATGATGTGAACCATTTTAAGACGGTTCCAGATATTGCACAAAGCAGCCTCAGGCGTTCTATCAACATCATGTGATCTAAGGTGTCAAATGCTGAAAAAAGGTTGAGGAGAACCAAAATGGAGCAACTCTTCTGATCTCTGGCCATCAAGAGATCATTGAGCACCCGAACCAGTGCTGTCTCGGTACTATGTCTTTTACAAAGACTGGACTGGAGGGGTTCATAGACGTCATGGATGGTCAAATGGTCCTCCAGTTATGCAGCCACTACTTTCTCAATCACCTTCCCAACAAAGGGAAGGTTAGAGATAGGTCTGTAGTTTTCGAGACAGTCAGGGTCCAAGGTAGCTTTCTGCAAGAGGGGTGAAACCACCGCCTCTTTCAGGGAGCTAGGAAACTCACCAGATTCCAGGGAGCACCCGACTATCTGCACAAGGACTGGACCAATGATGTCAATACAACCCAACATTAGGGAGGTTGGTCCAGGGTCCAAACTACAGCACATAGGGTGCATTTGCTGGATGATGCTCATGACATCAATGAACTCCAGCTGACTGAAGGAACTCCAGGAAAACCAAGGCACCGTGATCTCACCCCAGTTCACAGCAACCCCCCTAGAGTGTGATGGCAGCAGATCGGCTCTAATGTCGGCCGCCTTATGTACGAAGAACCGAGCAAGCTCATTACACTCCAATTGCGAAAAAAATTTCTGAACTTGCAGACAGGCTGGGTTGCACAGTCTATCCACAGTTTGAAACAGCTGAGCTGGTTGATTATGAGCAACTGCAATCTCCCTGGACAGGAATTCTGCCTTCTTATGGGTGATTGCAAATTGATAGACCAAATAATGATCCATCAGTCTAAGGTGGTCGGCATCAAGGGCGTACGTTCGCCAACAACGCTCTAACCTTCGACCAGTCTCTGCATCTCCCTCAGCGTCCCATCAAACCAAGGGGACTTGGGGCAAAGGGAGAGGGGGCAAACATGAACTGGAGCAATGAAATCCAGAGCACCCACAATGGCTGTGTTATAGGCAGACATGAGGGTCTCTGGATCACTGCTTACCAACGTGGGAGACGAGAGGTCAAGCACCGCCACAAGGCCTTGGGGATCTATATCCCACAAAGAGTGGTACCTAACCAACTCCATAGGGGCAGGCCTTCTAGAGGGGGTGCAGAAACTAAACCCCCACCTCTTAAACATGTATTGATGATCTTGTACTTGCCCCCCAAAGTCATAAACACCACATCTTTACTTATGCTATTACAGTTTACATCAGAAGATTGAAAACTAATCAACCATGTTCCCATCAGTACCCACCCCCTATAACATATAATAGATGCATGATTACCAAACTTTGTTGCAATACTTATAAAACTCTCTTACCCAAACCCACTGATTTTTTTCCTCACCGAGTGGCACTCGCGCCACTCATGACGCTCGCGCCACAGTGCTCGTGCACATGGCGGCACGGGCTTCAATGATAATTACAGCCCCAGCTGTTAGCAGTTATCCAGACGCTCTACAGTCATAGGCAAAACAGAACTTTGTTTCACAGTCACTGCCCCAATAGATTTAGCTGCCCAAAAACTTTTAGAGGACGTTCAGCTCGTTGTTCCAATGCAGCTCTCACCTGCAATTTCAGCACTGCTTCTCCCAGTTACTACAATGCTCCGTGTGATGGAATCACCTGCAAAACAGGTGACTAAGGATCTAATCCCAGCAGGCAATATACCTTCACAAATTATTGTTCTTAGCTAAATTCACTTCTCATATAATTTACTATTCCAACTCCATACTACTATGACTCACCACTCAAGTGAGTTTCTGTTTAAAAAAAAATTAAACAAATATTTAAGCCCTTCTTAGGATTTAAACTGCTGATCCTTTGGCTGTTGAGTGAACACACATTCAGTTTGCCACTGAGTTGAAGGTAAGAAGGTTGCAATTCCTATGGTGTAGAAGTTATGTCACAACCTACAAAACAGGCAACTGGGGATCTAAGCCTAGCAGAAGATTTACCTTCACAAACTGTTGTTCTTAGCTAAATTTACATCTCATATAATTTACTGTTCCAACTCCACACTGCCATGAATCACAACTCAAGTGAGTTTCCATCTTACAAAAATATGTAAAAACAAATATTTAAGTTCCTGCACCAATTTGAACTGTGTCTACCTGTATTTGAACCACTGATTCTTTGCCTGCTAAGCAAACACACATATTCAGTGTGACACAGGGCTACAGGTAAGTGAGTTGTAGTTCCTATGCTATAGAGGTTATGTCACATTCTGCAAAACAGGGGACTGGTATATCTAATCCCAGAAGGCAATTTACCATCACAAAATTTTGTTCTTAGCTAAATTACCTTCTCATATTTATTATTCCACTCCACACCACCACCACAAAATCACTAGTCAAGGGAATTTCATCTTACCAAAAATGTTTTAAAACAAAAAGCTTAAATCCCTGCTCAGATTTAAACCACTTATCCTTTGCCTGCTAAGCAAACACATATTCAGTGTGCTACTGTATTGTAGGTAAGTGAGTTACAGCTCCTATGATGTAGAGGTTATGTCACACCTGCAAAACAGGTTATTGGGGATATACTCCCTGCAAGTGATTTACCTGCACAAATTGTTGTTTTTAGCTAAATTTACTTCTCATAATTTACTCTTCTACGCCATCATGAATTGCTTACTTGACTGAGTTTCCATCTTACAAAAAAAGTTGAAAAAAGTGTTACATCCCTACCAGAATTCAAACTGTCTACCTGAATTTAAACCATTCTTTGCCTGTTAAGCCAGCACACATTCAGTGTGCCACTGAACTGCTGATAAGTGAGTTGAATTTTCTATGGTATAGAGGTTATGCCACAATCTACAAAAGAAAGAGCTGATGACCTAATCCCAGCAGACAATTTACCTTCACAAACTGTTGTTCTTAGCTAAATTTATTTCTAACATAATTTATTATTGTACTCCACACCACCACCATGAATTGCTACTCAAGTGAGTTTCCATCTTAAAAATAATTTGAACAAATTCTTTAGTCCCTGCTTAGCTTTGTGCCACTGATCCATTGCCTGCTCAGCAAACACACATTCAGTGTACCTCTGAATTGCAGGTAAGTAAGTTACAGTCTCCATGATGTAGAGGTCGTCTCACACTTGCAAAACAGGCAACTGGGGATCTAATCCCAGCAGGTAATTTCCTTTTACAAATTGCTGTTCTTAGCTAAATTTATTTATCAAATAATTTACTATTCCACGCCACACCACCATGAATTGCTACTCAACTGAGTTTCCATTTTAACAAACAAAGTTAAAAAAAGTGTTTAAGTCTCTGCCAGGATTGAAACTGTGCCTACCTGAATTTAAACCACTGATTCTTTGCCTGTTAAGCAACATGTATTCAGTGTGCCACTGAGCTGCAGGTAAGTGAGTTGCATTTCCTGTGGTATAGAGGTTATGTCAAAACCTGCAAAAGGGGCAACTGGGGATCTAATCTCAGTAGGAGATTTACCTTCACATATTGTTGTACTTAGCTACATTTGCTTCTCCTATTATTTACTATTCCAACTCCCCACCACCATGAAGCACCACTTAAGTGGGTTTCCATCTCACAAAAGAAATGTTTATGTTCCTGCTAGAATTTGAACTGTTGACCCCTTACTTGCTAAGCAAATGCACATTCATTATACTACTGAGCTGCTGGTAAGGGATCTGCAGTTCCTATGATCTAGAGGTTATGTCACAACCTGCAAAACAGATGACTGAGAATTGAATCTCACCTGGTGATTTACCTTCACTAATTGTTGTTCTTAGCTGAATTTACTTATATAATTTACCATTCCAAATCCACACCACTATGAATTGCCACTCAGGGAGCTTCCAAATTATAAAACACATTTTACAAAAATTAAGTCCCTGCTCAAATGTGAGCCACTGATCCTTGGTTGGCGAAGCAAGCACACAATCAGTGTACCACTGAGCTGCAGGTTAGTGAGTTACAGTTCCTTTGATGTAGAGGTTACATCACACTTGCAAAAAAGGTAACTGGGAATCTAATCCCAGTAAGTGACTTACCTTCACAGATTGGTATTCTTAAGTAAATGTAATACTCACACAATGTATTATTCCTCTCCACATGACTATTCATCACTACTCAAGTAAGTTTCTATCTTTTAAAAAAAGTTGAAAAGATATTTGAGGCCCTTCCAGGTTTCAAACTATGTCTACCTGAATTTAAACCACTGATCTTTTGCTTGCTAAACAAACACACATTCAGTATGTCACTGAACTGCAGGTAAATTGCAGGTCCTATGTTGTAGAGAAAATGTCACTCCTGCAAAACAGGTGACTGGGGAGTTAATTCCAGCAGATAATTTACCTTCACAAATGGTTGCTGTTAGTTACATTTACTTTTGATATAATTTACTATTCTAACTCCACACCACCATGAATCAGCACTCAAGTTAGTTTTCATCCTACAAAAAAAAATTGAAAAAAGTGTTTAAGTCTCTACCAAGAATCAAACTATGACTACCTGAATTGAAACCACTGAGTCTTTGCCTGTTATGCAACACACATTCAGTATGCAACTGAGCTGCAGGGAAAGAAGTTGCATTTCCTATGATGTAGAGGTTATATCACACCTGCAAAACAGGCAATAGGGGATCTAATCCCAGCAGACAATTTACTTTCATGAATTGTTGTCCTTAGCTAAATTTACTGTTTTATATCATTTACTATTCCAGCGCCATACCACCATGAATTGCTACTCAAGTGAGTTTCCATCTTTCAAAAAAAAAATGTTTGAGTCCCTGCCAGGATTTGAACCACTGGTCCTTTGCCTGCTAATCAAAGAGACCTTCAGAGTGCCATTGAGCTACAGGCAAGTGAGTTGCAGTTCTAATACTTAGATGGGTTATATCACAACCTGCAAAACAGGTGACTGAAATTGTATTTTATTTTTTTTTAATTTTACTTAAATTTTGTTAACTGGGATAGGACACTGGGCAAGTCCTTTTTCAGGTTTGACCTGACATAAATTCAATTAATAACAAAATTCAATAGACAGACAAAACAAGTAAAATAAACAAATTTACAAGGATCCTGTGCCTGTAAGTAATGCTTAAGATTGCTTTTAAAACTTTGTAGGGAAGACATTTTCCAGCAAATGGTTCCAAAATAAAGGAGCATCAATTGAAAAGGACCTGGAACCCAAATTGGATTTATGAGCAATAGTTTGAAGAGAAATACCATGTGAAGACCTCAAGTTGACAGGGGTAATAGGAATAGTTACCAGATCTGAAAGTGGAAACCTGCTTCTAGTTGAAGTTGACTTAAATATTAAACAGCCAAAAAAATAAGCAAGTTTAGATTTTGGAGACAACCAGCCCAACTGAGAATACAAACAGCATCAATGCGTTAGACAGGGAGACTCCAACACATATCGACAAACATTATTATAAGCAATAGTTAGTATATTGCTTTCCCTAACACCCAATTTAACATACAAACTAGCTACATAATCTAAATGTGGTAGTAATTGATCCCATAACAATTGAATGCAGGTTTCAATGAAAAAATACCTTTTAATTTACACAATGAGCCTCTCTTTTGATTTACTACCCTACTTACTGCTTTAACGTGAGGAAAAAAAGTCAAACTAGGGTCTAACAGAACACCCAAATGTTTAAATTCCAGAACCTGTTCAATTGCAGCACCCCTACTATCATGTATCAAAAAAACTGGTTTTCCTCGCAGCATGTTGGGTGAACCAAACAACATAGACTTTGTATTTTTAACATTCAGAACTGAACAATTATCAGTAAACCAATTACGAACATCTGCAAATTCCTTGTCTAAAACAGCAGTCAATTGTGAAACAGAGTTAGACTGATAAAACATAACCAAATCATCTGCATACAAAAGACATTCTGAGGAACTACAAAGAAAAGGTAACTGACTAATAAACAACAAAAACAACAAAGGACCCAAAATGGACCCTTGGGACACCCCAAGATCCACTGAGGAGGTAGAAGATACAGCAGTGTCAATACTTACAAATTGTGACCGATTGCTCAAATAATCATCACACCATCCAACCACATTATCTGAAAAACCCAGCTGACCCAATTTTAAGCACAGCGAAGATTGGTCAATTAAATCAAATGCCTTGGTCAGGTCCATGAAAACCACCCCAATCATATGACCATTTTCCAATCCCCTTAGGGTGGCATCCATGAACCTGACCAAGGCAGTCTCAGTTCCATAATTGTTTTAGAACCCATGCTGCTGTGGACACAAAACATTATATAATTAAATATATTCAGTGAATTGATTGGCAATTATTTTTTCAAGCAATTTATTTAATGGATTTAATATAGAAATAGGCTGAAAATCATCAGTAAACTCTGCATTTGAGTTTTTGGGAATCAGGACCACTTTGGCACATTTCCATAATGATGGAAACTGACCAGAAATCAAACAAAGATTTAATATAGAGCATACAGGACCTGCAACAAGAGGAGCAACCAGCCTTACAAAATGCCCATCTAACCCTTCCCCACAGTCACTAAATTTATTTGGGATCGTAAGTAATAGATTAAATATCTCATTTCGTGTTACTCTATGAAAATAAAATGGAGGTCTACTGATAGGGGTATCCACTAAGCCCAGATCAATCTTTTGTTGTGTAGAATTACCTAGTTTATAACTCGACAAATCAGAAAATGTTCTCAGTATTAAGCAAATTGGCAATATACATGGGATTTGTAATTTCACCATCTGGGGTTTTCAACTTTTTGATGGCAGATTTTTCCTTAGAGGATAACAAGCCATTTACTGAATCCCCAAATTTTCTTGGATCTGACCAATTTGCATCTAACTGAATCCAGTAAAATTCCTGCTTAGCACATTTCACCAGTTGATTCACTTTATTATGCAAAAAATGATACTTATTCAATACAGCTACTGAGGGGGAACTTTTATAATCAGACCAAGCAAAATCTTCCTCCTGATCCAATTTCTTAAATCTTTAGTGAGCCATCTATTATGAATCCCTTTTACTCTAATACAACACAAAGAAAACAACTTGTTTTGAATCACAAGTAGTTGCTTACAAAAGAAGTCAACAGCACAATCAGGATATGGAATAGAATCAATGAATGACCAATCAAAATGAGACAAGTGTGTCAGCGAAACATCATTATCAGCTTTCCTAAAATTGTGAAATTAAATAAAGTGGAGAGGGGTCTTGACATGCCTAATGTTCAAAACACAGTAAGTAGCCTGATGGTCACTGACTGACTCAGCTAGAACCCCCACCGGTGAAATAACAGTTGGTCTATTGGTGACTACCCAATCTAACAGAGAATGATTACCAGTGAGACTGTTTAGTTGTGTCAGGTCCTTAATCAACTGAAATAAATCATATGACTGCAAAAATTATTCTAAACCTAAACCATCAAACATTAACCAATTCCAAATTAACATCACCAGTCAAAACAAAATCAGAGTCTGATATATAAGTAGTAATATTGTCCAAGAATTATTTTAACCCTAACAAGCCACATTGAGGAGGGTTATAAAGACTCCCAATTGTTGCATACTTCCTTCCACCCAAAATCAAGCGTAAAAGCAGTCTGTCATTCACAGATTCAGTACTAATACTTGAGCCCATAATATTCACCTCAAGAGACTCATTATAATACACTGCTAATTCTCCTCCTTTCTTTTTCCCCAACTCTATCAGCCCTTATAATATTATACTCAGGAATTTTATATGCAAAATTAGGGATAACCGCTTTCAACCAAGTTTCCGAAATAACAATCACTTCAGGCTTATAAGATTGTAAAACACATTCGACATCACCGACTTTAGAAATTAAACTTCTCGCTTTTAAATGCATTATCTTCACTCCATGAGAAGCATATCAAGGTTTAACACAAGGATTTAATGGCCCAAGATTTGTCTCAATGTCCTCTGACAACAACAGTAAATAAAAGACAACTAAAATTCCAGTACAGGAACCAGCCCTGCAGAGCACTTTCTGAAAGGACTGAGATGAAGTTGACAAAATATGATGCCCACATTCCTGAACTACAAACTTTTCTGTAGAGAACAAGTAGCTAGATTTAATTGAATCCCACCGATTAGCCAGTACATTTGACATTGAATAGTTTAGCAACACATAGTTGTTTCCCAACTCAGTTGGCGCAAAACAAAAACAGGCTGAGCTACAAAACAATAAACCATTAGACAAAAAACAAATACAACCAAGGTAGAGCCCATTTTACAGCTCAAGTTTACCACAAATCAGTAAGAACAACTTTTAACTTACAACCAGCATGGTCTGCCAGGCTCCCATGGATCCCCTGGACCCCCTCAGACTCCCAGTACACATTGCCGCACTTCTCCATCACAAGCCACTGCTGTACACACCACCCTGTCTAGATGAGCAGCAAATTTAAAATCCCCAACCCCACCAAACAGGGCTGCCACCACCAATCGGGGGAAAGGGGCACAGCTTAACACTGCGGGAGGAGGCTTTACCAAGTGTACTATTGATATAGCAACCATGAGACTGCAGAAACATGCTGTGAATAGGGAGCAAGTACCAACATTTAGTAGCCCGAGCTGAATTAAACAGGCAGCAAAAGTCAAAACAGTCAAATCAGCAGCAGCACAGTCTGAATTGCACACAGACATGTATTTAAATCTAGACAAGCCTCAGCTGGGACTGATTTAATTGACTGCAACATATTGTAGAACTAAGTTCAGTTATCTGAAAGTCTGCTATTTAGCTCTGCTGAAACCCTTCACTACATCAGCAATGACATCTAACAATTTCTGTCATACAACAAAAGTTGCAGTGAGAAAGAAAAAATGTGCAATACATGAGGTTAGTGTAAGTCTGAAACCCTATGCCTCCCATCTAGTAAGATATCTAAAGAAAATGCTATTGTTGCTCCTCCTCTGCTCGGGCAATGTGGAGTTAAATTCCAGCCCTCCTATGCAACTTACCTCACCATCAGACTTCGTAGCTGCACCAGGATCTAAAAATGATGATGGTTAATATATTAAGCCTGTCTAAAAAATTTGTTCAATTACAAGCATGAGCTGCGCATATTAATCCCGACCTTATCATTATAATGGAGTCCTGGCTTAAAAAGGCTAATACTTACCAACAAATTACCCTCCTGGGTTACAAAAATTTCAGGGCAGATAGGGAATCTAGGGGTGGGGGTGCAGTCGTCTATGCCAAGACCAAGTACTCTGTTACTGACATCAACTGTAAAACTATACCCAAGGAATTTGAGCTTGTATCGATGAAGCTTCACCTCCCTTCCTCGGAATGTGTCACCATTATAGGTGGTTATAGGCCTCCGTCTGGCGGCTCCAAAATCCTTAACATATTGAAATCCCTAGTATCTGCAGCTAACACCAAAACAATATTCCTAGGGGATCTCAATCTGGATTGGCTTACCCCAAAATCACATTGCCTTAAATCTCTCTGTGACGAGCTTGGCCTTGTGCAACTAGTTAGTGAACCCACAAAGAACAATACCTTAAACACTGCCAATAGCACTCTCTTAGATGTTATAATAACGACTCATCCGCATAACATCTCACACACAGTAGTTTTCCATAATGACATGAGTGACCATAGGGTTGTTGCATGCATAAGATCTCAACCTAAGACCCGCCAGGAGCCCAAATTCATAACTAAATGGTCCTTTCATAAGTTCACTGCAGCAAATTTCCTCTCTGACCTAGGTAAGGTCAGATGGCAAGATCTTTACCTTGCCAAAAATGTCAGTGAGGCTGTCTCTGCCCTTAACGACAACCTAGTCAGTCTGGTACATAAGCATGCCCCCTTCATCAAAGTCCGAGTGTGCAACAACTCCCACCCCTGGTTTACGCATGATCTTAAGGCAGAACTGACAAACTGGGACAACATGTGGGCACGAGCTAGGCACTCCAAAAGACCCACAGATTGGCAGGCATTCAGGGCAGCCAGAAATGCTTGAGTAAAAAGCATTCACACTGCTAAAGCAAATTATTATGTCTCTACCCTTGAGCAGGCAAACAGAAACTCTCATAAAATTTGGAAAACACTTTAATCTATTGAAGGACAGCCTACTGCCCCCTCCATTCCTATGAAGATATTTACCAATGGCAGGGTGGTGGAAAGTAATCCTCTAATCCTCGGAGAACTTAACTCCCACTTTGTCACTGCTGCCTAGCTTTTGACTCATCACCGTATGCTAGCCATGTCAAGAACCAACCTAGTTCCCCTCCACCAACCTGCACTTCATCTTATCCCTTTCAACTGAGTACACTCAGCTTTAAAGAAGTCGAAGATTCACTTCTTAACCTGGATACCAGTAAAAGTGCAGGAGACGATGGTCTCGAACCTTTCTTCCTAAGATTAGGCCATGCCCATCTCACTGCCCCCATCCTCCATATCTTTAATCTCTCCATCACTTCAGCCATAGTTCCATCATGTTGGAAATCTGCCATATTCTCCCCCTATTCAAGTCAGGGGACCCATGTGACTTGAATAATTATAGGCCTATCTCCATTTTGCCCATCCTCTCTAAAGTCCTCGAGAAACTGATCTATAACTAATTAAAAATGCACATTGAAGCCTATTCACTTCTTAACCCAGCACAGTCCGGCTTCCGGGCAAATCACAGCACCATCTCTGCATTGGCAAAAGTAACTAATGATTGGATCGCTGCCATGGATGCCAAGAAAATTACTGGAGCAGTCTTCTTGGATCTTAGTAAAGCTTTTGACACTGTTGACCATAACCTCCTAGTCACTTGCCTTACTAACCTAGGTGCTACTTCCTCTACTACTCAGTGGTTCACTAGCTATCTTTCAGGGAGAACCCAGAAAGTTAAGGCAGATGGCCTTTTCTCTGCCTCTCTACCGATTGTCCGAGGAGTCCCCCAAGGCTCCATTTTAGGACTGATCTTGTTCTATCTGTATATAAATAACCTGGACTCCAACGTAACTAACTCCAACCTGCACTTCTTTGCCGATGGCACTGTTCTGTATTCCTCTGGCTCAACTTTAGCTGAAGTCAGGGATGTGCTCCAAGCAGACTTTGCTCAGCTTGAAATCAATCTAATAAAAGCTAAGCTTCTCCTCAATGCAAAGAAAACCAAAGCAATGATTTTTTCTCGTATGTCCCATGATCCTCCAAAAGACTTTATTGTGACCTCCCTAAGAGAGCCATTTGAAGTGGTTAAGAAATTTAAATACCTGGGGATCTGGTTAGATAATAAACTCTCCTTTCGTGAACACATTGAGGACTTATCCAAGAGGCTCAAAACCAGGTTAGGATTCTTCTTTAGAAATAGGTCTCTTTTCTTCCTCATGACTCGAACCAGACTCGTCCAGGCCACATTCCTTCTTCTACTTGACTATGGTGAGTTAATCTATTCCTCCACCACAGCCTCAAGCCTAAGCAAGTTGGACACCCTCTACCACTTCGTGTTGCGATTCATTACCAACTCACCCTACCGTAGGCACCATTGTGATTTGTATGCAGCTGTTGGCTGGACATCTCTCACCACCAGACGCCTGCTTCATGCCGAGGTTTGGACCCACAAATTGCTTTTGCATAAACTACCGATTACCTTGCATCTCTTATCTGCATCTCCCACAGTGTGCATTCCCTCAGGAAATCAGACCTCATCATGCTCGATGTTCCCAGAACCCGTACTTCCTTTGGTAAAAGAGCTATCTCGCGTACTCTTCCTACTATATGGAACCATCTCCAACTCAATCTCAAACTATCTAACATAGTCCCAGTTAACTTCTTTAAAGTGCTAAGCGCAAATAAAATAAAAGATACTTGTAACTGCTTTTAAGCCCTACTCCTACCGATATGAGCCAGTGTATATCACCTTCTCTGACACTAGTCTTTTCTGTACTCAAACCTCTGAGCTTGCGTATTGCATTCTGTGACTACCATCATAAGTTTTCTTCACCTGCTCCTTCTCCTTCCCCCCCCATGCCCACTTATCTACATATCTACTGCTCCCTGCGTATGCTAGATATTCTCATCAACACAACCCTGCCCACCCTCCATACCCCATCTCTGCTGCCAATGATTAGTATATGATGTTTATTTATTGCATTTATCAATGTTAAGTTTATATACCCTACCTTGTAGGGACTGGCATTCTATGTACCAAATGTTCTTCTACTGTACACTTTACAATGATGCTTTTCTCTATGCAACACCTTTCATGAACTATGTGTGCATCCTTTACATATTTGTATTTTATGTTTGCTGTACCATTTAATGTCCTTTTGTTTGTACATGTCTCAGGACCTCCTTGTGAATGAGCTTGCTCAATGGAGTTTTCCTGCAACAATAAACTTGAACTAAACTTGAACTTGAATTATGCCTAGCCCTAAAAGCCCTATCACCAACATCATCAGTGACAGCATGTACTGTAGGTGAATCACTCACACTGAATGTAAATGTAAACTTGACTAAATGCACAAAAGAGAATGTAGGACTACAGTAGGTGCTAGCAGCTATGCTGCTGGCAACTAAAAAATCATGCAACTGTCCAATTACAGCATATTTCATTTTGTTTCAATTTGATTATATAATCTGAATAATTATTGACAATATGTCTTGTGAGTCATGATTAAAAGGAGCAAAAGCCCATAATGCACACATTGTCTCAGTTTTGCTTATGCCTCATTAATTTAATAGGTGCATCAATTAAGTACTCCAGAACAAGTGCAATAATTTACCCGTGCTTCCTTTTTCGATGGCAAGTCACCAAGAATAATCTCTATTCTGAAAGACTTGAGCACTGCGCTATAAAATAAGAAAAGAAATAGAAGTTATTATTAGCATAATATAATTTCAATAGCAAGCAGAGATACTTTGCAGAAAAATCAGAATGTCACCAATACAGTAAAAACATATACCGTAATCAGTCAATCACAATTATCCTGTAACCCCCCCCCAGCCCCCTGTCTAGGGGCATATACATAGCAGATATTCCAGGGGCCTTGGGGGGGGCACCTCAAATACTAAGTCACCCAGACAATGCACTCCCTTAACAAGGCAGGAAAGAATTTGGCTACCTTACTGGCGACTTCAATTGCCTGTGCACTCTCCAATTCACCCATTGAATCTGGATTCTCCCCAAATGCTGGCATGCTGTGGACCAGGAACTCCACACTGCACATCACCTGAATCTCTTGAGCCCCCAGAGCCCCTTGGTCCCACCAAAAGCTGGGTGGCAATTTAATCTGAAATCAAACTTACGAGAAATTAATTTAACTGCAAAGAAACATGAAAGAGGAAAATGGTTTCTATTTCATTAGCTCCCCCCTATAGTTAAATAAAGCAAATCACTGCTATTCATCTACCAACTAGCTTTTTTATTTAGCTCCTGCATAGCAAATGATTCCAAGCAATGCAGGGGTCACATACTTCCTACAAAAATAAATAAAGCAGCTCCATGGGGCTAATTGAACCAGTTTATACACATGCTGGCTGGACATTTAGAGCAACATAAATAGTGGATTTAAGGCAGAAATAAGCAAGGATTCCTCTACTCTCTCTCTCTTGGATGCTTTACCCAAGGACCTCCTGACTTAGATCCCTAAATTTCCTGACTCTCTGGATTTGGTAAGCCAAATCTTTCTTTTTACCGCTGGGTTACCCACTCTCACACTGGCACTGGTCGTCACTCCAACTCCGGTGCAGGAAAGTGGGCTGCTTCCCCCACCTGGACCCCTGCGCGCTGGCCCAAACCACAAGGGGTACCAGGATTTTCCTTATGACCCAGGCCCTGTAACCCACTCGAGTTTGGCTCTGTGACTGGTGATACCCTTCAGCACTGGATCCATCATTTCACTCAGCCTCTCATCTCATCTTCACGGCCCCCTGGTGCAGTAGCCCCAAAACCTGGCCCTGCTCCAGCACTCTAGCCTCATACTACTGGCTGTCCTGCCGCTAGGGAGCCCCTGGGTACTGCCACCACCCAGGTCCTCTGAACAACCTGCCTTCTCAGAATTTCAGGCCCAAAATAGCTCCACTTTCTGCTGTCCCTTCTACAGGGAATTCCTGCCAGGCCCACATCCCCTTAACACATCCTGGGATTGCATTAAGCTCCGGCTGAGAGCTACCCTCCAAGGCCTGTCTTTCAACCTGCAAACCACCCAGCATTAATGTACTGGTGCCCCAGGACCTGCCCCTCTAAGCAGGCCCCATATTTGGGTGAAGGACCCCAGCTCTCTCTGCACACCCAGATCACCCTGCCACACTGGGTGCAAGGGGAAACCACTGCCACCAGCTCTGCTCCTAGGGAGGCCCTGCCACTGTCCCCACAGCCCTGGCAGCCCAGAAAACACACTTTACAGGAGTCTCTAAGGGATCCTACCTCTTCTGGTCCTACATGGCCACCTACATTCCCCGTCCCCAATGACGCAAGACCTGACTAACCATACTTCCCCCATGGAGCTCCATTTCCCCAGCTCCTCATTGCCACGACTCTGAGAAAGCCATCCTGTCTACACTTGGGGGGGGTTCCCCACTGGCCCACCAGGACCACCGAGCTCCCTTACTTGCCCACCTAGCTCTGCTCCTCCAGCCATCCCTCCTCCAGCCCAGGCCTAATGCCTGGGCTGAAAAAGCCCCGAAACTTCCTTCCTGCTCCCTTATATACCCCCTAAACCTACTCTCTGCTGCCACCTTCAGGCATCCAGCAGCCAATGTCCCCCAGAGCACTAAAAAAATTCCTAGGTCTGGGGGTGGGGTAGGAGGGGGATGGGGATGCCTAATTTGGAAGCATAATCCCCTCCTTTAAGGGGGGGCTTACACTCTTTCCCCATCCAGGAACTCAATCTCTCCTGGCAATTATGGCAAGGGTCCAGTGATGGTCACCTCCCATCAGATCAGGTATGTGCACTCCCCAGCCTTCTGGCAGCAGATGCAATATGCCTGGCCACAGACACCACCCAACCTGCTTCTCTAGCCCAATGCACTTCTAAAACCCTAAAACCTACCTGCGCCTGAAGACAATCTAAAAGGTCAGGAACAACCTTCATTATTTCTCTACCAAACAGATAATCTTAATCATGCATCATAATGATTAAACTTCAGCATGGAACATTTACATGAACAGTAATGAGGTAGTTTTCTAACAGTTTAGCTGTACCTCAAATACCTCCCACAAATTTTAAAACAAGTTACACAGTGTACAGTCCCCAAACCACTCACTCACACATTCACTCACACATACTCTCACCAGTCTCCCTTATATTTCGAACCAAACATTTCTATCATGATTATAAAATGGTTCATCAACAACATTATTTTTAAATTCAAAAATCTTATAATTTTAGGAATAAGAACTGTATACAGTCACCGTAACTCTGCTCTGTAGAGCAATTGTCCTTGCACAGTTCATAAGTCCAAAACTCCAAAAGGCCTAGGTTGCAGGCCTCTCCACCTAGAGGGACATAATATTCTGGATCAGGCTTGGTGGCCACATCCCCGAAGAAATCCTGGTCCAGAATGTAATATTTGATCCAATTCCCAGCCAACTCCTGGACCAAGGTAAAATGTTTGAATAACGTTAGGCCAGACCAAGTCCCTGTGCGACACATCGACCGTGCCTGCTGAATCATGTGCTGAGATGGGGCACCTCCTCCACCAGGATGATTCCTTAAGCGTTTCATCTGTTTCTTAAAGATGCATTCCTCCCTCATCTTCTCAGTGATGTCCCATATCCGTTCCGGCAGATAGGGATAGTTCATATGAGGATACTCTACCCGTCGCCCCCTGCAGACCCACCTTTTGGCCTGGCTCCACTCTGGCAGGTCTCTCACACTGGTCCTCCTGGCTTGTCCCATTGGTAGCCATATCCCTGTTGATACTTTAAGTTTAACAGGTCACTAGGACTCAAACCAGCCATCTGGGTCCAGAGAGTCTTAGCCTGGACCGAAAGCTGTGGGTCATTATCGGCTAAGGTGATTACAGGGTGATGGTAAAGCCTGGAAATTGCCCTAGCCACCTGATAGTCCTGGAACTGAAAAGTGCTACTAATATAGTTCTCCTCATTCAGCTCCTCTAGCTCTTTTCAATCACCAGTCCTCTCTCTTGTTGCTGCTTGTGCAGGACCAGGCTCAGAACCACTCTCAGCAAGCTTGTTTCTAAACTTGGCTCCCGAGGTAGGCTCTGACTTAGTCGACAGGGCCTGTGGGCTGCCACCAGACAGGGGCTGTGGCTAAGATCCCCCGGGCCCTGGAGGATCTCTAACTGGTTGTCTGAGGCCCCTGCCTCTCCCTCTGCCACTGGGATAGCTAGTAGCTGGCGGCAGGGAGCAGGGCAGACAGCTGTGCTCCCCATCACCTTCCTCCTCAACTTTTGCCCCTGTACCCTTCCTCCTCTACAGCCTCCACCATAACATCAGGGGGTTCATGAGTGCTTTCTCCCAGGGACAGTCTCTCAAAACCTCCCAAATCCCCACTGGCTGGTGACCACAGCACAAAGAAGCTGCTGGTGGAATTGGGAGGGAACATCCCCAAATTTGGAACTGGCGGCCTACTTATACAGCATGGGCATAAAGGCAGTCTGGCAACTCCTTCCTTCCAAACCCACACCTCACACAGCGTTCATTTTCTCTTCCTTTTCCTCCAGCTTTCCAGAGCCAGGAAAGTAGTGAGGCAGGAACCGTTGGCAGGGGTTTCTCCTGGGGGGTTTCTTTGGGTCCTTCTTCATTCCCATCAAACACAATGCATCGCCACTCCATGGTGGATGCTTGTTTAAGTCTCTTCAACCCTCCCAGTATCCACAACTAAAAATCGCTTAACCAGTTGGTTCAATTGTCCGTTTGCTTTATTTGACAGCCTAGTCCACTTGCCTGATGGTATATACATAAAGGAAAAATTATTTTCTCTTTTCCTTTCTCTCATTGGGTTTGTTCTATTGCTCTTTATCACCTCACTCCCTCAGCTCCACTCTCTTCGATTCACCTAAGATGGCGCTTCTTCTTGCAGCTACTGTAGCTCCTTCTACTGCCATCCTCTAATCGGAAACCTGCCTGAGGGTTACGTGACCAGCGGGTCACACACACACACACACACACACACACACACACCACATTAGCAGGCTGAGGCCGCCACCTGCTCCAGGACTACTCCCACAGCTATTTTTTGCTGAACAACAGGGCCCAATCAGGCCAGGAAGCCTGACAACACACCGGACCTCAAGACTTGGAGTTTGGCGGCATTTCAGGGTTCAGGGAACATCCCAGACTAGCCCCCACAGTGTAACCTCCCCCCAGCCCCCCATCTAGGGGGGCACATACATCGCAGATTTTCCAGGGACCTTAGGAGGGGGGCCACCTCAAGCGCTAAGTCACCTAGACAATGTACTCCCTTAACAAGGCAGGAAAGATGTGGTCTACCTTACTGGCATCTTCAATCACCTGTGCACTCTCCAATTCATCCATCAAATCTGGATTCTCCCCGAATGCTGGCACACACCAGACCAGGAACTCCACACTGCATGTTCACCAAAGGTGGGGTGACAATTTCATCTAGAATCACACTTATGAGAAATTAATTTACCAGCAAAGAAACGTGAAAGGGGAAAATGGTTTCCATTTCATTAGCTCCCACCTTTATTTAAATAAAGCACATCACTACTATTCTTCTCCCAACTAGCTTTTTTATATAACTCCTGCATAACAAATGATTCCCAGCAATGCAGGGGTCACATACTTCCTACAAATAAATAAAGCAGCTCCATGGGGCTAATTGAACCTTTTTACACACATGCTGGCTGGACATTTAGAGCAACAGAAAATGATGGATTTAAGGCAGAAACAAGCAAGGATTCCTCTACTCTCTCTCTTGGATGCTTTATCCAAGGACCTTCCGACTCAGATCCCTAAATTTCCTGACTCTCTGGATCTGGTAAGCCAAATCTTTCTCTTTACTGCTGGGTTACCCACTCTCACACTGGCGCTGGTCATCACCCCAACTCTGGCACAGGAAAGCGGGCTGCTTCCCCACTTTGACCCCTGGGTGACCGCCCAAACCACAAGGGGTACCAGGATTTTCCTTATGACCCAGTCCCCATAACTCACTTGAGCTTGGCTCTGTGACTGGTGCTACGCTTTCAGCATTGGCTCCCTCATTTTGCTCAGCCTCTCATCTCATCTTCACGGCCCCTGGTGCAGCAACCCCAAAACCCAGCCTTGCTCCAGCACTCTAGCCCCATACTACTGGCTGTCCTGCCACTGGGGAGCCCCTGGGCACTCCAAACAATTGCCTGCTCAGAATTTCAGGCCCAAATTAGCTCCACTTTCTGCTGCCCCTTCTACAGAGAATCTCTGCCAGGCCCATATCCCCTTAGCACATTCTGGGCTTACATTAAGCTCTGGCCAAGAGCTACCCTCCGAGGCCTGTCTTTCAAGCTGTGACCCACCCAGCCTTCATGTACTGGCACCCCAGGACCTGCCCCTCTAAGCAGGTCCTATATTTGGGTGAAGGGCCCTCCGGCTCCCTCTGCACACCCAGGCCACCCTGCCACACCGTGTGCAAGGGGGAACAGTATGCTCTCTGCACAGCAAAACTTTTACAGTGAACACATGGATGCTGACATCATCGACAGTTCGCTGTAAAAGTCCGCCCAGGACCCCGGCACTATTTCTCCCAGTTCTGCACACCCTTCCTGAATTAACTCTGACTCAGAGTTGATAATCCCTAAGTTTGGGGGGTGCAGTCCCCCCACATGGAAAGGTTGGGGGGCGAAGCCCCCCGATGAACAGCAACTGTTTCTCCAGATGGATTTATGTCGACCGCAAATTGCGATCGACATAAATCCATCACTGTAATGTCGGTCAAGAAAAAATTTGTCGAACTGGCATCGTAGAGCCAGGGGAAACCACTGCCACTGACTCCACTCTTGTGGAGGCCCTGCCACTGACCCCACAGCCCAGAAGACCCAGGAAACATACTTTACAGGGGTCTCTAAGGGCTCCTACCTCTTCTGGCTCCACATGGCCACCTACATTCCCTGCCCCCAAAGACGCAGGACCTGGCTAACCATACTTTCCCACGGAGCTCCATTCCCCCAGCTCCTCATCACTACGATGCTGAGAAAGCCATCCTGTCTACACTTGGAGGGGGGTTGCCCTGTTGGCCCACCCTGGACCACCGAGCTCCTTTACTTGCCCACCGATCTCTGCTCCTCCAAACACCCTCCTGCAGCCCAGGCCTAATGCCCGGGCTGGAAAGACCCCGAAACGTCCTGTCTGCTCCCTTATATACTCCCTTAACCTACTCTCTGCTGCCACCTTGAGGCATCCAGCAGCCAATATCCCCCAGAGCACTAAAAAACTCCCTAGCCGGGGGAGGGGTGGGTAGGAGGGGGAAAGGGATGCCTAAATTTGGAGCATAAGCCCCTTCTTTAACGGGTGCTTACAATCCCAAAAGGGAGTCAATTCAAAGTGATCATTTAGCCCTGGCCATGTACAGGTTTGCATTTTAAAAATATAAAAGGATTCTCATTTTTGCCAGGAGTTGATTCCTGCCCTCCCCCCTTCCGTCCTATCTTCACATTCTCAATACCTGCGAAATGGATGTTGTGGTACTCTACGTTTCCAGCACTTGATGTGTGCAGCCAGAACATATTCCATGTTCTGATTCCCTATTGCACACATATGGTCACCTATGCATTCCTTAAATTTCCTTTGTGTTCTACTGACATAGAAGGCTCGGCAGGAACAAGATGCCGTATACACCACATAACTGGTATCACACATGATGAGATTCCCTGATCACTCATTTACTGCTTTGCAGTACTCTCTTGCATGCTTTACATCACACTGGTCTGTAATTCTTAGTAGCCAGAAAGAGGAACTACTATAGCTGGAGAATATTTATTGTCTCCTATGGGTAGAGGCATAATAATTTGCAACCTATGAAACAGGTGAGTGATTGGGGGGAATGCTGAATCAGACTTAGAGAAGACAAGATGTTAAACCCCACATCTGTAAGTGTCCCATTGCATAGTGCCCATTGTATGAGTGGCATAGAGGAGGAGTGGGATATCTGACCGGGGGACTCTGCAGGACACACAGGAAGACAGCAGGACCACAGAGGACTCTGCCAGTGCAAGATTCAGCAAGGTACAATTTGTAAGCAGTAGACCAGTTTCTGAAAGGGCTTTTAGTAATTCTCTATCTACAGTACAGCAGCATTGCATTAGAGTGGAACTGTATTAATTGGCAGCAATAGCTAACAAACTATCTAGAGTAGAGGTAAAAAGGGAGCAACCAAAGGTATGTCATGCAGGTAACCAAGTAAAGTATTACCTTTGGCAAAACTTTCTTTATAGGGTAGGCCAGTTTGGGTTCTAAGTTAAAGGGTAATAGGCAGGTAGAAGGAAGAATTGTAATACCGGCAGTCCAGCCATTATTATGTATTAGGTGACAGTTGACAGTATGGAACATAGGTGCAGTGGGGAGGTGGTCAGCTGCAGGGACTGTGGAACACTCGTCTCTGGGTTATGCCCTGGAGAAGGGGGCACTGCCCCTTTAAAAGAATCTTTGGGGAGCTCCACGCTCAACTGTTGACTAGAGAGGAGATATCTCAGCTATGGCACCAGCTGAACTGGTGCCCCTGCCTGCATCCCCACTCACCAAGAGGCCCACTGGCCTGGGAGGCTGGGGGGTGGTGGGGAGGGGGGAAGGGAAAGGGAGGCAAAGGCTGTCACTAGGTAGTCAACCTAACCTATGAAATCTCAACAGTAAGCTTCAGTTAGAGGGGAATGGGGAAGAAGCTTCTAGCTGGATTGCTGGGAGAGTAAGAAGACTTGAAAGATTTTCTTAGCTGGTTTTCTTTGTGTTTCCAGCAGACTATTTGGTGTTTGTGGGTGTTTAAAAGTTGCTATCTGGCCTGTAAGTGCAGGCATCATATTACAGGGGATTAGTGCTATTTGAAAGTAAGGTGGGACTCTCAGCTCAGTCAGTCTTCAGTTAGAGGGGAAGGGGGAAGAAGCTTCTAGTTGGATGCTGGAAGAGTAAGGAGACTTGAAAGATTTTCTTAGTTGGTAGTGCTTGGAGGTTCAGTGAGGGGCTGATACACTCTCGTGAGAGTCGAGTGTAGGCCCTGATCCCACCCCTGCCTCCCTTGAGCTCAGCCCTTTTATAGGGGAACACCTGCCCTGCAATTGGAGGAAAAGGCTTCAGGTGCAGCTCATGTAGTTCTAGCCACTGGGGGTTGGGTTTAAGGGCTGGAGAGAGGAGCTTAGGGAGTTGTACGCTTCTGCTATAAGTATACTGTGTAGTACTGCACCTAGTAACGGGGGTACCTGTTTACTGTGGGACTGTATCTAGGATTAGTGGGTGACCTGATTAGTGGGTAGGGGTGTATCTTGGACTAGTGGGGAACCTGGTGGTTCACCCAAGGAATCCTACTTGGAAGGGGATGGAACCACACGTAATTAGGGCCGGCATCTTTGGGAGGGTGGTGGGGTGCACAGGGTGTGGGGCGGCCATGATACTGGACTGGGCTTGGAAGTTTGGTGGTTGCCCAGTGTGCTACCAGCTACCACAGCTTAGGGAGGAGGTTGAGGGGATTAGGAGACAGCTGGAGGGAGGGGGGAGGAATGGTTGGGGAATAGGGCAGGGGCTCTCCCACGGGGTGGCACCAAGCACTAGGGGTAGGGGCATACAGAAAGGAGTGCAGGAGAGTACTCTGGGGTCACACAGGGACCCTCACAGAGGGGGCCCAAAAGGAGGACACTACCAAGGAAGCAGGCAGGTATCTGGTGACCCTCACAGAGGGGGGGGCCAAAGGGAGGACATTCTCAGGGAAGTAGGCAGATGGCTGGGGCTGGACAGAAGGAAGAAAGGGGGAGAGGTGGATGGGATCTTAAGCTCAGTAACCGATTCAATTCTCTTCTTCTGCTTGAGGATGAGAGGGTGATGTAGCCATGACAGGGGCGGTTAGAGATGGAAAGAGAGTGGGGCAGGAGGCAGGGGCTGGATAGCAGGAAAAACAGGGGGGAACTTGGAATGTGGGAAAATGGGGGGAGCAGTGCATCAGAGCAGGAGGAGGAGGGGGTAGAGGGAGGAAAGCGCAAGGAGAAGGACCAGTTGGGAGGAAAGGGCAAGGAGAGGGACCAGAAGTACAAGGAGGATACAGTAAAGGTAGCTGAGGGTTTATGCCAGGGAACACGACAGGCAAGGAGGGGCTGAACGGAGACAGAAAGGAAGGGAGGATGAGCCAGACAAGTTTAGCAGATGGGGGGGAAGGACCTGTTGTGAGCAGTGATGGGAGGATAGCGGGGTACAAAAGGATACTCTGGAGGAGGAGAGGCATAGGATCGGAGGGGAGAGGGTGGCCAGGGTAAATAAGGAGGGGGTGACAGGGGGCACCCAGATAGGCGGAGGAGCAAGGAGCAGGCTAGGGGGAGGGGCCAGTAGAAAGGATGAGGGACATGGAAGGGGGAAATGGAGGAAAAGGGGTGGTCAGAGTGCTCCTGTTGGGTGATTCCATGATCAGGGGTATCAAATGGGATAGGGAGGGGGAAGCCTGCCCGTTAGAACAAAATGCTTCCCTGGACTAATGGTGCACAGGGCCAAGCATGAGGTGTATCAGCTGCTAAAGGATTGTGGAGGTTTCCCGGATATACTAGTCCACCTGGGTACCAATGACATTGAGGGAAATAGTGAGCTAGAGATATAGGCAAGGTTCAGGGAGCTTGCCATGGTCTGTCATGACAGAGGATATGCGATTTCCTTCTCGGAAATCCTGCCAGTGCCAAGGGCTAGTGGGGAACACAAGAGGAAGATTAGGGAGATAAACCAGTGGCTCAGGGAGTGGTGTGAGGCCAGAGGGTATGGGTTGATGGGGGATTGGGGGGAGACCTGGGAGGATAAGGTGCTGTATGATAGAGATAGGCTCCATCTTAATTTGGGGGAGGAAATCCTTAAGTTGAAAATGAGGGGTTCATTGGTGAAAGGTGGGGTTTAAACGTGAAGGGGAGGGATGGGAGAAAAGGCTGTCGAGGGGGTCTGATAAAGGAGGGACTCTGTCTCCACCCCCCTGGGGAGCTGGAGGAATGTGGGAAAAGGCCGACTGGTAAGGTGCTGACCGGGGGGGGGGGAAAAAGAATCCCCATGGGAACATGAGCGGGAGAAATGGAAGTATACGGAAAGGGTGGAAGGTAGTCCTGCTAAATGCCAGGAGCTTGGGCAATAAATTGCCTGAGCTCCAGACGATGCTAACTGAGGGAGAGGTGGATGTGGTAGTGGTCACTGAGACTTGCGCCACCGCAGGGGATGACTGGGACCCGAACCTGGAGGGTTACACCATGTTCAGGAAGGACGGGGGGAGGGAAGGGGAGGAGAGGTAGCAATAATAGTCAAAAACTGCATTGGCATAGGAGGAGTGGAGGAGGCGGAGGGAATTGTGGAAGCAATTTGGATCACCTTGATAACAAGGTGGGCAAGAGAGTAAAAATAGGAGTGGTGTTTAGACCCCCTGCGCTGGTGGAGGAGCCAGAGGAGAGTCTGGTGGCAGATGTTGGTAGGCACTGCAGATTGGGCAGGGGAAGGGTGGTGGTGTTGGGGGACTTAAACATGCCAGGAACAGACTGGGAGACTATGACATCCTTGGTGGCCAGGGAACAGAGGTTGTTGGATGTCTTTCAGGATGCATTCCTAACTCAGTAGGTAGGGGAACCGACCAGGGAGGCGCAGATACTGAATGTGGTCCTGGCAGACAGTAACCAGATTGGGGGCCTGGAGGTAAGGAACCTGTTGGTGGGGAGCGACCGTGCCACATTCTGGTTCAGCCTGGACCTAGGAGGGGTTGAAGGCTGCACAAAGATGGAGGTAACTGACTTCAAGGGGGTGGATCTCAAGGAAATGGGAAGGATCCTTAAGAAGCATTTGGATAGGATTGAGCCAGACATGGATGCTGGCAGTAGGTGGAAAATCATCAGGAGGGGAGTGCAGGATGCTACCAGCACCTGTGCAAGAGTAAGACAAAAATGCTGTAGGGCCCGTAAACCCTGCTGGTGGACCAGGGAGGTTCAGGAGGTGGTGAGGGGAAAGAAGGCGGCTTATAGGCATCTCAAGTGCTCAAGGAGTGAAAGGGATAGAGGGGAGTATGAGCTGATGGCCAGAAGGGCCACTAGGGTGTTGAGGGCGGCTAAGGAAAGGAAGGAGCAGAACCTGGCCAGGGAAATTAGGAGAGGGAACAAGGGGTTCTTTAGATACATTGGGGAAAAATGGAGGGTGAAGGGGCAGATTAGCAGGATTAAAACAGAAGGGATGGGCACAAGACCTGGGGGAGTAGGCTGAGGTACTAAATCAGTACTTCACCTCAGTTTTCACCAAGGAAAATGGGGAGGCTGCATCATACATGGGAGGAGATGGTGAAACTGGGGGATGACCCTTGCTGATCGGGCGGGTCTGGGGAGAGGAGGGCCATCACTGGCAGGAGGGGGGAAGGCAAAGCAGGAGGACAAGGTAGCTGAGGTGAAAATCATGGCAGAGAGAGTGAGGGAAGCCCTTAGGTCCCTTAAGATGGAGAAAGCACTGGGGCTGGATAAATTACATCCCAGAGTGCTGAAGGAACTGGCGAATGTCCTGGCGAAACCCCTGGTGGAGCTTTTCAGCACCTCTCTGAGGACAGGGTGGGTGCCCCAGGACTGGAAGGTGGCGCATATAGTGCCTGTCCACAGGGGGGGATCAAGGGGGGTGGCAGGGAACTACAGGCCCGTCAGCCTGACATCGGTGGTGGGCAAGGTGATAGAGGCATTGTCAAGGAGAGGCTGGGGGGACCTGGAAAGTCAGGGTGCCTGGATGATAGACAGCATGGATTCATCCTGGGAAATTGTGTCAGACAAACCTTGTGGAGATCTATGACTGGGTGGCAAGTGCCTTGGACCTGGGTAGACTGGGTGGACATCCCTATCTTGACTTCAGCAAGGCATTTGACTCTGTTCCTCACGGGGCCTGTTGAATAAGCTGGGAGAAATGGGGGTGGGGAACCAGATGATCAGATGGATAGGCAATTGGCTCCTGGACCAGACCCAGAGGGTCATGGTTGGCGGGATAGTCTAATTCCCAAGGAGGGTCATTAGTGGGGTCCCTCAGGGATCAGTCCTTGGGCCATCCTGTCGATGTCTACATCTCTGACATAAGGAAGGGTATCAGGAGTGAGATGAGTCTCTTTGTGGATGACTCAAAACTGGGGGTGGTGGTGGATGGGAGGGAGGGTGGCCCTACAGGGGACCTGGAGGCTCTGGAAGGTGGTCTAGAAAGTGGAAGCTGAGGTTCAATGCAGGAAATACAAAGTACTGCATCTGGGGTCAGAAACCTGGGCCAAGTGTACACCCTGGGGGGGGGGGATGCTACAAGGCTCAGTGGCTGAGAGGGACCTGGGGGTGGTGGTGGATGTCAAGATGAACAACTCTGAGACTTGTAGAAGGGCAGCAGCCAAGGCCAACAGGATGCTGGGATGCATCTCTAGGGGGATCACCTCCAGAAGGAGGGAAGTGATACTCCCTCTGTATAACTGCTTGGTGACGGCCGCACCTCGAGTACTGCTTGCAGTTTTGGAGGCCACACTTAAAGAGGGACATTGAACTCCTGGAGAGGGTCCAGAGGAGGGCAACCAAATGATCTAGGGCTTGGGGACAGGACCTATGGGAGAGGCTCAAAGAGCTAAATATGTACACATTGGAAGAGAGAAGGGACGGGGGACATGATAGAGGTCTTCAGGTACATGAAGGGGTTAATAGGGAGGAGCAGTCAGGGTGCTCTGAAGGAAGGAGGAGGGGGGAACTGGAGGGCATGGGTGGAAGCTGGAGGGGGAGATTCAGGGGAGAAAGGAGGAGGTGCTACTTCACTGAGAGGGTGGTGGAGTCATGATGCACTGCCCAGGGGGCTGGTGGAGGGGTTCAAGAGGGGATGGGACAGGTACAGGGGAAGGGTTCTGGAATCAAAGTCCTGTGCAGCGGGAATATCCGGGACTGGGAAGGGAGAAGCCAGAGAGGGCGAGGGGGGGCCATAAGGTCAGCTCCCAGGGTGGGGGCTGACCAAACGAGCAGACACGAAAGACCATTAGGCCTATTCTGCAGGGATTTTAGTATGTTAGTAAATCACTTTACATCCCTGAAGAAGGTACAGATGTCTAACGCTGTTAAGGGGGCTCTGAGTCAGTCAGGAAGAGAAGGTAAGATGACTTAGTGGCACATGGAGGTTAGAGCATGAGGAAACTAGCAAAGAATATCTTAGTTGTAGTGTACCAGTGGTCAGGGGAGTGGAGAAGGTGGTGGGTGGGAGGGAAAGGGAACGGGAATAGTGTGGTCAGATGCCTTCCTGGAGCATCTGCCATCTGGAATATGGGGAGCTGGTGTTGCTGGTACACTTGGATAAAAATGATCTGCTGAACCAGCTTATGGAGGCAATGAAGCGTAACTTTCAAAGGATGTGTGGCAGACTGAAGGAACACTCATCTTCTCTGGCCTTTTCCGAGGTCATCCCCATGTGGGGTAGGGAGAAGGAAAAGGATAGAGTGAGGAAGGGAGAGATTGAGGAGTTTAATGGGTGGTTGAAGGAATGGTGTCAGAAATACGGGTACTGCTTAGTGGGGGATGGGGGACTTCTGGGGCAGGAGGCTCTTTAAGTGTGACAACCTTCACCTAACAAGAGAGGGGACCAGTGTGCTGGGGCAGAAGTTTGATGTCTACATTGATAAGACAGTTAAACGGACTGCAGAGGAGGCTGAGGCTAAGGACATCACTGAGAAGGGAGAGAAAGCAGAAAACCTAGCCAGGGCTCCCCCTGAACAGGGTACTAGAATCATTGGGAGGGGGTTGGGGGAAGTAGAAAACCACCAGTTCATGAAAGGTTAGGGAAAGATGCCAGGGAAGGGGGATCACTAAGCCTGCAAAACAGAAAAATTAAGAAATTAAGGAGGCTATGGAAAAATTAAGGGAGAGGACCTGTAAAAAAACAAAGAGGGTTTGGGCACAAGATGCAAAGTGGTCTGCCTTAATGCCAGGAGCCTGAGAAACAAAGTCAGTGAGCTCGTGACAATGGTAGCAGACGTATGGCTGAACCTCTTAGCCATTATGGAAACTTGGGCCACAGAGAATAATGAATGGGACCTGAAAGCCCCAGGCTGTCTACACCATGCATGGGCAAGATAGGGGGAAAAAAGGTGGAAGAGGGGTAATCCTCTATATCAGGGAAGGCAGGATGGATCTATTAGGGGAAAGAAAATTGGGAAATGGGGAAATAGAATCACTGTGTGTTCAGGTCACTGTGGCGTCAGATAAGAAACTGCGTATAGGGATGGTCTACAGACTACCAGGGCAGGGGGATGAGAGCAGTAGAGAACTGTGGGCAGGAATAGAGAAGGGGGTTGAGAGAGGTAAGTGGTAGTAGTGGGGAATCTCAACCTGCCAGACATTGATTGGGACAGGTTACTTGGAGTGGACAGTATCAAGAGTGTGGGGGGAAATATGGAGAGAAATAAAAGTGGTCATTCTCAAGGCAACAAAGTCATGCTTGAGAATGGTGGCACTGGGTCACAACATAGTGGACCACAATGCCATTGGCATGAACAGCGCAGCAAAAATGCCATCAGTTTTATTGCTCCCGCACCACCCGGATGTCAGGATTCTCACTCCCGGGGGGCAGGCGGATCAGGGCAAGTTAAAATTTCTCTGGCCATGGAATATTGTTTCACTGCCCTTGTAAAAAAAGTTCAGGGTTTTCCAAAAATGGTAGGAGACCAGGATTAGAACCCTGGTCTCCACTGCCTCCCATGGTGTGGAGGACTGGGGCATGGAGCAGCTCAGCCAGCCCCTGGTATTCTGCTGCCTTTGTCATTTGGCAGCACCACAGACAGCGACCAAGGGAGCACATAAAGCAAGCACTGTACATCCCCACTCACTGTCCATGGTAGAGCTACATGGACTAACGCTCTGATATGTTGAAGTGTATAAAAGCAAATAGGCAGCGGGGATTACCCATCCCTTGATAAAGCTCAAGAGAGAGTGAACTGTTGACTTTTGCACACTGTACCACTGCTAGTACTTTAATGTGTCATTTGGACTGAATAAGGGACCTTAGGCCCCCATTTTCAAAAGGTTAGTGTAGCACCAACTGGGTTTGCACTACGCTAACCTGGAATAGAGCTAGCTGTCGGAGGCATGCCCATATTCAAAGGACACATATGTGGGAGGGACACTGGATCACCAGGGTTGACGTATGCTTTATTTGGACAGGGATCAGGGCTATGGAGGGACACTAGACTGCCCGGGTTTATTTTCTTTATGTGGACAGGGATCGGGGCTGGAGAGTAATATTAGACTACCAGGGTTGATATTTGTATTACTTGGGTGGGGATCGGGGCTTGGGGGGGGCCTCGCTTGACGCACTCGACTGTGGTACTAGCATGCAAATAAGCCCATAATGGGCTTGCAAAAAGCTCCTTAGCACTGTGCATGCCCAATGGGCTCATCTGTATGTTTGAGCTGAATATCACCCATGGGAGCCGCAGCGCTAACCAGTGTGCGCCGTGCTTTACCTTTATGGGCGGTCTTCAGCCCAGCGCTCTGGTAGCACTGCGCCAAGCATAGCGACTGCTTGCTGTGTGCCATGCTACCATGGTCTGATATTCAAACAGATAGCACAATCAGTTCAGATTGTGCTATCTGTTTGAATGTGGTGCCAGAGACGGATGGCCCTATTTTTTCATGCACCTGTTTGCGCACAGCTGGCTTGCTCTGAACATAAGGCCCTTTATCTTTAAAAGAATTCTGTCTCAAGTGGATGCTTCCTGGATTGGTGATGAGTGCTGTATTTTTACTCCTGTTTAGTCTGTACTGTTTGTAAACACAGGCACAAGGTTTTTACTAGGGCAGCCTTTGCTTTCTGTATGAGCTTACAGTCCTTTATACCTCCAGAACATCCACCTCACAGTTGGAACAGTTCCTACAGTGCAACTTTGATAATATCCAGCACTGGTTCTGCACAGGCTAGCTGTCATTGAACACCAGAAAACTCTCTCCTTGCTGTTTGATTCACACCATCAGCTTAGTAGACTTAACCAGACCGCTGCCTTCTCTACCCTTGATTGCACTCTCCTTGAGTAAGTCTCCTGTTTCAAGTACCTTGGGGTTTGGTCTGATAGTCATCTCGACTTTTCAGTCCACACTGATTCCATCCTCAAGAAATTACACCCCAGACTAGGTGCCCTTTACCATCACAAATTCAGCCTTCCTCTTACAGTTTGGTGTGAGATTGTTTTTAAAATAATTCTCCCACTGTTTGACTATGTGGATGAAGTCAATGGTGGCATCTCCAAATCTAGCCTAGCTAGACTGTATTCTATCTTCACTCCTTCTATTGGTTTACTTCTGTTTCTCCCCCTTAATCACCATGTGTGCCTGTACCAACTCCTCGCCTTTCTCTTCCTATCTTCCTATCCCAGTGCTCTTGTTTTCTGTCTACTTCTTTGCATTTCGTTCCTCCTGCTTGTCTGAGCTTTTCCCCACTGCTCCCTCCTCTTACTCCCTTCTAGCACTTGTTCCTAATATCCCTCACTGTTGAACCTCAACTGGTCAGTTTACTTTCTCAGCACGTCTGCTTCTCACTGGAACTCACTGTTATCCTTCCTTAGGCTTGTTCCCTCTTACCTTTCACGTAGGCCGCTGCTGAAGTCCCATTTCTCTTCTACATGCTCCTGTCCTCACCTCTCGGGCACCGGATCCAGCCTCTGCTCTGCTTTCATCACCCCCAGCGCTTTTCCATGATTCTTTGGTGCTTTTTGTAAGTTTCGTATTTCTTGAACTCCCCGTTTTAGACTGCTATTTATTTATTTATTTTCCCACCCACCCTTTTGAGGGGTCCTGTTTTGTTGTAAGTCATTGTGCTGCTTTATCAGTAGTAGACTTCAGTTATTACTTTCTACTTATTATAGTATCATATGTTGCTTCCATATCATTTACTGTATAACTGTTCTTCCTTGTTCCACTACCCCCGGGTCACTCCTGGAAACAAGCCTTGGCTCAGAGTATCTTTCTCAGTCACCAATTTTCAAGTAAATAAATAAACTATCTGAACACTTTAAAATTATTTGGCTATGGTGGTATTATATTTGTTTTGATATGAATGGCTACATGTTTTTATGGCAAGTAATGTTTTCTATACATATGCTGAAGTAGCCAATATTTACACAGACCCACCTTGCCTTTGTGCTCTTTAAAAATTCATCCAGGTCACAGAAAGTGGAACCTTGACCAGAAATGAAAAATGGCACTTGTGAGAAAATTTCACACAAGGGTTTACCATACCTAAATTGCCTGGTATTTCTTTACAAATTTGTAAGAACACCATATGCAAGAGCATTTAAAATGAGGCCTCATGATCTGCAGCAACCTGGAACTAATGTGAGCTCTGCGGGAAAGCTCTACTCTAACTGGGAAAATAGAAACAGATCTGTCTGACTCAAGGAGGTAGTAATAAAAAAAAACACATAAAAGTAAAGTTGGCTAAAAGCCATGACCTCAAAAACTAGGAAACACAAAGTAAGGTTTACTAGCAGATAATGAGCATATTGTGAGGTGGTATTGTAATACCCTTGGAGTGGTGCTACAGCACAGTGAGGGGTGCGAGCACAGCACTAGATATGGCACTGAATATAGTGTTGTACACAGGAGCAGTACAAGAAGCATAGAGAACAGTGCAAGGCGGCGAAAGGAGAGGCGGGCACCAATGAAAGATGCATAGCACAGAAGCAAAGGTATCAAAAATGTTTACTAAAAACATAACCAGTAATAAGGGCAAAGGACCCTAGAAATCAAGAACCACAAGAAACAACAACTACTTGTAACACAAAATTAAATCTAAAGGGCTAACCATCTATAGACGTTCAGGTGCTGGTGGTAGCTACTGTCATTGCTGGCCATCCAGCCAGTTGGTTGCTGCCCGGTCTCTGATGGCATGCATATTCTCCTCCAGCCTCTTCACTACCATACACATTAGATGGACATGGTGCTGCAGCAGTTAGTCCTCGTCCGCCTTCTTCATGACATCTCTGCTCTGCCTGGAGGCACTCTGGGCACCTATGGAATGAAAGACTCTGGACTCAGCAAGTTCTTCACACAGGATGAGGGACACAGGAGTGGCATACTGTGCATAACAGATGTACAGCCAGACTACACATGGGGTGACATGCCACACACAGGTGCACAGAGTGATGTAGCTGAGATGGAATGTGTGGGGTATACAAGAAACAGCACTGTGTATTGAACAGTGTAGGACTGAATGTAGAATTAGTGCACTGTGCTGCAACAAAGCTGGAAACAGGTGTGCAAGAGACACAGGACACTGGCAGACTAGCCAGATGTGATAATGCAGCACATGCCACAGTGGTGCCAAGGCAGAGTGCAATAGGCAGTGTATCAACCCCAGTGGACATGAATTGTGGCCACACTCACCCAGCGCCTTCCAGACCAGGCATACAGCACACAGGCAACACAGGTATGCAGGACAGCAGACATGAAGGAGCCACCCTGGCCAGCAGTAGCAGGGGTGGAGCCAAAGCACTCACACCCAGTGGTGCAAGTGATAGACAAGAAGTACAGGAACTCAGGCACTGGCAATTATGAAATGCAGAAAGAAGATCTTTAATCTAAAGAATAGCGATGTCAAGACATAACTATCTAATTCGACACTAGTAGATTCAGTTAGAGATATTGAAGTATTTCTAGGTAAACAGCATTATTATACAAATCAAAATGGTGTTATGGAAACCCTGATTGCAGATTGCAGGTCCAGAAACTGTCACTATATTGCTGGTTTAAGAATTTAATTTTTAGTGTCAGTGGGAAGAAGTAAGGGAACTCCGTCCCTGCTGCAAAAAGGTACAGGAACTGAGTTCCTGTGCATTCCTGTTCACTTTCTTCACTGCACACACCAGTGGTACATACAGAGCACATCTATCTACTGATTGGACCATAATGCAACCCTGTGTGCAGCAAGGTAACACGAGTGCACTGCTTGCCCTCCCACAACAGCTGCCTTCCACCATCATGGAGAAAGTAACAAAGCAGTCTTGTAATCCAGGAAACAGTACTGCACCCCAGACACCACAGCAACCATACATGCAGCTGGCTGTTCTCATCTTGCCTTGGCACAGTACCACTGCAGACTATCACCCCAGCTGCTGAACTCACCTTGGCTCCCTTTGACTCAGGCCAATATATCTATGACAGTACTGGTTGCCTGTCCTAGAAATGCCTGTCCTATGGGCCAGGCACTGCCCCACAGATGGCCACACTTCACATCTGGGCCTGTCAGATGCCCCCCCTCTCCCCAAGCAGCAGCTCCTCCCTGTCCAGCACTAACTCAGAAAAGTTGGCCAGCTCCTAAGGTGATCATCCTGTGTCCCTCTGTCTGGACCGCCCTGACTGTGATGCATCTGTCAGACATGGTAGTTTTTTGTTGCAACTCACTCTCACTTTCAAAGCTGCTCCCTGGACTGCCGAAGCACTGCTGAGTAGGCTGGGTGTTAGCACTGTACATTTGTTGTTTGCACAGTGCTGACATCAATGTGCACAGTTCTAAGTGTGGTCCCAGGTGGGAGATGTGTGAGCTGCATGCAAATGGCAGTGTGCTTCCTGGGTGGAGCACCATGATGTACATGCGCAATGGCATAGCGTGAACACCCATGCAGCATAATGACATTGGCAGATGTCATGTGACATTATGACTGTCACCACGCTAACCACAGTGCTAGCGCTGTGCTATTGCAATAGTGCTCAGTGCTAAAATGCAATATTGAAACAGTGCATACAAATTACCTAATTATACAGCCCGTGCCCTAAATCACAATTTTCATGTCATTAGTGGATTTGCATGCCAAATTGCCGAATTGCACCTGGAGCATATAAAAGGAGCAGACAACACCACACTGCTTCCACAGAGGTAATGCAGGTGGCTAGAGATAAGTGTATAGGGACAAGGGTGTTCATAGCTATTGGTTTATGCTGTTTCCCAGCCAATGTCCCCAGCAGTGCCACTGCTGTGCTGCCCAGGCCAATGTCCCCAGCACAGCCAATGCTGTACTGCCCCAGCCTACTCACCCAGATGCAGCACTGACAGTGCTGCCACCCCAGCCCACACAGTGGGCTAGGGTGCAGCCTGACCCTGACATGTGGGACATGCCATGCTAGCAGCTGCTGGAGGTCCCCATGGGGGCTCAGGAGGCCTGAAGGTTAAGATGGGTCAAATCTGGGCCATGCTGCAGGCTCATGAGGAGAGTGCCATGGTTCACCATGCGGAGCACATGGCAGCCTTGTATGCAGGCTTCACCAAATTAGAGCAGTCCCTGGCAGCTGGCTTTGTGGGGTGGCTGCTGCGATGGTGGAGGCTACAGCCATGGTCTCAGGGACTGTAGGGGCCACCCACAGTGCTGGCTGTTCTAGTTGAGGGGGGGGTCACTGTACAACAGACAACCAGGAATGTGACCACCCCATGGCAGAAACCTCAGCATCTGTCTACCCCCCACAGTACAGGCAACCATACACCCAGAACCCCCAGAACACCCTACACACTGGCTCAGAGGGGCCAGCTTCCACACACCCCTGGCTGTGGTCTGCTTCTCGTTGGGGTCAGTACCCAGCAGGGCCATGGCCCTGGGCAGCTCACACCATCCACACTTATCCCCCATTTTGTGGAGAATGTCTCCACTGGTGACCAGCAGGACACATTGTCTGTGCCAGCCCCATATTGGTGGTGGAGGCACAGACCCCAGGTAGAGGTGCCTATCACTTCTTTGCCCAACCCTACCTTTGTCACCTCCTGCCCCCACCAAGTTGTCTTCAAACCATGTTTCCCCTCTTCCGATCTTTCCCCTGCCTGAATGGCTATGTTTTTGTTTCAAGCGCCCTTTCCCCCACCTGGATGGCTATACTTTTCTTTCAAGCCTACTTTTTTCCGGTTTTACTATAGCGAGGTGACATCTGCCTCACCAACATCCCTGACAGTGACAGCCACAATGCCGAGTGTCCACATTGCACTGCCGGGGATGTCTCAGTGTTTTTATCAGTGGGGCTCACCCCACAAACACCCCACACCCCCTGGTCTCTAAGGATACAACTCCAAGTTGAAGTTGTCTCGGTGGAGGGGGTGAAACACCAGGCGATGCAGTCCAGGTGCCAGCAGAGACCATCACAGCGACCCAAGGTATTTGCTGAAATCCTGTCACTGTGATGGTCTTTGCTCTTGCAGTTTCACTGTGCGGTCTACATACCTTTTTTCCCCACCTGCCTGGATGGCTATTATTTGTGCTGAGGTCTCCTTTCCCCCCCACCTGGATAGCTATTATTTTATTTCAAGCCCCTCCCCCACCTGGATAGTTATCATTTGTGTTTAATCCCCTCTTTTACCTACCCCCTGTCTGGATGGCTATACTTTTGTTTCAAGACCCTATTTACCCTCCCCCACCTGAATGGCTATTATATTTTTCAAGCCCCCTTTTTATACAATCCTATTTATTGTTTCCTACTCTACTGTGTTGACTTGACCAGCATTTCTACTTTTCTGTATGTTTTTTCCTTTGTGCATTGGTAACACATTGTGTTCGTTTAATACTGTCTCCCTTGTGCTCTGTACTCATCATCTGGATCAGAAGAGGTCTGCAATGAGGTGGTCCCTGTAGTCCCTAGACCTCCTGGCCATCCTAGGGTCACATCCATTGAGCTGCTTCTGCATCCCCTGGTCCACTAGCTCTGCATCTGCTGCAATGTTGCCCTCTGGGACTGGCAGACATATTTGAAAGGCTATACCTGCAGTTCAGTATGTGTGAGTAACCAGCCACACCCCTTTCCTGAGCTATTCAAGCCAGCTTCCTTCAGCTTCACTCAGAAGCACAGTTTCTTTGCTGCAGCTGGAGGCTGTTCTCCTCCCACCTTTCTCCATTATGTTTGTCTCCTGCTTTCTCTTCATGGTTTTGGTCTTTCTGTTTGGTTTGTGCTTCTAGCAGCTTTCTAGATCAGTATTTCATTTTTTTTACCTTCTTAGCTACAGTTTGTGCTTCTTTCTTCTCTTAGTCAACCACTGCTGCATTCCTGTCTTCTGTGCTTCTAGTTTTCATAGTGTGCTGCCCTTTTCATTTTTATTTTTCAGGCTCCCATTTTTCTGTTTCTTTCACACCATTTTCAAACTCCCACTTCAACTACACTCCTTAAATGTTTTCATTAGGCCTCTAGCAAGGAGTCCACTCTCAAAACATTACTAAAGAAACACTTTAGAGACTCGTGTAATTGTCTCGCCAAATGACTGCTCCCTAGTTTTTGGTTTTCATATGCTCCTGTTTTTCCCTAGCAGTTTCACTTGTTGTTTTCTGCTCTTCAGCCTATCTGGCCTGCAGTACATCAGCATTATTATTGACCTCCCTTATGGCATTGGTTGATGTGTTCACTATTCAGTCCAGGCACATACAGTATAATTTAATCTCACACATGCCCTAGATGTCATTTGATGACTCAGCCAGTCGTTCAGCCTTGCCTGTGTTTTGTTTCTACCTTGTTCTTATGTCTGTTAGGTTTTGCCATCAGCCTCCCACTAATCCTGCACTTGGATGCATGCCAGCCATGACTATAGCATGGCTTCCAGGGCTCCCTGCTCTCTGTGTTGATGGTCTCGCTCTGCATCCTTGAAGTCTGCATCTTGAGGGTGGGTCCCTCAACTCAGATGGGGTCCTTCTCTTTCTGCTCTTCGAGTGAGAATGCTCTACCCTCTGGGGGAAGCTTTAATCATGCAGATCAACTTGGTGGCACCTCTTGGTGTAGCATTTAACACTTCAGCTGCCAGAGGGTTGGACCGCTAAGTCCATGGGGACTCCTTTAGTTGTGAAGACTATGTCAGCAGCACCTTCGAAAGCTATTCTCCCTACAGTCACCTGACATTCACCTGGTCTCCACCTCCTTCCCTTTCTCTGCCCCCTCAAGGGTGAAGATCATACAATAATGCAAGACCCGGTCCTTCAAGGGCCCAACTCCTATGCCTTACCCCTCAAGGGTTTGGCTTCCTCTCAAAGCCTCCCCTCATTGGAAGCCATGTGAGTGTCTCTCAGTGGTCATTGCTCTTCTTCTCCTACCTTAGGGGTGGGCCTCCTTCACAGAGAACCTCCTTTAGTTGCAGAGATCAGCTCGCAGCATCACTGTGGCATTTCCATTAGAAGGATAGATATCCCTTCCTCTTTAAAATTTCCCCTTGAATTGGGTCTTTAAACTGTGGTAGCTGAGCTGTCACTAATTTTATTCCTAGCCTGGAGGGAAGGTGACCAAAGCCTTGGATCTCCAGAGGCTTTCTCCTCATAGGTTTTTTCCCTCTACTTTATACTGAAGATCATAAAAGTTAGGTAGTCTCCACAGGAGGTGGGCCATAATGTAGTATATCTATATTAGCATAGCATTTAATCTAGTAGGTTTCTGCTGTGAGTTGGGTTGGATGTGGCTCTCTTTTCCATCCTGCCATTCCCTCTCTCCTTATGAAAGTCATGCTTCTGTCTGCTATCAGTTATGAATTTATGTCAGTCATTGCTCAGTTCAGTCTCTGTTATCAGTCGTCTTCAGTTGCTGTCAATCTGTACTCACTCAGATTCTGTGTTTGCCATGTGCTGCGCAGTACTTTTGGGCTCCTTCCTAAAGTACCTTTAGCCTAAAGGAATTACGTTCCCATGACACGTCTAGGCGTGGAACCCTCCTCAAGAGGGTTTCTTTGCCTTCACAGTATCCTGACAGGGTGGCAGTTCCTCATGAGACAGAGTGTGTGAACAGCGTAAGTATCCATGTATGACAGTAAACAAAACATTCATTCAAATAACTTGAGACTATCAACAGTGTTGCAGAAACATGACTTCCAAAGGTTATGCCTGCAGTTCAGTGGCTAGGAGCAACCAGCCATACCTGCTTTCTGAGCTATTTAAGCCAGCTTCCTCCTGCCTCACTCAGAAGCACTGTTTCTTTGCCTCGCCATTCTCCACTCCTCCTCCAGTGGCATGCCTCACTCCTTGGGACTCCTTCCTAAGGTACCTTTAGCTTAAAGGAATTATGTTCCTGCTGTGTCACTAGGGGTTTAACCCTCCGGAGGGTTCCTTTGCCTTCATGGTACCTCGACAGGGTGACAGTTCCCCATGGGACATAGAGTGCGAACAGCCAAAGTATCCATGTACAGTAAGACAGTTAACAACACATTTATTCAAATACCTTCAGACTAGGAACAATGTTGCACAAGCATTTGCATATGCCCATTGAATCCATGGGTCAGTGCCATGTTGTGTAGTATGCAACAGGCAAAGAAAATGACAAGGCCATCTGATGGCTGTATTGTAAGACACCACCAGAATGGTCATGGCATCTGATCAGCATTTTGAGCATGCCAAAGACATGCTTGATGACACTGCATGTTACGATGTGTGCTGCATTGTACCTGTCACCTGCAATGGATGTGGGACATAGGAGAGGTGTTAGCAGCCAGGGATGCAGGAAGTGTAGAAAAAGATTATTGGTTAGTGACATCAGTGGCAGCTATGGTCAGCAGTATGGCCTTGAGCATATACTCACCAACAAGGTGCCCACTGGGTACATCCCCACCCTTGAATTTCCAGCACAGGATGGAGTTGTGACAGAAGAAGGCATCATGGGCACTGCCAGGAAACCATGCCAGGACATTGGTGATGCACCCTCTTGCATCATGCACCACCTAACAGTTGATGGAGTGGAAGCATTTTCTATTCATGTTGGCCTCCACTCCATCCTCTGGGGGTGCATGAATGGCAACATGGGTGCAGTCCATGGCAGCCAGTATAGCTGGTAGGTGCACAACCCAACAGAATTGCTACATGGTTGCTTTTTGTTCTCCTGGTGTGGTGGTGGAATATGGTGAACTCCCCAACATGGGCCAGTGGGGCATCTTGGAACTGGCTGAAAAGGTGCAAGGTAGCAGACTGTGTGATAGAGGTGGTGTCTCCTACTGGTTTCTGGAACGATCCAGTGGTCAGGAAGCACAGTGCTGCTGTCAACTTGAGCTCAATAGGCATTGCATGGCTGTGGTGAGTGTCTGTCTGGAGCTCATCATGCAGCATTTCACACAGCTGCATGGGCCTGTTGCATCTGTACCAGCCCACAATTTGTTCGTCACTGAGGAATTTGAAACTGATTCATGAAGGGTACTGTCAGTTGACAGCATAGTACCACTATGGCGTTTGATGTGGCCCAGGGGACATTCTCCTACTCATCATCCTCCGGGATAACCTCAGTTAGGTAGTTGCTGTGGGCTATCATTGGTGTAGTTCTGGGTTTTGCCTCTAGGTTTGCCCTGGTTAAGCACAGAAAACAAAATCCACACTCCTTAACACGTGACAGCAGCAAATTTACAGTTAAGAAGTGGCTTGTCTTATATTAGAAAATGTGGAACAGAACAAAACACAATGGACACAAACTCCCCAGTGTTTTGAACCACACCGGTTCTTCCTCAAGGGGCCAAGCAGCGCTGGGAAATCTTCTGTTTCTTGCCCTGGTTAAGACATGCTTTTTATAGTCCTTAACTTGTGAGCTGCTAAGTCACTCTAAATGCTGTTAGTGCAGTGGTATTTCACTGACTTTCATGCTGTGTCAAATATTCACGCCATAGCCCCCTTTTTCATGCAGAATACATGATGTTAGCTCACAAGCGCGATGAGCGCACTGGCCGCGCGTGCTAACAGCTGAATAGTAATCATGTGCAATCAGTTAATTGCACTGGCACAAAGCCGATTTGGGCTGTACAAACCTTCTGAATATGGGGGCCTATGTCTCTAATGCATCATTTTAAGACACCTAGTACAGTAATATGGTAGTAGTATAAATAATGCTATTTAACCAGGCAGTACTACTTGTACAATTTAGTTGATTCCATCCTAAGGACGTCCAAGCCTGCTATCCTGTCTGATCTCCTCAGGCCGGCCATTCCCACAAGGAATCTTAGATCGGCTGATCAGACCTTACTATCCATCCCCTTTTGTCGGACTAAAAAAGGCATGGGCTCCTTCCATCATGCTGCCCCACCTATGGAACCTACTACCTCAGGATCTAAGAGATGTCTCCACTCATGTGACTTTTAAGAGCAAACTCAGGACTTTCCTCACTACTATGGACAAATGTGTTTGCTTTGACCCTACCTGATCCGCTGCATTTGTACTGTTTCTCATTGCTAGCACTTTGCCTGTCCAAATGGGTGTTCTATACTGTGCCTGTAATTAATGTTTTATTTTGTGCCTTGTAATTAATGTTGCCTTAACCTGTTTCTTTATAAGCCTACTGTTAGCTGTTGACAATTGTAAGTCGCTATTCTACTCCATGACATTCTTATCTTCACTTCACAGCCTCTCCTCACTTAACCCCACTGCTGCTCTCTTCCTCCCTTCTTCTGTTATATCCTCTTCCCCCCTTTTTGCCACTCCCACCAAACTCACCTTTACCTGTTCCTACCTCATCCATGCCCTCCTTAGTCCCCACCCTCCTGGCTGTGCTTAGTCACCTCTCTCTCCACCTACTACCCTCTCCACCAGTCTACTGACCCCCTTCCCTGTCCTGCAAGTCTCTTGGTTCACTGGCTAGAAGCTTGACTTTGACACTTTTCCGCTATCTGCGTAACTCCTCGCCTCTATCCCCTCTCACGGCATCCTCACTCTTGTCCTACCGTCAATCGGTTCCACCAGACCGGCTGTATTTTCCTACCTCCTACCGCTGTTGCCATCTACCGCTCCCCCACCACCTCTCTCTTCAGCCTGCCATCTTTTGGCTCCATAGGCCCAACCGCGGGTTGGTACCTCACCCGCTGTTGCCGTATCTGGACGGCACCTCCTTTCCACTTAATCTCTCCCTCCCATCCTTTTGCCAGTTTTCCCTTCCTTGTGTCTTTTCTACTGATGCCTATCCTCTCTTATTTTCTGCCTTCTACTATTCACATTTTGAGTATGTTCCATGATCAAGTGCTAAAGTATATTTTGTTTACTAATGTATGTTACATTGCCATATGTATTTCTCTCTGCATTTTTGTACTCGTTGTCTTAATAATCAGGCTGTACTCTTTGTGTATTGTAATTGTACCTCCCGGGTCGTGCCTGAAAACAGTCACTTGCTGACTAGAGCACTTACCCAGTTAACAAAAACTAAATAAATAAATAAAAAATAAATAAAACAAAGAATGTTTGATGACAGCAAAGGTCCATGTTCTTTCTTATACCATATACAGCTGGAACAGGTAGCATGCTTGGACCTTTATAAGGACATTACAGACATTGCTTTTTTCACTGTCAAGTGCGTGCACCAAATGGGTCAGTGCTCATGGCATGAACTAACACACTGAATGCTTTCAGGGAAAATATCACTGACCTACTGTATCAAAACTTTTGGAGTGATCGATAAGTTGAAGGTTTTAAACTTTGAAGCACCAAATTTACCAATGCTGGCCAAGTGTGAATGTTCAAAATTCATTTTCAGTTGTTTTTTTTAAACTACAAGGAATAAGGTCTAAATCTAGTTAGGAAAAGAAGTAAGCATGAATTATATTTTATAAGGATAGAAGACAGCACTCACCTCCCAGTACAAGTCATAGACGCTTCAGACCACACAGAAACTCCTCCATAGATGTTTAGTGGTGCAGTATATACTGTGCAAAACCACTTGCACTTTTGACAGTACCAGGAGCTGAGTGCAGTCTCCTATCCTTAAAAAGTTAGACTGTTTCAGAATAAGGTGGAACCGTGCCCCTGAGCACACTCAAATATTCTTTTTAAGCACAAATTAGTTTCCTAAATTAATCTTTTTTTTTAATTTTTGTTTTTAATTTTTAAAATTTACTTGACCTCTTTCTGATCCACAGGCTGTGCTCGCTTCAGAAGCTGGGGTCCTCAATGCTGACTCCCTTCTAGAGTCGCCAGAGGTGGTGGCAGCTAAGACTGTCAGAGAATTCAAATGGCCATGGGACAGTCAATGTAATCACCTCAACAAGAGTAGTAGATGGGGGGATAGACATCTTGAGCAGACTAGGAGTACTGCATGGTCTCCTTCTCTCGGCAAATTTTTATGCTCTTATGTTCTCAGGTACTTGGCTGGATGCCACCTTTCATTCCACCAGCTTCGATCAACCTGCTAGTCCTCGGTTTACCCCCAAGGTGGGGTTCCTCTTTCCTACTGTGGGGCTCAGCCTACTGAGGGATGAAAATGGATAACTTTTGAACAGTCAGCAGCCTGTGAGTAAGGGGGCAACCATTCTGTGTGCTCAGTGGGCATGGGCCATGATTAGACAGGCCCTCTATTTATTTTTGATGATACTTATTCCACTGGAGCCAATGGAAATGTCAAAGGTTGGATAATAGTTTTAATGTCCAACTTTAATTGGGATTTAAATGTTTTTACTCATTATAGTATGTTACGGGACTAGATGAGTTTAGATGGCACATGAACCTTTAGGCGTTTGACTATAATATGCTGTTGTATTGCTGGTTCTGGGCTAGCAGTCTTCAAAAACATTGATTCTGTACAGAACTTGAGCAGCATTACCACAGCGATTGATATTATTCTAATGTATGAACGAAAACATTCTACTACACCTGTATGTTCCTTGGTTTGGTTCTCACCATCATCAGGCAATATTTCAATGTGCCTGTCTAACTGATTTTGTGCTTGTGTAACATAGATAATTTTTGGCTGTTCTCCTCTCTATCCATGGGATATGCCACCCTGTAGGGGTACAAAGGCAAGGAACCCTAGAGGAGGGTTCCACCCCTTGATGTGCCGTGGGAGTGATTCCCTTGGCTAAAGGTACCTTAGGAAGAAGCCCATGGGACAGAAAGGCATGCTGCTGGAGGAGGAGGGGTGGATGGAGGGGCAACAAAAAGATGCATGTGTGTGGAGTGAGGAGAGCAGCCCTTAAATGGGCCTAACGAGGGCGTGGCCAGTTGCACCACACCCTTGAACTACAGGCTTTAGCCTTCCAATTCAATGTGCTTGTGCAACTGGTTTTGTGCTTATATAACATAGATAATCTTTGGCTGTCCGTCTCTCTATCAGTGAGATATACCACCCTATAAGGGTATGAAGGCAAGTAACCCTAGAGGAGGGTTCCACCCCTTGAGGTGCTGTGGGAGTGATTTCCTTGGCTAAAGGTATCTTAGGAAGAAGCCCAAAAAGAGTGTTGACCAAAGCATACAAGGTGGTGAACACTTATCGGGGTCGAAGACCTGTATGTAGGTTGGTTGGTAGTATGGGTTCAGTTGGTAGCATGGGTCAATTGGTCATATTGTTTGAGTAGAGTAGGCAGGAAACAACAGGTGAATAGTGACCTGCTCAGAGGTTTGACTATAAGGTGTGGAAGCCTGGCTTCTAAGGAGAGAGAGAGAACAGCCGAAGGCGGAGAAGTGACAATTACAGGGCAGCCACTCAACTCCATCCAACAGCAGAAACTTAACAAAGTGATCTAGTGATCACAACTATGCCTATCTAGTATTATGAACATTGGCAAGGAGGAGGGGAAAAAAACCCTTTGAGGAGGAAACCTCTTGGGATCCAAGACATAGGACACCTTCCCTCCAGGCTTTGGGACAGTTTTGTTTAGTGACGGATCTGATACTGCAGTTTAGTAGACCAATCCAGGGGAACTGCAATTTCGGAGAACACTCTCGCTCTATCCCTCTAACAGGAATGCCGTGGAGGGTTGCGAGTGAACTCTGCAACACTGGGGCATCTTGGTGCCAACCTCTAAGGAAGGAGGAGAAGAGTAATGACCGCTGAGGTGCTCAGCCAGCCTATTGATCTAAGAACAAACCAGGTGAACCAGAGGCAGTTGTAGGGAGAATAGCTTTAAAGGGTGCCTCTGAACCCGCTCGAGCAGCTACAGGCGTCCTTCCCATTACAGCCCCACCCAGTCACTGCTGAAGTCTTCCATGCTACATCAAGAGGTGCTGTCGGTACGGTTGATGACTGAAGGTCCACCCAGAGAGAGGACATTCTCAACTGTGAGCCAGGTGAGAAGGACCCCACCCCAAGCTTCGCATGCTCAAGATGTGGACTTTGGATTGCAGCAGAGAGACCATCGGCCACAGGGCTAGCTCTGAGACCTGGAAGTAATGGATATGGTTGGCATGTCTCCAAAATGTGGAGGAGTGAGTTGTAATGAGTGTGGGACCTGCACGTGGGTCGTGATGGATGATATCAGGCATAGGGAGACCTGTACGTTGGTCAGACTGAGCAATATGGACCCTCTTGTGAGTCTAGGTAAGGCAAATAGCATTTGTCAACCACAGGGATGCATGCCCACCAAGTTCATTAGGAAGCCAAATTGGGAGTGAATTGAATTACAGTAGTCCCTCGTTATAACGAACTGCCTTGGGGCCACTGTTTTTGTTCATTATAGCGATGGTACGCTATAGCTGAAATACTTAAAAAATAGTGAAAAATACAGCACTTAACTTGAGTGTGAATGAAGTGCACACTAAACTGTCTAGTACTGTAGTAGCAGAAAATATTTATTTTATGTATAGAAGATGAAAAAGTATTTACTTTTAAAGTTAAAAACATTTATTTATTTATTTATTATTTATTAAAATAAGCGTCCAAAGTTGTCTGGATTTTCACACCCCTTGTTTGCTCCGCTCGTGCCATAGTGATCATTTTTTTTAAATTCAGGAGCAGCAAAGAGGTGATGTAGGGCTGGCATTCAAGGAATTTCAGACCAGTCTCCAGTGCAGCTAGTCCACTTTCAGCTGTAATTTCTGGCAAGTCCTCAATCTCAGCATCGGGGTCATCAGGGTCACATTCAAATTCAACAGAGCGACTGCCATTTTTTTATTTCTGCCACAATGTCCTCCTCTGTAAGTGGAGCAGTGATAGGGCAGCTGTCATCAACATGCAGCCAGTCATGGAGCAGCTGTCTGTCAGTCTCGAGATTCAGGTCCAAAGCTAGCTGTTTGGTTTCTGTGTCTGTGTTTGCATCTTCTCACGTCTGGTTCAGCAATTTGCTGCTCCTCAAATAGAGGACCTAGAGCACCCTTCCAGCAGTTATGGATTTTCTTTGGGTAAATCTGGTCCCATGACTGTGCAGCTACATAAATCACGTCCTTCAAATTGTACTGCTTTAGAAATGTCACCAGCTCTGAACTGGTATCTCAGGAGATGATTTCCCGTAGCAGCTGTTTGTGGTAAATTTTCTTTATGCGCTGTGGTGTTCACAGGCAGATAGAGAACTCAGATTTTACCATTCCTGGAGTGGAGCTCCTCAGCATCAGGGTGGGCAGGGCACTGATCTAACAAAAGCAGTGCCTTGGGAACTTTGCTCCTCAGGTAATGACGCACTGCTGGAACAAAATCCATCTGAAACCACTTCCTGAAAATGCCCCACGTCATCCAAGCATTGCTGGAGTGTGAGTAAAGCAGTGGCAATGCTTTCCTGTTCACATGGTGGAAGCAGCGGGGGTTGGAGAATTTATTGATGCAGAGTGGCTTTAATTTGTGTTCCCCAGTTGAATTAGTGCATACAAGGACTGTGACTTGATCCTTAAAAATCTTGTAGCCTTTTGAGGCATCTGATTCTGCGCGGGCAGCAAGTGTGCGATTAGGAAGGCATTTGAAGAATAGTACTGTTTCGTCCACATTATACAGCATGTCCCTGTCATAACCACCACTTTCAAATTTCAGTATCAGCAATCGCATAAAGGCACTCACAGCAGCTGAATCAGAAGATCTCTGCTCCTCTGAAATTTTTTACTGCATTATCCCATTTCATTTCTGGAACCTCCATAGCCAACCAGGACTAGATTTAAAATGATTGTCCTCACCGTACAGTGCATTAGCAAATGATTCTGCTTTCTCCTGCAGAATTGCCCCTGACAGATGAATTCTGACCTCCCTCTGGCTTTGGAACCATAGCCAAACAGGTGAGTCGACCTCAGTGTTTGCACCCAGATGCATTTTCTTACAGTGTAAGCCATTTTTCTCAGAGCAGTGAACCGCAAAATCTTGAAGTTTCTGCTCTTGCTTTTTTTGACCAGACACCATTGATTTGGCAAGCCATATTCTATGGCAAGCTTAGATGTGGACTCACCGTTTTTCATGCGGTTTAGAATCTCTATTTTCTGCTCCAGATCCAATGCCTTTCTTTTTTGTTTCTCAGCCATGACAGACACAGACAGGTCAGACCATGACACAACCAAAGTAAGCAGCATTTTTTTCATTTGGAACAGCTGTAACCAGTGAACTGCGAGGGGCAAACACCACAGAATATGGAGGAATTTTTATTAATTAACAGGGCTTGATTCTTAATCAATTAAGCACACAATGTTTTCATTCATGTTTCAATTCTGAGTGAGTACGAGTCATTTTAGTGTCAAGCACTTAGTAACTTACAAACAGAAGCTGTAACTACTGTGACTAGAACTGGGGGAATGATTGTGACCGCATTTGAAAAATAAGGAGATGATAATGGGGTCCAGCTACCTAGTTCCTTATATCCGGGATTCATTATAATGAGGGATGTTATAACGAGGTACTACTGTATATGTTATGAGTAAGAGAATGACAAGGCCGGTTGAAGCCCTGGCTGATGGCTGGAGAGGAGGAGGCTGTGAAGACAGTTAGGTAGGAAGAGGCTGCAAAGCCAGTACAGTAGGAGGTGTGGTTCAAAGCAAATAAACATGATATGCTGCCAGACTTGGAAGGGGATGAGTGTTGCTGGTAGTGCAAGGGACAGAAAGGCTGGGATGACTTTGCAAACCAGGTGCATAAAATTAGAGGCGTGATGGTAGAAGGCTGGGTAGAGCCAGAAGCCCTTAGGCAGAGAGTTGCCTGGAATAGCTGGTTGCATAGTGCCATAAAGGCTATGCAGAGCAGCAGGAGGAGGCCGAGCGAGCCAGGGGTGTATACAATACACGACAAATAGAAAGCTGTTCCAGCTGCCTGGGGCCGTGATGCCCGCTGTGACTCCTCAGTCCCCCACTGTAGGAAAAACAAAGGAGACACAAACATGACTCCACGACACCAAGCAGCTAATGAAATATGTTAAATATGTGCCAGTCATGAAAGCAGGATTAGGTTATCATCAGAAACAGACTGCTGTGGGTTTGGTAAAAGTGGGAGTAGCAATAAATGAGCCTAAATAACACAAACATAGAATTGAGGAGTGATGCAGTAGTGCAGGACACTGCTGGAGCAGGCAGGGGAATGAGACAGAGTGATAGCTGTTAAGAACAGCCAGTACTAAAGGCAGGTGCAAACAATTAAGGTGATGAGCCCAGGGACTACAGCATGGAAACAGCAATTGGAACTGAGAGCACACAGGCACCTAGTACAGAGAAAGAGAGATTGCTGAAATATGATAAATGAACTGAGAGCTTGACTAGCAATGCAGCTAAATATAACAATGCAAACAGAGGGAAACTAGCATACCAGAAAAGCCCAAAAAGCAAACGAAGCAAACAGGAACACAGGAGCAATAGGGAGAACAAACAAACAACTGAGGCAGAAGCACAGACTGCAGCCATAGGCAAAACACGGACTGAGAAGCAGGAGGCAAGGCAAATTACTGACCCAGAACCAGGAGTACAAACCAGGTAGGGAGTCAAGCACAGCCAGCAGATTCCAACAGGAAGAAAGGGAGGAGACAAACACAGCGGGGGGGGGGAGGCAGGGTTCAGGGAAAGAGTGGGCCTGGAGAGAGGATGGACAGACCCTCCGACTGCAAGGAAAAAATGCTTGTGTGTGGAGTGAGGAGAGCAGCCCTTAAATGGGCCGAACAGGGGTGTGGCCAGTTGCACCGCCGCCTTGAACTACAGGCTGGAGCCTTCCAATTGTTTTGGTGCAGTGTCTATCTGAGATTTGCTGGTGGATGATGCTAGGCTGACTGAAGCTGGATCTGCATAAGGTAGACGATTTTTTGGTTTCAGTTTTCAGTTTAAGTTTATTTATTATACTGGAAAATCATGTGAGCAAAAGTTGCCCATTTTCACAAGCGTCCAGTTATGGACAAACAAAACATGGGGTTACATAATTTAAGTGCAGAACAGTCAATGGTTCACAAATTTGGAGATACTAGCACACACGATACAAAACAGTTTAAGTACAAATAAGCCGCTAAAACAAATTTATACAATCACAGAAACAAAAATAAGTGCAGTGATGGGATAAAGTGCTTGGGAATTCTCATGCATGGTAATCCAGCCACCTTAGAAGATGGGACAAGAATCAGCTGTTTCAGTGGGAGGGAAGAGAGCACACTGGAGGGAACAATCACGCATCTGAGGACTCCTGCAGGTGGCGGCCTAAGAAAGATGTAACTTTAGCTTGTACATAAAGGAAGCAGAAGAGGGGCACTGGATGATAGCAGGGAGAAGACCATTGAAAATGTTGGCACCCCTGTAGGAGAGGGTGTTTTGGCCTTGGGTGCTGCAACAGAATGGGACTGAGAAGGAGAGGGGTGCTGGGCTCAGGATCGAGCACAGGGCATTGGAGGTCGGCACAGGGGGAGGGCGGAGCTGGATTGAGCTGCCGACAGGCAAGCTCTTCTCTCCAGGGAGGAAGCGCGGCATCCCTTGGCTGATGGGCGACCCCCAGTGGAGGCTGGAGGAAGCTCGGGCTAGAGGGGGCCTAGGCAGTAGGCCAGGGGTTGGAGGAAGGAGGCTGTGATTGGGGCTGTTCGGCGCATGGGCTCCTCCATGTGCATACGCGCTAACTCCTGGAGTCTCCTGGAGAAAAAAATGGAGGAAAAATGCCAGTCGGCAGAGTGAAGACCAACCCCCCCCGCAGACGCTGCTCCTGGGCCGGGCAGGTAAGAGCCGGTAATTCAGGGGGACGGGGTTGGGGGGGTCGGTCAGATGGGGACTGACCAGCAGGGGAGAAAAATTGTGACATGATAAAAAAAGAGAAGGAGAGAGTGGAGGACCGTCTAGTAGTCCGAGAGAGGGCAGAGTTAGGGAAGAGGGATATAATGCTGTCAGGGAGGAGGCCCAAGGATAATTTGTGGAAGAAGGTGATGATTTCGCTATTGAGTCTGTCCTCGAGAGGGGCCCAATTAGACAGTCTGTAAAGGTCGCAGTGGTGGGTAAATCTGGGGAGATTGGAGACAAATCGGATGATGTTATGCTAGGTGATCTGGAGCTTGTTGAAATTACTCTGTGTTAGGGGTGGGGAAATAAACTAGAGTGCCATAGTCAAACAATGGGACCAGGAAGCTGGAGGCAAACAGGGTCTTGGATTAAGTGGTTAGGAATGGCTTCACCCTGTATAGCATGCCAAGCTGTTGGTGGCTTTCTTAATTAGCTGATTAATGTGAGAATCAAAGTTGAGGTGGCAGTCAAAGTACAGGCCAAGGTATCTGAATTCGCTGACTCTTTCAATTGGGTTGCCGTCATTGTCAAGGATTGTGAAATTGCAAGATAGTGGTTTCCGTGGGCTGAAGAAAACCATGGTTTTGTTTTTTTTCGCATTAAGCACAAGCCCTTTGGATAAGAACTAGGAGTGGAGGCTATGGAAATCACGCTGTAGTTTTTCAAGTAGGGAGGAGGGGTCTCTGTCCTTGCAAAAAAGGGCAGCGTTGTCGGCATATAAGACACGTTTAGTGTTCATACAAATTTTGGGAAGGAAGTTTACAACTAGGACTGGTAGAGCCAGGCTGCTGAATTGAGGAATGTGACAGAGCTGTGGATCTCCCCATTTCTGAAGGAGATTCCTTGAAGTATATGGAATGCGTACACATAGAGAATACTGGTTGGGCAACCATCTGCAACCAGCCTGTGCTGCCACTAAGAGATTCAGATTCCAATTAATCTCAAGAGCGAAGCTTGAGAGGTCAATAGGAATCTGAATCTCGAGGTGGCAGCACAGGCTGGTTGGGCATGGTTTTGCCCAAATGGTATTTTTTATACTGTATAGTGCTGAGATAATGAAATAAAGAGAATGACAAGAGAAAACGTTTTGTTTAACTTTACTGTTGAGTAACAATAATAACTAATTTAAAATAGGGCAGTGAGGTTTTTGATTGTCCAATTGAATTTTAGACCATATTATACCAGTGGTCCACAGATTGCACTGTCTATCTACCAGGCCACGTGTTTAAAGGTAATGTTATTCACTTCTTTAACCCTCAAAGGTTTGGTTTCCAAAAACAACTGCAATCTCCTCTGCCCTATTGTAACTCCATGTCCTACATTCTGCTGGGGGATGCGGTTGGCAATTCCACAGTCCAGTTTAAACTCTGTTGGTGACAGAGCTTTCATTATGTCTGCCCCACATTGGTGGGATACCCTCTCCTTGTATCATCATGCCACACCTTCTGGGAGGTTCTTAGGAAATACTTTTCCACGGAGGTTTCAATTCTATTGGCTAAGCACCCTGCATTGGGCTTATACCTTTTGTAACCACCAGGACCTGTCACCTGACACCCCTATCACTCCAGAGTTCCCCATGGCTTTCCTCCTGTGGCATGGTCTCCATGGAGGCTCCCCTCCCTGTAGATTTTGCAGTCTGGCATTGGAGCAATGGTGCAGTCATGATGTCCATGAGTTCCTGGGGCCATCATGTCGGAAGCTGCCATTTTTTTCTGAATTCTGTCCTGTCACCCTTCTTTGACTGTCCCTTCTCCTGCAGTGCCACATACAGCTCTGTGGTGGCCTTAGATGCATGCAGTGTGCCTCTAGCAGGGGAACAAGTCCCCTGGCCCTCCACTAAAGGTCACTATTGTGCCCAACCATGGTGTTATCCTTCTTCAGATAATTTCCCAGTTGGCTGCCCAATGACCAGTTCCCTGAAGTCACTCTTAAAACTGGGTTACCAGCCTGACAGTACAGCACTACACCTAGGGGGCCACCAGGCAGCTCAGTGTATAGGAAATATTTAACAATCTTTTTATTTACTCCAGCTTTTCTACACAAAGTTACATGACTGCATGGAGCCCGAAACCTTTTTTTAATGATGTGTTTTATGAAGTTTTGTGATGTTCATGAGCTATGTGCTCTTGTTTAATAGTGTACCTTAATTGTTATTTCTTGTTGTGCTGTTTTGCTGCCACTCACTCACTCACTCTCACTCACTCACTAACACTCACTCTCATTCACTCACTCACTCACACTCACACACTCACTCACTCTCACTCACACTCACTCACTCACTCACACTCTCACACACTCACTTACTCACTCACTCACTCACTCACACTCACTCACTCACACTCTCACGCACTCACTGTCACTCACTCTCACACACTCACTCACTCACTCACTCATTCACTGACACGCTCACTCACTCTGTTTCTCTGTTTATCTATCTGTTGGCCTGTCTTTCTAGCTATTTATTAATTCCTAGTTCATTTTTAAAATGAAAGAGTAATAATTTTTATATTTGCTTGCGTGCATGAGCAAGAAACATTATGCGGCAGCTTAAGAGAGAAGTGGGTTGTGGAAGTGCGGCACTGTGGCAGCCAACGGCAGCACTGCATTTGGGAGCTTGGCACTGGTGGACCAATGCAGGCACACTGTGCTGATGACATTGGTTTCCAAAAGTGCCACCAAGATGAAATGATTTCACCGCTGCAATGAGGGGCCGCCTCGTCATTGCAGCATCAGCCATTCTGCTGCAATGAGGGAGCAACCCATCATTGCAGGCTGGTACCTTGCCTAGTGTAACATTTGCCAACTGGGATCCCACTCCATCTGCATAATGCCCCCCCATTTGTTGTGCCAAGGGGTGCCCAATCCCCCTCGGCATCATGCGCCCCCCAAAACAGTCTTTCTTTGCTGACGGGGTGCTCAATCCCCATCGGCTTCAGTCCCCCCTTCCCAGTTTAATTTGCTGATGCCAATCCCTGTCAGCGTAATGACCCCACAGTCATGTTTTGCCTGTGCCGAGGGGGTGCCCAATCCCCTCGGCATCATTACCCCTGCCTGTTTCTGTTCTGATGGGGGCCCCAATCCCCGTTAGCTTCACTCCAACCCTTCCACTTCCAGTTGCGGAGAGGTGCCCAATCCCCTCGGCATCACCACCAATCATTTCTGTGTGCCGGCAGGGGCCCCAATCCCTGTCAACCGGTCCCCTCCCCACAAATGCAGGTGGTACATGGAGCCCACCCCAGTGTACCAAATAACACCTGCAAAAAAAGAAAACTGACCCTTATCTTTTTTTTTCCCTGTAAAACAAGAAAATGGTCCCTTGAGGTCTCTCCTGCCCCCTCCTCAAACCCGCACCCACCCTCTGCACATCCTGCCTCCCCACACCCCATACTTACCTCCGGAGCCCGGCGCGATGATCTTCAGTAGACCGGGAACACATCTGCACACCTCAAGGCCGACTGCGAACTGAAGAAACGCCAGTAAGCTGTAAAATGGCATAAATAGTTTTTTTTCAACTTTGGTGCATATCCCAGGCATTTCTGGGAATTTTGGCACCAAATTTTCAACATGGAGTTATTGGGACCCCTCCTCATGAACTCAGTCATTGCCATGGCATTGTTTTGTCCCGAAAGGTGATTTCGCAGTCACTGCGTGGAATCACCTTTGGGACCAATTAACGAAACGACATTGCCACTGTTCATGAGGTAAGCTCTCAAATAGCATGTGTTGCAAATTTGGTGAAAAAAATTCAAAAAATAACTATTTTACGAGCATGCATTATGCAGTTTCCACACATGCTTGTAACTTTGCGAGTCTGTAATATTTTCACTTCAGATTTTCAACATTGGCATTTTTCCACACCTCCTTATGAACAGTATAGCTGTCATTTTACACATCCTGGCCGAAATGTGATGTTGCACTTTCGGCGCAGACTAGCGCAGTCGCCGTGAGAAATCAATTTTCGGGACAGATTAAGAAAATGATAGTGACACTTTTCATGAGCAGAGGTCCTAACATGCCTATGTTGAAAATTTGGTGACGAAAGTCCATAAAATGACTGTGTTACAAGTATGCATTGTGCAGTTTCCATGCACCCTTGTAACTTGGCAAATTTGTAATATTTTCACGCCAGATTTTCAACACTGGCATTTTTCACACCTCCTTATGAACAGCATAGCTATCATTTTTCACATCCTGGCGGAAATGTGTTTTCACACTTCCGGCGCAGAATAGCATGGTAGCTGTGGGAAATCAGTGTTTGGGACAGATTAAGATTGAGCGAGTGAGAAAGGAGGAGTGAGCAAGCTCAACTGAGCTCTGTCAGAACTGCTGCAGATTTTTTTGTGGGTAGAAAAAGGTGCCAACACAGGCTTGAGCCCAGTACAAAAGGGCAGCCTGCAGCACTGGAAGAAACAGAATGAGCGCGTGAGAGAGGGGGAGTGAGTGAGCTCAACAGAGCTCTGTCGAGACTGCTGTGGATTTCTTTGTGATCAGAAAAAGGTGCCAATGCAGGCAGGAGTCCAGTACAAAAGGGCAGCCTGCAGCGCCGGGAAAAACAGAACTAGCGAGCGAGGGAGGGGGAGTGAGCAAGCTCAACGGAGCTCTGTTGGGCTTGCTGCAGATTTCTTTGTGGGCAGAAAAAGGTGCCAATGCAGGCAGGGGCCCAGTACAAAGGGCAGCCTGCAGTGCTGGGAGAAAAAGAATGAGCAAGTGAGAGGGGAGAGTGAGCAAGCTCAACAGAGCTCTGTTGGGACAGCTGTGGATTTCTTTGTGGGCAGAAAAAGGTGCCAATGCAGGCAGGAGCCCAGTACAAAAGGGCAGCCTGCAGCCCTGGGAGGAACAGAATGAGTGAGTGAGTGAGAGAGGGGGAGTGAGCGAGCTCAACAGAGGTCTGTCAGGACTGCTGCGTATTTCTTTGTGGGCAGAAAAAGGTGCCAACGCAGGCAGAAGCCCAGTACATAGGGGCAGCCAGCAGCGTGGGAGAAACAGAACGAGTGATTGAGAGAGGGGGAGTGAGCGAGCTCAATGGAGATCTGCCGGGACTTTAGAGTTTCCCACCCTCCCTCCCAGGGTCCTCTGTGGTCCTATATTACAGCAGGGTCTCTGGGGTGGAGACAAAGCAATGATTGGATACTTTTAGGATTGCTGTAATAATACAGATTTAATTGTTCTGTTTCTTTCTCTAACTGAGCTAAGTAATGAGCTATACTGTTAGGATTGCTGTAATAATACATATTTATTTGTTCTGTTTATTTCTGTAACCGAGCTGAATAATACTTGGAGTGCAATAGGATTTCTAACTGGGCTAAGTGAAACTATATGAGAGCTGAGAACAAAAAGTATGGTAGCTGAGGGGTGAAAAATGGACAAGGAGGCTTTAGGATTGCTATACAGTATCTAACAGATGAGATACGAGACTGAATTAACCCAGTCGGCAAGGGGGCAGTAGGAGGACTTGTGCGGGGGGGGGGGACCAGGAATTTGAGTAAATAGGGGCCTAACAGTTGTAGTAGGGTACAGAAACTGGGAGTAAGAGCCCGTAACATAAGATGGGGACCAAAATGGGGCAGGTGCCACATGTCAATAGGATGGGCAGCTTTGGAAGGGTGGTGGGTTGTACAGGGTGTGGGTCCGCCACGATCCTGGACTGGGCTTGGAGGATGGGGGGTATGGTCTGTAGACAACTGGCTAGTTTGAGGGAGGAACTGTGGAGGTTAGGGAGGAGTCTAAGTGGCAGGGCAGATGAGTATGGTAGGCATCCTGGCTGGGAGGGGAATTGGGAATGGCAAGGGAGGACGGAGGAAGAACAACTAGGGACTGAAACTGACCCCAGTATCAGAGGCACAAGTAGAAAAGAGAGGAGAAGGGAGGGGGTGCCCGAGGCGAGGGGGGGGCCTCCTGATGGGGTAGGTAGAGACCATGAGGAGTACCAGGGGAGAGAGCAGAAGGCAGCGGGTAGGGAGGGACCAGGGGTGGGACATGGGGTGGCACAGAGGGGAACAAGTAGGAAGGGGGGAACTGATGGGGGAAGAGATGTAGGAGGGGTATCGACTAGGAATGGATTCAAGCCTCTGCTATGGGAAAGAGAGGCGGAGCAGGCACACACTGCAGGGGGGAGGACAAGCGGGGCATGAGAGGGATGGCAACAGGTAGGGGAAGAGATGGCGAGGATGAAAGGGTAGAAGGGAGGCTAGTAAGGAAGGAGGGGTGGTGACTGGAGGAGAGAAGGCTATGGGAAGAGGGAAGGGGAAGGATGGGAGGGGCATCACTATCGGGGTAGAAGGGAATGTGGGCTGTAAATCAACAACAGCAGGGATAGGAGAGGGTTGGAAATCAGCAGGGGAGGAGGGGAGGTCAACATGGGAAGCCCAGTAGGAAGTAGTCAGGTTGGTAAGGGGTTCATGGGGGGTGGGAGAAATAAGGCAGAGAAAAGAGGTGAGGCGGAAGTAGGGGTACTGATACATAAGTTGCTAGGGTGCAGCTGGCAGGGGTAAGGGGCAGAGAAGAATGAATACTGGGGTGGTGGAAAGGGCATTAGAAGGGAAAGGGGTAAGGGATGGTGGGTACTCATCCTGGGGGATTCTATACTGAAAGGGGTGAGATGGTGCGGAAGGGGGGAAAGGCACAGCCATATCTGCGTTGAAGCTATCCCCAGGTTTACTGCAGGAGGGGCAGGGCAGGCACTGCTCAAGTGTGCAGCAAGGGGAAGGAAGAAACCTCATTTAGTTTTGCATACATGCACAAATGACTTGGCTGGGGAGACTGTGGAAGTAGTGAGGGGGAGGTTTGAGTAGTTGGGCAGGCAGTGTGGGGGTGGGGAGTCAGTGGCATTCTTGCAGGTATTTCCGGTACCATGTGCAAGCATGGGGAGGAAGGGGAGGATTGAGGAGTTCAATGAGTGGCTGAGAGATTGGTGCCACGCCAAAAATTATGGGTCAGTGACTAACTGGGGTAGGGTCTGGGGGAATAGTGACTTGTACGGGGGGGACAGGCTACACTTGAGCAGGAAGGGGAAGGGAGTATTAAAGACAGTATTAGAGGGGTATATCTCTATTAAGGTGGATTTAAACTAGTGGGGGGGGTGGCCAAAAGACTGAGGTTGGTAGAAAGGTCCAGACGCGGGAGCCTAATGAGCTCCTAATGAGCTCACCTCCTAGATATAGGAAAAGGCGGAGGCGTAGTAACCCTGGGAGGGGGCGGGCAGAGTGGTCTGAGTGTAATACAGGAGGCACCACCACCCGGTAAGAATAAGCAGAAAGGGTGCGGACTACCGGGAGGAGGGACACAGGCCAAGGAGAAAAAGAGTGAGGAGAAGGAAGGGTATGGGTGGAAGGTGGTCTCTCTCAATGCAAGAAGCCTGGGGAACAAAATTGCAGAGTTTCAGGTGCTCCTTTCAGAGGGGAAGGTGGACATTGCTGCAGTGACAGAGACTTTGGTCACAGAGTACCATTATTGGGACTTGGCAATCCCAGAATACAGGATATATAGGAGGGACCGAGATTGAAGGGGGTTGCACCTATGTGAGGAAGGGATTAAATGCATGGGACGAGGAGAGAAGAAGAGGAGGACAGAGGCACTCTTGGGTGCAGCTCCTGACCCAAGGGCAGAAAGCTGAGGCTGGGAGTGGTGTGCACAACCACCAGCCCAGTCCGGGGAACTGGATGGGGCATTGGCAGAGCAGATAAGGAGGGTGTGTAGAAGGGGGAGTGTGGTGATAGTGGGGGATTTTAACCTACCACGGGTTGACTGAAGCACCCCGGCAACTAGCAGTACCAGGGAGCAGGTGCTCCTTGATGCATTCCAGGATGGCCTTCTGATGCAATTGGTAAGTGGGCCTACAAGGCTTGGTAGCACTCTGGACCTAGTACTGGCAAACGGGGAGGTGGTAAGGGAGGCAAGGGTGGAGGACCCACTAGCAGGTAGCGACCACCAAACAGTGTGGCTCATTGTCATGCTGGACAGGGAGACAGGAGGCACGAGCACTAAGGTGGTGGACTCTATTAGGGTGGACTTTGAGAGGATGGGAGCAATACTGCAAGGGAAACTCCAAGATATAAGGCTGGGGATGGATGCAGAACAAAAGTGGGGAGTCATAAAGACTGGGCTAACAGAGGCCACAGTAGCCTGCACCAAGGCCAGGAGTAAGAAGAGCAGAGCCAAGAAACCATGCTGGCTGAACAAGGAAGTGCTGCAAGGGGTGAGGGCAAAGACGGCTGCATACCAGAAGTACAGGAGAACAGGGAAGGGAGAGGATAAGGAGGCTTTTGGGAATTTGTCAAGGGAGGTTGCCAGGAGGGTGAAAAAAGCTAAGGCCTCCAGGCAATTAAGGTCCGCACAGGGCATAAAGGAGGGAAAAGCATTTTTAGGTATGTCAGGGAAAGAGGAAGTGCAAGGAACATATTGTGAGGATAAAGGGGAGGGATTGGTGAAATGGGAAAGTGGAAATTTAAATGAGTACTTCTGCTCTGTTTTCACTAAGAGAGAGATGGTTCACTACCAGAATGGGCTGGGGGTGGTGAAGGGGGGGGGAGGAGGTGATGGACAAAATGATCACAGGGAGTAGAGTGCTAGAGGGGCTGAAGGCAGTAAGGGTGGACAAGGCACCAAGTCCCGATGGCATCCACCCCAGGGTGCTGAGGGAGATGGAGCTGTTGGTTGAGCTGCTGGCAGATCTGTTCAGCACCTCCCTGGAAACAGGGTGTGTGCCCCAGGACTGGAGGGTGGCCCATGTGGTACCCATACACAAGATTGGGCCTAGGAAGGAGCCAGGAAATTATCGGCCTGTAAGTCTCACGTCCATAGTGGGTAAGCTTATGGAGGTGATACTGAAGGAGAGGCTGGTGGCATTCCTAGACAGTAATGGCCTCCAAGATGGGCGGCAAAACAGGTTCATCTCAAGGAGGTCTTGTCAAACCAATCTAATAGAGTATGATGACTGGGTGACAAGGGAGTTGGACAGGGGCCATGCGGTGCATGTCCTTTACTTGGACTTCAGTAAGGCCTTCGATACAGTGCCTCATGGGAGACTGGGAGGGTAGCTGACAGCAGTGAGGGTGTGAAAAAAGCTGACAAAATAGATAGAGAACTGGTTACAGGGGAGGGTGCAGAGGGTGGTGGTGGTGGGGGAGCTCTCAGTGAAAAGTGGGGTGTTGCAGGGGTCAGTGCTGGGCCCAGTGCTATTTGGGCTCTTTATCTCTGATATAGCACATGGAGTGGGGAGCAGGGTTAGTCTGTTCACAGACTATACCAAATTGGGGGCAGTGGTGGACGAAGAGGACGGATGGGAAAAACTGCAGGGGGACCTAACCAAACTAGAGACATGGTTGGTGGAGTGTCAGCTAGGATTCAATGCAAAGAAGTGTAAGGTGATGCACTTCTGGGCTAAGAACCCAGAAGAGGGACTATTGGTTGGGGATCACAGAGGAGGAGAAGGACCTAGGGGTGTTGGTAACTAGGAGCATGAATAACTCTGCCCAGTGCAGGACAGCAGCAGCGAAGGCAAACAGGATGCTGGGGTGCATCGCAAATGGGTTCTCATTCAGACACAGGCATGTGATCCTACCTCTCTACAGATCATTGGTCAGACTGCATCTGGAGTACTGCGTGCAATACTGGAGGCCATACCTGAGGAGAGATATAAAGTTACTGGAGGGGGTGCAAAGGAGGGCAACAAAAATGTTAAAGGGGATGGAAGGAAAGGAATATGAAGTTATACTGAAGGAGATGAACATGTACACACTGGAGGAGAGGAGGGATGGGGGGATATGATGGAAGTGTTTAAATACTTGGGGGGGGTAAATAAACCTAGCACTGAAGGGGTGTTTAAACTGAGGAGTGGAAGAGAGAAGAGGGGGCATGGACTATGGTTGGAAGGGGGACATTTCAAGAGGGAAATGAGGAGGCACTACTTCTCAGAGAGGGTGGTGTCTAGTTTGACTGCACTGCCAGAGGGGGTGGTAACATGTAGGACAGTCAATAGCTTTAAGAAGGAGTGGGATAAAGCAAGAGGAAGAGTCAGGGGGCAGGGGCTGGGACAAGCAGGGGAGGAACTGAGGGGGAGGAGGCTGGGGCAGCTGCAATCTAGGGTGCTAGCTGCACACTTGGGCAGACTTACATACTGTAGGCCAATTGGTGTGTTCTGCTGGCAGAGTTGTATGTTCATATGTTTGTATGTATGTTCATGTGTAAAATCACAGTGACTCTGTTCATGAGCAGAGGTCCTAAAATGCCTATGTTGAAAATTTGGTGACAAATATCCATAAAATGACTGTTACAAGCGTGCATTGTGCAGTTTCCACGCACCCTCATAACTTCATAAATCTGTAGTATTTTCACTCCAGATTTTCAGCATTGGCATTTTTTCAGACCTCCTCATGAACAGTACAGCTGTCATTTTTCACATCATTCCCCATATATGCGTTTACACATCTGGCGCAGAATAGCGCAGTTGCTGTAGGAAATCAATGTTCGGGACAGATTAAGAAAATCATAGTGACAGTCTTCATGAGCAGAGGTCACAAAATGCTTATGTTTGAAATTTGGTGAAATAATTTCCACTAAATGACTGTATTACGTGCATCGTTCGCGGATTTCCACAAACTCCGGAAGTTTGAGCATTTTTATATTTTTACATAGATTTTCAACATTGCCATCTCTTCACACCTCCCTATGCATGGTACAGCTGTCATTCTTCACATCCTGCCCGATTTGTGTTTTCGTACATCTGGCGCACAATGGCACGGTCGCTGTGGAAACTCAAAGTTGGGAACACACTGACAAAATCACAATGCCACTGTTCATGAGAAGAGGTCCCAAATGCTTTCATGAGGTGGGGGTCACAAAATGGCCATGTTGAAAATCAGTAGTGCAAATACCAAAAAACGCCTGGGGCGTTAGGGTTTCTAACCATAACGTCCCACCCTGTACAGATTGACAGGCATCAGGGGTGTGCCTTTGGATTGCTGACTGTAATGCTCATGCCATTCCACCCCCACCCCACCACCCTGCAGCCAGTGACAGGCATCGAGGTGTGCCTTGGACTCTTCGGCCCCAGAGTTCACCCCATTCTCCTATACTGCGCCCATTTCAGCGTATGTCCTTATGGAGTGGGGTGACTGTAAATCTGAACACCCCAAGGCACATCTCAACACGTGTCAGTGTTTGCTGGATAGGTGAAGTGAAATGGCATGAAAGTTATGGGCAACAACCCAAATGCATACCCCAATGCCTGTCCGTCTCTGCAGGGTGAAGGTGGGGCTGGCGTGAAGTTCAGTACTTCACTGCCATTCCTATTCTGCATCTCTCTAACTCCTGCATTTCTGATGCTAATACCAGCAAGCAAACATTCGGCATTGACAAATGCTTGTTTAAAATAAGGAAAGAGTAAAAGGAAAAAAAAAAAAATATTAATGTGCTGAAATTGTAGGAAGGCCAAAAGATTATTAAAGCAGTTCTTTCTGTGACCCTATAGACTGCAAACACACACACACACACACACCCCTATGATTAGGGTCTAGTGTGGCGCCTGAGCACTGTCTGAATTTTATTATGGATACATCTGACATTTGTACAACAGTTTAAATACAGTTTGCAGAAATGATGTAATTTGCCTGAATTTGGGAGGTTCAGGGAAAGCCCAACTGTGGTTTTTGTTTTCTTGGACTTGAGGCTACTTGGTTTAAACCGAATAAAAACCTTTCAGCCATTGCCAGCTTAAATAAATCCTAAAATATGCAGTAGGATAGTTGAGGAATTATAGCAATGGTAAGTAAGGAGAGGCTTCTGTGCTGTGTTTGCTTGTGAGACTCCAAGGAACCAGGCTAATGACTACAGAATGTACCTTCCCAGTATTAAGTGCTGATGGGATTTTAGCACCGTTTCATAGATAGAAGTTTCACTGCCATTATTACAAATCACATTGTTAATGCCCCATACCCCTGCAATTATAAACACACATTTTCAAGAAAGAACAGCAGTAGGAGGAGCTAAGAAAACTGCCTTTTCTTTTTACTGCAGAACTAATTATTTTCATGCAAAGTAAATTTGGCGCAAACACAAATGCAACCATAATTGTGTAAATTTATTTTAGCGCTATGCCACAATCACCACATCCACTATGATGGAAAAAATACTAAGAGTGCTAGTTAGCGCAAATTTATTTTCATGCAGATTGGTGCTTCAGCGAAAATAGTGAAAATTATTTGACAGTGAAAATTTCAAGTTCTACAGTAGTTTAACCAGTGCAAGTCTAACAATAAGTAAGTAGAGCAGGAGACAAACACTGCCACCCGCCCACTGCTCTCCAAGCACAGGTAATTGCCGAAGCCAGATCTTCAGCCCTCAGCGGCTGTTGCAGCGAAGATCCTGGATTGTTTTTCCAAATTCCTGGCGCCATCTGACTGCAGTGCCCCCATTGGCTGCTCACCATCTTGGTGAACTCCCTGAGTGGCTAGCTCTGGAATCCAGCATGGCTGCTTTCCCAGGACTAATTGCATGCCCGTGCACAAATTTTGTAGTCTGTGCTGCCTGTCCCTTGCTACTAGTGTGTGCACATAATACCAAATACAGCTAAACTGAAAACCGGGATTCCTACTGCTGATTTTTTGTTTAGGGACTGTTACTAGCCTGTATTTGCTCATTCTGGTAGAAAAAAAGAGAGTAAAATACTGTTTGTCTGCTTTGTTTTAGCATAGCTAGACTCCTTAATCTTCCCATTCTCTCCTTTGTGTGTCTCTTTGTGTGATTTTTTTTCACCCTCCCCCCCTCCAGAAGTTCTTAAATACAACTAAACTACCTCCCCTTCTGTGCACCTCTTCCCATTGGCCATCTTGCCCTACACAAATTTAGAGCTGCAGAACACCTCCTAGAGTGCGGTCCTGCCCCACAGAACTACATTTCTAACAGCCCCTTGCCTCACCACTCCCTCCTCTTCCCCTTCATAAGGCTGACCATGCTAATTCTCTCCTACTACTTCCGCTGAGAACCCTCCAGGGCTCCCCGCTCATCTGCTGCAAGAACCGCGGCCACCGGGCAGTAGGCGCTCCCAAAGCCGCCGCCTGAGACCACTTGCTCGGACTCCAGACCCAGAGAGGTACGGCAAAGCTGCAAACCAAACGAAGTGCAAGCGCCTTCTCCAGTCTTGCTCCGATTGGTCCTTTATCCCTTCTTATCTTTTCTCTGTCTCCTGAGCTAAAAAGGCATTTTTTTTGTTTTGCTTTTACTTATGCTTGCTAATGTATGCCTATTTTGTTAGAATCTGCCTGTAAACTGCCTAAAAAAAGCTGTAATACTTGCAAACTGCTCTTGCTAGACTGATTAAGTGAAACAGCCCATTCCTTTGCCTCTGTAACTGCCTCCCAGACTTCAGGGCACCAAGGAAATCGACCCCTTTCATTTGTAAATTAGTTTTGTCACTGGGTAGCTTGACCATTGTCTGGGACCAGTACTAATTGGCTTCGCTTTCTCTTCCCCTTCAGCCGAGAACCCTCCAGGGCTCCCAGCTCATCCGCTGCAAGAACCGCGGCCACCGGACGGTTGGCGCTTCCAAAGCTGCTGCCCAAGATCACTTGCTCGGACTCCAGACCCAGAGAGGGTTTTTTTTACGCCCACTCACCCATCCCCCTCCCTGACCATTATTATATAGATCTCTTTGCCCCGGCCTCCCCTGCCATTGGCTTTCCTACAAATCTATCCTCCCTGCCTCCCTAGGACGCCCACAGACATATACATTTTGGGCTGCCGCTTCAGGTTCAAGTGTCCCATCCTAACTAACCCACTGCAGTCTCCCCTACCACTTGTCTCAGATCAGATTTGTGACTTCTTATTACTGTCCCTAGTCGCTGTGTCATAGTAAATTATCCTTGCTCTCTACAAGTGGTTTTAGTGCCTACATCCCTTTGTTGACCCTTTGGTGTGTAGCCTTAGCTGGCAATACTTCTTAGATCAGGTTTATGACTTCTCATAACCTTCTCTAGTCGCTGTGCCATAGAAACATCTCCTTGCTCCCTTCAAGTGGTATCGGCACTATTATCCCTTTTCAGACCCTGTGGCACGTAGCCTTACCTGGTGATACCTTGCCCAGATTAAGCCCTTACAACTGTTTCTCTTTCTGACCCCCAGACTTTAACCATGGAACTTGCAATCTGGCTCTACCTATTTACCGCCTTATGCACCCTACCCTTATTAGGGTACATGCCAGAAGGAATTTACCCCAAAGAGGACTCGCTTTCCCTACCACAAGAATGTCTACCATGGAGTCCCTATATAACTTCGTGTTGTTCCCCAAGTTGTCGTGACCCACTTTTCAGCTGAGTCTCCTCTCGGACAGCCACCGCATCTCGTTACCTACCCAAGGAATGTTACCTACTCTCGGCCCAGTACCTGCATCTACTGGTGTCTTACGGCTAGGGTCTTAACATGTGTATCACTAGGACTGAACAGTACAAAGAATAGGTCCTTGTATTTCTACGCCAATACTCCCACTAGCCAAAGAAGGTTTAGTTCTTCCAAATTACCACTTGTTGCCCTGAGGAAAGTTGTACTCCTCCTCTTGCTATGCTCAGGTAATGTTAAAATTAACCCTGGTCCTATACAAGCAATTCCTTCACCATCCGAAGTCACGAAATATAAAGGTATCAGCTTTATGCATGTTAATGTGTGTAACCTCTTAAAGAAACTCACCTCAATACAGGCGTGGGCTATCCACACGGAGCCGCATGTACTTGTCATATCTGAATCCTGGCTTCGTCCATCCACGCCAGACAAAGAGGTCAATATCCCCAACTATCTGTTATTCAGAGCTGATAGACTAACCAGAGGCGGTGGTGTAACCATCTATGTTAAGGACAAGTTTACGGTCGCTACCCTCGACACTACATCAATTGCCAATGCCTTTGAATGCCAGTCCTTAAAAATTGAAATATCTACGTCAATGGCCCTCCGTGTCATAGGATGTTATAGACCCCCATCCTCAGGGTCACAGCTCCTGTCCGACCTATCATCTACTATGAGTACCGACACAATGGAAACAATTATACTAGGGAACCTTAACTGCAACTGGCTGTCATTCGATCTCTTCCACTTAAATCCTTCTGTGACTCTCAGGGCTCACTCACTTATTAATGAACCTACTAGATCAATAAGAAAACCCTACAAAAGTACACTATTAGATGTACTTCTAGTAAGCAAACCCCATTTCTTCTCCCATGCTGGGATCTTTTCGCCGATGTTAGTGACCATTGCTTTATTGCTGGCATAAGAGCAGTCCCTAAACCAACAGCCTCAGCAAAGTTCTCTACCAAAAGATCAAAACAGAATTTTGACCTGCTTGCATCTATCAATGACCTGAAAGGCTCTCTGCTTTGGCAGACCTTTTATTTAGCCAAATCAGTAGAAACAGCATATGCCATTTTCCACGAAATTGTATCCAGCGCTCTTAATGCCCACGCACTCTTAGTCAAAACCCACGTAAAGGCTAGAAAGTGTCGCTGGTTTACAGCAGACATCAAGGCAGCACTATTAAAAAGAGACAAGCTCTGGAAGCTTGCACGCAAATCCCACAAAGCCGAAGACTGGCATCTTTTCAGAACAGCCAGAAGCCACTGTACAAAGCTAATTCGGGAAACCAAGTCCAACTTCTATCACTCTGAACCTTACACTGCCTCCAACTGCCCTACCAAGTTCTGGTCCGCAATAAAAAAACTTTCTGGTAATACCACAGGAAACACTCTCCCCTCAAAAATTATTTCTGACAATGTAACTATCAACAACAATAAAGAGATACTACAAGCCTTCAACAATCACTTTGCTACTGCAGGGCTAGCTTTTGATAACTCACCTGCACGCTACCTATGCTCCCAGTTTACCATGCAACCTTCAGAATCTAGTCCCTCAGATGCAGTCTTTTCATTCTCTCCTGCCTCACTAAAAGAGGTCGAAGATCTCCTCCTCCAGTTGGACACCAGAAAAAGTGCTGGCGCTGACACCTTCGATCCATACTACTTAAAGTTTGCCTATCATGTCTTGGCTGTAACTATTACGCATCTATTTAACTTGTCCCTTTCTCAAGGACCCTCCCAAACTGTGGAAGACCGTACATGTTATTCCTTGTTTAAACTGAGACCCTGTGATCTAAACAACTACAGGCCCATCTCCTTCTCCGGTTCTATCAAAACTTCTGGAAAAAATCGTGAATGCCCAGCTGAAATCTTTCATAGATGATACTAACCTGCTAAACCCAATGCAATCTGGTTTCAGAACTGAACATAGTACAATCACGGCCCTGGCCAAGGTGACAAATGATTGGCAGTGCGAGCTAGAGAACAAAAAATTTGTCTGCGCTGTTTTTCTAGACCTAAGTAAGGCCTTCGACACTGTCAACCACAGCCTCCTTCTTTCTTCATTAAAAGCTATTGGTCTAGATTCTACCTCCTTGCATTGGTTCCACATTTATCTTATCGGATAGGCACCAACAGGTCGAGGCCGAAGGTGAACTCTCCCCCTCAAATCTGTTAAAAAGAGGCGTCCCGCAGGAATCCATCCTGGGGCCAATACTATTTGCCATCTACATCAACAATATAGACTCAAGCATCAATGAGGTGAAACTTCATCTGTTCGCAGATGATACAGTGATCTACCTAAGCCATACAACTCCTGAAACTGCCTGTAGTGACCTGCAAGCTGACTTCAACATACTTCAATACCAGCTCCTTAGTAAAAAATTGCTGCTTAACGCCAAAAGACAGCATGGCGTTATTTTCACCTATTAACCATGCAGCCTACTCCTGCTTTCCCCCATCACCACCCTCCTAGGAGAAACCCTGGAATTTGTGCTGAAATTCAAATACCTGGGGTCTGGCTAGACTTCAAACTCTCCTTTGCAGACCACCTGGAGGATTTGTTAAAAAAACTGAGGCAGAGACTAGGTCTCTTCTTCAGGTTAAACTGCTTACTAACTACAGAGGCCAAGAGACAGCTAGTTCAGTCTACGTTCCTCTCCCTAATTGATTACGCTGACTTTATATACAGCCAATGTGCTACTTCATACCTGGGTAAATTGGACATACTTTACCACAGAGCCCTGCGCTTCATCACTGGTCTTCCCTTCTCCACCCATCACTGCTCTTTATATGCGGCTGTAGGTTGGACCTCCCTACACTACAGGCGAAATACAAATGCAGCTCTCTGGACATACAGAACTATCACAAGCAAACTGCAGTACATTGTTGATTGTCTGACTCTCAATATGTCTGGAACCTATGACCTAAGAAGCTGTTCACTGATTTCTCTGAAAGTGCCCAAAGCCCTAATGCATTTTGGGAGAGCTGCCATAGGATTTGTTCTACCGTCACTCTGGAATGTGCTACAGAAATCATTGAAACTGAGGACTCCTGTTAGTCTCACTGTGTTTAAGACCTTATACTCAAAATACATTACAGAAGCCTGCAACTGCTTCCAATGATCCTAGCTTACTTACACCCCCTTCCACATCCTCCCTGTTTTTCCCATCCTCCTTCCTTCTTGTATCAGTGCATAACTTGTCTCTGAGCCACCTACTTATATACCACCCTAAATCTCACCCTCCCTCACCCACCTATTCCTTGTATCCCCACAAAATCTCATTCCTACACTCCTAGAATTATCCCAGTTCCAGACCCACCCACCCCCACTGGCTGCCCACTTCTCCCAACACATGTCTCCCCGTTGATACACCTGGGTCTTTTTAAACTGACTATGTATGTCTCTTCACTTGTAGCATCCACTTCAACTAATCTCTTCACTGGACTATAATGCTTTTACCTTACAGGAATACTAAACCATGTATGTTGTTGTATCTGGTATACATTTTTACTGACTTGCTACCCTATTGTTATGTACACCCTTACCGACTGTCTTTTACCTGAACCCAAATGTATTTTTACTTATCCTGTCCATTGCAGACCTACCTGTACTGTTGTACTCTTGCACCTACTGTCTATTTGTCTGTATATAAATGCATTGTTACTTGACTTGTGTAATGCAGGTCCACCTTGTAAATGAGCTTGCTCAATGCGTTTGCCTGGATAAATAAAGAATTTGATTGATTGATTGACTTTCTAGAGCCAACACAGTGGCTCACCACATCAGTTACTAGTGGATAGACCCTCTGCTGATAAAAGGGCCCTGAACTTGAATCTTGTAACTGCCAGTCAGACACCAGAGTTAGAACCCATAAGGTGTGCCAGGCCACTAGAGTGGAGGTACTGGAAGACAGGCAAACTTCTCCTTGCAGTGCATTTTAAGAAATTACATTAATCCTAAGTGCTATTGATCTAGTCACCCAACAGCATTAGGGTGTTGCTTTGAGGAAACTTGCAATGCCATATTTCATCCTGCTACTGTCATTTGGACATCACTGTGAAAACACAAGCCATATCATGGGGAATGAGATTTGAAAGCAAGCTAGTAGGGAACAATATCAATTATACAATGCAGTGTGAAAATCCTGTAACCTAATTGGACAAAACATGTCACATGACTGTGGGTAAATCCTGCATAACCCACAGCTGAGGAAAGGCATTTATAAAAAACATAATTAAACACATTTTAAATTTGTTTTACACATGGGTCCATTGTATAATCGCAATAAGGCACTCCAGGGTGTGAGTTATTGGGTGATTTACCCACTTCTTGTGTGGGTAAGTCACTTGGCTACACCTCGTGACACACCACACAAGGCGTGGGTAAATCCCCAATAACCCACACCCTGTTGTGCCTTATTGCTTAATTACACTTGCTTCATTTTAGTGAAAAAGTCATTGAAGACTCACAGGTTCAGTTCAGAAGTCTGGATGCCTTTTGACAGTAGGTTCCTAAGGAAGATTATTGGTACATGAAAGTAAGAGGGATTTAGAAATGAGAACAAACTGGGACAGACAGGGCCGAGGAACTTGCATGCAACAGCAAAGGAAAGTATCCCGAGTGGCCTATGGCACATGTGGAACTTGAACTGTAAATTGCCAAGAAAGTTTAAAAAAGGGTACCACATGGAAAGAGGTGACAAGGGAGAGTGCAAAGAAAATGAGGAGACACTGCAGATTCCAAAAAGTTTCAAATGCATACTTGTATGAATTAACTGGCCATCTTACCCTCCAACGCATTTCACCCATACAATCTGGGTTTTATCAAGCAGAATAACCTGAGCTAATATTTAGATATGGGGAGGCATGCCAGGCAGCATGGCTGTTGTTATGACATCACTGAACTGCTAACGAGATGACCTTGTGCAGAAGATACACATTCTAATGCTGGAAATTTGACTACCTGAGTATGTTTAAAAAGTTTTGTGGAATTAAAACTTGGCTGAACTTTTAGCTTAGTGCAGTGTGTATAAAAACACAATAGTAAATGAAATGGCTATTTGTTAACACAGGTCATTCTCCTTGATAAAGCTCGGATTGTATGGGTGAAATGCATTGGAGTGTAAGATGGCAAGCTATTTCATGCAGAATTGAATAAATTACACAAATATGCATTTGACGTTTTTGGAGTCTGTTTTTTTTCACTGAGTTTACTGAAGATGTCCTGCTCGAAACCCAGAGCACAACAAGGATCCTGGGACCAGATTGTCTTTCGAGACACTGTAAAAGAAATGGCAAAGGAGAAAGAAATCAAAGCAAAAAGAAGACACAGCATAGAAATTCTTTAATGGATTAGATGCAGCATTGAATCTACAGCCAGGGACCCTACCTTGTCTTTTCTTTAACTAGAATATATAATTTACCTCTGCCCGCTGATCATGTGTCTAGTGTCTGGAACTGGCCAAGATTGTCCTGGTTCTCAAGAAAGGAGACCCTAAATTATTGGACAGTTATCACCCAATTGCAATTTTGTCTGTGCTCAGTAAACTACTAGAGAAACTGATTGCTACCGAGGTCGCTGAGCGCTTTCATAAATAAATAATAGTTTGCTGTCATCTGCTCAGCATGGCTTTAGCCAGAACCACAGCATTACTACAGCTTTCATCCAGTTCAAAAATGATACAAAAGTTGTCATGGATGAGGGCATGTAAACAGTGACTGTTTACGCCTAATAAGAAAATGTTGATCTCGTAGAGAACACCATTCTAAAGTCAAAACTGTTGTCCCTATTGGTATCTCTTCCACTGCTGCAACTACAGTAGTTTGCCAGCTACCTTGGAGACAGAAAGCAATTTGTAAATGTGAACCCATCTACAGTAAGTCTGACCTTACTGTTATCACTCCAGGGGTCCCCAAAGGCTCCATTCAGAGACCCTTGCTTTTCACTGTTTTCATGAACAGCATATAGTGTGTTTCTGCATCTTGCACTTCACTGCTATGTGCCGACGATACGGTGTTAAAAGACCAGCGCTAGAAAACGAACTGATGTTGACCTCACACCTCATCTCTGATTTCTGTAAGGTGCAATCTTGGAGCTCACAGAATAAGCTACTTCTTATCTCCAACAAGACCCACTCTATGCCCTTTATATATGTATCTAAATTGAGGACACATACTGAAAGTCTGGCTGTTTCCTGTCTGGATGGCACAATACTTACCTCTGTAAACGTGTTCACATACCTTGGCCTCATCCTTGATCCTTCCCTTGATTTTCTATGCACATTGTTACTGCTGGTAAAACTGTTAACATCAAGTTAGGCCTCACCTATAGAGTAAGGTATGCTTTCACTACTTCAGCCTAGCTTGTCACTGCATAATACATTAAAGGAAAACTACAACCTCATAGCTTGTAAATTTTATTTGTTTGCATGTCAACAGACAACTCTTTTCATGTAGCTGTCAGGGATACATTTCATAGATAGCCCCCTCTCCTGACCCTCCCTCAGTCCATGGTTTGGGGGGGTAGGATTGAAGGCTAGCCTAGTCAGTTGAAGTTCATCTTCCCTAACCAATGACACGTGCCAGTGTCAGCCCATTCAGTAACTGAGTGTGCACTTAGGAGGGAGGGAGTAGACTGTATTATTGATGATGCTAGGCAGAGTAACTTGTTAGCCTCCTAAAGTAGTGTCGTTGATGACACTGTTTAGTCTGACCCCTTATTCCCTCCAACCCTTTACTCCCCCCTCCCATCCTCCCTTCCTCCCTTCCCCTCTCCTTCCCTCTCTCCCCTTTCTCTCTCCCTCTGTACCTAGTGCATGCTCAACTTATGAATGACCAGACATTAGTACATACCATGGGTTAAGGGTCGGGGACTTCAACTGACTGGGTTAGCCTTAATTGCTATTGCTCTCCAAATCATGGATTGGGGGTCAGGAGTGGGCAAATCTATCTTATGTAAGCTTGCGGCTTTGGGTAAGGCCCTGTACATACTAGGCTTCTTAAACCATTTTAAGCAAGTTAAAATGGTTTAAGAAGTGCTAACATGGTTTGCGGACACATTACAGAATCATTTCAACCATTTTTAAAAATGGTGCTAAAACCCTGCTAGGTACCTAGTCTTTAGCCCAGTTTTAAAAACAGTTTAAGCTAAACATGGTTGCACTTACCAGTGTGTACATGCTGCTGCGTTCATCCCATTCTTTGCTGGTTCTCCACTATGCACAGCACAGCTGCATGTGTTGCTCTGTGAGGTTTCAGAGTGTGTACACGATGCGGGTTTTAAAACATTTCAAAAACTGGGTTAAAGCAACAATGTTGTTGCATTAACAAGGTAAGAGTTAAACCATTTAAAAAAATGGTTTAAAACCCACCTCGTAAGTGTGTACAGGGCCTTAGTGGGCTAATGAAGGGGATATATTTAAGCCCGATGTTGGCTCCTGGCACATTGCCAGGAGTGAGCAACTATTTTTCTTCTTTCTTTGGGAGGTGAGGAGGGAGCCTACTGAGCTAACCTGGTCTTGACTGCTACTGGCCCCCCAGCCTCAAAATTAGGGCTCAAAGGTTGGGAGGGCAAGTTACCATAAATTTTATTTTGTGAGCTGGGATGGGTGAGCTAGGGAGGGGGATAGTTTAAAAAAGTAGTATGGGCTTCTGGAACTGTGCCAGGGTTTGAAAATGTGTTTAATAATTCATACTGTATGTGTGTTTGGGAAGATGGGAAGGAGGTGGAGGGCAGGTTTAAGTCTAGCCGGTTAGACTGGTTTGCACCAGTTGAACCAGTCAGACCAAATGTTTGTGTTTGGCCCCAAATGTGCTCAAGAAACTGAGTGACTAGAACACCTGGGGCCAGATATTCAAATGTTAGTGTGGGTGCTAAGGAGTAGTTGCTGGCACTATCTGGGTTTGCACTCAGTTTTAGGGTGTGGTCTACATTCAGAGACCCCTGTAGCATGGGCTAAACCTATTAGCACCTAGGTGGTAACATTATGCTGCACCCATGCAAATGAAGGGTCCCATCCTGCATATGGGCGCAATGGCAATTTCAGAGATTTGTGTCAATGATAAACAGCACATAAAGTGATGCTAATTACTGCCTCCGAAAACATTGGCTTAACTTAATGCAAACCCCATACCCCCAATTCACTGATGGCAGGATGACTGTACTGGAGTCATCCACATCCAGTCACCCATCCTGTGACAGTCAGCCAGCTCCCTGGTGGTTAGTGCTACCACTGAACACCCATCCCTCAGATGTCTGCATTGCCCTAGTGTCCAGTGGTACCCCCCCAACCTCCAAACACCTGGTTCCTTGACTGTTGGCCCTGGTGTCTAGTGGCAACCCCCATCCTCCAATTCCCCCATCCCAGTTCAGTGGCAGGTTTCTATGGTGTCTTGTGGCAACCTCCCATCCACCAATCCCTCATCCTGGTTAGGTGAAATGATTTGTTGGTGTCCAGTGACACCCCCTACCCTCCAAGCACCCATCCCAGTAATGCAATGTAGTCCCTGGTGTCTAGTTGCATACCCCACTCTCCAGCCACCCATTCCAGGTATTCTGAAGACTTTCCTGGTGTCAATGACACCCCCTCACCCTCTGATCACCCATCCTGGTAATACAATGTATTCTGTAGTGTCTAGTGTCTAGTGGTACCCCTTCAATCTCCTATCTCGTATATGGATCTGTATCCCTGGTGAGCAGTGCATTCCCATCCACCCGCCCATGTAACCTAGCTAACCCTGACATCCAGTGGTAACCCCACCCCCCTGAATGCCAGTCGAGAAATGGACTGGGGAACATTGCTGGTCCAGCAGCCCCCCCCACCTTGCCTGTCCCTAACATACCACCCATCCAACCCCCCTTACCAGTGATGCTGGGCATGTGCAGTGAAACTTGAAACAAGACTAGCATAGCCCTCCTCTCACCTCCTCAGCTTTCTGCTGTATGTGTTAACAGTGAGCGTGCTTACATTATACACTGTATGCTCACTAACTGTTAACACATATGGCAGCTGGCCGAGGTGATGAAAGGAGGGCTGTGCTGGTCACCGTGTTGGGCTTCACCACATGTCCCCAGCATCACCTGTAAAGGAGGGGGTTGGCTGGGTGGTATGTTGGGTGCAGCTGGGGCAGGTGGGGGGCTGCTGGACCACCAATGTTCACCAGTCAATTTCTCGATTGTCATTCAGGGAGTAGGGCTGGGGTACAACATGATGGCAGGGATAATCTAGGTTACATGGGCCAGGAGATCAGGTGAGTGGTTGGGAGGGGCACTGGACACCAGGGATAAAGGTCCACATATGGGATGGGAGATTGGTGGAGTGCCACTAGACACCAGGGAATACCTTGTATTAGTGGGACAGGTAATTGGAGGTGTGCACTGACTCCAAGGAAATCTTCAGAAAACTGAAATCCCAAAAGATTGTTGCACATGAAGGAGAAAGTAAACACCGCTCTTTGACAAAATTCTGAATTAAACTGCATTTATTGTTCATGTCAACAGAGAGTGAAAGCAGGCTGGCTGCATACCACTAACAGCTCTGGCACTTGGAGAAAGACTCTCTTCATTCCCTTCAGAATTTTGCCAGAAAGTAGTATTTATTTATTCCTTTATGTGCAGGAATCTTGTGGGATTTCACTATTCACTAGCTGGACTGCCACACATTTTTCCTGCAGCAGATCTACACTGTGACTTCACGGTCTGTTATTGGCAATCATCGGAATAACCAGAATGGGTGACCAGAGGGTGGGAATGCTACTGGACACCACAGTATACCATGTATTACTGGGAGTGACTGGAGAGTGGGGTGTGTCACTGGACACCAGGGAATCATTTCACCCAACCAGGATGGCTAATCAGAGGGTGGGGGGGTGCTACTAGACACCAGGGCAACCTGACATGGAACTGGAAGAGGGGATCAGAGGTTGGGGTGCCACTAGACACGAGGGACAACTGTCAAGGAATGAGGGACAGGTGTTTGGGGTGTGGGAGGTGCCACTAGAAATGAGTGACAACAGTCAATGAACCAAGATGGGTGTTCAAGGGGTGCGGGGTACCACTGGACACCAGGGCAATGAAAGACATCTGTGGGATGGGTGTTCTGGATGGGGATGCCACTAGCCACCAGGGATGATGCCAGAATGAGCGCAACTGCGTCATCACTTCCCATGCAAATGAGCTCATAATGGGCATGCTAATGGCTCCTTAGCACCTTGCATGCCAATGGGCTCGTCCACATTTTGTGGCTGAATATTGTGCCATGGCTCCTACTGCTTTCTGGTCCAGGGGAGGCGATTCTCTATTGGCTGGATACAGCCTAGGTCCATGTTAGGGCAGCACAGACTGACTTAGTGCTGCACTGACATGAGCTGATATTTAGTTGGATATCACTGGTCTGCTGTCCAACTGAGTATAGCAGCCTCTCAGTCGGGTGCAAGTGCAATGCAAACCTCTGTGTCCCACTTTTGCCCATTTTTGAATATCTGGTCCCTGAAGATCGAGGTGTTCAAATCTTTGGAAGGACCAAACTTTTAGCCATATTCTGCATAATTCTGCTGGCAGAGGGTTCACCCCCAAACACTCACAACAGAAGGACTAATATGGAGTCATGGTCCCTATGGCAGGTTCTTGATATGGTAGGATCTATCTAGAGTATGCAAGTAAAACTTTATTTTTATTCGGGATAGAACCTTTTGGATGCAAGGTCCTATTGACAAGTCATCCTGATTTTTGACATGTTACAATAACATATAAAACAAATACAAGATAAAAATACAAGCACAGCAATATAAATAATTTTTAATTATTATGTATCTATGGCAGGGTAAGCAGCAGAGATTCCCCTGGTAATCAGTACAGGATAGGAGGGGAATTTTTTGATAAGAAAAAAGAACACTAGGAATTAAAACTACTGTATTAGTAGCACTTCATTTGATGGGAAACAACTTTTAATTCCTTTATTTTTTTTTTATTAAAGGAAGTCTTAGTTTTTAATGTCTAGCTGAAAGTTTCTGTAATAAGGAAATGGCTTCTTTTTGAAATTGTTTTGTTGGGTGTAAGTATTTTAATTTGAATCATAAGGCTGGTTAGTCCCTTCTCCATGGGGTTGTTGCAGAATTTATCACAATTAAGGACCAATCATATTCCTTGATTGCTCCTTCCCATTTCAGAATTCTAAACATTACTGACACCTTTATGTACTTTTATAGGTCCTGAACATCTCTCCATTAGCTGCCTTGATACTCCGAAACAAACACTTTGTACCTTTTTTCTGTACTTGTATTTTTCTATGTCATTGTCATTTTTATGCAACATGTTAATGCTTGCCCATAATTGTGTACTTGAATTTGTACTGTTTTTTTGATTATGCAATCTATAACTACCTGTCTGTGTCAAATGACCTCCTTGTGAATGATCTTGCTCAATGGAGTTTTCCTACAATAAACCTGAACTTGCAGTTTGTATGAGAGAACCACTGCTCAAAGCAGAGCAGTTCTGTCTACACAAATTGTGTGAGAAGATGTTTCTGAACCACAAGAAACATCTCGCACAGCCCATCAAATCCATTTTTTATTTAAAAATGTGGTTGCAATGCTCCTTTCCCTGTGTCTAAAGTGGAATGCTCCATTTTTAACGTTGCCACATGACAACTATATAGAGAATAATAGATAGGCAAGTGTGTGTTATGAATTTTTTTTCACACCCGAGGTGTGTGATGACCCATAAACCTCGAGAACCCAAGTTCAAAGGTTTATGGTCATCATACACACTGAGGGTGTGAAAATTATTCATAGGCACACACTTGCCTATCTGTTATTTTCTATAATTATTGGTGCATGGACTTTGTGGGTTGGATATTCAAAGGGGTTGCCCATGGTGCAACAGTGTTGCTCCATGCACAACCCACTGATGCTCCCCGGCATGATATTCAAAGGGGGATGTTGCGCTGTGCAAATCCCGATATTCTGGGGTGCACCAGTAATGTATGTGGCGCAAGTGCAGGGGGCGTGCCCATGCATATGTGGCACATCCCGATATTCAGCCCGGGATGTGCGGTGCATATGCTGGCACATACCCACCTTGCACCGCTCAGAGGGGCGCAAGGTCGTGCCCAGCAAAATCAGGAGCAAGTCCTGGCTACCCACAGGTGAGCTGCTGTATTGCAAGGTGCAACACGGAAGCCACCTGCTGTGGGTGGCCACCCAACCTCCCGAGGCACAAACCGGCCGCCGTGCCACCCCCACACCCAATCGTGGGCATAAAATATATGAAAATACCCTGCTGATCCAGTGGAACCTGCCCCATCGCCCGATCATGGGCTGCTGTATAAAATACATTCCCTGGTGTTCCAGTAGACCCCATCCCCAGCCCAATCACAGGCAAATGAATAAATTAATTTCCCTGGCGGTCCAGTGGACCCGATCCCCAGCCTGATCAAGGGGAAATGAGTAAATTAAAATCCCTTGTGGTCCAGTGGACCCGATCCCCAGCCCAATCGTGGGCTTCAGTTGTAAAGAAATGCCCAGGTGGGCCAGCAGTACCCCCCTCCCCACCTGCCCACTCAGACCTGCCACTCCTCTCCCCCCCAGTCAGTGGCGGGACGCAGCTCCCCACCCGCAAGTCACCCGGCCGCCCGCCGACTGACAGCGTACAGCATGGCTGTATGCCCATTGACCACTTGTGGGCCGATGGGTGTGCAGACCATACTGTACAACAGAGGCCTGAAATGTGAATGATTCATTCACATTTTGGGATTGTAGTACAGCACGGTCTGCACACCATTGGCCCATGCAGTGCTACGGGGCGACAGCCGCATCGTACACTGTCAGTCAGCAGGCGGCCGGGTGGCTTGTAGGTGGGGATCTGCCACCTGCCGCTGACCGGGGAGGGAGGGCAGATCTGAGTGCGGGTGGAGGGGGGTACCGCGACCCACCTGGACATTTCTTTACAACCAAAGCCTGCGATCGGGCTGGGGATCAGGTCCACTGGACCACCAGAGAAATATATTAATCATCTGCCCACGATCAGGCCAGGGATCAGGTCCACTGGATCACCAGAGAATTAATATCTTTATTTGCCCGTGATCAGGCAGTGGTGCAGGTCCACTGGACCACCAGGGAGATAATTTCATTACGCCCACTATCAGGCGATGTGGTAGGGTCCACTGGACCACCAGGGATATAGATCTATTACACCTGCGATCGGGTGATGATGTGCGTTGCCTGCCAAGGGGCAGGGGGCGTCGGTCCCTGATGGCTGCAGCCTGGCAGGGTGCCAGGCACAAGTCGCCGGGGATCAGCACACCTGCATGCAAATGGTACCATAATGATATGCAAATGGCCCCATTTGCGCCTTGCATACATAATGGCCTCATTTGCATGCCCAGCACTAAATATTGTGGTTGATGCTCCTAGCACACCCGCATTTGTGATGGAAGCATCCCCCTGCTTCTCACTTGCCACTTGCGCTGGCACAGTGCCACTGTGCCATGCATAGTTGGGGTGGCCCCAGTGCCATATTCAACTGTGCTGAGCCATGGCGCAGCACTGTTGAATATCACTGAGGCCATGCCCTGGCACATCCCCATGGTGCTGCACCCAGGCTTGCGCCCCTGCCTGGCGCAGTCTGAATATCCCACCCTGTATGTAAAAGTACTGGAGTGAGAGAGATAGTATGGCCCAGCAGTGTTGATTTCAGTAAATTATATGCCCCAAAATCCACAAAAAGAGTAGTGCTTTGTACATAAACAGTGCAAGATATAGGTGCTAAGATAATTTTTTTCTTAGTTTTGAGATACAGGAGCTGCTGAGTGTAGATTGAGGAGAGCGAGTGACTCATCAGCTTCAGAAGGCAAGATTCAAGCATGAATGAGTGTTGCTATAGTAACACTGGTTCATGCTTGAATCTCGCCTTCAAAAGCCATCAAGTCACTCGCTCTCCTCAACAAGTTTTCTATTAAGTACATTGGGGGAGGTGGAGAGATGACTGAAGTGGTAGCACCTTATGCCATGGTCTCTGGGCAAGGCATTGTGCCATGTGACTCATGCAAAGTAATCCCTAGACATCTGTAGTGTTGCAGTTTTAATGTTTGTGGTCTAAAACCTCATTTGTGACTATACACATCTAGCATTCTCTTTGCATTGCAACGTTGCTGCTTTGGGAGAGCCACAGAGGAAGACTCCACTCCCAGCATCTGTCAGGGCTTTGTATATGGTGGTTTTCAGGGGTGGTGGAATGGAGTGTCTCTCTGCATTCTAAATTTATGCCACCCCCAAATGCAACAGTATATCAACCCCCTGAAGTTCTAAGTTCAGTTGGCATGGTCCATTTCCTACAAAGGGACAAGAGATTCTCTAATTTTCTGAAAAGTATACATTTTGGCCCAGATATTCAAAAGGGTTGCACATGGCGCAACAGTGTTGCACCATGCGCAACCCACTGATGTGCCCCGGCGTGATATTCAAAAGGGAAAAGTGCGCAGCACAAATCCCAATGCACCGGAGCGCATCAGTAATGTATGCAGGCACAGGTAAGGGAGGCGTGCCCATGCATACTCTGCACAGCCCGATATTCAGCCCGGACGCAGAGCCATGCATGCGAACCCCACCCAGTGCAGCACAAAGTTGATCCAAACAAAAGGAACACTGATGGCCACCCACAGGTGAGCTGTCAGACAGAGGGCACAACACGGCAGCTGCCACCTGTGGGTGGCCACCCGAGTTCCGGCTGCACTTGGCGGCACCCTCCATGCCCGATCGTGGGCATTTTTAAAAAAAAAAATTAATGTCCAACATCCCTGGTGGTCCAGTGGACCACTGTCTGCCCGATCGCGGGCATCTGTATAAAAAACAGACTTCGTCCAATATCCCTGGTGGTTCAATGGACCGCTATCTGCCCGATCGTGGGCATCTGTATAAAAAATAGACTTCGTCCTATATCCCTGGTGGTCCAGTGGACTGCTATCTGCCCTATCGTGGGCATCTGTATTAAGAAAGAAAAATCTGTCCTATATCCCTGGTGGTCCAGTGGACCGCTATCTGCCCGATCGGGGGCATCTATATTAAGAAAGAAATATCCGTCCTATATCCCTGGTGGTTCAGTGGACCACTATCTGCCCGATCACGGGCATCTGTATAAAAAACAGACTTCGTCCTATATCCCTGGTGGTCCAGTGGACCGCTATCTGCCCGATCGCAGGCATCTGTATAAAAAACAGACCGGCCTATATCCCTGGTGGTCCAGTGGACCGCCATCTGCCTGATCGCAGGGCATCTGTATTAAGAAAGAAAAATTCGTCTCGGTAGACCTCAGAAGTTCAGTGATCGCCATCTGCCCACTGCAGGCATTTGTAAAATTCCAATATCCCTGGTGGTTCAGTCGCATTCCTCACCCGCCACTGAGTCTCACCACCCCGCTCCCCGTCAGCCGATGGGCAGCAGCACCATCGCCTGCGCCCACCGCCCGCCGACTGTTGCCTCGGTAGACTGCTCACCCATTGGTTCACAGCGTGAGCCAATTGGCGTGCAGCCCCTACCGTACTACACATTCCAGATATGTGAACCAATGGGCATGCAGCCCTACTGAAGTGACAGTCGGCGGGTGGTGGGGTGCAGGCGGATGGGGTACTGCTGCCCACCGGCTGACCGGGGGGAGCGGGGCGGTGGGGCTCACTGGGTGGGTGCGGTGGTACCACTAGACCACTAGGGATATTGGAATTAGATTTTTTTTACAAATGTCCACGATCAGGCAGATAGCGGTCCACTGGACCACCAAGGATCTAGGATGAAATAGTTTTTTGTTTACCACAAATGTCCACTTATCAGGCTAAGGGATCAGTCCCCAATGAGCATCAGCATGCAAATGGGGCTTATACGATGCAAATGGCCCCATGTGCGCCTTTGCATACATTATGGCCCCATTTGCATGTCAACTTTGAATATCAGCGTTGCTGTGCATGGCGCAATGGAACTTGCGCTAGCGCATCCCCATGCTCCACTTCTGGCCTACATTGCATGGATGCCACTGCGCCATGCACACTGGGGGTCGCCAGGGTGTGATATTCAACGCTGCTGAGCCATGGTGCAGCTCCGTTGAATATCGCCCAGTCCACACCCCTGTGCAGTCAAGTTGAGCTGCGCCGAAGCTTGCGCCACATCCTGGTGCAGTTTGAATATCTGGGCCATTGATTTTAAATTCAAGTTCAATTTTTCTAAAACAGAAGCCTTTAACATAATCTATAATATGCTAATATGTACTGTTCTTGTAACTCCTTCTTATAAGTTGTTTGTGTGTGTTCTCCTATTCAAAGAACTTGAGAAGGTACTCTTATAACCATATGAGACCCATTAATTGTACATATAAACATATATCAAAAAGGCTCCAGTGGGCACAAAGTAGAGGGAATAAAATCTGCAGCAGAACCCGTAACAAACATAGAAAATGACCCCCGTGTCATTGGGATTAACACCATCATTGTGTAGCAACGCAGATTAACATTTACTGTAGTAATTTATCTGAAATATGCATCAAACAGATGGCCGAATGGCCCCATGAGAGAGAATATCTCAATTTTGTGGTGGTCCCTTGGTACAGCAGGGCACAGTTACTCATGCAGAAGATATAGGATGATGGTTCCCATGTTGTATGCACAGTGTGTTAGTATTCCATGTACTGTAAGCCAGTAAATATAGAGAGATGGATAAGAAGGGGGACTAGGTCGGAAGGCTTCTACATGGATCTTTAAGCTGTGCAGCAGCTTGCAAGGAAGAAAGATTAAGGGTTTGTTGAAGGGGAGATGGCAAATGTTCCATTCTGCTGTGCCTGATGAGAAGAAAGCTGATACAGTAATTACAGCATAACTGGCACTGGGTACTGTAAATAAAGTCATCAGGGTGTTAACTGTGGGTCAACATACTGTACTGGTTTGAACTAATGTATCTAACACTAGGGAAATAGTATTACTTAGGATAGTAACAATACTGGGTTAACATTAGTGGCTTAAACTAACTTTTATTAGCACTGTATACATATCATTTGGTTAACAACTTGCTAACTGATATGTTTAACATACTGTACCTTTAACTAAAACTGTGAGGAACATTGTTAAGGCATTAGCAACTTTTAGCTAAATTCATGGTTTAAACTTACTTTAACTAGCACTGGGTAAATACCAGCATGGTGTTAAAAATGTTGAACTCGACAAGAGCAGTTTATACCCCTCTCTGGTTGGACATTGAAGCGGCTCTGGTGAAGAGGGCGAAATGCTCTTTACATGCATTACTGTTTGCCCCTTTGTCCTCTTTACCTAAATCCCTCAAAGATAATCCTTTGGGATGGTCCTTTAGAGCCTATCATCAGTTGCAATGTTATTTTGGGGCCCGATGGTGGTCTTGTGGTTCCCAGCCCATTATAAACAACCCTCAAATCAGAATTAACGGATCGCCTATTTCCGTAGCTTTTGGCCCCGAGTAAGCAATTGTACAGTGGATGATTTCTGGGATCAGGATGGGCCTTACTCTTTGAGGTTTTTAAAAAATGGATCTTGCAGATACTGATTTTTATAAATGGCTACAGATCAGTAAGGCTCTGACTCAGGTCTTTTCCTCTACTGGTCTAGCCAAGAGGGACAGATAAATGTCCACGCCCTTTTTCGACTGCTAAGCAGCAGCATGCAGCAGCCAAGGTTCAGTGACTTCTCCAAGAATCGACCGCAGACTTCCTTCTGAATCTGTTTTATTGGGTGGAGGCCCTGAACATTAGTGCCTCCCGAGAGTATGGCAAACTCTATGGAACACAGTATATAGATATATCAAGCAAGATAGGCTAAGATTGGTTCATTTTAAAATTATGCATCACCTATATTTAACTCCTACCATCTACATAGAAGGGGTGCTTGGCTCTCTCTTGTAGGAAATGTAAAAGAAGATGGAACTTTATATCACTTACTATGGCAATGCCCGGAGGTTCAAAAGCTTTGGAAATCAGTGGGCACTCTGTTGGGCCCTATCCTTGGCTCCCAGATTAGATGCCCCAGAGATCTGAAGAGTTGGGCGCTTCCTGCTGCCACTACCAAATTCTGAGGGCTCGTGTCTCTGGTCTCAGCTGTAGTGAAGCTATTAATTCTGAGACACTGGACCTTGGATAAGGTCCCATCATTGGTTGAGTGGCACAGGAATGCGACTGGCTATACAACTTGAAAACATATAGCAAATATGAGAGGTAAACGGAGCATTTTGCTTCTTATGGGGCCCGCTTGAACATTTTCTGTTGACTTGAGATTGCCTAATTAAAACAAAAAAAAAAAACTCGCCTTTTATTGCAAGCACCTTTAATTAATGGTTTTGTTGTACCCTCCTCCTATATTTCACAGTTGGGGGTAGGGTGGGGAGGAGGGGAGGGTTTCTGAGGTTGTTATTATTGATCTTTGTTATTCTTTCCGAAAGCTTTGTATCCGAAGTTCATATGCATGTATTGGTTCTTCATGCTTTCTCTGTAACACTAATGTGGCTATGTGATTGTAATAGTGGTTGCTGAAAATAATAAAAATGTTAATAACAAAAAAAAATGTTGAACTCAAATTAGTTTGAACCAATATCTCCTAGTGCTAGATACAGCTGCCACATCATACCATAAGCCCTGTTTTAACTCACCTTTCAAACAATAATATTTGAAAGGGACCCTATCAGCCCCTAGTGCAAATTGATTATTTTCTTTTTAGATTCTGCTCTCTTTATGCTACTTAAGTCAAAGCATACTTGCAAGGCACTCTGCTTTTTAACTGGTCAAGGAAGCAGGTGGGATTGAAAATAAAAATAATTACTCACATAATAATGAAGCCAACCAGCGGGGCTTCAAACAACAGTGCCTTTGAAATTCTGCTCCAAAGCAGGATTAATAGTAATAACACACTGTGCTAATCCAGGTAATTCTCTTCTAGAATTGCATGGGGAAAGTATTCTGCACTTACAATTATATCCAAGAATTTAAATGTGCCACTACTAGATACTGTGGTGCCAACAGGGCCACTGAGTGGGTTGCTCTGGTTACTGATAGCTGATGAAAAGAGAAGCAGGACAGGAAAAGCCATCAGCAGCACTCAGCAAAGGGCAGGTTTCAGAAGGTTATGGTATCTTGCCCTGTAAAAATAGAACAATAACAGGCTTCTTTTTCATGCTGCCTAGTGATACGGTATACTGCACTTTCCCCTCACACAAATCAAGGAACACTGCCAGTTCTTATGCTAGAGAGAGAGAGAGAGAGAGAGAGAGAGACTCCACAACAGGCGCTCCCCTAAACAGCTGCATTTTACATCTTGTTTCTCAAGTCAAAACAGTCCCTGAGTTTGGAGACATGTCTCTGAGCCATCCCTCTGTCAGCACATTTGTGAGAAAGCTCATGCAGCCAATTACTGATGACCTTCTAAAAAAGCCAGTTTACAAATCACAGACCATCCTGCCTGGGTCAAGTGTCAGATTTCTTCTTTCAGGAAAATCCTGTGGCCATACATGTATGCTGAAAGTGAGAATTCCTTTTCTGAACCAGTGACCTCTTTGGAAATTAGATGATGGTTCATAGTGAAGTGTGCAGCTGGAAAAGGCAATATATTCATTTTCCTCCTTCACTTCTTCTTCCCAGAGAGGCAAATGGACTCTCAGAATGAGACATGGAATTACTTTCTGAATATTAATCAGTGATTGAAGAGCTTCACTGCTCTTTATTTCCTCATTGTGATTAAAGGACATTAACTAACTTTTGTTGCCAGCATATGCCTTAATAGCTGTGCTACTGGATGGGGCGGAGGACAGTTTATGTTGAGGTTCATATTGTACAGCTAAGTGGGAGGCAGTGGGGGTCTCTTGCACTATCAACCCATGCCGTTTTCACCAATTTGAATGAGACTGTCCTTACCGTGCTACACACTCATGGTTTATGTGGTATTATACAAGGGCAAGAAAATGTTCTTGTCTCTGATTGGTCAATCTTGGACTGGACCCGTGATGTTATCCCAGCACAACATCACAGGTCTAGTCTCAGTCTCACTATGAACCAATGCGGATGACATATATGAGCTAGATGACCTCTTTTTTTGCATCTCCTCTTAAGAAACAAAAATATTTTTCCACAATAATAAAAACATTCTTTAAAATTATTTTTTTTAATTTTATATATAACAATGAGCCATTGCATACTAGTAATATCAGCTCCAGGGTGTGTGTCGCTGATGCGTCATGCTTCAGGCTACGCACCGCCTACGCCCGCGGCCCAACCACCTGAGGCGTGACGTTATCCCAGCACGACTCACACCCTGTTGGGCATTATTGCTTAATTACACACTTCGGATGTGTAAAAAACTTAGAATAACTGATGGTCAAGTGTGAGTTACAAGGTGATAATTCAATTTATGGGTATACAAAACATAATAATCAACGAGGCTGAAGGCTGAGTGGATTGTGAAGTTCCATAAATCCCAAAATTGAATTGTCACCTTGTAACTCACACTTGCACATTGTTTCATTCTTTTATATTGTAGGGCTAATCCAATTTTGTTGTAATTCTACCACTACTATACAGAAAACAGTCTTATTCCATGACAGCTAACTCTACAATTGCATCAGCAGTCAGTGTCAATCTATGCATGTCTAGCTTGGAAACACAATGGGCTTTATTTTGAGAGAGACACTGTACTGGTGCATGATGTGCCAATCCCCGGCTGTGGCAAACTCCAGGTGCACCGGGGCCATGTGCTTGATTTTAGTACAATGGGGTCCCTGTGCCAAAGTCCCCAGAGTTGCCACAGTTGAAGTGTTGCGGCAAAGATGTGGTACACTGGAGGGGTTTGATGGAGGGTCCTGTCAAGCTCCCCTGCCTGGAACAATGCCGGCCCAGATCCATTATGTTGGCAGGGGGAAGCCTATGTGATACACCAGAGATGGACCTGAGGGAATGCCAGTAGTGGCAGCATGGGCATGACAGGGTGTGGGAGGGTACACTGATGGCACCAAGCCAGTAGTGCCCTGGACTGTGCCACAGACCAGCAGATAAGGTAATGGAAAGTATGCTGGCATGAACCATGTCCTAGACCCCTGATGCTATCAGCCATGCCTGCTATCCCACATCATGCAACCTGCCTGACAGGCAGTGACAGTCCATGGTGGCACGGGATGAAGTGCTGTAGTTGGACAAGGATGTATCCCAGGCAGTGCTACCTGCCCCAATGCACAGCTCTGTGTGTGCTGCCATACTGCTGCTACAGGTGTCGTAGTAGCTATGGCAGGTGGGTAGGGCACCCCAAGAGGCAGGTGCCATAATGAGGTCTGACAGATGGCATATAATGGACCTGTGACCACATATAATAAAGTGTGGAAGCTTTGTCCCTCCCATCATACCCTAACATGGTGGAGCAGTACAGGCAGAGCCATGCTGATGGACTACTACACAGACGGGGACTGGCATTGCAGATACTTGGGTGTTACATAGTATGCCCCCACCCACCCAACATTTTTGTACACTGTTCTACCACCTTAGGGTATAGTGGCAAGGATGAAGTTTCCACACTCTATTAAATGTGTTCCCAAGTCCATTACATGCGGTCTGCCAGACCTCATTATGGCACCTGTCTCTGGGGGTGCCCTTCCCACCTGCCATAGCCATTACAGCACCTGTAGCAACAGTATGGCAGCACACAGAGAGCTGTGCATCTATGCAGGTGGTGCTGCCTGGGGTACATCCCTGTCCAACTACAGCACCTCATCGCATGCTGCCATGTGCTGTCACTGCCTGTCAGGCAGGTTGCATGATGCAAGAAAGCAGGCAGGGCTGGTAGCATCAGGGGTCCGAGACACGGTCCATGCCAGCATACTTCCCATTATCCTGTCCATGGGTCTGTGGCACAGTTCAGGGTATGACTGGCCCAGTGCCACCAATGTACCCTTGCACATCCTACTGTGCCCATGTCACCCACTACTGGCCTCCCTCAGATCCCTCTCCGCTGTATCATGCAGGCCCCCCCATGTGGCTCACTCTAGACACCTGGTACATGGGCTGTTAGACCAGTTCATGGCTGTTCTAACCTTAGCCCTGACTTGCGGCCATGGCGGGGCTTCCAAAATCCCAAATAAGGGGATGCTGCAGCTCTGCTATGGTGCAAGCCCCCTTACAAGCTGGCACACTACCACTTCTGGTGCTGGGTGGTGCAGAGCTGGTTCGGCACATGGCATCCCGATTTCGATGCAGCCTGCATTTGAAAATTGGGATTGCCAAGACATCTGGCTCAAGGTACCACTTGTGTCAGTTCCTTTTGGCACAGGCACGTTACCTCAAATGTCGACTTTTGAAAATCAAGCCCAACATGCGCAGTGACTAGTAACTGCTTTTCAAAGGCTCAGCACCAGGAGATATGATTGCCTAAGTGGTGCTGAAGTAGCCAGGATCAGTAAGGCACATTTAAATTGCAGGGTACGGTAAACCACCTCCCACCATGCTGCTCTTTTCATGTTTTTTGCTTGAGTGTTACTCCAACACACCATGCAACACAAACCTAAAAAAATACAGAACTTCAGCACAGTGAATTGTTTTAATGGCTGAAAAACAGCATCACCAGCATCACCAGTGATTTTGAAATGCCTATTGTATTTTTATTACAAGAAGTAAACAGAACTGGGAGGTCAATGAGTCAAGCAGAAGGCACAAGAAAAATGGGCAGTGTGGCACTTGAAAAACTTAGTTAAGGAGAGTTGACTTGAAACGTGTTATAATTCACAGGTTGTGATAATCCATGGTGTAATGATTCACAGTGCAATAATCCATGCTTAGAAATGGATTATTGCTACCCATTGATCACAAACCATTGATTATCAAATTTAGAAACATCTTGCAGAAAGTGGATTAATTGGCTTTTACCATAGAATATAAACTCATAATATATAACACTCCTAACATTGGGTTCTATGCACAAAAAAGCAGATTGGCTACGCCCTGTGTATCCGAGGCATGTAGGCAACCATAAGGCAGAAACCCATGCAGTGGGGGTCCAGTGGCATACACGTATGGTGCGCCAGTGGGATGCGTGCCAGATCCCCAGCCAGTCATTCCTGCTCTGCACTGGGGCAGGCTGGGGGAGGATCAGGGGTGTGCTGTGTGCACTCCACGCAGTGCATAAAGGTGCAGAGTGCTGCACACAGAGGTGAGGGAGTTACGGCAGGGGGGACCCTGCCATAACCCACTGTGCACCCCCATGGAAGTCACCCATCCCCTGTGGTGGGACTGGGATTTGCCCCCCCAAGTCTGCCCAGCCATCGGGCAGCTGGGGAAGGCTGGGGGTGGCCATTTGGATGAATGTGCATACTGTGTGCAGTTCTGGATCCACGCCTTCCCGCACCCCTCTCACCTGCAGCACAAGGGATCCACTCTGAGATCCAGGTCCAGCATCCAATTGGATGATTGCCCAGGTCCACTGCCCCACACCCATCTGCCCCCCATGTACCTGCACACTGGTAGGAGGGAGCGGGGCAGAGGATAAGTGACTGGTGATAGTGAATACTGGCCCATGTGCACCAGTCTGCGGATGCAGGGCTGTGCGGGCGGAGTACATGCCTTTGGTGCATACCTCCTGCCTGTTCATGCATAGGGCCCATTATTCCCTATTCATTAGTTATAAAAAAAACATAAAACATGAAAAAAGGAGTGATGGCTAAGATTGAAGTGGATAGGAAGCATGGCAGCATTCTCAATTTCTATTTGCCTGTCCACTGCACTCTCTTTCTGTACATATCTCTCCTTAGTTTTCTGTCTCACTGGTCATCAAAAGCAGCAATGTTTGTATCCCCTGAACACATTACAGGAGTCCCAGATCTAAAAGGATTCCTGTATTTTGCAGGGACATGAAGCCATCTAAAGGGACATCTGTCCGATAGACTTGCATTGGTTACATGGGAAAATACAGCAATTTAGCTTTCATAGTAAATCGTGTGCTCTACAGGAAAACACAGGAAAATTGCTATGGAGTTACAGGGAAAATGCACAATCAATCTGAGAGCACTGATGGTGCACTAATCTGCTAATTTCTACCCTCTGCCTAATCTCTACTTAAGCAAATTTTTTTTTTCTATCCCTCAGCTGCCTGCCCTTGAACAGGGCTGCTTCAGCTCCCCCACAGTAGGATGGCACCCAGCCAGCCACCGACTGAGACCAGGACACTCACAAGCAACTGCTCGAAAGGTACGGTGGCAGTGCAGCCAACTGGATCACGGTTGCTTCTCGCTAACCCACTCCGATTGGTCAGGACTCTCTCCCCTTCTTTTGCCGCCTGGCGCTCAGCATTTAAAAGTTTTTATCTGAATTTAAATGAATATTTACAAACTGTACTGCTGGATTTAATCTGAATCATTGCTCAAAGTGATTACAGCACCTTCTGTGTCTTTTTTTCCGCCCTCCCCCCCCACTCCCGCTTCCTCCACTCATTAAATACACCTTTGACCTGCCCACAGTCTCACTCGCTCACTCATTGGCTACAAAAGACCTTACTTTAATTGGTCTCCAAACCTCATAGAAACAGAAATGTAGACTTTGATGGCAGATAAGGACTGCTTGGCCCACCTAGTCTGCCCATTTCCCTACCTACTGGATAAGCTGCAGATTCTAGTTAACCAACAGCCTATTTCTTCCTACCCCCCAAAATAATTGCCTTATGTCTGTCCCATGCATTCTTGAATTCTCCCACATTTTTACACCCCACAACCTCCTCAGGAAGGCTGTTCCATGCATCCACCACCCTCTCTGTGAAAAAATACTTCCTCAATTTGCCCCTGAGCTGTCCCCCCTCTATCTTCAAATTGTGTCCCCTTGTTCTTGCACATCTCTTTTTCTGAAAGATGCTACCCTCTTGGCTTTTGTTGACTCCACTGAGGTACTTAAACATTTCTACCTTGCCCCCCCTCCCTCTTTTCCTCAAAGGTATACATATTAAGCTCCATTAGTCTCTCCTCATATGTCTTCTCTTGCAGACCCTGCACCATATTAGTTGCCCTTCTCTGGACTGCCTCCATCCTGTCTATGTCCTTGTGGAGATGGGGATTCCGGAACTGGACGTAGTACTCCAGATGGGGTCTCACTAACTGTCTGTACAGAGGGATAACAACTTCCTGTTTTCTGCTGGTGATGCCTCTCCCTATACATCCCAGTATCCTCCCAGCCCTCCCTACCGCCTTCTCACATTGCTTGCTAACCTTTAGGTCATGTGATATGATTACCCCCAGGTCCCTTTCCATTTTTGTTGTTGTTACTACCTCCTCCCACATTGTGTAATCTTCTGGGTTTTTGTTTCCCAGGTGCATTATTTTGCACTTCTTTGCATTGAATCCAAGCTGCCACACTTCTGACCATTTCTCCAACCTTGTCAAGTCCCTTCTCATCCATTCCACACCTCCCTGTGTATCAACCCTGTTGCAGATCTTTGTGTCATCTGCAAAGAGGCATACTTTTCCTTCCAGTCCCTCTGCAATGTCACTTATAAAGACATTAAAAAGGACTGGACCCAGTACTGAACCCTGCGGTACCCCACTAGTAACCCCTCTTTCTTCAGAGTGGACTCCATTTACAATTACCTTCTGTGTCCTGTTGTCCAGCCAATGTTTTACCCAGACTACCACCCTGGGACCCACTCCCAGGCTGGTTAATTTGATTATTAATCTTTTGTGTGGGACTGTGTCAAATGCCTTGCTAAAGTCTAGGTAGGCCATGTCCACAGCCCCTCCTTGGTCTATTTCTTTGGTCAGCCAGTCAGAGAAATCAATTAGACTCATCTGACATGACCTTCCCACTGTGAACCCATGCTGCCTTGGGTCCTGGGCCCCACTGGCCTCTAGGTACTCAACAATTCTTTCCTTCAGAAGTGATTCCATCAATTTCCCTACCACAGAGGTCAAACTGACAGGTTTATAGTTTCCTGCCTCTGTCTTGCTCCCACTTTTGTGAAGGGGAATCACATCTGTCTTCCTCCAGTCCTCAGGTACCACACCATCCTCCCATGACTTGTTAAACAGGGTAGTCAGTGGCTTCACTAGTTCTCCCCTTAATTCTTTTAGAATTCTGGGGTGAATTCCATCAGGCCCCATTGCTTTGTCCATCTTCAGTTTTAGGAGTTCTTTCTAGACCCTTTCTTCTGTGAAAGGACTGGGATTGACCCCCTATCCAGAGTGCTTCTGTTAATTGGATTAGGCACCTTCCCCCCTCCTCTTTTGTGAATACTGAGCAGAAGTATTTGTTCAGTATCCCTGCTTTTTCACTGTCCCTCTCTGCCCACCTACTGTCCATTCTGTTCAGTCTCACTATCCCTCCCTTTGTCTTTCTATGCTCCCTGATGTACCTATAAAAGGTTTTATCCCCCTTCTTAACCGAGTTGGCTATCTTTTCCTCAGTTTGGACCTTTGCTATTCTGACTTCCCTCCCTGCTTCCTTCTGCCTTAACTGGTACAGTTCTCTGTCCTGCTCCTTCTGTGTTTCCTTATACTTCCTAAATGCTATTTTTTTCTCCCTAACCTTCCCTGCCACCTCTTTTGAGAACTATAGTGAGTTTTTCTTTCATTTTGATTTGTTTATTTGCTTCGCACAAAGGCTTGTTGCCTCTGTGATGGCAGTTTCAATGTTTCCCCATTGTTGCTCCCCCCCTCCTTCTAGCCTGTTTGCTAGTGCTTTTCTAAGGCACATCTCATCTTGCCAAAGTCAGCCCTCCTGAAGTCCAGTACCCTCACTTTTGTATGGCTTGACTCTGTAGCTGAGTTTATCATGAACCACACTGTTTGGTGGTCACTTGTTCCCAGATGGCTACCCTCTTCGAGGTCTGAGATCCTTTCACTGTCCTCATTTGAGAGTACAAGGTCTAAGATTGCTCCCTCATGAGTGGGTTCCAAAACTAGCTGTCTGAGGCATGCCACCTGTAGGGCTTCGAGAATGGCCCTGTTCTTGGATGTGGCTGCAGCAAAGGCACTCCAGTTAACATCTGGCATATTCAGGTCCCCCATCAACAGTATCTCCATTTTCTGTGCCATCCTAAGGATGCCTTCTATTATATCCTTGTCCATTCCCTCCCCCTGACATGGGGGTCTGTATACAACCCCTGTGCAGATTGTGGTGCCATTTACAGTCTCTAAGGTGACCCACAGTGCCTCCTCTCCTCCCTGTTTACTCTTTTGTTCCACTGCTTTTATCCCTTCCCTTATATAGCTACTCCTTCCCCTCTTCTACCCTCCCTGTCTCTCCTGTAGGTTGTGTACCCTATTATGTTAACATCCCAGTCATGGTTCTCTGTGTATCATGTTTCTGTGGCTGCTACGATATCCAGGCATCCCTCTTCCATTAAGGCCACCAGTTCAGGGAGCTTGTTGCCCAGACTACGGGCATTGGTACTGATTACCTTCCATTTCTTGATGGCCTTACCCCTTTTGCCCCATCTCTGTCCTTATTCCCTTTGTCATTTTCTTCATTTACCCCTGCCCTTCTCCCTATTGACATCTCTATCTTGGTGTTTACCTCACTTACTACCCTGATTTTTTTGGGGGGCTAGGATTTCCCTTCTCCTTTCCAGTGCCTGCCCCCCTTGGCTAGTTTAAATGCTTCCCATTGAAGCATTTAAATCTATCACCTAGGATCCTGGTTCCCCTCCTGGACAGATGCAGACCATCACACCAGTATAGGCCTGCATCCCTCCAGGTGGACTCCCAGTCCCCAATGAAGCCAAATCCCCGAGCTCTGCATCAGTTTTTCAACCACTGATTGAATCCCATGGTGTGGAGCACCCTAGCCTCACCCTTGCCATAGACAGGCAGCACCTCCGAGAAGGTTACCATGCATGCTACTTGTCTAAGGCCCCTCCCCAACTCCACAAACTCTTCCTGCACTGCTATGATCCCTTTCTCAGCCAGGTCATTTGTCCCTAGGTGGACAATGACATGCAGCTCCCTCCCCCATGCAGCTGCTCTAGCGATCCTGAGGATTCGCTCCCTGTCCCTCCAAGCCATGGTGCCAGGCAGGCACCTTACCGGCCCTCTCCTTCCTCCCCCAATTCTACCCCCCTAACAATGGAGTCCCCCACCAGGAGTTGTTTCCTTCCCCTGTGGGGTCCCATGCCACCCTCCTGTGAGTTTCGTTTGTGGAGGTTCCCAGCATCCTCCTTAGTCTCCACTGTAGGTGCCTCTATAGAGGAACCACACTTTGCCAGAACGGCACATGAATTGTGGATCAGGATCCAATCATATCCCTGGCCCTATATCCTATTCCTCTACCCTCCTCCTTCTCCGAGTTGCCACAGCAGATAGGGTGCCATGCCACACTAGAGCTGTGCCATGGTCCTACTGCCAGGCTACCTGCCCCAGCTCATCTCTGCACTCATCTCCCTCCCTCCCCTCCTCTCAAACATGCCATCCACCTCTCCCAAGCCCCCTTCCCTATCCTGCCAAACCTCGCATGTCTCCCCCACTCCTCCACTTTGGCATCCACTTCTCCTCACACCCAAGTCTGGACACACTTGGCCACACGTCCCAGCTCATCCCTCTTCAATCCCTCACTCTCCTGGCAAATATTTCAACTACTCCCCCCCGCCCAGCTCCAAATAATCATCCATGCCTACTACCTAAGAGAAGCTTGCTTTCTGCCAATCTCATACAGCTATTTGCCCACTATCTAACACTCGCTCTCCTGCTGCTTGCTGCAGGTGACATACACCAGAACCCCAGCCCCCAATCTACACCTCTCCTGTCATTCTCTTCAAGATCCCCTCCTAACTTGTACGCTACCTCATTCCTCCCTGGAGGCCCTCTTCCAAATGCCCTGTGTCTTCTGCACCTAAGTATAAGAAGCTTTGTCCACAAACTCGATTCCCTTCAGGTGCTTGCTGCCCACTATGTTCCAAATATCCTCACCCTGTCCGAAACCTGGCTCAATAAAAACATCACTGACCCCTCAGTCACTATCCCAGGCTATGCTATGGCCCACCAAGACAGAGCCTCAAGAGGTGGTGGAGTAGCCATCTACGTAGACTCGGACTTGCACTATTCGGATGTCCTAGCTAAGTCTGAACCGAAAATCTATGAAATTATACTACTACAGCTGGCTCTCCCCTTCTCGCTCCCAAGCTACATTGCAGGAATAAACTGCCAGCCTGGCACACCAGACTCTGCTGTCACCGACCTCCTCAAGCAAATCTCCTGCCTAACCCCTACTGGGGAATTATATATTATGGGAGATATTAAACACAACTGGCTAGCTCCTGCCCTCAATAAAATCAGGACTGAAATTTCTGCACTAAACCTCTCACAAATCATAACTGAGCCCACCCACCTTAACCCAAAATCTGGCAACCACTCACTTCTTGACTGGGCTCTTACCACCCACCCTCACTGGGTTATAGACGCAGGACTTCTTCCTGACTCCCTGAGCGACCACAAAATTACATACATAGTGCACAAAATCCACTGCCCAAAATCCCCCCTAAATTTCTTGTCCAACGCTCCTACAAATCCCTTAATCTCATCCCTGTGTTGGATGACCTTGCCTTAGCAAACTGGGACCCTGACCCTTCTATGGGCACCATTGATGATGCCCATCTTCACTTCAGAAACACATTCCTCAGCGTCTGGGACACACATGCCCCATTGCGTCATAAAAGGGTATGTGGCAACCACCTGCCTTGGATCATGTAAGAACTGATTGCATGTCAAATCATCTGGGACAAAGCATGGAGAGCGCATAAATCTTCACGCCTCTCACACGACCTCTCCACATACCGTATGCTCCATAACAAGTGTACCAGAGCTACTCATCTAGCTAAAGCAGAGTATTTCATCAGCTCCCTTCAGTCTAACTTAAATAATCCCTCAAAATTTTGGAAGGTCATTCACTCCCTCTTTGCCCCACCTGCTGCTAATCCCACTCATAGAAACATAGACTTTGACAGCAGATAAGGACTGCTTGGCCCACCTAGTCTGCCTATTTCCCTACCTACAGGATAAGCTGCAGATCCTAGTTAACCAACAGCCTATTTCTTCCTACCCCCCCACAAGCATTGCCTTATGTCTGTCTAATGCATTCTTGAATTCTCCCACAGTTTTAGACCCCAAAACCTCCTCAGGAAGGCTGTTCCATGCATCCACCACCCTCTGTGTGAAAAAATACTTCCTCACATTGCCCCTGAGCTGTCCCCCCTCTATCTTCAAATTGTGTCCCCTTGTTCTTGCACATCTCTTTTTCTGAAAGATGCTACCCTCTTGGACTTTGTTGATTCCACTGAGGTACTTAAATGTTTCTATAATGTCCCCCTCTCCCTCCCTACTGCCTTCTCACATTGCTTGCTAACCTTAAGGTCATCTGATATGATTACCCCCAGGTCCCTTGCCATTTTTGTTGTTACTACCCCCCATTGTGTAATCTTCCCCTGGGTTTTTGTTTCCCAGGTGCATTATTTTGCACTTCTTTGCACTGAATCCAAGCTGCCATACTTCTGACCATTCCTCCAACCTTGCCAAGTCCCTTCTCGTCATTCCCACGCCTCCTTGTGTATCAACCCTGTTGCAAATCTTTGTATCATCTGCAAAGAGGCATATTTTTCCTTCCAGTCCCTCTGCAATGTCACTTATAAAGACATTAAAAAGGACTGGACCCAGTACTGAACCCTACGGTACCCCACTAGTAACCCCTCTTTCTTCAGAGTGGACTCCATTTACAATTACCTTCTGTGTTCTGTTGTCCTGCCAATGTTTTACCCAGGCTACCACCCTGGGACCCACTCCCAGGCTGGTAAATTTGATTATTAATCTTTTGTGTGGGACTGTGTCAAATGCCTTGCTAAAGTCTAGGTAGGCCATGTCCACAGCCCCTCCCTGGTCTACTTCTTTGGTTAGCCAGTCAAAGAAATCAATTAGATTCATCTGACGTGACCTTCCCACAGTGAACCCATGCTGCCTTGGGTCCTGGGCCCCACTTTCCTTTAGGTACTCAACAATTCTTTCCTTCAGAAGTGATTCCATCACTTTCTCCTACCACAGAGGTCAAACTGACAGGTCTGTAGTTTCCTGCCTCTGTTTTGCTCCCACTTTTGTGAAGAGGAATCACATCCACCTTCCTCCAGTCCTCAGGTACCACACCATCCTCCCATGATTTGTTAAAAAGGGTAGTCAGTGGTGTCACTAGTTCTCCCCTTAATTCTTTTAGAATTCTGGGGTGAATCCCATCAGGCCCCATTGCTTTGTCCACCTTCAGTTTTAGGAGTTCTTTCAGAACCCTTTCTTCTGTGAAAGGACTGGGATCGACCCCCCCTATCCAGAGTGCTTCTGTTAATTGGATTAGGCGCCTCCCCCTCCTCCTCTTTTGTGGATACTGAGCAGAAGTATTTGTTCAGTATCCCTGCTTTTTCACTGTCCCTCTGTGCCCACCCACTGTCCTTTCTATTCAGCCTCACTATCCCTCCCTTTGTCTTTCTACACTTCTAAATGTTAACAACTCCGTTCTCGCGGAACCAAGAGCAGTCGCTACTGAATTCAACATGTATTTCCCCACTCGTGCTGCCATTCTCCTCTCTTCCTTGCCCAACCCTGCACCGCTCACACCCACCACAGATATACAGAAGCCTTCCAGGCCTCGCACCTTCTTCTTCAAGTACATCTTGACAGCGGATGTCCTTGATGCACTACTATCTCTCAACCCTTCAAAAAACAAATCCCCTGATAGTTTGGACCCTAAACTCCTCTACCTCTCCGACCCCGCCGTAGCAACCCCACTTGCCAACCTTCTAAACCAATCCTTTGCCACTGCAGCAGTCCCCCAGCCATGGAAGCAAGCCATCATCATTCCTCTCCCTAAAGGAGGTGCCCCCACCTCCACCTCAAACTACCACCCTATCTATCTCTTCCCAGCTCTCGCAAAACTAGAAGAGCACCTTGTGTTCACCCAACTTACATCCTTTCTCTCTGACTCTGATTTCTTCATGTCCTTCCAGTCAGGGTCACTCCACCACCTTCTCCCTGACAAGGCTTGCTGATGCCATCCTAACTGGTATGGACAGAGGGCAGATCACCTCAGCCATCTTCATCGACCTTGCGAAATCTTTCAACACCGTCTCCCATCCCTCACTGCTCTCGTGTCTCTGTGAATCAGGTTTCTCTGTTGCTGCCACCAACTGGTTCAGATCCTACCTCTCTGACAGAACACAATCCATTAGAGTTTCAGATGCCATCTCCACCCCCTTCCCTTAACTACTGGCGTCCCCCAGGGGTCGGTTCTTGGACCCATTCTGTTCTCCATTTTTCTTAACGACCTGCCACTCCTCTGCTCTACTTCATCAATCCACATGTATGCAGACGACACTGTACTCTTCTCCTTAGACACCTACTGGAAGCAGTACAATCTAACCTCCAAGCTGACTTCAACAAATTCAGCACTGGTTCAGCTCTCACCAGCTCTCTCTAAATGCTAAAAAAACTGTCACGATGACCTTCGGTGCAAGATAACACCTGTCCAGACTCCCATCCTTTCCCTATTTCCTCACCCTGGATGGACAAAAACTGGAGAATGTCATCTCATTCCAATACTTAGGGGTTTGGCTCAAACAACATCTTTCTTTCTCTGACCACATTGATGCTACCTCAAAAAAACTGTGCCCCATGCTCGGTGCACTGTATAGGAACCACAGTAGCCTCACCCTACCCACTCGATGTGAACTGGTCCAGAAGATGATACTCCCCTCCTTCGACTACTGTGACATTGTCTACAGTGCAGCCCCCAAATCCACCTTATCTAAACTGGGGACCCTTTTCAATGCCTTCTGCCACTTTGCTCTCGATGCCCCACCTCTCACCCATCATTGTGACCTCTACCGCTCCCTGGCATTACCGTCCCTCGAAAACTGCTGCATTTTGCACTGTGCTAAATGTCTCAAACTTCTGGCTTGGCACCATCCCATCCTACCTCTCCTCCTTACTCTCAGCTGTCCCCACCCCCACCCACTCCCTTAGATCCTGTGACTCCCGTCAACTATCAATCCCCAGGCGGAGGACCACTGTCGGCCAAGCTGCCTTCTCGCATCACTTACCCAAGCTCTGGAATGCCCTCCCACCACAAATTCGCCACTCTTCCTCTGCCCACTCTCTATTCACCGCCCTGGCAAATTACCTCACTACAAATTACTCCTGCACCTAACTCCGTCAAGTGCCAATACTCCCCCTCTACCCCGCTTGCCTGACCAGCAGCACTTAGCTATAGCTACAGAAGCTGGCGTTTGACCAAGCCTATGCACTTATTGTCATGTACCTCATATGTTCTACGTCTTCAATTGTTTAAACCCTCGTACTACTGTGTTGCTAAATTTGACCTTGTATTACTGCTACGTCACGTAATTGTTATTATGCTCCTAACTGTATTCAATGTATTCAACACGTGCTGCTTGTAAAATCATACAAATGTATCCTAATGCTGCTGTTTGCTTACTGTTAAATGTTCACATGATAACCTGCATGTTATCCTATCCTCTGTGCACCCTCCCTCCCTCCAGGTCACACCGGGAGACGAGCATCTTGTTGCTCAGTGTGCTTTTCATGGTGAAACAATTTCAATAAATAAATAAATAAATATCATTAGTTAGACTCAGTCTGTGTCTTACACCAGTACTGCTACTTGCACGGGCTGCTACTTTGATGAAATTGGGGAAGTTCATCAATGTGCTGGCCTTTCATCTAGCAAAGTAGAGGAGCTGTGTTAGGACTGTAGTTATTGACTGACTGAAGTCAATGACATCGCAGTTTAGGGCACATATAAATGGTACGGTAGGGATGCATATACAATTTGTTTTAAAGACCAGGGAGACAAATAGCACAAGAAAGAAAGAACTATGCGGAAAGAGAACTGGGGATCAGAAAATATGAATTTGAAAGCTGCAATGCCTCCCATCCCGTTTAAGTAAGTAAAAAGGACACAAACCAGTATGATATCCAGTGAACACAGCAACCGTGATTGAGCATTTTCAAAAATGGCAACTCAGTTACGGCACCTGTGTTGTGGGCTACCTGGCAGAGTAGCGACTGGATACCTAGGTGGGCTGGGTAGGGTGACGGGAAGCGTATGCATGTGTATGTATGCTCATACACAGGAGGGAGAGGAAGGGGAGGGGAGGTATGTGGGAGGGAGTGTGGCAGGCAGCTGCTGAACTGGTCAGCTAGGTGTGGTGGGTGGGGTGGGAGGTGCAGGGTTTAGGTCTGGTGCGGTGCATTTTTTTTTGTCCTGGCAGGCGGCTTTTTTTTTTTTTTTTTTTAATATTTCACCCCCACGACATGCAACCCTGGGTTGAGAATCGCCAGTACAGGGATTAAAGGGTGTAGGCCCCCACGGGGGTGGTGCGAGCTGGCTCCCCTCATGCATTTAAATTCCATTCCCGCTTTTTGATTGTTGAGATTAGTGTACATCACCATAATTCATTTTCGGTGATGTACTATCATTCAAATGGCAATTGCTATTCCACAATCACCATTATCACATAGAACCATACAATACATATTACAATACAACAGGTTCATTTTTAAGTTCGCTGTGCATGCACACATGAACTTCTTGTTACAAATAGCTCTGAGATGGGTGTGACATGGGCGAGACAGTGACAGACCAATCATCAGGCAGGCTAATGCTTGCACAGTTTTGGCTTGGTGGGTGGAAACTATGTGGAGATCAAAAGAAACTCCGAACCAATAATATGGCAGCTTTTTCCTTTGATCCACAGGACACCACTCAGGAAACAGCTGATCAGTGTCATAATGAGACTGACATCAGCATTTTCACTTTTGGCGCCACCACCAACAGTATGTGCCCCCCCCGACATCGTAATCAAGCAACAGTAAGCAGTTTGAACTGGGCCACACACAGTATTCAGCCACCACATCACCCATATTAACACTATGTTTACGACAGCATGTGAAGCCAAGTACTTCTGTCCTCCAAGAAGTAAAAAAAGGCCATTCACTGGACCCTGCTCTATAAGAAAAAAAAACTCCCTCTTCCTCCCTCTGTGAGCTGTCCCACCCACTGATCTCCATTCCCCGGTCTCTGCTTATTAGAAATAAAACCCTCCCGCTCCCTCCCTCCCTTTGTGAGCTGTACCACCCACCACCCTCCTTTCCCCAGTCCCTGCTCTATTAGAAATAAAATCCTCTTTTCATGACAAGAATTTTTTGTATTTGTTACAATTTCTGTATTATTATTGGAAAATTAATAACGTTTTCTGAATTTCAAAAAAAACAAAATACATTAACAATTATAAAAATAAAAAAAGACAAATTAAATAAAAACGTCCTGTGCCCTCTCACTACGGACTGATGGCTGATTGAAATTTGTTGACCAGGAAAAAAAAAACAGATTAAAGCAAAAGCTTTGTTTCCAACTAAGTCATGGGAGGCAGCAGGGTAAATACATGACAACGGCAATACCAACGGTAAACTTTTTTTCCTAAACTAGGCCATTTCAACCTTACAGCCCCAATACTATGCATATTTAATCTCTCCATCAAAAGTGCCTCGGTACCTTCCTGCTGGAAATCTGCACACATTGTTCCTTTATTCAAATCTGGCCACACATGTGACCTTAATAATTATAGGTCTATCTCTATTTTTCCCACTCTATCCAAAAGCTTTGAAAAGTTAATCTACAAACAACTAAAACATCACATTGAAAGTTACTCCCTCCTCAACTCTGTATAATCTGGTTTCAGGCCAAACCACAGCACCATCTCTGCCCTCGCTAAAGTTACTAATGATTGGTTTGTAGCACATGACTCCAAAATGGTCATGAGTGCCATTTTCCTAGACCTGAGCAAGGCGTTCAACACCATTGACCACAACCTTGTCATCTTTGGCCTATTCAACTGGGGAGCCACTGCGTCCATAACACAATAGTTCACCAGCTACCTTTTTAAGTAGATTCCAGAAATCAATGCTGATGGACTATTCTCAGCTTCCATCCCCATCACTAGGGGCAACCCACAAGGGTCAATCCTAGGATCCGTTCTCTTCTCCATTTATATCAACAATCTCGACTTTCACATCAACAAATCCAAGCTGCACTCCTTCGCAGATGACACGGTACTGTATACATTCAAGCCAACACTGTCCGAAGTCAGAGATGACCTTCAAGCAGACTTTTCTCAGCTTGAAAAGAACCTCATTAACTTGAAACTCCTCCTCAATGCAAAAAAACCCAAGGCCATGTACTTCAATCTCAACAACTTCCCCACTTCCACCCCATCGCCATCCATTGCACCCATTATTACAACCCTAGGGAGAACCTCTTGAGGTGGTCTCTAAATTCAAATATTTAGTCATCTGGCTAAATAGCAAACTCTCCTCTAACATTCACATTGACACTTTGACCAACAAACTTAAAACCAGGTTAGGCTTCTTTTTCCGTAACAGGTCCGTCTTCCCACCTGACATTAGGCTAAGGCTTGTTCAGGCCACTTTTCTACCCCTACTTTATTACGGTGACCTAATCTATAACCCAACTTTGGTTATCAACCTCCACAAACTGGATGTCCTTTATCATCGCGACCTACGGTTTATCATTAATGCTCCTTTCAGAACTCATCACTGTGATTTATGTGCAGCTGTTGGGTGGACATCTCTCTCCACTAGACGCCTTGTACACTCTGGAATTTGGACATTCAAAACTCTGCTGAACAAACTCCCAGACTATATATCTTCCTTTATCCAGATCTCCCATTGTCCATATTCCCACAGGAAATCTGACTTTATCTACTTAGCTGCTCCAAGGACTTGTACCTCCTTTGGCAAGCGGCTATCTCCTATACCCTTCCTGCAGCCTGGAACAGTTCTAAAACTTACTAACCTCATACCTATTAACATCTTCAAAGCCTTAACTGCAAGCAAAATGAAAGCCCTATGTAACTGTCCCAGGTCCTAGCCTTGGCTTTTGCATCCCCTCTCCAGGTAGTAGCCTTGGCTCCCACATTCCCTCCCCAAGGTCCTTCCTGCTCTTCCCCCTCTTCACCCTCCTTTTCTTCTCTCACCCTCTCCCTTCTGTCTAGCTCCCTATCTACCCTCCATATTCGATAGTGCTGAAGTTTTTTTCGTTAGTCTATTCAACTTCCACCTGCCTGCCCATTTCCAGAAGGTTTGCTTTGTAAATTCCATCCCTGTTATATTTATGACATGTATATTGTTAAGCCTAAATAGTTTGGCATACCTGCTAAATACTAGAGGTGGGCTTTGTAAATTCAGTCCCTATCATGTATGTAACTGTATATTTTGTATATTTTTGTATCCAATGTTATTATTTGTACCAGAACTGTTTGTATCCTTGCATTGTTTCTCTTTATACATCCCTGATATATGTTCCTCAGGACCTCCTTGTGAATGAGCTTGCTCAATGGAGTTATTCCTGCAATAAACTTGAACTTGAACATTTGGCATTGACAAATGCTTATTTTTTATAGTGCCTTTCATACATTCTTTGTTCTTCTGCAGACTTCCTTTGTGCAAATGGATGCCCTAAGCCAGGAATAAAACACTGCACACTGATCTCTGGCTACCAAAGGCCACAGTTTTACTTAGACTTAATAAAGACAATATTACAGGCAAATCATCACCGTAAAGATATATACATACTGTATATGCATAGTAAAATTAATCAAGGATCCCTGGGGCAGCAAATTCATGTGTTCACCTTGACTTGATCCTTAACCATCCATGCTATGCATACTGGAGGAACTCTGGCCCATCCAAAAGACTTGACAAACCTACATGGGGCATTGTCTCTCCACTGAACAGTTCCTCCCCTCCCATTGGAATTTGGGACCATCCAAAACCTCTGTGGACTAGCTTTTGTGGGGGCACAGGCCAACCCCTCCAGGCACTTCAGTGCTTGATTTGGCCAGCCAGGGACTGCCTTCTGGCCTGAAAGCCATCTGTCCCTTTGGTTAGTGGACCGAGGGCAAAATTACCTCCCTGGTGAGAGATTGGGGGTCATTGCCCAAATGGATCCCCTGAATCATCAACAAAACACAACAGACTGATCTCTGGGTACACAAAGCCACAGCTTTACTTACACTTAATAAAGACAATATTACAGGCAAGTCATCAGCGTAAGGATTTATTTATTTATTTAAAAATTGAAAGACAAACTTAGTGGATGCTGCATTCCAGGTGCAACCCAGGGAAGGGAATAGGGGATACAAATACATAGCACAGACACAATTCACAGTTACAATAAAGAGCAATCAAAGAACATGAATTATTTACAGGAGTAAGTGCAAAATGACCAAACAAGATAGACATAACAAAATAAGGCATTTCAGACACACCTATACTGGGTTAGAAGCCAAATGCAAGGGAAACAGTCAAATAGAGGGAAAACAGGAGTGGGAGGGCAGTTTCAGCTGATACTTGAGAGAGCCAGGCAACACAGTGAAGCAGAGGGGAAAGAGGGTAGCTGGTCCCAAAGTGATGGGTAGACAACAGAAAAAGGCTGATTGCCCAGCACAGGATGGCATAGGAGGACTGGAGAAGGTGTAAGGATCCCTAGAGCAGAGGGTTCAGTAGGTAGAGGGGATGAGGGAAAGGAGTGATGAGAGCTAAGAGGGAATGGATCCAAACCAGAATTTGGGTATGAATGAGGCATAGTTGATCTGGGGACATGAGGGAAGAAGGAGAATGGTTATAGAGGAATAAAGTGAGCAGTGATGAGTATAAGAGAGGGAGTTGTTCACAATGTGGCAGAAGGAGTTGCAGAGGATGTTCAGTCTGGCCATGGAGGTTGAGGGAGCAGTACAATAGACCATGTCCACATAGTCAAAGACCAGGAGCATCATTTTAGTGTTAAACTCATGGCAGACCTGTGGAGACAGACAAATACTAGGCACCAAATTTAGGGTGGAGCTTGGCATGGATGGCATTGATGTGGCAGATAAGTCATGTTTGCTGTCTAGCCACACACCAAGGTACATGAAGAACTGAACCATGTGTACAGGGGTGCCCCCAAGGTAGAGAAGATAGACTTGGGAGTCTGGTCAATTTCTTGCTGGTGACAAAGGTCATAGGCACAGTTTTATTTGTGTTGACCCAGAATTGGTTTAATTGGAACCAGCATAGTAAGCTGTGGAAGTCATGCTGGAGCAGACTTTCCTTGGCTGTGGTAGAGTCCCTGGAAAAGTAGATGATTGTGGCATCTGCACATGTGTATATGTGAGTTGACACAAGCCAAAGCAAGGTCATTAAGGAAGTTGGAAAAGAGGATGGGCCCCAGGATGGAGCCCTGTGGGACCCCCACCTCAATGGGAAGTGGAGGTGACAGGGTGCTACTAACCTGTACTGACTGCAGATGGTCCAAGAGGTATGAATGGAGCCAGTTAACAGCAGGAGCTGAGAGGCCAGCAGAATTCAACTTATCCTGGAGGAGTGGGTGGGACACTGAATCAAAGGCCTTGGTCAGATTGATGAAAGTGGCAGCTGTGATATGCCCCTGATCCATCCCTGAGAAGATAGAGTCATTTACATGGGGGGGAAGGGCAGTGGAGGGATGCTTCCAGAACCCAGACTGGAATGGGAAGAGGAAATCAGTGGAGGATAGGAAATTGGAGAGTCTGGTGAAGACAAGCTTCTTTTGTAGTTGAACAAGGGAAGGGGGGGATTGTCTGGAAGTTACCTTGGGAAGAAGGGTCCCTCCCTTTGTGGAGTGGAAGAACTTTGGACAGCTTCCAGGACTGAGGAACAGCACTGAGGGAGAAGGAGAGGTTGAGTAGCTGAGTCAGAGGAGATGCTATGCTAGGAGAAGAGATACAGAGTAAATTAGGATCCAGCCTGTCAGGGCTTGATTTGCACTTGTTAAGGGAGTAAGGGCATTTAGGGCTTCCTGGGTACTGTAGTAGCAGGGTTAAAGAGGAAACCCTTGGAGTGGAGAAGAGAAGGAATATAAGGCTCAGTGGTGAAGGCTAGAGGGTGAGTGGAAGGGATAGCACAAGTGGTGCAGACCTCATTGAAGTGAACAGCAGCAGAGGAGGGATCAGACACCAATGAACCATCTACCAGAAGGACCAGAGGGGTGGACTGGATGAGAGGGTCAAAGAGAGAGTGAATTACCTTCCAGAACTTTGAAGGGGCATTAAGGTTGTTCTGAAGACTTGTCTTGAAATATTGCTATTTCACAGTACAGACAGCCTTTGTACAGGAGTTCCTGATAGTCATGTATAAGAGGTCAGGAAGGCAGTGAGATAATTTGTAACATGTCCAAGCAAGATCATGGGACTTGCACTGGTCAATGATTTCAGGGGTAATCCAGGGGTGATGGTGAATTCTGACTCTGAATTTTCTGAGCAGGGCATGCTTGCCCCAAACCAAGGGATGGGATGAAACAGGGAGAGGGCAATGTGAAAGTCAGTGACGGAGGGTGTGGCAGTCCAGTCTGCAGCAGCAAGGTCACTCAGGAGAGCAGAGGTGTCAAGTGACTGGAGGGACCTGGTCCAAATGTATTTAGGGGGTATGGTGGACACCAGATCTTCCTGATGCAGAACATCATGCAAAGGTCACTCAAAGAATCAGACAAGATACCTGCTGCAACAATATGTGGAGTTGGGAAGAGAGAACCCAGTTCAAAAGGGAAGGCTTGTAAGAGTGGGGATTGAGCCAGATGGGTTCAGTGATAATCTATGTGTGATTACGGGCTCAACCTTGTGGGTGACCGCAGTCCACTCCAAAGAAGAAAAGGCACTCTTGGACCAAAAATGTGTTAAATCCATTAAACCACTCCACATGATTTTTTCACAAAGGCAAGCAGATTGGGACAATAACCTCAGCACTTCAAGATTTAACCAGCCTGTTCATCAGGGGGAGATGTTTCTGATGACCAGCTTCACCCTTAAATACTTTTTAACATAATGGCTTAATTAATTTGAACTGAATTGTAGCTTTTTAGATTTAATTCTCTCCAATTTCACAATGCCACCAATAGCAATATGTCAGTTAAAGGATCCCATCAAGTTGTAACCATGAAGGGCTTGTATTCAATAGGGAAGCATGTTCAAAAGTCTCACCTACCTTCCTAAACAAATCACACAGGAAGAAACATACAAAATCAAAAGGAAGGAACATCAGTGATAATAAACATTTATAATGTCTTCACTCTGATACCAGACCTCATATCTTCATGTATGTTACATACTTTTAAGTTACAATGTTTGAGCCCATTTAATGTTAGTGGCTTGCATTTACTAATGGCAGCCTGCATTCAGAAATACAGAAAGCGAATAACAGCATGATGGGGGTGGGGGAGGTAGGGGGATGAGAACAAAAAGCAGAACTTCTATATAGACTAAATCATATCATTGAAGAAGCTGAAAAACATAGCTAAAGTTTTTAGGGGAAAAATTAGTTCACACTAGAGCACGGAAAAAAGGGGGGGGCGGGGGGAAGGAGAGACATGTTTAAATTAAATGGCATTTTATTAACATACCCAGCCCCTTGTACGTCTACATTTTCCCAAATGGATAAATTTAACATAAAAACTACAATTAACATACTCCTACATAGGTAACACTATAATAACGAGTCCTCCCTCTTGCTGTTATCAAGTTTATAATATTATTGCCCAACTGCCTATCATCTCCCAAACTGTATTGATAAAAAGATGAAAAATCCATATGTGTGTCTGGTTATCTAGTTAGATGATGCCAGTACCTTCAAGGTATAAATATAGAAAACAACTTTTCTAAGAGCGTACTTCTCAGAACAGTAATTTTATACTTTATATATCTATCACTTTATCATATGACTGCAGTGGAATACATCCAACCTAACCAGACCTCCTAACACTATGCTGCCTACATACAAACTTTATTCTAATTGATGTGAAATTCTGGACTGTAAGTGAGAAAGCAAATAGAAATCTAAACAAGCATTTGTCAATGCTGAATGTTTGCTTGCTGGCATTAGCAGTGGAAGTGCAGAGTTAGACAGATGCAGTACAGAAATGACAGTGATGTATTGAACTGATGCCAACTCCACCCCCACCCTGTCGAGATGGACAGGCATTGGGGTGTGCCTTTGGGTCATCGCCCATAAGGGTCACGATATTTCACCTCACCCTTCCCTGCAGACACTGACAAGTGTCGAGGTGTGCCTTGGGGTGTTCGGGCTTTACACTCACCTCATTCCATAAGGAAACACACTGAAATGGGTGCAGTATAGGAGAATGGTGTGAACTCTGGGGCCAAAGAGTCTAAGGTGCACCTCGATGCCTATCACTGGCTGCAGGGTGGGGGTTGGGGTGGAATGACGTGAGCATCAATTCTTGTGGGGATTTTTTGTACCAGATTTTCAATATAGGCATTTTGAGACCTCTGCTCATGAACAGTGTTACTGTGATTTTCTTAATCTGACCTGAACAATGATTTCCCACAGCGAGCGTGATATTCTGCGCCGGAAGTGCCAAAACACATTTCAGCCAGGATGTGAAAAATGACAGCTGTAATGTTCGTAAGGATGTGTGGAAAAATGCCAATGTTGAAAATCTGGAGTGAAAATAGTACAAATTTGTGAAGTTACGAGGGTGCGTAGAAACTGAGCAATTCATGCTCTTAACACAGTCGTTTTATGGATTTTTGTCACCAAATTTTTAACATAGACATTTTAGGACCTCTGCTCATGAACAGTGTCACTGTGATTTTCTTAATCTGTCCTGAACACTGATTTCCCACAGCGACCGTGCTATTCTGCACCGGAAATGCGAAAACACATTTCGGCCAGGATGTGAAAAATGACAGCTATACTGTTCATAAGGAGGTGTGAAAAAATGCCAATGTTGAAAATCTGGAATGAAAATATTACAAATGTGTGAACTTGCGCGTGTGCATGGAAGTTGCACAACGCATGCTTGTAACACAGTCATTTTTGATAATTTTTTCACCAAATTTGTAACATAGGCTTTTTGAGAGTCCGCCTCATGAACAGTGACACTGCCATTTCATTAATCGGTCCCGAAAGGTGATTCTGCACAGTGACCGTGAAATCACCTTTCAGAACCGAATAACCAGATGACAGTGACTGAATTAATGAGATGGGGTCCCAAGAACCCCATGTTGAAATTTGGGGCAAATATTCAAAAAAATGTCTGAGATATGAACCAAAGTTGAAAAAAACATATTTATACCATTATACAGCTTACCGGCATTTCTTCAGTTTGCGGTCGGCTTTGAAGAGTGCAGACGTGTTCCCAGTCCACCGAAGATCATTGTGCTGGGCTCCAGAGGTAAGTATGGGGTGAGGGGGTGTGGGCAGGTGGGGTGCAGAGAAAGTGTGCACAGGTTGGGGGAAGGGGGACATGAGAAACAGCGAGGGACCATTTTCTTTTTTTCACAGGTTTATTTTTTAAAAAGATGACATGGGACTTTTTCCATGCTGGGGTGGACTCCCAGTGTGGCACCTGGAAGTTTGGGAGGAAGCGGAGCCAGTGGGGAATTGGGCACCCTCATTGAACACACAGTGTGTGGGAGCACATGACAATGCAGGACTTTTGCCTCGCTGGGGTGGGCTCCCAGTGTGGCAGTGTGAAGTTTGTTTTTTTGGGGGCCACTGGAGCCGATGGGGATTGGGCACCCCATCAGACATACAGTGTGCTTGGGGGTGTGTGCATGTGCCGAGGGGGATTGGGCACCCCCTCAGCACACAACAAATGGGGAGGGGTGCATAATACAGATGCAGTGATGTATAGTTTGACTGCTAAGGTGGTGACGTGTATGTAATTTGCATACTGCTGATGGTAGGGCAGTATGCAAATTGCCTAAACGTTACCACTGCTGATTGTAGTGGTCATTTGCTTTCAACTGTATGCCACTGCATCCGAACTGTTGTCATAGACAGTTCAGACAATCATTGGTGCGGTGGGGCTGTGCCTGCAAAAACGAGCAGGGCATTGGAAGCGGGTTGCCACACCTACGAAAACTCATATGGTGGCACTATGTTTCTTGCACATGTGTGCAAGCAAACATAAAAATCAAAACTACCAGATTCTTTCTACCCTTTAAAAACCCGCATCTATACACCATGCTTAGTAATCCAAAATTTAATTGCAAAGACTTACAGAAAATGAGAATGTGTACCCCTAATAATCCCTCAGTTTGCGGTATCAGGAATGCCGACACTATAGTAAATTCCAACGCATACAGTAACCTCCTCTCATCTAGGCATACTTCGCTCTCAAACAAGAGATATATATAAATAGGGGATACATGATGGGCGAGTGTGGAATATGGAAGATATTTTCACGAGTGCAAATGTTTGCCATATTCCACAAGTCGCACATCATGTGTGCGATTTATACAATAAGGCTACTATCCATTGGGAACATTTTTGTCTGTGTTTTCTCCCTGTTTACTCTGTTTTTTTATTTTGGTAATTGGGTAAGTTTTTAAGGGGGACCTGGGAGCACTGGGCAGTTAAGTGATTTGTTCAGAGTCACACAGTATTGAAATGGAAGTTGTGAGAATCAAACACTGGACTGGGCTGCTGGATGTAGGATGTTTGTTTATTGCTTGTTACTCTAAACTCTAGGCCAGGGGTTCTCAAATGGTGAGGCCAGCCTCCCTGGGGAGGCCCCAACCTGTTCCAGGGGAGGCTCAAGCAAGTCTTGAAAAAGTATATTTCACTTTTGAACTTCATAGATTTTGTGTTAAGGAATAAGGCAAACTGAAAGAAGATAATAGTAGGTGAATTTATGTATTTATTCACAAGTCTGTGACCAGGAAAGGTACTGTACATTGAGCCATGGCTTATATCACCTGTACCCAGGAAGGGTAGTGAGAGAATACAATTCAAAATGTAACTGCAAAACACTCAAGCAATACAAAATGAATAAAATGCAAACAAATTAAAAACAATAAACTAACAATGCAAGGAACAATTGATCAATTAGACTGGCAGCAGAACTGTCCAAATACAAGTGTTAACCATACAGGTACTAGGAAAAAGAGCAGGAGGGAGTAAAATGATCCTTGAAAAGTTTCTTAAGAGCAGGGTGAGAGAGGGAGAGGCAAGGTCAGCAGGAAGGTTATTCTAGTTAGAGGGGAAACAGAAAAAGCAGTCTGATCCATAAAGGTATGGCAGTAAGGGATCAATGGTTCGAGAGTTAAAATAATGGAGCAAGTAGGTTGTTTTGGAGGGGGGGGTTACAATAAACTTAACAACATGAGAGCCAGCTATGCAAAGAGGTTTCAATTTATTCCTGATATACCTGTGAAAAGTAGTAGTTTTTCTATGGGGAGGCCCAAAAATATTTCAGTGTTTTGGGGGAGGCTCAAGATCTTTTCCATGGCTTAGGGGAGGCTCACTATGACAAAGTTTGAGAACTGTTGCTCTAGGCTATACTGACAGCACTGTTTGTGTGTGGTCTGAGTGTGTGTAAGTGTTTCTGAATGAGCTGAGACTGTTAGACACTATGAGAAACAGGTGCATGTGATTTGCAATGATAATTGTGTTACCTGCAGCTAGGAGTGAGAAACATACTGTACTGTTTATTCAGTAAGTTGCTGGCTTCACTGAGACAGAGAAACTGTTGCAGTCAGCACTCAGAAAGAGAAACTGGTTTATGAAGGAGGCTGGTTTGAAGATTAGAGTAGCACAGTAATGGGCTAGGATTGTCAGAATAACTATGAGACACAGGTGATTGTCTTTTACAATGCTAATTGAGTTAGTTGCAGGATTCAGTGAGAAATAGAAAATGTGAAGCAATTAAATGCAGGCTGCAGTGTAGATGGTCTCACTCTGGTGACATCACCATTGTTGTATATTTGCTGGTGATGTAGACACTGTGGGTTTATCAGGAAATAAATCCACAGTGGTTATACAATGGCTGAAAATAATACCATTTACTTATAGCATATTACTTTACCCCTATTGTATAAATAAATATATATATATATATATATATATATATATATATATATATATATATATATATATATATATATATATAAAATAGTGGTGGGGTAGTGCCACTATAGTTAGGGTTGAGTAAGCAGTTTAATGTTAAACCTCAAATTTTGCACCTTAATAACCATTGCAACCATTCAACAGGTTTGCATGAAATTTGGTATGTGCTGTCATGTGGGGTAGATCTGTTGATGTACTGAGTTTTGTTTTAATTGGATTTGCAGATTTCATGCTGCGTATAGTGAAAAAACAATAATAAATTGCTTTTCTTTGCCTGTTTGGCTGTTTTGTCCTCATCATGCTGCTGCCACACCATTTGAAATTTTGGTCTGAAAATTTTAGAGTGGAAAGGTTGGCCCCAAAGAACAAGCCAGCATTGATTCAGTGAAAAAATATTAATCTGTTCCAAAGTTATTCAATCTTGAAATGTTGGGTTCTGAGCATGCTCAGTTCAGTCTTTTAGATAGCTGCACGGTGCGGAAAGGGATTTAGGGCTCTCAAAAAGGGATTTTGACAGCTCACAAAATGGGAATCAGCTCATGAAAAGGGATTTTGACACCTCATGAAAATTGATTTTTAAAGTTTACTGTTTCTTTGACGCTTCACTGCAAAGAAACGGTTAGGATTTTCAGGCTGAACTTTTCTGGGTACAAAGGGCTTGCCCCAGAGATATGACTTTTGCTGGTTTGGTGATAAAATTTACATTGTGCTTCCATACTTATAACATTTCAAATTCTGGAAATTTCCCATAGGATAACATTGTGACAGACACAGTACTTTCTGACGCTTATATCTCGAAAATGGTTCGAGATACAGATTTTTCGCTAAATGCAGCTTAGCAATGATGCAGGTTGCCAGTCCATGATTACAACTGTGGTGGAATTTTTTCAAATGTTCCTATGGTTACTGAGATATTGCACCATTTACAGCACAAGGGTTGTTTAGAATGTCTCTAGGTCTGCACTACATCTCTACAATTATAGGTAGCTATGGATACCATTATGCAGTAATGGGACTGCAGGACCCTTCATTATGCACTAGTGGGAGTGCAGGGCCACAAGGAGATGACAGTTCATTATAATGTCTCTACACTTATGGATAGATAAGAGTGAAGAGCCCATAGGGCCCTGTGCTCCAACAAAGTGATGCCATTATGGAGTGATGGGAGCGCAGGGTGATGAGGGTTAATTGCAATGTCTATACACTTATGGTAACATAGGAGAATGGGGCCCAGAGGGCCCTGCGCTTGGGGCCCTGTGCAACCACAACACACAATAGACAGATGGGTGCATAGATCCCGGAGGGCCCTACGCTCCCACAAACATATAAGAGTAAGATTACACTTTCTCAAAAAGTAAGGAAATTCATTGCAAAAAAACTTTCTTAATGCATCACTTAGAGTTGAAACAACAAAAGTAGGGAATTGAGGCATTAGGGTTTAAACCCTAACACTACCACCCTACCACCCCACCTCACCCACATCCTCCACACACCAACAGGCATTGGGGTGTGCCTTGGGGTCACTGGGCTTAACTCTCATCCCATTTTCCTATGCTGTACCATTTCACCTTACATAGACATGGAATGGAGTGAGGGTTAGGGCTGATGACCTCAAGGCACACCCTGGTGCCTTTTGGTGTGTGGAGAGTAGGGGTGAGGTTGGGTGGTAGGGGTGGGGGGTGTTAGGGTTTGAAACACTAATATCTCATTTCCCTGCTTTTGTTGCTTCAACCCTAACTGATGCATTAATGAAGTTTTTGCAATGAATCTCTCTCTCTCTGTGTATATATATATATATATATATATATATATATACACATATATATATATATATATATATATATATATAAAAGACAAAGAACCTCTGTGCGCAAACACTGAGGCAAGGGTTACCCCAAAGGGCATTTGGCTGGGAAGCCAAGTTTCAAGAAAATACAAAATCACACATGCCCCCACAATGCAAAGCATCATGGGCTGCATATGCAAATCACCACAGAATGTTATGCTGGTCCAACTTTAAGCAGAATTGCATGGTGCCGAAAGACCTCTCACACAGTTTGCAAAGGGTGCTAACAGAAGACATAGACACGTGTTTCGTCCTACCAGGACTCATCAGTATGCCTCGTCTGTTTGACACCCCAGTGGAATGGACCAGCCAAATGCCCTTTGGGGTAACCCTTGCCTCAGTGTTTGCGCACAGAGGTTATTTGTCTTTTAAATAGTTTTTTATTTTAATGGGTTCACCACAATACATCCAAGGCACACTGCCTCTAGGGTAGCTGGTCCATTCCACTGGGGTGTCAAACAGACGAGGCATACTGATGAGTCCTGGTAGGACGAAACACGTGTCTATGTCTTCTGTTAGCACCCTTTGCAAACTGTGTGAGAGGTCTTTCGGCACCATGCAATTCTGCTTAAAGTTGGACCAGCATAACATTCTGTGGTGATTTGCATATGCAGCCCATGATGCTTTGCATTGTGGGGGCATGTGTGATTTTGTATTTTATATATATATATATATATATATATATATATATATATATATATATATATACACACATAGACATATTTATTCCTTTAGCTTTCTATTTCTTTCAGCAGAGGTAGAGTTAGTATTTACTCTGAGTCCAAGGAATAATGACAATTTAGAAAGTTATCTGGGAGCTTGGATCCTGGTATTATAACTTCTAATACCGGGCATAGCAAAAATTATCAATCAACAGTTAATTTCTGAACTAACCATCATTATAAAAATGGGCTGTAATAGAACTCCTCATTCAAGCAATGTGGATACGATACTTTCAACTTATAAATCCATTGAGTTTCTTTTTGTAACAATAACCTCATTCAGTCTCCTCTGTGTATGGAAGGTACAACCCACTCGATACTCAAAAATGGGAAAACTTTGGGATTACCTTGGTTTGCCTGATGACAATGTCTGGCAGTAGGACTATCTGTGCAGTTATTTGTTGTGGCTCTATAATGTTCTTGTATGCGCTATTTTAGTGCTCTGACTGTTCATAAGACATATATATAAAACATATTTTCATTGCAAAAAACGTCATTAATGCACTAGTTAGGGTTAAAGTGACAAAAGTAAGAAAACTGCAGGTAATTCCATTTTACTTTTTAACAGTGCACTCCTGAGATATTTAGTCAATAGTGTTCCATATGTAGAGGGCTGGGACTGAAGAGAAATTGCACAGTCAGGTATTTCAGAATCAGGCAGAAGATTTAAAAAGCAGGTTGCTGAATCAGGGTACATCAATAGGATTTTAGATACAGTAATAGCAAAAACAGAAAGCAGAAGCAGAGAACAATTGCTACTACAAAGCAAATGGAAAGAACAGACTGACAAATTGACTTTTCTCATTGAGTGCAATACCATTGCCAGTGATACCAAAACAATTATATGTAAGTACTGGTCCATCATGTCAGGGAGCCTGGATTTAGATGCAATAAGTGATACATTACCAAGAGTCACATTGAGGAAAGGTAAGAGCTTAGCAGATTGACTACCATCTAGCCATTTTGTAGCCACTACAAGAAATGAGGGTTGGTTTTCCCTGAAACCTGTTGGTTTTTTTCCTTGCAATAGATGTAATATTTGACATTACTCCAGCAAAGCCAACAAATTTGTGCATCCCATAACTTTGTAGAAAACTGACATACAATAACTAATTACATGTACAATACATTTTGTTGTTTATGTAATTTGGTGTAAGTGCGGTATATTATATGTTGGATGAACAGTCAGAGCACTAAAGGAGTGCATAAAAGAACATCACATAATATATATATAGATATAGATATACTGTATAATGAATACCCATACAGATAGCCCCGTTGCCTAACATTGTTGTCAAGCACACCAAGGTAATCCCAAAGTTTTGTAACGATGGTTAGTTCAGAAATTGTTGATTGATGATTTTTGCTATGCTCAGGATTATGATTTATGATACCAGGATCCGAGAGAGGTTCCTTTGCTCCCTACCTTTACTTCCCTTCTCCTATTTCCTTTTCCTTCCCTTTCTCACTTTTCCTGCAGCTCTCTCGCCAGTGAATCTATAGCATCAGATTAAAAGTGAAAAAGATAGAAAGATAAAGGAGTAAATACGTACACACACACACACACACACACACACACACACACACACACACACACACACACACACACACACATACACACACACACACACACACACACACACACACACACACACACACACACACACACACACACACACACACACACACACACACACACACACACACACACACACATATACACACACACACACACACACACATGTATTTGTTTTTTGGTGGAGAGATGTACACCTATAGGAGAGGAGGTTACGTGACAGAATTTACAGTAGTGTTGGTATTTCTGACATAGCAAACCAAAGGATTATTAGGGGTACACATTCTCATTTTCTGTAAGTTTTTGCTATTACATTTTGGATTATTAAACATGGTATATAGATGGGGTTTTTGAAGGAGAGGGATAATCTGGTAGTTTTGATTTTTAAAATTACTATTTGCTTCCTCACTTATAGTCCAGAATTTCACATCACTTACATTTAAGTTTGTATGGAGGCAGCATAGTTCTATGGTGTCTGGTTACTTCAGATGTATTCCACTGCAATCAACTGTTATAGTGAGAGATATATGAAGTACAAAAATATTGTTCTGTGAAGTACGCTCATAGAAAAATTGTTCTCTGTATTTATATCTGGGAGGCATTGGCATCGTTTAACTAGATAACCAGACCCACGTACGGATTTTTTTATCTTTTTATAAATATATTTAGGGAGATAATAGGCAGTTGGGCAATAATACAGCAGACTTGATAATGGCAAGAGTGAGGACTCTTTATTACATCATTGCCTATGTAGGAGTTATAATATATTAATTAGTAATTTTTATGTTAAATTTATCCATTTGGGAAAATGTAGAGGTACAGGGAACATGTCCCTCCTGTCACCCCTTTTTTCTTGCTCTAATTTGAAATAATTTTTCCTATAAATATTTTGGGCACGTTTTTCAGTTTCTTCAGTGATGTGATTTAGTTTATATAGAAGTTCTGCTTTTTGTTCCCATCCCCTCTCACATGTTATTCACTTTCAGTATTTTTGTGAGTGCAGGTTGTCATTAGTAAATGCAAGCTGCTAACACTAAATGGGCTCAAACATTGTAACTTAAAAGTATGTAACAGCCCATAAGATATGAGGTCTGGTATCAGAGTGAAAACATTATAAAAGGGCTAGTTTATTGTCACTCATGTTCCTTCCTTTTGATTTTGTATATTTCTTTCTGTGTGATTTGTTTAAGAAGGCAGGTGAGACTTTTGACCATGCTTCCCTGTTGAATACAAGCCCTTCATGATTACAACTTGATGGGATTCTTTAATTGGTGTATTAGTATTGCTATTGGTGGCATTGTGAAACTGGAGGGAATAAAATGTAAAAAGCTGCAATTCAGTTTGAATTAATTAATTAATTAAGCAATTATGTTGAAAAGTATTTAAAGGTGAAGCTGGTCATCAGAAACACATCCCCCTGATGAAGAGGCTTGTTAAGCCTCAAAGCACTGGAGTTATAAGCCCTGTTTACACTGCCACATGGGTTGATGTGCTGCAAAATTGGCAGTATAAATGGCAGAGTGAATGCTCTGCTGTGCTTGCTCCACTACAAGGACTGTTTAATTTCAGCCTACGGTACCTTCTCAGCACCTCCTCAGAGTGACTTGCAGCTCTATGGGAGCGGGCTGTGTGAATCTGACAGCAGCCGGTGAATCGGAAAGTGAGCAGTGCACATTCCTCAGCGCTGCCGCCATGTAAACATGGCTATAGTCTCAATCTGCTTTGCCTTTGTGAAAAATTGAGAGGGATGGTATAAACAAAGGAATTAAATGGAGCTTTGATCTGAGAGTGCTTTTTATGTTCACGGAATGTCTTGCTACAGGAAATGGCATCTCAGAGGTGTGTCACTGAGGAGCCAATTGCAGCAGAAGCTCCAAGGGGCGCAGCAGTACAGACCAAAGAGCAGCCACACTGGTCATGACACTACACACTGCTTGTTGGGTGGAAACTTTGTGTACTTGAAAGAAATTAGATGCTCCTATCAGACAGTAGCTGTCTTCTTTCATTTACATAACCGCTGCCCAGCAATCAGCTGAATTCTCCCCTCGGGGAACACACTACCTTTGCCTGCACTCCTGCAGGCTATTCTGCATACTGCACCTCTGTCAGACACACAAAGAGACACTGGGAGCAGTTAGCAGTCCTCCCCCAGCCCACTCCACACTGTCCATTCCCTGTCCTGGGCTGCAATCACCACCAGCGCAACAGCAGCCAATATCGAAAATGTTCTCCCACTCCCAATTGGCACCAGTGCCCTCTCCCCAAACATATTGTGCAGGTCAGAGAAGCAGTCTGTCATTATCGTCGGAAGTGACACAGTGATGGAGAGACAGTGTGAAACACAGAGCACTTCATGTGTTTAATCAGGATGGCTGTGACTGTGTCTCACATCTGTGTTGTAGTCTGAGTTTCTGGAACTGTTCTTCCCCCTATGTGGCACAGTCACATAGAGAGAGAGAGAGAGAGAGAGAGAGAGTAAGTGCAGCTGAGTGTGATGGAGACTTCCCCACAAGTACAATCACGAGTGTCCTCATGGGTTTTTCTGGGACAGTGAGGTGTGGCATGTGGTCCGGCACCATGAAAGGGGAGTGTGGCGGGGCTCTACCCATAAAACAAGTGCAAGAGAGAAAGAGAGAGAGAGAGAAGGTGGACACTGGTAGCAGATAATGTCTGGTTCTTTGTGTCTCAGTGCAATGGGAAACGGGAGTGACCCCCCCCACCCTGGAGCTGACACTGAGTGATCATCAGTAGGAATTGGCACTGTCTCTCTTTCTCTCTCTCGTTCTCTGTTGACCAGGATTGGCATGCAACTGAATTTACGGCAATGTCCCATTGTCTCTGTGTCTCTACAGAACTGCAAGAGAGACAGAGAATGGGACCATAAGCTGCTGAAGACTGTGTGGAGTGAGAGAATGAGCATCTGAGAGACAGACACAGTGGACTACAATTACTGTCTGCTGTGTTCCATGCACAGTATTCAGTGTGTGTGTGTATGACAGGATATAATATATATATAATATATATATATATATATATATATATACAATAAGGTGCTGCTCCTCTTTGTGCTGATCGCTGCTTTCTGCCCAGATTGCTTTCTGTCCAGATAATGATATCTGTTGTTGCTCAAGCAAGCAGCCTACATCTCTCTCTCTCTCTCTCTCTCTCTCTCTCATGCTTGCAGAGAATACGATCCTCTCAGCTGCATGTCTGTGTACATAGCACACCATTTCTAACATTTCTATCTGCATTACATCAGGTAGAAGTCCGGTGGTGGGAGACGGTTAGAGTGAACCCCCCCCCATCAGCTCCCTGACACACATCCATGACAGGAAGGCACCACAAACATCACTAGTGTTGATTTGGGCTTGTATCATGGGTCACAAAACAGGATTGCTCATCCTTCCTTCTGCATGCTAATACCACAGTGCTGAACCCTTTTGTGTGCATTATCAGTTCCAAACACCTCCACAGCAGAAATCAGCAAGTGAACATTTGGTATTGACAAATGTTTGTTCTTTTTTGGAGTGGACTGTGATAAACATTCTGAGAAGCTTTTACTGAGAGTGATGCAACCCTTTTGTTTTGTTCCATTGTTGGTGGTTGGCCTGAGGCCAGGAAACCCAGTTAACACTGTAGACCCCTTAGCAGGTTGAGTTCACCAGCGGAGGTGTGAAAGGTGACAGTGGTGAGGGAATCAACCAGAAAGGAGTAGAATATTCTTGGTGAGGCATAGAAAACCTCGATGAAGATGGATACAGAGGAGGGGGAATAATAGCCTGACAAGGAGGAATTAATGGGAGGAAGATGCAATGTCTCTGAGAGCCACAGTGCATGAGAAGCTCTATCTGGCATAGGTGGCAGCAACCCCTCACACATTTTTCCCTGTCTAGCCTGAAAAAAAATGATAGAAAGGGACAGGCTAGAGTCTGGGATCCTGTAAGAGAGCTAGGGACTCAGAGATACAGAGGATGTCAGGGAATGTAATACAGACAGACAGGAGGCTGAGTTTTGGAAGATTGCTCCGAGCGTTGAGGTGAAATATACTAAAGTGTTTAGCAGATTGGGAGGTGGAGGAGGAGGGAAGGGATGTTCCAGGGTTAGACTCCATATCGTCAGACAGGAGAAGGAGTCAGAACAGGAGCAAGAGGAAGGAGTAGGATTTTCAGCCCTTAGATGGGAATGAGGATGGGGGTGAGAAGGGCGGTGAGAAGCTCAAGGTTAAGAGGGGAAGAGCAAAAATCAGGGTAGACAGGAAGGGAGGAAGGTAAAGGGGAAGAAAGAGGGATAGATGAGATGTAGAGGGGAGGGAAAAGGAGGGGAAGTTGGTGGAATGGGGAAGGAGGAGCAGATAGGAGCTGGGGCAGGGAGGGTATAAAATAGAGAAGGGTGAGGTACATTGTGAATGGAGGTGAGTTGCAATATCCATCAGATTGTACAACACTGTAGCTGACAGAATGAATGAACGTTTGGTCAAAACACAAAAGTGCAGTCACCTGATAAATGGACTAGGCTGTAACTAGACTTTGGCATAACAACAGGCAAGAGAGCACATTGACACTGATGTACACAAAAGATTTCTGGCTAAGCTGAACAAGTGCAAATAGCTGGAAGAAGAACTAATGGATGTACTTAACACAGACAATTACAAAAAGGCTGGTAAAATAGACTACCAAGATAAGCAGGCTAGACTAGGCACAAAAACCGGGCTAGAAATTGCTAACTCAGCAGATGCAGTACAGCAGTAAACATTATTCAGGGAATGAGCTAAAAGGAATAGTAAAATGAGTAGGCAGGTGAAACCAGTCAGGTAAACTAGAAACATCTTACACTGGAGATAAGGAGGGGCAATATGCAGTCTTGGTTGAAGGCTGTAATGGCTGGAGAAAAAGATAATATGAGTCTTTGTTGTGGAGGGCTGTTGTTAACAGTCATGTTGGAGTTGAAGAGGCTTGCAGGCCAGTGATGGCTGGGTGGTGACCCCCAATTTGGAGTGCTAAAGTCATGCAGGGTAAGCTTGTAGAGACTTGGAGGCCAGCAGTAGAGAGCTTGTAAACAATGGTCCTGGTAGGTGTTCTGCAGGTCAGACTCTAACTGGTGTAACTCATGCGTTTAAGTGCTAGAGGCAGAACAGGGGTCCAGGTGGGACACAGATTTAAGACTTGAAGGGAAGCAGATGAGTTGACACATAGGTGTAGTATAGTTTGAACAACTCTTCCCAAGGCAACACAGACAAACAACACTGGCAGAATTATCTTAAAAATAATCCAAAAGCTTTACTAATTAACTTAATAAACACAATAAATAACATAAAGACAAATAATTTTAGACACTTTTTACAGGATACTGAACATAAAATGCAAAATATGCATAAAAACCTACACTTTAAAACTCTGCGATTAAAGACTGCCTCAGGGCCTTAGTTGATGAATTTTGAAGTACAAGGTCTTTACAAAGGCAGTTGAAAATCTTGGTTCTTGGTAGTGCAGAAAAATTCTCGAAGAAAATGTCTCTGCTCTCCTAGCAGGCAGGGTCTCCAAATGCAAAAAAAAAAAGGCTAAAGGCCCAGATACAGTCTTTCTTCCTTGTTTTATGGGATTTCTCAAAGGACAGGTCCAGTGGACAGTGGCTTGCCCTGCGATTGGCTAGGATTCTGTTTTCATGGCTATGCCACAAATCCATTTTTAATATGTTATTACAAAACAACAGATATGTAGTTCTGAATATGAGAGAAAAAAACTAAGAGGTCAGCTAGTCTAAACCGGAATTCTTAAGAAAATCCTCCAGCCCTTTCTCTCTTTGAAATGGATGAAATCAAGCTGCACTCTGTATCGCTATTTATTTAATGGTAGCCCATTTAGTGGTAACAAGATTAGCTCAGGGTAGCCTTGCAGAAACAAAGGGAAGCCAGACATCCAGGCTCCTCTGGATGCGGTGGCCCATTCAGACACAAATGGATGTGCCTGCTTGCTAGCTCTACTTAATTATTCTTTGCCTCCTTTTAAATTATTTAATTAACTCTAATCCCTGACTAGCAGCTGACAGATTATCTGCCCAGTAACAATCATAGAAACATAGAAACATAGAATGTGATGGCAGATAAGGACCGCTTGGCCCACCTAGCCTGCCCATTTTCCTACCTAATAGATAAGCTGCAGATCCTAGTTAACCAACAGCTTACTTCCTCCTACCCCCCACTAGGACTGCCTTATGTCTGTCCCAAGCATTCTTGAATTCCCCCACTGTTCTTGACTCCACGACCTCCTCAGGGAGGCTGTTCCATGCATCCACAACCCTCTCTGTGAAAAAATACTTCCTCACATTACCTCTGAGCTGTCCCCCCTCTATCTTCAACTTGTGCCCCCTTGTTCTTGCACATCTCTTTTTCTGAAAGATGCTACCCTCTTGGACTTTGTTGATTCACTTGAGGTACTTGAAAGTTTCTATCATGTCCCCTCTCTCCCTTCTTTCCTCAAGGGTATACAATCATTCCAACATAATTTCCCGTGACCCATGTCTTTATAGCCATGGTCCCTTGCAAGTCACACTGGCCACCAGGGGCATCTCTGATAAAATTATATAAAACTTGACCATAATAAGAAGGTATGGCCTTATCTCACCACACTCCTCCCTTCTTAGCAGAACCTGGGGGGAACATGCCCCTTTTTAGTAAGAGTTTCCACCTGTTCTATCCTTTACTCTGATTGGCAGGATAGGCCATCCGTATTGGCATTAGCATGAGCTATGTTACATGCTCCACATATCAGATCTCAGTCATGGCCACCTGACACTTTTTGGCCTTTACAGTGAGTCCAGCCTTCTGTATCCTCCCCAACAATTCCTTCAGATGGGACAGGTGCTCTTTCCAGCTGGTACTGAGGATAGCAATATCATCCAGTTAAGCCACTGCATACTCTTCAGTACCCTGTAACACCTGATTGACCAACCTTTGGAATGTGTCTGGGGCATTCTTCACCCCAAAAGGCATCACCCTGTGTTCCATCAGATTCTGCACAAGCCCTCAGCCCCTTTCAAACTAGGGTCAGCCCTCTGAGCAGCTTCAAATTCTTCACATTTTCCCACAGCATCGGACATGTCCCCCTTAGTTCCTAAACTGGGGTCCATAGTTCTAGTGTCAGGGTATTCAGAGACACTGCCATCTCTAACCTTCTGACCATCGGCTACACCTCCCTTCCCAGAGTAAACTTCTGTAGCTGTTTGGTGAATGGCTACTTGGGGAAGTCCTACCTCCCTTTCACTATTTTCCATTTCAGGAGACACACCCTGGGGAACCAGCCTCCTATTCTTTTCCACAGGGGCTTCTATTGTGTTCCAGGAGTTACAAGTGGCCTTTTTGGTCTGACTGCAGGTAACCACACACACCACCCCCTGCTGGAGCTTATTCCCTATTATCAAATCCAGAGCAATGTTGTCTGCCACTGCCACTTTTTGCACCCTCTCTCCTGTCTCACCTCAATCCAGGAGAACACTAGCTAGTGGCAGGCTTTTCTCCTCCCTTGTGAATTCCCTCACAGTGACAAACTGATTATGTACAAGCTGTTCAGGCTCAACCAAATCCCTTTTTACCAGGGTAAGAGACACCCCTGTGTCTCATGGATCTGCACCCCATTTACAGTAACCGGGTGGATGTGCTCCCTCATGTTCACAGGCATACTCTCAGGGATACACAGTGCACCCACCTCCTTTCGAGGGTCACTTTGTCCACTCTGCCTTTTTAGGATACTGTCTAACCAGATGCCCTGGCTGCTTACAAAACCAACATTCATCATTCTTTTTTTCCAAGACTTCTCTTCTTGCTAACATGGGGCTTCCCCCTTTCTGCACAGTCAGTGAGGGTTTCAGCTGCCCTGAAGGCATGCTTTTCCCTTTTTGCTGTGCAGCAGCTGACCTTCTCCACACTTACTTTCAGAGCGGCCTGCTCCTGGCATAGCAATCTGAGAGCTCAGCAGCCTGCTGTGCTGTTTTTGGATCTCGTCCCTCTAGCCAGGTTTTCAACTCCACTGGACAAGCCCAAAAGAACTGCTCCAAAACTACAACCTCCTCAATTTCCCTCAAAGAGTGTGCTTCCACCCCCTCCCACCAACATTTGAAAAAATGACATTGCTTTGTGGCAAGTTGTTCAAAGCTCATGTCAGGGATTTTTTGGAGCTTATGGAATTTAACTCTGTAAGCCTCAGAAGTTAGTTCATGCTTTTTAAGTAAAGCAGTTTTAAGTTTCTCATAGTATTGTCTGCTGTGTGTCATGCGCAGTATTCAATGTGTGTGTGTGACAGGAGAGAACGAGAGAGGCAGACAGAGAGAGAGAGAGAGAGAGATCAATGAAGGTGCTGCTTCTCTCTGTAACGATCACTGTTTTCTGTTCAGATTGCTTTCTGTCCAGATAATGATATCCGTTGTTGCTCAAGCAAGTGGGCTACGTCTCTCTCTCTCTCTCTCGTGCTTGCAGAGAGTACCATCTTCCCAGCTGCATGTCTGTGCGGTGTTGCTGGTGAAGGCAGTAAAATGGCAGCTAGTAAAGTGCACAACATGGACCGTCAGAGAGAGAGAGAGAGAGAGAGAGAGAGAAAGAGAGAGACAGTGTACCTGTGGCTGCATTTTATCACCATTCTCTGTCTCTGTCTCTCTCTGTCTATCATTGGGGGTTGGGGGAAGGCACGTACACAGCACACCATTGGCATTTCTAACATTTCTATCTGCATTACATCAGGTAGAGGTCCGGTGGTGGGAGACGGCAAAAGTGAACCCCCCCATCAGCTCCCTGACACACACCCATGATAGGAAGGTGCCACAAACATCACCAGTGTTGACACGGGCTTGTAACATGGGTCACAAAACAGGATTGCCCATCCTTCCTTCTGCATGCTAATACCACAGTGCTGAACCCTTTTGTGTGCATTATCAGTTTCAAACACCTCCACAGCAGAAACCTGCAAGTGAACATTCGGTATTGATAAATGCTTGTTCTTTTTTGGAGTGGACTGTGATAAACATTCTGAGAAGCACCTGGGTTTACTGAGAGTGATGCAACCCTTTTTGTTTTGTTCCATTGTTGGTGGTTGGCCTGGAGGCCAGGAAACCCAGTTAACACTGTAGACCCCTTAGCAGGTTGAGTTCACCTGTGGAGGTGTGAAAGGTGATGGTGGAGAGGGAATCAACCAGAAAGGAGTAGAATATTCTTGGTGAAGCATAGAAAACCCCAGTGAAGATGGATACAGAGGAGGGGGAATAATAGCCTCACAAGGAGAAATTAATGGGAGGAAGATGCAATGTCTCTGAGAGTCACAGTGCATGATAAGCTCTATCTGGCATAGGTGGCAGCACCCTCCCCCACATTTTTCCTGTCCAGCCTGAAATAAAATGGTAGGAAGGGACAGGCTAGAGTCTGGGATCCTATAAGAGAGACAGGGATTCAGAAATACAGAGGATGTCAGGGAATGTAATACAGACAGACAGGAGGCTGAGTTTTGAAAGATGGCTCCAAGCATTGAGGTGAAATATACTAAGGTGTTTAGCAGATTGAGAGGTGGGACGGGTTCCAGGGTTAGACTCCATATCATCAGACAGAAGAAGGAGTCAGAACAGGAGCAAGAGGAAGGAGTAGGATTTTTGGCCCTTAGATGGGAATGAAGATGGGGGTGAGAAGGGCGGTGAGAAGCTCAAGGTTAGGAGGGGAAGAGCAGAAATCAGGGTAGATAGGAAGGGAGGAAGGTAAAGGGGAGGAAAGAGGGATAGATGGGGTGTAGAGGGGAGGGAAAAGGAGGGTAAGTAGGTGGAATGGGGAAGGAGGAGGAGAAGATAGGAGCAGGGGAAGGAAGGGGAGGGAATAAAATAGAGAAGGGTGAGGTACATTGTGAATGGAGGTGAGATACAATATCCATCAGTTATACAACACTGTAGCTGACAGAATGAATGAACATTTGGTCAAAACACAAAATTGCAGTCACCTGATAAATAGGCTAGGCTATAACTAGACTTTGGCATAACAACAGGCAAGAGAGCACATTAACACAGATGTACACAAAATATTTCTGGCTAAGCTGAACAAGTGCAAATAGCCGGGAGAAGAACTAATGGATGTACTTAACACAGACAACTACAAAAAGGCTGGTAAAATAGACTACCAAGCTAAGCAGGCTAGACTAGGCACAAAAACAGGGCTAGAAATTGCTAACTCAGCAGATGCAGTACAGCAGTAAACATTATTTAGGAAATGAGCTAAAAGGAATAGTAAAATGAGTAGGCAGGTGAAACCAGTCAGGTAAACTAGAAACATCTTACACTGGAGATAAGGAGGGGCAATATGCAGTCTTGGTTGAAGGCTGTAATGGCTGGAGAAAAAGATAACATGAGTCTTTGTTGTGGAGGGCTGTTGTTAACAGTCATGTTGGAGTTGAAGAAGCTTGCAGGCCAGTGACGGCTGGGTGGCAACCCCAATTTGGAGTGCTAAAGTCATGCAGGGTAAGCTTGTAGAGACTTGGAGGCCGGCAGTAGAGAGCTTGTAAACAATGGTCCTGGTAGGTGTTCTGCAGGTCAGACTCTAACTGGTGTAACTCATGCGTTTAAGTGCTAGAGGCAGAACAGGGGTCCAGGTGGGACACAGATTTAAGACTTGAAGGGAAGCAGATGAGTTGACACTGAAGTTAAAAAAACAAAAATCTCCCTATGTTGCTCTGTTGTTTTGTGTGTTGTGTCGGCATTTTGTGCTGGTCAGTGTTTTTGTCACAAGCCCACTCCCATGGTCCGGGATTCTCTGTGTCACAGCTAATCTCTCTTGTGACTGGGGGGGGGTTGCTCAGGGATACCCTTCCTCTGTCCTTTTAGCATGCTTATTGTCTTACAACTGAACATATGTCAGAGGATCCCAGGGCACCCTCTCTCCATGCAAGGGGGTACAAATATAGTTTTGAGTCTGTGTTCCTGGGATAGAACTCTCTCGGTAACTGTACATAAACCAGAAAAGCCACAGGCCTGTGCAGGCTTCGAGGGACTCTATAACCCTATTATATGTCTTTTCCCAAGAAATGCAGAGTTCACTTCAAACCCCCACAGACTCATCCTGAGACCCTTCTTATTTCCTCCCCTCCTTTCATCACGAAGTCCCTAGGGTACTTCACTTTGGTAGTTTTTGGCCTTAAGACAGTCACACAGGCGTAGTATAGTTTGAACAATTCTTCCCTATGCAACGCAGACAAACAACACTGGCAGAATTATCTTAAAAGTAATCCAAAATATTTACTAATTAATTTAATAAATGCAGTAAATAACATAAAGGCAAATAAATTTAGACACTGGTTACAGGATATTGAAAATAAAATGGAAAAAATACATAAAAACCTACACTGTAGAACTCTGCAATTCAAGACTACCTCAGGTACTTAGTTGATTAATTTTGAAGTGCAAGGTCTTTACAAAGGCAGTTGAAAATCTTGGTTCTTGGTAGTGCAGAAGAATTCTTGAAGAAAATGTCTCTGCTTTCCTAGCAGGCAGGGTCCCCAAATGAAAAAAAAAAAAGGCTAAAGGCCCAGATACAGTCTTTCTACCTTGTTTTATGGGATTTCTCAAAGGACTGGTCCAGTGGACAGTGGCTTGCCATGCGATTGGCTAGGATTCTGTTTCTATGGCTATGCAACAAATCAGTTTTTAGTATTTTATTACAAAACAACAGATATGTAGTTCTGAATATGAAAGAAAAAAACTCAGAGGTCAGCTAGTCTAAACCGGAATTCTTAGGAAAACCCTCCAGCCCTTCCTCTCTTTGAAATGGATGAAATCAAGCTACATTCAGTATAGCTATTTATTTAAATGGTAGTCCATTTAGTGGCAACAAGATTAGCTCAGGGTAGCCTTGCAGAAACAAAGAGAAGCGAGACATCCAGGCTCCTCTGGATGCTGTGGCCCATTCAGGCACAAATGGATGTGCCTGCTTGCTAGCTCTACTTAATTATTCTTTTGTCTCCTTTTAAATTATTTAATTAACTCTAATCCCTGACTAGCAGCTGACAGATTATCTGCCCAGTAACAAGCATTTCAACATCATTTCCTATGGCCCATGTCTTTGTAGCCATGGTCCCTTGCAAGTCACACTCACCACCAGAGGCATCTCTGATAAAATTATATAAAACATGACCAAAACAATAAGGTATGGCCTTATCTCACCACACTCCTCCCTCCTTAGCAGAACCTGGGGGGAACAATATTCAATGGGAGAAGATTATTTATTTATTTTTATTTAGTTTTTGTTGACTAGGAGGGGTGCACTAGGCATACATTTACCTATTTTCAGGCACGACCCAGGAGGTTACAAAGTTAGGCTTTTAAAATACTCGGAAAACAAAGCACCAGAAGTAGTTCAGTACACAAATTGGATGACACAAGCATCAAACATAAAGTAAAGGAATACAAGCATCAACATAAGTACAGGGATGTATTCTGCACAAGTGACAAATGCAACAGAGTAAAACGATTTAAATACATTGAAGTAAGCATATACAGTTTTGCAAAATAGCATGGCAGATTCATAAGGGGCAAGGAGCAATGGGGTGAGTGGGAGTTTAGAAGCAGAGACATGATGGTAAATAGTATCACCTTAATCTGGAATAGGGAGAATAGCTTGGGCAATAATGTGTTTATGATCTGAGTGTGACAGACAATGCCTGGTGTGTTTTAGGTGGCCTAGGCATTGACTGACTTTTAGAATAGTTTTGTCAACATGAGTTTTAAAGGTCAAGGAGGAATTGAAAGTGAGACTGAGATATTTAAATTCACTTACAAGCTTGAGTGGGTTGTTATTTAAAGTGGTAGAGAAGGAAGAATGTGCCAGCGAAACAGCTGACTGAGACCTGAACAGCATGGTTTGAGTCCTTTTTACTGTTCAAAAGTAAAAGGGTATTGGAAAACCAATTCATGATTTTGTCTAAATCACCTTGGAGAATCGAGGATAGAGAAAATGGGTTCCTATGCACATAAAAAAGGACTGTGTCATCAGCATAAAGATTGACTGAGCAGTGGTTCACAACAGATGGTAGGGGATCTACAAAAAATTTAAAAGAATAGGGTCAAGTATAGACCCTTAAGGAACCTTAGAGGAAATGGAGAGAGGAGAAGAAAGGTAACCATTCCAGAGCACAGACTGAGTTCTTCATATAAGTAAGATGAAAACCAAGTGATAGCATTTGTGGAATAATCAAAGGAAGATAGATGAGCTAGAAGCCATGAGTGGTTGGTCATGTCAAAGGCTTTAGACAGGTCAATAAAGACAGAACCAACAAGATATCCTTTATTCAAAGCCTAGAGAAAGAATTATGAAAATCAATCAGTGCTCTTTGGGTGGAGTGGTTTGGTCTAAAGCCTGAGTGAAAATTGGAAAGGATCTGATAATTGGCCAGATAATCAGAAATCTGAGAGAGGACAATTTTAAATGATTGGGAGCTGGGAAAGTGGGCAGTAATTTTCTGCTAGGGTTTTGTCCCCACTTTTATTAAGGGAGATGACTATTGAATGTTTCTATAGTATGTTGAGGGAAAGGTTTGGGTGGTAAGCGATGAATTAAAAATGTGAGTTAGGAGAGGGGCCAAAATATCAGCACAGTATTTAGGTAAAAAGTTGTCTAGATTATTGACTCCCTTGGCAATATCCTCTCTCAACAAAGACAGCAATTTATATACTTCATCACATTTAATGTACCTGAAGCAAAATTTGGGTCATGTGGGAGGGGATGTTGCCAGGGGATCAAGAGACAATCCAGTGGTTGATAAACTAGCCTTATTACATAGCAGAGCAGGAGCCTCAGAAAAAAATGTATTAAACATACCACAAATGCCTTCTTTAGAGTGTGCAGTGAAGCGACCATAGGATATGTTTGTAGTGGAAGAAGCAGAATGTACCTTCCAGACAGAGTCAACCATGCACAAGAATTTCTTAGGATTATTTCTAAAATTGACTAGATTTGTCTTAAAGAAGGAGGATTTGGATTTCCTTATAATAGAGACACAGTAATTATGAAATTTGTGAAAAGTCTGCCAGACGTCTGGATTATCTAGCTTCTTAGCCTTTTGATGTAGCCTATCTCAAGTCTTTAGCTGAGAGATGATAATTTGTTGATACCTTTTTTCCCCACTCCTAGCTGCTGCTGTCTGTGCCCCATTGGAGCTAATGTATGTTGAGCTTGGCTGGGATTTTGCTATTGTAGGCACAGTCATCATGGCCATACCATACTATGGGTTGGTGTAAACTCTGGCTGCCCTGTGTTCATCCCCATTTCTCCTCCACCTCAGAGCCATGCACTGTTTTATTGCGCAGATTTGCTGTGGCTGCCAGACCCATTAATACCTGTATCACAGCCCCTTACACAATCCCAATGCTCTGTCATGATGTTCCTCCTGCTGTGATTGATTTCAAGGTGCTTGGCCCTTGTGGGACCGGTGCATTAGTCAGCAGAGGTACAGCGGGGGGGTATACACAAGGGGTCCCTGGGGTTTACAACTGCTCCTGAGCCATGCTGTGTACTACCTCCCCACCCAAGATGCCTGGCCACATGTGTGCCCCAGGTTCCACATATATCACCAAGGAAAACCTGACCACTGCAACATTTGGAGATTCTCTGGTGTTGTGGAATACCTTGCTGGTTGACCAAAGGAACCCCTGCTGCTGCTTCCAAGCCAGACATACCCCTTGCTTGCCAACCCTCCATTAAGGATTGTTCCTCTTCATCCTCTGTGCAAGGACAGGCAGCCACCAGTGCTCGGTTGGGACAACTACGTGTTGTGGCTGTACCTTGGCCTGCCACTTTGAGCGAGCACTGCCCCACCAGTTGGGTTGCCCCTTGGGGGGGGGGACATGTTTCTTCTATCTCCCTGACCATGGTTTATTTGGCTTTGTGTGCCCTGCTCCACCATGGAAAGGGCTAGTTTTCAGTCATATAGGTCACCACATCACTTTCATATTGGAGCCCTGCCACTTCATCATTACCCTTGTACTTAACGTCTGTTGCCTGTTCCAGATCAGTGAAGGAGTGACCATCCTAAAGGACACTGCTGATTTCTTCATTCGTTCTTGCAGCACTGTTTGCTGCTGCACTAGTACCCTCTGCCTGATCGACCTCTGCTTCCCACCATCATCTATCCACCAGTGTTCATGCTTTTTGTTTTGCTGGCCTGCTTTATCCTTTACTATTACTTCCATTATCCTTAGCCACTGACTCAGGGAGCTGCAGAGATGATTGTCTCAGCCTGCAAGAGTGGCCCTGTCCATACTGAGCCTGGGCTGGCAACCTGTGCTGTGGTCCTTGCACCACTGCTGGCAGTTTCTTCATGGCCACCCCCAGCAACAACCTGTGGACCAGGTTCCAGATTGGACATTGCCTGCATGCAGTTGGAACCCCAAGCTCTTTCAGGTGCTGCATCATGTCTAAATAAGCTTTGTTCTGCCCCCTGGTTCTCACTGCCAGAGAGGCAGGGGGAGCCAGCCACCATGCACTTGACAAATCGCATTGGAAGCCATGACATATGGATTATTTACTTTGCTCTTCCTATGAACAAAATCAGAATCAGACAATAGTTTATTTACTAAGAAAATTAAAAAAGGGAGAAAGAGTTTAGTATTTACCTCAACTAAGAACACAGAAAAGCCCCTCCTTTAATATCCAAGCTGCAACAAACCCTTTTATTTACAGCTGGTTCTGCCCTTCCCCACTCCTGAGCTGCATGGCCTGGAGCCCCAAGTTGCCCAAGGTCAGACTTACTAATGAGTTTTTCAAATGCTATCCTGGTTCCAAACATATGCTTACCAGTAACATGGCTTATAAATGAACAATAGCACAACTTTCCCATTTTAAATTGTTTAATTAGTTTAAGTGCCTGATCTGCTTATCCCACAAAATGCGTGTATCACACATTGAAATTGGGCATAGCCTTAAAAACAAGCAGGACAGGATTCAAACATCCAACACCCGGTGCCAAAGGAAATGCTGTATCACTTGAGCTATGGGAACAGCTAGTAAAGAAACAGAATAGTTTGTCCTTTTGTACTATACCAACCTTGGATGTGAATCAAACCTGTGACCCCGAGTTCAAAAAACACTGAAGCTCTCACCATTCTGCTAATCCCCAACTGTGAGCACTTTGTTTTTTAAAAAAAGAACCTTTATCTGACTGTAAGCCTTGACTTTAGTTTTGCCACTCCCAGGGTTGGAGCGCCATGCTCAAGAGGCGGTGGGAAGGGGGCATTTTCAGGGAGAATTAGGTGAGAGCTACAGCAGTTTTTTAAATCAGTGTTATTCATCATTTTATGAATGTTACATTATTCAGTGGACTAAGCTGAACAGGAACATTACACACACATAAAGATTCACCTGGTAAGATATGCCTATTATTTTCCACAATATTACTATATATTTTCACATTTATTACAAATCTTTCTGTAATTGGTTAAAAACTCCATAAATATACCCAATGTACCCAAAATAATCAAAATAATAATTTGTTTTTTAGCTTACATTTCTACCACACAAGTGCGTGCATGGGAAAAGCTTCCCCATGACCAGCAACACATAAAAAAGGAACCCACCTGCCTCTGTAACCTGCTGGCCTCCTGATTGCTCCCCCCACTGCCATCAACACCACAAAATAAAGTAAACCCACCCACTGCTGCAACCTGCCCCCATTCAAAAAGCTACAGATAGCTATAACGATTGACGCAGAAAAACTGTCATGTCTATCTGCTGTAAACTCACCATGGCTAAAAACCCTCCTGACTAAAACTAAAGGTGGCTAAATAAAGAGAAAAGACACTAACCCATGTTACAGCAAAGCTGCTGTAAAGCTGAGCTCCATGCCTCAATGCTATAAAAACACTGGACTCAATTTTCTAAGCCCTGAATTTAACGCAAGGTGCCTGTGCCAAAAGGAATTGACGCAAGTGACATCTTGCATCAAATGTTGCGGGCAATCCCAATTTTCAAATGCAGGTTGCTTTGAAATTGGGAGGCCTTGTGTCAAACTAGCTCTGCATCACCCCTGCCCCCAAACGTGGTGGTGCACCATGTTGTAAGAGGACTTGTTCCACAGCGGGGCTGCAGCATCCCCTAAATTGAGATTCTGAAAGCTCTGCAACAGCTGTAAGTCCTGGCTATGGTTAGACCAGCCATGAGCTGGTCTAACAGCTCTTGCACCATAAGGTTGGGGTCTGCTGGGTGGGAGGAGGAAACCTCGCATTCCAACTTGTTTATGTGCACAGTGCCCTGTATTTCCCATATCAGGCTGTGTTGAAAGTGTACCTGTTGCAGGATACTATGGTGCAGCATGCAGTGGTACTCAGGACAGCTCAGAGCCACAGATCATGGCAGTGAAAATGTCCAGTCTGTGAACATGTACCAGCAGACCTGCCAAGTACATACCCTGCCAGCTTGCGATGATTGCTTACAAGTATATACTAACCCTGGCCTTACCATATGCAGTGCTGTGGTGTTTCAAGATGGGCACCCACTGTCACAGCTTAGGTGCCCAGATGCACAGCTTTATGGGTGCTGGCATATGTTATGGACAGATGTCAGAGTACCCCATGGGTGGGTAAAGCACATTGATGCACATGTTGCAGACTGTGCCGGCACTACAGAATGAACAATAAAGGAGGAAATGGATACAGGAATGTGGCAGCTTTGATCCCCCACCATCCCGTACTATCATAGACACTGTGAGCACTGCTCTGTGGCATGTATGGTGGGTTGTGGTCAGTACAACAACCACATATCTGATGGTGCCAGTCTCTGCTGATGGTATAGAGTCAGGGTTCTACTACTAGTGGGTCCCGCAGAACCATGCTATAGCCCTATACAAATATCGGCATCTGTCACTCTCAGATATGTGGATGTTGTACTGTTCACAACCCACCATGTATGCCACAGAGCAGTGTCCACAACAGTACCGTATGGCGGGGGACCGGTGCTGCCACACTCCTGTATCCATCTCCTCCTTTATTGTTCATTCTGTAGTGCCAGCACAGTCTGCCACCTAAGTATTGATATGCTTTACCCACCCACATCTATCCACAACATATGCCAGTACACATAGAGCTGTGCACCAGGGGCATCTAAGCTGTGACAGTGGGTGCACATCCTGTAACACCATGGCGCTGCATACGGTGAGGCCAAGGATAGTATATGCTTGCAAGAGATCATTGCAAGCTAGCAGAATATGTACTCAGCAGGTCTGCTGGTACAGGTTCATGGACTGGACACTGCTGCAGCTATGCTCTGTGGCTGTACGCTGTCATGAGCACCACTGCATGCTGCACCATAGGATCTTGTGACAGGTACACCCCCAGCACACTCTAGTGCGGTAAATACAGGGCACCATGCACACATACCGGTCAGGATGCAGGGTTTCCCAAACCTCCCCCCTAACATTCACATACCATGGTGGCTTTACAATGGGCAGGAGGGGATCACGGCACCCTTCATCAAACTCTTCCCATGTGCCACCTGTTTGGTGCACCATCCAGCTAGTGGCAGCTCTGAGGACTTTGGCTCTGGGGCCCCTGCTGTACCAAAATCTGGTGCAGGGTCCCTGGCATGCCTGGAGGTTGCTGCAGATAGGGGATTGGTGCAACGTGATCCTATCTAAGGACCCTTAGAAGATCAGGCCCATTGTGTTTCTCGCTCAACTCCCTCCCAGATGCATCTCACTCTGCCTGCTCCATGTCTTTCTGCCGATTCACAAGAAAACTCACCCTGGCTAAATAACCCCCCCCGCAACTAAATTTAATTGTGGCTAAACAAAGAAAAAGGATACTAACTCATGTTACAGTAAATTTACTGTAAAACCCAGCTCCATGTCTCTGTGCTGTAAAAGCTTTGTGTTTCTCACTCTGTTCCTTCCCAGACTCATCTCCCTCTGCCAGCTAGCTAGCTGTCTGTCTGCAGCTCCATGCTGATATAATATCTCTCAGCATCTATGCTTGTAAGGTATTGTCTCTTCTTACTTGCCCCCTTCAATCCACTCACACATTTCACTCATCATGATCAAGACCACGTGGTTCATCATACCACCTGTGTCTGTGTCAGGGGAGGGGAGTGAAACTGAAAGATAAAACCCACTCTGGCTAAAACTAAAAGTGGCTAAACAAAGAAAAAGATACACTAACCCATGTTACAGCAATGTTGCTGTAAAACCCAGCTCTGTGTCTCCATGCTGGACTATGTCTGTGTCGGGGGGGTAACTGATCAGAAACTGCCACCCTCTTTTATCCACCAAAATGTAGGATGTACTGAGGCTAGTGGATGAAAAAGGGAGCACTGTACTGAAACATTGGCAGCCTTGGTGCATACCCACCTAGAATTGAAGGGAAGTATTGTTGTTGGGGGTGTGGACAACAGGCTCGTGTCATATGCAGATGACACCATGCCATATCTCCACAATCCACAGCATATCTTTCTGATCCTAGACTCCATCCTCAAGGAGAATGGCAGGGCACCAGGTTTCAAAATAAATGGATGGAAAACAGAGGAAGTAAAGTGGTTGTGTACTCTCTCCCTGGGTTTTTGTTTCTCAGGTGCATTACTTTGCACTTCTTTGCATTGAATATAAGCTGCCATACTTTTGACCATTCCTACAACCTTGCCAAGTCGCTTCTCATCCTTTCCACAAGGGGGGGGTGGAAAGGATGAGAAGAGACAACAAGGTTGAGAATAGTCAAAATATGGCAGCTAGATTGAATGAAGAACTGACAAGTAATGCACCTGGGAAACAAAAACCCAGGGGAAGAGTACACAGTGGGGTGGGGGAGGTACTAACAACAACAAAAATAGAACAGGACCTAGGGGTAGTCATATCAGGTGGCCTAAATGTAGGAAAGCAATGTGAAAAGGCAGTAAGGAAGGCTGGGAGGATACTGGGATGCTTAGGGAGAGGCATCACCAGTAGAAAACAAGAAATTGCTATCCTTTTGTACAGACAGTTGGTGAGACCCCATCTGGAGTACTGCGTGCAGTTCTGGAGACCCCATCTCTGCAAGGACATTGACAGGATGGAGGCAGTCCAGAGGTGGGCAACAAAAATGGTACAGGGTCTGTACCAGAAGCCATATGAAGAGAGAATAAAGAAGCTTAATATGTATATCCTCGAGGAAAGGAGGGAGAGAAGGGACATGATAGAAACTTTTAAGTACCTCAAAGGAATCAACAAAATCCAAGAGGGTAGCATCTTTCAGAAACAGAGATGTGCAAGAATAAGTGGGCACAATTTGAAGATAGAGGGGTAATGACTCAGGGGCAACATGAGGAAGTATTTTTTCATAGCTATGGTAGTGGATGCATGGAACAGCCTTCCAGAGGAGGTAGTGGGGTCAAAAACAATTGGGGAATTCAAGAATGCATGGGACAGACATAAGGCAATTCTAGTGGGGGGGGGAGTAGGAGAAAGTAGGCTGTTGGGTTACTAGGATCTGCAGCTTATCCAAAAGGTAGGGAAATGGGCAGATTGGGTGGGCCAAGCGGTCCTTATCTGCAGTCAAAATCCATATTTCTATGTTTCTATGTATTAATTAGTGGTACAATGACACCTGCACTGTGTAGCACTATTTCCCATAAATGGGTAATCTCACAAATACAGTATTGGGGTGTTCAGATTCCGCTTTACCTAATGACTCGTACAAAACAAACCAGGGTAAACTGATAATTGAAGTTCTGACAGACCTTAAATATTGGGAGATACTATCTCTGTCTCTGATGGGAAGGTGGATACTTTGAGAAAATGTTCTGTTCCGAGTCTTATTTCTTTTTGAGACTCACTATTTAAAAATTCCAAGGCTAAATTTGCAGAAACTACGCAAGGCCTTGCACCACTTTCTATGGGGATGGGCATGACCTAGGGTAACAGAGACCAAGACTGGGGATGACTGGGTTTTCCAGATTTGAAAGTCTATTACCACATCTACAGCTGCTGCCCTGGATAGGCTAGAAACAAGTTAGTCCAGAGAATGTTTGGTTGGAAATGGAAACGAGTTACGGGGTGGACCCCAAGAACTGAGTGATGTGTCACACAAAGTCAGATTTTATGTCCAGAATAGTAATCCTTGGGTGAAACAAATGTGAACAAATTGGGAGTAAACATATCTCTCAACCTGCAAGGCCTCAAATAGGAGGCACTGCCAATTAAAATCAGGACAAATGCTCAGAACTGGGGATGCCATTTTTTACTCGATGTATAGTGCATCATCAACATTTTTTATCTATTCAGAAGCACAAACTTCAGAGGACTTTGAATATAATGCAGCACAGAACACTATTTATAAAATGGGTCTAAGAATCAAAGAACTTTAATTGGTTAAAACCAGTCAGGTGACTGTTCATTATTTAAGCAATAAGCCATGAGAGGGTGTGGGTTATGGGGATTTACCAAGGCTGGCATGGTCTGGCCACGAGACCCGGCTGAGTGGTCAAATCCCCGCCAGCTGTGGTAAATCTCCCCATAACCCACCCACTAGAGTGGGTTATTGCTATTATACCAAGGTTCGTTTTTTTTTTCATATAATAAAATACAATTAAAGAGGTTGCTTTGGTTTTTTTATTTAGTTTTAATATATTTGATACTACGCTATGAAAAAAATTGTTCTCTTGCCATCATACAGCTTCCAGGTTGCTGTCGCCATGGTGGAAATGGACTCGGGGGAGAGTCGAACCGAGCACTGTGGGTGGAGCTGCTGATGGGACCGGCTGCTGGAATGACTGGAAGACCACAGTTTTGGCCGTAGGGTAGAGGGGGAACTTGGAGTCACTACAGGTGTGTTGTTCTGTGGAGTCATTTTATTTTTAGTTGTTGAATTTTTATGATTATGGAACATTTCATCTAGTTTCGCATTGTCGAGAAACTGTAAGGAGGTATCCATTGTTTTTTTTAATGGTACCGGAGCTTTAGGATTGTGGTTAGTGGGAGGTAAGATGGCGGCTGTGAGTGTTCGGTTCTGGTGTTGGACTGATTTATTGTTAGGCTGGCACGTGAGTATGGCAGGCTGGCACCTTTGCTGTTGATTATCAGAGGATTTACAACGGAGGTAAGGTGCCAGCCTGATGATTTTGTTTACTCTTTTATGTCCATGGTATAAGAGAGTATAATGCATAGTCATCCTGGTCCTAAACTTTATCACACAATGAGCAAATCAGTCCTCCTACAACCAGAACCATCTTCCATCAGTCCCCCTTCAACCAGAATTGATCTTCTATCACAAACTTGGCTGCTACCTTTACACTGTAAAAAAAAAAAAACTTCAACTGGGCCCTAAAAATAAAACTATCTTAAATTAACAATAAAACAAATTAATTAAATGTGTTCTCCTGATCTTCACACACTACTTACACACATAAACAAATTAGAAACATTAAATATTGTTTATAGTTTTCATTACAACTGTTTCTTTGCTGACAATGAAAAATCCTCCTTCTGCCTTTAAGTGCTCATCAGGGAATGAATCCCCTCGACCTATTACCATGGGGGGGGGGCATTTTTCACATGGTCTACAGACATAAGGGCAGTGTTGCCATGTCATTTGTCTAGGAGTCTGTCCTGCAGCACTCTGACCTATCAGGCACAGAGGTGCCTAGTGAGGGGGTTCGCTCGGGGTCAGCTTGCGGAGGAGGAGCCAGGAGAGGTACTTATTAGAGGGACAAAGAGGGCTCTCCCTCTTTCCAGTGTCTTCCAACTGCATTTTACATCAGAGCAGGAAGTCCAGGAGATTACAGGCCCAATCCACACTACAGGTAGAGTTTTTTTCCCCCAGCTCCTAACAGTGATTTTCAACTTTTATATCAGTGCATGTGGGATACCCTACTGTTGGATTCCCTCGGTAGGTGTCCTCCGCCTTCCCCACCTTTGACAGATTTTGAGTCCTGAGTCCTGGCTTTGCATGCAGAAGGTCACCAGCCTACTCTATTTTTTTCTAGGGCCTGACTTGGGTCAGTCCACTCTGTGTGCCCGTGGACCACTTGTTGGTCACCGGCGCCCTGAGCTGAGCAGTTCCCCTTCCCTCCTGAAACCCCTGGGATTGGCCATGTGCTCTATGGGAGTATGGATCCAAGCAGGGTTTGTTTCTCAGTGTGGCCGCACCAGAGTGCGGGCCCCTGCAATGGACCTACTTTTTTTTTTTTTGCTTAGGGTGGGGGGTATGTACCGTCTATCCAGTGGCTATGCACTTCCTGATGGCATGGCTTTCTCTGGATTGATCCCCTTCTTGATCGTGAGGCCTTCTATGTGCCAGCCCACCCACTCTGTCCATCTTGGTCCTCCAGGAATGGGTGGTCCTGTTATTAAAATATAACAAAACAAATATATACATTAGTGCAAATAACTGAATATACAATGAATAAATATTTTCTGTGACGTGGACCCCATGTGAACTCTTGCTATTGATCGCCCACTCCCGTCGTAGGTTTTAAAATCCCAGCGGTACTCTTTCATGCTCCTTTGCAGGAAGGAGGGACATTATGCAATGAGAGATAGGCAGGCCTGGTGGTAGGAGGCTTTTCTGTGCATGTGCACACTGTCACGCATGTGCTCTGGTCACCGGGAGGCCATCCTGGCAGACCCTCATGGCTGGGCGCATGCATTCCTATGCATGCACGATGGATCAGGTACCCGCGAGGCTGGGTGATTCAGTTAAAGGGCTAATCCCCCCTCCCAAAAAAATAATAAATACAAAAATAGGGCAAAAAAAGGATTTTTAAAGGCATACCAACAAGCAGTAAAGTGTTCACAGGGCCATTGCAGCAAAACCCTCCACTCTGTGGAATACGCATCTTCCCTCTATACCCCCCTTTTCCTATTAGAATATAGCTCATAGCACAAGGGGCCAAAGGGCAATGAATTAAAGGGACTATGGTGGGGGGATAGGTCTCAGGGTGATAGGCTGCAAGGGATGGGAGGGGATGCAGGGTAAGGTGAACCTTTGCATGTACACTGGTTAGGGGTGGCCGGCCAAGACAAATGGGCCTTGATACATGGGGGGAAGGTTTGTGCGGTTTGCTTGGGTTTGCACGGGTGTGATAACTGGCGTTTTCTCCAGTTATCACAGTGTGATAACTGAAGTGCAGTGAGAATACTGTACCTGTTTTTATCTAATGGGTTATCTGCTCACCTCATTGTATAAAAACCCTAATTGACTTAGTCACTTTTCTTTGTGCTTTTTTCAAGTAAATTTATGTCCCGCTTAAGACAGGGACTCCAAACTGGTGATCCATAGTCCAGGTGTGGGATTATGTAAATTTTGTACAATTTCAATATATAATTCCTGTTCCCTGTAATAAATGCTTTTTTTATTGAATGAATTAGTCTATTAGTTGTTTGTGTAACATATCTATAATGATCCAAGGATGATAGTTCTTTATTTATCCAGATTCAGTGGTCTTTTTCTTTATTAGATGATTTTATTTATTTATTTATTTATGACAATTTCGGATAACACCTTTGAGCAAACTGTGCTCTTTTACAAAGGTTCCATGTCATGGACAATGGACAAGTATAGATAAGAACAGGTAAGTAGATAACAGTTAATACAGTTACAGTACATGAGCTGCCAGTGGCTTTGTCCAGATAAGACAAGACAATAGAATTAATAACAGGTAAAACATTGCAGAATGCATGATCTGCCAAAGGCTTTGTCAGGATCAATGTGGACAGAAGCAATGGTGTAATATCACCAGACATTATGCAAAGAGAGCCTACGGGTGGTTACAATTGAAATAGTGATCTGACAAGTGCATGAGAGGGCCAGAGGTAGTTGGTGAGAGGACAAGGTAGTAGGGGACAGGCAAGAACCGAGGGGGTGGGGGATTGGATGGAAAAGTAGGTGGTGAAGGAGAGGAGAAGGTGGTGATGGAGGGGAGGGGAAGGGGAGAAAGGATGGGAGATGTAAGTGGGGGTAACAGGATGGGTGGGGGGACAGAAGAGTTAGCATGGGAAAAGAGGAAAAAGGAGAGAGAAATGAGAACTATAAGGGAGTTAAGGATGGCTAGGGGAGAAAGGAGAGAGAATATGAGAGCTATGAGGTGCAGGGGGTAATAGGTGAGGGGAGGAACAAAGATGTGACAGGGAATGGAGAGAGGGAGGAGTGATTTCTGTGGGGCCAAGGAAGGAGGCTGAGGTGGCTGACATGAGATATTGAAAAGAGTTAATAGGGAGGGAGTGGGGTATGGGGAGAGTGCATAGGTAATGGAGAGGCCAGGAGGGCGAGCACAGAATTTAAGTGTAGAAGTCACAGTAGGCACTGGCCACCAAGTGCTGTCGTAGTTTGTGCTTAAAGGAGCTGAGATTCAGTGCATTGGTGATATCCACTGGGAGTGTGTTGAACCAGTTAGAGGCCCTAACTTTGTAGGAGTGCTGCCTTTGAGTGGTCTGGCAGCAGGGAACTGTGAAGACTAGTGTTCCAGAACTCCTGGTAAGGTGGGTGGCACAGTGAGGGGAAAGTATAGACTGAACCCCTGGTGGAAGGAGGCCTAACGCTGTCTTCTTAGCAAGTAAGCAGGTCTGATACTTAATTCTGCCTTGAAGTTGTAGCCAGTTAGCCTGTTCATAAAGATTACATGTGTGTGTGATTCTAGAGTCTGTGGTGAGGAGCTGGCAGGCCTTGTTTAAGGCTATGGCTATACGGCAGAGGGCAGTGTCAGTAGCTGATTCATAAACTACGAGGCCATAGTCAATTAAAGAGGTGATTGAGCTCTGGATGGCAAGTTTTAATGCTTTGTCTGTCAGACAGTGCCTATGCCTGTATAGCAGGCCTATGCATGTATTCACAGCTTTAGCAAGGTTATTTATATGCATGGAGTATGAAAGTGTGGAGTCAAGGGTCACTCCCAGGTATTTGAACTGGTCTACCTGTTCCAGCACAGTGCCACCACTATGGTAGATTAGCAGTTGTTGGAGTTTGTGTTTGTTGTGAGTACCATGAAGCAGCATTAATTTGGTTTTTGAGTAGTTTAGAATGAGTTTACATGACCTGAACTAGGTTTCAACTTCTGAGAAACTACACTGTAGCTGTTGCTGGAGGTGATGGGGGTTGGAGTGACTCGAGAAAATGACTGCATCGTCTGCATAGAGTAGAATTAGATCATGGCAAGTGGCAGGGAGGTTGTTCATGAAGATGCTGAAGAGAAGGGACAAAGGATGGAACCTTGTGGTACACCCGAACAGACTGGGAGGAGGGTTGAGATAGTGTCTCCAATTCTGACCTGCTGAGAGCGGTTCACTAAGGTAGCTTTGGAACCAGCGAGTGGCATCCAGTGAAAGGCGAAGATGTGATAGTTGTCCAGATAGTAGGGAGTGATTAACTGTATCAAATGCCTTAGTCAGATCAATAAAGGTGGCGCTGGCCAATTGGTTGTGGTCTAGTGCCTGGTGGATGAAGGAGGAGAGGTCTAGTAGTGCAGTGGTGGTGCTATAACCTTTTCGAAAACCATGTTGTTGGGAACATTGGAGGTTATATTTTTCCAGGTAGTCTACAAGTTGTTCAGCAACTATCCTTTCCAAAGCCTTGGAGAGTGGGGGAAGGATGGATATAGACCTATAGTTGCTTGTGAGAGTGTTGTCACCACTTTTGTGGATAGAAGTCACCACAGCAGACTTCCATGCGCTTGGGAATTGTGAGATCATAAGAGAGCAGTTGAGAATTTTCATAAGGGGTGGCAGAACTTCATCTAAGGTGAGGGTGATGAGTTTCAAATCAAGGAAGTCAGCACTATGCCTAGACTTCCCGAGTACTTTGAGTAGATGTTTCCCAGCTAGCCCTTCAGTGATAGCCTTAAAATAAAATGGGGGTGCAGTTGGACTGCCTGAGGGATGGTGGGATGGTTTACTGTTGGTGTAGGATCAAAGAAGTTAGGTGGGAGCACATGACCAAGGTCACAAAATGTTGAGTTGAAGGCGTTAGCAATGGTTACTTTATCCAGGGTGATAGTTCCATCAGTGTTGAGCATTGCAGGTGAAACTGTTTTTTTTTTCCAATAACCTCGGAGAGGTTGTCCCAGAACTTCCTCCTATCATTCCAGGTGTTTGCAAGAGCATTCCTATAGTAGGAGGCTTTCGCCTGGTAGATAGCTCTTGTGCAAGCATTCTGCATTGATTTGTAGGCCTGAGTATTCCCTAGGGTGTTGGATGCTTTAGCATGGTACCACAGCTGGTCACGGGGATTTCATCCGTTCAATGAAGTCATGAGTCACCGATGGGTTTATTGATCCCCTAATCTTTCATTTCTTATATGGAGCATGAGCATCACATGCTGCGTTAAAGGTAGTGATAAAGTATTCTAGGGCCGAGGCCATATCCTGAGCATCATCAAATGGAGACCAGTCGTGTGATCGCAGGTGTACTTTTAATGGACCTAATTGACCAGGTAGAAGTATTCTACTGACAATGAATTTTGGGGGGGGGGGTTGTTGAATTTGTTAGATCAGAGGGAAATGATTGGAGAATGGTCACTTATGTTGCCCGGCGGGAGTACTTTACCCTTAGTGATGTGTTCAAGTCAATTAGTGAGGACCCAGTCTAGGAGAGAGGAGGTCCCCAGCCTGTAGTTTATCCTGGTGGGTGACTGTACCATTTGTGTCAGGTTGGCAGCTGCCAAGTCGGCATCCTTATAGGTGCTTGCACAGGGTGCCAGCCAGTTGACACTGCACTTATAATTGAAATCTGGTGGACAAAAGAGGATGAATGGGACAAAAGTATAGAAGGATATCATCTTTTTTACCTATCAGGAGAACATAAAAAAGGTGGAGGAATTGCCATCTATGTTGATGAAACAATATAATGTGAGGAAATTAGTAGGAATAGGGATGGCTTAGAACTATTATGGGTAAAATTAATAGCAAAAAGGTGCACCTAAAATTAAACTGGGGTTACTATATAGACCACCTTCGATTACATCTGAGAATGATGCAGTGCTATTAAAGATTATTAGCAATTTAGATCCTGCAGACAGGATTATACTTGTGGGAGACTTTACTTTGCCGGGTATTGATTGGAGACAACAACAAGGGATGAATAAAACAGATATTCAATACTTAGACATTGTTAATCAGATAGGCCTTAAACAATTAGTGCTGGGTAAGACTAGGGCACAAAATACTCAACCTAATTTTAACTAATATGCAAGGATCTGTAGTAAATGATATAAAAATTGATAGTCCCTTAGGCAATAGTGACCATTGTACAGTTTTCTTTTATATTAAAGAAGTAAATAAGCTTACTAGATCAGGTAAGACTATAATATCAAACTTTAACAGAGCTGATTTTCATGCTATGAGAAACATTGTGAAACAGTGGAACTGGAAAGATGCGTTCAAAACAAAATCTGTAAATGATATGTGGGAGACACTAGTGGAGAAATTAAAAATAATAATACATAATGGTATACCAAAAATTGAGAAATATGCAAACAAAAAAGGCATCCCTAAATGGCTAAGCCCTAAAATAAAAAAGCTAATTAATAAAAAAAATAGTCTTTATCATAAAATGAAGAAAAGCCAAGACATCCAAGCTATAACAAAATATAGATAGTTGGTTAAAAAGGTAAAACAGGAAATTAAAAAAGCTAACAGGGATTATGAATTTAAATTGGCATCACAAGTAAAAGATAATTACAAGACTGTTTATTCATATATAAACAATAAAAAGAAAAGTGACAATAACATAGGACCTTTCAGAAACGAACAAGGGGAAATTCTGAATAAAAAAGGTCTGCAAAAATTCAAAATACTTTTTTTTTTTGCTCAGTTTTTGATACAGTCACTTCAATTAATACGGGTGCTAAAAATAGCTCCACACCTGTACTTATACAAATTGCTGAAGAGGATGTACTTGATAAACTAAAAAAAATTCAGATTAATAAATCACAAGGCCCTGACAAAATTCAACCAAGAGTAGCATATGAATTAGCTGATCAATTAGCTGCTCCCTTAACTTATATTTTTCAAGCTTCGCTAGATGAGGGAGAAGTCCCACAGGGTTGGAGGGAGGCATTAGTGATCCAATATTTAAAAAAAGTGTAAAACCAGACCCACAAAACTACAGACCTGTAAGTCTGACATCCGTTATGGGTAAAATATTGGAATCCATAATAAAATACACTTTAATACCATTTGGATGAAGAAAACCTACAGGATCCTGTACAGCACAGATTTAGGAAGGGTAGATCGTGCCAGACTAATCTTTTAGGCTTTTATGAGAAGGTGGGCAAGGCACTGGATGAGGGCAACAACGCTGACATGGTCTTTCTGGATTTCTCGAAAGCTTTTGATAAACTCCTGCACCAAGAACTAGTCAATACACTCAAACATAGTAGAGTTGATACTGATATAATAAACTGGATAGAGGCCTGGTTGAGGGACAGAAAACAGAGAGTGGTGATACATGGTGAAATGTCTGACTGGGCAGGAGTGGCCAGTGGGGTGCCCCAGGGCTCGGTAATTGGGCCTTGCCTGTTTAATATTTATATAACATCATGAAAAATATCAAATTAAAAAAATGTGGCTGACTAAATTTGTGGATGATCGCAGGATAGGCACTATCACAAATACACAACATAATATCTCTGATCTACAAGATGCACTTAATACAATACAAAATTGGACAAAAATGAAAACATTAGAGCTACAAAATAAAAAAATGTACTGTTATGCACATGGGTAAAAGAAATATTAAACCACAGTATAAAATAGAAAATACAGTGCTTAGTGACATTTCTGATGAAAGAGACTTAGGGGTCACTATCAGTAATGATCTGAAGTTTAGCACACACTGTAATAAATTAGTTAAAAGAAACAAGCAGCTATTAAACTGTATATTAAGACATATAACCAGCAGAGGTAGGAAGGTGATTATGCCCCTGTATAGTGCCTTGGTCAGACCTAACTTGGAATATTGTGCCCAGGTGTGGGCACCTTATAAGAAGGAGGATATTCAAAAACTGGAGAGACTTCAAAGCAGGGCGACTAGGGCTGTGAAGGGAATGGAGGGCATGTCCTATGAGGAAAGACTTCATGAGCTGCATCTCTATACCTTGGAATATAGATGCACCAAGGGGGACTATTGCATGCTTTATAGGGCCATACAAGGTGAAGGACTTAGAGAAGATTTAGGATTGACACTAAGGAAATCTAAATATGAATCCAGGAAAAATTCCTATCAGTTAAAGACTCAAAGATGGCAGACATTACCATGGAAACACTGGTTCAGTCTGAGAGTGGTTGCAGGGTGTAACTCATTGCCAACTGAAGTGGTTAAAAGTACAAGTACAGACTCATTTAAACATAGGCTGGATAATGTTATTAAATATAGCAAGATAGAGCAACTAGTAGGGGATATGAGTATAAAACTTTTAAACTTAATGTTACATTTCAAGGCAAGCATTTAAGGACATTAGTCCATCAGTTTGAACATACCTATGACACCTATGAAGTCACCAAGCAGAATCACTTCTGAGTTTCGTCCACAGGAGTTGATGCAGTCGAGGAGGGAAGGAAGATCCTGATTAGTCAGCTTAGGTGGGATATAAACTAACGCAATGGTCAATGCCTTATTGTGTGTGCCTAGTAGTACCTTAATAGCTAGAATCTGAATGTCATTTCCAGTGCTAGGTAGGGCCAGAACATGACCCACAAGTGTGTCTTTAAGGTAGAGGGCGCAGCCCCCCACCTTCCTTAGTCAGCCTGTCATGCCTAAAGACTGTAACCAGGAATGGCAATAGCGGAACCAGGGATCTTTGGGGATAGCCATGTCTCAATGACCGATAGTATGTCTGGGTTGTGTTGGGAGATCCAGGCAGTGATGGTATCAAGTTTCGGAAGGAGTCTGCAGATATTTATACTTGCCAAGGATAGAGTAGCAGAGCTGTCAGACTTCATTGATGCCAGATTGTGGAGATCCCCAGTTGGGGTGAATATTTTCCGAGAGAAGTAGCAACAGTAATATTAGGCATTTGAGAAAGGCTTTTAGGCATTTCCTATGGTGTAACTGTGTCCTCCCTTTCAGTGGTAAATTATAAAAATGAAGTTACAGCAAGAGTTAGTAAGATATGGGAATCTGAAGAGCTAGTGATAGCTGTGGCTTGGAGGAAGGTCAGAGGACCCTACTAGGTTGGAGGGTTTACTAACACAAAGAAGCCAATGGGTGGAAACAGGTAGATGGGGCAGAGTTTTAGTGTATTTAGTAATGATAGGGGGTGGGTGGGCCAAAAAATCAAGTAGGCGGACAAGTCCAATTTAGCAATGAGCAGCAGCTAAACACAGAATTCAGTACAGTCCAATGAAGAGCTACTCCCAGTGCCGAATTGTCCAGTTAGTGTCTGAAAGCAGCCGGAGAGTGCCAATGGGAGCAATGGCTTGGGAGCCTTTCAATCAGGCAGGAGCCTGCCTTGTTCAGATCTTTAGGCAGACAGGCTGGAAATGGTGACTGTGGTGGGCTATGCCAGGAGCCTAGGCCACAGTCATAGATGGCGGGCTTGCTCAAAGCTCAGGAACTTGTTCAGATCTTCAGGCAGACAGGCTGGGAATGGTGACTGTGGCTGACTGTGCAGGGAGCCTAGGCCACAGTTGGAGATGGTGGGCTTACTCAAAACTCAGGAACTTGTTCAGATCTTCAGGCAGACAGGCTGGGAATGGTGACTGTGGCTGGCTGTGCAGGGAGCCTAGGCCACAGTAGTAGATGGTGGGCTTGCTCAAAGTTCAGGAACTTGTTCAGATCTTCAGGCAGACAGGCTGGAAATGGTGACTGTGGCTGGCTGTGCAGGGAGCCTAGGCCACAGTTGTAGATGGTGGGCTTGCTCAAAGCTCAAGAACTGGAAAGAGAATCTGTCCATCTAGTTTGTTTTGTAATCCTGGATTTTTGTGTCCAAAATGCACAACAGAGCACTTGGAAGCATTAAATGTCAGTTTGTCAGTCCCCAGTTTTCAATTCATTTTAAATCCTGACATAGTCAATGATACAGTATTTATCCTGTGAGTTTATTTCTCCCCTGACCTTGGTGTCATCTGCAAATTTTGATACAATGCTGCTTAGTCCTGCCCCCATGTCACTAATATACAGGCCAAACAGCACAGGCCCAAATACAGATCCCTGGGGCACCCCACTACGAAAAGGTCCATCATCAGACGTGGAACCATTAATCCTAAGTGACTATTTGATTTGTTAACCAGTTGTAAATCCATGCTGTTTGGATCCAAACCCTTCCTATCTGAGGTCGCCAAGGCTGGATCCACACTCTCAGTAGTCTCACCGGATGACACTGTACTTGAAATGTACTAACTTTCAAATATCTGGGAATTATCCTGGACCCATCCCTCTCCTTTTCTTATCAAAGTTCCACTGTATTAATCAGAAACTTGGTGTGGCTTATTGGATAAAGTCACTCCTGACCAGGGAAGCCCGTTTAGCCATTGTCCTGCTACCCTTGACTGACTACTGCTCCCCTATTTACTCACACACATCCTCAGCCTTGCGTGCGCCCCTCTGCTCCACATACAACAACATATATCATTTCACTTTCCTGGCACCATATTCCACTCACCACTGCCACCTCTACCAGACACTTTGCTGACTCCCACTATCCTGCAGATTTGATTATGGGCTTGGCTGCCTCCTGGACAGCTCCATCAGTCATGGCAAAGCTTCCCCTTTATGTCTCTACTCAAGACCAGAACTCCCTCGAGGTGTCTGCGTGCATCCTCAGTCCCCCCAACCCCCGGTTATTCTGAAAGTTTCCTTGGCTATGGTTAGCAGAGTGTTATCTGTAGCTACTCCCACTCTGTGTAACAGAATCCCCAAGCCCATCTGCTCACTGAACTCCCATGCCACTTTTAAGACACATCTCAAATCCTGGCTGCTTGATGAGGCCACATGCCGTTGCTAGCTTGGATAACCCAACCTTTCTGACTTTTCAGTCTTGGGCTGCTTTGGCCTCCCCTGCCCTCTCTCATTTCTTTGGACTCCTGTCTTGCATCCCTCACTACCTGCTTCTTGGTCTCTCCTACTTAGCTATTGTCTTGTAGTTTTTTTTTTACATCATGCTTTAATTTGCACTGGCCACTTATCCTTAGTAAATCATTGTATAATAATTGTTGCTTATCATGATGCACTGATTATCACTTTGTTCACCAATGTTGCCTGTATATCCACTTTGTTCACCAATGATGCCTGTATATCCACTTTGTTTACCAATGATGCCTGTATATCCACTTTGTTCACCAATGATGTCTGTATATCCACATGGCTTATACCCATTGTATAACTTGTCACTACCTCTGTAAATGCCACCTGTGTGGCCTGGGTTGTGCCTGAAAATGGTCCCCTGGATTAGTGCACTTATCCGGTTACCAAAGACTAAATAAATAAATATATGTATATTAAGACCCATTGTTATTAATTTGTTAATGAATAGGTCATGGGGGACTGTGTCAAAGGCTTTTTCTGTATCAAGCAGGATAACATCGACAGGGATACTTTTGTCGATGCGATTACTGGCGAAGTCGTAAAAAGGCACTAGATTAGTTATACAGGATAGCCCTTTTGGAAACCATGCTGTGTGTGATTATTCAGGCCTAGCTTCGCAATCTCCCTTTCCATTTCACTTTTAATCGACCTTTCCATTATTTTACAACATACAGACGTGAGGCTTATGGGCCTATAATTTGTTACATTGGCCCTACTACCTTTTTTGTGTATTGGTACGAATGACACCCTTCTCCAGTCGGCTGGAACCTGGCCTATCTCTAGGGATTTATTAAAAAGCAAAGTAAATGGGTGTGCAAGAACATTGGCAAGTTCCTTTAACACAATAGGATTAATGTTATCAGGTTGTGGGAGGAGTTAGTTTTCAGTTTCTGTAGTTCACTGAATATATCCTGTTCTTGTAACTGAATTGAAGGATTTCTTTCCAGAGGGAACATTGGTTTTATAGTAGACTGGTCACTGAATACTGATATGAAATAGTCATTAAAACTTTGAGCTATCTCCCCTATTGTCTGAGATGACTCGTCCTTAAGTAACGTTGTAATTGTATTACTAGATTGTTTATTATTGTTGATGTAAGCATAAAAACTGTTGTTATCCATTCTAAGAGATAACTGAAGTTCAAGTTTAAGTTTCTCCTTCCTTATCATTTTTTTAAGTTTAGACTGTTCGTATTTGTACGCAAGCTTGTTGTTGCAAGAAGCTTTTTTTTAAACATCGAAATACTTTGTTTTTCCTATGGATCTGACTTTTGATAGACTTATTGTACCATAGGGGGATAACACCTTTTCTGTTATATTTCTTATGCAGTGGAATATGAAGTTCCATGGCTTCTTGTAAGCGTTATTTTAGTTTATCCCACATTTGTTCAACCTCTAGCCCATGTAATAGACTATTCCAGGGGACATCACCTATCATTTTTTGAGAGTTTAGTTCAATCAGTTTTTTTGTAATCAGGGTTCCTGGTAGCATCTAATACTTTAGACCTGTAATTTAAGAGGGTGCATTCAGCCATGTTGTGGTCGCTAGTACCTAAGTGGGCAAGGACTCCAGGGTTAATAATTCTGTCTGTAGTGTTAGTTATCTTTAAGTCTAAGATAGTAGCGCCTCTGGTTGTCTCTGTCATTAGTTGATCACATCCATATGATGCCAAAGTATCCAGTAGATCCTTTTCAAACTCATGTTGTAGTTTTAGTGTGTCCCAGTTAATTCCAGGGGCAGTGAAGTCCCCCACCACAAATGTATCACCTGTGTCTAATGCTAGTTCAGTTTCATGCAAAAATGCATTGCTATAGGTTTTGTCAGTAGGGGGTGGCCTACAGCAAATACCAAAGACCAGTTTAGGAGAGTGGGGAAGATGAAGCTTTAACCATAATATCTCTAATTTTACATTATGTTAGTGAATCTTAATTCACTGCACTGAATGCTGTTAGTAATATAACAGCACACTCCACCACCTCTTTTATTTCCCCTATTTTTGAACAATAGTTGGTAGCCTGGGATGTTATTCATCCAGCTACTTGCATCTTCCCACCATGTTTCAGTTATGCATGCAATGTCAATCTTATTGTCTTTTAGGTAGACACCTAATTCTGCTAACTTAGCTTGATTTAAACTTCTGGCATTAATGTTAAGGATTGTACGATGTTTGAGATTTTTATGCTGTTGAACTTTAAGTTCTCCCCTTTCCCCGTCCTCTAGTTTGAACTATGAGAAATTTGAGAAATTATTTCTTCAAATGACTTGCCCAATTTAAAAGCACCACGTTTACTTAGGTGCAACCCATCCTAACAATGCATTATTGTTGTGAAATGATTCCCAGTGTGTGTGATTGTAGAGTAACCATTTTGAAGTGTCCACTTTCTTAACCATTCGTTAACAGTTTTGATTTTCTTTTCTTTCATGTAATTGGCTCTCGGGGCAGGTAGAATTTCAGAGAAATGGATTTCACAGTCAGGACTCTCAAGTGTTTTCTCAAGATCAATAACCTCCTTCTTGATTTTGTCAATAGTTAATTTATTTATGTCATTAGTACCTGTGTGGATTATTACAAGAGGTCTAGGTCCCGAGTTGTTAAGTATGTTTTTGGACATGTTATGAATGTCCTTTATTCCTGCTTCCCTAAAGGAACTACATGCTATATTATGTTTGTCATGTCTGCACACAGTCGTATCCACATATTTGACTATGAAGTCTCCTAATACAAAATACTGCCTAGGTAGATTTGGATTTTCCCCAGGGTCCATGTTGTGAGGACTCCCCTCTGTTTCATTACTTGGGGATGATATATTTGAGTCCAAACTGGGTGTAGGGTGGGCTGAGAAGAGCAACTGGGGTCAATACGCTCATTGGTAGGTGAACTAGTCCCATCGTTGGATGTGCTCGGGAATGGGCTCTTACCTCGATCCTCATTAGTAGCGGGGGTTTGAGAAGCAGAATTAGAAAGCTTCAGTGTAGTGTCATTACTCATAGGAGAGGTACAGGGCTGGACTAAATCCTCTGTTTCACTATTCATGAAGGAGAGAGTATCATGGCAGACACGCTGGGCTGGCTGTGAGAATGGGAGCGTTATTGTTTTAGTGTTTTTAGCGTTTTAAAAGTTATTTAGTTTAATTTAGTTTATTAGTTATTTGGTTTGGTTTTTAGTTTACATTTATGTTAAAATCCATGGAGGGACAGAGTGAAGAACTGAATTAAAGAGCTGGTCTGAGTTTCAGTTTTGTATCTACAGAGGCAGATGAAAATAGGGTTTGGAGTTGTGTTTCGACCGGGCCCTGTGACTGGAGTTAATTATCTAAATGGATAAACAGTTACATTGGCACCAGAAAATGGAACTTGCCTTAATATAACATTGGTTCTGAGGTGGTTGCTGTTGGCAAAGGATAAAGCAGAGGTGGGTTGATTCTGTGGTTAGTGGTGTTAGTGGAGCAGCGCGACTGCCATGGAATGAGGAGTGTGTGGCACTCATAGCCCAGGGGCTTGGAGGAGTGCTGTACTGGGGGTTCTTGGAGCTGAACCAGGAAGTAATTGAACTGAGGCCTGCAGTCACCAGGTTTCTACTCCTTAGAAGAAATGTGTGGAGTGTGGAAACATCTGAAGGACTGACCAGTGGGGCCCATGCCTGGAACGCTGGTGTGATCTGTGGAATATCCAGAAAAGTGGCCACTGGAGGGTGGCTTACTTTGGAAGGAAAGTACCAGTGGGGTGGTTGCTGAAAGATGGTTGCTGCCACGGGGGAGTCCGCAGGTTGCTGCATGGTCTGGACTGAGTCACAAAAAGGAGTTAGTAGCTGAAGAAGCTGAAGAAGGAAGTTTACAGAGGAGAACTCTCTGTTTGGTGAGCCTTTTCCCCGGACTGTGCTGAAACTGTTGTGAGTGTACCTCCTTGTTGTTAACCTGCTTATGCAAAAAGCCCTTGTTTCTGGATTCAAGTGACTGGAGATTTTATTTCAAGAGTGGTTCAAGTAATAAAAACATTTTAAGTACAGTATAAAAGCAGTGAGGTCTAGGAGGGTGACAGCCTCCTAGTATTCGATTTGTTGGGCTGCTGAGGTGGAAGCTCCCTAGCATTTATTTATAAACCTGTTGGATTGATGCTGATTTTTCATTGAACTTGGACTATCATTGGACAAGTTTATACATTATATTGGTTGGATTTGGACTGCGAAGGATGAGAAATTGTGTCCCTCTAAATTAGCACTTTGTTCCTTTTTTGAGGATTTATTTATTGTTAACTGAGTTGTGTGTGTGTGTGTGGGGGGGATGTTTGTGTGTGGGAAAGGTGTGTGAGTGGGAAGTGGGAAATTGTATTGCGGTTGGTGGGTGGTAAAATGGGTGGTTTATTGTGGGGTTTGATTTTTAAATTGGGGTTTAAACTGTATTGGTTGGGGTGGTTTGGGTATTTTGGGTTTATTTTATATTGTGGTGTGGGTTTAAGATACTGTGTCTGGGACAGAGGCCCTTGAGGTGCTGCTACTCAGAGGGGTTGCCTCTGGGACCTCCATCCCTTCAAATCACCAGCACTCCTGGCTGAGGTTTATCGGAGGTGTACAGCTTTGGGAATAGCTCGGGGGGGCATACCTGAGTGGCTGTCGGGGTGTCTGGGATTAAGGTGGTGAAGCTAAGGAGACACCCTGGGGTGAAATGGGAACTTGAGAGGGGGTTGCCATGCTTAGTTCCCATACCCAAGGGCTCCATGATAGAGTGTGGGCAGCTAGCTGGTCTGGCTGCCTCACCTCATCCTACTCGGGCTGTGTTGTGCAATGCCAGGTTGATGAGGAACAAGACTGCCATAATAGCGGACTTGATATCCCAGGTTGACCTGGCTTGCATCACGGATACTTGGCTGGATGAGAATGCCACCAGCATTTTGGAGGTGGCAGTGTGGATGGGTACTCCATGATACTTTGGGGTCCTTCTGCTCTACTGTCCACCGGGAATAGATGGGGACTTTTTATGGGAGGTCGAGGAGCTTGTTGCCAGCCTGTTGTTGGAGTCCCCCCGGTGATTGATCCTGGGGTGACTTCAATGCCTGGTTCGGCGGCAGGCTCTTGAGTTTTGGGAGTGACCTCCTTAGGAGCATGAAGGCCCTGGACCTGACACAGAATGTAACAACAGCAATGCACTTGGGTGGCCACACACTGGACCTGCTTTTTCTTTAAGTTTAAATGTGAGCAACCTCAGAGTAGAGCCGGTGATTTGGTCAGACCACAACACCATGGGGTTCACATTCGGGGCCCCCCCAGATGGTCCCACCCCTGTGAAGATGGTCCAATACTGCCTGTTAAGAGTAGTTTCCTCTGTGGGACTGTTGGAAGTATTGGACCTATCTAGTGTTGGGTCGGCTTGTGCAGTTGGGATGAAGGAAGCAGTGGCAGCCTATAGTGGGGCTATTGCTGTGGCCTTCGATTCTATTGTACTCATTCATGTCTGCCCCTTGTCTACTCACCGGAGACTTCCTTAGTTTGATGAAGATCTCCGGAGTTTAAAGACTAAGAGGCAGAGGTTAGAGAGGTGCTGGAGGAGGTCTGGCCTGGTGGAGGACAAATTGGCCCTGAAGTCACATTATGTCGACTATCACTGGTCAATTTCCCAAAAGAAGGCTGAATTTTTGTCTAGGAAGACTGCTGCGGTGGGAAACAGACCAGCTCAGCTCTTCTGCATGGTGGACAGGCTTTTACATCCTGCCTGTCTCCGTGTGGGAGGGCAGGTTCTAGCACTACGTGCGAGGAGCTGGCTCTGTTTTTCGCCGACAAGGTGTCCTCTATCAGGGCTGAGGTCTCCTTGAGTATCTCTTGAAAGGGCTGCAGGTTCTGGCCTGAGTTGTGCCAGAACACTCGTCCTGTCTGGGGTGAGTTTGAGTTGGTTGGGATGGAGGAGGTGGTGGGGATAATCTCGAAGCCATGGCCAACACAGTGTGAGCTAGACCCAGGCCCGACCCGACTTTTGGCTGGATGTCTCGGCCTGATTAGACCTGTGGTTGCTGAAGTTGTCTGGGGTTCCTGGAGGAGTGGGGTCTTCCCATTGACCTTGAAAGAGGCCTTGGTTAGACCCCTTTTGAAGAAACCCTCTTTAGACTCAGACTGCCTCAACAATTAGAGGCCAGTCTCTAACCTCCCATTCTTAGGAAAGGTTATTGAGATGGTGATGGCCATTCAGCTTGAGAGACATCTTGCCTCTTCGTCCACCTATGAGTCTTTCCAGTCTGGGGTCAGTGTGGGACATAGTATGGAGATAGCCCTGGTGAGGGTGCTAAATGATCTCCTGATGGTGAGGGATAGGAGAGACTGTACCATCTTGATCCTCCTGGACCTCTCTGCGGTGTTTGGCACAGTGGACCATGAGGTGCTACTTCACCACCTGCGGTTCTGGTGTGGCCTGTCTGGCAATGTCATTAACTGGTTCAGGTCATACCTAACAGACGGAGTGCAAAGGGTGACAATGGGATTAGTCTCATCTAACCCGAAGCCTCTGTGCTGTGGGGTTCTGCAGGATTCGGTCTTGTCGCCCTTGTTGTTCACGGTGTATATGCTGCTGTTGGGGGACATTAACAGGTGGTACAGGCTGGGTTTTCACTGCTATGCAGATGATACCCAGCTGTACCTGTCCTGTGCATCTGATACCCAGGTGTTGACTTCTGTATTAAACTGCTGGATCGGGAAATCCAGACATGGATGACTCAAAACTGGCTTAAGCTTAACACAGACAAGACTGAGGTGTTAGTTGTGGATCCGGGTCATTGGGGCGGGGGTGGGGTTACCCCTGCCTAGTGCTGGGGAGTGTTCCACTTGCCCCATCTAGACAGGTGAAGGATTTGGGTGTGATCCTAAATGATAGTCTGACATTTGACGCTCAGGTGTCGGCTGTGGTCAAGAGCAGATTTTTTCATTTTAGGAATATTGCCCTAATCCGAACCCATATCCCGTCTCAGGACCTGACCACGCTGGTACATGCTTTCATCCACTTCCAGGTTGGACTACTGTAATGCTCTGTACCTAGGGTTATCTGGAGACAACCTCTGCAGGCTGTAGCTGGTGCAGAACATGGCGACAAGACTATTGATGGGGTGAAAAGGTGTGATCATATCACTCCAGTCCTCCGCAAACTGCGCTGGCTGTCGGTCAGGTGGAGGACTGTCTTCAAGGTAGGGCTCCTGACCTATAAGACCATGCACAAATGGGGACCTGTCTACCTGCAAGATCTCCTTGTCCCCTATCATCCATCCCAGGCACTCCATTCTGCTGGGGGAGGCATCCTTGGTGTTCCCAGGGTGAGGTTGTGGCATTCTGGGGACAGCATTCTCGGTGGCTGCACCTACCCTGTGGAACTCCTTGCTGGGTTATTTGAGGGAGGCTCCCTCGGTAGAAGCTTTCAAGAAGGACCTGAAAATTTATCTGTTTCAGCAAGCATTTATTGACTAATTATGTGGTTTTAAGGGGATAGACAGATTGAATGTATGCTCCCGGTTTAAATTTTATGTACATGTTTTTATGTATGATTTTAATAATTGTACTGTTATTGTTTTGTACAGTGTCCAGAGTCTCTGGAGATGGGTGCTTTTATAAATAAAATATCTATCTCTCTGTCTGTCTGTCTATCTATCTATCTATCTATCTTAATAAGTGGCAGGTACCAATTTCTTAATTCCAGAACATTGCCAATGGCCCTGTGTCTATTTTTAGATTTCCTCCCATGACAATCCGCACAGGGGTTGTCTACAGACCCCCCTCTCAGGGGGAGGAAATGGACAAGGAAATGATAGAAAGTATCCTTAGTATGACAGGAAAAAGGGGAGCTATTGCTGATGGAGGATCTAAATATGCCAGATGCTAACTGGAGTGCAGTTACAGCAGCCACTTCTAAGAGTGGGGTTATTCTAGATGCCCTATAGGGGGCATGCCTTAGACAACTAGTATTGGAACCCACTCGAGAGGGAGCAATCTTAGACCTGGTACTCTCAAATGGATATGGAGAGAGGATCACAGATGTAGAAGTGGGTAGCCATCTGGGAACTAGCGACCATCGAACAGTATGGTTCACGATAAATACAGTAGTAGAGTCAAGCCATGCAAAGGCAAAAGTACTGGACACTAGGAGGGCTGACTTTGCTAAAATGGGTGAGTGCCTAAGGAATGCACTAGCAAATGGGCAGGAAGGAGGGTGGAAGAACAATGGGGAATAATCAAAACTGCCATCGCAGAGGCAACAAGCCTTTGTGTGAAGCAAATAAACAAAACAAAACGATGTAGGAAACCACTATGGTTCTCAAAGGAGGTGGCAGGGAAGGTTTGAGAGAAAAAGAAAGCATTCAGAAAGTACAAGGAATCACAGAAGGAGCAGGACAGAGAATTGTATCAGTTAAAGCAAAAGGAAGCTGGGAACAGCAAAGGCCCAAACTGAGGAAAAGATAGCCAACTCAGTTAAGAAGGGAGCGAAGGAAGACCAAGGGAGGGATAGTGAGGCTGAATAAAGGGGAGGAGATGGGCATAGGGTGACTGTGAAAAGGCAGAGATACTAAACAAATATTTTTGCTCAGAATTCACAAATGAAGAGAGGGAGATACCTAAACCAAACAATAGAAACACTCTGGATACAGGAGTTGATATTAGCCCATTCACAGAAGAAAGGGTTCTGGAAGAACTCTTCAAACTGAAAGTGGACAAAGCAATGGGGCCTGATGGGATTTATCCAAGAATTCTAAAAGAACTAAGGGTAGAACTAGTGACACCACTGTCTACCCTCTTTAACAAATCATGGGAGAATGGGGTGGTACCTGAGGACTGGTGGAGGGCAGATGTGATTCCACTTCACAAAAGTGGGAGCAAGGCAGAAGCAGGAAACTACAGACCTGTTAGTTTAACCTCAGTGACAGGGAAAATGATGGAATCACTTCTGAAGGAAGGAATTGTCGAGTACCTAGAGGCCAGAGGGGCACAGGACCCATGCAGCATGGATTCACAGCAGGAAGGTCATGTCAGACGAATCTAATAGATTTCTTTGACTGGGTGACCAAAGTAATAGATCGGGGAGGGGCTGTGGAAATGGCCTACCTAGACTTTAGCAAGGCATTTGACACAGTCCCACACAAAAGATTAATATACAAGTTAGCCAGCCTGGGAGTGGGTCCCAAAATGGTAGCCTGGGTAAAGAATTGGCTGGAGAACAGGACACAGAGGGTAATAGTAAACAGAGTCAACTCTGAAGAAAGGGGGGTTACTAGTGGGGTACCGCAGGGTTCAGTACTAGGACCAGCCCTCTTCAATGTCCTGTTCTGGTTCCCACACCCAAGGGCACCTCTAGTATTCGAGGGCAAGTGGTTGGGACAACTCGTCAACCTCGTCTGACCCAGGCGTTGTTGTGCAATGCCAGATCTGTCTGTAATAAGATGGGTCTTATTGCCGACTTTGTTGCAGGGGCAGATCTGGCTTGCATTACTGAGACCTGGTTGGATGGGAATGCGGCCCCATTTTTAGAGGCCGCTGTTCCTACCGGGTTTTCGGTTATACATCGCCCGAGATTAGATCGCTGGGGGGGGAGGGGCGATGATCTGTTTCAAGACCGGATTGGGCCTAACTGTTGTTCCAGTTGAGGAGGCAAGATCATTTGAGTGTACTGTGGTGGCTGGTGTGGGGTGCAGGATTGCTTTCATTTACCATCCACCAGGGGATGAAAGCTTTCCTGCAGGAAATAGCAGACTTCCACCGACATGGCTTTGGAATACATGAATTGCTGGTATAGGCGATTTCAATCGTGGGTTGACGACAAATCCTCACTTTTTGGTCAACATTTCCTCCAGATGATGACATCACTGGGCTTCACACAGGTTGTTTCCACAGCCACCCATAAAGGTGGTCACTCTCTTGATCTTGTTTTTCTCCTGGGGATCGGGGCGTCCGATTTGGTGGTGGAACCAATCGGTTGGTCTGATCATTACTTAGTTGGATTCAATTTTGAGGCCCCCCTGGGTAGGTCAGCCCCTGTGGAGTTGGTCAAGTACCGCCCATTGCGGGATGTTGTTCCTGAAGACCTGATGGAGGTCCTTGACTTCTCTCTGTTTGGTGATTTGTGCTCTGATCCTGAGCGACTTGTGGTGGCCTATAATGAGACCATCTCGGCTGCCCTCGATCAGATTGCACCAGCCCATGTTCGCCCCCTTCCGCGCTGCCCGTCGCTTCCTTGGTTTGTGAGGCATTGAGAGGGCTCAGGAAGTTGGGCGTGGGTTGGGCGTCGTTGGAGGAAGACTGCCTCGGATGCCGACCATCTTATTTTGTTAGAGCATTATACGCTCTATCAAACAGAAATTTCCCGTAAGAAGGCAGAATTCCTGTCCAGGGAAATTTCTGCTGCTCGGAACCGACCGGCTCAGCTCTTCAGAACTGTTGACAGACTGTGCAACCCAGTCTGTCAGCAGATCCGTTGAGTTTTCACACAGATTGACTGTGAAGAGATCGCTTGGTTCTTCGTTAATCGGGTGGAAGACATCCGGAGGCAGTGTCCCCGACCTCACTCTAAGGTTGTTGCAGTTGACCAGTGTTTTGTTGTGGAGCCTGGAATTTCCTGGAGTACTTTTGACCTGCCGGATTTCGTAGACACTATGAGGATTGCCTGTGAGATGCGCCCAACGTGCTGTAGGTTGGATCCGGGTCCTACTTCCCTGATTTTGGATGTAGTGAGGTTATCGCCGATCCTTGCTCGGATTATCCAGTGCTCCTTGGAGACGGGAGTTTTCCCTAGCTCTCTGAAGGAAGGGATGGTGACTCCCCTTCTGAAGAAAACTTCCTTGGACCCGGATGACCTAGCTAACTACCGCCCGATCTCTAACCTCCCTTTGTTGGGAAGGTTATTGAAAAAGTTGTGGCGACTCAATTAGACAACCATTTGACCATCCATAGTCTATACGAACCTCTCCAGTCTGGTTTTCGTAAAAGGCATAGCACCGAGACTGCTCTGGTTCGGGTGTTCAGTGATCTCCTGATGACGAGAGATCGGAGACATCATTCTATTCTTGTTCTCCTTGATCTGTCATCAGCCTTTGATACTGTGGATCATGGAGTTCTGCTCAAATGCCTGGGGTCCATCTGTGGACTTTCAGGTATGGTTCTCAGATGGTTTTCATCTTACCTCGAGGGGAGAACGCAGAGAGTGGTCTCGGGATTACATTCGTCCGGGGCTTTCTCTCTGCCCTGCGGGGTTCCACAGGGTTCGGTGCTTTCCCCCATGTTATTCGCAGTATATATGCTACCCCTCGGAGACATTGTAAGATGGTATGAGCTGAGGTTTCACTGCTATGCTGATGATACCCAGCTCTACCTGTCTTTTGCACCTGACCAGGTTAGTGCTGTCTCGGTGTTGAATAAGTGCCTTATACTGTAGATTTCCAAGACTGGATGAATTCCAGTGGTTTAAAGTTGAATCCGGGAAAGACTGAGGTTATGGTTGTGGACCCCGGCTGCAGGGTTGGGGGTTTGGGGGTGGGGTCCCCCTCTGGAATAGTTCTTGGGGGTGTCCAGATCCCCATTTCTGAACGAGTGCGTAACCTGGGTGTAGAGCTTGACACAGAGTTGACCCTTCGTTATCAGGTGTCCTCTGTTATCAGGACTGCATTTTTTCATCTGAGAAACATCTCCAGGATTAGGCACCTGGTTCCTCCTGGTGATTTGCCGGTTTTGGTCCACGCCTTTGTGACATCTCGCTTGGACTACTGTAACTCCCTGTACCTAGGGCTTACTGGGGTTGATATCTGCCGCTTGCAGCTAGTGCAGAATGCAGCAGCACGTTTGTTGTCCGGGGCTTCAAGAAGATCTCATATTACCCCTGTGTTGCGCTCTCTGCACTGGCTGCCTATACAGTGGCGGATCACCTTTAAAGTAGGTATTTTGACCTACAAAGCCCTACATGGGTATGGTCCTGACTACTTGAAAGAGCTTTTGGTGCCTTACACCCCTTTGAGACAGCTTTGCTTGGCTGACGAGGGGTTGCTGGAGATTCCAAGGGTTAATTTGAAGTCTTCTGGAGCCCGTGCTTTTGGCTTTGTGGCTCCATCCCTCTGGAATTCTCTACCCCGTCCGCTCCGAGAGAGTACAACAGTGGATATTTTTAAAAGGGCCTTAAAGTCCTTTTTATGGAAAAAGGCCTTTCCATCCTTGCTGTAATTGGTTTTACTTGTTGAAATTGTTGTTCTGTTTTATTGTATTTGTTGCCTGATCTTTTGAACTGTACAGCACCTTGAAAATTTGAAAGGTGCTTAATTAAATAAATTTTTTTATTATTATTATTATTATGTCTTTATAAGTGACATTGCAGAGGGACTGGAAGGAAAAGTATGTCTCTTTGCAGACGACACAAAGATCTGCAACAGAGTTGATACACAAGGTGGGGTGGAAAGGATGAGAAGGGACTTGGTAAGGTTGGAGGAATGGTCAAATGTATGGCAGCTTAGATTCAATGCTAAGAAGTCCAAGGTAATGCACCTGGGAAACAAAAACCCAGGGGAAGAGTACACAATGGGGGGTGAGATACTAACAACAACACAAATGGTAAGAGACCTGGGGGTAGTCATATCAGATGACCTAAAGGTGGGCAAGCAATGTGAGAGGACAGTAAGGAGGGCTGGGGGGATACTGTGATGCATAGGGAGAGGCATCACCAGTAGAAAACAGGAAGTTGTTATCCCTCTGTACAGACAGCTGGTGAGACCCCATCTGGAGTACTGCATGCAGTTCTGGAGACCCAATCTCCCAAAGACATAAACAGGATGGAGGCAGTCCAGAGGAGGAAAATTAAAATGGTGCAGGGTCTGCACCAGAAGACATATGAAGAGAGACTTAAGGAGCTTAATATGTATAGCCTCGAGGAAAGGAGGAGATGGGGACATGATAGAAACTTTCAGGTACCTCAAGGGAATCAACAAAGTCCAAGAGGTAGCATCTTTCAGAAAAAGATGTGTGCAAGAACAAGGGCACAATTTGAAGATAGAAGGTGGCTCAGAGGTAATGTAAGAAGTATTTTTCTCAGAGAGGTTGTGGATGCTTGGAGCGGCCTTCGGGAGGAGGTTGTGGAGTCAAAAACAGTGGTAGAATTCAAGAATGCATGGGACAGTCATAAGGCAATTCTAGGGCGTGGGGGTAGGAAGAAGTAGGCTGTTGGTTAACTAGGATCTGCAGCTTATCCATTGGGTAGGGAAATGGGCAGACTGGGTGGGCCAAGTGGTCCTTATCTGCCATCAAATTCTATGTTTCTGCGTCTGTGTTTCTATGATTCACTTCAGTCCAATCATTGAGGTCATTGTCCACTATCTCCTGATCCTCAGTGGGACATTTCCTTTTGTCTGTTTTATGTGGGGGATCAAGGGTTTGTTCTATGGGCGTGGGGGTAGACTGATCCATGGCTGATCTGTTACATTTGTTGGTCTTTGGGGGAGGTACATTGTTAACTTTCTTAAGTTTGTCCAACATTATGGCACGTTGTTTTTCAAGTAGGTCAAGTTTAATATAAAAAGTGGAGATATCTTCCCTCAAGACACTATGGTTCACACATTTTTCACAAACATGTAGTGGGCCAGAAGGTAGTTCGCCAAACAATTTGTGCATGAGGCAGTTGGAGCATTTAAGCCCTACTGCTCCATCCAGGGTCATAGTAGTGTCTCTCATTGTTGTTATTGGGGAATGGATGTAGTCTCCTGTGGGCCTGGTGATGTATTTAAAGTAATTAGATCATACATACTTCAGGAGTAAAGGAAATACAGTCACAAGACAATTGCAATGTAGGTTTAACAAGTGCTATTTAAAATGAGACTTGGAATGAAGTATAAGGGATGTCTCAAACCAGTTATCTATTTGGACCGTAATGAGGTATCCCTGCCCCAAGCCTACATTCAGATCCTTACGTTACCTGGAAAGGCCCTTACTTGATGGAGTTAGTATTTAGCCCCCTTTCCCAATTCCACTCTTTTGGCTTGTGCAAACAAGCTTGTCTCTGCGCGTGCTGATGCACGCTCACCCTGCTCACGTGAGGTGCTTGTTTTATGCCTCTGATTACTGGAAGTATCATGGGCTCACTTCCAGTTCCTCACTGCCCCTGTTTGCAGCAAGATGATTTTTTTTTTTTTAAATACCTGTTGTTCACCACCTTATTTGGTGGGCTTTATATTAGCAGAAGGAGCACTGCCCCTGCTTCTGGCTCAATAAAAAATACAGTAAAACACTCAATAGCTGCTCGGATAAGAATGAGGCCGTGGAGTCAGGGAAGCCTCCACAGTCCCACAATGCACAGTACCCAGTAAGTGCTATTGAGGTACAGAGTGTAACCTCCTCAGCCTGGTCACCTAGGAAATGACCCGGGAAACATTCCCCTCTCACCACAGGGAAGCTTTTGTTCCTACAAATAAAATTTGGAAACTACTCTTGTGGCAACAGCAATGTGGCCCACTCGTGATGGGTGCTTGTTTTATGCCTCAGAGGACCATTGTTATACAAAAGTGGGAACAAAGAGGAAGCAGGGAACTACAGACCAGTCAGCCTCACCTTGGTAGTGGGGAAGATCATGGAAGCACTACTGAAGGAGAGATTGGTGGAACATCTGGTTGTCAATGGACTACAGGACCCAAGGCAGCATGGTTTCACCAGGGGGAGGTCATGTCAGACCAACCTCATTGAATTTTTTGACTGGGTGACTAGGGAGGTGGATCAGGGGAGGGCAGTGGACATGGCATATCTGGACTTCAGCAAGGCCTTTGACACTGTGCCACATAGAAGACTATTACACAAATTGGGGAATATGGGTGTAGGCAGGACAGTAGTGTGGTGGGTAGGTAACTGGCTGGGTGGCAGGACACAGAGGGTGGTGGTAAATGGCTGTCACTCCACAGAGGGAAGAGTGACCAGTGGGGTACCACAGGGATCAGTGCTGGGAGCGGTCCTATTCAACATCTTCATCAGTGACATTGCACAGGACCTAGAAGGCAGAATTTCACTGTTCGCTGATGACACAAAGCTCTGTAACAGAGTAGACACACCAGAGGATGTAGACAGAATGAGAAGGACCTGCAGAAACTTGAAGAATTGTCAGGGTTTGGCAGTTGAAATTCAATGCAAAGAAGTGCAAGATAATGCATATGGGGCACAAAAACCCTGGCACAATATATCAGTTGGGGGTGAGGATATAGCATGCACCAAGCAAGAAAGGGATCTTGGGGTTATCATCTCTGATGACCTCAAGGTAGGGAAACAGTGTGACAAGGCAGCAGGTAAAGCAAATAGGATGCTGGGATGTATAGGCAGGGGCATCACCAGCAGGAAAAGGGAGGTCATAATTCCGCTATACAAGACACTAGTGAGGCCCCACCTGGAGTACAGTGTACAGTTCTGGAGACCATACCTATGTAAGGACATAGACAGGGTAGAGAAGGTTCAGAGGAGGGCAACAAAGATGGTGCATGGATTGCATCACAAGTCCTATGAAGACAGGTTGAAGGAACTGAACATGTACTCCCTGGAGGAAGGAGGAGGAGAGGGATATGATAGAGACATACAAGTATCTCACAGGGAGGAACAGGCTGCAGGAATACACTATTTTTAAGCGAAAAAGATGTTCCAGGACTAGAGGGCATGGGAGGAAGTTGGAGGAGGAGACGATTCAGAGGAAGCGTGAGGAAGAATTTCTTCACAGAATGGGTGGTGGACAAGTGGAACACCCTGCCAGAGGAAGTGGTGGGGGATGAAACAATCACGGGATTTAAGAATGCATGGGATAGACATAAAGGAATTCTGGAGGTCAGGGGTAAGGGGCAACAGACTTCTAGGAAAACATAAACTGAACTTACAAGCTCAAATGGGCAGACTGGGTGAGCCATAGGCCCTTATCTGTCGCACTGTCTATGTATCTATGTATCTAAGTATTATGGGGTCACTTCCGATTCCTCACTACCCCTATTTGCAGCAAGATGTATTTTTTTTAAATACCAGTTGTTCACCACCTTATTTGGTGGACTTTATATTAGCAGAAGGAGCACTCCCCTTGTTCCGGCTCAATGGAAAATACAGTAAAACACTCAAAAGCTGCTTGGATAAGAATGGGGCTGTAGAGCGGGGGAAGCCTCCACAGTCCCAAATGCATAGTACCCAGTAAGTACTATGGAAGTACATAGTGTAACCTCCTCGGCCTGGTCACCTAGGAAACAACCCAGGAAACCTCCCCTCTCACTAGAGGGACACTTGTGTTCCTATAAATAAAATTTGGAAACTACTCCTGTAGCTTGATGGACACTCTCACCAGAGTGTCCTGGCAACAGCAATAACTGCAAACCGTATTTGTTGTTTGCAACAATTCCCTCATGACTTTCTGGTGTCCTGTTTCTTTCCCCATGATCTAGCCCAGTCTTCTACCATCTTTTGCATGACAAATGATATAGATGGGTCTGGGAAGCCTTGTGCCTTCCTGATAAATGCTATTCCCACCAAATGGGCCCTGCTTGTGCATGGAGGCCAACCGGTTTATTTCACGGTTTGCTCCCTCCTGCAGACTTAACGGGGTACATTTGTCTGATATCAGGAGTGATATTTTTAATTCTTTGTTGCAGGAGTTTTGTGAAGCCATATTTCAGGAACAGACCCCTGGGGCATTAGTGGGGTAATGTGATATGTTTCGGGGTATAAAATTCATGGCTGGCTGAGGAAACAAAGTGGGCGGTGCAGAAGAATATGGCATTGAGTAACCGAGGGCTTGAGGCACGACCCTGGGGTGGGTACTCATGGTTAAGACTGGTAATGGAATGCAGTGAGGAGGGGCATGATTCCAAGGTAGGGGGGCATGGCCCCATACAGGCACGTTCCTCGTTAAGGGTTATGTCTCTCCTGGAATCATGAATGGGAAACTGTCAAGGAAAGGCACAGCCCTGGACGGGTCTGCCTGAGCCAAGGGTCACAGTTTCCCCCAAAATTTGAATGGATGATTAGGTTTCTGCAAGTTGGCCAGGCCACCTGAATTTGCTGCCCCAGGGGTCTAATTTGTTATGCAATCATGTATATATATATATATATATATATATATATATATATCAATTTCAAAATGTCAATTGCAAAATGTATTGTTGTTTGAGTAAAAGCTGCGGCCTTATTATCATCATCAGAAATGGGTGTGGTGTCTTTATTATGCTACTGTGGGTCCGTTTAAACAATGAACCCCCTCAGCCTATCACTGGTGGGGGGGGGTCACTTTGCACATGGCCTACAGACATAAGGGCAGTGTTGCCATGCCATTTGGCCAGGAATCTGCCCAGCGTCACTCTGACCTATCAGGCACGAAGGCGCCTGGTGGTGGGTCCGTTCGGGGTCAGCTTATGGAGGAAGGGTTAGGAGAGGTACTTACTGGAGTAACAGAGAGGACTTTCCCTCTTTCCAGTGTCTTCCAACTGCATTTTTCACCAGCCCACCCTGGGAGTATTGGGCCGAGGACAGATATACAGTATATAGCTTGAACTTGTCACAGTTGCAAAATATGTTCAGGGAGGGCTTAAAATTCATGGCTGACCAAAAAAGCAAAGTGGGCGGTGCAGAAGAATGTGGCATTGAGTGACCGAGGGCTGGAGGTGCGATCCTGGGGTAGGTATGCTTCCCAGATTGGGGGGGGGTCACTCATGGTTGACATTAGCAACAGAATGCGGTGGGGAGGGACGTAATTTCAAGGTGGGGGACTCATCCCCATATGGGCACATTCCTCGTTAGGGGTTATGTCTCTCCCGGAATCGTGAATGGGGTGGGGGGGGCTGTCCAAGGAAAGGCATGGCCCTGGATGGGTCTGCTCGAGCTGCGGGATAGAGTTCCCCCCAAAATTCAGATGGATGATTAGGTTTCTGCAAGTTGGCCAGGCCACCTGAATTTGCTGCCCCAGGGGTCTAATTTGTTATGCAATCATGTACATACATATGTGTGTCAATTTCAAAATGTTAGTTGTAAAACATAATGTTTTCTGAGCAAAAGCTGTGGCCTGATTATCACCAGAAGTGGGTGTGGTGTCTTTATTATGTTACTATGAGTCCGTTTGGGCAAATCTGTTTTGCTTTCCCTAACAGTGAGATAATTGAGTCTGTGACTGTAGAAGAGGCCTTTGTTATGTGTGTATAGTGTAGTGCCCCAGAGTTGGGGGCACCACAGAAAAGTAAAGAAATAGAACAGTGCCAGTTATAGGTGCCTCAGTACAGCAAACAGGTGCCCAAGAAATGCCCAGGTGCCCAGTTTAAAATTCCAACACAAAACTCTATACAAATCCTGTCAAGAATATTGCAAATGGCTTAGAAATAATGCTCAAAATAAGCTTGTCTGCCATGCTGCAGCTAATGAAATGTTGAGCTGAGCTAATGGAATGCTCACTGTGTGGCACCTGTTATGCCTTCCAGAACCAGAATACAGAGTGCTGCAGTTTGAAAAATAAGTTACTGTTAGGGAGAATCCTGGTGACTGTGGAGGAGTAAGGACACAGAAAGCAGGAGGGACGAGTAGGGTTGACCAGGAGCGCTGAAGCTGTCCCTGAGGGCTTTGCTGTGTGCCTCCTGCCTCCAGTCACTGAAGAAAATGTACCTGCAAGCTTGTTCGGTCTGCGGTGCCAGTTTGAGCCGCTGGTGAAGTCCAGAAACATCCCGTTGTGTCCCAGGGAGGGCTTGGTGCCCCATTTTATTATTTTTAACATAAAAATCAAGTGTTCGATTCCCTGGTGGTAGCGATTGTGCTGCTGCATCATGGTATGCTGTCCCATTACCTCCGTGAGGTCCCCGGTCGACCTGCACCTGCCTGAAAGCTTCGTCCTCTCCAGATCGCACCTCCCGCCTCCCGTCTTCAGCTTCTGCTTCCCGGTGGCTGGGTGAGTCGGCAGCAGCACACTTCAACGTGTTGACCACCCTGAAATAGAAAGAAAAGTGAATTTATTTATTTTAAATAGTTTGCGCCAGGTGCAAAGAAAAAACGGCTGAGCGCCATGAAGGGGCGGGCCAGGGGCTCGTCATTTAAATAATTAAAGCCTTCAGGGCGTAGTGATGCCCACGGGGAAGGGACAGCAAAAGGGAAGCATAAATATTTATTAAAGAGGCATGGTTTGGCATTGAGGATTGACAGTTCAGCCCAAGCCAGCCTAGAATTTAAAAGGGGCCCAGAGTAATTAAAGGGGGTACTGTTCAAGAGAAGCCCAGCATAATTAAAGGGGCTTACCCAGGAAAAGACCAGTGTGTTTAAAAAGGGCACCCATGTATTTGCAGGGGCAGAACTAAAAGGGCCCAGAGTGTTTATAGGGGCCAGAGCTACAGGAGAGGCTCACGATTTAAAGAGGGCACAGCTATACAGAAAAGCCCAGAGTGTTAAAGGAGCACAGCTGTCCTGAGGTGCCCAAATGTTTATTTGAAAGGGATTCACCCAGAAAAGGCCCAGCGATCTTAAAGGGGCCCAGTCAAAGCCAAGACCACTTCTTAAAGGGGCAATACAGGCCCACATGTGTATTTAAAGGGCAAGGGTAGTTCAGGACCCACGGGGCAAGACAGGCCCACAGTTCTTAAGGGGCAAGTTAGGGCCACCACTGTGCAAATGGGCAAGTCAGGCCCACCAGTTCTTAAAGGGTCAAGTTAGGCCCTCCACTGTGTAAAGGGGCAAGTCAGGCCCACCATTTCTTAAATGGGCAAAGGTAGTCCACTAGTTCTTAAAGGGGCAAGTCAGGCCCACCAGTTCTTAAAAGTGCAAGTTAGGCCCACTGCTAGCCATTTAGATTCCTCAGGTGTTATAGGGGCCCAGCAGCATTAGTGACCCCGGATGTTTAAGGAGTCTAGCTAGCCATACAGAGTCGCAGTAACACGAAGAACCCGATTTAGTCAGAGGGACCCCTGCTAGTTGGGTCCACCAGTGCTAGGGTTCTACCAGAAAAATGAATTGCCTGTATATTTACTGTGATTTGAACATTAAGACTGAATAAGAGACCACTGCAACAAGAACTAAGACTTTATTTTGCATGCAACTATTACTACAAGCAGTAAATGTGCCAGAAAGTATTGCTTTGTTATCAGTCTTTCAAAGCTTTCCAGAAACTGTTCACCATTGGTATCCAGATCCATCTTCTTCAAAGTACTTCAGAAGTTGTCTTCAGTGCATCCTTGAAGCAGCCAGCAGCAGATCTTCAAGGAACTGTGCCACAGTCATTTGCAACGTCCTGTTTATTGTTTTCTGCTCTTCAAAGTTTCCCCAAAGTACGGCCTGGCCTGGTACAAAGGTACCATCCATTTTCTTGTTTTGTCGTGCATATCGAAGTGCTAGCCAGATATTCTGCCACAGTGTTTTGCATCATTGTTCTGTTTCTTATTTTACGTAGTCCTTGGCTCATCTGGCCTTGGTGCCCAGAACCCTGTTGGTGATTCCGATTCACAGATTTCCTTTCTTCAGAATCTTCGTCATGTCCTGGCAGTCCAGAAGAGGACTTTGGGCCAGTTGGTCAGCACTTTCTTCTTCTTCCTTGTGTCCTGGCAGTTCAGAAGAGAACTTTGTGCCAGTTGGTCAGCACTTTCCTCTTCTTCCTCGTGTCCCTGCAGTCCAGAAGAGGACTTTGGACCGGTTGGTCAGCACTTTCTTTTTCTTCCTCGTGTCCCTGCAGTCCAGAAGAGGACTTTGGGCCGGTTGGTCAGCATCTTCTTCTTCACCTTACCCCGGCAGTCTGGAAGAGAACTGTGGCCAGGTTTGGTGTGTCTCAATTCCGGCGGCCCTCAGTGGGTTCTAAGCCAAGACAATTGTTGCTTTGTTCTTAACAACCCTAGAGATGTGGGGCGTGGCTGAGAGACTCATGGCCTGTACAAAATCCTCTCTGTAGTCCCTTAGCCCAGTCAGCCAAGTGTTCCCCTTGTGTTTTATCCTGCAACCCAATTTCTTCCCAATGACAGAGAAAGTTTATCCATGCACAAACTGCCTCTTATGACTGAAGTAGAGTTTTACAGTATTATGCTATAGAGTTCCTTAAAGTGGAGTACTCCAGGTAATAGGCCCTAGGTAAAGGTGCACCTCAGGGTAGTACTGAAAGGATTATATAGTGATTTGCTGATTATAGAGTGTAGACCACCCATAAAGTGGAGCTGTTACAGCCATTTATTTAGCGTCCTCCTCGTATAGGAGAGTGAAAATAAGTGTAAGTGTCCCCCCGTGACCGTGTTTCCCCTTGGTTTGGTATAAATAAAACCTTGTGAAGTATTGAAATCTATTTCTGGACTCTCGCCTCTCTTTGTCTGGTGCCAGCATCCACCCCTTTTTGGACCTGTGTTAATAATTTGTGTGCAAGTTACTGGTGTCATCGACACAGTTGCTTTATTACCCCTTTTTATTGATGTGGAAACCCAGCACACGTTAACATCCTTCTTACCAGCTTTGGGGCACCACAACAGTGTGTTAGGAAAGGAGCATTCTGCCAGTGGAACTGAGCAGAATTTTGAATCCCTCTATTCCATGGTAAACATTCCATGGCAAACATTCCATATCTTGAATGTGAGGAAAGACAGGGGGAAAAAATCAGGATGAAGAAAGTAGGCAAGAATACTTCATAAACAAAGAGAAAAGGTGGGAAAACACAGCTGCATAGGCAGAGGCAGATCCAAACTGCTGAAATACATTACTGAAGTTTATAAAATCACATACATTTGAATCATGCATGTGTATTTTCAGGTGAAATCTATCACCCATCCCCCCACCTGACACACAGATACACACACACACACACACACCAAAAAAACGAAACCTGGCAGGTTTAAAGTTTTAAACTCATTTCCATTCAGAAATAGTACTTGAATTGATTTAAATGCAAAGTAACATTTTTTTCTTATAAATATGAGTGCCACACAGAGTTTTCATTATGTTTTATGTTTTTAGCTAACCCCGCAGTTACCAGAATAGGGTCTATTTTTAGTATTAAACTGGAAACATATTTTAATGAAAGGTCCAATTTTTTTCTTTTTAAAATACTTTCTTCTTATTTTCATTCATTTTAAGTCATATATTTAATTGCCATTTTATAAAAGCAGTAAGACACTCAAGGGGTGTTCCATTATGGTGATATAATTGCACTTCTCAAATGCATTTAATGGCACTCAGCTGTGCCTCGTGCCTAACAACGCAACTGAGGCATATGATTATTTTACCATAATGCACACCCCTTGAGTGTCTTTTTGGTTTCATAAAACATGGCACTTACCTGGTTACCAAAGACTAAAATAAAATAAAAATCATATTTCAGACTATTTGGCTATTTACAATTCTATTTTGAATATATTTAATTTAATTTTTTTTTTTTTATTGTTTATACTCCAGCCCTGCAGCCCTCTCACTCTGGGGGAACCCCAGCCACATCACCCCAGCGTCTACCATCCAGCGCAGCAGTTTCCCCCCAGGGCTTACCCCCAGTGGGGTCAGAGAGGTGGCCCTCCCCTCTGAAACCGGATCCAGTGATGCCATGATGTGGCTGACTGGATGCAAGGCCTGCGGGTTCCCCCGTCATCATCTGCAGGCTATTTTTGCCTTTTTCTTCCCTATGCGGGAGCGCAGCATGCAATGCCACCAGCAACTGGGACCACGCACGCTCCCATGCGTGCCTCCTGTCAAGTGGCTGCCGCATCCCTGCCCACTATTGTGTGGCTCCATGCCATTGAGCCCTGGCCTCTGCTAGGGGTCAGGCAAGCAGCGGTGGCTGATTTTCCCCTCCCCGGAGATGGAGAACAGTCCATTGGATGCTCAATCCATCTCCTCCCTGCTGACCCCCGGTTGACCCGTGATCATTCACGAACACAGGTCGCTGGCATGGTGAGAGGTGTGACGTCCAGTGCCTCAACCCTCAGCACCACCAGGCCAGCCTTGAATACAGTTAATTAAAAATTGCTACAGACAGACAAAAATGATTTAATGGTGTTGTCACATCTTTCAGTAGTGTTTTTTTAGAGGGAATGTTGCCAAAATATTTTGTAGCACAGCACAGTAAATGGATTTGTCTTTTTTTTGTAAATGTTTTACTCCACTGGTGTGCCAGCAGTGTCGTCATTGGTTGCCATGTACAGTAGTCTAGCATTTCAGAGCCGGGCATGAATTTATTTTAGTGGCAAACAATTGTCCTCACTCTTTAGATCCATCATTTCATTTTCTTTATGCAAGGTGACTCCAGCCTTAGGTAACAAAAACCTGCTTGCACACAGCTGGAAAAATTTGCAGCCTTCCTCCTGAGGAGTCATAAGCTATCTCGCTTGACTCTGACGTGCCTTGTTAAATTGACAAAATAGCTCAATTCCATGTTTTAACAAGCATGTGTCAATGCCGAATGTTGGCTTCCTGGCATTAGCATTGGCAGTGCAGGAGTTAGAGACATGCATCATAGGAATGGCAGTGAAGTATTGAACTAATGCCAACCCACCCCCACCCTGCAGAGAGTGACAGGCATTGGGGTGTCCCTTTGGGTGTTTTTTAGTGCAGTGCAGGAAAACATGTTGGGCAGGATGTGAAAAATGACAGCTGCACAGTTCATAAGGAGGTGTGAAAAAATGCCAGTGTTGAAAATGTGGCATACAAATATACCAAATTTGCGGAGTTACAAGGGTGCGTGGGAAATATGCAGTGCTGCCATTTTATGGGCGTTCGGCACCAAATTTTCAACATAGGCATTTTAGCACCTCTGCTCATGTACAGTGTCACTGTTATTTTCTCAAAGTGTCCCAAGAAGTGATTTCGAACAGCGACCACGCTATTCTGCGCCGGTAGTGCGAAAACACATTTTGGGCAGGATATGTGAAATGATGGCTGTACTGTTCATCAAGAGGTGTGGAAAAATGGTAATGGTGAAAATCCAGAGTGAAAATATCACAAATGCACGACGGTACGAGCGTGCGTGCAATCTGCCAACGCAAGCTCATAACACAGTCATTTTTTTTGAGTATCATCACCAAATTTTCAACATAGGCATTTTAGGACCTCTGCTTATGAATTGTGTCACTGTCATTTTCATAATCTGGCCTGAACACTGATTTCCCACAGCAACCGCGCTATTGTGCGCCGGAAGTACGGAAACACATTTCGGGCAGGATGTGGAAAATGACAGCTGTACTGTTCACAAGGAGGTGTACAAAAATGACAGTGCTGAAAATCCAGCGTTAAAATATTGCGAATGCGAAAAGTTACGAGCCTGCATAGCAACTGTGCAATGCACGCTTGTAAAACAGGCATTTGTTAGATTTTTTACACCAAATTTGGAACATAGGCTTTTTGAGAGGCCACCTCATGAACACTGGCACTGTCCTTTTGTTAATGGGTCCTGAAAGGCGATTTCATGCAGTGACTGCGAAATCACCTTTCAAGGCTGATTAACGCCATGACAGTGATAGAATTCATGAGGAGGGGCCCCAAAAACCCCATGTTGAAAATTTGGTGCCAAAATTCTAAGAAATGCCCGAGATATGCAGAAAAGTTGAAAAAACCCTATTCATTCCATTATACAGCCTACCGGCATTTCCTCAGTTTGTGGTCGGCTTTGAAGAGCGCAGACGTGTTCCCGATCCACAGAAGATCATCACGCCAGACTCCAGGCGTAAGTATGGGGTGAGGGGAGGCAGGGTGCGCAGTGGGTAGGTGCGGGGGGGAGGGGGCATCAAGACTGCGAGGGACAGTTTTCGTTTTACAGGGTGAAAAAAATGGAAAACCATCGCGGGGCAGTTTTCGTTTTGCAGGGCATTTGGCATGCTGGGGTGGGCCCCAACATGCCACCTAACTGGTTTGGGGGTGTCAGTAGCCAGCGGGGATTGGGCACCCTCGTTGACACACATATGGGGGAGTAATGCAGACGGGTATTGGGCACCCTGTAGGCAAACAAAGAAAGGGGGTGCGAGCAGGGGTTGGACACTTCCCTCGGCATTCAACATTGGGGGGGCACACAACACAGGGGGAGAAAGTAATACTGACGGGTATTGGGCACCCCCGTCGGCAAACAAAGAAAGCGGGGAGTGTGAGCCGAGGTCGATCGGGCATCCCCCTCAGCATTCAACATTGCTGGGGTTATGCCGATGGGGAGTGGGCTCCCCCGTCAGCACACAAACACAGCAGGGGAGGAGGTTAACGACAAGGGGATTGGGCACTCCTGATGTTGGCAAACGTTAGGCGGACACCCGCTTGCTGACCATGCTCATAATGGCGGCGAGCACGGCAAGAAAAGGACCGCCGTATGACCATCTTTGCTCAGATTGCAGCGGAACTTTTCTTAGATGTGCTCGTCCCATTATGTATGCATGGTGTGGTGCCGGGCATGCAGGCTGATTGGGGAATGAGGGACGCACCTACTGATGCGTGCCCTGCATTCGACCAACTGTGGCCGCGCCCCCAAATCTGCACTCTCTCAAGATGTTGACTTGCGTGCAAGCACGGCAAGCCAACGTAGAAAGAGAAAGGTCATTCAAACTTCCTGGCTGCTCAGGTGGTCAGCTATAAGTTTGACTTTGGTCCATCAGGGTTCAACAGACACAAAGTAAGACAGCATAGCTGGCTATAAGTCAATCATTCTTTACACCACTTTACTCAAACTCAGCCATCTTGTTGGTGCATGCTTTATAATTTGTAATGGCTCGCTGTCTGAAAAGAAACATAGAAACATAGACAATGATGGCAGAAAGAGACCAATGGTCTATCTAGTGTGCCTAAGTTTCCTATCTAACCTTGGGACCTACTGTCCATTCAGGGTTGTCACCCTCCCCTTCCCCCATTCTTCTTCCTGATTTTGTCTCCCTGAGTGCCCACAATACTCTTCATTCTGTCTCAATCATGCTTGAAACCATCAATTGTTTTAGTGCCCACCACCTTGAATGGCAGAGTATATCACGGCTCCACCACCCTTTCTGTAAATAATACTTCCTCATATCCTTCCTGAACCTCCCTCTTGTCACTTTCCACTCATGGCCTTGTGACCTTGCACTAGCATCCAAGCTAAATAGTTCCTCACTGTTCACCTTGTTTATTCCTTTTCAGAACTGGAAGGTCTCTATCTCCTCTCTCTCTTCTAGTCTCCAGTGAGTACATGTTCAGTGCCTTGAGGTGCTCCTTGTAGACCTGCTTTGTTGGCCCTGATTCATTTTTGTTACCCTGTGCTACACCATTTCAAGCCTGTCCCTATCTTTCATGTGAGGGCTTCAGAACTGGGTGCAGTACTCCAGGTGTGGTCTTACTAAAGATCTATAAGAGCATAGAATTACCTCCTTTCTCCTGCTATCAGTATCCTTCCCTATACACTCCAGCATCTTACTTGCCTTACCATACACCTTGGCTCGATTGCTTCAAGGTGTCACTGATGATAACTCCTAGGTTGCATTCCTCAGCCACAGTGCTAGTTTCACTCCGCCCATCCAGTACTCTGTCCTGGGGTTCTTATTCTCATGGTGCCTTACGTTGCACTTTTGGGCACTGAATTTCAACTGCCAAACCTTAGACAACCCTTCTAGCTTCTGTAAGTTACTTTGCATTTCCCTGATTCCCTCATTGCTATCCACCCTCCCACAGAACTTAATGTCTTCTGTGAAGAGACACAGCTTTGCCCGGGTACATTCTCCAATGTCGCCGATGAACATATGGAAGAGGACCAAGCCCAAAACAGATCCCTGTGGTGCCCCATGACCTCCCTCTCTTCTGATTTAACCCATTGACCACAACCCTCTGCTGCCTACTCTTTAGCCATTCTCCTACCCAGTTAACTATGCCCTTAGCAGCACCCAGATCATCCATCTTCTTTATCAAGAATCTGTGGAGCACTGAGTTGAAAGCCTTACTGAAGTCAAAATAGAGCAAATCCATGGCATGGCCCCTGTCCAGTTCCCTTGTCAACCAATCAAATTAAACTATCAGGTTTATCTGACAGGACCTCCCTGCCACAAACTCATGCTGTTTATTATCATGGAGATTGTTGCTTTCCAGGTAGTCCATGAGGTCTTCTTTAACCAGTGATTCTATCAGGTTCCCTACAGTAGAGGTCAGACTGACAGGTCTGTAATTCTCTGCTAGTTCATTGCCCTTCCCCCCATGGAGAGGAACAATGTCTACCACCTTCCAATCCTTTGGGACTACCCTCATCTGTAGTGAGCTATTGAATAGTCCTACCAGGGGTTCAGTCAGTTCTGCTGCCAGTTCCTTGAGTATCCTTGGCTGAAACCCATCTGATCTTGATGTCTTCTCTATCTTTAGAGCTACCAGCTCTTTCTGGACTCTGTTCCTTCTAAATACTAGCTGCCTCATCTCTGGGACCCCTTTGTCTGCCACTTGATGCCACAATCAGGCAAGGGCCCACCTTCTTCCTTGGTGAAAACTGAGTAAAAATAATCATTAAGGACATACAGAACTTGAGAAAAAATGGCACTAAATATCTGAAATGAGTTCTTCAACTGGGAGGACAAGGCTTTGTGCCCTGATTTGGTGCAAAGGTCTGACAGTTGGCTCAGACACCCCGCATTTATTATGCTGAGGTTCTCCTGTTTCAGTCTTGAAAAAAACTGAGTTGTGCTTTCCAATCACTGAAACTGCAAATAAATACTGCACTACCTGTAAAATGTATGCCCTGGGCAAACAAACAGCCAACTACATGTGTGATAAGTGTATTTTAGTTGGCGATTTACAAAATGAAATTGACAGACTTCAGCCCAAGATATCTGTAAATCCTGAGATTAAAGCCTTAGAGGATTACATTGATCAGATGTCTATCCTGGTGGAGGCTAATGTCTCAGCCACAGCAACGGTGGACGAGGACATCACTCAGACATTCCACCAAAATCTTACCCACATCCCAATATTAGACCAACCTACTAATACCTCAACTCCCTTGACTATAACCTGCCAACAGCTTAAAGCTGATAAAACCAACCTTTGGTCTACAAAACCCTATCCCAAATTTAAGTCAGCTACTAACAACCTACCTCCCCCTGCCCCATATGTAATTCCTACGCATAATTCATTTGAGCATTTGTCAGACTTAATTGATGAAACTGTATCAATCAGTCCCAAACTTAGTAAAATCACTGGTAACACCTCAACTCATTACAAACCCTCTAGTAATCATCTGATGAAGCCCCTTTACATGCTCCATGCACCTCAGAGATATTAGCTAATCACAAGGAAGTTTACATACTCGGAGACTCTATTATGAAATACATAGACCGTACAGTCTGTAACCCGGACAAGGAACATCGCACCAGCTCTAGTTACCGGGGGGCCAGGATCTCCGACATTACAGCAATGCTTAAATCAATCTTGAAGCCTGCGGGGGAAAACCCACTGGTAGTTGTCCACGTGGGAATGAATGACATTGCTAAGCAACCCCTGCAAGGTATTAAGCAGGATTTTGTTTCCCTATGCAACTTACTGGTTGACAGGGGCTGTGACATCTGTCTCTTGGAAATATTACCCGTTCCAAGAGCTAGTGATGCTATTAACTCTAAGATAAAATCCATAAATGAATGGCTGAGGAAATGGTGCCTTAAACAAGGTATCCCTTATCTAACCCATTGGGAGGAATTCCACCTTAACCCTTCCCTCTTTTGTTGGGACAGTTTGCACCTTAGCAGAAGAGGCAGTGCTATACTTGGGAAAAAAATAGTTACCTTTATCAATTCCCATTTAAACTAACTACTAAGGGGGAGTTTGGAACATCTACCAAAACTCTTGACAATGGGACACAGTCTTCAAGTCTCCATTTAAATATACTATCACTCAACGCTCGATCCCTAAATATTGTTAAACATGCTGAGCTGGAACTCAAAGCCCACTTCCTAGATCTTTCCTTGATTGCTGTTACAGAAACCTGGGGTAATTTCTATAGAAATTGGTCATCCGAAATACCGGGTTACAAACATTATTTTAAAAACAGGCCAGACACTAAATCGGGAGGCGGGGTTAGTCTATATGTTACAGATAGCATCCCCTCATATCAGTCTCCAATTTAAGTAAATTCTGAGAGTGTATGGGTGTACATTCAACCCAAATGCCTCCCTCAAATCTTGGTTGGAACTTGTTACCACTCCCCCTCATTAGACAGTACTCAAAGTTTAAAATTGACAGAAGATATTTCACAGCTTGCTAGTAAGGGTTCCATCCTAATTTTAGGAGACTTTAACCTCCCAACCATTAACTGGGACACATTGATGGGCTCTAATAATTATGACAACAACTTTCTCACTACCATCATTGACCTGGGTTTGTACCAACTAGTCAAGGAACCCACACAGGGTAATAATATCCTAGACCTTGTTATAACTAGCTTAGACGTTCCTGTGAACAATCTGCAAATATCTGAACCGCTTGGCAATAGTGACCATAAGTCAATATTCTTTACCATTACCGTATCTCAACATCCTGTACTAAATAAGAAAACAATCAAACATTATGAAAGGGCAGATTTCCAAAAGATACATGAACATTTAAATAATATTGACTGCACAAACACCTTATCTTCCCTTAATACCATCGAGGCATGGGACTTCTTAAAATCTCAAATATCCTTACTTGAATATCAATACGTCCCTGATAAATGTACACACAAAAGCAAAGGCAAAATTCCACCATGGTTTAATCCATCCATTAAGAAGCAAATTCAACGTAAACGCAAGTTATTTATATGTCTAAAAAATTCCCCCACAAGTACCAATGACGATTTAATTATTCAATACAGAGAATCAGTAAGATTACTTAAAAAATCAATACTAGTAGCAAAAAGAAATCTTGAATTTCGTATTGCACATACTAAGGATACACACAAATCACTTTATGCTTATCTGAATAGCAAAAAGGGAAATAACAAATCAATCGGTCTCCTCATGGTAAACAACAAAATAATATCCTCTGACTTTGTTGCTGCTTCTACACTAAATAACTATTTTTCACCAGTATTTACCCAAGATCCATTACCATTCACAATAGCCATATCACCTATTAGCACTACTGAACAAATAGTCCAGCAGAGAGACATTTATAATCTACTATTAGCCTTAAAAAAATCTACTAGTCCTGGTCCAGATGATATATGTTCAAAATTTCTCCTGGGCGCTAAAGATACAATTACCTTACCGCTCACAATTATCTTTAACAAATCACTTCAAGAATCTATGGTCCCACCAGACTGGCTAACAGCAATAGTTACTCCCATCTTTAAGCAAGGCTCCCATTCATTAGTCAATAATTACCGTTCCATCAGTTTAACTTCTATTCCCTGCAAATTACTTGAAAAAGTTATCAAAGCACTCTTGGAAAAAGAAATAGTATCCTTAAACCTTACTGACATTTCTCAGCATGGATTCAGAACTGGCCTATCCTGCACTACAAACTTGTTGGCCTTCTATAATTCCATGAGTTTAAACGTAGACCTAAATATCCCCTCTGATGTTATTTTGTTGGACTATAGTAAGGCTTTTGACAAAGTGTCACACAGCATTCTCATCACCAAACGTATTCACCTAGGTTTTTCAGCGTCACTTGTGTTATGGATTAAAACTTGATTGACAGATTGATCTCAAAGGGTTCGGGTTAATGGCACTCTATCAGACTTGGGCAGAGTGACGAGCAGTGTCCCCCAAGGCTCCATCCTGGGACCCACTCTGTTCAATATCTTTATTAGTGACATGAACATTCATTCATCAAATATTCTCACGAAGTCTGCCGATGACACCAAGCTGGGTGGTGCTGTTAACAACGCTACCAACAGACGAACACTACTTAAAGATCTTTCATCAATTGAACACTGGGCCCTCATTAATAAAATGGAGTTCAACATATCTAAATGTGCTGTTCTGCACATGGGGAAAAATAACCCCAAACAAGTATACACACTGAATAGCACCATCATTATGGTTTCCTGTTTGGAAAAAGATCTTGGGATTCTAGTTAATAATAAACTGACCCCTGTTTCCCATTGTAATAAAATTCTAGCCAAACAAACGCACTTCTTCAAAGGATTAACTGTACTTTTGTTTCCAAAACCGAGCAGTGCATCATTGCTCTGTACAGATCCCACATTAGACCATATCTCGACTATGGTTCCCCGTTTTGGAGTCCATACCTCAGCAGGGACGTAGATAGAGTTGAGAGGATTCAGAGAAGAGCCACTAAAATCATTCCCCACTTGGCACATGTGGATTATGAATCCAGACTACATAAAATGGAACTACACTCACTTAAAATGAGAAGAATAAGAGGGGATTTACTCCAACTTTTTAAGATTACTAAATCCCCTATTTTGATGAGGCAATGTGGCATTTCACTTGCAACCAGAAAAATCAGACCTAGGTTAAATAACAAACAACTGGATATAGCTAAATGTAATACCAACAAAAGGCAAATCTTCTCTTCCATAAGAACCCCATGACTATGGAATACCCTTCCCCAAGATATTGTGGACGCAATCTCCATTACGACTTTTAAACTCAAACTTGATGAATGGTTAATTAGATAGGTTTCTCAATAATGATCCACATATGTGGAGGACAATCCTTATGGGCTTCGGCCTTTTTTTGTCCCTCTAACCAAGTAACCAAGTAAACAGCATTGTCTGATGAACATTCAGCTATGTCTGTCATAGGGATGTCCAGCCATTCAAGAGTTTTTGTTATACAGTAACCCCTCACTATAACGAATGACTTGGGAGCCATATCAAATGTTCATTATAGCAAGTAGTTCGTTAAAATGAGGGACACCATTCCTACCACATTTCTGCTTCAGCACTGAATACTGGATGAATTGCGTCAAGGGGTGGGGGAGTTTTGTATGGCACTGTACACATACTAATTTTGATTCTGATGTACTTTGTGATGTTTTGGGTTGTTTTGGTTTGTGCCTTATTTTAGTATGACACTGCTTTACTTTCCTTCTGTTTTAAGTTTTGTCTTTTGTCATTTAGACATTACTGTGTGAGTGTAGGGGATAAAGGGATCGGGGGAGCAGGATCACAGTGTATTTAAGTGCGTACTGCTAAAAAGTTAAACCTTTATTTAGAACTTTATTTAGAGCTTCAGTGTGAGAGTTACTGTATTTTACTTAGTTTGTACTCAGTTAAAAAAATCGGTCACTTATGTCTGACACTTTTTGGCCTCCTTTCCTGCTGTATCTCTAGCAAAGGAGATACGTTGATGTAGCTGTAAAACTTTAACAGCATCCACCTCTTGTGCTTGTAGCCATGCCAGACCCACCTCCAGCCAATGGATTGCTTCTCTTGTGCCAGACAGCTGCTTTTCATCCTCCTTCTCGTCTTCTACCTTCGAGTCTTAATCCTCCTGTTGTTGTTTACTGTGCAGTACAGCACCAAAGATTTCACTGTTGGTCATGTGTTCGCTTGTCTGGATGCCATCATCATGCATTTACCACTCCTATGAGCTCCTCAGCCTGTGATTCTTGTGCAGCTGGAAGATTTAGTGTGGCAGCCAGTGATATAATCTCAAGGTTATCATCAGTGTCTTCCTCTTCTGGTGCATCTGGCTGCTCTAAGAAAGCCGCACCAATTTCCAAAGGTTGTAGTCCAGCAATTGGCAATTGTGCTCGGGGAGACAGCATCCCATACCTCACCTGCTAGGTGCACAATGTCCCACAGCATTAGTTTTTTTTACAAAATCAGTGACACTTGCACCAGTGTCAGCCCAAACCAGGTCACCTGGAAGTCTCTTCTTATAAAGCTTCTTAAATGTGGCAATGATGCCACCATTAAGAGGTTAGAGTTTGGATGTGGTGTTTTTTGGCAAACACATGGCCTGTATCTTGCCATCACGGGATCAGATCTCACTCTCAGCTGGGTGCATGGTACACTGGTCCATTAGCAGTAGGGCCTTTGGTGAAAGCTTCATGTGCCTAGGGTGTGTCCTAACTGGTTTCTACTGTTTCCATACTGCACTGGAAGTGAACCATGTTGCAGTGATGGAAACAGCGTGGCTTACAGAACTTGCCAATAAGCAGGGGTTTAACTTTGTGGGACCCATTAGCATTGCAAGCCAGCAGAAGTGTCACCCTGTCCTTGCTTACTTTAAACTTTTTTGTGGCATTGCTTTTGTTTTTACCTGCTAGGGTGGCATCAGGAAGGCACCTCCAGAACAGACTGGTTTCATCACAATTGTAGATCTGTTCTGGGAAGTAGCCTCCATCCTGCAGCACCTGTTTCAGCATCGGTAAAAACTCTGCAGCAGCAATGTCATCACAGCCATGCTGTTCATCCACAATAAAAACTTGCCTTATGCTGTGTCTCTTCTGGAAGCACCATACCCATCCAGTAGTGGCAGTGAATTTTGAACCTGCACCATGGATGGTCCTGGTGAACTGCTCTGCTTTCTCACTGACTGTGGCACCAGACACTGGGACACCACTTGCCCGCTGCTGCTGAAACCACAGCTGAGTGACTTTGCCTACTTCTCCCTCATCTGCATGGCACAGTTTTTTTTCCTTTTTAAAGTATCCCCCTCCGAGCACTCCTGGACAAAATCTTGAAGTACTCCTTCTTGTTTACACCTGGTGCAAATGGTGCTTTTAGAAAATCCAGTCTCTTTGCTAATCTTTGCGAGGCTCTCACCTCCCTTCAGTTGATCCAGGATTGAAAGTCTCTGCTCTACAGCATATCTAGAATGCTTAATTTTTCTAAGAATGGTCAGCAATGTGCTATGGTTTGAAAATGGAGCCTTTCATGACAAGCTTTGAGTGACAGCTCTAACCATTTAAGCTACAAGTCTGCCCCCCTTGCAGGAACACTAATGACAACTTGATGACAGATTGAAAAGTGGACTATCTCAATGTGAGCACGCAGGGTCAGGAAGTCAAAGGAATACTGCAATGTGCTGCACTTTTTTGTGTTTTATTTTGGGGCTCATCATGTGCGCCCTGCGACCTGTTCATTGCATGCTGAGAGTAGGCTGAAATTAGACAGTAGGCAGACAGCAGCTAGAACATCATTCTAGAGCAGTAGGTTTTTGGTGAGTAATGTGTGGTGGCTTTTTGTGCAGCTGAAACAAATGGGAAAAAATAGGAAAAACGTATTTTGGGTCGGGAGCCATGACCAACACTTGTTATAACCGATTGTCCATTATTAGGAGGTTCGTCATAGTGAGGGGTTACTGTAAATCCAAAATGGCTTGTCCAATCCCAGAAGTGCATGTTGGCATACTGAGAAAGTGTTTGACATTGGTTCCCTTCAGAATATCATAGCAACCTGCAAGATTAACCAGCAGCTTTTCATCCCACATGTCAGTGCTTTGGTGGATGAAGAGGCAAAATAGCACCCGACAACAAAGGGAAGCTGTATTCTCTTGGCAGCTTGGACCTAAGACATCTCTGGCAGGGCTAGTGGATTTTGTTGCCCCAGAGTTCATCTTCTTCAACACCTCTAGATTCATGTAGTGTTTCTTAATAAATGTCAGTATGTGGTCTACAAAAGAAAATTAGAGGTTGTGCTCTCTTAACAAGTTAACAAATGCCACGTCACCCTCTACAACTTATGCTGTTGTCTGTTGCTGGGCCAGTTTCTTCTCTTTAACACATTTCCTACTATGTCCTTCTACTATTTAGATCACTGGTGCATGTGCATCTGGGCTACTGTGCAAGGTTCTGGAGTCCAGACCTGCATCAGGACTGTGACAGGGTGGAAGGGTGCAGCAACAGGCAACAAAAATGATCTCTGGGGATGGAGTACAAAATGGGTGGAGTGATTTTGATGACTACCAAGCAGGAAAGAGACCTGGGTATAATCATATCAGATGACCGAAAGATGATCAGGCAGTGCTACATGGCAATTGGGAGGGCTAGTGGGATGCTGGGATGCATAGGGAGGGGTATCTCCAGCAGAAAGTGCAAGACAGTTTTGCTGTAGTATAGATCATTGGTAAGCCCACACCTTGAGTACTGTGTCCAGTTCTGGACAATGGTGGGCTTGGGGAGGGTTAGGGTGGTGGAATGTAGGGTGGTGGAATGTAAGCATATCCCAAATCTCATACCACTATGAAACTCCTCTGCCATACTGGCAGGATGGGACTGCCCCACAGAGGCACCCAAGGTAGTGAGTGGGAGGGATACAGAGGTCCTCTATGGTGGGGACCCAAGGGGGGTGACAGAGGACCCAAGAAGAGGAGGAAGTTAATCCTGGTGGGGAACTTGATAGTAAGGGGATACAGTTGGAGATGGGTAGGGATGAGAAAAGGGTGGGAAGGTGCCTTCCTGGAGCCATGGCTCATAGGGATGGAAGGAGGACACTAAGCATCGCTGGGGAGGTGGGGGGAGGAAGAGCTAGATGTCATTTTCCACTTGGGGACAAATGACTTGGCTACAGAGAGGCCAGATGCAATTCAGGAAGAGTTCAGGAAACTGGGAAAGGGTCTTAGGCAAGTAGCACAATCTGTTACTTTCTCAGAGGTGCTACCTATCCATGACAAGAGGGATGACAGGAGGCTTCACACCAGGAACTTCAATTTATGGTTGAGAAAGTGGTACAGAGAAGAGGGATTCAGATTTATTTGGGACTGTAGCTCCACCTGGAGGGATAGAGGCCTGTACAGGGATGATGGCCTACATCCCTACAGGAGGAGAACTGAAATCCTTGATGGATGGTTTAAATGCTATATTAGTAAGCATTTAAACTAACTGATGGGGGAGGTGGAATAAGGCAGGAAGACATAGTCTACCCCCCACATGCTTACAGGGTCAGCCATGAGAATCCCAAGGGTGGGAAGTCCAACAGGGAACAAACACAAATAGGAAACCAGGAGGAAGAGGGAAGGGGAAAGAGTACAGATAATAGTGGAGGAAAAGGAGAGGGGCAAAAGGGCAAGAAGCATGGAGATGGCAGTATAAAATGGAGAGCCATGTGTGCAAATGTTCAATGTCTGGGCAACAAGATGGCAGACTTAGAGGCCCCCATGGCAGCTGGAGACCTGGACATAGTAGCAATTACAGAGACCTGGTGCAATGAAAACCAGGACTGGAAGGTAACCATACCAGGGTATGCACTATTCAGGAAGGACAGGGTAGGAAAAAAGGGAGAAGGGGTGGCTCTTTATGTGCGAGAGAACATAAAGGCCACAGAAATAAAAAGGGTACAGAGTAAAGTGGACGTACTGTGGGTGACCCTGGAGACAGGGAGGATGGCCACTGTTGGGATAAGGGTGTTCTACAAACCTCCAGCACAAGGATAGGGAGGAGATAAGGATTTGATAGATGAAATACAGTACAAGGGATGGCTAACAAGGATGAGGTACTGCTAGTGGGGGACTTCAATTTAACAGATGTGGATTGGAGCCTACCTGCTGCAGCATCAGTTAGAAGTAGGGAAATCCTAGACTCCCTACTGGGAATGTTCATCACAGGGTTTTATTTAACTCCAAAAATTGATTAGTGTTTTGCTCATAAAAGTGCTAAAACATTGTGAAAATGCATAACACTTGCCTCACTGTGTTTGACAAACCTAACACTTCTAGAAAACCTATATAAATACTTTCTGTACAGTTAGCATTGTCTGAAGAAAAAAAAACTGCTAATCAATTATTTAAAACCCTGCATCAGACAACTGGTTAAAGAACCCAGTCATGAGGGGGCGTTACTGGACCTGATACAGTATGTGCCACTTGTAACAGCTCTGGTTTTAGTGTCCGTCTGTATGTAATGGATGTTTTTTATGTGCCAAATGCCAAATGTATTGTGAGCAGTGTTAAATTATAGTGATATGGCAGACCTTGAATTCTGTGGGTTTGTGATGTTTGGGGTTGTTTCGGTTTGTGCCTTATTTTAGTAAGACATTGCTTTACTTTCCTTCTGTTTTCAGTTTTGTCTTTTGTCATTTAGACATTACTGTGTGAGCGTAGAGGATAAAGGGATCAGGGGAGCAGGATCATAATGTATTTAAGTGTGTACTGCTAGAAAGTTAAACCTTTATTTAGAACTTTATTTAGAGCTTCAGTGTGAGAGTTACTGTATTTTACTTAGTTTGTACTCAGTTAAAAAAATTGGTCACTTATGTCTTATGTCGGCCACCAGAGCAGGCAATTGACAGGAAATGAATGACTGTGGCAGTTTAGTGCCACTTAATGCATTTACAGGTGTTAATTGGGCACATCCTCACCTCCTACAGCTGTGGTTTACACTTTATTAGGCTGCTAGTAGCATGGTAGCACATGAATTGTTTTAGGTCTAATGAAAGCCAAAGAAAGAAAGAATCACTGTCTTTCTGACATGCAGTATGGCAGGAACAGAGAAAACAACTCCAATTGTGATAGGGAAAAGTGCACAGCCAAGATGTTTTAGAGGTGTCCGTAACCTACCAGTCATCTACAAAAACAATAAAACTGCGTGGATGACTGGTGACATCTTTACTGCCTGGCTTAGGAACTGAGATCAGTCTGTGATCTCACAAAATTGATTTGATCTTAGATAACTGCAGTTCCCACCCCCTGTAAATGGTCACCACAACATAAAACTTGTTTTTCTTCCCCCAAACACCACCTGCCTAATGCAACAATTGGACCAGGGAATAATTTATAGCTTCAAGCACCACTATGTTACCTTTTTTTTATGAGGTTCAGTTAGTAACATGATTTGATAAGGGTTATATTAATCTGATATTTAATTACATCAGTCCTGATAATCCCTTAATGTTACTTCATCACAACCTCCTACGCTGCACTATCCTATTCTAATGATCCAGGACTCTTAATTTATTTTATATTTATCTATTTTATTGGGAAATACTTTCACTTTATTGTATACTAAGTTGTATTTGAAAAGTAAAGGGCTTCTGTATTTTTTCAAAGAGAGCATCTTCTCCCAGTTTCATATATTGAAGTCTTTCTAATTTCATTGTGTCTTACATAAAGTTTATCTATGGTTCGATTACCTGGGGATGTGAGTCTTTACATTTAAGTAAAATAGACTTTTTCTGCTAGTGTAATAACTATTGCAAGAAAAGATTGTTGATAGGGGTTCAGTTCAGAGTGTTCATCTTCCAATGCAAATAAAGATGTAAGTAAAGAAAACTGTATTCATTTATTCAATGTTCTGTTAATTATACAAAATACTTTGGACCAAAAATTTGTGAGGTATGGACATTGGTGGATAAGATGCATCAAAGTTCATGTTGTTGTCGAACATCTAGGACACTTGTCTGATATGTTATCATTCATTTTATATAGCTTATGTGGTGTCTAATAGACTCTGTGTAAGATATTGTATTGGATTTGTCGCATTTTACTTGTTTTACTATGCATGAACAGGGTGGTCAGTATTGTAGACCACAGTTCTTTTGGTAATTCTATACCTAGGTTTTTTGCCCATTTGTATTTTAAAGCTATAATATCCATTGTTATAGAGGTAAATAGACTAGTATGTAGTTTTGATATGAGATTTGTGTTTATTTTCTGTTCTAACAGTATATCTAATATAGGTATAGATTTTAATTTCAAGCTTCCATTACATTCCGTAATAACATTCCTCATTTGTAAATATTTATAGTAATTATTATCTAGAATATTAAACTGAAGTTTTAACTGATCAAAAGATTTAAACTGATTATTAGAAAAAAGTTGACCACATTCATAAAGTCCTATGTATGCCATTCTTTAATTGAGGTGCAAAAAAATTGTTATTAAATATTGGGGAGTATTGGGTGACCCCATATTGATCTTTAAGATCTTATGGATTTCATACCAGCTGATTACAGTTATGTATGTTGCCTCATTCCCTTTTTCCTTATTATTTTTTGGAGATAAAATCCTGAAAAGATTAAGTTAGAGAGATTTACGTAATCATACATTGTTGTTTCCATATCTAAAGATCTTGGGGAATGTTGATGGTGATGAAGCCAATTCCATATTATTGTAATTTGGGATACCAAATAATATTTATAAAAATCAGGTAATGCTAAGCCACCCATTTCTTTAGGAAGAACTAATTTATCTAGTGAAATTCTTTGTTTTTTGTTTAACCAAATAAAGTTAGTGTTAAGTTTTTTAAGTTTTTTTTTATTTGTATGGTATTATTATTGGAAGAGCTTGTGAGAGATTTAATAGTTTTGGAAGTATTTAAATTTTTATAACATTTACATGTCCAATTAATGTTAATGGAAGTGAGTGCCATCTTTCAAAATATTTTTATCGCCTGCAAATTTTGTTCTATATTATAGTTATAAAGAGTATCTATATTATTGGAGACTGTAATGATGAGATATTTAAAAGAACTAACTATTGAGCGGGGCAGTCATTAGGAAGAACTATATTAGCATTTTTATCTAACTTAAGGATTAGTGATTGTTGACAATTTATTTTATAACCTGATATGTTCCTATATTCAGATGTTAGTTGGATAAATTCTTTAATCGAACTGTGAGAATTAGTTAAATATAATAGGGCATCATCTGTATATAAGTTAATTTTATGCTCTATATGACTGTGTTCTATACCTTTTATATAGTTATTGTTTCTAATTATTTCCGCTAAGAGTTCCATAACAAGGGCAAATATCAAGGGAGAGTGAGGACAGCCTTGCCTTGTTCCTCATGAGATTTTAAATGGTGGGGATATTGTGTTGTTTGTTTTAACATGTGCTGTAGGTTATTGATAAGCAATTTTGACCCACTTAATAAATGTATCATCAAAATTAATTTTTTTTGTAATGTTGTTATTATAAAGTTCCATTCAACTTTATCAAATGCTTTTTCAGCATCTGTTGTGAAGAGGATGGTTGTTATTATTAGTTATTAGGTTAATTGTACATCTAATGTTTTCTGTTATTCTTCTACCTTTAATAAAGCCATTTTGATCCTTGTAAATAAGATCCGGCAGTACCCTCTCTAGTCTTTTTGCAAGAATGTTTGCAAAGATTTTATAGTCAACATTAAGCAAGGATATAGGCCTATATGATTGCCATAAGTCTGGGTCCTTGCCTTGTTTATGGAACAAATGAATATGCGCTTCATAAAAGGTTGATGGTGCCCTATTGCATTGGTTAATTTTATTAAACAGATTTGTGAGTATTGGTACAAACACATCTTTAAATTTTCTTAAAACATTCTGCCAGGAAGCCTTCTGGACCAGGTGCTTTCCCCATTTTAAGTTCATCAATTGCTATTTCTACCTCTAAATTAGTTATGGGCTCATCCAAGGTTGCTTTTATTTCCATTGGTGCTTGTTTCAGGGTTATTTGGTTCTAAAAATGTGTTGGGAGAGTCTTTATCTAGGTTGTTTTGTGTAGTGTATAAATCTTCGTAATATTCTATGAGAGTTTCATTAATAACAACTGGATTCTTATGTACATTACCATCCTTATCTCTTGTTTTGATTATATTATTACTTTCTTGCTCTTTTTTTTAATTGCCATGCCATCAGTTTTAATGGTTTATCTGAATTAACATAATAATTAGTTCTGGCTTGTAATGTCTGTTTTTCTGATTTTTTTTGTCAGCAGATTATTATACAACTCTTTTTTCTGTGTCAGTAGATTTAAGATATTTTTATTAAAATTATTAAAATGTATTTATTTCAGGAGATAGATTTCATTTTCTAATGTTTTTTGTTGTTGATCCCATTTCTTGTTCCTAATGCCTTTTAGTTTTTGAAATTTTCCCCTAAGCCAGGTGTTACATGCATCCCAGATTATCAGGCTATTAGTATCTTGTTCTGTATTTCTTCTAAAGAAATCCTTAATATCTTGAATCATTTGTTTGCTTGTTTTCTGATTTTTAATTGTGTGATATCCATTTTCCAATTATATGTAGTTGGAAGTGAATCTAATAAATCTAGATTAAGTAAGCATGGGGAGTGATCTGAAATTATGATCCCTGGGTAATTAACATTTTTGATACAACAGTCTAGGGATTCTGATGTTAAGAAATAATCTATTCTGGAATTTGAGTGATGGACATTTGAATAATATGAAAATTTCTTTGTATGGGAATAGTATTGATACCAGGGATCTATTAATTTGAGATCCTTCATAAAGCATTTAATGATGATTTAAAGTTGGAAAGTGTGCTTGATGTTCTGTCAGATCTATTAAGTGTGAGATTAAAATCTCCACCAATAATATATGGGGATATATAAGTAGAAATCTACAAAAAAAAGAAAAATCTTAAAAAAAATGTGGATTATTGAAGTTGAGGCCATAGATTGTGGCTAAAGTAAAGTGATGGGTCCCAATTTCAACTTCCAGTATAATATATCTGCCATTTTGATCAATAGTTTTTGCTGTTATTCGGGGTTTCAATTTCTGTTTATGAAAAAATATAGCTATGCCTCTAGAGCTTGAATTAAAAGATGAAACATAGCCAGGGCCCCATTTCTTTTGAAATCACTGAAAATCCTGATCTAAGAAATGAGTTTCTTGAAGAAGTACACAATGCCACTATCTCATCTTGATGCGGGGCAGGTTGCTGGACATTCTTGATGCCGATGAAGAAATTATGGCATCAGTCTGTGTCTGCTGAATTAATCTGTTGGACTCTGTGCGACTCATCCAACAGGCATGGCACAAGGTCTCCCAAGAAACAATACAGAGGTGTTTCAGGAAGGGAGGCTTCACTAACAATCCTCTGATTGGTGTGGTGCAAGAAGAGGAGGAAGAGCCTGACCAATCCAGGTCTGACACCGCAAGCTCTGAATGAACTTTGTCTCCTAGGGAACAACCCCCCTCCCAGTGAGGTCAACAACATCGCAGAAGTGGTGGCAGGAACCCAGGAACCAGAAGCAGATGAGGAGGAGCAACATGATTAGACTGTGGAAGAAGAAGACCCTGTAATACCAGTGTCAGAAGGGCACTTCTGACCCTCCATAAGGCAGTGGAACAGAGAGATGATCTTGTCCCCCATTGGGATCAGGTTGCAACCATCGAATCATGCTGGCACAGATACGCTGTTGACCCAAAGTATCAAGCAGCAATTATGGACTTCTTAAGACCAGGAATGGAGCAGTAAAGGGGCACACAATAAGTGCAGCACAGCAGCATGCAGTGCACTTTTTAAACATTTTTGTCTTGTTTTTAAACCAACAAAGATTTCAGAGGTTTTTGCTCCAAAACACAAAAAACACACAAAATAGCTGTAAATCACAAATCAGTGTTCTGTGTTGTTGTGTTGTGCTGTAAGAGGAGTTGGATTGCATTGCGTTACATGTTCATCCTTGGGGCAAATTTTTTTTTTTTGTAAATTGTACAAACGAGGTATAGGACACCGCTTTTAACAGACCAATCACTGTGAGCCAAATCAGTCCGTTACAAGTGGCGCATACTGTACTGTCAAACAGGGACAGTGTTGCTGATGTCACAGTGGGCAGCCACCTGGGGACCAGCATAAGGATAGGGCCATAACCGAGCCACACTAAAATGAGGGTCATGGACTTCAGGAGGGCCTATTTCAAGAAAATGGGAGAGTGCCTCAGGAAAAGCTTTGGCAGGAATAGGGAATAAGGCCGGGGTAGAGGAAAAGTGGGCAAGAGTAAAGCAGGCCATTGAGAAGGCAACAAACCTTTGTGTCAAGTGGTTACTAAGAACAAGAGAAGAAAGAGATCGCTATGGTTCTCCAAGGAAGTAGCAGAGAAGGAAAAGGAAAAGAAGCAGGCATTCAAAATGTACAAGATGACACAGAAGGATGAAGATAGGGAGAGTTATCAGGAGAAACAAAGGAAGGCTCAGAAGGCAGTTAGGACAACTAAAGCACAAACGGAGGAAAACATTGCCAAATCAGCAAAAAGGGGGATAAAATTTTCTTCGGCTACATAAGCGAAAAGAAGAAAAGCAAGGTAGGCATAGTAAGACTAAAAGGGGAGGGGGGAACTGTGGAGGAAGACCAAAAGGAAGCTGACATACTGCATAAGTACTTTTGTTCAGTATTCACAAAGGAATGGGTAGATGACAGGTCACAGGTTGTGGAGAAGGGCATTAAGGGAAGGGAGATAAACACTGGCCCTTTTACAGAGGAGAAAGTCCTCAGGGAATTGGCAAAACTAAAAGTAGAGAAGGCTACAGGGCAAGATGGGACTCACCTTAGGATACTGAAGGAATTAAAGGAGGAACTGTCTGCGTCTTTGACCACCCTGTTCAATCTATCACTGGATACGGTGGAAGTTCCAGGGGACTGGAGGAGGATGGATGTGGTCCCGCTACACAAAAGTGGCAATAGGGAGGAGGCAGGAAACTACCAACCTGTAACCCTGATTTCGGTGGTGGGAAAGGTTATGGAAACTGTACTGAAAGAAAGGACTGGGAATACCTTAACACCAGTGAATTGCAGGACCCAAGGCAGCATGGGTTCAGGGGGTAGGTCTTGCCAAACAAACCTGACAGAGTTTTTTGACTGGGTTACCAAGGAGGTGGATCAGGGAGGAGTGGTGGATGTGGCCTACCTGGATTTCAGTAAGGCCTTCAACACAGTTCCACACAGAAGACTGTTAAACGAGCTAGGCAGCATGGGGGTGGGTACAAAGATAGTAAAATGGGTACAAAGTTGGCTAAGTAACAAAACACCGAGGGTGGTGGTAAATAGAGTTCACTCAGAGGAAGGTAAGGTAACTAGCGGGGTGACACAGGGGTCAGTACTAGGACTGGTCCTCTTCAGTGTCTTTATTAGTAACATCGCAGAGAGGTTAGAAGGAAAGGTATGCCTGTTTGCAGATGAAACAAAAATCTGCAACAGAGTGGACACACCCGGGGGGGTGGAGAAGATCTAAAAAAAGTAGAAAACTGGTCAAGGGTTTGGCAACTGGGCTTCAACACCAAAAAATGTAAAATTATGCACTTGGAACACAGAGCCCTAGGGCAACATATCATGGAGGGGGGGGTGTTAACAACCACAAAACAGGAAAGAGATCTGAGTGTCATCATATCTGATAACCTGAAGGTAGCAAAGCAGTATGATAAGGCAGTAGGAAAGGGTAGTAGGATGCTGGGGTGCTTAGAGAGGGGTATCACCAGCAGAAAAAGGAAGGTAGTGTTACCCCTATATAGATCAATGGTGTGGCCACACTTGGAGTACTGTGTCCAGTTCTGGAGGCCCCATCTCAGGAAGGACATGGACTGGGTGGAGGTTGTACAGAGAAGGGCAACCAAAATGGTGCATAACCTGCATCAGAAGCCCTATGAGGAAAGACTCAGGGAATTAAATATGTACTCACTGGAGGAACTTAGAGAAAGGTGAGACATGATAGAAACATTCAAATACCTCAAGGGTATCAATAAGGTACAGGAGGGTGGCATATTGCACAGAAAGAGATGCTCAAGGACGAGGGGGCATGGTATCAAGCTGTTAGGGGGGAGACTTAGAGGGAATGTGAGTAAATATTTTTTCATGGAAAGGGTGCTGGACACCTGGAACAGCCTCCCAGCAGAGGTGTTAGTTACCGAAATGATAACAAGTTTCTAACATGCATGGGATAGACACAGGGGGACCTTAGTAACAGGGTTGAAGGGGGTATGGTAGTACAGTAGGTAGGGACTTTAGGGCAGACTAGGTGGGCCAAAAGGTCCTTTTCTGATGACAGCTTCAATGCTTCTATGTTTCTATGGAGACAACATCTCCAGAAGGACATAGACAGTTGAGGCAGTCCAGAGGAGGGCAACTAAATTGTGCAGGGTCTGCACTAAAAACCCTATGAGGGGAGACTAAAGGCCCTTAATGTGTACTCCCTGGAAGAGAGGAGAGAAGGGATATGATAGAAACCTTTAAATACTGCACAGGGCAAATAAGGTACAGGGGAAAAGTAGTTTTCAGACAAAAAAGGAGCTCAAGAACAAAGGGACATGCTAAGAAGCTGGCAAGGGCTGATTCAGGGGAGATGTGAGGCTTTATTTCTTCATAGAAAGATTGGTGGATTCCTAGAAGAGCCTTTCACTAGAGGTGGTGGAAGCAAAGACAGTTGTGGGATTCAGAAATGCATGGGATAGGCATACGGTTATCTTAGTGGAAAGGAAATGGGGAAGGAAGAAAGAGCCAGAGACTGATTAGGGTCTGTGGTGATACTGTAGGTCGGGGAAAATGGGTAGACTGGGTGGGCCAAAATGTTATTATCTGCCATCAAAGTCTATGCTTCTATGTTGATACTTCTGAGATTTGTGTCTCTGCACATCATGTTGATCACCATGACTGATGGTGATGTCACATCCACAAGTCTTGCAGAAAGCATACAGGGGCCTTTTTTGCTGATTGCTACCCATTCAAAAGAAGTCTTCCATGAACTTTGGAACACTGAATATTTTCTTGCTTGGCATTGTGATGGTTTCGTGTTCAGGGAAAATGTAGTTGCAGTCCATTTTTTATTAAGGATTGTATTCAAGCACCTATTAAGGATTGCAATCAAGCAAAAAAAGTAACACTGACTACAAGATGGGCCCATTTAATTTCTTTTCGCAAGGAGGCAGAGTAGCAAACAATCGGCACTCCTAACAGGCTGGATCAGCTTAATACCTGTAATGTTCACCAGGTGTGTGCTATGTGTCTACCAAGTACACCTAAACAGCTGCTAATGAGTCCAAGGGAGGGAAATCCCAGACAGTACCTAGCAAAAACAAAAACAAAATAGTAGAACTGAAGAGGGATAAAAATGAAGGCAGAAGGATAAAGGAGAGTAGTTAAAAGAGAAATGTGGGGGGGGGGCTGACAAAGAGGGTGGTAGCAGAATTTGGAAGGATACGTGTGCAAATGCTTGAAGTCTGGGAAATAAAATCCTGGACCTAGTTGACATCATGGCAGAGGCTGACCTGGACTTTGTTGCCATTACTGAGTCATGGTGCAATGAGCACCATGACTGGGATATAGCCATACCAGGCTATACTCTGTTCAAAAAGGACAGAGTGGGGAAGAAAGGGGGACGAGTGGCTTTTAACATGAGGGATAGCATTGAAGCAACAGAGAGACACAGAGAATACAGGGAGGGGTGGCAGCACTGTGGGTCATCCTAGAAATGGGGAATGAAGCTGCTATTCGCACTAGTGTGATATACAGACCTCCAGCACAGGGGCAGAAGATGTATAAGGCTCTAGTGGAAGCCATCCAAAAGATGGAAAATAAGGGGGAGGTGCTGGTGGTGGGGGACTTCAGTCTGCCAGATGTAAATTGGAACATCCCAGCTGCAGCTTCAGCTAGGAGCAGGAACATCCTGGACTCCCTGCAGGGGTCATTCCTCTGATAACTAGTAAGTAAGCCCACTCGTGAGGGGGCAATATTGGACCTTGTACTCACCATTGGGGCAATGTTGCAGACGTCACCTGGGGACCGGTGATCACCATCTGGTGTGGTTCAATATTAGGATAGTAGTAGAATTGAACCACACTAAGGCGAGTGTCCTGGACTTTAGGAGGGCTTACTTTACAAAGGTGGGGGAATGCCTCTGGGATGACCTGGTTGGGGAGGACTTGGAAGGGGTGGAGGAACAGTCAGCATAACTAAAAGGGGCCATAGTGAAAACAACAAACCTCTGCATCAGGCAAGTAATCAAAAACAAAGAGGAAAAAGAGAGCGCTTTGGTTCTCAAAAGAGGTGGCCAGGAAGGTAAGGGCAAAAAAGTTAGCTTTCAAGAAGTACAAGGAGACACAGAGTGAGGAAGATAGGGAGGTGTATCAGGAGAAGCAGAGGGAGACAGGGAAAGCAGTCAGGAGCGCAAAGGCACAAACTGAGGAGAAAATAGCCCAAGCAGTTAAAAAAGGGGACAAGACATTTTTCAGGCATGTAAGCAAAAGGAGAAAGATCAGGGGAGGGATTGTAAGGCTTGGGGGAAAGGAGGGGAGTGTGAGGAAGGGGACCAGGAAAAAGTAGACATCCTGAACAAAAGTTCTGTCCAGTATTCATAGAGGAAGGGGAAGGCAAGGGACCACAGATAAGGGTTATGAGCATCACAGGAAGGGAGATGGACACTAGTCCATTTGCAGAGACTCCTGAAAGAACTCACAAATTTGAAAGTGGACAAGGCAAAGGGGTCAGATGGGATACATCCAAGGATATTGAAGAAGCTCAGGGAGGTGCTGGCTGCACCTCTGACAGTTATGCTCAGCCACTCACTAGAGACAGGAGGTTCCAGAGGACTGGAGGAAGGCAGATGTAGTCCCACTTCACAAAAGCAATAGTAGGGAAGAGGCTGGCAATTACAGGCCAGTCATCTTGACTTCAGTGGTGGGAAAATTAATGGAATTACTACTGAAGGAAAGGTTTGTGGAATATCTTGAATCCAGTGGCTTACAGGATCCAAGGCAGCATTGATTCACTGGGGGTAGGTCATGCCAAGCAAATCTGATAGCTTTCTTTGTCTGGGTAACCAGGGAAGTAGATCAGGGTGGAAAGGTGGATGTGGCCTACCTAGATTTCAGTAAGGCCTTCCACACTTCCACATAGGAGACTCGTAAACAAGATGGGGGGGTTGGTACCTCAAGGGAATCAACAAAGTTCAAGTGGGTATGCAGCTTAATCCAATTGATAAGGAAATGGGCAGACTGGGTGGGCCAATAGGTCTTTATCTGCTGTCAAAGTCTGTTTCTTTGTTTCTATTTTTTTTTTTTATTCTCCTTTTTCTTGGTCGGGCCACCGACTATTTTTCTGCCCTGGTCACGGCCCCCGGAGACCTCCACCGCCGCCTATAGCTGCCGAGGACCCTTGGTCACCCCCGGCTTACCCCCGAGGGCGGGTCTGGGCTGTTCCTTCGTACTACAGAACTGTAACTAGTCGGGGTCCCTGCAGTGGCGCGGTGAATTGAGGGCCTCTGGGGAGGGCTTCATTCCTCGTGGTCCGCCCGCTTCCATTTTCCATTTTTTCTCCCCAGAGGAGGCGAGACATGCAATGACCGCTGACGCTGCCACTCCCTCCCCCTACATAGAACAGCGCTGAGATCTCTGGCCTGCCAGAGTCCTAGTGCTTCGATTGTTGCCCACACTTTCCCCCGGAGAAGGAGAGCCGCCCATTGACGCCCATCCTTCTCCCCCGCCAGCCCTCCAACGATCCAGGTCCATTCCCGAACCCGGGTCGCCGGCGTCGCAAGCGGAAATCCCACCGCTGCACTGACGGGCCGGCGTGTTTCTTTGTTTCTAAGCTGGGCAGCCTGGGAGTGGGTCCAAAGGTAGTAAACTGAGTAAGAAATTGGTTGGAGGTTAGGTGACAGAGGGTGGTGGTAAACATAATTAACTCCAAGGAAGGGAGGGTGACCAGCGGGGTGCTACAGGGATGAGTACTGGGACCAGTCCTCTTTAATGTCTTTATTACCGACACTGCTGAGGGGCTGGAAAAAAAGGTATGCCTTTTTGCAGATGACACAAATATCTACAATAGGGTAGACACTCTGAGAGTGTGTGTGGAAAAAATGAATAGGGATCTAAGAAAGTCTAAGGAGAGTCAAGAGTGTGGCAACTAAGTTTCAATGTGAAGAAGTGCAAAATCATGCACTTGGGTCACAGAAACCCAGGGGCAGAGTACAAGATGGGGGGAGTGGTACTGACCTGGGGGTAATCATATCTGATGACCTAAAGGTGGCCAAACAGTGTGACAAGACAGTGGAGAGAGCCACTGGGATGCTAAGGTGCATAGGAAAGGGTATCAGCAGCAGAAAAAGGGAGGTGGTGATGCTGCTGTAAAGATCATTGGTGAGACCTTATCTGGAGTACTGTGTTCAGTTTTGGAGGCAACATCTCTGGAAGGACATAGACAGAGCAGAGTAAGTCTAGAGGAGGGCAACCAAAATGGTGCAGGATCTGCACCAGAAGCCCTATGAGGAGAGACTAAAGGATGTCAGTATGAACACTCTGGAGGAAAGGGGGGGAGATGTGATAGAAACTTTCAAATACCTCATGGATATAAATAAGGTACAAGAGGGAAGCATTTTTCAGAAAAAAGATGCTCAAGAACAAGGGGACATGCTATGAAGCTGGAGGGGGATAGACTTGGGGGAAACATGAGGAATTACTTCTTCACAGAAAGATGCCTGGAACAGCCTCACAGTGGAGGTGGCGGAGGCAAAATTTGTAATGGGATTCAAGAATGCATAGGATAGGCATAAGGGAACCTTAGCGATTTGGGAAGGGAGGGTTAAGCAGAGGTCAAGTAGGGTCTGCAGTAATACGGTAGGTAGGGGAAAGGGGCAGACTAGCTGGACCATGTGGTCCTCATCTGCCATCAAAATCTGTAATTCTATATTTCTATGTTTCAAAGCTGCCTGCATCGTCACCTTTGTCCTACAAATTCTATCAGGTGCACATAAAGAGGTGTTAATGAGTCAGGAGTTGGCTGAATCACACAGTATCACATATTTGTAAATGTCTTCCAGATCTGGAACCTCTAAGGCCCTAGTCAACCAGAACATGAGGCAGACAGGGGAAAAAATCCTCATTATATATATTTATATTTTATATGGTGCCCACTGGGGAGGGCTTTGATGTAGCTGCACTGCTTTTCACCAATGCTCCCTGAGTAGACCTATCCTCAGGGCCTTATAGTGAGACTTCCTTCCTGTAGTCCATTGCACACATAGGCCCAGATTTTCAGAAATGTACCAAAGCCCGGCGCAAGCCAGCGCATCACAAATCCAATGCTCCATGGTGCAACTGGAGCCATATTCAGAGATTGCGCAGGCTGAACTGTGCCAGCACAACGTGGATGAATATGGCAGAGTTGTGCCATGGCGCAAACAGGGTTGCACCATGGCATGAACAAAGGTGCGCCATGGTGCACACAGAGATGCCCCAGTGCACCTGTGGCAGCAGAGCAGAGCAGCAAGGCTACAGAGGGAGGCAGGGCACAGAGAACAGACCCAGGGACAGGGCCATGGCAGCACAGTGACAGGCCACAGGAGGCCTCCACTGGCAGAGCACAGCAGGGTGCACACACAGGCACCCCAACACTGGACCCGGAAGACAACAGTGTCATGGATAGCAGATGGACAGGAGGTGCCAACAGCCAATGGAGGGCCACCAAGGGAGCCCCCCCTGGCAGGCTGCTGGCTGTGCCCCACCCCCCAGACCATAGCAGGCCATACCCAGGACCATGCAGCCAAGCCCACACATGCCACACTGGCACACAGGGATCCCACACAGTGGGTACTGTACAGGCTGGGTGGCAGACAGTATGGCAGACCACATGGGACAGGCCACACAATGCCAGGCAGAGGACCCCAACACAGTGCGCGGACAGTACCTGACCAATGACCATGGCCATGAGCCACCACCATGCACACACCTGTCACACACCCCTGACCGCCACCCCATGGGCACCCCAAAGCACAGCCACCAACCCAGGGGATGGACACCACCACAGTGGGACAGACCACGGCACACAGCAGGGAACCATGGAAGCACAGCACGTGCCCCCTCACATGCACACAACACAGACAGACACTGGGCTACTGCAGCATGGTGCCACATGCCACCTGCAAAGCAGACACAGACACAGGCGGGTATGCCAGACAACATATATGTATGGAACAATGATGGACAGAAACAGCAGGGGCTGGGGAAGGGTGGGACAGTGAGAGAAGGGGACAGGGAACAGGGACTGGTCAGTGGGAGGGGGGAGCTGTAGGGAAAGGCCCAACAGGGGTAACAGGGGACACAGGAGCAACCCTAGTGATGGTCCTGGCTGGCCACCCTGGCATACAATCCCTCACACCTCTCTGCTGCCGGCATGCCCTGCATGGCTGCCACCACCCCATGTATGCCCGAGACCATGAGCAAGGTCTGCCACAAGAGCTGGCTCAGCATCTGGTGCGGTGGTGTCTGCACTGGATGCCAGACACCTATAGCAAGGGTCAGGATAGGTGCCCAGTGCAATGGCCCAAGGAACCCTGCCCACCCACGGTGCGCATGTGCGCGATAGGGAACATGCCATCATGCGCAAAGTGAATGTTGCCGGCCCTGCACAGCTTGCGCTGTGCTGATACAGCACGCTGATCATGCGGGCTGCATGATTGATACCATGGCAGTGCAGTGCACATGCGCACTGCAGGCCTGAGCGCCGTGTATGTGTGGGCATTTCACCGTTGCTTGCTCCAGTGCAACACCATTGCACATGGCACAATATCTCAATATTCAGATGCCACATGCAAATGAGCTCATCAGCCAATGTGTGGCACAGTGGGGTGCATTAGCACATCATTACCGTTGCACACACCTTCATTTGCATGCGTTGCACCACAGCAGCACCACTGAACAGCACAGGCCATGTACCGGTATTGCAACCTTGATAGGTGTGGTGGATGACGCAGCAGCACACAGGGGGCTGACAGCACTGCAGGGTCGGATGGACCAGAGTGCTGCTGCCAGGGCCTCAGCAGGAATGTGCTGTCACCTGTGTGGAGCATGCCATGGTTATCCCTCTGCTATGCTGTGCAGCACTCCTTGCCTGTCCCTAGCACCCACACCACCATGCACACCCTGCCCACCCCCATCCCCAGGACTGCGCTGCCCATCACACTCTGCCCATGCCACACACACACACACACTGGGTGGCCTGTGGGGTCTCCCCATGTTCATATCCATGGCACGGCACAGGGCTGTGCCGGTTGTGTGACACAGGCATTGCTGTGCTCCCTGTGGCATCGCGCACCACCTGGCAGGTGATGCCTGGGCACCCCTTCCTGTTGATATGCACTGGTCCCACAGGTGGCATGCTGATGCCCATGTGGGTGCAGGCACAGGCCCAGGCACATGCCGGCGGTTACCATCGTCTCCACAGACATGGCGTGGCTCTGTCTGGTGGGTGCCTGCAGCTCCGAGCTGTGCTGCTCACAGGGCTGCCTCAGCATGGCCCTGTTCAGGCGGTGTCAGTGCAAGATCTCGGTGTCACTCTGTTTACCAATGGTGCTGTGGGTACGGTACCACCTGTGTCAGGCATGCCGTTGCTGGGCCCTTCATCGGCCATGTAGCTGTTCCTCCTGCCACCTCACACCATGCATTACTGCCCCAATCAAGACAGACACACTCTCCATGTCTCCTGCTATCCACTGTCCCCCGGGTGGTTAGCTGCTGGCTGTGTGCCACCCTGGTACACAGGGTTTGCATCTGTGTGTGTGTGTCCCTCTGTCTCTCACTGCCCCTCCCTCCCTCTCCCAATCCACCTCTCTGTCCCTCTCCTCTGTGTTTGGTCATGTGCCTGTCTGTCTGTCTGTCTCTCTATATCTCTCCCCCTCACTCCCACTCTTGTTTCAACTGCTGTCTGTGTGTTTGCGCCCTGTTTTACTAGGAACAATTCTGCTCAGAGCATCTTCTATTTGCTCCACACTTGTGCCATGGTGTCACAGTTGAATATGCCACTGCGCTGGATATTCATGGGAATGCCCACTGCACTTGTGCCTGTATACATTATGGTTGTGCATTGATGCAATGGATTTTGCGCTGCACACTGGCTCCCGCTGAATATGGCTCCGTGGCACAATTACGCACTTGTGCTGGCACAACTCAGTTGTGCCATGCTCAACTGCTCTGAATATCTGGGCCATAGCATCTTTCTTAATTACATAAATACAGTTTATTAAAAGTATTAAATAAAAGTATTCAAATTGAGCACAATAACTCCGCAAAATTTAAATGTGATATGTTGCTATAGTTTAAGCACCAGTGTTTGTTTCCATGTCTTTTTTTTTTTCAGCAATAATGTTTTTCTGGCAAAAACATCAATATATATACATTTTGTTTTCATTTTCTTTCATTCCTGAACCAAGATACAGGATTATGGAGCTTTTAAAACTTCCTGTTGTTCCTGTTCCATGCCTGCCATGAAAAAATTAACTAGCCATTCCTGGTACACTATTGTGCTATTTACCATCAAAAACAAATGGACACCATCTTATTACATCCATAGTATGAATCTAGTTTGTATTATAGGTAACTTCAAAGGACGAGATTTTAAAAAATTCCAACATGAGTCACTAATTACAAAATTAGCTATAAGCTGTTTTAAAAATATCTGAGAAAATGAAAAACACACCAAGGATGACTCTGAGGATATCAGTATTACACTTCTGCTGAAAAAATAATGATGTTCTGTGACAACTAACAAATACTGCTGCTTTAAATCTGTACTGTAGAAATGCAAATCCCCTCAAAAAGCAATGGTAGCTTACTCACCTGGTAAAGGTGGTTGTGGGGGTATACATCTCTGAGGCACTCCACACTCCTTACACATGGGTTGTGTCCACCTGATAGGTTGCTTGATGCACATGTGACTTCCAAGAAGTCCGACCCCCTTTCCCTATGATGCTGCCTCTTCAGGAACAGTTCAAATTCTTCCAAAGCTGTACCTAATCTGTAACCAATAACTCTTGACTTATTAGTAGGCAGCACAATGTTTCCTGATATGTATCTTAGCGTGTTAAATAAATTATAGTAGAGGCATTTGTTATGTTTTTTAAAAGATTCTGTGGCCCATGAGGGTCCTCTCTTTATTTCTTATTCATACAAATCTAAAATTTCTGGCCCATACGGCACGCTGATTGTTACTTCTTAAAGCTCATCTGTGAGTCCTTTGTCTCTGAGATAGGTTATGGAGTGCCTCAGAGATGTATACCCCCACAATCACCTTTACCAGGTGAGTAAACTACCAATGTGGGGGATAATCTCTGAGGCACTCCACACTCCTTGCACATAGGTTTCGATGTAAAAAGTAGTACCCTAATGAGAAGGGTGGGTAGTCAGTCCATTATGTTGTGTTCAACCTTGCTGCTAACAACACTACTTAAGTAAAGTTAGTTTTTACTTCCAGGGCTATATCTACCCTGTAGTGTTTTTTGAATGTGTGCGCCGATGCCCATGTAGTGGCAGCACAAATTTTCTCTACTGTGGCCATGTTTCTCTCGGCCCATGATGTGGCTATTGCTGTAGTGGAATGGCCCTGATTTTTGTTGGTAGTGTATGATTTGAGGCCTTATATGCCTCTGTGATGGCAGACTTAAGCCAATGTGTGCTGTATGTCTGCCGTTCTAGTGATGTAAGTTGACATTAGTCTTCTCATGGCTAGCAGTTGATGTTGAGGGGTCCCTATCTACCTTGTCTTCAGGCATATAGACAGGTATGTCGATATCCTGTTCGGTGTGAAAAGGTGTGCATATCTTAGGTAGAAAGGAAGGGATCATCTTTAAGTTGATCTTGTCATCATGAAATACCAGATAAGGCAGTCTGTGGGATAATGCTTGTAGTTTACTTATGCATCTAGCTGAACATATAGTGACCATAAGGATTAAGTGTTTGCCATTTGAGTGGTAGTGACTCTAGAGGCTCAGATGGTGAGTTGGTCATTGCCCTGGGTACTAAATTGAGGTCCCAGGGAGTGGTCCATTGTTTTATCTTAGGATGTAAATTGGATCAACTGCTGCCACTTGCACTGTTAGGGATGCTGGAGATTGTCCCTTATCCAGACCTTGCTGAAGGAAGAGAAGTATGTTGGGCACTGTGGCCCTTAGAGATTGTATTTTTTTTTTGTTTTGTTTTTTCGCACCATGTGTGGAATATTCTCGAATGTCTCTGATACTTTGAGGTAGTGTGGTTTCTCCATAGTGTCGGCAACCACTGGGTGGTATCCCTCTCTTAACAGTCTCTCCTTTTCAGGAGCCAGGCTGTTAGTTTGAGATTGTTCAGACTGAGGTGACATACGAGTCCCTGGGTGAGAATATCTTTCCTGAATGGTAGTGTCCATGGGTGGTCTAGTGCCATTGTCACTATCGTGGTGAACCATGCTCTCCTGGGCCAATGAGGGGTGATGATTATCACCCAGGTTCTGGTTCTGCATATCTCTTTCTGAACCTGTAGTATCAGTGGAAAGATGTAGGTTACCTGGAATGACCATGTAGCTGATAGTGCATCCACTTCCATGGATTTGTGATCCCTGAAACGGAAGTAGAATCTGGGGCACTGATTGTTCTTGTTGGTGGCCATTAAGTCTATTTCTATTGGTCCCCAATGTCTGTTGATTATTTGGAATATGTTGGAATGAATCTTCCACTCTCCCAGATGCATTAACTGGTGACTTAGCCAGTCTGCTGTGGTATTCAGCCTGCCTGCCAAGTGTATGGCTGATATGCTTGCCAGATGTTTTTTGTGTCCAAGGAATGAGTCTTGAGCCTTTGATATAGGAGATGATAACCTGATTGTCCGAGCATATGAGGAAATTTTCCTTTTTCCTGACTAGCCTTGTGAAGTGCAGTGGTGCACGGGATATTACCCTGATTTCCAGAATGTTTATGGCCATTTTGGACTCTTGCATGTACCAGTTTCTTGGGCTTTCCAGTGGAGTGACCACTATGTACAGGCTATTCAAGGGTGTATGGCATTATTAGTAGGAAAAAGGCATGGGCAGTGTGCCATTAAGATGTGGGGATTAGCTTGTGTAGTGGGGTAGGAGTTGATGTGTCAAACCCCACCTTTGTCATTGTGTTTCGCACTAATGCCTGTACCTGATCAGGCAAACACCATTTGAACATTAGTGTTTGTGTAACCACCTCCATCTCTGTTTCTAGATCAGAGTGTGTTTCTGAGTCTGGCTGTGGTGAGTGGGGTTCTGGTCCTGCTGGTACCCGACTTTATGTCACATGGTGTTTTACACTAGTTGTGCCTGCATTGGTTGATTATTTTGGTGGCGAATCTTTGCTGTGTCTAAATCCTGCCCAGCAGAGGATTTGGGATTGCAGGTGGCATATTTGTTTGTGCCTTGTCTTTTGTGTTTTCATTGGTGTCCTCCCCAGTGTCCTCCTGGTCAGATGGCATGGGTGCATCTTCTGCATCTGATGCACACAGTATGCTTAGTTGTTTTGGGGCTAGCGGCACATTACGTTGGATGCAGCTCTTTGTTTTGGCCATTGTAGTAAGTTAAGAAAGGATACATAGAGAGGGTGGTGTTGGGGGGATTAGATATATTGTTTTATTTATTTATTATTTCTCTTAATTCTTCCCCTGCACAGTAATCAATAATGTTCTGCACTTACAGGCTATTGTTGTGCCTGTGCATTAAAAAGTGTGCACTGTCCCTTTAAATGTGGCTAGAGTGAGTGAGGGATTCAGTGTTATGCTGCCTTGCCCATAGCTGTGGTAATAGTGCTGCCCCTAATGTATTTCCCCCTTTGTTAATTGATTTTCAAATCATTGCCTTTATATTTAATTATTTGCATTGTGGTCTGCTGTTGCAGATCGGTTGGTGCTTTTAACAAACACCCTCTGTGCTGATTGGATGTTTGTGAGCGCAGTTGCATTCTCTACAAGATGGCGGCAGTGACTCTCAGTCAATCTACACTGTTTGGCAGCCACCTACACCCTTAATCCCACATAGATAAGGGGTGAGTGGAGAGCTTTTCCGAGATCACAGCAGCAAGTCTCATGATGATATTTCTTGTGGCTGCCGATCTGGATAGGCAAGTGAGGTTAGTCTCGCAATGCTCCTCTCCTCGTGAGACCTACTTTGTTTATGATGTTTCAGTCAGGTAGATGATAGAGGAATTTCCTCTACCTTTTAATAGAAGAAGGTGGTGAGTTCAAAAGACATAATGTGCCATAAAAAACCTTCCGCGAGCACGTCATTTTGAGGTGAGGCACAGAGGGACTGAAAAAATGCTTCAGAGACTGTTGTGTAGTGATGTCTTGAGTGAGTGCTTCAGGTGTTACTAGCTTGTAATGGGGAACTGTGGCACATTACTTAGTATTTTAGAAGTCCAGGGCACTGGCAGGGTACTCCGGATGTTCTAAGGTGGCCACTTGCTCATTTAATAATGGATAGACTCTGGAGCCACTGGCAGGGGCTCCAGGTCATCAGGCACCTTAGTAAGGTGGTATGCTTGTTCTGAACAGCACGTAGGGGAACTCAGAGTATCTGCCCAATTAAGGAATGAGGGCCTTTAATTATTTAGTAGCCCCTGATGTACTGAGCTCATGGGACCACTGGTAGGGGCTTCCAGGTAACTGTGGCTGTGGAATCTGTTTGGTCATCTGTGAAAGATCTCAGACAATACATGGCTCTGTTAGCATCCTTTAAATTTAGCATCCTTTAAATTTCATAAATGTGATAAATTAACTTGTTCAAGCCCTTTCTTATTAAATTAATAGGGTTAAGTCATGTATTCACATTAGTATGCATTACTTTTGTCACACACATTTTACATAGTAGTGGCTCCTTAATTAATATGTGACTATGCCTTTCAGAGAGAAAAACAACTGTGAATATCAGTGAAAGAAATGACTCTGTTAATGTTCACAATTTCCCAAATAGTTGTTATTTTATTTTAATCAAACCTCCTTGTATGTTGACCCAATATAGTACAGTGCTGAGTATTATTTTTGGCCCCTTTTGTATGCCTTGGTTATCTCTGGGATAAGGAAGGCATGTGTCCTTAAGGGGGGGAGGTGGGAAGGATGCCTTAGCTAGTCCTTACCTTGGCTGTGGTAAGCTGAGTGAGGAATCATCTGCATTGCTGCTTGTATAATAGGACACAGTTTGAGGCAGAAGCATTTTTTTCATTCTTTAAAACATGTTTCTTCAGTTCTCCTTCATGGTCAGTGTTAAAAGTTAGGGGACTTAGGCTTGAGGAGCTGTAGCAATTGCTAGCTCCATTCTCCATTGCAAGATATGTTGGATTTAGCCAAATGTTGTTTGTTTATCCTCCTCTAAGCTGGTGGCCAAGATCTTGCGAGAGCTGAGAGCCAGTCAGCTTGAAGGTCTCATGTAGCAGGAGATTTGGAAACTAGAAAGGGGCGGGGGTGGCCATGCTGCTAGGAGTCGTTTGAGAAGCTGGAGCCAGAAAATAACATTTGGGTGGCTCCATTCTGGTCCGTAGAGCTTCCATTTCTCTGTGTGAGTGTTTTTGGGTAGAAAATAGCACAAAATGGTTGCGGGTGCTTTTATTTGGTGCCACTGAATTCCAGGAATGCCTGAATCCAGCGCGGGCATTTTAAGCACTTTCCAATGCAAGGAAACTTTTCTGGATGAGTTTGTGAGTACCTTTTTACAAGTTAATGATGCTAGCAGGGTCACCAGGCTCTTGTTGGTGATTAATACAACTCAGGAACCACTGGCAGGGTAACCAGGTTGATTATTTGTTATATTACCTCCTGTAAATCATTGCACACATTCTGTGTTCATTTATATGGGTCAGACATTGCTTTTAGCTCCTGGCACCGCTAGCAGGGGTGTTCAGGTAGCTAATAATCTCTATGCTTGTACAATGCGATAATGTTCATAATTTGAATACTGTGTCTGCAATTTTTCAGCTAATATTTTTCCAGACAACTGACACTAGTAAAAGCTGCAGTACTAACATCCCTAAGACTACCAGTTTTGCAATTTTAAACAGTTGCATATCTGCAGAAACATACTCTGGAGCTGCTGTGTTGGAATATTTTACAGTATATCTAAACACAGGTACCGCTAGCAGGTGTACCAGGTTTATTTTGCAATAATGTCATCATTTTATTGTCTGCTCCCAAGGATAATCAGTTACTGTGCCCAGCCATTATGTTTTCCGGTGATTAGTTTCTGGGACCGCTGGAAGGGGTCTCCAGGTCATCACAATTATCCTGATTTAACACTGATGTCAGTCACTGTGTAGACATTTAAAAGTACTTATATTCTATGCTCATATTCTTATATTAGCAGATGCTTTCATCTCTTTTGATATCATATGCTCTGTATAATGTAGTTTTCTTACCTGCGTTTTGCAAACTTAGATTTTATCAGCATGCTGGAGCTATAGGGTGTGCATGCAATATTCACTTGCTGCAGCAACCAAACTCCTTATAGGAGTTGTTTTAAATATATGTGGGACAGCACTCCTGTGGCTGCTAGCAGGAGCCATAGGGTGTGTTCCCAATCCCACAAGAGTGTAGTAGTGGATGCAGGCTGAACTGGGACTGCTAGCAGGGATCCCATAGAGCTGCAAACTGCAGTCATGAGTGCTTAATTCATCCTAGACTTGCTGAGAGGGAATCTAAGGCATCTGGAATGAAATTTATGGGCATGACACAATACCCTGAGTTGACCTCCTGTAGTGTGCCTCTGGCAATAATTTAAATGTAGGCTGAGGGATTGTCTCTGTGATTCCTAGTCAGATACCATGAATTGGTTTTGAGCAGCACAAAGGAAGTTATTTTAAACAACAAATTCTCTCTCTGGAATCTAGATTGAGCCATATATTTTCATAACGTAATCCCATGTGACGCTTTGCTATGCTAGCATATCCTAAACTGCCAAAAAACCTTAGATATAAAATTGTTAAGCCTAGTGGCCTTACCTTTTGTGTGATATTCTTGAAATAACTGCTTGGGAGCTGTTGTGATGTGCTGCAACCTGTACAGATGCACATTCAGAACTGATCCTGGAGAGGCAGCATCACAGGGAAAGGGGGTCGGACTTCTTTGAAGTCACATGGGCATCAAGCAACCTATCAGGTGGACACAACGAATGTGTAAGGAGTGCGGAGTACCTCAGAGATATCCCCACAATTATCCTTTCATGCCCTCAAAAAAAAAATACTTGCCACAGGCAGCAAATGAAATTCTATAAAATATGGTGAGTCTTTTTCACGCATAAGAAGTGGGTAGCAGTTATTTGTCTATCATTTCCCTGCATTTGCATTTCCAATTAAAACTAACAATAACCATCAGAATATATTATATGAAATCAAAGATGGACAAATCCACTATATTTGGAAATTAACCCATCAAGGGAGTTAACTAGATCATAATGCTCCCTTGTTGGGTTTATTTCCTTGTATACTGCAGTTTCTCATCTTTTATTCAGTATATAAAGCACACAGGCCTAGAATCAGCTTTTAATGATAGCAAACTTAGATTAGCTTACATAAAATCTTTATACAAGACCACCCCCATTTCCAATTCCCCTGTTCAAGTAGTACTCCATGACACGAGTTAAGAGGTAGCAGTGGTGCTCCATAAAAACTAAATATGGCAATGCAGTTTTACATGCCCCAAAATCCAATTTCCCACAAAATGCAGATAGCTAAACAGATTTTCAGATCTAAATTTCCCATGCTGCTGCCAGACTAAAATACACCCCCATCCAAACCAAATTCATTGACAACCACGGCATGCCATGTGAAGTTCTTGGGGCACACAATTTTAAATTAATCTAAGAGAAACACTATTGTAAATAGCATTTCTACAGGCTGCTTCAGCTCAAAAGACACAACTTTGAAGTGAAGGAGGGGCACATGCTTCTGCAGACTCTAGGAGTATGATTGGGCCCTGTCTTTAACAGAACATCACCATTTCATGTTGCATGATGGATCTCTCTATCCCCTCATGCCATAACTCACTTGATGTACATACACAGATAAAATATACCTGTACTTAACTGGCAATGATCACATGTACATAAATGTTTGAGGTGTAACAGACAGTGTGGCATGGGCATGGCATCACTTCATATCATTTTAAAGCAGTGGGCTAATGTTGAATAGTTTATAGTTTAATAATTTAAGTGTACTGTGATGCCAGCTCAGGCGGGAGCAAGGGGAAAGGAGTGGTCAAGCCAGGTGGCCACCCCAGCATCATAGCTGCCATGTCCCTATCCAAGGGCTATTAGCCTGTACTTTAAAGATGTGTAACTGACCCAGAGTCCTCTAGCAAGTGAGGGGTAGTTAGTGTGGGACCCCTAGCACATAGGCTATGTCAAATGACTCTCAGCCAATTGGGTAGAACTGCTGTTTATAATGAAAGCCCAAGCATATGCCCGTGGGAGGGAGGACATATCCCATGGTTCCCGCATAGCTACTGTAGGTATATCCAGCTTTTAGTCAGGTATTTCCTTATGCAATACTTGCCCAAGTGCCAGTCTTGTTTAAAGTGACTATGATGAATATTGAGCACACATTTTAAAGTGATAGTGCTAAACTGAATGTGAACCATTGTGGAAGGCAAGAACTGTTGTGTTACAAGACTGCTACTTAAAGAGACAGCCCCAAAGTAAATTTATGCTCCAAGACTGTGTAGTTGCCCTGCATGCACCAAATTTGTCCAGCTTTCCTTGAGTTTACCTTGTTTTACTCTGAGACTGTTTATACTGTTCTAAAGTTGCCCGTCATGGTCACTGTATACTCTGTGACTGAGATACTGCCCTTAAATGCTGCAAGCCCCTTTTAAAAGTGACTACACTTGTACAAGACCTGTGAACTGCCCTGCATGTTATTGGATTGCCCTGCATATCTTTGTACTACCCTACCTGTTGCAAGTTATCCTTTTGATGGTTATTTGAGCCAAAGGCTACCGAGACCAGCAACCACCAAGTCAAAAGACAATTTGTGTAAAGATTAAACTGTACTTCTGGTTAACTGCATACTCACAACTCCTTCTGCATGATCTAGAGACTGTTTCACTCATCTGCATCCTGACAATTTGGGCCCAGTTGTCAGAATAGGAATAGCATAGCCAGTTAAGGAACTCCCTGTTGCTTGCTTCCTAGATTCCTCAGGCCAGCCCCTCCCTAACAGTGAGCTTTGTAGTGCAGGGAACCACCCTGGCTCACAGATAGGGATCTGATCCCCATTGCATTGGGGTTTTGTTCCAGGTCTTCAGCTGTGTAGAGATTGTCCCAAGGTTGATCTCCCACAGGTGTTCCAGATCTTCAGTTCTTCAAATCTCTTCCTGGGGTCAGTGGTGATGGCTCAGAGGTGTTACAGATCTTCAGTTCTTCAAATCTCTTCCTGGGGTCAGTGGTGATGGCCCAGAGGTGTTCCAGATGTTCAGTTCTTCACATCTCTTTCTGGGGTCAGTGGTGATGGCCCAGAGGTGTTCCAGATCTTCAGTTCTTCAAATCTCTTTCTGGAGTCAGTGGTGACAGCCCAGAGGCTCTTCAGTTCATCACAGGTGCTTGGAAATGCAAGTGCTCTGTTCTTTCCTTTAGCCCATTGTGATGGTCCTGTAGTCTTCTGTGGAATACAAATATGTTGTTCGTATCCCTGGGTTTTGTCAATACCCAGTGATGAAATTCTTTGCTCTACATCTGCTCTACAAGCTGGCCAACAGAAAGCATGTGCACAGAGTTTCCTTGGTTTGCATTTTTCTGCAACACATCATCCCTGGTACCCAACAGATCCATTTGAACTCTGGGCTGAAAATTGTACATATTTATAGTCATAGAAATGTTGCAATAGTGCTCAGTACAGTTCATAGCAATAGCAATTTTAGTAGTTACAGTCATAGCAGTAATCACAAGTAGTTTTATAGTAATACTAGAGTGGTTAGAAGTGAACGATTTTGTTGTTCACCCCTTTCCCTGTTCTGAATTATGTCATTTAGTTGCTCAATAAACTGGTCCTTTTTGTGAGTTGTGCCTCCTTCTCTCCATGTTGGTGAAACTTCCATTGTGTAGCCAGATAGTCAAAGAACCATCTTACCTTCAAGTTCAGGCTTCGAGATTGCACCCCCACCCCCGTCTTTGGTGACACACTTCACCTGGCGTAGCTAGCTGGATACTTTAATCGGAGTCCAAAGCAGGAAACAATACAGCAGAAATGGAACCCAGAAGGCCAGGAGCTGTGGAAGGAGGAGCTGGAGAATGGGCATGACTGAATCCAATCACCATACCTTACTACTCTGGAGCACACTAGTTGCCATGCTTCTCAGGAGATCCCACATATGGATCCACTATCAATTTTGGAAAGTTCAGAAGCAATATGCAATCCATGTTCCAACTCTATGAAATTCCCGAGTGACAGCAAGTAGAAAGTTTGATTGGGCAACTCACCAGTGTGACCCACAATGAAGTTAGTGCTTGACCAGAACATGAAAAGGCACATGTGGAACACATTTATAACAGACTCCTCAGAATGTTCGATATCTGCACACTCTCAGACCTGAAGATGAAATTCTTCTCCAGGGTGCAGGGGTTCACGAAACCATACAGAAATATTTTCTCAGCTTGCAGGAGGCTCTCAAGGCAATTGTAAGGTTGGATCTCCATGATCCGTCACTGAAGGGATAGCTCAGTTGTTCAATACGCTGATGATACAGTCATCTACCGGTCCATATCTACCCTCCAGGACCTGGGCCGTCTCCTCCAAGGGGACCTAAATACATTTGAGGCCTGGCTTACATCAAACAGAATGGTCCTCAATGCAGCAAAAACAAAAGCCTTGCTGTTTGGCCCTAGATCCCTCGGCCAGGACAGGACCAATTCTTTACAACTAACTTCCCTTGCTGGAAAGAGTATAGACATTGTAGACAACATAAAATACCTTGGGCTAACTATTGACCAAGGTCTCACCTTTAAGTCCCACGTAGATCAGGTAACTAGGTCTATCCGTGGCAAACTTGGCACCTTGTACCAGCTAAAAAAACAACTTATCCTGGAGGCAAGGTGAGCAATTGCCTCCAGTGCCCTCCTTCCTACATTAACGTATGCTGCTCCTGTAATTCAGGGTATGTCAAAGCATGAGGTTGATAGGCTTCATGTCCTGTACAACAAGGTGGCGAGGTTTGTGACACTGAATCACCCCAGAAGCCACCCCTGCAACTCGCTGGCCCAGCTTCAATGGTCTTCCTTTGAGGCTCATCTTCTGTACCCCCTGCTCTGCCTTGCTTACAAACTACAGCACCTGGCTGCCCCATGTAGTCTTACAAGAATAATCATTCCTAAGTCTAACCCTTGTATACTCAGGACCACCGATCGTTCCCTACTAGCAATCCACAGAGTCAAGACTAACATGAGAGGCAAATCCTTCACTCACACTGCCCCTAAGCTGTGGAACACTCTCCCACCTTTAGTACAGGAAGTCCCATCGCTGTTAAACTTTCGCACAAGGCTTAAGTCCCACCTGCTTGGGGCAAGCTTGTGCCATTGTCAGAGTATTGGATAGTCACCCCCAGTCCCACATCCTATACCAATCCCTCTCCTTTTCTAGCTCAAAATGACTCTAAAAGCATGCCTCAACTCCCTCAATTGTTGCACTTATGTTCAATATATTGAAATATTGCCTTTATTGTAACCTTGAATTCCATGTCTACTTTCTCTGCATCCTGTACTACTGACTGTATTGTACTGTTTCTGTCTCCCGGGTCACCCCTGAAAAAGGGACCTTCGGGGTTCAGTGGGCCTACCCGGTCATCAAAATTCAATAAATAAATAATATCTCAGTGACCCTGATGACCTGTTAAAGGCCAATTTATAGATGGAGTGAGGAGCGACACTGTCTGTAGAGAATTAAGATTGTTGTCTGAAAAAAAACCCTAAAATGCAATTCTTGAACTTTAAGGAGGAAACATTTGAACTTCTGGGATCAGAATGCCCATGTGACAGACCAAGTCTCCATTAGGGTTGTGGGATGGTAACAAAGACATGCTGGAGGGGACATCCGGTCTGCTGCCAGACTTCAGTTATGAGTAACTGAACTGGGTGGATGCCAAAAGAGGACCAGAGATGGGAAATCCAAGGAAGATTGGAAGGATCCCGCATTCATCAAGATGGGAGAGAAGGAAATATAGGTGATGGTGCACAAAAGAGATCCAATCATGAACCAAATCGAGAGTCACAGAGACTGAGCTGTCGGCATGCATGTGACAGGACAGGAAAGAGAACTCCAGAATAGCAAGGAAGACTTGAGATGGGAGGTGACAGATCAGTTGTCCAGAGGACCCAGATGCTGCCTGACAAGGCCCCCAATAACCAGAAGCACTGACAGAAAGCCATCAGATCAGTTTGACTTGAATGGGAACCCCATATGTTGAAGGTGCAGAATCAGTGCTCATATCAAAAGGAGGTGCACTCAGGATATAAACACACCAGCTGTGGCTTTAAATGGGGAGCCCCCAGAGTGGTGGTCCAAACCTTAGGACAGTAAAACAATAGGTCCACCAAGAGACCTGACTCGAGCTGGTTTCTTTATTGCCGACCACAACCATCAAGATGAATGGAATTGAAATGGAAGCCCTACTTGACACTGGCTCGCATGTGACGATACTAAAAGGCAGATCCTTATTTGAACATTGGACAAGGGTTCAACTGGCACAATCCCCTAGGAAGTGGATGACTCTCATTGCTGGCAACGGCCTGAACATTCTTATCATAGGCTGCATGGAAGCAGATATTAAGCTGGGTAAAAAAGGAAGATCAGAATCAGGGGATCTTGATCAGCAATCTCTATGACAATAACTTATCACCCATAATCTTGGAATGAACCTGCTCCAGCACTGGCAAGAGGACCTGATAAAAGGCCTCAGGGAACAGACCAGTCCACTCCCATTGAAAGAGAAACAAGCCTCATAAAGGACAATCAAGATTCTTCAGTGACATCCGTGCTTTGCAATGTAAAGGGAGAAATTGGAAATGTCCGAGTGATGGACGAGATGCCAGTTCAGTTGAAACCTGGGACAAAGATGATTCTGATGTGCAAGGCCAATGCGGGACTTAAAGGCAAGGACTACACAGCCCTGGTGGAACCAGAGTGCATCAGAGAGGAAGATCCAGTGATGCTGACTCACAGCCTGGTCACAGTGAAGGATGGCAAAGTCCCTATTCATCTCCTCAACTATGGCCAGGGCCCCTGGTGTTCTGCGGCAGAATTTTCTGATTTCTGCGGCAGCATTTTCTGATTTCTGTGGCATGATTTATTAATTTCTCTGGCAGAATTCAGTCCTGTCATTGGCTAAATATGATGTGATGCCATCGATAACATCATATGCTGAGCATAGAGGAGGGGCTTCAGGATAAACGAGGTGGGAAAGAAAGCCTGACACTATGAAAAAAACAGTATATTTATATGAAAATTCATCAAAAACAATGAATTCTGCGGTACTATATATATTCTGTGGCATGATGCAAATTCTGCTGCAAATTCCGCAACCACAGAAATGCAGAATTCCAGGGGCCTTGACTATGGCACACAGCTGATGATGGTGTACAAGTGACAAACAGTTGGATGGCTGGTGAAAATCTATTGGGATGTTTTAACCCCAGAGAATGATGGCAATTTGAACTCTGGGCTGAAAATTGTACATATTTATAGTCACAGAAATGTTGCAATAGTGCTCTGTACAGTTTATAGTAATAGCAATTTCAGTAGTTACAGTGATAGCAATAATCTTAAGTAGTTTTATAATGATACTAAAGTGGTTAGAAGTGAACAATTTTTATTTATTTATTTAAAATTGGTGACTGGGAAAGGCACACTGAGCCGAGGCTCGTATCCAGGTGTGACCCGAGTACAAGGTGTATACACTGTTAGAAAGCAGAGAAGTATAAACAATATCTTGTTCCAGACGTATAGTACAGAAAAAGGACATGTCATAGTAGTAAGCAGTAAAGTAACAATTTTGCTGGAACAGACGATTAGAAGAACATCGGGACATTTCATTTCTAACAGATTTTGTTGTTCGCCCCTTTTCCTCTTCTGAGTTCTGTGGTTCAGTTGCTTAATAAACTGGTCCTTTTCATGAGTTGGGCCTCCTCCTCTCCATTTTGGTGAAACTTCCATCATGTAGCCAAATAGTCAAAGAACTGCTTTACCCTCAAGTTTGGGTTCTGAGACCTCACACCCCCATCTTTGGCAGCACACTTCAAATCTACCCTCCCTTGACTGGCCTCCGAGTGACCTGCATCTGTTTTTGAACCCTGGTTATCAGTGTGACACGAGGTGAGTTGCCCAGTGATTCAGTCCTCCGTGGCACTGGGCCAGCCCGGTTTTCCTTTTTTGATAAATATTTTTGAGAGTATGATGTTGGACATTTCACGTCACTTTGTTTGCCCTGCTTGTTTTGCATATTGTAATATAGCACTCAGCAGTAAGATGCACTGTTAATTTAAATTTTATATCTATGACAGTAAGTGCACCCTTCACTCAAGTGACATCTTGCCTTGAGAAAGTGCCTGTGAGTTGGCTTGTATGCATTCAGCAATGTGAGGGACTGTCTCCCATTCTGTATACTGCCTGGATTCACTTTATTAAATGAAAGTGTGCCTTTTGTATCCTGCAACCTACAGTAGACATGGTACTGTACTGTCTGTTTTCCAATGACCACACAGCTGAGCTCCATTGAACTGTGAGTGTGCCATTTTTATATTTGCTTGCATGCATGTGCAAGAAACATAGTGCCATCATCTGAGTTTTCGTAGGTGTGGCACCTGTCTTCCAATGCAGTCAGTGTGTTTGCAGGCGCGGCAACAGTTCGCCAGTGAATGCTGCAGCTGTCTATGACAGCAGTTGAAAATGCAGTGCCGTACAGTTGAAAGGCAGAGCTCCGCTTCAGTGAGCAGTGAGAAGCTACTGCCTGTGCATGCGTTCCCCCCCCACACACAAATGCACACACTCTTATTGCATGCTAATGCGCTCCCCAAACACACTGTCGGCTCCAATGTCCCCCCCAACAGACAACCGGGTGCCACACTGGGAGCCCACCCCAGTGTGGCAACAGTCCGTGTGGCCGACGGGATTGCTCAATCCCCATCGGCTCCATTGCCCCCACCCCAAACAGCCTTCCAGCTGCCACGCTGGCAGCCCACCCCAGGGTGGCACAAGTCCCACGTCATCCAAGAAAAAAAAAAGAAACCTGAAAGAGAAAACCTTCCCTCACTGACTGTCCTAACCCCCACTCCCCGAGCCCACCCTCTGCACACCCTGCCTCCCCACACCCCCCTCACCCCATACTCACCTCCGGAGTCCGGCGCGATGATCTTCGGTGGACCAGGAACATGTCTGCACTCTCCAACATCGACCGCGAACTGAGGAAATGCTGTTAAGCTGTATAATGTAATAAATAGGGTTTTTCAACTTTGATGCATATCTCAGGCATTTTTGGGAATTTTTTCACTAACTTTTTCAACATGGGGTTTTTGGGACCCACCTCATGAATTCTGTCACTGTCATTTTGTTAATCGGCCCTGAAAGGTGATTTTGTGGTCACTGTATGGAACCACCGTTTGGGACCAATTTATGAAATGACAGTGTCACAGTTCATGAGGTAGGCCCCCAAAAACCCTATGTTGAAAATTTGGTAAAAAAATTCCCTAAAATGACTGTTTTACGAGCATGCGTTGCGCTGTCCCTATGCAGACTCGTAAGTTCGTGAATTTTCAATATTTTCACTCCAGATTTTCAACATTGCCATTTTACCACACCTCCTTATGAGCAGTACAGCTGTCATTTTTCACATTTTGCCCAAAATTTGTTTCGACGCATGTAGCACACAATGGCACAGTCAGTGTGTGAAATCAATGTTTGGACAGATTAAGAAAATCACAGTGACACTGTTCATGAGCAGAAGTGTTAAAATGGTATGTTAAAATTTTGTAGTAAAATTCTCAAATGACTGTTTTACTTAGCATGTTGGCGCTAACTCCTATGCACACTTGTGTTGTGAATTTTCACTATTTTCACTCCAGATTTTCAACATTGCCATTTTTACCACATCTCCTTATGAGCAGTACAGCTGTCATTTTTCCATCATGCCCAAAACGTGTTTCTGTGCATGTAGCGCACAATGGTGCAGTCGGTGTGCTAAATCAATGTTCTGGACAGATTAAGAAAATCACAGTGACACTGTTCATAAGCAGAGGTGTTAGAATGGCTATGTTAAAAATTTGGTGAAAAAAGTCCATAAAATTACTGTGTTACGAGCGAACATTGCGCAGTTTCTACACACCCTCGTAAGTTCATGGATTTCTAATATTTTCAGTCCAGATTTTCACCACTGGCATTTTTCCACACTTCCTTATGAACAGTACAGCTGTCATTTTTCACACCATGGCCGAAATGTGTTTTCGCACTTCCAGCGCAGAAATGTGTGGTCGCTGTGGGAAATCACTGTTCGGGACAGATTAAGAAAATCACAGTGACACTGTTCATGAGCGGAGGTTCCAAAATGCCTGTGTTGACAATCTGCTGTAAAAAATCCCCAAACTAATTGCATTATGGGTGTACATTGCGCAGTTTCTACACACGCTCGTGACTTCACCAGTTTTTTATATTTTCACTGCAGATTTTCAACATTGCCATTTTTTCCACCTCCCCATGAACAGTACAGCTGTCATTTTTCACATCCTGTTCGAAATGTGTTTTCGCACCTGTGGTGCCAAATGGTGTAGTCGCTCTGCAAAATCAGCTTTCAGCTAACAAACTGATATTGCCACTGTTCATAAGGTGGGGGTCACAAAAAAACCATGTTGAAAATTTGGAGTGAAAATGCCAATGAACGCCTGAGACATCAGGGTTTCCGACCATAACGCCCCACCCTGTAGAGACTGACAGGCATCAGGGGTGTGACTTGGGATTCTCATCTGTAATGCTCATACTATTCCACACCCTGCAGCCAGTGAGAGGCATCGAGGTGTACCTTGGACTCTTTGGCCCAAAAGTTCACCCCATTCTCCTATACTGCACCCATCTCACCGTATTTCCTTGATGGAATGGGGTGAGCATAAGGGCCAAAGACCCCAAGGCACATCGTGACACTTGTCAGTGTCTGCAGGGTAGGGTGTGGTGAAATGGTGTGGACATTATGCCTGATGACCCAAAGGCACACCCCAATGCCTGTCAGTCTCTGCAGGGTGGTGGTGGGGTTGGCTTCAGTTCAATACTTCACTGCCATTCCTATTATGCAGCTCTCTAACTCCTACACTACCAATGCCAATGCCAGCAAGCAAACATTCGGCATTGACAAATGCTTGTTGCTTTTGCTCCTGTCTTCAGCCTTCTCGGCCACCTACTTTAGGTATTGACATTGTGTTTAATTTTGTGTGCTTGGTGGACTGGATTACTTACCTGTAGAATGTCTACAGTCTACAAGGGATCACCTCTGGGCAGTTGCCAGGGCCACTGGCAAACAACTGGACATCCAAAATTACAAACAAGCACGAAATGCCTGCACAAAAGCCATACGGCTAATGAAATCCACCTATTACAAAGATGATCTCACCAATACATGGGGAAATGGTCATGCTTTCTGGGACAATATCAAGGATGTCACAGGGAAGCAGCCAAAAAACCTCTCCGGCCATGTTAATGGTTGATGGATCCTCAACCCTTGACCCCAAGGTGATCGCAAACATCTTTAACACAGCTTTTTCAGACCTTAGTGCTGTCCTACCCCATGACTTTTTTGAAAACAGGGTCTACTCCCCAAATACCTCAGCCGCTCAGTCTAACCATCCCCTCTTCTACTTCAGGAAGGTAAGGCTGAATGAAGCTCGCCGCTATATTACTGCAGCTATCTCTAAATCTAGGTCTAGTAGCGACACCCTGGACCTTAAGCTTCTGTTGCTCACCCTCGATGAGGTAATTCATCCATTAACAAAAATCCTAAACCTCTCTCTCAGCTGTGGAAAATTCCCAGACCTATGGAAAACAGCCACCGTGACACCCGTCCATAAAAGTGGGGACAAGATGATTCACTCAAATTATCGCCCTATCTCCATACTGCCCCCACTCTCTAAGGCACTTGAGCGCATCGTGGCTGATCAACTTACCGACCACTTGGATAAATACAATATACCTTGTCCACAACAACACGGCTTCCAGAAAGGTCACAGCACCACCACAGCCCTTCTTGAGTTCACTGGAGCTTTGCACAAATCCCTTGACAACGGCCTTCTCACAGGGGCCGTTTTCGACGACCTCTCCAAGGCCTTCGATACAGTACACCATGGACTACTAATACACCAACTACTGAATGCCGGGCTATCACCTGACTCTTCTCTCTGGTTTAAAAGCTGCTTAGAAAACTGGTCACAGAGAGTAAAATTACGGACCCTCTTTCTAACACCCTGCCTGTTCGCTTGGATGTCCCACAGGGATCCATACTGGGACCCCTCCTTTTTAGCCTTTTCTTAAACTCCCTCCCTTACCACTGCTCTGAGCAGATCATACTATATGCCAATGATGCTGTTGTATTCTCCACTCACAAAGATCCTGCAACTCTTCAACACAACCTTCAACTTGGTTTCAGTTCTGTAGAGTTATGGTTTCTTAATCATAAACTGGTCCTCAATGACAAGAAAACAAAATCTATGCTCTTCTGCAGCTCTCATAACCCACACAAGCTACACCACTTGGCTATCTCCACCACCCAGGGCAACACTCTAGATCAGGTGGTGTCCTTCAAATACTTAGGGATTCAGCTTGACCCTAATCTCTCCTATGGACTTCATGTAGATAATGTAGCTAGAGCTGCTAATACACGGCTTGGTCTCCTCTACAAACACAGACCACACCTCACACCAGAAGCTTTGAAGGTTGCAGTCCTGAGCTCTGTGATCTCTGTAATAGACTATGGTCTCATCATTTATGGCTCGGCCACAATCACAACCCTTAGATGCCTCTCAACTGCCTTAAATAAAGCATGTCGGCTCATCACTGGTGCTCACCGTCTCACCCACACATGTGACCTGTACACTCAGACCGGCTGGCTCCAACTATCAAACCACATAAAGTTTCTCACCTACTCCACGGTCAGAAAAATCTACCTTGGCCTTGCACCTTCTGGGGTCTCAACTCTGTTACAACACCGAAATTAACAAACGGCGCCATAGGAGATCCACGCTACAGCTACTGAAAGTCCCCCCACTGTCACACTTCACAGGGACAACGCTGTTTTGCTTATTGAGCACCACTCTGGTTCAATGGCCTCAGCCCAACCATCTCCTCTGCCACAACTATTGGTATGTTTAAAACTAGGCTCTGGGACTATCTCACTACCAACAACTCCTGTGACTGCCCAACTTAACCTTGTTTCTCCACTTCCCTTTCTGCTCTAGTTGTCCCTCCTCCTCCCCTCCTCACTGGATTCTACCCTCACATCTTGGTATACCCAATGCTGCACTTTTCACCCTCTTGCCACCCTTCCTACATTCCTTCTCCCCCCCACCCTCTTCCCTCTCCCTATGACTCTGGCGCTTCTTATCTGTTGTCTATTTTCTCTGACAAATGCCGCTGGCTGCCTTGTTACAATGCTACCCTTGAACTGTATTAATCTGTACTCTGTTTGCAATGTCCACATTGTTGTAATGCCTGTCTTGATGTTCCCCATAATTTGTATTTCTCTGACGTGGAACCTTTGTAAAAGAACCATGGCTCAAAGGTATCTGTAATCCTAGACTTGATAAATAAAAAAAATAAATAAAGTTCTGCTGACTGGCAGTTTAAGCAGCAAAGACACTCCCCCACAGAATTCCTTCAACTCTCTAATCAACTTCCTCTTTTTAGAGAGGGAGAGGTAAGTCCATTATTACATACTGAAATGACTAACAATACTCAGTCCAACAGGTCTGTTGCTACCTGCATTAAACAATCCCAAAGAACCAGCACACACACCCCACATACAACATAGCACATTTAAACTTTCCACTGCCAAAATTGGCCATATTTACTTTTAGCTCCATGTGAGGAGTGGGTCCTTTTAGCTTCAGACTGGAATTCCAGTGTGAGCAAGGTAAATCACCAATGTCAAGGTGGGACCCTTGATTTGGTCCCTAACTTTCCAATGCCTCAATGGCTAATGTGTCTAATTGGCTTCTTTTATACACTGTGCTCCCATCACATATTTTACACAGGTGTTTAAAGGGAGCATGCTAAGAAGGAGCACCACAAACTCCTAAAACTCAAACAAATCCAAAATTAGCACGCTCAAACCTTTTATGTTGCTTCACACACTAGAATTTAAAGAAGCCAATTAGACACATTAGCCATTGGAAAGTTAGGGACTAAATCAAGGGTCCCACCTTGATGTTGGTGATTTAGCTTACTCAGATTGGAATTCCAGTCTGAATCTAAGAAGACCTACTCCTCACATGGAGCTTTAAGTAAATATAGCTAATTTTGGCAGTGGAAAGTTTAAATGTGCTATGTTGTGTGTGGGAGGTGGGGGTGTGCACTGGTTCTTTTGGATTGTTTGTTGTATGCCACAACCCAGCGGCACCCCTTAGAAAAAATGTAAATTCTAGTGTGTGAAGCAACATAAAAGGTTTGAGCATGCTAATTTTGGATTTGGTACCTGCATTACCAGGGAAGAACCGTATTGGACATTAACACTGCATTTACACAAATAGAGCAAATAGCTGTAAAAGCCAGAAGGCTATATTGGCAGTAGATCACACTGTCAGCTTATCTGAGTGTGGGACTTATCCCATGTGATTGAGGTTGATCAAACAGCTATCTTTTGGAAATGACAGAGATGACTTTTCAGCAGAGTTGCAAGATCCAAACTTCAGTACAAAATCTAGAACTGATTTTGGCATGGGAGGTCACTAGGGTCACTGAGCTGAAGCAACGCCAGAGAGATCCAGAAGATCAATTTAAACCAGTTTCACAAGAGACAATGGGCATCAGAAAGGTAGTAAAACAAATCCAGGCTAAACAGGATAACATGGAAAACAGGCAAAGAAGAAAGAACATATGGATCTGTGGCATGAGCAAGGAATGGGGCAGAAAATAAAATCTTCTAAAAGTGTTAAAAGAGCTTTTTCAGAACTTTTGGAAAAGACACATAAAAACCAGAAATTGACAGGGCCCACCATATAGGCCAAAGGCCATCAGATGACAGCAATAAATCAAGGCCTGTAATTGTTAAGTTCTGGTTGTCAAAGGACAAGGATATGGGCCTCTATTCATGAAGCATATACACCCATATGTGCTGTGCATAGGGTTCCTTCCTACCCTCTGTTATGCAGTGGAGGTGGTTCAGAACCCCCACACATTCACGATGGGGTGTCCATGCCACATCCAAACCCTCCCCCCTTACAGGTGGCTGCCTATGAGCATTGCCCAGCGGGGAGGGTGGCTAGGGTGGGGCATGGCTGTGCACCATGCAAGAACCAAATGTTGCATGTTTGGGGTAATGGTGGAGTGGGTTCTGGCTATGCTAGCAGGGACCCTTCCATAGCAACTTATGTGCCCCCTTTCATTGGCCAAATGAGGTAGTGGATATTGCTCCTTCCCCCCACACTGCTACCCCCAGCCCTCAGAGCACACTGGGAGGGCAGAGATACGACCGTGCACACAGGCTGCACAGCCCATCACTTTAAGGCTTATGCCAGTTCTGTGAGGACTGACCGTATCCCACAATTCCCTGCACCACATGGAACTTATTTACATAAGTGATATGCAGGTAGTAAATAATAGCTGGTTGTCTATTGCTGATGACTCGAAGCTTGGGGGTCTGGTGAATAACTTGTCAGAATTTAATTCCTTGAACTCTGATCTAAAGTCGATTGAAAAATGGGCTATTGACAACTTGATGGAGTTTAATGTGGACAAGTGTGTGTCCTGCATTTTGGACTCCAAAACCCCTAAAATGAATATTTCATTTACAACTCATTATTGAAATCATCTTGTGTGGTAAGGGACTTGGGTATTCTAGTCAATACCAAACTATCATCAAATAAGCACTGTACAAAAGTGTCCAATTCTGCTAATGGTCTATTAAGACAAATCCAACAATCTTTTGTAAATAAATCTGAACAGTGTATGATGGCCCTTTATAGATCATGTGTTCAACCTCTTATTGATTATGGGTCCCCCTTCTGGAACCCATATCTAAAGACAGATATTGATCGTTTAGAAAGAGTTCAAATACGTGCAACAAGAATGATTCCTAGATTAGCTAAATTACCTTATAAATCCAGATTATCTTGTACTGGTTTACACTCTCTTCAGAAAAGAAGGGCTAGGGGGGGATCTATTGTTAATATATAAGCTTCTTAAAAACCTTGATTTGTTGAACAAATGCAGATTATCTCATGATACTCGACTTATTGTCCCAAGATGCTACACTAAACAACTCATGGTACCTAAGGCAAAAACTAATCTAAGATTAAATTTCTTTTCATTAAGGGCACCAAAATTATGGAACAGACTCCCACAGGAACTGGTGGATTCAGTTAATATTGAGTCATTTAAAAAGAGAGTAGATAAATGGTTAACCATGAAATAGATAATTCAAAATGTTCCCACTGTATGTGGGGAGAAAATCTAGGTGGGCCTCGGCCTTCTTTTTTCTCAAATTAACTAAGTAAACCAAGTAAACAGGGACCCACCCTTACGGTGCTTGGGCTATCTTATTGGATGGCCATGGCCAGTCACCAAGCTGCCCCTGCCATGCCCCTGAGCTGCTAAATGGACAGGGGAAGAACTGACAACATGCAACATGGGTATGGGAATAAAGCCCTCTGTGCACTTCACTGCTGGTGTTTAGTACCTTGGCACAGGTTCACTCCTTTGTCACATACCTGTGCTGTGTTCATGAAAAGAGCCCATGGTGCAGAATGCTTTTATTTCCAACAGGAACTTTCAGTTTAGGAAGCGAGACATTTCAGCCAAGCAAGACGTTTCACAAGAACTGTGGCTAAAAAGGAAATAATTTTACCATTGCAACAAATCCTGTGGAAGGACAAAATAAAATCTACTGTGATGTTCCCTGCAAGATTAAAAGTGATTTTGAACAACCAGTTGCTTTTCTATACCACTCCAGAAGATGCCGAGGAAGGCTTAAAGAGCTAGTATACTGCCTAAAACTAATATTAGTTTTTAAAGGCAACCAACCATTATCTTTCATATCACAGGTACTTATTCTTTTCCCTTTGGTTAATTAGAAGATTGTTTACCTTATGTTAGTAGGTGTGATGTGTGGATAGCACCCTGCCTGGCAGCTGACATGTATCTCTATTCCCCCCACTACATCATCAACTTTGTGACCTCACTGACTGTGACATCACTGCTGCTTAAGAACAGTCACTCAGTAGCTGCCAGGTCATTTGCTTGTGATGTCACTGTCAGTGAGATCACAATGCTGATGATGTAGTGTGTGTGGGGGGAGGGAGGATAGAGCTAGATATGTCAGCTGTCTGGCTGAGAGTTGTTTCACATATCCAGCACAATATTATCACATAGAAGACACTCTAATGAGCAAAAGTAAGAAGAAAAAATACTTCGGCAATAAAAAGTTACTACTGGCTACTTCTTAAAATTTGTATTGTTTTGCTGTCTACCTGTTTCGATTCCACTAGCTCTTTATAAAAAAGACTGACACATTTGTTTGTTTGACCAAAGTAAATAACATACAAAAGGAATGTAATAGAAGTTAGGCTTCATTAAGAACATACAAACTGCAGATATAGGCTGTAGTTGATCTTATGTCTAATGGTTATGCTGTTTAAATTTGAACATACACGAGGGGAAGGAGGAGGCTGGGGGTAGAGGGCATATGCTCAACTCAGGCAGTTCAAGTTTCAAGAGGGGCCATGGATGGTGATCCTTGAGGCCATTTTGGGGTATTATCACGGTTGCATCTATAGTTTCATGTGTTGGTCAGGACTCAAGTGGTTAAATTTTCAGAGAGGCACAAGTATGAGATATCATTACTTCTGGCCAAATTGTAGGAGGAAGTGCTCTGCAATGTCAAAATAAAATTTAAAGGAATATGAATAATTGTTTTAAGGCTGTGTCCTGGAATGTTAGCAGAATAAAAAAGATATCATATTGTAAGTTTTCTAAAGAAAAAGCAGGTGGACCTTGCCTTCCTCACCATGAAGCCCAGAAGCTTAGAAGAGATTGAGTGGAACATGTAGCCTATGTGCAAGGCACTAAAAATATAGAGGGTGGTGATACTGGTCAACAAAAAGCTGCCTTGTAGTGTCATAGACTCTCACACAGATATGGAAGACAGAATCATATTGATTAACATCAAGATATTGAATAACATCTGGATGGTATGATCAGTATATGCCCCATTTCAAGGGTTTAACAACTTCTTAGCTTTATTAAATGAAACATTAATCAGGTGGGACACTGAACATACCAAGATAAATGGAGACTTTAACTGGTTAATTCAAAACTGGATAAATTCAAAAAAAGCTTCAGGGTGGGACAACTGTAAAGCAAGATTACTCAGGAACTGTATTTCAATGAATAATCTGGTTGACATTTGGAAGGAAATCCACCCTGCAGATAACATATACATGCCCTATTCAAATGCATTCAAGGTGTCTGCAAGGCTGGGCTGCATATTTATAACTAAAGAAGCCCTAGTGAACAGTAATTTCCTTTCAATGGACATAGATGTGGGATATATTTTAGATCATAATCCAGTTTCATTTTCAACAATATTAAACACTAAAAAACTAACTTAAGCTAATACATGGAGATTTAACAGTAACTTTTTGAATAACCACTATTGCTGTGATGAAATTTCAGTAGCAATGGAAAATCTTTGGTTAGATTATGTAAAGGATTATAACACTAGATTGTCATGTGGGGCTGCTTTTAAAGCTACCCTAGGAGGAGTAATTATTTCTCAAACCTCTTGTCCAGGTCAAAAAAGAGAGGTTAAAAAACTAAACATCAGGAATTGGAAGAAAACTTCAAAAAATTGAAAAAACCCATAGGAAAACTCAGGATGAAAACCTTAAAAAAGAACATGATCTTCTCAAGGAAACACTGCAAAAAATAGACACATTTATCTTAGCAGTTATTTTCTGAGAGCAAAAAAAGCATTGGTAACTTAAAGGAGAGGCCTCAGGTATTTATTTATCCAGGAGATTGAAGGCAGAGGAAAAGAAACAGGAAATAATAGCAATAGCAGACCAATCAGATAAAACATTAACAGAGCAATCCAAAATAGAACATTCACTTACACAGTTTTATAGTAACCTTTATGCATACCAAAATACATCATCACCAGAGGAATCCTACAATTTTTGTAAAACAGTTACAGTTGGTTCCTAGGTGATAGACATTGAGATAGGTATATTGGAAGCTGATATTACAGGACAACAGGTAACCAAGGCAATAGCTCAAATGGCAAAAGGGAAATCCCCAGAGAGGGACTGATACACAACAGAATTCTATTCAGGTTTCCAAAATAAATTATCCCCAGTTTTGGTGCAACTGTACAATGAAATGCAAACAAAAGGGGTCAGTAAACACAAAAAGTGTACACAAGGGAATGTGATGCTCACAAATGATACAAAGTCTTGCACACTAGGAAATTTGAGCACTCACCACCTCAGAAATTCAATGGAGGTTAACAGCTTGCATGTAGTTCTAAAAGTTGTTTATTGACATGAGGCCAGTAGTGTAAAAGAACGCCCCACAAAGATGAAATTCCAGGACTCGCCACCTCACAATATGCAGGATGCCAGAGTTGAAATGTTCAGTTATACAAGCATTTGTCAATGCCGAATGTTGCTTCCTGGCATTAGCAGTGGAAGTGCAGGAGTTAGACAGATGCAGTATAGGAATGGCAGTGAAGTATTGAACTGACGCCAACACCACTCCCACCCTGAAGAAATGAACAGGCATTGGGGTGTGCCTTTGGGTCATCGCCCATAGCGGTCATGACATTTCACCTTACCCTACCCTGCAGACACTTACAAGTGTTAAGGTGTGCTTTGGGGTGTTCAGCTTTATACTCACCTCATTCCATAAGGAAATATGCTGAAATGGGTGCAGTATAGGAGAATGGGGTGAACTCTGGGGCCAAAGGATCCAAGGTGCACCTCGATGCCTGTCACTGGCTGCAGGGTGGGGGTGGAATGGCATGAGCATTACTGTCAACAATCCCAGGTCACACCCCTGACGCCTGTCAGTCCCTACAGGGTAGGGCATTATGGTTGAAAACCCTAATTCCCTGGGCGTTTCTTGGTATTTTTACTCCATGTTTTCAACATGGGCTTTTTGTGACCCCACCTCATGAACAGTGACACTATCAGTTCATTAGCTGAAAGGTGATTCTGCACAGCAACTACACCATTTGGCACCACAGGTGCAAAAACACATTTTGAACAGGATGTGAAAAATGACAGCTGAACTGTTCATGAGGAGGTGTAAAAAAAATGGCAATGTTGAAAATCTGGAGTGAAAATATAAAAAAACTGGTGAAGTCACGAGCGTGTGTAGAAACTCTGCAACGCACACCCGTAATGTAATTAGTTTGGGGATTTTTTACTGCAGATTTTCAACATAGGCATTTTGGGACCTCCGCTCATGAACAGTGTCACTGTAATTTTCTTAATCTGTCCCAAACATTGATTTCCCACAGTGACCACGCTATTCTGTGCCGGAAGTGCAAAAAAACATTTCGGCCAGGGTGTGAAAAATGACAGCTGTACTGTTCATAAGGAAGTGTGGTAAAATGGCAATGTTGAAAATCTGGAGTGAAAATATTACAAATTTGTGAAGTTTCGAGGGTGTGTGGAAATTACTCAACACACTCTCATAGCACAGACATTTAATGGACTTTCATCACCAAATTTTCAACATAAGCATTTTAGGACCTGTGCTCATGAACAGTGTACTGTGATTTTCTTAATCTGTCCTGAATACTGATTTCCCACAGTGACCGCACTATTCTGCACCGGAAGTGTGAAAACACATTTTGGCTAGGACGTGAAAAATGACAGCTGTACTGTTCATAAGGAGGTGTGGAAAAATGCCAACATTGAAAATCTTGGGTGAAAATATTATGGATTCGTGAAGTTACGAGGGTGCGTGGAAACTGCACAACACACACTCGTAAAACAGTAATTTTTTTGGATTTTTTTTCACCAACTTTGCAACATAGGCTTTTTGACAACCCACCTCATGAACAGTAGCACTGTCATTTCATTAATCAGGCTCAAAAAGTGAATCCACGCAGTGACCGCGAAATCACCTTTCGGGACTGAATAATGCCATGTCAGTGGCTGAATTCATGAGGAAGGGTCCCAATAACCCCATGTTGAAACTTTGGTTGCAAAATTCTCCAAAATGCCTGAGATATGCACCAAAGATAAAAAAACCCTATCTGGCACTGAGGGCCATAAAATGAGGATAGTTAAATGATTTTATTAAAATATTTTGTGACTGCCTTACACAGCATCAATACTGTAAGATAGGGAAGTCAAGTTACTACATATACAGAATCACCGTGTACTCTTAATGTAAGTTTTGAGTTCAAGTTTCCAGTTTATGTGCAGGAAAACACCATTGAACACACTCATTTATAACTCATTAATAAGGAGGTCCCTCCTAATATAATAATAATAAGGTGATATAAGCCCTTATGTGATTTATTTTGACATCTGAAATCTCAAGATGTAGCCAATATGTGATTGTGTCAGATGTAGTATTACCAGGGGTTAACTCTTCTGCCTATGTTTCTAAGAAACAATTACTTAAAAGCATTGCATACTACAACAAATTTACATTTTTCACAATTCCAGTAGGGCAGTACCTGTATTGATCAATGCCCCATAGGACTTTTTCCAATTTGTAGTGGATCATTTTCAGTTTCCCATTGCAGAGGTAATAGTAAAAGAAATCCAGACTCCTGTTAACTTTTCCACCAGTTGACTACATATAGAACTATCTTTTGAGTATAACTTCTCTGCCAAGTCACTGGGTGGGAATTAAAAAAAAACATTCCTGAAGCCATAATGATCAGTACTGATTGGTCCAGCTGATCAACTGTCCACACTTTCTACATGTGAGAAACATGCAAGTGGAGTGCTGGACCACTTAGTAATTAAATGAGAACTGTAAACTCTGGCTTTGTCAGTTCAGAGTTGGGAGCTGCTGTACCTCTGGTAAAGAATGCAGCTTCCCCTCTATGCACACCTGTGTGTGTGTGTGTGTGTGTGTGTGTGTGAGAGAGAGAGCGAGAGAGAGAATGTGGGGGAAGGCAGTGGGAGATAACAGCTGCAGACTAATGTGTTTACAGAACACAGCTAACTGTAACGTGAGTTTCTTTGAGCATAAAGGCATCTCATTAACTGGTCCCACTGAAGCAATGTGTTTCTTGCACATGTTTGCAAGCAACACAAACATTATTTTATTGATCATAAAGCCACTCGAGTAATATCCCACCTGATGTGTCTCAGACTTCAGTCCTATTTCAAAGAATAAATTATATCAATCAATAGAGGATCAATACCCTGTTCCCTCATAATTGCCCATTAGATACCTCTACATGGTTCCATGTCATAACAGCGAAGATTCACTAGTGACTGACACATGAGCGAGTATTAATCACCAAAAACAAAAGTGGTGATCAGCACTATGCCGAATACAACATCGGCAACAATCCAAACAACAAATGACCTACACTTTATGTGGGGGGCTCTGCCCCCGCACCCCCAAACTAAAGATTCTCAACTCCAGGGTGGGTAGACACTGGGGGAAGGAAGAAAACACTTGAGGGGTGACCATTGCAGGAGGGACGACCTGCGGGTGGGGGAACAAATTGGAAGGAACAGGAGCTATGTAAAAAAAAAAAAGTACCTTGCAACACCAAACACCAAAATCAGTACATGCCAGCATGCAGTCTAGAACCCGGGACCATGCAAACCATGGACAGTGACCGTAACCGTCACACCAGGCAGCCAGCTTGGCAGCAGCCCGCTCACACCCACTACCTAACCTCCTCCTCTCAGCACTCGCTAATTCCCTCAACACTTGCTATTCTGATCTCCCGACCTCACCATCCATGTACCTTGCTATCCTTCAATACTCGCTCACACTGCAGGCATGCAAACGGAGTCACTCATTTTGAGTCACTCAGTTTGCTTCACCCATATCACTTGATACCCCTCTGATCAGAGAGTCAAATGCAGATGAAAAGTCCACAAAAACAGCCTATAGTTTTTGTTTCCCAATAAACATCTATTTCTTAATTAGATGCCACAGAACAAAACAGTTATATATGGTAGAGTATCCATTCCAGAAACCTGCTTGAGATTCACATAACCCTCCTGTCTGTCCAATTTGTTGATTCAGTCTTTACCTTGGAATAGCTCTTCAAATTAATATCTAAGAGACGTATTGGTCTATACATAGCAGGACTGGCCTTGAACAATAGATTAGGAAACATTAGCCATAAAATAATTAATCAAGAACAAATTGGATTCATATCAGGGTCCACAATTAAAAACGGTATTCACAAAATACAACTTATAACTGAAATTTGGAAACAAAAGCCAAAGGCAGTACATAGAAACACAGAAACCTAGAATTTGATGGCAGATAAGGATTGCTTGGCCCATTCAGTCTGCTCAATTCTCCCTACCTACACTATTACCACACAACATGCCCGATCTACAGCTCTTAGTCCTCCTCTCTTCCTTTCCACTGTGATTCCCTTGTGCTTATCCCGTGCATTCTTGAACCACACCACTGTCCCCCCCCCCACATCTCCTGGAAGGCTGTTCAGGAATCCACCACTTTTACTGTGAAGAAGCACTTTCTCATATCTCTCCTGAATCTACCCCCCATCCAGCTTCATAGCATGTCCACCTGGTCTTGAGTACCTTTTCCTCCGAAAAATACTTCCCTTCTGTACCTTATTTATCCCATGTGAGGTATTTAAAGGTCTCTATCATATCCCCACTCTCCTTCCTCTTTTCCAGGGTGTATATATTGAAGTCCTTTAGTCTCTCCTAAGAGGGCTTTTGATGCAGACCTTGCACCACTTTATTTGTCCTCCTCTGGACCACCTCTACTCTGTCTATGTCATTCTGGAGATGTGGCCTCCAGAACTAGGCACAGTACTACAGGTGGTGTCTTACCAGTGATCTATACAGAGGCAACATCACCTACCTCTTTTTGCTAGTGATACCCCTCCTATATACCTTAGTATCCAACTAGCCCTCCTTCCTGCCTCATTGCACTGCCTGGCCACCTTTAGGTCATCCAATATGATTACCCCCAGGTTTCTTTCCTGCTTGGTGGTCATCAATCCCACATTTCATCCATTTTATACTCTGCCCCTGGGTTTCTGTGCCCTAAGTGCATTATTTTTCACTTTGTTGCATTGAATCCTAGCTGCCATACTCTTGACCACTCCTACAGTTTTCTCAGGTCTCTGCTCATCCTTTCCACCCCCCCCCGGAGTGCCCACCCTATTGCAGACTTTGGTGTCATCTGCAAAGAGGCAGATCTTCTCTTCCAGCTCCACAGTGATGTCACTTACAAAGACATTAAAGAGGACCAGTCCCAGCACTGATTCCTGAGGTACCCCACTGGTCAGCCTTCCCTCCTTGCAGTGAACTCTGTTTACCACTACCTTTTGTCACCTATCATCTAACCAATTTCTTATTCAGTTTAACACCTTTGGACCCACCCCTAAGTTACCCAGCTTGCTTACTAATCTCCTATACTAAAGAACATACTAAGGAGACTAAGGAGCAAGGAGGCGTTGCTGCTCATGGGAGTTCCTCTATGTTTACACAGAATAATATTTTAGTTGTCACCCAGAAAGAATATAATTGTCCAGATGTTTTTTGAATTTATCCTTAGTTTTGCAGATAACCACCTCCAAGGGCAGTCTGTTCCAAGGGTTCACCACCCTGATGGTATAAAAATATTTTCATTTTTGAGTATTGAATTGTTTCCCTATGATTTGTAAGGGGTGCCTCCTGGTATCCCTTGAGTTGATTCTGAACTTCAGTCCTAGTTCAGACATAAGATAGGGATCATTTACAATGTCAAAAAGTAGGAGCAAATCTCCCCTTATCCTTCTTGTTTCTAGCGGCATAAGATTTAATATTTCCAGCCTGTCCTCATGATTTAGACTGGATCCCAGAGATATGTTTTGTGTATCTCCACTGTATTTTTTCAGAATTACAATTAGATTTTTATAAGGTCACCATAATTGTTTATTTATTTATTCAGTCTTCGGAAACAACCTTTGAGCTAGAAGCTCATTTACAAAGGTTCCATGTCAAATAACATAGACTTAACAATGTGCAACAAGTAAACAAGTAGTAAGATGTACAGCAGGGAAACTAATTTACACAGTCATTACACCTTACATAATCAACGGTTTGTTACTTGAACAGCAGTGAGCAACATCTAGAGAAGGACTCAAGATACTGTGTGGCACCCAGAAAGTTAGGGATTGTCACCAGTGTATAGCCTTAAAGTATGGTACTTGAGGTGGAGCAGGGTTGATATAATTGTTGGCGCAACTGGGGGGGATGAGGGGGTGAGTCTAGTGCAGGCAAGGACTTGTTGTGTTAGGAGAGGGAGAAGGATAATTAATTTTTGTTTCTTCATGAGAGTGTAGCAGAGGGAAAGTAGAACCTGAATAGGAAAGGGAGATGGAGCAGTAAGTGCACTTGTGGAGCTCGAGTTACGTTCCAGGGAAGCAATCATAGTCACTAGTGTAGGCAAGGTGAAGCTTTAACTCCTTTTTAAATATATTAATATTTGTAGCATTGGCTAGTTCAGCAGGGAGTTCATTGAGCCACTGAGGGGCACTGTAGGCAAAAGATCGCTGCGCTAGTGAGGTTCTCCTGAAAGGGGCTAAGCGTGAGCTACGTGCACTGCCTCTGGTGAAATGCTGATACTGAGAGAACTGCAGTATATTGAGGATGGCCGGAGTGAAGAGTCCTAGTAGCACCTTCCTTCCCAGGAGACAGGCCTGGTACTTTATCCACCCTAGTAGATTGAGCCATTGTGTTAGGGCATACAGTTTACACATATGGGTGAGCTTGTCCGCACCCAGGACTAGATGGCATGCTTTGTTGAGAGACATTTTAACATGCTTAAGAGCTATATTAGAGGCAGCACTATAGATCACCAACCAGTAGTCTGTTACTGACAAAACAGAGCTGGTGACTGTGAGGTGCAGGGCTGTTGGGGTAAGGTAATGTCTGTGTCTATAAAGAATATCTAGCTTGGCATTAACAATTTTGACAACATGGTCTATGTGACAGGTGATGGAGAGGGTATCATCAAGAAGTACCCATAGATATTTAAACATGTGAACTTGTTCTAGAGGCTCATTCATTTTATCAATTATGTTCAGCTGGAGATTTTTATTTTTGGCATGTGGGTTAATGAACAGCATTGTCTTGTTTTGTTTTTTTTGTAACTGAGCAGTAGTTTGTGTTAGTTAAACCAGTCCTCCAGCTGGTGGAAAATGTTATTCATGTCTTTGGAAAGTTGCTCTAGTTGAGGGTTGCAGTTTAAAAGAACAGTATTATCAGCATAGAGTATGATTTTGGACGGACAGGCATCTGGTAGGTTGTCAATCCCTTAGCCGCCATATGGAGTCAGAACCATCCATTGCTGCACCTGACCCAAAATGGCCACCGGGAGAGAATGAGTTAAGAAGAGGCTAAACAGCAAGGGTCCCAGGATGGACCCTTGGGGAACCCATAGCGAGACCTTCCTTATGCTGGATTGGGCTGAGCCTATTTTGACACATTGAGTTCTGCTCGAGAGGTACTGTCTGAACTAGCCGACAGTGGCAGGGGACAGTCCAAGCACTAGTAGTTTTTCCAGCATTAGTTGATGGTTTACTGTGTCAAAGGCTTTTGTGAGGTCTATGAAAATAGACCCCACTGAATTGCTACTGTCTACAGCCTTATGAATGAGGCTTGAGAACTCAATCAAGGCAGTAGCGGTACTATGACATTTGCAGAACCCATGTTGTTGGGGGCACTGCAGGTTGTATTTTTGTAGATGTTCATTTAATTGATCTGACACTATCCTCACTAAGGCCTAGGATAGTGGGGGTAAGATGGAGATGGGCTGGTAGTTGAATGCACTAGAAGGATCCCTACTTTTGTGCACTGGGGTGACAAGGACCATCTTCTAAAGGTTTGGGAAGGTGGTCAAGGTGAGGGATTTATTAAAGAGTTTTGTAATGGGGGGAAGGGGTGGTATTATCTCCTCCAGTGCAAAGGGCTACCATTTTCTTATCAAAGTTATCACTGACCAGACGAGCTTTGCCAAGAACCATTTTAGCATATTTCTTGGCTTCCGACAGTTATTTGTTTGAAATAGAACTGTGGTGTATTGTGCATCAAGTGGAGTGCAGGTGACTGGGGTTGTGATACTGGTGTGACTTGTAAATTCCAATAGTCAAGGTGAAGGGTACCGCTCAGGACCATGAATGCAGTGTTAAACATGTCAGCTATGGTAAGCTGGTCCTTAGTAAGTTCAACATTAACACTGAGCAGCTGAAGTGGGTTTTTGGTGTCTCTCCCTAACAAGCTTTTAATAATACCACAGAAACTCTTACTATTTCCCCAGTTTCTTTCCAGTTGCATCTTGTAATAGTTTATTTTGGCCACCTAATCTCTTTGGTACATTTATTTCAGGTTGCCTGTTAATGTTGGAGGTCATGTGCTACCCCAGTGACCTTCGCCTTGTGCCATAAGTTGTCACTCTCCCTCATTTATTTGAGTAGGGACCAGGTGATCCACCCATTATGTACACACTGGATTTTTTTCTTTCTTACTGGGCAAAGATAGCATATGCAGCATTAAACCTGGAGATAAAAATAATCCAGGGCACTGTCAATGTCCTGCATGTAGTCTATGGGTGACCAGTCAATCAGGGCAAGGTGTGCTTTCAAGGACATTAGGAGACCTCTTCGGAGAACTCTACTATTAATGACTGATGGGACTACTTTCTCCACTTTTTTGGACCAGGTACAGAGGAGAGGTGAGTGGTCACTCAGTGTAGAACTGTGACCTCAGATAACCTTGAGGGGAATTTAGACAGAATCCAATCAATAAGAGTACTATTCCCTGTCTTGTAATTTATTCTGGTTGGTTCTTTTACCAGCTGGGTGAGATGCACACTGGTTACCAGGTCCTGTTGAGGGACTCGATTCAGGGGAGAGGCAGTTTATGTTGAAATCCCCCAGTATAAGTATCTCATTATCCTGCTTTATGGGCTTTAAAGAGACACTCTGAACCTTTTTTGTATCATGTTATTTTTATTTCAAAACCCACATTTTTGGATTGCATACATTCTCCAAAATACATCAATGTTGCTGGTAATTTTATCTGCCTCCTTGCTTAGTAGGACTGAAATGCATGCTAATGCATAGTTATACCAAAATGTTTTTTGTTTCAAATCCTGCATCTATTTTTATTGCATACATCCTGAACAATAGAAACACCCCCAAACACTGCAGCCACTCATGATGCAAAAGTCTTCTCTACTCCCACTACATGATGAGTGGCTAGACTGGGTTGGGGGTGTTCCTAAGTGCAGGAAAGATGCAGTGGGAACTGATCAAGGAATGTAACACCAGCATGGTGGGCAGTCTGTTTTTCACTTTTTGAAAGTAAAAAAAAGAATCAAACTGAAGCAACCAGCTATATCAGCAGTCTCTACAGAATATGAACAATCATAATATGCATTATTTAAATTAGGGACACTTTGAGGCCTAAGGGGGTTAACAGTGTCCCTTTAAGATGTCAATTACTTTTTCCAAGCTGGACTTTGAATTTCTGGGTGGTAAGTATACCGTGGTAATGGTAAGAGACTTGCTCTGTACCCCTAGAAACAGTTTTATGGCTAGCAACTCAAAACTACTTGATCTCTTAGATATGGGGAGTACATATCAGTGAAGGTGGTTCCTTATGTAGATAAGACAGCCACCCCCTCTTTTGTTAACTCTTTCCTGCCTGAGGATGATATATCCTTCAAGTAAGATAGCTGAGTTCACTATTTTAGTGGAAAGTCAGGTTTCTGTAAGGCTGATAATATCAGGCCTTTGCTGGGTGACCCACACCTGGAAATTGGTGAGCTTTGACAGGGGGCTACTAATGTTTAGGGATGCAGTCTTTAATTGCCCTTGATTCTCATTTTTATATTGTGCCACATGTGGTGGTCCCGGGTTTGGGTGTATATTCCCAGAGAGCAGCAGCAGAAGTAGGGCAACCTTCTCAGCATTGATGCTAAGAGGACTGATTATGTTTTCTTAAAGAGAAAGGATTTCAGTGGTTTTGGTGTTAACAATCTTATTGTTACAGGCATTGCAGGACTGTGGTTGGTAGGTACTCTGCTCAGCAGTTTTGTCCATTGTGTATCATATGGCAATCAGAAGTACTGCCAGGGCGCGATACCTGCACTGTACCTATAGGGAGCCTGAGTGGGTGGCATACCATTTGGGGGTGACCCGGAGTATTGCGAGAGGTTATGGTGGAGCCAAGTAGCAGAATGATCAACACCATTAGCAGTGTAGTTCCCAGTTTAGATAAAGGGTGCATTTTATGACTTCAGTAGAAACTTGCTATGGGGGGAGGGTTAACCCTACAGCACTACAGTCAGGGGGTACTTTAGTGCTTGAGTTTTTCTGCTACTAGAAGCAGCAACCCGGGGAAGGGGATGTTGAGATCTACATGGAGTGAGCAGTGAGGAGAAATGGGGAACTGGTGGCCACTAGTGGTAGAGAGTTTTAAGATGTGAATAGGAAAGTGGGCAGATTCAATCAAACCCACATCATGTGACCAGAGTCATGTTACCAGGATACACTAGAAATTGCAGGACAACCAAGGATGGGAGGGAGTGGGGTGGGTGGGGCAGTCGCCATGCTAGCAGTGATAGGACAACACAGTTTCTGTGAGTGCTCCGAATGCTGTGTCCTTCTGTACCTGCTTGCAGTGGCTTTTGGTGAGAGCCCAAGGGGGAAAATGGCTGGCGTCTGGCTGGGCTTGCTTTTGGCTGCAAGATAAAAGGGTATTGGGAGGTAAGGTGCTGCGCTGGGGGAGGGAGTGAAACTGGAGATAGGGGAGGGGAGAGAGAGGGGATTTAGAGAGAGCCAGTTTAAGATAGGGTGGAAAACGAGAAAAAAGGTGCATTTTCTTGGCATCCTGGGGCTGCACTTTGTCTATAGCCAGTACTCTTAACAGGCAGACTCTCATATAAAAAGGCAGAAAACAGCAACAATTAAACTGAAACCAATCAATATTGCTATAAACAGTATTAATAACCTAGAGTGAGTGATCCAGCTAATTATAAAAATATTAACTTAGAACAGAAACAGACAGTAATAGCAGCAGACTGCAATAGTCTAAGTAAAAAGGTGCCAAAAACACAAACAGCTCATGTGAGTGCTCTGAATGCTGTATCCTTCTGTACCTGTTTGTGGTGGCTTGTGGTGAGAGCCCTAGGGGGAAATCGGCCGGCGTCTGCCTGGGCTTGCTTGTGGCTACTTGCGGTACCTTGTGGTGAGAGGCCGAGAGGGAAGACGGCTGATGTTTGGCTGGGCTTGCTTGTGGCTGCTTATGGTGGCTTGCGGTGAGAGCCCAAGGAGAAAACAGCTGGCGACTGGCTGGGCTTGCATGAGGCTGCTTGTGACGCCTTGCGGTGAGAGCCCAAGGAGAAAACAGCTGGCGACTGGCTGGGCTTGCATGTGGCTGCTTGTGATGCCTTGCGGTGAGAGCCCGAGGGTTGGATACTCAAGCTGAGGTCTTACACAGGACTGATATGGAGCATTAATACCATTGACTCTTTGGAGATGATGTTTCACCTGATAGACCAAACAATTTTATTACTCTTGCTGATTGCTTCATTAACCTGTTTAGTATTACTAAGATCTCGTGAAATGAAAATCTCCAGATCCTTTTCATTTATATAGTACAGAGGGGTTTTCCTCCCAAAAGGAGTGAGGCTTTAGGGTTTTCAGTACTTAAGTGCATAACTTTACACTTGTCATTATTTAACTTCATCCCCCAGGTATTGACCCATACTGATATCTTATCCAGATCATTTTGAATTTGTTCTACATATTCAACTGATTTACAAGGGCCTATGTGGAACGGTGTCAAAAGCCTTACTGAAATCTAGGTAGGCCACATCCACCACTCCACCCTGATCCAGTTTCTTGGTAACCCAGTCAAAGAAATCTTTCAGATTTCAGATTTGTTTGACATGACTTCCCCCTCTGTGAACCCATGCTGCCTCAGGTCTTGTAACCCACTAGACTCAAGATGTTCCACAATCCTTTCCTGTAGCAGTAATTCCATTAACATTTTACACCACCAATATCACGCTGTCTGGCCTATAATTGACAGCTTCAAACAACATGAAGTCTTGCTGTATTCTGACTATATGCAGTTAGCCCCAGCACTTGAACTGCCTCGGAGAGTAAAGAGTTAACTCTATGCAGAAGCATTGAACGTTGAGCTCGAGCTCAGTTTTCAAACCTCTGTCTCTAGCACTCTGAAGTGTAACCATTAGATTTTTTACTCCACCTAACTGTGAAGTCGCTCTGGAGATCCCTCCTGCACTTCGGTTCGGTATAGTTTAAATCGATCAGTTTTATCTAACCGCTTCTTTATTTTTGGTCTTCTTACCTTTGTCTCGGTAACAGTAAGTGGTAGTAGTAGGTAGTTGGTTGTGATTCTGATATTATTGTGGAAATTGTTTTTGCCTTCGGTTCTTTTCCGGTCGGTCTGGTTTGGAACTGAATCCCATTCTAACTGAGTTTTCTTCAAAAATATTGTGGTGGTTTCCGGTACTCATCGGTTCCTAAAAAAATCCGATATTCTGGATTTTTTTAACCGACCCATGACACGGTTGGAAGCGATCAGTTTTTAGTTGCCTGGTGTAAAAGCTGGCAAGGGTAACTGTTTCAGTATTTTGGCATGTCTGACAAACCCAAAAAGAAAACTGGTCCCACTGGGTTTCAGCACTGTACTGAGTGTAAGGAGGCCTTTGCTAAGGCCGACCCTCACCTCATCTGTGTTTACCGTCTGGGGTTTGACCACCTTAAAGAAGACTGCCAGATTTGTAAAAACTTTCCCAAAGCCACTCTGGAAAAACGTTTGAGTAGGCTGAGTGAGAGGGAGGCCGAGAAGTCCGCTGACCCGGATGGCCAGCCCGGTTCAGTTGCGACCGAACCTGAGGAGGTGCCCACTGACCTGGGCGATACCTCCTCGGGCAAAAGGAGAGCCGATTCTGCAGAATCAGTTCCTAGTAAAAGGAAACGTAAATCAGCCAGTTCAGATCTGACTTCCCATGGTCCGACTGCTGAGGAGATTGCAAAAGCGATCACTATAGTACAGTCACTTTGCCCGTTTCCGACCGAACCAGCAACGGTTCACAGAGGTTTGGTTTGGTTGGACATAGGCGCTTCTGACATTGATCCAGAGGCTTTCTATGAGAGTGATTGGGATGGAGAAAAAGAGTGTGATGAAGAGGTAGATGAAGGCCTAGATGAGCCAGTAGAGCCTGACATCTCCCCAGACAGGCCTTCCAGTGTGTCTCCTCCCGTGCTTTCTGAGTCTCCCTTCCATTTCTTGTTTTACAAGAAAATGGCTGATACTCTTCAGCTCCCAGTTGAGGAAGCTGAACAGGATCTGGAGGAACCTGACTTCATGGAAATGATGGATGTCCCAGAGTCGAAGAGAGTGTCTATACCTCTGCATAAATCTCTCGGGAAACAGACACAAAATATTTTGCAGTTTCCAACTTCTATACATCCTGTGGATAAAAAGATGGACAGGAGATATATGTTGTCAGATCCTGGAACAGAATTTCTTACTACTCATTGCAGCCATGTTGGGGTGGTGCAGGCTGCAGCCTGTGACAAGGCTAATATTCCCCTGGCATCCCACCCCCCAGATAAGGATTCTAGGAAAGTGGATGCCATGGCCAAGAAGCAGTACTTGGCATCCTCTTTGGGACTCAGACAAGCTAATTATATGGCATATACAGCCAGGTACCCGAAATCAAGGTGGGATACGAGTCTGGAACTGGCTAAGAGTGTCCCTCCCCAGCTAGCCAAGGAGCTGGAAAAGGTGGCTGCAGATGGTATTGAGGCATCCGAGGTCCAATTTCACGCTGCTGTTGACTCGAATGACGTACATTCCAGGATCATGGCTACATCTGTCTCCATGAGGAGATTAACTTGGCTCAGATGTACCAGTTTGTCACAGGATACCCAGACTAAGGCAATGGATTTTCCTGTTGCTGGTAACTCTCTGGTTGGTGAACAGACAGAGGCTTACATGAAGAAGATGGACGAGTACAGGACCACCTACAGGAGTGCTGCAGCAAAAGAGAAGCAGGCCACTCCTCAGAAGCAGCAGTTTAGGGCTGGCAGGGGCAGGCCTTTTCACAGGCCTTTTTACCAAGCCCAGGCTTCCTCTTCATTTCAGCAGAGGGGGTTCTTCAGGGAAGAGGCAGATGAGGGATGACCAGGACCCTAGCATCCACTCAGTCCAAGCCCCCTGTCAAACAGACACCCTGATGTCAGTCAGGGTCACCTCCCCAATTCCTGTAGGGAGCAGGCTGGCTCACTACTCCCAGGCCTGGGAGTCCATTACTTCAGACAAATGGGTCCTGGAAGTAGTGAGCCAGGGACTTGTTCTCAGTTTCAAAAGGTTCCCAAAAATGAGATCAAGATCTTTCAGCCCCTTCTCCCCCTTGGAGACAAAGGCCTTAGAGGCAGAAGTCTCCTCTCTTCTGCTCATGCGAGCAGTAGAGAAGGTACCTCTTTGTCACAGGGGAAAAGGACTTTATTCCAGATACTTCCTTACCCCAAAAAAGACAGGGGAGTGGCAACCCATTCTAGATTTAAGGTACCTCAACAAACACTTAACAAAACCAAAGTTCAAAATGGTGACTCTGGGAATAATTCTTCTCTCTCTGAGATCAGGAGACTGGCTAGCCTCCCTGGATCTCAAGGATGCCTATTTCCACATACCCATCAGACATTCCCACAGAAAGTACCTCAGGTTCGAGTTGCCCTCAGGCCATTATCAGTTCAAAGCCATGCCTTTCGGCCTAACATCTGCTCCAGGGCTGTTCACCAAGTGCCTGGCAGTAGTGGTGACATTCCTCAGGAGACAAGATATCCTTCTGTTCCCATATCTGGATGACTGGCTCCTAGTAGGTCAGTCCTCAGACCAAGTCAAGTCAGCCTTAGAGGTCACCCATAGGCTCCTGGAGTCCTTGGGTTTCATTCTAAACCTAGAAAAGTTGGTTCTGGAACCTACTTAGCTGCTTACTTTCATGGGGTGGACATAGACACTACCCAGGCAAGAGCATTCCTTCCTCTTTCAAGAGTCCAGTCTCTAGTCACTCTGGTTTCCTCTTTTCATCCTCTAGTTTCTCGTCCAGCCAGACATTTTCTTCAGTTACTGGCCACATGGCAGCCTCCACAGCTGTGGTCCAGGGAGCATCATTTCAGATGATAGATATTCAATTTCCTTTCAGATCTTACTGGTCTCAGAAAAATGACCCTCTCTCCAAATTGGTTCCAGTGTCTCAAACTCTAGTTCAGGCACTCCAGTGGTGGCTGGAGGAGGACAACCTTCAGCAAGGTGTTCCATTCATCAGTCAGGCTCCTTCAGTGATTGTCACCACAGACACCTCTCTCCTAGGCTGGGGGGCTCAGCTGGATCAGCTTACAGCTCAAGGAACCTGGTCTCACCAGGAGTCTCTCCTTCACATAAATCTTCTAGAGTTGAGGGCTGTCTTTCTAGCTCTGCAGACATTCTCAGCTGTGGTTCAGGGGAAAGCAGTACAAATTAGGACAGACAATACCACAACTATGTGGTACATCAACAAGCAGGGAGGCACTCGGTCCTTGGCCTTGTGCACAGAGGCCATGAAGATATGGTCTCTGGCTTATTCCCTTCAGGCTTCCCTGGTGACTGTGCACCTCCCAGGGAAGGACAACATTTTAGCAGATGTTCTCAGCAGAATTTCTCAGGGTCATCACGAATGGACTCTGAATCCCCTGGTCCTTCAGGTTATCTTCAAGAGGTGGGGTACTCCAGAGATAGATCTATTTGCAGCCCCGGACAATCATCAACTCCCTCTCTTTTGTTGCAAGCCTCCTCTCCTAGGCTCTGTACACCAGGAGGCTCTACTATTGGATTGGACAAGCAGGTTCCTGTATGCATGTCCTCCTTTCCCTTTGATATTCAGGGTCCTGATCAAAATCAGATCTCAGCATTGCAGGGTGATTCTAGTGGCACCAGACTGGGCCAGACAGCCTTGGTATCCTCTTCTACTGTCATTGACAGTGACAATGCCTCTGTGTCTTCCCAGACAGTTCAATCTTCTGACATCCTCTTGGGGGAGGATCCTCTACCCCAATCTTCAGGCTCTCAGGCTCAAGGCCTGGCTCTTGAAGAGTTAGAATATGCAAATCTAAACCTTTCTCAATCAGTCTTGGATATTCTAAAGGTTAGCAGGAAACCTGCTACCAGAAAGACTTACAATTCCAAGTGGAAACGATTTGGGTTTTGGTGTTCCCAGAAATCTGTTCAGCCAGAGTTGGCTGACATTGCTACTGTATTGGACTATCTGGTGCATCTTAATAGCTTAGGCCTCCAGCCTACTACTCTCAAGGTACATTTGACAGCTGTGTCTGCCTTCCTTTCTGCTGGGAAGGGCTCTTCCCTAGCCTCTCATCTAGCCTTCAAGAAGTTTTTCAAAGGTCTGATGCATGTTAATCCTCCCTTTTGAGACCCTACTCCTTCTTGGGATCTGAACATCTGTATAGCACAGCTTATGCAGCCTCCTTTTGAGCCTCTATCTTCAGCAGAGCTGAAATACTTGACATGGAAAACTGTATTCCTGGTAGCTATTACCTCTGCCAGGAGAATCAGTGAGTTACAGGCTTTATCAGTGGGACCTGATTTCAGTTCTTTTCATAGGGATAAGGTGGTCTTTCGAACTAACAGAAAGTTTCTTCCCAAAGTAGTGGCAGACTTTCATCTGAACCAATCTATGTCATTGCCTGTGTTTTTCACTGACCATTCTTCCTCTGAGGAGAGAAGATTACACAGTCTTGATGTGAAAAGGGCCCTTAGTTACTATGTGGAGCATACTAAGGCTTATAGGAATGGTTGTTCTCAGTTATGTCTCACCTATGGCGAGGTGGGAAAGGGCAAACCAGCCACCAAGAGAACTATTACCAGGTGGATTGTCTCCTGTATCCAAGTCTGCTATTCAAAGCTTGGGAAGGAACCTCCTTCTGGCCTGAGGGTTCATTCTACCAGAGGTACAGCTGCTTCGCTCGCAGCAGCTAGAGATATACCTTTAGTGGAAATCTGTAAACCAGCCACCTGGAAAACTGTTCACACATTTACCAAACATTACTCTCTGGACATTCAGTCTAGAAGTGATGCTAGGTTTGGCACAACTGTGCTGCAGAACCTGTTCCCAAAATAGGTTCTGTGACTCCCTCCTCCTGGGGGGTACTGCTTGGTAGTCTGCATATAGTCAGAATACAGCAAGACTTCATGTTGTTTGAAGAATAAATTACTCACCTTAGTAATGTTGTTTCTTCTAATGGAGTCTTGCTGTATTCTGACCTCCCTTCCTCCCTGCCTCCCCTCCTGGAACCTAGTAGTTTTGGGATGTGGGTGGACAGGCACAGTGCTGCACCCCAGAGGTGTATTTGGCTTGCCCTATCTTATGGGTTTATTAATGTTTTAATTTCACTACCTACTTTGAATTTGCCTTTGTCTTGTCTTTAGCTTTTTTGGGGGGGTTCTCGATTTGAGTCTTTTTGACCCTAAAAACAATTTGTGGTGGACATTTGGCTTACAAAAGTTGAAACAATTTCCACCTGTTAATTTGATTAGTTAGTACTCATAATAATCTGACGGTTACACTTCAGAGTGCTAGAGAAAGAGGTTTGAAAACCAAGCTCGAGCTCAACGTTCTATGCTTCTGCATAGAGTTAACTCTTTACTCTCTGGGGCAGTTCAAGTGCTGGGGCTAACTGCATATAGTCAGAATACAGCAAGACTCCATTAGAAGAAACAACATTACTAAGGTAAGTAATTCTTTCTTCCTCCCTGTTACCACTTTTGTGTAGTGGAACTACGTCTGCCCTCCTCCAGTCTTCTTGAACCACCACTCCTGTTTCCAGTGAGCTGTTAAATAAAACTGTCAGAGGTGCAATCAGTATTTCCCTGAGCTCCCTCAATACCCTTGGATGCACCCCCTCTAGCCCCATTGCTTTGTCCACTTTAAGATTAGCAAGTCCCTTCAGGGCTCTCTCTTCCCAAAAGGACTAGTATCCACCTCCCTCCCTTCAAGGGTTCTGTTACTTTGTAGCCCCTCCACTTCTACTTCCTCTGCGAACAATGAACTAAAGTATTTAAAGGCAAGTAAAGTAAAGGTAAGTAAAGGCAAAGGGAGGGATAGTGAGACTGAAGAGGGAGGATGGGGGCTGTGTGGAGGATGACAACAGTAAAGCTGACATATTTAACAGGTATTTCTGCTCAGTCTTTACTGAGGAAGAGAGGTAATGGGTCTGAATGGAGTACAAGGGGTGAGAATGGTGCAGAAATGGACACAAGTCCCTTTACACGAGAAAGGGTCCTGAAGGAACTGGAAGTAATAGAGTTGATAAAGCAATGGGGCCAGATGGGGTGCACCCAGGGTCCTTAAAGAACTAAGAGAGGTGGTGGCTGAACCTCTTGCTATCCTGTTTAGCCGATCACTAGAAACAGGAGGTACCCAAAGACTGGAGGATAGCAGATGTAGTCCCTTATACAAAAGTGGGAACAAAGAGGAAGCGGGAACTACAGACCAGTCAGCCTCACCTCGGTAGTGGGGAAGATCATGGAAGCACTACTGAAGGAGAGTTGGTGGAACATCTGGTTGTCAATGGACTACAGGACCCAGGCAGCATGGTTTCACCAGGAAGGTCATATCAGACCAACCTCATTGAATTTTTGACTGGGTGACTAGGGAGGTGGATCAGGGAGGGCAGTGGACATGGCCTATCTGGACTTCAGCAAGGCCTTTGACACTGTGCCACATAGAAAACTATTGCACAAACTGGGGAATATGGGTGTGGGCAGGACAGTAGTGTGGTGGGTAGGTAACTGGCTGGGCAGCAGGACACAGAGGGTGGTGGTAAATGGCTGTCACTCCACAGAGGGAAGAGTGACCAGTGGGGTACCACAGGGATCAGTGCTGGGACCGGTACTATTCAATATCTTCATCAGTGACATTGCGCAGGACCTAGAAGGCAGAATTTCACTGTTCGCTGATGACACAAAGCTCTGTAACAGAGTAGACACACCAGAGGGTGTAGACAGAATGAGAAGGGACCTGCAGAAACTTGAAGAATGGTCAGGGGTTTGGCAGTTGAAATTCAATGCAAGGAAGTGCAAGATAATGCATTTGGGGCACAAAAACCCTGGCACAATATATCAGTTGGGGGGTGAGGATATAGCATGCACCAAGCAGGAAAGGGATCTTGGAGTTATCATCTCTGATGACCTCAAGGCAGGGAAACAGTGTGACAAGGCAGCAGGTAAAGCAAATAGGATGCTGGGATGCATAGGCAGGGGCATCACCAGCAGGAAAAGGAGTCATAATTCCACTATACAAGACACTAGTGAGGCCGCACCTGGGTACACTGTGCAGTTCTGGAGACCTTACCTACATAAGGACATAGACAGGGTAGAGAAGGTTCAGAGGAGGGCAACAAAGATGGTGCATGGATTGCATCACAAGTCCTATGGAGGACAGGTTGAAGGCACTGAACATGTACTCCCTGGAGGAGAGGAGGAGAGGGGATATGATAGAGACATACAAGTATCTTACAGGGAGGAACAGGGTGCAGGAATGCACTATTTTTAAGCGAAAAAGATGTTCCAGGACTAGAGGGCATGGGATGAAGTTGGAGGAGGGCGATTCAGAGGAAGCGTGAGGAAGAATTTCTTCACAGAGCGGGTGGTGGACAAATTGGAACACCTGCCAGAGGAAGTGGTGAGGCTGCAAGAAACAATCCATGAGTTTAGAATGCATGGGATGAACATAAAGGAATTCTGGAGGTCAGGGGTAAGGGGCAACAGACTTCCTGGAAAACATAAACTGAACTTACAAACTTAAATGGGCAGACTGGGTGGGCCATAGGCCCTTATCTGCCGACACTGTCTATGTATCTATGTATCTATGTATTTGTTCAGGATGTCTGCTTTTTGCTGTTCCCCTCTGCACAGTCCCACCTCTTCCATTTTTAACCTTACAATCCCACCTCTGGTCTTCCTCTTTTCACTTACATACCTAAAAAATGTCTTGTCCTCTTTCATTACCTCCTAGGCTATTCTCTCTTCAGTTTGCATGTTTGTGCTCCTTACTGATTCCCCAGCTTCCCTGATACACCTTCTTATCCTCCTCCCTCTGTGTCTCATTCTACCTTCTGAATGCTACACTTTTTGCCTTTACCTTTTCAGCCACTTCTTTCGAGAACCATAATGGTCTGTTTTTCCTGTTGCTTTTGCTCACTTGTTTGACACAGAGGTCTGTTGCCTTTTGCTCCCTTTTATCTTCACCCACTGTTTCTCCACCCCACCCAGGCCTTGTCCCCCTGCCAGATTATCACTGAGGCATTCACCCATCTTTATAAAATCTGCTCTTGTGAATTCCAGGATCCTCACTCTTGTGTGGTTCAGTTCTGCAGCTGTCCTTATATTGAACCAGTACTACTATCGTTGGACATCTGTAAGGCATTCAGCATGCTAGAATGGAACTTCTTATTTGCCTCACTAAAAGCCTTGGGTATACCTGAAGCATAGTCATCTGGGTCAAGATCTTATGTCACTCCCCAAAATCCAGGTTAAACAAATCAAGGCAAGACCACTGATTTTATCCTAGGCAGAAGGGTATGATTGGGTTGCCCCCTCTCAACAATGCTTTTTATTGTTAGTATGGAAATCTTCTTTAATAGAGTCAGAAGCAACAGTATCAATGGTGCAAGTTAGGGGGAAAAAGAAGTCAAGCTTAATGCATATGCAGATGATTTACTGCTGGTAATTACCAATCCTACCACAAGCATTATGGCACTGAAGGATGAACTACAACTTTTTTTGAAGTTATCTGGATATATGGTCGATTACCAAAAGTCTGAATTGCTTCCCTTCAATAACCCAGATCTGGAGCAAATTAAACAAATCTCAAATGCAGTAGTCAAGTCAGACACAATGGACTGTTTAGGCAATAAATTATCCAATAGTAAAGAAGGTTTATACCATTATAAATGTGTCCCTTTATATCAATCTTAAAACAAACAAACAAAAAAAAAGCTGGTCAAAACTTCCTCTGTCACTGTGGGACAATATTCACCTACTGAATATGGTGGCTATTCCAGCTCTGTCATATACATTGCAAGCAGTCCTTACTGAAATCCATATGGGCTGGGTTAAAAACATTAAAACCTTGTTTAGGAATTTATTATGGAAATCATAAAAAACACAAGGATAGCTTAGTGGAGGTTATGACGACTGAAGGACTCGTGGGGGGTGGTTGTGGTGGCATGTCCATATTTCAACTTCTTGGCATTTCAGGTTAAATTATCATTATTTTTTGGTAGAAAAAAAAAACAATACAGAGTTTGAATTAAAGGGCTTTATTTCAAATTGTGATGAACAAGATAAGTTTTCAATATGACACTTACAGTTCACTAAAAGAAAATACTTAAACATAAAAAGTAGCATTATTAGATTAGCGGCAAAACATGTGAATATCTATCAGAATATGGCTAAATGTAAAACAGATTTTATTCCTACTGACATCATATGGGACCACCCCAATTACAGAATTAATAATAAAACATTTCTGTTTTGACTATGGAATGACAAAGGGATAACCAAGTGGGAACACTTATTAATAAACACCTAACACCTATTAATTAATTATATTAATGAATGAATTAATGAATTAATATAACACCTATTAATAAACAATATACAATATACAGAATATAGGCATACTTAGATTTCAGTAAGGCATTTGACACCGTTCAACATAGGAGACTATTAAATAACTTAGGTAGATTAGGAGTGGGTCTGAATATGTTAAATTGGGTAATAAATTGGTTAGGGGATGGGAGACAGAAGGTGGTGGTAAATGGAGTTCCCTCAGAGGAGGGGATGCTGACCAGTGGGGTGTCACAGGGTTCAGTGTTGGGATGGTTCTTCTTTAATATATCTGTGACAAATGCCTCACTCTTTGGGCTGTAACAGCTTTCAAAAAGGTGTCTGTCTCTGTTTATTTGCTGACACCAGCTGGGTTCACCAGCAAACTCACCTTCCTCCTTTGCACAGAGCTGGGAGGTCAAACATGCAATTGCAATTGCAAAGATTAAAGTCTGGCTGTGTGTCTCTTAGGTGGTGGATGCTAACAGAGTTTTGCCTTAGCCAGTGTAAATCATGAGATATCTTAGTAATTTAAATCACAGTCATGACTGTTGAGTAAATAGATAGCTCTTTACTTAAAGAAGGTCAAAAGTTGCATTACAGGATATATATATATATATATATATATATATATATGTGTGTGTGTGTGTGTCTAACACAGGAGAAGAACACTGTTACAGGAAAATTAAACAAATGGTTTTAAATAACAGAAGACTAAAGAAAAAGGTTATAAACTAAGGTATGCTACTCTTTTTTAACGCTCTGCTATGCTTGGAGAGAGACTGAATTCCTATGCTGTCAACTCCCATGAACCTCATAGCTGGAGGAGTACACTCACAGCTTAAGAACCTCTTGGGTGGTAACCCCAGCAGAACACTGCCTCTTATAACTGTCTTTCAGCATCTTATAGTCCCCCTTTGAATAGGTAATTTTTGTCCTGTTTGAATGCACCAACCATTTACCATGTATCTGATTAATTGTTCCAGTCAGTTTAAGCAGCCCTATAGATATCCAGTTAGATCAGTTTAACATCCAGTTTGTATTTGAGTGGTCCAATCCTTTCAAACTCTGTGTGAGTGTGTGTGTGTATGCCTGCTCCCCCCTCCTTGGTCATTCTGTCAGAGATTTATAAACTAGACCATCACCTTATCTAAATACTGCCAGCCTATGGAATCCCAGTGCTTTTTTTCCTCAGAAGGCCAGAAAAATCCAAGCCATTAACTCCTTCCTTCACATTTCTGTCACATCTCCCCCCCAGGTGATGAAGGTGTGTCCTTTGGGCTACCCCAAGTGACACAGCCATTCATGCAACTTCTGGAAAGTGCCCAAAGTATCCAGCCATGCTGTTAGACATGCCTAGATAGCCTGTCCATATTGGCATTTTATTTACCATTGCTGTGCTGGATGGCCATGTTGTATGCCTGCAGTACCAAGCTTCAGCATAGTAGTTTTCCATTTTGTCTGCTTGACCTATGAAGTCAGATCAGGGGATTGTGATCTGTGACCACAGTAAATTCTCTCCCATATAGGTAAGGCTGCAGTTTCTGAAGGGCCTACACTATTCCCAAGCACTCCTTTTCAATTGTGGCATAGGCATCCTCTCTGGGCAGAAGCCTCCGGCTGAGGTACATGACAAGGTGCTCCTCTCCCTGCTAGGTAACGTGGCTCAGCACAGCACCCAGTCCATGGTCTGAGGTGTCCACATGAACAATGAATTTTAGACTGTAATTGGGGGCTGGCTAATATAGCTGGCCCACTTAAGGCCTTCTTTAGTCCCGAAAAGCAACCTCATAGCCCTCTGTCCATGGCGCCTTATCTGACTTTCCCTTCTTGGTTAGGTCTCTCAGTGGCTTGGCCAGATCACTATAGTGTGGGACAAACCTCTGGTAGTACCCCACTGTCCCCAGAAATGTCCTTACCTGTTTCTTGGTGAGAGGAGTGGACCAGGCCAGGATGGCATCGACCTTGGCAGGCTCCAGTCAGATGCGTCCACTGCCCACCCGGTGCCCATGGTAGGACACTTCTGCCATACCTATCTGGCACTTTTCCAGCTTGACTGTCAGACCTGCATCCTTCAGCCTGCGTAACACCTGCTGCACATTCTTGATGTGCTCCTCTCAGGTCTGGCTGTATATGACTGTGTCATCCATATATGCCAGTGCAAACTCACCTGCCCCAGACAGAATGCGATCAACTAGCTGTTGAAAGGTTATGGGTGCATTCTACATTCCAAAGACATTACCTTGAATTTGTATAAGCCAAATGGAGTGAATAAAGCTGATCTCTCCCTGGCTGTAGGGGTCAGAGGTACCTGCCAGTAGCCCTTTGTTAGGTCTATTGAGGTCAGATACTTGGCTCCCCCCAGTTGCTCTATGGTCTCATCTGTTCTGGACATGGGATAGGTATCTGACTCCATGCAGCTGTTGAGCCTCTGGTAGTCAATGTAAAATCGAGTAGTACCATCCTTCTTGGGGATCAGTACCATGGGCGAGGCCCAAGAGCTACTGGATTCCTGGATTATTCCAAGTTCCAGCATCTCCTTGAGCTCCTCTTTCACAGTTTGCTTAACCTGCTAGGGTACCCTGTAGGGAGACTGTTTCAGGGGCACCTGGGTCCATGTGGAGCTTGGTCAGTGTGGTGTACCCTGTTTTCCCTGTGAATAGGTCCTCAAATTCTCTCAACACACCCTGAATCTTCTGCACCTGGGTTGGTGTCAGATGCTCAGAGGGGGTGAGGTTGTCCACGAAGGATCCAACCTGGGCCTCCCTGAGGAGATCCACCAGTGGATCAGCCTCAGTTTCCTCTTCTGGGGTGCTGCATACGGCGAGGACCAATTCCTTTTGCCTGGCTGTGGATTGTAACACACACCAGAGATTCCCTGTGGTCATAATTATTCCCCATGATTACATTTACTGGAATATCTTCTACAACTCCCACCTCCTTTTCTCCATGACCACCCTCCCAGCTCAGGAAGACTCAAGTCATTAGTATTTGGACTGCTGGCCCTGTGATTCCCCAGACCTTGGAGTATTGCCGTGGCAGCATCTGCTCCACTGGGACTAGATCCTACCTCACCAGGAGATGTAAGCTCCTGTGTCCCTCAATCCCAGGGTTACTGTCCCATCAACTACAACAGGGTGCATATGCCTGGAGGAGGCATGTGGTTCTTTAGGCTGTGCACACCCTACCATCAGACCAGTGCTATTTTGATCACCCTATCCTCCAGGCTTTTGCCCCATAGCCATTTTCTGAGATCAGTTATACCTCAAGTGCCCCACTTGATTGCAAATATGACATTTCTTGGGCCCTGGCTCTTGCTTCCATTTAGAACTGGAGGGTTCTGCTTTGGACTCAGATACATGCAGGTTTCCTTTGGGCTGCCCCCATGGGACTCCTTAGAACTATGCACTGCCCCCCCATGAGACTTATGATGTGCACATGGTCTGCTGGCCGTGTACAGGTCAACGCTTTCTGCCACCTCCTTTGTGGAGCTGCATGCCCTGTCTAGCAACCATATGTATAATTCCTCAGGTACAATTCTAAGAAATCGTTCCTTTACCATTAAATCTTTTATCAATTCCACAGTGTCTGCCTTTGCCCCATCCACCCACCGGTCAAGATAAGTGCACAATTGAACATGCAATTCTGTGTAACTGTCTTCTGTGTTTTTCTTTAACTCCCTAAATTTCTTTCTGTAAACTTCTGGAGTTAATTCAAAAGATTTTAATAACACAGTTTTAACCTTATCATAGTCAACACAATCTACATTGTTCATTGTATTTACTGCCTGCAAAGTGTGCCTTGTAAGAAGGGGGATAAGATGAACCATCCATGAAGTTTTTTTGTACTTGGAACTGACAGCATATCTTACAAATGCCTTTACAAATAGGTCAAGATCAGCTGCCTCTCTATATTGTGAAAACTATTTAGAATTAATTTTAACTTCATGAGATGAGCCCCCCCCCCACTACTTACGTTTTGCTGGAGTAGTGTCAACATTTCCTTCTCGTGCTGTTGTCTCTGGATTTCATGCTGACCTTCTTTCTCCCTGTCCTTCAGTCATTTAATTTCTGCTTCTGCTTCCAGTCTTTTTGTCTCAAGGTTCAGTCTCTTCACCTCCATTTCTAGCTTTCTCGCCTCGAGGTCCAGTTCCTGCTGACGCATCTGCATTTTCACAAGCTCAAGCTGATGTGGAGAGTCTGCTACACCAGCTCCTGACTCATTTGCAGAGGCGCTCTGCCTTAGGTCATGGTTTTCCAGAGCCCATATGAGGTCCTTCTTGTCCTTGCCTTCACACTGTACCCCTTTTTGCTGGCACTTCTCCTGAAGCTGTGCCACAGTGAGCCCTTTATAGCCCTGGGAGTTCATTCTCTCTATCTACACTAAGCTGTGCTGACTAGAAACAAAAAACAAAAAAAAAATTAGTAAAACTGTACTTTCTTGTATATCCTGTTTTGTGATTGCTAAGGCAAAAATTCCACTGTCAAACTCTGTGTCCTAATATGCTAGAAAGTCCGCAGTCATCCCGCCACTGCCTACCAATTTGTGACAAACACCTCTCTCTCTCTTTCTAGGCTGTAACAGCTTTCAGAAAGGTGTCTGTCTCTGTTTTTTCACTGCCATCAGCTGGGTTCATCAGCAAACTCACCCTCCTCCTTTGCACAGAGCTGGGAGGTCAAACATACAATTGCACAGATCAAAGTCTATAGTGTGTCTCTCGGGTGTCAGATGCTAAAAGAGTTTTGCCTCAGCCAGTGTAAATCATGAAATATCTCAGTAATTTAAATCACAGCCATGACTGTTGAGTAAATTGATAGCTCTTTACTTAAAGGGGGACATGAGTTGTCTTTTACATTGTTTTGTAGTATTTCCTATCTATGTGTACATAACTAATAAAGACTGTGTGAAAAAAGAGTGTGTTTTGTGTTTTTTTTATTTTAATTTCTTCCTGTTCTCTCTGGCTAGTGCTGTTACGAGCGTTCACATTCTAAAAATGCACTAGAGAGTATGAACGGATGTTGTCTGTTTGGCTAGTGCCTTCCCGCCACTCATTCCATGCTGTTGCTTGCTGTACTCTAGTAGCAGTACAGATCAAATATGATTAGCTCATTATTTTGTAATTAAAAAAAATCACTGTTTTTGTCAGACCACCTCATGATATGTGTAAACAGATTTTAAAAATGTAACATTAGTGTTCATTAAAGCTAAGCTGAATACAAATATCTGCTTGTGTTTCAGGTTATCTTCTAATTTTTGAACACTACTAGTGGCAATGCGATTTTAATCTGTAGCGAATGTATCACCTCATTTTGTCTGTAATGCACCCTCTTTAATACTCATAAGTTAATTTTGAATTACCTTTTTTTTGTTAATTGTGGAGGTTGTATGTGTGTGCGAGAAAGTGATAGATCGAGATTTGGTGGCTTCTGGATTGAATTAGGTACTTGTCATCACTCTCACTGTGAAATAACAAAATGTTTGCTTTCTAATTTAAATTTGGAATAATTTTGAACAAGTCTCTAGTCTATAATTTACCCCTTTGAATGGATATACTTGATAAGTTACACACTTTCTGGGTTAGAATCCATGAAGTGCAGGCCATTTTATTTATCTCTACAGTCAGTTTCCCTCTCCTTTATGAAAATGTCTGTAGCATGTAAGTGTCTTTTCATAGTTTACTTGTACCTACTCCATTCTTTTAAGAAAATCAGCTGCTAGTTGCCCAAGTCAACCTATTTACAAGTGCTTATTTGCAAGGAGAAATTTGGTAGTACTGTAGGCATAGTTTAAGGTTTCTGACAGACTGTGCATGCGGCATTTGTTGGAATCAAACCCATGACATTGTGGCCCTAACTCTGTGATCTAATGATCTTTCCCTGTGCTGGTGGCTTGTGGTCATGTATTGAATATTTGAGTGTTTGATTATTTGTCTCTATAATGTTCAAAATTGCAACTTTCATCTACTGATTTCAACCCACATCCCTACCTGACCTCCCAATGTGCACACTCCAGCACTCATTCTCAACCCCCCATGCACCAACCCCTACAAAACATCTATCATCTGAACTATGAACAATGTGAAGACACACACTGTGATTGACACCTTCTGCTCCTGTTATTAGTGACTGAAAAAATATATCAACTACGGTTTAGTTTATTTTAATGCGATTTATTTTGTAGTGGCCTTACTTTTTAGATATCAATCACTGGTTCCTGATGTGAGAAGTGTTTTTTTATCTGCAGTTGATGTTTGACAATGCCACAATGTTTTGGCTAGTGTTAGTAAGTGGGTGCATCTAGGGTGTCATGGTATGGTGGATACACTGTGTAGGTGGTTGGGGTGCATGTGCATTCTGAGGTGTACTGCATTATTTTTTGCATATTTTGATTTAAAAAATTCATAGGAGACAGCGAGGAGTGATATCTTATTTACAGAGTTGGATGTGCATTGGGATGGAAGTGGTTACCACTGGAAATAGTAGAATCTTTCTTCACTGATACTGTTGACTCTCATAGGTTAGATGCTACTATAGTAGATCACTTTAAATCAATTTGGAAAATGATCTACATTCTTGCATTAGAGTTTCCAAAGATTGCATTTGGAAGAAATTTCTTCACTTCTGCAAACTAGCCAAACAGATAAAGAGGATCACCATCCCCGTACTTTACTATAGTAGAATGCAGTTCCGTTCAGTACGTCTGTTATGCAGTGACGTGCCATATAAATTACTCATAAAAAAATGATAGAAGTAGTAACCAAATGGCACAAAAATGCATCGCATTTAATTAAACAATACTATTGCTATCAATGTCAAACTGATAACTGCGCGGCAGTCAGATACAATGTCGAATACACACACACACACACACACACACACACACACACACACACACACACCAAAACCCATAGATATATTGTGGAAAGGAGACACAACACATCAAAAGGGGTACTATTTGTGCTTTGTAATACATACTTAGCCTATGCAGTGTCTGCATAACATCTGGAGAGTGTAGGGTTTGATGACATGGAGAAGGTGAGGTCTCAACATGATTATTTTTTTATTGGAGGATCAGTATCATGCATTGTCAAAAAAAATAAAATAAAATACAATAAAAAATACTCAATAAGAAATGGAAAGATTAATAAACTGCATAATAATGTTAGGAATGGCCATTTGCTGACATCCACAGAAAAACAGTATATATACTGTCACCTTTTAAGTCTGCAGGTAAATCTGCAAGGATTATGTCAGGAAAAAAAAAGCATTATGGATTCATATTAATTTCCAGTATACATCATGGACTAGACTGCAATTTAGTGTGTGTGTGTGCGTGCGCGCACGCGTGGGCACGTGCATGTGCGTGCATGCCTTTTTGTGTGTCTGTCTGTCTGTGGGAGGAAGGGGGGCAGAGATATTTCTAACCATGGAGTCATTATTAAGAGAAGTGCAATCCGCAAACAAGAGAGACCGAACGAATACTTATGTCTGAATCAGGTCAAGTATTTCTTTTTAATACATGAAACAGAAAGGGAATAAAACTTCAGGATTTAGGATGTAAAAAAAACTTCATGTACATGGTCATAGGATTCATGACACAAATAGTTGAGTATGAGCTCAAAAATCTCTAGTCTTGTAGTTTCAGTGCATAGCATGCTTAATACATAAACTGGCAAACCACAGGTTAATGGTATTCAAATAAAATCAGAAAAATCATACAGAGGATAGAAAAAAAAGGGAAGGCCATGAACATATTTATATCTTTCTGTGTGGGTATGTGTGTGTATGCGCGCGCGCATGTACATGGAGAAGGGAGAGGAAAAAATATTTTGGATCTCATTGTCACTGATTCCCCTGACACAATCAGTAAGGTCAAGATCCTTGAACCCCTCCTTAGTTGTAATCACAACATGGTTACCTTCTCTGTTAATGTAAACTGTGTCAGGGAAGAAGGTATTACAATGGTTAAGGATCTGAAAAAATCTGATTTTCATAAATTGAGTAATGAATTACATTTGTGGAATTGGAACAGGGACCTCATTAGTGTTGCAGATCTATGGCAAGAAATTAAAAACAAAATATTAGAACTTAGTGATAAATACATACCTAACAAGAAACATTATAAAAGTAGGGGTAAAGTGCCATTATGATACACCAGTAGAGTAAAAAAAGCGATCCAAGCAAAAAAAAGGTGTTATAGGGCAGTTAACTGTGATAACAGTGACTATAACAAAAATAAATATAGGCAAGCACTTCGAGCCAGTAAGAAAATTATTTCCAATGAAAAGAACAAATTGGGATTCAGATTGGCCCATATAAATGATGGAGGCAAATCATTATATGCTGATGTTAATAAGAAACAAAATATGTCTACTTCAATTGGCCCATTAAAAAATAATGCCACTGTTATTACAGAACCAAAAGCCATGGCCCAGGTCTTCAACAATTATTTTTCCTCAGTTTATGGGTTACCGGTAACCAATGACATTCCTGTTAACATTGCAGATGTCACTAATCCCCCCTCTGAGATTACTAGGGAAGAAATTTCCTCAAAACTTAGAGGGATCAAAACTCATTCATCTGTCAGTCCCAGCCTATTACATCCTAGGGTTTTAAGGAAATAGATACCTGGTTAATTGAACCATTACATTGTTTATTTAACCTATTGCTTCAAACTGCGAAAGTACCAAGTGACTGGCATACTGCTCAGGTAGTACCTATACATAAAAAGGGGCACCAAGACAATCCTGGAAATTGCCATCCTATTAGTATAACCAGCATTATAGGAAAGGTAATGGAGTCTATTATTAAAGATAGGCTTGATAACGAGACTCTACTAAAGAATAGTATAGATTACACTCAGCATGGGTTTAAACATAATAGATCTTGTTTAACAGCTAACCTTGTTTTCTATGAAAAAGTTAGCCAGCTATTGGAAGATAAAAAATCTGTGAAGATTATTTAATAAGGTCCCACACTGCACATTAACTGACAAAATATACACTATGAAAATCAGTAACCCACTTATTCATTGGACCAAAGCTTGGTTAACAAACAGAAACCTAGCAGTTAGAATCAGGGGTTTCATTTCTGAGTTGGCCAGTGTGACTAGTGGTATTCCCCAGGGTTCGGTTCTGGGACCAACATTGTTTTCACTATTTATTTCAGATTTAAATAAAAACTTGTACAACCATACTATTAAGTTTGCAGATGACACTAAAATTGCAGCTGACATTAGTTCGGAAAGAGGTATTGTTTCATTAAGAAAAGATCTCATCCTCCTTGAGAACTGGGCTTCAAATAATGGAATGGAGTTTAATGTCCACAAATGTATGGTTATGCACCTGGGGCAGGGGAACTCATGCAGCACATACACCCTAAATGGTTTGGCCCTAAATCCATCTAGTTGTGAAAAAGATTTGGGTATCTTTGTTACTGATGACCTTAAATTCAGTAAGCACTGCACTGAAATATCCTGGAGCGCTAACAGGATTATTGGATGCATAAAAAGAACTATAATGTCTAGGAATAGGGTGTGTATTGTACCACTTTATCAAGCTTATGTTCGCCCACACTTGGATTATGGGTCTTCACTATGGAACCCTACATTACTCAGGGATGTTAATAAACTGGAGGGTGTTTAGCGGAGGCTAACTAGAATGATTAATGGGCTCCAGTTTAAAAATTATGAACAAAGATTGAATACATTGAGACTGTTCTCCCTGGAACAAAGAAGAAATAGGGGAGATGTGTTATTAATTATTTTTTTTATTTTAGTCTTTGGTAACAGGGTAAGGCCCACTAGGCACAAGTGCCTGTTTTCAGGGGTGACCTGGGAGCACTGGGCAGTTAAGTGACTTGCTCAGAGTCACACAGTAATCAAGTGGAGGTTGTGAGAATCAAACTCAAGTCTGGTCTGCTGGATGTATCAAGCTCGTTCACACCTCGTTCCTTTAATCTCTAGGCTATACTGCCAGTGAATGTTTAAATGTATTAATGTTTAAACTTACTAGAGATGCAATTCTAATGGTGGAGCTTGGCCTTAAGTTCAATATAAGGCAGATCTCTCAAAGAAGCCATAATCTCCAGTTAATGTCTTGTCCAAAGAGTAATTTTAGGGGTAATTGCTTCAATCAAAGAATTGTTCCTATATGGAATGCTTTATCTAGGGAAATTGTGGAAGTTAACTAATTTAACATATTTAAGAGTAGGTTAGATCTTACGTAATAGGTTTACAGGGATGGGTATAACCCACATTGCGGGAGATGCACTTATATGGGCAATTTACCATATGATGAACTCTAGTTCGGGAGCAAGTGAATTAGAATAATTTTGGTCAGAACAGACACAATTAACTATTCGGTCTGAAGCAGTAGAGCATATAATGTGTTAACAAAATACTTGCAAGAAAGAAGGAAATCACTTCCTGACTGCTGTCAGTTTCTGACAGCTTCACGTGCATACAGTAATTCATGATGAGCTCATGGAATGGATGAATGACAGCGTCACAATTTGGCAGCCTCATTAACTCTACCCATGTCAAAATGGGAAATACAAAACTAACTGAACCACTACAGCCATATTTATTTTATCTGTTTGATCACAACATTAAACATACAAAAAAGGCACTAACTCAATTTGAAAATAGTAAAATAGGTAAACGGAGCTAAAATAGTCACATCACACAACTGGTAAGGATACCTTGTTTAATTGATTCCCTGTCCTCTTTAAAGAAGATCAAAAGTTGCATTATATGATCTCTCTCTCTCTCTCTCTCTCTCTATATATATATATATATCTATATATATATATATATTCACATACATATATATACATATATGTATATCTAACACAGGAGAAGAACACTGTTACAGGAAAATTAAACAAATGGTTTTAAATAACAGAAGACAAAAGAAAAATGCTATAAACTAAGGTACACTATTCTTTCTTACCCTTCTGGTATGCTTGGAGAGAGACTGAATTCTTATGCTATCTATCAACTCCCACGAACCTCATAGCTAGAGGAGTAGACTCACAGCTTACGAACCTCTCAGATGGTAGCCTCAGCAAAATACTGCCTCTTGTATCTGTCTTTCAGCTTCTTATAGTCCCCCTTTGAATAGGTAATTCTTGTCCCATTTGAATGCACCAACCATTTACCATATATCTGTTCAAATGTTCCAATCAGTTTAAACAGCCCAATAGATATCCAGTTAGATCAATTTAACATCCAGTTTGTATTTGAGTGGTCCAATCCTTTCAAACTCTGTGTGAGTGTGTGTGTGTATGCCTACTCCCCCAACCTTGGTCATTCTCTCTGAGATTTATAACCTAGACCATCACCTTATTTAGATGCTACTAGCCTGTGGAGTCCCAATGTGTTTTTTCTTCTCAGAAGGCCAGAAAAATCCAAGCCATTAACTCCTTCCTTCCCATTTTTGTCACAGTATTTACCAGTGACATTGCAGAGGAGCTGGAGGGGAAGGTATATCACTTTGCAGATAATACCAAAACCTGCAACAGGGTGTACATTCCAGGAGGGGTTGGAAGGATTAACAGAGACCTAAGAAAACTTGAGGAGTGGTTTAGGATATGGCAACTGGGATTCAATGTGAAGAAGTGCAAAATAATGCACTTTGGATACAAAAACCAAGTGGCTGAATACCAAATGGGAGGAGTAATATTGACAACAACTAAGCAGGAGAGAGTTCTTGGTGTAATTATCTCTAAAGACCTAAAGATAATCAGACAGTGTGACTAGGCAGTTAGGAAAGCTAGTGGGATGCTGGAGTGCATAGGGGGAGGTTATCAGCAGCAGAAGTAGGGAGGTGTTGTTAGCTCTGTATACATCGCTAGTAAGACCTCATCTAGAATGCTCTGTACAGTTCTGGAGACCACATCTACAAAAGGAAATAGACAGAGTGGAGGCAGTCCAGAGGAGAGAAACTAAAATGGTTTGAGGTCTTCAACAGAAGACTTATGAGGAGTGACTAATGGAACTCAATATGTACACCCTGGAAGAAAGAAAGGAGAGAGGCGATATGGTATAGGCCTATGAATACCTAAAGGGGGTAAATAAGGTACAGGATGGGAATATATTTTAGAAGAAAATGTGCTCAAAAAACAAGAGGGGAGACATGATATGAAATTGAATGGTGGTAAATTCAGAAACTATGTAAGAAAGTTCTTCTTTACAAAAAAAAGTGGTGGGTGCCTGGAACAGCTTACCGGATGAGATGGTTGGAGAATAAAACAGAGGAAGGGTTCAAGACTGCTTGGGATAGACATAAGAGAATCTTAGGGGAAGGAATGAAGGACAGGAGGAAAAACTGGAGATCAAGTTGGGTCTGTGGAGTTACTGTAGGTAGGGTTAAATGAGCAAACTGGGTGGACCAGGCGGTCCTTAACTGCCAACAAGTTTTATGTGTCCATGTTTCTGTGTAATATATTTATGTCTTGGGGTGAATGTATATGAACGTACACTTTACACAAACAAGAATTTTTTTAGATATACGCAATTATCACTGTGACAGAAATGGGAACTAAGTAGTTAATTGTTAGGATTTACTAAATCTATTTTTCTGGGCTTCTGACTCTCACCAGAAGTTTTTTCTGGGCTTGCTAACAACAAAGGAAAAACTGGGATTCTACGTCACTAGCAGGCTCTGTCTCTGGACAAGGTAATAGGATAGGTAATAAATCTCAAAAAGTGACCAAGGGGAGTAGATAATAACACACACATGCACACAGATTTTGAAAGGATTGGACCCTTCAAATACAAACTGGTTGTTAAAGTGATTTTATTGAATATCTATAGGTTTTAATTTGACTGGTGTTAGAAAACCCAAACTTGTACTGAATTTAAAATGGCTGTTAAATTCAAAGAAATGACCCAATCACAGAGTTTCAGATGTGAGCTATAAATTTAGAGGATTCCTTGTGACCAGTGCTTTTTCCTGGGAACTCCCATGTGGGATTTACTGTAAGTACTGAGGCTGCCTATTTAGCTGCCTGTAGAGCCAAACCAGACAGCATAGTAATCCAGTCTCTCTGTAGGGGTAGCTAGGAGGTAAGAGAAAGATAGAATAACGCTGTCTGTAGCATTTTCTCTCTGTTGTCTGTATTCAAACTATTTATTTAGTTTTCCTGTAAAAATTCATTCTCTTTGTATAGTATAGATATCATGTAGTTGCAATCGCTGACTTTTGAAGTAAATATTTTTATTTTCATCTATCTGTGACTGTAGCTTTTTCACTGAGGTAACTGATACATTTTCACTGGCTGAGGGAAAACTCTGTTGTCATCTGTCATCTGAAGAGCATACTACCACATTTGACCTGTGATGACCTCCCAGCTCTAGACAAGGGAGGGGAAGTGTCATGTGGAAAAAACCCAGGTGGTGGCAGTGAACAAAGATGTTGACAGCTCCTTAAAGACTGTTATAGTCCAGAAGGGAGAGTTGTTGTCACAATCACATATTTATACTAAGAGTACATCCATCTGGAGTACTGCGTGCAGTTCTGGAGACCCAATCTCTGCAAAGACATAGACAGGATGGAAGCTGTCCAGAGGAGGGCAACTAAAACGGTGCAGGGTCTGCACCGGAAGACATATGAAGAGAGACTTAAGGAGCTTAATATGTATAGCCTCGAGGAAAGGAGGGAGAGGGGGGATATGATGGAAACTTTCAAGTACCTCAAGGGAATCAACAAAGTCCAAGAGGGTAGCATCTTTCAAAAAAAGAGGTGTGCAAGAACAAGGGGCACAATCTGAAGATGGGGGAGGCAGCTCAGAGGTAATTTAAGGAAGTATTTTTTCACAGAGAGGGTTGTGGATGCATGGAACAGCCTTCCGGAGGAGGTTGTGGAGTCAAAAACAGTGGTGGAATTCAAGCATGCATGGGACAGTCATAAGACAATTCTAGGGGGTTGGGGTAGGAAGAAGCAGGCTGCTGGTTAACTAGGATCTGCAGCTTATCCATTAGGTAGGGAAATGGGCAGACTAGGTGGGCCAAGCGGTCCTTATCTGCCATCAAATTCTATGTTTCTAAGTTTCTATGAGTTGTGACAGGTGGGAAAGAATACTGGATAAGACTTATAAGTTTAGAAAGAAGATAACTGTCAGGAACAATGCAGAAAATGGACTATTTGCCTAGATTTTATGGAGTATGCCTAAGATATATCAAGAAGTAACTTTCCAACATATAAAAAATAAATGGAAAGAGGATGTCAATATTATAATCCCAGAAATTAAATGGGTTAATATACTGGCATTCTCAAACACATAAAAGTGCAAGGAACAGACAGATACATTTTAAAATAATTAACATGTCATATTATACACCAAACAAATTACATAAGATGGGATTGAATATTAATTCAGAATGTTGGCACTGTCGGGCGAGCGATGCAAGGATGTTCCATGCCTTTTGATTTTGCAATTTACTTAAAGGGTGGTGGTTTGAAACCAATAAAAAAGTAAATAGAGTGAGTGTTAAACAATAATTTTCAAATGGAGTATTCAGCATGTTTTTTTCCAGACTATAAAGACACAGTAGTATACCCTGAGGCCAAATAATTCCTGTCTGTGTGTTGTCTGACACCTAAACAACTAATTCTGAAATACTGGAAATATTCATAGGCAGATACTCACTTTCCATATTAGGAATGGAAACTAGTGTGTGTTGACACACTCTTCTATGAAAATTTCTTTACAGATACCAAACATTACCATACTATGCTTAATACTGAATTGACTGCTTGGGACCATACATTGCTTCTTTTTTCTTGAAGAATCTAACTAACCAAGAACATCTGGATGTGCTCTGCAATTATATATGGCAAATGTTAATCTATAATTGTGTTTCTGATTATTGCTGCATCTCCACTTTCTCCTTTATTTATGTATGTATATATTTAAATGATATTTTTTAAGTTCTGATACACCCTCTAGTAATATGATTTATTAAATAAGGTGACCATTCTGTACATCGTATAGTACTGAAAGACAGAGTCATTATTATCAATTGTCTGTATTTGTGTTTTTCTTCTCAATTAATAAATTTTATGTGCAAAAAAAAGAAAACGCATTGGCAAGACTTCTTGCTAGAATCTTCAGCTTGTTTAATAAAATATATCCTTTGAGATGCCAAGAAGATTGATGTAGAGGTGACAACTAGTTTGATTGAAAAAGAAGCACTGATTAAAACATTTGAATCACACAGTGAATATATCTTATACAGACAACAGCCAGAAAACACCATAAAACAATAAACCATGTGGATCAAGAGGACAAAAGAATGAAAATTTGAAAGTGATCATTTTGATTATTCTGAGGGGAAAATTATCAACTGGAGCCAACATGCCAATACTATAGTAGGCAACCAGGATCAATCTTACAGAAATCTGCCACACAACCAGTAGTACAAGACACTTATACAAGTGGATATGATTCAGAAACCACAAGTCAGGGTGTTTTTTTAGTCTCCAGCCAAGAGGAAGTCCTCCAAACCAACAAACTCCATAAACCTGTCAACAACTGATTCAGCTACCACAACACCCCCTAAGATGCAACTTGATGATAGTAAGGTTCTTGGAAGAAGTACCTGCATAAGAACAAGAGGAAAGGGGAGAGACAATTAAAGACTCACTCCAAATTACCACCGATACCAGAGGAACATAGGGAACCAGAGGAGGAGGAGATACTAAATCCATCAGTGGTGGATAATATCTCCCAATACCAATCGACTGTATCAGAAATACATGTCTTGCAAAAAGGACTGAGTTTCATGACTACCAATATCATTAATAATTTGATACTATTGTGGACATTCATAAATTCATGAGAAAACTGTATCTCAAAGAATTTTACAATAGTCATAGCATGGGACATTCAGAACAACAGCATCTTTGTCAGATTTCATGGTAGCAACAGTGATGTCATCAAACTGAGACAATGTGCAGCAGGAAACTGTTGTACCATGTGAGAAGCTGAAATGCAAATCCACATTTATTCCACCACCTAATGCAACAGTTTTGGTTTTTAAAGAAAAGTGTATTCAGGACCTAGAAAAAGTCTTCAACTCGTTAAGACAAACACGATATAAGGAGACATTAGCAATACCATCTCTCCACAAGACTCCGCAAATCATTATCAAGCTGGAAAACAAAGGCAGCTCCATAGTTGTCTAGGACAGAGATGAGTACCAAAATGAAATGCTAAGAAAGTTATCAGATGTTTCTTATTATAAACTGCTATTATGTGACCTTACAGAACAATACAAAAAACAAGTATAATAGATACGTTACTGTATGAGGCACTTGTTCATAACATAATTGAAAGGAAACTTGTGATTTTTTGGGTAGTCCCAAATCCTGTAATGGCAGCCATTTATAGCTTGCCTAAGACACAAAAAATCTTGAAAATCCCCAGCAAGGCCTATTGTAGTTAGCATTCGGTCTCTGATTGAACCACTTATTCAGTAGATTGAGCACCGTATCAAAGATCTGGCATCTGCTGCTCACTCTTTCGTGGGATACCACCCATGTTCTTTCCATTTTGGGGGATGTTTCTGTAGAATCAGACTGGTATCTAGTAACTCTGGCTATTCTGTACCTCTGCTGAAACATACCCCACTGTGATGGCATTTCAGCACTGAACACCAGTTTATACAAGGGAACTACATACCCTTTTAGCTTTGTAGAAATTTTACTATCGTAACCCCCCTACAAATGGGGGTTCCTGAAAAGTCTTCCTTGAGCATGCCTAAATGCTCACTGCCAGGCGGGTGTTCTGCATTTTAGCAGTTCAAATGTATTGCCAGAGAGTGCCTGTATAGCCTCTGTGTACTGTCTCTTTAAGAGCTGCCTGAATAGTCATAATTAATCTGAGAGGGAGCCCTGTTAGAAGATGTACTTGTTTGCTGATCATTTGTTAGAGTAGTAATAATATTGCAGTTTGTTCTAACCTACCTTCTTTGCAGCATGGACATTTCTGTTTGTTTTCATCATCTTGGTCCTGGACTGCAGAATGGGCCAATCAGTACATTTGGGACTCTAAAATGGAGCCTGCCTACAGGGGCTTGGTGGGGCCAAAACTTGTAGGAATTGTAGTTTTGGACTTTTGGCACCTAAAATAACCTGGAGGGGGAGCCCTTGTTGTGACTGACAGACAGATCAGCCAATGAATCTTTTGGATCTTGGGGAAAGTCCCACGCTGCTGTAGTTTCTGTTAGATCTGAGTTGGGAAGTGAAGAAGTAACAGCTCGAGACAGTTCGAGCAGCAATCCATAGTGGATTCGTGTGGGAGAACTGTGGAAAGGCCTGAGTTTGGCCTGCATGCTTGCCTGCTGTTCCTGAGAGGGAACTTGTGCTTTTTTCCGACTGAATCCAAATTTGGAGAGTGAATTAAGCCACTGACTTGTGACCAGGCTTTAACCTGAAGAAGACCGAAGATTTGCTGAATGCGATCAGCCTGTCAGGACTTCCGGCTACCTCTGAACTCCTGAATTGTGCAGAGACTCTGTAATTGCAACTGGAGAGCCAGTTACCTGGTACAGTGGAATTTCCTTACATGTGAATGTGCTGTGTGCTTATAGTGGGTCATGATTTGGTTCCCCACTGTATGTCTGAACTGTGTCTTGCTTGCTGGAGGCTGTATACAGCTGCACAGACTGAATCCGTATCCATTTCCATTTGCCTGGGCCCTACTACACTGGCCCAGCCAGAATACCTGCTATGCAGAGAAAGTCATCGATGAGAGATCGGCCTGGGGATCAGCCCCCTGCTCAACGCCTTGAACAGGAACTACACCTCTGTGATTCGTGTGGGCCCTGATTCTCCGGGCACTCCAGCTCAACAGCCTGCAGTCTCGATTTCATCTTGCCTGTGTCCAGTATTGGATATCATGAGTAAACATCAGGGTAGCTCCCTGCAATAACAGCTAAATCTAAAAGTGTTGTCATCTGATTGTCTTGTTGCCTTTTCTTTCGCGAACTGAGCCCTCCGACTCCGGATTACAAATAGTGTGTGTTGTGCATGTTGCTTTCTTCCTTCAAAGTGCCCCAACCAGCTGCAAAGTTCCTGGCTAGCCCACCGTTTTCCTACCTGGGTACCCAGAATGTGTGACTGTGTAGGGACTCTGAACTGCATGCATAACTGTCTGATTAATATAGCTTTTAAGCAAATCAACCTGATTATGCCCCTTCCTTGTTCAAGTCTCCTGAATAAATCAGATTTAACTTTGTTTGCATTTAACCTAACTGTGGTTCCAGTTTGTGCCAAAAGTATTGTACTGTTGCTATTTGCTGTGCTTAACCTTGTTTTACAGGGGGTCCCCAGGGTCAAGCTAAAGGAACCAGCCCTGGTGGTTAGTGCAAGCAGTGTGAGTAATTGCCTGTTGAATAAGGGTCATTGTGAAAGTAATTATAGTATGTTGTTCAGGCCACTAGAAGAGAAAGAGGGGGTTACAGTGTCCTGGAGGGCTGTGCCCAGGTTAGCTTGACCACTAACAACCCTGACCTCTGGGTGGAGGCACCCATTTCATTACCCAGAACCCTTAACCTGCTACTAGCCTAGCAGGCAGGGGTAGTAGCCCTTGGGATAGTGCCACCTAGGGGTTACATTTTGGAGGCTCACTACTGGGATTTTGTGCCTTCTAGTGGCCAAAAATTATGAATTATTGTTAAAGATTAATGGCTACCCCAGTAGAAATGGCTGTACACCATTTGGTGGGGTGGTGTACTGGGCAGGAGACCGACCCCCAAAATGCTCTACTTATAGTGGATATTCCCCTTGGTACCAGTAAGGACACTGTAGTGGGAGCACTCTCCAAAGTTGAATGTTTAAAAACCCTGTGGTGGTGGGTCGACAGGCTGATTTGATCACCCAAACTTTCATAGCCTTGGTAGAGTGTAGTGACCTCATGGATAGCTCTAAAGTGCCACAGACTATTGCCTCAGAAGGGATTCTAGCTGCCTAGAGAGTGATAATGAAAGACAGTAAAGACCCTGGGGAGGATGAGCTCCGACCATTATCTGAGACTTTTGAGGAAAAATGTGCTAAGTTGTTGCTGGAGGAAGGGAAAACCATAGAGGAATTTAAGAAACTATTCCTGCCACCTGGAGTGTTCCTTCCCCAACACCCCCTCCCACTCCAGCACCTGTTACTGCCCCACCTTCTGTGCCCATGCCAATGCTGGCCCCTATATCTGTACCCGCCATTAGTCACACCTCCTACCGAAGGTTGAGAATCTTCTTGGGCACCATCCCCACCCCTCAGGGGGAGGATGACTGGGAGACCTAGATCGACTATGTTGCCCCCTTGGAACCCGACTGGCAGTGTGCAGAGGCTGAGAAGCAGAAAAGAATCATAGAAAGTTTGAGAGGCCCAGCCTTGAAGCCATTACATTTTTGAGGTCCACGAACCCTGATGCATCTGCTCAGAAGTACCTATCTGTACTTGAAGGCAATTTTGGAAGCATTGAGTCAGGGGAGACTTTGATGTGGAAATTCCAAGGTACCAAACAATGGAAGGGGGAAAGTTTGTCTGTGTATGTTACTCGCCTAGAAAGAGCTCTGCAGAAAGCTTACCGGAAAGGTGGGGTAGCCGCCAGTGATTTGAACCATGTGAGATTGGGGCACATACTGCAACATGCCAAGCATTCTAAACTGCAGATCATCCAGTTAAGGCTCCGGGATAGGAGAGGTAACCCATCTGACTACTGTGACTTGATAAAAGAACTCTGGGAGGTAGAAGGTGAAGAGGGAGATTGTAATTATGGGGTGAGTGCAGCTCAAGTGATCATGGCATCGGAAGTCCCTTCCAAAATGGAGACCACTATGAGTGTCTTGCCATGGGCTAAATGGTGGGGGAGGAGTTGCTGAAGGAAGTCAGAAAAGTACAACCGGGTGCATTCGCTGAGGTATCCCCTGCTGACAGAGACCCTGGTCCCTGTCAGAACGTGATGGTTATGGGGGTGGGGGTGCACCCTCAGCCATCCTCTACGGAGAGTGTCTTCTTGGCTTAGCTCAAGGAATTGACTGCCATCCTAAAGGAACTTTTGGGACATGGTACACTACCAGCAGAAGTCAGAGCACAATCTCCCATCGATGCTCCAGCATCCCCTGCTATGTTTTCCCCAAGGATGCCCCAAGAGCCTGTCATTTGTCACAATTGCAGCAAGGATGGCCATATGAAGAGGGAATGTTGGTCTCAGAAGGACTTAGAGAAAGTGGTGAACTGGCTTCAAGGAGAGCTTCAGAAAATTAGTCAGTGGTCAAGGGGTGCATGAAATGACCACAGTGAAGGCTCCGGCCATCCTAACTCAAACCCCTCTGTGGCTAAATCATCTGTCCAGGCCCCTGCTACTGTCCCTTCAGACTGGTCCAAAACAGTGGGCCCTTCAATGAAGACTACTGTGGCTGTGAATGGTATTCCTACTCAGGCTGTGCTTGACAGAGGGTTGCAAGTTGCCATTGTATTTCAGGACTGGTATGACAAACACTTATCTGATGTGCCATTACAATCCCTGGAAGGCCTACATGTGTGGGGGCTAAGTGACAAGTCTTATCCCTACCTAGGATATGTCTGCCTCTGTTTGTCTTTTCCTGCAACTGTAACTAGTGTAGAGGAGCAAGTAGAGACACTGGCCCTAGTGTGTACTCCCACCGGACTGTATTATGGGGTTCCCCTGTTAATTGGAACAAACGCCCACATGTTTGGGAGACTAGCACAACTCTACCATGAGAAACAAGGGTAGCTGACTGGATGGGCCCTAAGAATTCCAGTCTTAGTAAAAAGGGCATATGACTTACAACAGAAACACAATGAAGCCAGTGGGGATAGTGTGGAAAAAGGAACTTGACTCCTTGGTGTTGACCCCCAACGGCCAGTGCACAATCCATGGAGAAGTCCACCTAAAGAGAAACATAAAGAACAAAATATTAATGTTGGATGCACCAGGTGATGGAAAGTTGCCAGAAGGATTATTGGTTAAACCCAGCATCTTGCCTGCCCCTGCCCATGCCTATGCATGATGAGTGATGGTCCAGATTAGAAGTGTGTCAGATCGGGAGGTCCGGGTGAACAGAGGGTGCACTCTAGCTACAGTACACTGCACAGACACTGCAGTATTACCCAATAACAAATACTCTGGCCAAAAGGAGAGAGTGACCCTGGACTAATTTGACTTTGGTGATTCCCCGCTGCCAGCTGAATGGAAGGCTAGGATTAGCAAGAAACTCACCCAGACAGACCAAGTGATTTCTTTAAAAGAATGGGACGTGGGGTGTGTCCAGGGTGCAGAGCATCATATACGCCTGCATGATGACTGGCCATTTTGAGAGAGATCCCGACCCCTCATCCCAGCGGACACAGATGATGTGAGGAGACACCTGCAGGAAATGCTCGCTGCTGGCGTGATACAGGAATCAAGGAGCCCATATGCCTCTCCCTTTGTGGTTGTGCATAAGAAGAATGGGTTGGTGAGGATGTGTGTTGATTATCGAACCCTGAACCGGCGGACCATCCCAGATCAATACACCATGACCCATATACAAGATGCCCTGGATTGCTTGAATGGGAGCAAATGGTTCTTAGTATTGGATCTTCGCTGCGGATATTATCAGATTCCGATGGCCAAGGAGGACCATGAGAAAACAGCCTTCATCTGTCCTTTGGGGTTCTACAAATTCCTGAGAATGCCACAGGGGATTTGGGGTGCCGTGGCCACCTTTCAGCGACTGATGGAATGTGTGGTGGGAGATATGAACTTACTGGAATGCATAGTTTACTTAGATGATGTCATTGCGTTCGGATGCACATTAGAGGAGAATGAGACCCGACTGTTTAAAGTCCTAGACCGATTGGAAGACTTCGGACTCAAGCTGTCTATTGACAAGTGCTAGTTTTGTCAAACCTCCATGAAGTATGTGGGGCACATAGTATCTGCAGAAGGGATAGAGACCGATCCCAGTAAGGTCGAGTCACTGATTATTTGGTCCCAGCCCCATAACTTGAAAAAGCTACAACATTTCCTGGTGTTCTGTGGCTGCTACCGCAGGTTCATAAAAGACTATTCCAAGGTGATTTGCCCCCTCCTGAATCTCACCCAGGGTTACCCACCTACCAACCATAAATACAAGAAAGGGTCTGTCAAAGAACCTGAGAAAGTATACTTCTGAACAGGTGAACCTTTTGGGCCCTGCTGGACACCTGAATGTGAAGCAGCCTTCCATGAATTCATATACCAGTTCACCCACGCCCCCATCCTCAACTATGCTGATCCTACCAGGCCCTATGTGCTGCATATGGATGCTAGTCTGTAAGGCCTAGGAGCTGTGCTGTATCAAGACCATGAGGATGGTTTGAGACCAGGGTCTTTTGCCAGCAGGAGCTTGACCCCATCAGAATGAAACTATCCTGTGCACAAGTTGGAGTTCCTTGCCCTAAAATGGGCCACTGTCGACCAGTTTCATGAGTACCTCTATGGGGCAAAGATATTGGTGAAGACAAACAATAACCCATTAACCTATGTACAGACTTCAGCTAAGTTGGACTCCACTGGGCACCGGTGGCTCTCTGCTTTATCAACCTATGATTATGCTGTCGAATACAGGCCAGGACTGAACCATATTGATACTGACACCCTGTCACGAAGGCTAGTCTCCAAGAGTGATTGGGTCAGATTGTCTGAACCTGACATCCAAGCATTGTGCCAAAAGTTTGATAGAGATGAACAGATGTCTACGAACACAGTGAACTGTTTAGTAGATTGCTTGGGCCCTCCCGATACCTGCATACCGGCTGCTTATTACCATTTCTCTGCTCTAGGTATTGGTGCACTACCTCAATTTGACAATGACAGCATCCAGTGGGCTCAGTCCCAGGATCCTATGATTCAGCCAGCACTTGATGCCCTGTGTGTGGGGAAAGATATGTCCCAGTTGCGTTCCCCTGACTTGCAAACTGCCCTATTGTTTAAAGAAGGCCCCAGGTTGAAGTTACACAATCAGTTGTTATACAGAGAGACAGTGGATTGCAGTGGTTGAGTAGACAAGCAGCAATTGGTCCTGCCCATGGCCTTTAAAGATTTGGTACTGAGGTCCCTCCACAATCACATGGGGCACCTCAGTATTGACAGAACTCGCAACCTGGTACGATCTCGATTCTACTGGCCCAAGATGGGGGGCGATGTTGAGCACCATGTAAAGACCTGCAGTCATTGACTGCAAAGGAAAGCTCTGCCACAGAGGGCTGCCCCCCTTGTCAATATTACTACCAGCACCCCTATGGAACTGGTCTGTATAGACTTTTTGTGTTTAGAACCTGATCAGCGGAATATTGGCAATGTGTTAGTGGTTATAGATCATTTCACACAGTATGCACAAGCTTTTCCAGCTAAAGATCAAAAAGCCTCTACCGTGGCCAAGGTACTAGTGGAAAAATTCTTTGTCCATGATGGTACCCCCCAGCGGATCCACTCTGACCAAGGCAGAGACTTTGAAAGTAGGCTAATCAAAGAAATGCTCTTTCTGTGGGGGGTGCGGAAGTCAAGAACCACCCCTCATCACCCTTAGGGGGACCCTCAACCAGAACATTTTAACCGCACCTTTCTAGACATGCTGGGAACCCTCCACCCAAAAGACCAGCATTAGTGAAGCCAGCAGATTAGCACCTTGGTACACACGTACAATTGCACCAAAAATGATGCTACTGGATTCTCCCCTACTGCCTCATGTTTGGGAAGGGAGGCCCACCTGCCAGTTGATTTCTGTTTTGGGGTCTCTCCAGATGGGGTCCAGGCTGAAAACTACGTGCAGTATGCACAGAAACTGAAAGCTCAATTGAACCATGCATATCAACTGGCCCAGACAATGGCTGCTAAAAGAAATCTCACCAACAAAGAGAGGCAAGACAAGAAAGTAAAGGCTCAAGAGCTACGGCCCAGAGAATGTGTGTTGTTACACAATTTGGGACTACATGGCAAGCACAAAATTGCTGATAGGTGGCACCATGTTCCTCATGTAGTAGTTGGAAAGTTGGATGATCTACCAGTATCTACCAGTATACGAGGTACACCCAGAGAATAACTCCAAAGCTGTCAAGACTATACACCGTAACCACTTGCTGCTTATTGGCTAAGTTACAGTATTATTGAAGCTGAGCTAGCAGACATTGCCTCCCCTGGGCCGGTGACTCATGCTGCTGCAAAAAAGAGACAGAGTCAACCTACCCCAGTAGTTATAGAGTTAAGGTTTCCCCCACAGCAGGCCCAGAATGATGGTGTCTATCAGCCCACCTCTGATGATAGTGAGTGTGAGAATGCCTATTACCCCTCCTATGAACTGAGTCAGCTGTTTTGAGGTAACCCTATGACTAATTGTGGGGATGAAGCTGGGCCTTCTGGACTGCCTAACCCCCCAGCTTTGTTCTTGGAGCCAATGCTTCTTGAAAGTGAGGTGCAAAGCATCACATCTGAGGTTGTGGACTCTCTCTGTTTTGTGGAACTGTGTGAATTGCCCGAAGAAGGGGCTGATGGTCTGAGTCTCCCTGGTGACACACCAGAACTTGAACAACAATATGAGAGTGCTGACAGCCCCCACTTCAGTGCCACAGAGCCTAATTGTGCCAGAACCTTCTCTAAATGAGCCAAGTGTCGTGGAAACAGAGCCTACAGAGCAAGGAACTGACAGTGCTCCCAGTTTGGACACTCCCATCTGTGCAGAGGCACCCCTTATGAGTGATGAAAGCTCAAAAGATAGTGCTGAAAGTACAGAGACTGTGGTTGCTCCCCCCAGAAAGACTGGCCGAGCTGTCAAGCCAGTACTACGCTTTAGTTATGATTCCCCTGGGAGGCGAGTGGATTTGCCTCTCAATGTGGCTTGCAAAGGGGTTTACATCTCACCAAGCTCACTGCCCAAATTGAGCTTGATGGCCAATTCCAGGTTACTTGTTTTTCCCCTCTCACCATGGTGCCCCTGCCCCATCTGGACCCAAGTTAGCTGATAGGGAAGGGTCCCCTCCTACATTGTTTAATGTACAGGAAGTTATAACATGAATCAGTATTGTGATGTCACAAGTATGTTAATCATAGTGGAATCAGTATTACCTGTATGAAACATGCATAAGTATTGTCCTTATGGATATAGTATCATGAAGTGTAGTGAATATGCATAGTAAAGTAATAAGTTTATGTTAACTGATGCATGATGGTACAGACTTGATGCGGATGCCAAGTTTTCTCCAGGCAGGGAAGGGTGTAACCCCCTTACAAATGGGGGTTCCTGAAAAGTCTTCCTTGAGCTTGCCTAAATGCTCACTGCCAGGCTAGTGTTCTGTGTTTTAGCAGTTTAAATGTATTACTAAAGAGTGCCTGTATAGCCTCTGTGTACTGTATCTTTAAGAGCTGCCTGGATTGCAGTCATAATTAATCTGAGAGGGAGCTCTGTTAGAAGATGTACTTGTTTGCTGATCATTTGTTAGAGTAGTAATAATATTGCAGTTTGTTCTAACCTGCCTTCTTTCCATCATCTTGTTCCTGGACTGCAGAATTGGCCAATCAGTACATTTGGGACTCTAAAATGGAGCCTGCCTACAGGGGCTTGGTGGGGCCAAAGCTTGTAGGAATTGTAGTTTTGGGCTTTTGGCACCTAAAATAACCTGGAGGGGGAGCCCTTGTTGTGACTGACAGACAGATCAGCCAACTGAACATTTTGGATCTTGGGGAAAGTCCCACACTGCTTGCAGTTTCTGTTAGATCTGAGTTGTGAAGTGAAGAAGTAACAGCTTAAGATAGTTCGAGCAGCAATCCATAGTGGATTCACGCAGGAGAACTGTGGAAAGGCCTGAGTTTGTCCTGCATGCCTGCCTGCTGTTCCTGAGAGGGAACTTGTGCTTTTTCGGACTGAATCTGAATTTGGAGAGTGAATTAAACCACTGAATTGTGACCAGGCTTTAACCTGAAGAAGACCGAAGATTTGCTGAATGCGATCAGCCTGTCAGGACTTCCAGCTACCTCTGAACTCCTGAATTGTGCAGAGACTCTGTAATTGCGACCGGAGAGCCATTTGCCTTGTACAGTGGAATTTCCTTACATGTGAATGTGCTGTGTGCTTATAGTGGGTCACAATTTGGTTCCCCACTGTATGTCTGAACTGTGTTTTGCTTTCTGTAGGCTGTATCCAGCTCCACAGACTGAATCCATATCCATTTCTGTTTGCCTGGACCCTGCTACACTGGTTCAGCCAGAATACTTGCTATGCAGAGAAAGTCATTGACAAGAGACCAGCCTGGGGATCAGCCCCCTGCTCAACGCCTTGAACAGGAACAATGCCTCGGTGATTCGTGTGGGCCCTGCTTCTCTGGGCACTCCAGCTCAACAGCCTGTAGTTTCAATTTCATCCTGTCGGTGTCCAGTATTGGGTATTGTGAGTAAACATCAGGGTAGCTCCCTGCAACAACAGCTAAATCTAGAAGTGTTGCCATCTGATTGTCTTGTTGCCTTTTCTTTCATGAACTGAGCCCTCCGGCTCTGGATTACAAATAGTGTGTGTTGTGCATGTTGCTTTCTTCCATCACAGGGCCCCAACCAGCTGCAATGTTCCTGGCTAGCCCACCATTTTCCTACTTGGGTACCCAGAGTGTGTGACTGTGTAGGGACTCCGAACTGCATGCATTACAGTCTGATTAATATAGCTTTTAAGCAAATCAACCTGATTACGCCCCTCCCTTGTTCAAGTCCCCTGAATAAATCAGATTTAACTTTGTTGCATTTAACCTGACTGTGGTTCCAGTTTATGCCAAAAGTATTGTACTGTTGCTATTTGCTGTGCTTAACCTTGTTTTACAGGGGGTCCCCAGGGTCAAACTAGAGGAACCAGCCCTGGTGGTAAGTGCAAACAGTGTGGGTAATTGCCTGGTGAATAAGGGTCATTGTGAAAGTGATTATTGTATATTGTTCAGGCCATTAGAAAGGAAAGAGGGGAATTACAGTGTACCGGAGGGCTGTGCCCAGGTTAGCTTGACCACTAACAACCCTGACCTCTGGGTGGAGGCACCCATTTCATTATCTAGGCCCCTTAACCTGCTACTAGCCAAGCAGGCAAGGATAGTAGCCCTTAGGATAGCGCCACCTAAGGGTTACACTATAATTGACAGAAAAGTTCTGGCATGTAATTGTTTTTGTTTATGGTAAAATGTATCTGTAAACTAAGGGAACGGTGAAGGGGCAACACTAGCCCCCAGCTATGCCAATGTCTATCTAGCAGACTGGGAACAGAAACATTTTCTCAAGTGAAGCAAATCCTTTTTAGATCAAATTTATCTGTACAAACATTTCATAGATGATATATTGCTTACATGGAAAGGGCCTGTTGATGAATTATCAGAATCTGTACAGTTTCTGGAAAGTACAAATACTAGCTTGAAATTTACTATTAACTGTGATAAACAGTCTGTGAATTTCTTAGATGTAATGATCAGTAAGAAAGAAACTGGAAGCCTATCAACAAACTTGTATTATTAACATACTGATAGGAACTTTGTGCTGTCCTATATGAGCTGCCACCCCAGGTATCTCACTAGAAATATACTGGTGGGGCAGTTCATAAGGGCTCCGTTATAGCAGTTCATAAGGGCTAAACAAATCGTATCAATGAGTCTGATTATAATAAGAATGCTGGTATGTTGGAAGCTCATTTCCTGCTGAGAGGCTACAATAGAGATTGTACTGACAGAGAGCAATCACAAGAGTGAAGGGTATGAATAGACAGGAGATGCACACCCTAGGAAAGATTGATGGAACTAACTTATGAGAGAAAATAGCTCCCCCATTTTATAACTACCACAAGTTCACAGCCACATATTATCAAGCCTATTTTTAATAAAAACTGTCACGTGTTGGAAACAGGAGCGTATGTGGCATTACAAAGAAACATCTTAAAATTATGTACAGACAAGGTGAAAACCTCACCAATACATTGGTGCATAGTTTACACTGGGACCCTTCCTAAACAAACCACAGCTTACATCTACCCCCTGGCAACCATAGGTGTGGCAGCTGTACTTTCTGCCACAAATCGAGCAAAAAGTAGAGGTGCAAATGAGTATAATCTGTATAGCAGTGGAAACACAAACTGTACCATCTCACAGTCTCCCACAAGAGTAGCATGCACACCATGAATAACATCGGGGACAAAACTGAGTCTTGTGGAATGCCAAAGGGAACAGCAGCCACCTTGGAATAACATTTCCTAAATGCTACACACTGCACCATGTCTGCCAGGAAGGACTGAAACAATTGTAAAACTGCACTGGAGAGTCCCCCATAAGTCCTCAAGTGATCAGTCAGGACCTGATGATCCACAATGTTAAATGCCAATAAGAGATCAAGAAGAATGGCCATAGCATAGTTCCCTCTATGGTACACTGTCTGTCACATGGAAGAGATCATTTGTTGCTTTGACAAGGGCAGGCTAAGTGTTGTGTCAAGATCTGAACCCTGATTGGCTCATAGATTTCATGTTACACCAGATGTGATTCCAATTGTGACAGAACCACATTTTTAATTACCTTTTCTGAAAGGCTTTGGGACAGGTCTGTAGCTGGTCAGGAGTTCCAGGTCCAGAGATAGTTTATTAAGGAGAGAGGTCAGTAGCTAGCCAGGAGTTCTGGGTCCAGAGATAGTTTATCAAGGAGAGGGACTACAACTGCATTCTTCAGTGCAACTAGAAATGATCCCTCTCCCAGGGAGTCCTGGACAATCCTAACCATCATCAGACTCATGGTCTCCTGGCAGTCCATCAACAACTAGGTTGGGCCTGGATCCAGGCTACAGTGGGTAGGTCACAGAACAGACATCACCTGTGAAATCTCCTCATCCAAGACTGACTGAAACTCCATCCAAAGTATAGGACTACCTGGGTTCACCCCATCTCTCACACTGCTGGGAGTCACCCCTGCCTGGGAGATCATTATTCTGATGGATGACACCCTGTCATAGAAGAAAATGCCAAATTTCTTGCATCTTTAGAAATAACCCGACCAGACAGCAGACACACAGGACTTAAAAGTCTATCTACAGTGCAGAAGAGCTGGAATTGTCTGTTCCTCCCTGTTGCAATCAACCTGGACAGACATTCTGCCTTCTTCCAGGTGACTACCCCCAGATATGCCCCACAATGGGTCCTCAGAGCCAGCTTGTCTTCCATCAAGCATATTCTCAAACAGGTACACTCCAGTCTCCACCCTTGTATCTTTAACTGCTGCAGCTCACTATACCATGGTGAGATGTGACGGGGGAGTTGTGGGTGGACATGAAGAGGCATGATGGTGTCTATGTTAGTCAAAAGTCTTGTTATAGCTCTTCATGGCCATGACCATGTCACTCTCATGGTCAATATGCCTGAGATTTCTGGTATATCTAGCAGCCTGTCCAATGTCAGGCTCTGTTGTGGGCAATACTGGACCATCTCCACAGAAGAACTGAACACATGAGGGACCCTGAGATGGAATTTGACCACAAGCTGATCAGAGCAGGCTACTGGATCAATCTCCAATTTAAAAATGTTGAATCCCAGTGTGAAGGCCACGTTCAAGGTGCGGCCATACTTGTGGGTAATGAAGGAAATCACCTACACCAGGTATGGTAGAGACATTGTCTGCAGAAATTTGTTGGCAAACCATGAATCCTCATCATCAAAGTCCCCTAGCACCAATAAGCTGGAGGACTCCAGTGCCAGGCTGGTGATGAAGTCTACAAGTTCCTAAAAATGTAACCTTCATCCCCCAGAGGCTGATAGATGATGAAGAGGATAGAGACTACATGTTGTCAATAAGCAAACTTCTTTTCACTTTGTTCTTGTATTTAGGCTTTCTTGTGTTTTTTGTGTGTTCCAGGTGGAACAGGCTTAAGAGCGTAAGGCTTTATTTAAGAAGGCATACAGATCAGGTCATACTGTCTGAGAGGAGTCCCCTGCATACTGTCTATTAGGGCTGCTGTTAATTTTTCTCTTGAATGCATCTGCCAGATTATGCAGTATTTTAAGAATGTGCATGTGATGGAGTTACTTGATTTAGTGAGCCAATCTTCAACATTAAATTAGAAGCTATACCCACAGCACAATTTTCTCCTGAGAGATATTTATGGTTTTGTTGCCAAATTGATATGCCTGCTCAGTCACTGACTGCTCCTTTCTCTGGCTTTCACTTTTGCTGCTGCCACTGCTACAAGTGAGCAGTCTACTTGTGACAGTTCCAACAAAGTAGACCCATCACAAAATGGATTAAGTATGACAGGCAGAAGATACACTGTCTCCATCTGGCCCTGTAAGCAATGTGCAGATTTGCCATGTTGCATTTGTCCTTGCTGGTGTTGACTGGTGCAAGGGAGGCAACAAGAGAAAGGAAAAGGAGTCAATAAAAGGAAGCGGGGGGCCTCAAACAAGAATAGCAGGTGTAATGGCAGTGTAACATGAAAGGCAATGTATACATATACACGCAGCCTGGGAAATAAAACCCCAGACCTGGTGGCCTTGATGGCGGAGGCTGACTTGGATATAGTGGCAATAATCGAGACATGGTACACTTGGAACTATGACTGGCAGGTGACTGCACCAGGATATGCACTCTTCAGGAGGGATAGAGAGGGTAAAAAGGGAGGGGGTGGCTCTTTATGTCAGGGAAGGCATGAAAGCAATTGCAATACAAGGTAAACAGGGGGAGGTCGAGGCGTTGTGGGTCACCCTTGAGCCAGGTAATGGCACAGCAATCCACACAGGAGTGATCTACAGGCCTCCAGCATGGGGGGGGGAGGTGGATAGGGCGATTGTGGAAGAGATACATGAAATAGAAGCAAAAGGGGAGGTAGTGCTGCTGGGTGATTTTAATGTGCTGTACATGGATTGGACCATTCTGGTGGCTGCATCAACCAGGAGCAGAGACATCTTGGGAGCCATACAAGGGACAGGCCTTAGGCAGCTAGTGCTAGAAGCCATCAGGGACAGGGTGATTCTGGACCTAGTACTAACTAATGGAGACAGAGTTAGTGAGGTCCAGGTGGAGGGACACCTGGGGTCCAGTGACCACCACACACTGTGGTTTACTATTGGTACAGGGACACAGTCAAGTCACACAAAGAAGAGGGTCTTAGATTTCAGGAGGGCAGACTTCACCAGGATAAGGATAGGACTCAAAAAAGCCCTGATAATAAAGGAAGCCAAAGGATGGGGTGGGTGGTGGGTGGAAGAACAGTGCTCTCCTAAAGGGGCCATAGTGAAGGTAACAAACCAGTGCATTAGGCAGAGATGCAAAGGCAAAAGAAGGAAAAAGCCACTATGGCACTCAATGGATGTGGCTGAGAAGATAAGGTCCAAAAAGTTGACTTTCAGAAAATATAAGGTGTCACAGAAAGAAGAAGATAGGGAGGTGTACCTAAACAGACAGGAAAGCAGGGAGAGCAGTTAGGAGTGCAAAGGCACAAATGGAAGAAGGATTAACACAGACGGCGAAGGAAGGGGACAAGATTTTTTACAGGTACATCAGCAAAAAAAAGAAGGCCAAGAGTGGGACTGTAAGGCTCAGAAGGGAAAAAGAGGAGTGGGTGGAGGGTGACCAAGAAAAAGCATCAATACTGAACAAATACTTCTGTTCAGTATTTACTGGGGGGGGGAGGGAAGAGGGGCCAACACTAGTAACCAGAATCAAAGGAAAGGGAAGTGAACATCAGTCCTTTCACAGAAGAGAGAGTCTTAGAAGGACTCAAAAAACTAAGGGTGGACAAAGCAATGGGGCCAGATAGCATACACCCTAGGATATTAAAGGAACTAAGGTTGGTGCTAGCAGCACCGCTGGCAGGCCTGTTTAATGAATCTTTCAATATGGGTGTGGTTTCTGAGGACTGGAGGAAGGTGCATGTTGTTCCTCTTCATAAAAGTGGAAGCAGGGAAGAGGCAGTCAACTATAGGCCAGTCGGCCTCACTTCAGTAGTGGGGATGATTCTGGAGGTGATTCTTAAGAAAAGGATTGTGAAACACTTGGAATCCAGCAGAGCACAGGATCCGAGGCAGCACGGATTCACACCTCAGAGATCATGTCAGACAAATCTGACAGATTTCTCTGACTGGGTGATGAAGGAGGTAGATCAGGGGGGTGCGGTGTATGTCGCCTACCTCGATTTCAGCAAGGCCTTTGACACTGTTCCACAAAGGAGGCTGGTAAGCAAGCTGGAACACTTGGGTGTGTGCCAAAATGTGGTGAATTGGGTCAGAAATTGGTTGTGAGACAGAAAGCAAAGGGTGGTGGTAAATGGGGTCCAATCTGAGGAGGGGGGTGACAAGTGGGGTACCTCATGGATCAGTCCTGGGGCCAGTCTTTTTAATGTCTTTATTAGCAACATTGCTGAAGGACTGGAAGGGAAGGTCTGCCTATTTGCAGATGACACCAAGATCTGCAATAGAGTAAACACTCCAGAAGGGGTGGAGAAAATGAGAAGGGACTTAGGGAAGCTGTAAAAATGGTCTGAGGTATGGCAACTAAGATTCAACATGAAGAAGTGCAAAATCATTCACTTGGTGTGCAGAAACCCTGAGGAGAGTTACAGGATGGGGGGTGTACTGACAGTCCCAAGGAGAGAAAGGGATTTGGGAGTAATCATCTCAGAGGACCTAAAGGTGGCCAAGCAGTGCACAAAGGAGTGGGGAGGGCCAGTGGTATGCTTGGGTGCATAGAGAGGGGTATCATTAGCAGAAGAAGGGAGGTGGTGACGCCACTGTACAGAGCGCTGGTGACCTCTCATCTGGAATACTGTGTTCAGTTCTGGAGGCTGCATCTCTGGAAGGACATAGAAAGGGTGGAGGTGGTTCAGAAAAGGGCAACTAAGATGGTGCAGGACTTGCAACAAAAGACATATGAGGAGAGATTAAAGGACCTCAGCATGTATACTCTGGAGGAGAGGCAAGAACGGTGGGATATGATTGAAACCTTGAGGTACCTTTATGGGCATTAACAAGGAGCAAGCAGAAGGCACTTTCAGTTTAGGAGATGTACAAGAATAGGGGTCATGACATGAGATTGGAGGGGGCAGGATAAGGGGGAACATGAGGAAGTTTTTCTTCATGGAAAGGGTAATGGATGGATTGGACAGCCTATCCCAGGGGGTGGTGGAGGCGAACACAGTGGGGGATTCATGAGTGAGTGGGATAGGCACAAGGGAACCCTAGCAGTGGGAAAAGAGAGGGCTTAAGCCAATGACCAAGTAGGATCAGCAGCTGCTGTTGCAGGTAGGGAAAATGGGCAGACTGGATGGTCCTAGTGGTCCTCTTCTGCCATCAAGTTCTACATTTCCATGTTTCTATGTTTCACCACAGAGATCAGAATCTGCATGGAGCCATATCAAATGATGAAATACCACAACTGGAGCATCTTTACACAGCTCTTTACTTATTCTGAACTGCTGAGCTGCACTGTATATGTGGTAGGAGCACAGAAGTGGAGGGAAAAAATGCTGACAGGCAATAGAAAAAACTAAGTCTGACAGAAAACCCCAGAATGTTCTGCTCCTTATAAAGCAATAGAATAACTGGGGATTCTATGGTTTCCACCAGGGGTCATCACATGGCATGTGATGTCTTTTGATCTCCTATCTATCTCCAGCAGAGCATGCCGTTACCCACTTGTAAGGAGTGACAGATGCACCCACTGCACTGAGAAAGTGAGGAAATCCAAAGTTAGAGATCTTAGGTCAGGCACCGTAACTTGGCCTATTCTCTGAAAGCAAGATAATAGGGTCCAATAGTTCTTTAGGTAACATATAGTTTAGGAAAGCAACCTTACCTGAAGGACCTGGCAGACCAAGTGCAGTTAGGGTTATTGCCCTAAGAATACTAATTGCTAAGTGCTTTTTTCCAAAAGCCATAATATTATCTTCATTCTCCATTGGTCCTTACTGGACAGGACCTCCTTCTGCTTACCACCAGTGCCCTGTGTAGATGCCTGGAACTCTGCTTGATAACTGTGTGAATTTGTGGCTGCTTTCCCCTCCAGGGTGGGGTCCTACCTGTTAATTCCTTGGTGTCAACCACAACAAGGGAAGGAGGTAGCTAGCATAGGACCTATGGGGGGGCTCAATCCTTCTCCCACCAGCCTGCAGTGACATTCCAACATCGGAGCATGACCTGGAATGCTGGTATGGCAAGGAGCTTCCCTAGATGCTATGCTATTTGGCTGGCCTCCCTAATGTTACCGTAACATATTTTGTACAATTAATTATATCTTATATTTCTTTTAAGGATATTTGGTTCAATGAATTAAAATTAAATTATGAGATCATGTTCAGTCGCATGTCAAGGCCATTGACATCAACATTTGGCTCACTTTGAATCCCTAGGCCAAAGATTCCAGATATGACTTTCATATTTACTGCTGTAAGCAACCATGACATTGTATTTCTGTCATTTTTGTGACAGTAAACATGAATATCAAGATTTTCACAAGGCTTGGACTCCGACGGACCTCCAATTTTCCAATCCGTTAGCATTGGCGTCATTGCGACAAAACTCAAGCACACTAGTTTCAAAGGGGCTTATGTTTTTGCAGCACTTTTCCTGCATTACTGCAGTTTGCATAAAAAAGATACATGCATTATTTTGTGATGCAAGCGGCATCATGTTGGGCACAATAGTACAAAATTGTGGTAGGTGTTTGGACACACCTACAGTAGACCCCCTTTAGTTTGCCTAAACTTCTGACACAATTTGGCCCAAATGTACAAAAATTGTGATGGACCTCTGAAAATTCTACTTAAAATCTTTTAATTGTTAATGCAGAACATTCATCAAAAACTTGGCTTTAGATGAAATCTCGTGCTTATTGCCTTATTTGTACCATGTGTTCTTTTCTGTATTAAAGTTTTCTCTGATGAGTGATTACATGAGAAATGCCCAAAACAATGTTTAAAAAAAGCAAGTAAAATTTTATTACGTTACATGGGGCAAAATGTGTATCAAACTGTTCAACCACATGTGATGAGTTGGCTGGGAGATCTAACATAGCATTAGAGGTGCTCTATAATATTTTAAGCAATCAAGTTCAGCAACTAAAAAGGCATATTTATATACTGGACACAAGACTTATCAAACTCTATTGGCTGATCATGAACCTAAGTCTTAAGTGGACGCAGTGGAATCAACCATTATGGATATGGTAATTTTTAATTGATAACACAAAACAACCTAATCAGTTTTACTTTTTAAAACCATCCTGCAGGAGAATGATCACTTAAGTAAAATAGTTGAACACTGAGAAAACTGTGCCTGGGTTGCAAACATTAGAATCATGGGAGTACCAGAAGACACCAACAAAACCATGACCCAATGGCCTTTCTCACATGGATATTAGAGGAACTGAGGTTTAAATATTGTTAACAACCTGATTTATTTGGAATGTTTTTCAGAAACCCAGATGACAGGCTGCTAAATCTGGTGTCAACCTAACACTGTTTGTAACCTTATCTGTCCTCCCTGACCGTGACTGCATTCTGACAGTGCCTCACCAAATTGATGTGGCAGAGTTCAAGGGCCAAAAGGTTTTCTTTTTTCATGTTATAATTTTGTCAGCCCACAAAGAAGAAAGGATGTTGACTTTGTTCATCTCAATTCCCAGTGCTTGAGTTATGTATGCCAAACAGTATCGTCCAAAACTTCACCTAGTTGCCCCAAGGGCTCACTTGTTTTTCTTTTCAGTTGCCAGAAGAAGCTCTGCAATTTTGCTGTTGAGAAAGACGGTTAACAAAGGGCCATGGCTGACATCTTGAAGGATAGTTATGGTTTGTGGGGCAAAGTAAACATTTTACTGTCACTGGTATTACAACATGCTGTCAATTTGCTTTTGCTCAATGCATACAGTATAGGCCTGCACTACTTCTGTTAGTTATGGTAATAAGTAGAACTGGTGGTGCAGTATTAGCCAAATCTAAGTATTTCAGATTATTTGTAATGAGAATGAAATTCTGTGATTTAACTGAGAACTGAACCCAGGCTTATAGAATGGCATTCCATTGCTCTACTAACTGAGCTATGAGGCTTACTTGGGTAGATTGACCTTTCTGCAGTTACTTCGTATCTCATAACTGCACATCCTGATGCTAGAAACAGCAGAATTGTGACCTTACTGGGAAGTAAATCCAGGCTTTCTGGTACACTGTGCCAGTGCTCTACCAGGCTTTCCAGTATACTGTCCTAGTGCTCTGTTTTATGTTTTATGATGAGCTTTTGGTCTCAATTAGCTAGACTGAGCTTCCTGAATCCACTGAGTGCAAACCTTCACCTGCTGCAACATGTAATACTGTTATGCTGTTAGCTATATAATAGTTTACTTAGCTTTTTACTACCTGAAGTGCTTTTTGAAATCTCAGCTTTCTATTGCTTAACCTTGATACAAAATGGCCACCCAGGCAAAACTGAGTAAATATTGGGATCTGACAGATTTTTTTGATATGCACAATACTAGGAAAGTATTGATTTTACAATTTGTATGTAAGGTTATGGAAAATGTTATTGGTCATGAATCCACCAACTGATTAACCTGGTTCAATATCAATAAGTTTGCATTTGTATCTGCACCCCCCCGCCCCAGACGGAGGTGAAAACAACAAATATTTCCTAGCCCTTCTTTCCTCTGTCAACAAAAACTAAATAAATAAATCATATATTTAAACTACTAAGCTGTTAACCAGGAGAGCCAGTAGACCTGGGTTTGAATTCCACAACAACCACTTGCATACTGTTTGACCCTAAGCAAGCACCTAACCTCCTTATTCTCCTGGGTCAGACCTGGAAATGAGCTCAATGTCCTGGCCAAACATTTAAAATATAAAAACAAAACAAAACAAAAATTGTATCATGCAGTTATTGCACAAACATAATAAAAAGAAGGATTATGGCCTCACAGGATCATCTAACTCTCCGAACACAGGTACAGGGCCATGCATCAATAAAATGGTACCTCATACATGGTCAATATACCAAAACAGCAGCCCTAATCCTCACCCTCTCCCCTTCCCTCCCCTTCCCTCCACTCCCCACCGTGTCTGGAATCATGCCACTCAGGTTTGGTGTTTTATACATATGATACACATTGTATTCTGTAATTAGAATACTTTGGGGTACATACCTGTGTAGGTTTACATTGATTTATAACATGTGTCTTACATACAATATTGTAGACTTCACATAAAGCAGTGGAATTGTTAAAAATGTGTAAGTCCAGCCTATTGACATGGTGGTAGTGCTACTGACTCCAATGCCCTGGGTTCGGGAATGAGCCTGGATCATTGGGGGTCAGCCAGGGGGAGGAGGATTGAGTATCCCATAAGATGCTCCACTCCTCTGGGGGGAGAGCTGATCTACCTCTCTTGGTACACGGGACTAGTGGTGTGGGGAGGGGAGGACACTGTCAGGTGCTTGGCTGAGATGTGCATCTGCACATCAACATTCTGGACTCTGGTCCTTGTGTCGGCATCCTCAAGGGTGGGGATTCAGGAACCACAATGCCAGACAAACAACAGAAAAAATATACAGCCCCCACTGCCATGCAGCATGATCCCCTGTGAGGGGGGAGAATGGAACCCTGGATGGTTGGTATAGATGCCATGGAGTCCCGGTTGGAAGTGGGTGACAAAATGTGATAGTAAAAAAAAAACGAAAGTGCTATACATGGCTGTGAGTTGGCTTCTTCAAGTCATATACAATACTTAGAAGTACTCAAAGCAAGTCACATGATTGGGACTGGTATACAATTTTATGCAGGGTCTTGTTGTTGCTGCATAAAACAAGTTACAACTGGATGGTACCTCTGTTACTATGAAATATATGACACAAAATATTGCTGGCAAATGTATGTCGTACTGTACACATGGACCTTAACTACAGTATATGCATTCACAAGCATAGGATCAGTGGTAAGGGTGCAAGTTAGATATGAACCGTCAGAGAGCCACATAACCCAGCGCAGCCTTGTAGGACAATGCAAGACCTGTAGCTTGGACTTGTGTGACCAGCATGGTGTGAGAAATCAGTTTGTGAGCTAGTGGTCAATTTGGCTAGTAGGTTTCAAAATGTGGTAACAAATACAATATTTTTAGTGGCCATCATTTTTAATGGTTCAAAAATCACTACATGAGCATGTACCCAGTTGGCTAGTAAGTATCAAATTGTGGTAGCAAAACCAACTGTTTTACTAGCCATTGACCACCTGGCTAACTAATCTGTTCCACCCTGGTCATAAGGGCAGGAGGGGGGAGGGAATGGGCATTAGGATGGCTATATACCAATTTTTAATATGTTGACCCATAGTTTTTTCATCATACATTTCCTTACTGTTTAAGAAATTTGTGCTGTAACTTTATCTACTCATGGCCTGTGAAACCCTATACAAAGCATAAAGTGACTCTTATCATACCTTTCACAGGGCCCTTTCTGGTTTGCGAAAAACCAAAAGGAGTTCTGCTGAAGGGGAGACAGTTCTTCCATGGAGTGTTGTATACCAGAATCCACTGATCTCTTGTGCCATGAGACCAACTGGCCTTTTAATTGAAAGCCACTAGTCCAGCTGAGGTCAATCTCCACCAGGTGGCACTGCAGATTGTTATGAAGTAGAGAGCCATGCATCAGTAAACTATGGATCATGAATCCCTGCTCTGTGTGTAAAACTGGTAATAGGTGCATGGAATGCCTTTTGCGTGTTCATACATGCCCTTTGTGGCAGATACAGAAGCCAGTGATGCATGGGCTCATCATGTCTGTATGTAAACCTCTCCATCACAAAGTGTAAAATATCACCCTTAATATTTAAGTATTGAATATTAAAAACCATTGCAAAGCATGAAAACCATTGTGAAACACAAATATTTTAAGAACTGAATATTGTCACAAAGCATGAAAACCATTGTAAAACATGAATATTTTTAAGAAATAATTCAGAACCTCATGAAGACTTGTTTTTCACACAGATTTTACAGAAAACATTGTGAAGAATTCATTTGTGAAGATTTTCATTTTTAATCAAACATAACTAATTACTATTAATTAATTTTTTTTAAGAAAAATACATTGTGTAAATCACACTAACTCTCCCTCACACACACTAAGCTGTTACCCTTAATGTTTACCAAACTGATAGTTTTTGTTCATGTTGAACTTTTACATGAAATAAGTAGACATGTAGTTTAAACTGTCAGAGCACAAAACTGATTGTGAAACACAAATATTTTAAGAAATAATTCCTAACCTCATGAAGACTTTGAAAATCATTGCAGAGGAGGAAAACCACGTGTAGCAAGAACATTTTAAAAGCCTATTTAAAATATGCATGCTTTGCATAGATTTTACAGAAAAAATAAAATTTTTGAAGGATTCATTTGCAAAGATTTTCATTTTTAACCAAAGATAACTAATTATTGTTAATATATATATATATATAAAATGTGACTTGTACTAACCCTCCTCACACACACACACATTAAATGTTCACCCTTAACTTTTACCAAGTAAAAAATAAATTAAAAAAGTAACAATGTTTTTAAGGAAAAAAGAACAGAATTCTGGGTTCTGTGCTGGCTGAGTTGACTGATTTATGTGCGGGGGAGGTGAGACTGGGATCTCTGACACACAGTGAGGCTGATATAAAAAAATCATCCCTCCTATACTATCGGTTCAGATCTGCAAAAAAATACATATATAATTTGTTTTATTATTACTGCAGTCACACACAGACTAGTGCTCTGCCTTTGCTGCTGAGGTGGAGAGGAGAGCATCTGCTCACACATTGGAGCCAAGCTGTGTCTTTTGGCTTGAGACTGGTTGAATACATTGTATTGACTTGGTGAAGGCATGCAGAAAATTAGAGGTGGTTGGGGAATTTTTCTCATCTCTGTATCCAGCTTTTCCTGCTCTGATCCCCATTCACTAGGCCATCCTGGCACTAAAAGACAAAAAAATAATGAGAGTGTATGACTGAGAGATTAAATACAGACTTTATCAGGTCATACCAACATTTTTTTTTAAATTTTATTCTTTTGGTAACCAGGTAAGGCCCACTAGACACAAGTGCCTGTTTTCAGGATCGACCTGGGAGCACTGGGTGGTTAAGTGACTTCCTCAGAGTCACACAGTATGCAAGTGGAGGTTGTGGGAATCAAACCCTGGTCTGCTGGATGTACCAAGCTCATTCACAGCTCGTTACTCTATCCTCTAGGCTATACTGCCAGAGGTGGCTAGGGGATTTTTCATGTCTCAGTCTAAAGCCTTTCCCACTCTGCATCCCACTTGCTAGGGCATCCTGACACCAAGAAAGATTTCACAGAAATTACTGAGAGCATAATGATTGGAAGGTTAAATGTGGACTTGGTCATGTCATACAGAAAATAAAAGGTGGTTGTGGATTTTTCACATTTATTTCTTCATCTTTCACTGCTCTGCACCCCACTGACTAGGCTGTCCTGGCACTGATACAAATTTCAGAGAAATTACTGAGAGTGTAATGATTGAAAGGTTACATATGGACTTGCTCAGGTCATGCTGAAAATATAAGGTGGTTGGGGGATTTGTTTCCAGGTTTCTCTCCTCTATGCCCCACTCAGTAGGCTGTCCTGGCACCATTACAGAAAGAAAGGAAATGGACTTTATGCTGCCTCCCATAACACCACATGGCAAACTGAAATATCTTTACTGGTTAGTATTATTTATCAACTGCTGGCAGTGGCTGGCAAACTCCGTTATTCACAAATGTGAATAAAGAACCATGAATAATGGAGTTTGCCCAAGCACCTGTCTCGAACCTTCTGCCAACACTTATCTATTGCTGAATATTAAGAACCCAAGGCACCCTAAAAGACAGAGAGAAGTACCATCACTGTGGTGGGGTGAGGGAGAGAGGGGACACAGGTTAGTAAGTGTAGTTTAATAGCTTGGTTGTGGTCCACCTCTCATCCCTTGGTGCTGACATTGGCTCCTGTTCAGTGTGTTGTTCCGAAGTGGTGCAGTGGTCTCTGCTTCCTCCAGTGCTGCTTGTGTGTACTCTCTTCACCCTCTTTTATTATTGTACTGCTTTTTTTTTTTTTTATTCAAAGTTTCCGGTCCCCCGGTGGCAGCGTGCTGAAGAGCCACTTCTTTGAGAGAGCTTCAATCTCGGAACATTGTGCCAGAGTGTCAGGCATCCTAAGGCCCCCTTTTGCCATCTGGTTACTTTCCTGAAAGTCCCTTCCTCTGCCAGCACCTCCCACCTCCTGAAGCAGTCTCCTTCACCATGGGTCGGGGTAGTGAGTCTGCAGCAGCACAAGAAGAGTGCTGTTCACCTGCAACTTTTCAAAAAATAAAGGGTTTTTTTTTTACTGGTTAAGAACCAGTAAAGATACAATAATAAAACATGGAGAATGTGTATAAAATGCAGATTTTATGCACACCCTCGGTGTACGATGCCCTAATAAACCCCTTAGGCTTCACTCTCAGGGTTCATGGGGCATTGCACACCTTGGGTGTGCATAAAATCCACATTATACACACTTCCCCATGCATTATTCTATATATGTAGCATTCATATAGCAGTACACGGGGTAGATGGACTGGGGCCAAAGATGCTTGCTATAACATCAAGTAGGAAAGCAAAATAATTAAGAACAAAAACATCATTTCTAAAGGGTGGGAGGGATGGTCTGGGCCCCATCACATCTCCTGCTCATGCTGCATGTCTTACCTCAGAATGTACACCAGACTCAGGGAAGGAAAATGGACACAGAAATACAGACACAAAAATGTTTAAAAAGATTAATTTTATTACTTTATAGAACCAAGGGATCAACAATAATAATTCAGATGCATTTCTGATATTCTAATGGTCTGAAATCAGAGTAAATCAGAGCAAACCAGAACTTTTTAAAATAAATCAGAGTCAGAAACAGAATCGAGTCAAAGGATATTTCTGATCCAGGACTGCTATATTTTCTGCACTCTGATGCTAACATGAGTGGGCTGGGTACTGACTTGTGTCAAGAGAACCCTGTAGGCTTGTGGTCTGTTACTTTTGCCAGCTGAGTTTGACCCCATCTAAGAAAAACTAATGAATAAGCTAGCATTTTTAGCACTGAAATGGGCTGTTATTGACCAATTTCTTGACAACCTGTATGGAGCAAAGTTTACAGTGAGGACTGAAAACGACCTGCTCCCTTAAGTCAACACCACAGTGAAGCTAGATGCTTCAGGGCACTGCTGGTTATCTACTTTACCCACATATGATTAGTGGGTTCATGTGCTTGCAGTTCCTGTGCAAGCCATCTGTTCAAAATGTGCACAAGAGGGAAGACCTCCAGCTACCTACAGTATAACATAGTCAGTGACATTTTTGTTTTGAGGTGTATGTGAACTTTATTGGATAGGATCTTACTGCCCTGGCATGGACAAATTGCTAAACTGAAATTATCCCAGCGCAAGGATCAGAGCCTCCATGGAGTGCTGTCAGCCTTGGAAAATGTATTTGGCTCTGATAAAATACCATATCATCATTCTGATATTCATCTTCTCATATGTAAACGGAATAAGCTCTCAATGAAAAATGGACTCATCAGAACTGTGTAAGACCATTCTTTTTCACATAAATAACTAGTTCTCACATGGAAGTACAGAAAAGTTGTTCTAAAATCTTTATATGATTACTTGGGTCATCTCAGGTCGACTGCACATTGGATTAAGTGTGAGCTTGATTCTAATGGCTATGGAGAGTGATCGAGGTAGAAAAACATTGTAAGAATTGTGCCTACTGCATCCAGTGCAAAACTGCCTCACTGAGCATCACCACGTGTAAACATTACCACTAGTGGACAGCTGCAACTGGTGTGTCTGAAGTTTTTGTCATTGTTGCTGGAAACTACGATGTCAGCAGCATCCTGGTCATCACTGGGCATTATACCAGGTGTGTACACACCTACCCCACAAAAGGCCAAAAGGACAGTGCAGTTGTCAAATTGCTTCAGCAATACATTGATCATTCCAGAGTACCATCTCATATTCATAGACTCTCAGAGTCACCTGATGAAGGAATTCTTGGCCTCATATGGAATTAAGAAGTCATGAACTACTCCATACTCTCTCCAGTGGGATCCTCAACCAGAATGTTTCAGTAGTACTCTTATGGACATGCTGAGCACCCATGATTTGGTAAACAAGAGCAGACAGAGCCAGAAGGTTAGCTCACTGGTCCACACTTACAACTGTACTCAGAATGACTCCACCAAGTTCTCACCTTTCTATCTAATGTGTTGTTGGGAAGCTCACCTACCAGTAGACCTTTGTTTTGGCTCATCGGTGGAAGGAGCATGCAGAAACATATCTTGAGTAAGCAAAATGTTTACAACTTCAGTTGTAGGAAACCTACTAACTGGCATCCGTGGCCACCAGCAAAAGCAGTGCAGCTAACAAGAAGAGAAGATATGCATGAGAAAGGTACAACTTCAACTTCAGGTGTATTACAGCCTGAAGACAGAGTTATCTTATGAAACCTTGGACTACAGAGGAAACACAACATAGCTGATCATTGGACTTCATCATTATAGAACAGCTGTCTGATTTGCCTGTGAACAGGATCAAATGGAAACATGGCAAAGAGTTGTCTTAAACAGTAAGTAAGTAAGTAAGTAAAATTTTATTTATATTAAGCGCCCTTCCCAAGCTCAGGGCGCTTTTACAATAAAACAAGTAAAATCAAATTTCAAACAATAAATCAAACAACCATACAATACACTTACTTGTTATGTACCAACAAATGCTGAGGCAAAAAGGAAAGTTTTTAGTTGTTTTTAAAACTTTCAACAGTTGAGCATTCTCGATCTGACCGGTGAGAATTCCACAGGGTTGGTGCCATATAGGCAAAAGATCTACCTCCTGACATCTTTAGATGTACCCTGGGAATCTCTAGCAATCCCTCATCAGAGGAGCGAAGAGAATGGGCAGGACAGTAAGGCACCAAGAGCTCTTTCAGGTAGTGGGGTCCCAAATCATGTAGGGCCTTAAAGGTCAATAATGCGACCTTGAAGGTGATCCGCCACTGTACTGGCAGCCAGTGCAAATCACGCAGTACATAGGAACTATCTATTGCCAGCCAGCCAGTCAATGCCAGAAACAGTCCTGGAGTTGGAACACCAGGTTGTGAGAAGGCCAATAACCCGAAGCCATATGGAACACCAAGTAGTTGCAGCATCTAACCTGATACACATATATCTGATGCTGCACATGTACAACCACAATCTGGCAAAGGTTCAGACAGTGAACTGGCTTTGAATACCTATAGGACCTCAAAATGCACCATTACCAATGATGGTGTGGAGACACTTTGATCCAATACATAACATATCTCTGTGACATTGCCCCCCTTTGAATCTGAAAGCAGTGCCTTTCATGCTAGAGGTACCAGCTATGTACACTGCATCCTCTATTATCTTCCCCTCTATTATCTGCCACCTCCTTATCTGTCAACCTGACTTCCTGTAACATTCTCTCTCTATGGAAATTCCCTCTATTATCTGCCACCCTCGCTTTCCACCATTTGCCAGCACTTTCTGGTGTACAGGCCACATCTTTCTCATGTTATTCTCCCTCTATTATCTGCCAGGTCACTGACATTTATGATCCCAAATTTTTTTTGTTGTAAATGTCTTAATAAAAACTATTTTACAGTGCACTACAGAGGACTATGTTACCTTTGAGAATGGAGTTGAAGTTTTCAACAACATCTTTTATGAAGAGATTATTGAAACTGTCAGAAGTAGAAAAAAAAGGAAGATTTTATATTAGAAGCAAGGGTGCATTTTAACATTGTTTTGCTCATCTGGGGACTGGACTAGTGCAGCTAACCCTTTGCATGTCCATTTTTACTACTCCATGTCTTCCATGGCTGCCAGTGAAATGAAAAAGTCCATACTTGAGCAGGATCTAGTCCTCATGTTATCTTCTTCATTGTTTCAGATGGCCAGTTATGATTAGCAGCTCTTTAAGAGCTGCAATTACATGGCACCTGGTAGTGCAAAGTGGGGACACCACAAGAGACTCAATGTGAGTCTTTGTCACCCCATTGTTAGGGATTCCAACTGGTATTCAATCTGTGAGCTGCAGTGGAATGCTATTAAGTGACTAGCTTCTAGTGTTCTGAGTCTGTGTCTCCATAGCCGTGTTTACATGGCAGCAGTGCTCCAGCATCTGCGCTGCTCCCTTCACGCTGTGCTCCCTACTCCTCTGGTAATTCACCATTTACACAGCCCACTCTCTCACAGCACTGCAGGTCACTCCGAGGAGGGGCTGTGAATTCACCGGAGGATGAAGGGAAGATAGCCTTTGCAGTGGAGCAAGCACAGCAAAGCATTCACACCACTGTGTAAAGTGCTCGCTCTACTGCTGATCCCCCAATGGAGTTAGATCAAAAAAAGGATCCGAAGGGGGCTTAAGGTGCTTCAGAGAGCGTTTACTCTGCTGACTTTGCAGCGCATCAGCCCGTGCACATAGGTTGATGCGCTGCAAAGTTGGTAGTGTAAACATGGCTTTTGTGTGTTGATGTGCCCCACATTACTAAGCCCAATGTCCCTCATTTCCCTACATTTTGAGTATCATTGCCTAACATTTCAGTGACAAAATGTGAAGAGGTATATAGTGTCTTCAGTGCAGGTGATGGACTTTATCCCAGCTTCCCCATAGCCACTCCCTTTCCTTCTCTCTTCCCAATCTTTCAGCTCTGTAAATTTCCTGGACATCACTGTAGGCCAAAGAGAGAGGAGGACGTAGATGCTTAAATGAAATAAATCATGACAAATACAGCCAAACAGATGTCCAGCAGTGATGAGAAATGAGAAATGAACTAAACTAGATTTTAATAGCTATACAGGTTTTTATATATTTTTGTTACCAAACTGTACACAAATAAAGAAACTGAACAGTTAATACCTAAATGTAGCCTTGTGCTTATTTTCCCATATTTTACCAATGCAACATAACATGCCTCTGTTATCTGCCACCCTGTATTAGCCACCAAAAAGCTGGTGCACCAAAGTTGATGGATCATAGAGGGTGCACTGTATGTACCATTTGTGGATATTGATGTGGAGCCCGTAATATTCTCCTCCAGAGAGTGATGCAAATTTTGATATTCCTGACAGTGCTCCTGTGGAGGACACAGTGCTGGAAGATGGACATGCACACCTCCTTCCTGAGGACAACCCAGTAATATCAAAATTGCCTGGGCATGAAGTAGAGCATCTCACCAAGTTATCTTGTGACTGTTCTGGTGTCTACACCAACAACCCTATCCATATTGTGCATACATCTATAGTCCCAGCATTCTGTCTTATTTGTGCTGCATCCAAAGTACTGTTTTTACTTATTTATTTGAAATTAGTCAAACTGGGATAACCCCATGAAATGCAGCATCACATTTTATGGCAGTCCCGGAGAGGAAAGCAGCAGTCAACTGGTTAACATAATGCGAAAATAAACTGTAAGGTTAAGTTCATCCAAACAGTAATCAAAGTAAGCTAACAAAGTAGGGTCAAAGCAAACATAGCTATCAGATATGCAAAACAGGAGTGTAAAAAGTAGGGTGGGAATGTGGTACAGTATGTGTATCGATAAGTATCAATTGCCTAGAATGAACATGTGATGCTCTGAGTTTATACATGCTTTATGTACCCTGCTTAGTGAGGAATCAGGTATTAGTTACTGTAGCATCACATAGTAGTTAATGTTACTGCCACTGCCAAATGTATATTTTGGAAAGTATGGACAGCATCTTAAAGAGGTTGTCAAACGTTTGGCAGGGTACATGTGTAGCCCCTGCAATTGTGGGGCCTGCCTTTTTGGGCATACCGACGCTCAGCAATTAACCCTGGCCGGCAAAGGTGACCTACTGTACTTCATCCTCTGGTACCCTAGCATCCATGGAACTGCTACAGGGGGCCTGTCAGGGCATCATCAAAGGGAGACAGAAGTCTCTGGGGGTAGTCATACCAATGGATCCTCTGATATTTGCAGCCACTGCTACACAGCAGAATCCCAGGGTGTCATGACACTGGCCCGGGATGAGACTGTGGGGAATGTAACCGAGTGTGGGAGTGCCATAATATATTGCCCAGCAGCTCTGGACCTAAGGGACTAGTAGTAGGTCCAGGAGTAAGAAACTTAGTGCCTGAGTGCCAGAGAAGAAATCTTCACTTAGGGGACAGCCTGGAGAAAGTGGCTCCATTGCCAACTCTGTTTGTCATTCTGTAACTGGAGAATGGGTAGTGTGCCTATGACATGGATTGCAGTTTGGCTTTAATAAGCAGGGTTGGGACAGGGAGAGATGGAGCTCCAGCAAGCATTAACAAGGCAGCCAAAGCTGCACCACACCATAAAGACTGCATAATGACAAGACCCTGGATCTTAACAGTTCATCATTTCCTCTGGATGTAATTAACCATCAGCATTTTTCCTTTGCCATCTCCTCCTGGTGTGCTTGTTAGACCACCCAAGTGCCACCACCTCTGCTCTACCATGGATTACTCCATCCTCCTAGTTCTTCTATTTGCTGTGGGTGCCACAGGCCCAAGATACCAAGCTGGACCACTACCACCCCTGTGAGAACCTGCTCTTGACAAAAATGGACTCTATGGCACCCCAGTGCCAACTGTGTCAATGGAGCTCCAGCTTTCCACCACCTGCATCCCACCTGCTAGCACAGTGCCCCCCCATCACCTGCCATGGTTATCAACAGCATTACCATTTTCACACTCATAAAGATCACCCTGGTGAATGCTCGCCTCCCCCATTGAAGAGCAGGAGGCACAAGATATGCTCCACCATTAGCATAAACCTCTCAGCCAGGAAAATAATATTCATGCTTCTTCTTCTATCAGGTAATGTCCATGCCAATCCGTGCCCACCACCAGTGTCAAACGCAGGGGGAAGCATGAATAAAGGCCAGAAAGTAGCTGCACTGAACATCTGCAGCCTCACAGCAAAGTTTGACCTACTCCAAGCATGGATGTCCCACCATGTATCTGACATTCTCTGTCTGACAGAGACCTGGCTGTCAAGCAAGATAAAAAACAATGAAGTGATGCTCCCGGGATATCAAACATTCAGGAAAGACAGGTGTGGCAAGAGAGGCAGAGGAGTCCTTATCTATGCCAGGGATTACCTATGCTGCTTGGTCCTCTCTGTTACCAGGGTCAAGGATGATCATGAACTACTAGCAATAAAAGCACAGGTTGGATGGCACGGCAAATCTTTAATCTTAGCCTCGGTTTATCTTCCACCCACTAAAGCCAGGGATGGCCTCCCAAAAATACTGGATACAATTGCCACCCTTACTAAGGGCACAGAGCTTCTCATAACAGGTGACTTTAACATTAACTGGGAAGGCAGGGAATCCTAGCCTTTCAAGGACATGGTCGCTATTTCCAATCTGACCCAACTTATAGACAGCCCAACAAGGTGGAACTACAAAACAGAAAAATACACCCTCCTCGATTGGCTCCTCTCAAGTTCCCCTTCTTGGATTTCTGAGCTTAAGGTCCTGCATGGCACCTTAAGTGATTACTCCCCAGTCACTTTCACATGGTCAAACAAATTGAGCAAACCCCCGCCTATCATAATTAATAGTAGGGTCTTGGGGAAGGGCAAGCTTGGAGCCCTCTCCTCTGACCTCTCCCAGCATGACTGGTCTCCCATCGATCATGTGCCTAATATTGACCAAGCCCTAAGTTTCTTTATAGAGTGCTTCAACAACATTTGCGATATCTTTGCACCACTGAGGAAAAGAAAAATTCAGGGTCAAGTTAATGGTTGGATCACAGGGGATCTCCTCGCCCAGATGAAGGAAAGGGACAACCTCTGGGAAAAAGCCAGGTCCTCTTGCAGCAAACACACCTTCCAATGCTATAGAGCTGCAAGAAACCACTGCACCAACCTTATCCACCAAGCAAAGGCCAACTTCCACAAGGAGCAGCTTAATAAAACTTGGGGCAACGGGAAGAGTTTTTGGGAGAACATCAAAAACCTTCTTGGGAAGGATGAGAGGAAGATCCCCCACTTGCTCAACATCAACAATGCCATGATTACTGATCCTCGGCACATCGCGGATTCTCTTAACACAGCATTTACTGACCTGACTGGAGTGCTACCCCCGACTACCTGCACCTTGCTGGGGAACAAACCAACTGCACACCTCAAGGGGGCTCAATCCCTGTCTTCTACTTCAAAAAAGTGTCAGTGAAGGAGGCTTATAAACACATCAAAAAATACTAGGCAAGACCAGAATGGGGAGTGATGGAGTCGATATGAAACTCCTATCCTTAACACTGAATGTCATCATCGTGCCAGTTACAAACTATTTAACAAATCGCTGACTCTTGCACAATTCCCCGGGATCTGGAAACAGGCTCTCATGGCCTCGGTGCACAAGAACAGTGATATGACATGCACCGCCAATTATAGGCCAATATCCATACTCTCTCCCTTATCTAAAGCCCTGGAAAAGATTGTGGCCCCCAACTCACAGATTACCTCAACAAATACAACCTGTTATGTTCCAACCAACATGGCTTCAGGCAGAATCATAGTATCTCCACTGCCTTGCTGGACTACACTAACTACTTGCACAAGGCACTAGACAAAGGAAAACTGGTGGGCAGTCTTCATAGACCTCACCAAAGCCTTTGACACTGTCAATCACTCTCTCCTCCTGACTCAATTACAGAACCTGGGGGTTGCAACCACTGCTGTCTGCTGGTTCAAGGACTACTTAACACACAGAAGCCAATGTGTAAAAATTGGGCACACAGTATCTAGCTCCAGTGAGGTATCTTTAGGGGCCCACAGGGGTCAATACTGGGGACCTTACTAGTCAGCCTCTTCCTAAATAATCTTCCTGAAGCCTGTGACACTAAACTGATAATTTACGCAGGCGATGCTGTACTTCTCACCAGCAGTTCATCAATAGTCGCCCTCCACTCTGAGCTGCAGGCATCCTTCTACAAGCTGGAAGACTGGTTCTGTAGCCATAAACTTCTATTAAACTACAAAAAGACCAAGGTGATGCTCACAGTCAGCCCACAGCACAAAAAGAAGCTCCCTCCCTTCACTATCTCCAATAAAGTCAGTGAGCCGCTAGAACAAGTTCACTCCTTCAAGTACCTGGGGGTCACCATTGATGACTCCCTCACCTTCACCCAACACATTGACACAGTGGTAAAGGCAGTGAACACCAAGCTGGGTGTACTCTATAGGCATATAAAGTATCTCACTCCAGAGGCTCTCCGTCTCTCAGTCTCCAGCTCCATCCTTTCTACCATCGACTATGGATTGGTGGTCTATGGCGCAGCAACAGACACTGCAATAAAAATGATTCATATTGCCCTCAACAAGGCATATAGGCTCACAATGGCTGCAGATCAAAATACCCACACCTGCTCCTTATATGAGGAGAACAATTGGCTGCCACTAAAGAACAGGATTATATTCCAAACATGTCTCCTTGGAAAAAAGGCACTAATGGGTAAAGCCACCCCATGCATTTCTAGCATCCTAACACCAAGTGCTACCAGCAATATCACCAGAGGCAGGATGAGGGGGGCCCTAACAAAACCTTTCCATCGAACTGTGCAGGGACAGCGTGCTTTCAGCTTTAGGGCCTCCCAATGGCTCAATGAAATCCCAGTGCACATTCTAAACTCCCAATGCATCTCGAAATTCAAAAATGGCCTAAGGCAACACCTTCTTACTAGGACAGTTTGTGACTGCCACTAGGACTCTAACACCCATAATGCCCACTCACCCACACTCTCCTTCCCCTTCCTTTTACCCCCACTCTTCCCCCTTTCCCTATCCCTCTGTCTTCCTCTCCCCCTGTGCCTTTTCCTCCACTGGATCAACCTTAAAACCAATCTACTACCACTTCATTGTTCACTTGGGAACATAAGCAGGAGGCTGGTAAGGACAGAGGTCTGGGGTTATATTCTGTTTTAACTGAAATATTTGAATAGTTTTGTATGTGAAATTAGTTCTATGTGTTAAAAATTACTACTTTGAGTTAGAACTGTTACTTGGGCTGTGATATTGTAACTTTTGAGGCTTGGGAACACTTGTTTGGCAGTGATAATTAGAGTGAAATTTAAATGTGATGTTTGCCTGGTGTTGGTAGAGCCCTCCCACCCACACTGTTTGTAGGCTTTCTTAAATACTGAAAAGCCACTGGGGTTGGGATTGAAGGCTGTGTATTTCTGTATGGGACTGAAATTGAAGCAACAGGAACTGGTGGGCCTGTGACATCATACGGTACCTGATGTCTGCATACACACACTGTTAGTGGGACTGGACACACACTGGACTGTATGTGTTTGTGAGACTTGGGAACTTTATTGGTGGGGTTGAAATTGCATTTGTAAATAACTGCAGTCAGTATAGAGAGAAACTGTATTCCAGGGGGAAGGGACTGAGAAAAGGGGGTGTGCCATTATAAACAGAGGGGGATAAATAGGGTGGCCATATTCCACCATGGCAGGCATCTTCAGAAGGGTCGTAGGCTGCACAGGCTGTGGGATGGCAATAATTCTCAATTGGGCCTGGAGAGAGGGAGGCTGCCCACTCTGTAAACAGCTATCTTGTATCAGGAGTGAGGTATATTGGTTAAGGAGTAAGCTGGGGGAGCTGGGGGTGTCCAAGGATAAGGGGTGTGGATATGGGCAGCAGAAGAGGTGGGGCTGAGGGAGGCTGGGGCAATGCTCTGAAATTACAAAGCGTTATGTTACAGCAAGCAGGAGGGAGATATTAGGGACAGAGGACCCTTAGATAGGGATGTTGGCAGCTAAGGGGAAAGCGTGCAGGTGAACATTTCGAATACAAAGAGAGTGGAGGGAAAGAGTCAGGAGGGCTGTTGTGGGAAGCCTAAAACAGCAGACTGTGGGAAGGGGCTCCTAAGGTGAACAGAGCAAGAGGGGAAGAAGAGGGCAGTTTAGAGGTGCAGTCCAGGGAAACTGGGTTACTTGATGGGAGGCTGACATAAGTGTCACAATAAATTTGAGCTACTAAGCAACCTAGAGGGGAGGAAGGGTTGGTGGAAATGAGAAACTTATACAGAGGCGGGAGGAGGAATCGGATACCCATAGGGCATCACAGAACCCGGCAATGGAAAGGATAGAAATAGTCCCAGAGGAAAGAAACATAAATGTTAAACAAATGGGAGATGCAACATATTGCAGACATGAGGAGAGCATGATTGGAGAGAAACTGGAGACAAGGAGGTGGGAAGAGCCCCTTCAGCAGGGGTCAGTACCAGGATGGGGCCCTAGCTAAAGGGACCCACAGAGAGCCTCTGGGGCAGGGTACTATTACAGAGGGAGGATGGTGGTGGTGTGGGGAAGAGGAAACCATCAGGGCCAGGATAAATGGTTCGGATAAGAGAGGGTTAAAGGGACACCTATTCAGAGGGATCTGAGTTAAAGTGGGCAGAATACGAGGAGGCAGAAGGGAGGGGTGACAGGGGTCTCTAATAAGGCAGGAGGCTCCTTGGAATTGAATCATGAATAAAGGGGGAAGGGGGCTGAGAGGGCATGAGTGGAGGTAACCATAAGGATGATGGCGGTGTTAAGGTTCTGGTATTGGGAGACTCGATGATTAGGGTATCCAGTGGGAGGGACAGGGGGGTGGATGCCATAGCCAGGTGAAGGTAGTGAGTATCTCTGGGCTGACAGTGCACAGAGCAAAGTTCATGGTGTATGAAATGGTTAGGGAATGTGGAGAAACCGGATTTCCTGGTGCATTTGGGAAGTAGCGATCTAGAGGGAAATAGTGTTTTGGAAATCCAAGCAAGGTTCCAAGAACTTGCCAGAGTCTGTCGGGATAATGGATGCAACATTTCCTTTTCGGTGATATTGCCAGTACCAAAGGCCTCAGTGGAGAAAAAAATGAAGCTCACAGAGGTTAATGACTGGCTCAGGAAGTGGGGTGAAGAGAGTGGGTTGGGGGTGTTAGGGAACTGGAAAGGAGTTTGGGAGGATAAGAGACTGTATGCCAAGGACAGGCTTCATCTTGCCCAGTAGGAGGAAGTCCTTAAGAGGATGGCTGACTACATTCAAGAAAGGTGGGGTTTAAACTTGTGAGGGGAAGGGATAGGGAGGGGCTGACCAGACCCTTTTCTCCAGATGAGGGAGTAGCCTTCAAGTCCAAGGAGGGGACAGACTGGGGTGGAGGTTTCAGGAGGAGCAGCTCGGAGGATGGAAGTATAAGGAATCTGGGTGGGGTTTGACAAAGGGATCAGGGATAAGGGGGGGGTTGGTGTTAGTAAATGCCAGGAGCTTGGGAAACAAATTGCCAGAGTTCCAGGCCATGCTGTTCCGGTGGGGGATGTGGCAGCGGTCACGGAGGCGTGGGCCAACAAAACCATGACTGGGACCTAAACGCAGGGGTGCACTATGCTTAGGAAGGATAGAAAGAAGGGCAGAGGGGGTGGAGTGGCTATGTTCATTAGAGATGACATAGAAATTGCTAGGGTAGAAGAGGCAGAGGGAAATGTGGAGACCTTATGGGTCACCTTATGATCCCCAGCAGGATATAAGGTCAAGCTGGGTGTAGTATATAGGCCCCCCCGGGATGAGTGATGTTCTAGAGGATGGTTTGCTGGACAACATCATTGCCCAGTGTGGACCAAAAGGGGAAGGAGTGGTGTTGATGGGGGAACTTAATATGCCAGATACAAACTGGGGAACCATGTCCTCTAAGGTGGCCATGGAGCAGAGGCTGCTGGACGGCTTCCAGGATGTGTTCTTAACACAGCATGTGATGGAGCCCACAAGAGAGGGGCATGTCCTGGACGTGGTTCTGGCAGATGGGAATCTGGTAAGGGACCTGGTTGTAGAGGACCCCCTGACTGGGAGCGACCACAATACTGTCTGGTTTCAAATAAGCATGGGGAGGGGGTGAGATCTAGGACACTGGCAGTGGGCTTCAGTGGGGCAGACTTTGTGGGCATGGGAAATATTCTCAAGGATCACTTGAAGGGGATTACATCAATGACAAGTGTGGAAAGGAGATGGGAGGTCATAAAACGGGGACTTCATGAGGCAGTCAGGATCTGCGCTAAGTTGAAATGTAAGGGAGCAAGGTCACATAAACCATGCTGGTGGTCCAGTTAGGTGACAGTAGCGGTCAGAGAAAAGAAGGCTACAAAAATATAAAACAACAAGAGGGATAGGATAAGGAAATGTACCATCTTGCATCTAGAAAAGTCACCGGATGGTGAGGAGCAAAAGTCAGTAAGAGCAGCAGCTGGCACAGGGGATACATGGAGGGGAAAGGGTTCTTCGGTACATTGGGAGTGGAGAAAAACCAAGAGCCATCTCAGCAGATTGAGATCAGAAGGAGGGTAGGTGGAAGAGGCGAGGGACCAGGCAGAGGTATTACCAGTACTTGCCTCTGTGTTCACTAGGGAGGGGATGGGATATTTACAAAGCAAGGCATGAGGGGATAGAAGCGGCAGTGAGTGGGATCAGGGGAGCAACAGAAATGGAGCAAGAGGAGGGAGAGGTACCCAGGGGTGTCACATCTGGATAAGGATAAAAGGCCAGTAAGGTGGAGGGACGGATGATGCTATCTCCACCAAAGGGTGTGGATTAGCCCATAAGGCCCTAAAGAAAGACAAATCTCCTGGGCTGGATGGCATTCATCCGAGAGTACTATGGGAATTGGTGGATATACTGGCTGCACCCTGGTGGAGCTCTTTAACAGTCACTTGAGACAGGGAGGGCCTGAGGGATTAGCGGAGGCACATGCAATCCTTAAAGGGTAGGGAAGTACCAGGTAACTATAGACCCATCAGTTTGACCTCAGTGGTGGGAAAATTAATGGAGAGTATACTAAAGGAGCGATTGGGTGTACTTGGAGGTGGGAGGTCTGGATAGTCGGCAACATGAGTTTGTGCCAGGTAGATCATGTCAAACCAATCTTGTGGAGTTCTACGAATGGGTAACATCAGAACTGGACAGGGAAAGCCTGTGGATGTATTATTCTTGGACTTCAGCAAGGCGTTTGACTCTGTCCCCACAATGGCCTGGTGGAGAAACTGATGGGGTTAGGAGTAGGCCCTTTGATGGTCAGATGGATTGAAAACTGGCTAACTGGGCGTACCCAGAGTAGTGGTCTGTGGGGAGCTCGAACCCTAGAGAGGTTGGTAGTGGGGTACCACAGGGCTCGGTCCTGGGTCGATCCTGTTTAATGCATACATATCGGACATCAGGGAGGGTATAGGATGTGAAATGAGTCTCTTCGTGGATGACTCCAAGATGGGAGCAGTAGTTGAGGGAGAAGAGGGGAGGTTGGCCCTGCAAGGGGACCTGGACACCCTGGAAAGCTGGGCTCACACATGGAAATTAAATTTCAATATCACCAAGTGCAAGGTGTTGCATCTTGGTTGGGGAAACCCTAAACACAGGTACACCCTGGGAGGGGAGGCGCTGGAGGCCTCAATAGGGGAAAAAGACCTAGGGGTCATGGTGGATGCATGTATGAATAACTCTGAACAGTGCAGGAGAGCGGCTAGCAAGGCAAACAGGATGTTGGGATGCATCGTAAGGGGGAATACCTCTAGGAGCAAGGAAGTGATTCTGCCACTGTACAATGGACTTGTTAGACCACACCTTGAGTACTGTGTACAGTACTGGAGACCACACTTGAAGAAGGACATACAGCTCTTGGAGAGGGTACAGAGGAAGGCAACTAAGATGATACGAGGGCTAGGGATTTGACGTATGAGGACAGACTTGAGGAGCTCTGCCTGTTTTCATTGGAGGAGAGGAGAGACAGGGGGGACATGATTGAGGTCTTCAAGTACCTCAAGGGAATAAATAGGGTAAACATGGAGGGGATCTTTAGACTAAAGCAGGGAGGTATCACCAGAGGGCATGGTTTGAAGTTGGAAGGTGGAAGGCTGAGGGGAAAAGGGAGAGATTTTTCACTGAGAGGGTGGTGGACCCTTGGAATGCACTGCCTGGTGAGCTGGTTCAGAGATCCACAGTGGAGGGCTTCAAGAGAGGGTGGGACAGACACAGAAAGTGGATGTATCAGATGATGGCCTGTCCCAGGGGGGTGGGGATGGATGATAGGGGTTTCTGGAGCACAAGGGAGGGGAGGGCCTCGGCACCCAACTAAGGATCTGAGGTTCGAGCAGACTCGATAGACCATAAGGCCTAATCTGCTGGCAAATAGTATGTTAGTACCTCCCAACCTCCTAGACAAAGCCACTTCTTTTGGCCACCCACTCTCCCGCCCCCCCCAGTCTCCCCCTCATCTTGACTCCTCCTCCTCCTCGGACTCTCACACTAGATTTCACACCTCTTTATCTCCTTCGCTACATATAAACACTGTCCTTTACCCTAATTGAATGCTCTTGATGCTGTACTATCACCATTGGTACTATGAATGACATTGCAACCTTATTGTATACTAGCTACCTACTATTTGAGTATTGTATATAAACTGTTGGTTATTGTTATCATTGTCACTGTTTGACATGGAACCTTTGTAAAAGAGCTCTAAGCTCAAAGGTATGATCCGAATCCCTAAATAAATAAATAAAAATAAATAAATAAATAAAAAACAACATAATCACAACTATGTTATAGCAAACTCTGACCCATAAGACTGCTGATATGGGGTCACAGGACTCCAGGCTTTGCTCAGTGATGGAGTTGACCAATCACGGGCTAAGGCATGCAGAGGAGCACGCATGCATGAACACCTGGTTCAAGCACCAGATGCATGTTGTGCCTGGGGACTGTCTACCAATCAGGATGGAGCCTAGCAAAGTTATAAGGACCTTGGAACTAAGGACCTAAGCTTAGACTATCTCAATTGGAATGTGTTGTGGGTGCCTTGAAGTGTTAATTTGAAAGGTATCCTGACAAGAACATAGGATAGTAATGACCCGAGATACATAAAGTGTGTGTGTGGGGGGGGGGTCACAGAAAGAAAAAAAAACTTAACAGGAAAACATATAAAAAAGTAACATACAACATTACAGTTTTCCATAGTGTGTCATAAATCCAGTGTCCCAACTGAGCTCATTACAGTTCAAGTTAAACTATTTGATATATTTTAATTTCAAAGTCCTTTTCTCCTGTATGTTTTTGAAATTGACTCTCAGTACTACAGCAGACAGGACCAAGAGGGAATGGTTTGGTTGGGAAAATATTGTCCTACTGGGGTGCAGATAATCTGATTTAATATTGTGTATCAGTGGTGGTTCATCCTGGTTAGCAGTGGTTGCCTGGTTTCCCCTATATATTGTGCCCCTTTTGCACTGAATTAGGTAAACCATATTGTTTGATTGACATGTGGAGGATCCAACTATTTTTAGTGTGCTGATCTGTCCTGTTTCGATGGTGGTCTGTGTGCATATGTAGATGCAGGTCTTACATCTTGTATTGCAGCATGGTGTTGTTCCTCTCACTACATGGTTATCTTGATCTGCTGAGAGTTTGCTATGAATTATGCTGGAAAGGTTAAGGGGCTGCTTGTAGGCAATGACAGGTGGCTCAGGGAAAATGTCTCTAAATCTTTCATCTTCACTCAACATGGGTTGTAGTTCTTTAATCATTTGCTGAAGAGGTGTTGGCGGGGGGCTGTAAGTAACAACTGGGGTGTCTGATAACTATACCATCTTTGTGCAAGACATATGTTGGTCCAACAAAAGACATCTAACTATGCAGTGACTCCTGGTTAGAATACCAAAATTAGAATTTTGACATTCTGCCTGAAGCACCAAACACAACACTAAATATCTCACCCTGTATAATGCCAATAAAGGTCTTGCATTACTAAATAGGGGGTACAGAAAACAGTTTCCCTGAATGACATGAGCCTTATTCTTGGTGGCCCTACCACCACCATGCTACAGTGCAGGGGTTCTGAGCTTGCATGTGAATCTAAATTCTAAGGTGGCAGCACATGCTGAAGCCGCACCGCTGAGCCAGCTTGTAATCAAACTTTAGAACACCCCAAAGATCTGTGTTATAAGAAATATTTATTCTGACAAATGTGCATAAAAAATCCTGGGTATTACAAAAACTTTCTTACATGCAGTTGTTTAAAATTATCAGTCCCCCAGATTTTTCAGTTTCAAGACACCCTCTATAGTAAATATAAAACCTTCCTCCATTTCAAAATAAATAACAAGCATGCCTTTTGTCAATCTCTGTATCATCCAATACCAACAACCTTCCCCCTTCCATAGAAAACAGGATTTCTGGTGGAGCCAGTCCCACCCCATCATTTTATCTGGTTGAGTATGTCTTCAAATTCATATTAATAATTCTTCACCTCAATCACATGTAGCACCCAACACCTCCACCCCATTTAAAATGATTCATATGTTTGAGCCAAACCAAAACTAAAAATCTGATCCTACTTCAACAAACAACACCCCTCCTCCTCAGGACCCCTGTTACACCTTATGCCCCCACTGACATGGTGGCAAACAAAACCCCACCACTCACCTCCTATACCAGCCACTATGTCACTTTCATTTGCCAGAATACTGGATCTATTGATCAGTACTTGATTAAGAGATCCAGGCATGTCTGGTGCATTGTTTTACATGCAACCCCCACCCCCATCATTTGGCAATGACAGGTAGTATGCTGTTTAAATCTTACAGCAGTACCAGGTGGGGACTGGGTTCAGGGAGGAATAGGTCACTCGGCACAAAGGCTAGGTTTGGCTACTCTGCACAGGGGCACCCAAGTAACTCCAAACACAGGAAGCAATAACTGTAATGCCCAATACCAGAAATGGGATTCTAAAGTGTGGCTTTATTCACATCCAAGCGGAACAAACAAAGCATAGATGGACCCCCACAGGGCTACACTCCTGGTAATGCAGATTAAAAGAATCAAGAACACTTCCTCTACACTTTAGCCCTCAGGCTCTGAACCCACTGGGCACACAGCCTGGACTTGCACTGCTGCTTTGGGTACACAGCCCGAACTTGTACACTGTTCTGGGTTTTCCCTGGCTCAGCTCCCTTGCCAGCCACTCGGACACTTTCCATATGTCATGGAAACATTTGCTGGTGGCTCCCTAAACCACCTAAGAGCACCTCAGCTCTATCAGGGAATTTTCCTTTTAATCCCACATCTGGGTACTTTCCTCAGGCACTGACCAAGTACCTGAGAGAAAACAAAGTTGCCGCAGAGCATATCCATAGAGGTGAATTTGGTTACTACTGATGGGGGGTGTCTCCCACCTCTCGCTCCCACAATTCATACACATCCATTTCTCTGGACAGTAAACACCTCATACTGTAAAGCTTGGCAATGTAGATTAAGGCTAAATGTATGTCACATTTCCTCTACTTGTCTTGCTTTCCTTTTGTGCTGGACTTCAACATACTTTTAATTGGCATAGCCTGTTGCTCTAGGCCCCCCACTGATTAAGTAGTCCAATCCCCACTTTACTCCACTCTTTGTGCTGGACTTGAACCTACTTGAGTTAACCGGAAATGTCTATTACACTAGACCTCCTACAGATTAAGTAGTCCAATCCCCACATTCCAACAGTTCAGGTGAAAAAACATTGGCTCTCTGTCAGAACAAACTCACCCTTTGGTTGCAGATGCCCCACAGGCGATTCCTCCACAGGAATTTCTCTCTCAGAGCTTCTGGTGCTGCAGCACAACTTGAAATAGGCAGCTTCTTCCCTTAGCCGGAACCAGGAGGGTTGCCCCTGGAAGACAGGCAAACCTTTCCCCCCATCCCCTCAGGGATGGGGCACTTGGACCTGTGACAGCAGTCTCCACCACTTCAACAATCCGTTTCTGTGTTCCTCTTACGGTGGAAACACACACCTACATAACAATAGTTCTAAAACAGAGCTTAAAGCTCTGACAGCCTGCACACAGACTGCTGTACTACTGTCTCTCTCCAAGACTGCACACAGACTCTGTTCAAAATCCCCAACATTCTATCCTAACTTTCAACTGCAGCATTCCAGTGTGGCTCATGCAGCTGCGAGAGTTCTGTGGTGATGTCATCCCTCAGTCTCAGCTGAGACTGAGAACAGAGTGAGATAGTGTGAAATCCATTTAACTGGAGTTTCACAAGCTGTCTTCCCTGCCTACCCTAGGTCTTACTGGTATTCTAGTAACCCCAGGTAACAGGGGGTTACATACAAATTATTATGTTTTTACCTGTTCAGCTCCCAGAGATACTTGCAAAGCACTTGAGTCTCAGAATCCCACACTGCAGGCAGCAGGGGTCCAGAGGTGCATTGCAGAGGTGAGGAGCTTGGCTCTCAGAAAGAGAGTGGGTGGGCTGCCTAACATTTGCACACCCCATGCTGGCTGACCAAGTGTGGCCATGATGAACAATCACCAAGTAAGTGCTGTAGTGGTTACATGGAAGCTTGCTAACCTGGCCCTTTGAGTTGAAATGGACTCTTTGTCAGGGGGCCTGCTACAGCAAAGGAGTAGCCTTGATAGGCTTGACAGTTTGAGTGGGGGACGGGGAACAAAAGAAGAAAGCGGGGAAAAACCAAATAAGCATGGAAACACTGGTAAACTGAGCAGTGCACTATTGTCCAAATTCACACCACAGAAGTCTTGTACTCAAATGACCAACTCCACAAGATTATTGAAATGTTCCAAAAACTAATTAAATCTTGTGGACTGACTGATGGACACCCACAACTACAGTAGCTCCGGTGCTTCAGGTATGAAAACCCTTCATCAGGGGGCTTGGCTAGTATGGAGACATGTGTCCTAATTATATCATTCATTCATGAATAATCATGAGGAGAGTTCCAAAAGTGAACAAAACATTCATTCAGTGCTAATAGAAACTCCTTTAAATGGACTGGTGTATTATAAACTCATGCCTCATTTATTTACTATTCTATACCTATTACTGTACCAATGCATAATGTTGAATTCATTACCAGACAAAAAGAATCTATTTCTGCACACATTGAGAACAGAACATGGAAATGCTCTTTTTCTTTCATACTGTAGATATCTTGTGAATATCTACCTGTAATTAATTCCGGGTCACCCCTGAAAAAGGAACTGTAATGGTTCCAGTGTGCCCACCCAGTTACCAAAATTAAATAAATACTAGTGGAGAACTATGGAGAGCATAACAAATCATATATTTGTGTTACAAACTACTACAGTTGTGATCATACAAAAGTTTATCAGTACTGAGGTGTACCTCGAAGTATACCTCAGTGGTACTGAGGCAGGATCAAGTTACAGTCAGAGTGGGACATTGAGAAGTGAATCCCCACTGGGGTGCCTTCCCTCCCATTTTCAATTGATCTCACATGTTCCTGTATTCTTTTTTTCAAAGGTCTAGTGGTACATCCAATATGTAATAAATTACAGGAAAACCATATAGCATAAACCACAAACAGTATATGGCATGTGATACATTCTCTGATATCTTCAACATTACATGGTTCCATGAGTTGTGTAAATTGTTTGGTTTAGCAAACTTACATGTGATGCAAAGGTAACATTTGAAGAAGCCATTTGATCACACTGAAAATGGGAGGGAAGACACACCAGTGGGGATTCACTTCTCAATGACCCACAACTCAGATTCTAGTCAAATAAAATTAATGGGCATCGAACATGTGTCAGCAATGAGCAAAGGGTGGAGATAGAGCCAGCAGACTCCTACAAAGGGAATCATTCTGGATTTTTACACTTAACAGTTTGAAACCTCATAGATTACATGATCAATGGGACATTACACCCTGTTTGAAATACTGAAACTTTGAAATGAAACCGTTTGAAATATTGACTACAGAATCATGCTGTCATTTTAGGCACTTGCTTAGTTATAGTAAGATGCCAATATAAATTTGAGACATTAAATTCATTGTATATTAGGTTATCAGGGTTTGGACATTCACCACCCTTTAGGATAGAAACATGCCCTTTGATGATCACACTGAAAATATTAAAATGTTAATGTAATTAAAGGTGAATTTAACAGGCATTTTTTGTACCTGGGATTTGATAAAATAATTCATATGATTTATCCATAAACTTGCTTTGTATTCTCTTGAATTATATAAATGTTATATAGGTAATGATATGTTATCTGTTCCTTTCTTAATGGTAACAGCCATCTGTTTTGCAACTTTCTTTTCTTTGAAGATGGTGAGTCTTACAGGAGACTGACACCTTGGATACTGTAACAAGCCATCATTCTTTTTCCTTCCTATTGAGACTAGAGCTAGTAGTTTGTAACACAAATATTTAGTGATTTGTTATGCTGTCCATAGTTCTCCACCAGTAATTCCATTTTCTGTTCTCAATGTGTGCAGAAATATATAATTTTTTGTCTAGTTATGAATTCAGCATTATGCACTGGTACAGTAATAGGTATAGAATAGGTAATAACAGAGGCATGAGTTTATAATACACAGTACAGTTAAAAGTATTTTTATTAGTATTGATTGAATTATTGTTTACTTATGGAAATTGCCTTATAATCATTCATGAATTAATGGTATAAGTAGGACACATGTCTCCATACTAGCCACGCCCCCTGATGAAGCATCTTCATACCCGAAGTGCCAGGACTAGTTGTGGACATCTGTCAGTCTGTCCACAAGATTTAATCTACCTTTGCAATAAAGCAAATGAATTTTTGGAACATTTCAATAATCTTGCAGAGTTGTTCATTTGAGTGCAAGACTTCTGTGGTATGAATTTGATCATTTTGGGCTAGCCATCCCCTGTTTTGCACCACACCACTGTGGAATTTCATAGTCAGCTAAGTGCTGAAACCACAACTGTCCAGTGCAACCAAGATGATTTACATGGCAAGTAAAGGAAGCATAAAACTGGAGCACTGAAAGCATGTTGGCAACATGTTTTTAAATTTATTTTAAATGTATACTGTGCACAAAGCAACAAACTGACGTGTTACCTGAACCATAAAAAAACATATTGACTAGTGCCCAATAAAGGGAACCTGAAGAAGGGTTAATGAAGCACAAAACAATGACAACCCAAGTCCAGGTGCTTTACTGTGATTCAGGTAACAAGCCAATTTTCTGTGTTGCACTATGCACTTAAAATAAACTGAGAAAAATGTTGTCTGCATGATTGGAGTACACAAATGTTGTTTTTCCTTTGAAGAACCAATAATAAGTAAAAAAAAAAAAAAACACACAAACTATGAGGTAAGTTATTCTAGAAACATATTATTTCATGGCTGTAAAATTCCATAAAAAATGCAGTTCACGACAAGACACAACTCTGGTATAACATAATTTTTAGCTTTGTTTTTATTGTAGCTCTTTTTAGATGGTATGGGCTTTCAATGTTTCACTTGGATAGGGGTTTAAGTACATATGAACTGGCTCATGCAAATTCCTTTAATTTTGATTTATATTTCTCTTTTTGTATGTCCCACTTGTGGTAGCAGCATTATAAGAGGAAGTGTTGTCTCTTTGTGGAGTGTACAGTATGAACATACGCTTTCCAGCTATGAGAAAATCATGGGCCTGATTCTCAAAACTCAGCACAAGCCACACCAAAGGTGGTTTATGCCAGTCACCCATGCACCACGGACCCTGTGCCTGATTCTCTATTGGGCACAGTCCCTGTGGCAAAGTCCCATGGCTTGTGGCAAGCCTAGCAGTGCACCAAACAGAGGGCACACCTGGACAGGGTGCTGCAAGCCTGCGGCTATGTGCAGAATAGTGCATAATCACTGGTAACCCCACACCCCAATCACCTCTAATAATATAAAAAGGAACCCTGGTGGTCTAGTGGGCCACCCATCCCCAATGCCGCTGGTGTTGGTATCATTTAGTTATTCCCCAATCTTTGGTGGTCTAGTGGCCCCCTCCCTAATCCCCAATGTCACCCTTTGTAGTAATAATTAAATCACCCCCTGTCTTGGTGGTCTAGTGGCCCCCTCCCTGATCCCTGATGTCTTCCTTTGTAGTAATAATTAAATCACCCCCTGTCCTGGTGGTCTAGTGCCCCCCTCCCTAATCCCCAATGTCACCCTTTGTAGTAATAATTAAATCACCCCCTGTCTTGGTGGTCTAGTGGCCCCCTTCCTGATCCCTGATGTCTTCCTTTGTAGTAATAATTAAATCACCCCCTGTCCTGGTGGTCTAGTGCCCCCCTCCCTGATCCCCAATGTCACCCTTTGTAGTAATAATTAAATCACCCCCTGTCCTGGTGGTCTAGTGGCCCCCTCCCTGATCCCTGATGTCTTCCTTTGTAGTAATAATTAAATTAGCCCCGTCTTGGTGGTCTAGTGGCCCCCCAACCCCCACCACAGCAGGTAGTGCACACCACCCTGCTCCTCCCCCAGTCCTGAAATACAGCTGGTGACCAATACAGTCCACCTCTCACCTCTGTGGCCAGCCTCTGACTGAACTGTCACTGAGCACTTATTGTAATGTGCACTGTACACATTACATTAAGTGATCAGTGATAGTTCAGTCAGAGGTCAGCCATGGAGGTGAGATGTGGGCTGTGCCAGTTGCCGTCTGTCTTTTGGGATTGGAAGAATGGGGTGGTGGGCACTACCTGCTGTGGTGGGGGGCCACTAGACCACCAGGACAGGGGATCATTCAATTATTACTACAAAGGGTGACATCGGGGATTGGGGATGGTGGGTCACTAGACCATCAGGGCAGGGAATGATTTAAATAATTGTACAAAGGGTGACATTGGGGATTGGGGAAGGGGGCCACTAGTCCACCAGGGATTGGAGAATAACTAAATGATACCAATACTGGTGGCATCATCGATCGGGGGGGCCACTAGGCTTCCAGAGAATTTTGCATATTTATATTGGGAGATCGGGCTGGGGCAGAAGACTGCAGCACATTGCTGCAATGCGCAAACCTCACTCAGATGGAGAATGTCTAAGTGCCCTTAGATCATCCCTGGCTGGTCTAGGAGTACTTAGAAGATTGCCTTCTGGGTGAGTTTTGTGAATACCATTTGTGGTGTTTTGGCAGCCTGTGTCTGCCACAAGCCCTTTAGCACCTTGCTGCAGCACATTACCTGGTGCACAGCTGGTGCAAGCCCTGTTTGGTGCAGGCAGCCTGTGGTGGACACAAGCTGTCTTTGTGAATTGCTCCCGCGGCATCATTTCGTGCAAAGAGCGCTTTGTAGCAATCATTAGGAAGCAAGCCTCTTGCGCCGTCCCGGTAGCTTTGTGAATCGGGTCCCATATGTTTTTAATGCCAAGATCAATAAATATAATAAAAAATATATAGTATCACAGCATTGGCAGTGGTACGTAATATATTAGCCAATTGAGGCAACTTTTTGTTGACAAACAACCTTGACTTATTGAAGTAATTTTTTTTGGCAAATAATGTGGGCACAATTTAATAATACTAACATGTTCTGCAACTTTGAAGGCTATAGTAACTTTGGAAGTTGAGCCCCTTAGGAACAGGAATTGGTGAAGTGACCTTTGTCTCTTTTTTGTTTCTGAGACTGGAGCTCCCAAATGTGGCTAGAGAGTTGGGATTTGCAGTTTGGTCAAACTTCATGCAAGTTGTATATCCTAAGTTACAAAAACATTATAGTTATAAAACTGAATGTGCAAAGTGAAGGCCCAGCCTTGCCAGCAATGCTCACAACTAACTTTATAACAATACAGTGCTGTTTCTGGAGATGATAGCAATGTCTTGACTTGAGTTGGGGGTCTTGGTGCAGGGCATAGAAACATGCACTGCATGATGGATGGGTTGTAGTGGCAAGTACCGCAGCAGTTATTTTGTGGTGGTTGTCAGGGGTATCATGTTCACATAATCTGTAGAGACATGTTTCAAAGAAACCAGAGTAGGAAGGTCCAACACTATGTCTATTGAATCTGCAGGCATCACCACTTGCACAAGCAAATCCAAAATAGCATGCTCAAACCTTTTATGTTACTCCACACTGGAATTCACATTTCTTCTAAGGGGTGCTGCTAGGTTGTGGCAAACAACATAGAATCCGAAGATACTAGCGCACCCCCCCCCCCACATATAGCATAGCATAACATAACATATTTAAACTTTCCTCTGCCAAAGTTGGCTATATTTACTTCAAGCTCCATGTGAGGAGAGGGTCCTCTTAGTTTCAGACTGGAATTCCAATTTGAGTAAGCTAAATCACCAACGTCAAGGTGGGACCCTTTGATTTAGTCCCTAACTTTCCAGTGCCTCAATGGCTACTAACTGACTCCTTTTATACTGTGCTCCCAGCAAGGATTTTACACAGGTGTTTAACTTTCCAGTGCCTCAGTGGCTACTAATTGACACACTTTATACTGTGCTCCCAACAAGGATATTACACAGGTGTTTTAAAGGGAGCATGCTAAGAAGGAGCACCACAAACTCCCCAAACTCAAGCAAATCCAAAATAGCATGATCACCAGCTGCACCTCATCTATTGTTTTGCCTTGACTTCTGGCATTTTCATAAACATCTTCCATTTTTCCTTTCACCACCTTATTTTTAGTTGTTTAACCAGGAGTAGCACACTAAGCTGAAAGCTTTTTTACAGGTGCAACCTGGGAGCACAGGGAAGCTAAGTAACTTGCTCAGGGTCACACAGTATGCAAGTGGAAGCTGTGGGATTCAAACCCAGGTCTGGTCTGCTGGATGTCACCAGATTTGCAGCTCAGAGCCTTAAACCACTGCACTGCACTGCCTCCTTAATCCTTAATTCTTCTAGGATGCTATCCTTTTTCCCCTTTGCTTTATTCCTTGGCTTTCCCCATGCCCCTAATAATTTAGTTTTTTTGAGGAGCAGCTACACTTCTACAATGGTCTTGTTATGGCCCCTGTGCCCTAATGCTGCCCCCTCTAGTTAAAACTCTTTCCAATGAAAACTTGTTTTTGCCCCAGTGCTCTGATTTCATCATATGCTGTGATGCAGGCAATCCCGAGTGAACAGCCTGGTATCACCCCTAAAAGAACCCCAGTCAACAACAAACCTGAACTGCTCCATCCCCACTAACCCCTTAGCCATGCATTAAACTCAAGAATCCAGCCCTTCCTTTTCTTTCCTGTGCATGGCACTGGTTGTACCTCTGAAAAGGCTACTACAACTGCCACTTCACTTAGTTTACTACCTATCTCTCTAAACTTTTCTTTAACCTGATTCACACTGTAGTGCACCAGATTGTTGGTTCCTAGATGAATCACAGCATCTGGCTTACTCCCCTACTCAGTTTAATCTTGTCACCTGTAGGATTGCCTTTACAGATGTCACCCTAGCAGGCATATGATGTATCTTTCATCTGGTGCTGAGCCATTGAACCAGCCTTCCCATCACTCTGACAACAGAGTCTCCAATCCCTATCAACTCAATAACACTCTTTCTGGCCTTAATTTCTGCCCCTGCCTGGTTCATCTCTCCTGGGTGGAGCCTTCTTCTTGGCAGTACCTACTGCACCTATAAGGTTGGGGCTGTTAACTTGGGCCTCTGCCACCAGACTGGCAAACCAGTTCTAAGTAAGCACTCCCAGGAATACTATCCTTCCCAAACTAACCCACCATCCCTTCCTCCCTACTGCAGTTCATACTGCAGAGAGGATCCTTGGCATCTCTGAGGAAATGGAACTGCAGATCCCCGAGTTCAGTATTCCTGGTGCCAGGGGTGTAGCCAGGAATTTTAAAGTTGTACTCAGAACTGATGCACTGTTGCCCCCTTCCCCATTATGTAAACATAAACCAAAACATGAGCTGCCATGTCACACCAACAATAGCCCCTCCCCCCCGTTTGCCATGTCTGAGTTCAAGTAATCAGTTTCTTTCTGTATTCCAACCTTTGTTTTTCTGCTTGCCTGGTGGCTGTTCTTGTTTGTGTATTTGGCTGGTGGCATCAGTGCCCCATAGTGAACAACAAAGGCAAAAGGGCTCAGCGCGACACAGACACAATGTAACTCACAATGTCCTTGCTTTCTTTTTTTTGTTGCCCTTGCCTGATTTGTTGCCCCTGCCTGATTTTTTTATTGTACTGTGCTGCGTACAGTGCGTATGCCTGCCAACACCCCAGGCTGGTCTTGTCTCAGGAGCTGAACTTCAGTTCTGAGGTGAACAAACTTAACTGTATTGTCCTCAAACCTGTTACACACCTGGCACTGCTCATCTCCCAGGCCACCCTTTGGGAAGTGGCTGTGCCACATCCCCTGCAACTGTTCTGCTGAGCATCGAGAGTTTGTTCATCAAGCCCCCCCCCAACCCACTTGCTGGCAGCATGATCAAGGAACTGAACAATGTAATTTGTCCCTGCTCCTCCTTGGGACACCAGTATTTAACTTCAGATGTTTTGCATAATGGGTCTATTGCTTCTTTGTTCTGTACTCCCCTCCCCTTCCCTTCCCACTCCATGAAACTGGAGCTGGAATCTGCAGCACAGACCCCACTGCTGCCACTGTTGACCCCTATAATATCAAATGGATAAGTCATGCACAACCCGTAAGTTTCATGTTTGTCAGTGACAACAAAAGTTTTTTTAATGCCGACCTCTGAGGCAGTGGGCACCCTGACAGTGTGGGCTCTACTGCAGCTGCATCTTTTGAACTCCCCTGGTCACGACCCTGCCTGCCTGAACATGGTAATATGAATGATTGAATCTACTGAGAAGATACGGTGACCTTCAAACTGCATTCCCTATTCCTTTTCTCATAAATTTCTCATGGCACTTAATCTAGTAGCCTTATTCGAGTGGCATGATCACTACCCATGTCTCACTACCACTTGCAGAATGTGTCTTTTTTTAATTCCTGCTACAGTACCTCTTAGCCTCAGAGCTTAGATGAAGACAATTTTTACCTATTGTCCCTTTCCTCAGGGTAACACATAGCTCAGTACTAACACTGCTTAACTACAGTCTTTCCCGTCAGGTCCCGATTAATCTTGCAGACCCAGGGACCGATTTTCAAAGAGTCTGACGTAGCCCACAGACTAAGTCCTAATTCACAGCCTGCCACTGCTGAGCAAAAATATCCACACCAGCATAAATGCTATTTTCAGCATTTCATGAACACTGGTGGCAATCACATTTATTTTATTTATTTAAAGGTTTTATCGGGAAGGCATGCTGAGCAGACTATTGCTTGATTCTAGCTGTGTCCTGGGAGAAGGGGGAGAGGGAGTACAGACATATAGTAAATGAACAATTCATTTACAGATAGAACATACAGTATAGACATACAAGGTCCCATCAAATTATAGAATACAAGATACAAGTGCACTCCAGTCTGGGTATGTGGTTGGATGTATGTGGAGGAATGCTATGCCTGGTAATACCAGACATACGGCAAAGGCAAAACTCAGCACTCTGAAATTGGCGTGAATGCAAGCATAAGTTTAATATATCAGGTAAACGCCAAGCCTCACATTCGACCGGTAACACAGGTCATACAACTGGAAAGTTCCCAACCGGTTTCGTGCACAGCATGTCATCAGGGGGTGGTCACTGGTGATATCAAACACAGATTTATAAGGTAACATAAAGAGAACAGTACCTAACAAAGCTATTCACATCAATCCACACTATACATACATATAAGTGCATAAAAATGAAAATAATACACTATATGATACACTGTGATTTAAGCAGCACTACTATATCTATACCTGTGTATCATATTATAAATTCCCTATGTCTCAAATATCTGTATTAATTTTTTTAAAGTTATTATTTGTTATTTTAGAAACATTTTTATTTTCCAACGTTTGTGCACGTTGTAATTTATTAGTGGTGGAATAGAAGTTACTATCATTGTCCCATCTTCAGATCACTATAATACCTCTGGATAATTATGCTGTGAGGAGTTCTTGAAACTATATATCACGATTATCACTTACTTCTCTCTCTACCCTTTTTTTAAAATTTGTGTATAAGTCAGTGCATAGAGTTAAAAAGTAATTATATGCATAATATGACTACTGGAGCATTTGGAGAGAAGCTAAAAAAAGGGTAGAGAGAGAAGTAAGTGATAATCGTGATATATAGTTTCAAGAACTCCTCACAGCATAATTATCCAGAGGTATTATAGTGATCTGAAGATGGGACAATGATAGTAACTTCTATTCCACCACTAATAAATTACAACGTGCACAAACGTTAGAAAATAAAAAAGTTTCTAAAATAACAAATAATAACTTTAAAAAAATTAATACAGATATTTGAGACATAGGAAATTTATAATATGATACACAGGTATGGATATAGTAGTAGTGCTGCTTACATCACAGTGTATCATATAGTGTATTATTTTCATTTTTTATGCACTTATATGTATGTATAGTGTGTGGATTGATGGAATAGCCTTTGTTAGGTACTGTCTTTGGCGTTACCCTATAAATCTGTGTTTGATATCACCAGTGACCACCCTTGATGACGTTGTGCACGAAACCGGTTGGGAACTTCCTAGTTGTATGACCTGTGTTACCTGTCGAATGTGAGGCTTGGCGTTTACCTGATATATTAAACTTATGCTTGCATTCACGCCAATTTCAGAGTGCTGAGTTTTGACTTTGCCGTATTTCATGTTTTAACTCGAGCACCTGTATGCACGGAGGAGCTGTTTTTGCTGTGTCTTTTCTAATACCAGACATAGCAGTTTGGCACAGTTGCACATGAATCCTTTATACCTTCTGAAAATCATGGAAATGGTATGCAAAACAGCTCCCCTTTAAAAACTGCATGCATGCAGCAAATCTTGTGGTTGAGCAAGGGAAGCCACCATGCACACCATATTTGCCATCCACACAATTTTTTTCAAGCCTTTGAAAATTCATCCCCTATCTTTATAGATTTCTTGGTACTACTCAGTTTCCTAATTAAATCTTCAATCTGTTTCTTGTTCAGGTAGTATCCGCCTTCTACTATCAGCTCTTTTGTTATACTTACTCTAATATTGCTGTCTATCATTTGCCCAGAATCCTTTGTGAGCAGGATATTTTTATGAAGTTTTGTTTTCATTTTTGTCTATTAGCCAATAGCATTAGTCTGTAGCTAGTTGCCATTGTCTATCCCCATGACCTACATCAGTCCCAACGTGTTATCATGGTGATTAGAACATGCTGTAACACTGAATACAAAGATTAAAGGTCAATGGAAAATATATCAGACTCCAAACCCACTAAGACCAACACAGCCTAGTCGATGGGTTCTGAAAACAACCCATTCTAATTATTATCCTATCTCCTCCATGGATCATGTTGTCGACATCAAGAGTCACTGTTACATGTGGGTGAAATCAGCTTCTTCCCTGCACGTTGTACAGCAGGGGGTACAGTGTGACTGGCATCCACCACCACTAATTCATCTGAGTCAACACAGTACAGCAGCAGCATGCAGTGTTCATTATATAAGCAGCAGAAATGTTTCTGACACAGCTTGCAGACAAGACTGAGAGCATTAGATTGGGCACACAATTTGGCATGGCAACACTAACAGATCCCAGATATAAATATATGTTAATTCCTCCTGGATGCATAGGCTATATCAAACAGCACTGTTGTGTACACTTATGGTGGAGCAGCTAAAACAGTTTGAAGAAACCAGAAAGAATGTGTACAAAAAACCTCCTGGTCATACTCCTCCTCCTCCTCCTCTTCTGCTGACATCATGTCAAGACTAAATCATGAGAATCATAAATGTAGCTGTTCTCAAACTCATCTTACCAAGGATCGACTTTAACTATTTATTTGCAGTAGAATAGGCAGGATTTGGGAACAGCAAGTTGTCAGTAAAGAAGTCCCTGATTGTTTAGCATCGGTATGCAAAACTGTTTTTATATGGAGACATAATGGAAGCAAGGCAGGAGGGCCCAGGAACCCCTGGCTATGTCTATGATTTGATTATTTACATGTCCAACAAATGACATCTACTACTATTCCCACTCCTACACCTCCTGGTAGCAATTCTCCCTCCACTGGCACGTCAGTTCAGCTTGCCACTCTGCAGAGCAATAATCCTCCTCCCGATGACATCATCATCACAACACATTCGCTGTCATCAGCTGTGCAACTGAGAACTCAGAGTTGAGAAAATATAGAACTGATATAGCTATATTACTTAAGAAAAATGTATTCTCATTGTGCAGTATATCCTCACCCATGCAGCACCTTTCTCTCAAGATGTCTTTTTTAATAAGCTACCCTTGGTTCAGTAGACTTTTTCTGATTAACATTTTATAAATAAATACAATAAAATTAATAAACACAGTCAGCAAATATAAGGAAGATTGGGTCTACCTGAGGTAACAGTGAAATGTTCAGAATGCCATTGAAGGTAAAATATGAAGATATAGGCCTCGATATTCAGAATTGCACCTGGCAATGGTGCAAGTGGTTGTGCAGTGCAACTGAGTTATCCTGGTGCAACCTAGGGATGTATTCAAAAAAGATGAGCAATGGTGCATCTCCTCTGAATATATCAGGTAATGTGCACTGCGCAAATAGGATACGCTGCGCATCCCCGAGACAGGGCTGAATACCAGGAATGGAACTGCGCCAGTGCAACAGAGTTATGCTGTGCACAAATTCCTGATATTCAGCTGGCGGTATGCAAATGGGGCCATAATGTATGCAAGGTGCAAAATGGTGCCATTTGCATGTCATTATGGCCACATTTGCATGAGTTGCAGGGCTGGCCAGCGAAATGTGCATTGCACCTTGCACAGCATGTGGTGCTGCCAGAGGGGTCTAGTGGCACCCTCCACTCCACCCATAGCTCTGATAGCTGGAAAATAAATGTGTAAGAATTCCCTGGTAGTCTAGTGGTCCTCCCACCCCTCCAGCCCCAATCCCCAAATAACAACCAATTACCAAATTCCTTGGTGGTCTAGGGGCACCCCTCCCTCCCCTAGCCTGATCACTGAAAATAAACTATTTATTTAGCCCTAGTAGTCTAGTGGTACCCCTCTCTCCCCTTAGCCCGATTGCCATAAAATAACTTTTAAATGATTTGCCCTGGTAGATTTAGTGGACCCCCACCCCTCTTGTAGAATTTTAGTCCCATAAATTAAACTGTAAAATTCCTGGCAGTCTAGTGGTAACCCCACACCACCTGTAACCCTGCTTGCCCATAAAAGCAATGTAAATAATTCCCTGGTGGTCCAGTGGAACCTCCCATCCACACAAGACCCCCCTGCCCACCCAGCCATACCTCTCAACCTCCTCAACACAAATCAGGGACAAGGCTTAAAATGATCAGGGACAAATGACCAAAATCAGGGACACATCTGAAAAAATAGTAATGTTAGTTTCAGAAGCTGTGTACAACATGCTTTTTAGTATGGATAGCATTTTCTTAATGAGAACTAGACTGTAACACCAATAGCTGGCATTATTTTATGAATCAAATCCCTACTCTTCAGTGACAGCAATGCCAAACTTAGGAGGGAAAGAAGAAATTTCCGAGCCAAAATCAGGGACATCCCTGAAAATCAGGGACAGTTGATAGGTATGCACCCAGCCCCCCCCATCCTACACTGGCAGCAGCAAGCCCACCTGCATACCTCGCGGCTGCCTGACGAATGACAGCTTACAGCATCAGCTGTAAGCCCATTGGTCCACATTGTGGACCAATGGGCTTACAGTGCATACTGTAATAGTCAGTCTCAAATATGTGAATGAAGTCATTCATTCACACATTTGTGATTGACTATTACAGTATGCACTGCAAACCCATTGGCTTACAGTTGATACTGTAAGCTGTCATTCAGCGGGCAGCAATGGAGGTATGCAGGTGGGTTTGCTGCTGCCCACCAATGGGGGGGGCTGAGTGGTCAGAGGGGTCCTGTGTGGGTGGGGGGTGCCACTGGACCACCAGGGAGTTATTTACATCGCTTTTACGGGTGATCAGGGATACGGGCAGGATGGGGGCTACCACTAGACTACCAGGGAATTTTACAGTTTATTTTATAGGAATCACAGCTACGTGAAGGGTGGGGGGCCTCTAGACTACTTGGGCATCATTAAGATATTATTTTACAGTGATCAGGCTACAGGGAGGGAAGGGGTACCACTAGACTACCAGGGAATCATTTAAATGTTAATTTATGGTGATCAGGCTACAGGGAGGGAGGGGAAGGGAGTGCCACTAGACTACCAGGGATGATATGGGTGCTTCTGTACAGTGTACTGGGTGGGTGGCCACCCACAGCTGGTGGCTGCTGTGTTGCACCTTGCAGTACAGCAGCTCACCTGTGGGTGGCCACCATTTGAGCTGTTTTTTATTTTAGGCTCAACTTTGTGCATCGGTATGCGGCGCATCCCAGGGTTGTGCAAGATTCTGTGCAGCACATCCTGGGGTGAATATCAGGATGAGCCGCATATGCATGGGCATACCCCCTGGTGATGCACTGCATACATTATCTTTGTGCCCTGACACATCGGAAATTGTGCTGCGCAGTTCCCTCTTTTGAATATTGCCCCAGGGTACATTTCTGGGGTTGCGCTGGCGCAACTCAGTTGTGCCAGAGGCAACCCTTTTGAATATTTGGGCAATACAGTATAAGGCTAAAATGATACAGATTATCACAAAATAGGCTGAATGGTAGCCAAATGTCAGAAAAGGTATTCCTTAGCTATAAAAATAAACATATTTTACTTTAACATATGTTGATTTATGAAAGAAGTAATGACATAATATATTGATAGTAAACATTTATATCAATGCATTTGTGATAAGATTATATTTGGAATATATAGAGAATAAATTAAGAAAAGCATGATATATTAGGAATTATTACCATCAAGTGGGCTAATGAGATCATAAAGGCCACAGGCACAAATAACAGTTGGCCTTATGAGCTAATTTGTCCCCAAGGTAATATTATTTAATGCATACAGCAGACTTTGCCATTATTGTTTTTGATAATGAAAAAAAGTGTTGCACACACTGCTGCTGGAGGTGAAATAAAATAATTTATTGCAACAAACTCATGAATAGCATGCCCCTATGCTACGCTTTCACAGACTTTCTCAGGGGGCTGAGGGAGTCTGTGAAGGTTCTACATAAGGAGTGTTGGCCATGCATTTGTTGCAATAAATTATTGTATTTCACCTCTAGCAGGAGTGTGTGCACCACTTTTTCCTTTTCATTGGTTTTGCTGCAGGTAACTGAGTGGTTGCACCTTTAGTGGCAATCAGAGTACCAGGATTTGTTTTTTGTAGTTCAAGGTTTTTTTATAATGCTGCACATTAGGATGTAGGACGGCTGTGAACATTACAGGCTTTTGATTTGGATTACAATTCCAGTCTTTTACATTGCATGCTTGTGCAATCCAGGTGGCATGCCTGTGCAGGTAAATGTGTGCTTGTCAAGTGCACTGCCATGCACACAATTGTTTCCATCTGTGCGTGCCCATTTGTGTGCATACTGCTGTGCACATTACACTATTGAAGATGCTGGACGTTTCTCCTTAAAAGGAGCAGAAGTCCAAGGTAATCCTTTAGGTTTAGTGTTGCAGTCATCAGCATGAACAATGCTTTGATCATCTGTTTGTAAACAATTTTCATTGCATTTTGTTGCAGAATTTTAATGGTTTTCTTTTGTTAGGTTTCATGTTGCGTTTGTTTTAATGGTGTATCCACTTTGTGGTTTTAATGTTTGGAATGTGTCAGGCCTGCTTAATCAGCAGTTGTTTATAGTGCTGTATGTGGAGGACAAAGGGAGTGGGTGTTTTTAGGTTGGAGCTGTACACCTGTTTAAATGGTTGATTTAATTTTTTCCAGTGTTCATTTGGTAGGCTTTTACTTTGTGTAGGGCTTACTTGGTTTTTGATGTGTCTTTTTATATACATGAATTACACATGTTTTTCATGTGTTAATAAGGTGTATATTTTATGTGTTATCAACGTGCTACTAAGAATTGTAGTTACATGTGTTAATAAGGTTGTAATGAGAAGCTTTGTAGTCTGTTCTGTCTTGTAGTTTGTTCACCAGGTGTTAATGTATCATTAAGCTGTTTATAGTTGTTAATAAGGTGGTACTTGCTGGCCCAGTGATTGTGAGGGTTGAGGCACCACACCGGTGACCCGGGTTCGCAAGTGAACTTGGGGAGCCAGGGGTCAGATGGGGAGGACAGGATTGTGCTTCTGATGGACTGCTCTCCTCTCCTAGGAGGGAGGGTGACACCCGTTCTGTGATACTAGTGGCACCCAGTGGAGACTGGGCACACTGCAATTGGGAACCAGAGAGGGAAGACATCAGTGGCCATCCCATGGACATGGGTGGAGCACGACATCATGCACCAGATCTGTCTGTATCTCGGGGCCAGAACACAAGGAAAAGCCCTGGCACCGGGTAGGCGATGGTGGGTCCAGTGGTCGGCTCCCAAGCTCAGCACCAGGTCTGCCTCAGCCATCCATATCTCCTCCACACTCTGGACACCCTTCTAGATTGTAGAAAGAGTGCCAGAGGAGTCATAAGATGGTCCCACCTCTGGGGGCTCAGAGCTGGGGGGTTGAGAGGTTGGAGTGTGTTGGGGGGAGTTCCTGGGATGGAGGCTTGGCATGGGGAGACTTCAGGCAGAGCGGGAGAAAGCTGCACCAAGTGACCACACCAGAGAGAGACCTATGGGGCCAGTGTGAGGAGCAGAAAGAATGTTAAAAAGGAAAGGTGGTATTGGTTAATTATTTCAGTATTTGGCACTAAGGTACCATCAATATAGACAAATTCATGGCTTTTCCTATGGGAAGAGGGCACATGAATCGAACACTGCATTACATTTACCCACAAAAGTAGATGTTAGTCATTTCAGGAATGTTTAGTCCCTCTGAACCAAAACAAAATAGGATGGTAAAGGCAAGCTGCACTTCCATGCTCCTCTTGTTCTGGAGCTCAGGTCCATGTTGAATGCAATAGTCTTATTTGGCATGGCATTTTCACTCTGAAGAATGCATATTTAGACAAGGAAGGTTAGGCCTCAACCCAGGAGTTGCCTTGATATGGTATTGAGCTTAATCTTTGGAGTCAACATGAACTGCCTATATGGAAACAAAATATATTATAAATATATTCTAATAATTTATAGTTCATATAGATTTGTAAGTAAATTTTAAAACACTTTCATCATATGTCATGCATGGCATAAGCCACGAGTGTGGTGGCGAAGGTTCAACAGCTCAAGTATAGATAAATCAGGTATCACACAAGCTTCCACCTGCATTTTCCATTTATGCGATAGAGTGGGAGCTCGTGGGTTTTTTTTGTGTGTTCATATTTTTTTTTTCCAAAGTGTATTATTTTTTGTGTGAAGCAGTTACTTTCCATTGTTTTCCCATCCTGGTTGCTATGGCTGTTAAGGACATAGCGTTTTGATGCTGCATTGATGTTATGGTGTCCTCAGTGACTGGTCAAGTGAGCCAGTCTGAAAAAAAGTTTAAAGTAAATAGTGGACCCAGTTAACAAGGGTGGCTGCATCAGTACAGAGATATGATGTTGGGTATTTACTAGAGCTTGCATTGTCAAGTTTAATGTTTCATTTTTTTGTTTGTTTTTACTGCATTTTTTGTTTTAGTTTAAAATGTTGTTGGTTTTCATTTGGGGAAGGAGCAGAGAAGTGAGTGGTGGGAATCGGGGTGGAGCAATGAAAGTGAATGACAGTAGTTGGGACATTTGCTGTCAGTGGCTGGAAGGAGAAGAAGAGGAGTTAAAACAGATTTGGAGAAAATGTTTTTCCAATTTGCACTAAAGTATTGACTTTTAGTTGATACCCTGGGAGGCTGGGACGATGAGAAGGAGCCAGAATGGCAGATTAAATTGCATAACCCATGGGGGGGAGGCACAGGTGACCCCTCTAGTGTGCGTTTTGAGCAAAGTTGCAATTGCAGTTTAAAGAAGGACTTAGAAGAAAGTTTATTTAGTGGAAGGGTTGCGTGGGCACAGTAGAACTCTCTTATAATGAACATGTTTGTGCAATGAGGCTTTGTCCATTATAATAGGTGTCAGCTACATATCCTAAAGTCTTAAAATCTCCTCTACCACTGCGCGTGCGCGCAGCACACACACACACACACACACACACACACGAGTTAAAATTAGAACATGCCCCTTCCTCTGTCGACCAAGGGTATGGATAACTGCTGTTTACAACGGATTGGGAACTGAACAGTAAACAAGACCGGGAAGATTTTGCTGTACAGAACCTGTGCTGATTGGGGATCAGGAGTAATTCCCTGGAGTAAGGGATAGATATCAGGTATCATGTGAGGTGAGTGTTGTTTTCATAGTGGCAGACAAAATCAGCTGAATAATCAGGTGACAATTAACAGGTATTTTGCAGCATGTGACAAGGGTACAGATGCACTCACGCGGTCCACTAAACTGGGATTGTGGAGCATGGTATAAATTAGATTTTTAACATTACAGACATAGCTTTTGGCAAGCTAGAGTCATTCCTTTTAAGTGGGTATCTGCCATGAGGGTGTCTGTTATAAGAAGGTTCCACTGTACTGTAAGAAGAGGTACATGGTGGTGGGAGAAACATACTGTAGGAGTTCTTAAGAAAATGAAACTGCTGGAAGTAGTGCTGGCAGGTTGTGGGTAGGCAGCAGGCATGGCTAAGCTATGATGAGCTTATTATATGAATAAATCTTGATGCATTTACTATATGTATAAACTTCATTTATATATGTAGCTCAGATAAGATTTATACAATCACTTCTGGGTCCATGCCTATTGCATGCATATATGCATATATATATATATATATATATATATATATATATATGTATATACATATTTACATATATATACATATCTACATAGATAGATAGATAGATTTATACAACGATGTTTTGGGATAAATAGAGTATGAAAATGATATCTAGGCTGCCCAGTAGAAGATAACATTGTTATCTTCATCTTCTATCGTCATACATTTATCTCCACGTTCCTATCGTCATCCTGATGAAAGTGAAAGTGTTTCACTTTTCATCACACCTGTCTCTTTCCTCTGTCCCTGTACAAGTAACTCCCCCAAAAAAAAAAACACATCTCTTGCATCTGGTTGATCCTGCCTACATCTTAACGAGTGTCAGTTGCCATAGCAACACATGCTCTGCTTTAGTCTGCTGTTCTTGAAGCTGCCGACTGCTCGCTTCTTCTCTCAGTATTGTCGGCAGCTTCTTCTCTTAAAATATAGCCAATATTAGGAAAGGGTCACAGTTTTCAACAATTTACAGCACAGGCTCTATAATTATGACAGTACCTGAGATTTGAATATTGTTGCGCTCGGTCACGCTACATTTGACTGCGTACTGATGGGTCATGGCGCATTACCTGGACCTGGATAAAACAAAATCACAGGATCAACCAGATAATGTATCTTTTTTTAAACATATGTGTTTAAAGATGCAAGCAGGATCAACCAGATATGTATTTATTCAATCAGTTTACTGCAGCAACATCAGACAATTGTATTTAAGAATATATGTAATCTGCTCTTTTGAGAGGGCGGCTATGGAGAGTTGTATTGGGGTGGTCAGGGCAAGGTTAGCCAGAATCCAGACACTTTTTGGCATAATAATTTTAAAGTACCAGGATCAACTACATATATTTTTTTAAACGACATATGCATCTGTTGTGCTGGTAGACATACTGCAGATTTGTGTTGAAACGGCCAACTTCTCTATGTAGTGGAATGTATGAAGTGCACATTTGGAGCTTTTGTTGAATGCAGCCCAAAGCATACATAGTATAAACAGAATATGACATAGCCTGACTGAAGATATCACATTTATCTTCACTCGAGACCAATGACATCATGATATCATTGGCCTCGTGAAGATAAATATGATATCTTCAGTCAGGCCATGTCATATCCCTATTTATACAATGGGGTGAGGGATAAATAAGTGAGATAACTTGTTATTTTCACTGCAGTGGAATAACCACTGTGATGACATCACCACAGTGAGGATATTTACCAATATACACATTGTGCTTACATCACTAGCAAATATTCTCACTGTGTTGATGTCACTGAAGCCTGCAACTAACTCAATTAGCATTGCAAAAGACAATCACCTGTGTCCCATAGTGTTTCTGACACTCCTAGCCTGTTGCTGTGCAGCTCTAAGCTTCAAAACAGCCTCCTTCATAAAGCAGTTTCTCTTTCTGAGTGCTGCCTGCAACAGTTTCTCTTTCTCACTGATGCCTGCAACTTACTCAGTTAGCATTGCAAAACACACACACGTGTCCCATAGTGTTTCTCAAATTCCCAGCCCATTCAGAAAAAAATCACACACACTCGCACCACACACAGAAAGAGCAGAACACACACAGAAACAGGAAGAGAACACAGAAAAAAAATTTCTAAAGCTCCTAGCCCCATTGTATGAATCGCACACATAATGTGCAGATCATGGGATGTGGAACATATTTTCACTCCTGCAGAGTGAGCTGTGCATTCTCACTCTGCAGGGGTAAGAATATGTTCCATATCCCACTCCTGCCCATCATGTATTTTATATATCTCTCTATCTCTCTCTATATCTATCTCTCTCTATCTATCTCTCCCTATCTCTCTCTCTCTCTCTCTCTCTCTATATATATATATATATATATATACAGTATATATATATATATATATATATATATATATATATATCTATCTCTATCTCTATGATTTATTTAAAAGTTTTACCAGGAGGGCACACTGAGCAGAGTACTGCTCCAATTTCAAGTGCGTCCTGGGAGGGACAGAGAAGAAAAATAAACAAAGTACAATTAGATACAGAGTACACAGAACAGTATGATCATACAGAGTAATTCCAAGTACAAATAGATACAGTATACAATAGTGCAACTAGGAACATACAATGCTAGGCATTATGTACAATGGCAAAAATAAGTAAGCACAACAGTTCTAGATACTGCAAACAATGTGATATATCTATATCTATATATCTCTATCTCTGTATATATCTATAGCTCTATATATATCTATATATCTATATCTATATCTATCTATATATCTGTATACACATACAGTGGCACTGGAACAGTCTTTATAGTGGGGGTGCTGAAAACCCTTTAAGCTGGGACACATCAAGGCCGGGTGTCTGGGGGCTGCCAGGCCCCAAAAGCTCTGGGGGTTTAGTTGCTCTCTGGTGAGGCTTGGGGCTTTTATTGAAGATAAAACACACTTTTTATTATGTCTTCCTATCCTGACTCCAGGAAAAAACTTTTTCCCATGGAGTCAGTGGTGTGGGAGACTCTGGCTGAACTTAGAGGCTGCAGCAGCTGCAACTGGGGTGGCAACTGGCTGACCAACAATGCCATCAATATTCACCCCATAAACATTATTGTAATGCAGTGTGAAGATTTTTATATAAGGCTGGGGTTTGGGGGCTACATTTCAGCTCAAGGGTTTTAGATGCTCTGTGGTGAGTTTTGGGGCTTCTATTGAAGATAAAACCCACTTTTGTTACATCTTTCCTACTCCTGACTCCATGGAAAAAAATTGTATAAATTTAACTTGTGCAAGTTGCCACAATGTTCAGGGCTTGTATCTCCGACCCTCCTGCAGTTGAATACTCCCCCCACCCTGAAGATGCACCCCCTCAACCATGTAAATAAAATAAAGACAACAGCACCAACTTGTGTTTAAGTAAAAATGATTTAACCACAGTCCTTGCTACACTGTTTACAACATGCTTACCATAAAACGTTAGAAGAAAACAAATCGAAAAGTAGCGTATAATTTTATGATCCACTTAGATATTGCAATTTAGAAATGTCTTTTTTTAAACTTTATTCTTATAAAATGTCACAGTTGTAACAACAATGGGTACATTCACCTATAGTAAACAGTCCAAATAAGAGTGCTGTACCTCTGGAAGCACAAAGGCTTCTTAATCAAAGGGTAAGATGCATTCGCTCACGATATTTTGGTGCAACATAGGGTAGAAACCCTCTAATTTCAACGCATACTAAAGTGACAATTTTTCACTGAAATGGTCCCCAAGAGCAGCATGATTGTGAGTGAGATGTGAAAATTTCACATTAGTGAAAGGAGAAAGTCCAGAAGTATGCTAAGCTTAATGGAGAAAAGGAGCATGTGAGGAGGAGCACCCTGTAAAGGCATTTATCCTAAATAGATACTTTTGCTCAGTATTTACTGAAGAGAAGGTGAGGCAGGGCCCACAGCTCAACATCATGTGGACACAGGGGAGGGAGGTGAGCACTCCCTCCCTTCACAAAGAAAGGGTCCTACAAGGCTTGCTAAGCTCAGGGTGGATAAGGCAATGGGACCTGATGGCATACATCCCAGGGTACTTAAGGAGCTAAAGGTGGAACTAGCAGAGCCATTAGCAGAACTGTTTAGTGAGTCTCTGAGCACAGGAGAGGTCCCAGAAGACTGGAGAAGGGCTCATGTGATCCCGCTCCACAAGAGTGGTAGCAGGGAGGAGGCAGGAAACTACAGACCAGTCAGTCTTACCTCAGTAGTGTGCAAGATTATGGAGGCACTCCTTAAGGAAAGGATAGTGCAACACCTGGAATCCACAGGGGCACAGGATCCAAGACAGCATGGGTTTACAAAAGGAAGGTCCTGTCAAACTAATCTCATAGATTTCTTTGACTGGGTAACCAGAGTGGTGGACCAAGGGGGAGCAGTTGATGTCACCTACCTTGACTTCAGCAAAGCTTTTGACACTGTTCCACATAGAAGATTGATAAATAAGCTGGGTAGGCTCGGGGTGGGTCAGAAGTTGGTCAACTGGGTGGCAAACTGGTTGACAGGCAGAAAACAGAGAGTGGTGGTAAATGGTATACAGTCAGAAGAGATGCAAGTCACAAGTGGGGTACCTCAGGGATCAGTCCTGGGGCCAGTCCTCTTCAACATCTTCATTAGTGACCTTGCAGATGGACTAGAGGGTAAGGCTTGTCTGTTTGCAGATGACACCAAGATGTGCAACACAGTAGATAATCCAGATGGAGTGGGCAGAATGAGAAGAGATCTGGATAAACTAGCAAAATGGTCAGAAGAGTGGCAACTGGGATTTAATGCAAAGAAGTGCAAAATCATGCACATAGGGAAGAGAAACCTGAAGCCACCTATAGGCTGGGAGGGAGTTGCTAACAGTCACAAAGGAAGAAAGAGACTTGGGCATCATCATCACTGATGACCTGAAATCATCCAAGCAGACCTCTAAAGCAGTAGGTAAGGCTAGGGGGTGTTAGGGTGTATTAGTAGGGGTATCACAAGTCATAAGAGGGAGGTAATAATCCCTCTTTACAAGACACTGGTTAGGCCCCATCTGGAGCACTGCGTGCAGTATTGGAGGCCACACCTTCACAAGGACATTAACCAAATTGAGGCAGTCCAGAGAAGGGCAACCAAAATGGTGCAGGGACTGCATCAGAAGACATATGAGGACAGATTAACAGAGCTCAATATGTATACCCTTGAGCAAAGGAGGGAGAGAGGTGATATGATCGAGGCATTCAAACACCTTAAGGGCATTAACAAGGTGAAAGAGTCTAACATGTTTAAATATAAGAAAAATAGCAGGACAAGAGGACACAGCATGAGATTAGAGGGGGGCCGATTAAGGGGGAATGTGAGGAAATTCTTTTTCACAGAAAGGGTGGTGGATGCATGGAATGGCTTACCACTAGAAGTGGTGGCTATGAATACAGTGCAGGGCTTCAAACAGGCATGGGATAGGCATAAGGAAGCAATACAAATGACTATGAATAGATAGGCCACTGACAGAGCAAAGGCCGATGGCACATTTATAAAAGGCAGAAAAACAAATGGGCAGACTGGATGGGCCTTACGGTCCTTATCTGCACGTCAACTTCTATGTTTCTTTGTTTCTATGTTTCTATGTTAAAAAGTCCATATTAGGATAGTCCAACACAGTACTCATCCCAGAGGAACAAAAAGTATTGTCATGCACTCAGCCTAAGGCTAAAAAAACCCAGCATAAGTACATAAATAGGCAAACCCCTATTGTCCCTAAGCTATTATACAGGGAAAAACAGATAACCCCAGAGAACCCAAAAGTAAAACAGTTTACAGGGCTGGTAACACTGATCTACAAACATAGTTTAGGAAGTGTAATGTAAGTTATGTTAAAACTGCAGGGTCTTCTTTCAAAAATAACTTGACATATACAATCATCGGTTATAAGCGTAAGGGACATTGAGGACAAAAGTCTATTGGTGAGGAGCTGGAACCAAATGATAGAAACAAAATGTCCCCAGGCGTTACTCTGAGTCCCATCAATGAGTCCCATAAAAGCAGAGAGAAGAGTTCAAAATACTTCCCAAAGCTGTAAAACAGTTTTCATTGAGCCAGACATTCACAAACATTAGGGGGGGTGATCCTCTTCAATGTCCTCAGGCAGCCCCATAATCTGGAAATTCACAGCTCTGACTTGATTTTTCAATGTTTCTAAGCGGGCTCAAAAGCGCTGTTTCTCCGTCACAACCATGTAAATGCTGAGTTTTGTTTTTGGACATCCAATTGTCTTTTTTAATACAATGTGCACAACTTTGCATTTCTTGGCATTGAAGCTAAGCTGCGAGATCCTGGACCACCTCCCCAGCTTTTCCAGATCATCCAGCAGGTCCTGTATCCCTTCAGCTGTGTTCATTCTCCTGCAGAGCTTGGTGTTGTCTGTGAATAGACACATTTTGTCTTTAATACCATCCCCAATGTCATTGATGAAGACATTGAACAACAGCGGCCCCAACAACGAGCCCTGCAGGACCTCACTGTTGACCTCTCTGGTGCCAGATAATTCCCCCCCCCCAAAAAAAACCCCTCTGGGTTCTGTCCCTGAGCCAGTTTTTCACCCATCTGGTCATCTTCTATCTAACCCCAAGATCTTTAGGCCAACTTTGTATCAGAATTAATGAAAGTGCGAAACCTGCATCTGCCAGTCAAAACAAAGAAAATTTAAAATAAATCTGCCCCCTGGTTTATCACCTCACTATGAAAATTTAAAAAAAGGCTAAAAATCTAGCAAGGGATAGAGCATATAAGATGAGGTTGCCCAAAGACTGGGGAATTTATAGGAAGTTAAGAAATGCATATGCGACCTTGATCAGAGATGCCAAAAGAGCATTTTATATTGCAAAAATTGATGATGTGGCAGGTGACCCCAAAAGTTTGGTCCATAATGAAAGAAATAAATGGCCAATAAAAAATGACTAGTGCACATCTTTTGAGACAACAGGTAGCTTTGATAGGAGTCTGCAGCTGATAAACTTAATAAGTTCTTTTTAGAGGCTGAGAACTTTTGGCAACTCTGACCTAACCTAGTTAACCCTGGAGTCCAGGAAGGAGAGGAAGATGCCCCATCTTACATCTAGAATGACAGAGGTATATAAAGTTATGGATTTCTTGCTGGAACTGAAAACCAGCATAGTAGTGGACCAGACAGATGAACAGTTTCACTTTTGAAATACTCAGCACTCCAGATTGCTGAACCACTCACTTATTTGTTCAATTGGTCTTTGTCTGAGGTGGTGGTCCCACAGGAGTGGAAGCTGGCTAGGGTTGTCCCATTTGTGGGACAGCCCTGGCCAGTCCACCAACTAGTGCCCTATATCCCTACTGTCTCAAGTCTCAAAGTTATTTGAAAGGCTACTGAGTAGGCAGCTAACCAATTTTTACATAAAACAATCAGCTTAATAAATATCAGTCAGGATTCATAAAACTCATGATACGATGGTCTCCATGGCAAGGGTCTTTGATGATGTCAAGCTATGGACTCAGGACAGTTGACTGGGGCCATCCTTGTTGACCTGTCCAAGGCCTTCAATACAGTTAACCACCAAATCCTTCTACACAGGCTATCAGAAATAGGGGTTACTAGATATCTCTGAAATGGTTTTGTCATATTTCCAATCCAGGATGCAATTAACTGTTATAAATGGCATCGAATCTACACCATTGCCAGTAGTCTGAGGAATCCCACAGGGCTCGGTCCTAGGACCATTATTGTTTTTGATTTATTTAAAAGGTCTGGGAGAAAGTGTTCCATACATGGCATATCATTTATATATGACAATACAATACTCTATGTTGCTGCATCATCATTGTCTGAAGTTCAAAGTAAACTCCATATTACTTTTAATGGTCTCCAGGCCTGTTTTGGAAGATCTAAACTTAAAATGAACACAGGTAAAACTAAGTGCATGTTGTTTGGAACCACAACTAAAATAAAGAGCAGCAGAGATCTGACCATTCTGGGTGCTGAAGGGACACATTTGGAACAGGTAGATTCCTATAAGTATTTAGGATATTGGTTAGATTCTTTGGGCTCTGGCAATGTTCATGTACTATAGACAAACTTGTTACACAGACTGGCATGAGGTGGGGCTTTTGTACCATAATCAAAACTGTTTGGGTAGTCATACTATACAAAAAATTGTTGAAGCTCAACTTTTTCCTTTATTCAATTATGGCAATGTTTTATACGACTATTCAAACAAAAGTAAACTACAAAAATTAGATGCACTATATAATCAATTAGCCAGGCTGATCTTGAAATGCCCAAAAAAGACTCATCATTGTAATATGTATAAATGTTTAGGGTGCATTTCCCTTAGAGGCAGACGTCATCAACATAACTTTGTCTTAGCCTACAAAAGTGGATTGGATAAAGTCCCAGATTATTTAGTAGTTATATTGTAGGAAAGAAAGGTAAACTCATCTCTCAGGAATTTGGATTACAGTGAGTTAACTGTTCCTATATCCAAAACACAAAGGTCAATGCATTTCTAAAGTCAAATGGTACCCTTTTGTTGGAATAATTTACCCCACAAGTTCCTATTGTTTAACATCAACTCCATCTCAATAAATGGAGTAAAACAATGGTTTTTAGACAATATTCCTAGTTAGATTAAATGTTGCTGTGGTTAATTTTATGACTGTTGAATGGTTTTATTTTGTATGATTGTTGTTCCTTATGATGTATTGTTAAATGTGTTATAATAAGTCTTTATTGTTTGTACATTGTTTACTATGGGTCACCATTTCAAATCAGCTTGCTCAATGGTTTAATCCTAACAAAATCAAAGGCTGTGATGAAATCCAGATATAGGATGTCTACTGCTTGGCCCCTGTCTACTGCCTTAGTGACCCAGTCAAAGAAGTCAGTCAGATTTGTTTGACATGATCTCCCCCACCCCCATGAACCCATGCTGCCTCGCATCCTGGAGACCTGCTCCTCTAGATATTCTATCAACCTTTCCTTAAGTATGGTCTCCATGAGCTTGCACACAAGTGAGATCTGATTGACTGGTCTATATTTCATGAGGTCATATTTGGGACCATATTTGTGAGGAGCACCACAAGTGCTGTTCTCCAGCCTGCGCAGTACAGCGCCTTCCAGTGAACTATTAAACAGGCTCACAGTGTAAGTTCCATAGCCAGTTTCCTTAGTACCCTTGGATTTACTCTGTCTGGGCATGGTGATTTGTCCACCTTCATTGCCACCAGCCCTCCCTCACTGTATCCTCCACTGTCACTGCATCTGTGTTCCCTTCCCCTGCTCCTATTGTCCCTCCTGAAGGCACTGGTCTGTCCTTCTCCCAGGTTAAGACAGACAGAAGTCTCCATTTAGTATCTCTACTCCCCCCATTATCCTCCACCCGCCTCTCCTTTCTTAAGCCTAGCAATCCTGTCCTTCTTGTTCCTTTTCCCGCTTATATAGCTAAAAGTTCTCTCCCTCTCTCAATTCCTTCAGCTGTCTGCAACTCCTTCTGTGCCTTAGCTAACTGGCTGAAATACAGAGCCTTAACCATATAAAACTGAAACTAATTGTGGGAGTATTCAGTGCCCTGCTACCATAGCCTTTTTACATGCACATATACAGTACTGTACTTTAAGTATATATGCTCTAGTTTTTTCCCCCAGTACGCCACATGTGTACTTTCCTGGTATACATGTGCATCAGTTACTTAACCATGCAAGATAATAATCTCAGTGCTTACAGTTGAGACTAAAAAAATATGATCACTCCATATAATTGTCTGGGGGCAGGAATGAAGGGGCACAGCCAACCAGTTATCAACACTGGTACAAAGTGCTGTCATTGGCAGGTCATAGCTGCATGGAAACTCATAGACTGACTTATACTTATGCTAGCTAATTAGAAATATTGCTGACTCAATTGTAGTTAGCACCTGGAAAAGACTTTGCTCTGCATTAAAGTCGCATTAACTCAGTTGCTGTGTAGAAAACATCTCATTGGGGACCTCCAGTTTTCTGTCTTAAAAACAGCTGCCATTAACTGCCTTCTATCTAAAGCTGCCTTCCTGCATGAGTCTAGTCAGCTCCTCTGCTGGTCATGCAGGATCACTCAAAATCACAGAAATTAGTGTGCGCCATGGGTCTTTGGGGGTGGAGAGGCTTGTCTTTAAGCTAGGGAGTGCTGCAGTACCCTCACCCAGCACCCCTAGTTCCAGCACCTATGTGTGTATGTGTAATATATATATATATATATATATATATATATATATATATATATATATTATATATTATATATATTAGATAGTTAGGCACTTTAATGTTAAACCCCAAATTTTGCACTTTAATAACTTTGCAGCCATTCAACAGATTTACATGGGATTTTGCATGCCTGGTCTCTTACATTAGATCTCTGGATGTACTGAGTTTTTTCCGTTAGATCTGCAGTGTCTGAGTTACGGAGATTGTAAAAGGGATTTGTCGTCATTGACTTTGCTGTTGTTGTTATTTTTTTTTTAACTTCATGACAGCCCAGATGATTTGGAACTGTGCTCTGACATTTTCAGGGATCAAAGGGACTAGCCCACAGATGTGCCTTTGCTAGTTTGGTGAAAAATAATAATCCCTTCCAAAGTTATGTAAATTTCAAATTTTGATAACTTGGCTACTGAGCATGTTCAGTAAGGACTTCAAGATAGCTGTATGAAATGAAAAAGGCATCCTTTGTCATATTGGAATAATCCTTTTTCATTTGCCACCATCTTGTTTCTGTTTTTTTTTTTATTTCAAAAGCCACAAAAATGACATTCTGGAGAGAGACCAGCACATCTAGCTGGCTGATCAGGACCCAGTTAGGTGTAATCTACCTCAAAAAGCTATTTTTTAATGTTATAAATCTTTTTGGTGACTGTGTGATATGAAAAAAAAATCTGTTTTCATATCACGAGTCATGAAAAAAGATTCTCATTCCCTGGTGTCTAGTGGCACCCCAACCCTCCAATCAAATGTGCCTGTTAATTACATGTATTGCCCTGGTTCCTAGTGGCACACCTCCCCACTCTCTGATATCCATCCCTGTTATTTTTGTACTTTCCCTGGTGTCTAGTCACACTCTGTCAGCCTCCAATCACCATCCCCATTAATTTAATGCATTTCCCTGGTGTCTAGTGGCACCCCCCCTTTGATTGCTGTGTTCATTATTTTCATGTATTTCCCTGGTATCTAGTGGCACCCCCACTCTCTGATCTTGATCAACCTTATTTTGTATTTTCATCTGGTGTCTAGTGGAAGCCCCCCAGCCTCCAGTCACCATCCCTGTTAATCTCAGGCATTTCCCTGGTATCTAGTGGCACCCACACCCTCTGATCACCATATCCATATCCATATTTATAAATGTTTCCTGGTGTCTAGTGGTACCCAACACCCTCTGATCACCATATCCATATCTATATTTATAAATGTTTCCTGGTGTCTAGTGGCACCCACACCCTCTGATCACCATATCCATATCCATATTTATAAATGTTTCCTGGTGTCTAGTGGCACCCCACACCCTCTGATCACCATATCCATATCCATATTTATAAATGTTTCCCTGGTGTCTAGTGGCACCCCACCCTCTGATCACCATATCCATATCCATATTTATAAATGTTTCCTGGTATCTAGTGGCACCCCACACCCTCTGATCACCATATCCATATCCATATTTATAAATGTTTCCCTGGTGTCTAGTAGCACTACACCCTCTGATCACCATATCCATATCCATATTTATAAATGTTTCCCTGGTATCTAGTGGCACCCCACACCCTCTGATCACCATATCCATATCCATATTTATAAATGTTTCCCTGGTGTCTAGTGGCACCCCACACCCTCTGATCACCATATCCATATCCATATTTATAAATGTTTCCCTGGTGTCTAGTGGCACCCCACACCCTCTGATCACCATATCCATATCCATATTTATAAATGTTTCCCTGGTGTCTAGTGCTCCCCACACCCTCTGATCACCATATCCATATCCATATTTATAAATGTTTCCCTGGTGTCTAGTGGCACCCCACACCCTCTGATCACCATATCCATATCCATATTTATAAATGTTTCCCTGGTGTCTAGTGGCACCCCACACCCTCTGATCACCATATCCATATCCATATTTATAAATGTTTCCCTGGTGTCTAGTGGTACCCCACACCCTCTGATCACCATATCCATATCCATATTTATAAATGTTTCCCTGGTGTCTAGTGGCACCCACACCTCTGATCACCATATCCATATCCATATTTATAAATGTTTCCTGGTGTCTAGTGGCACCCCACACCCTCTGATCGCCATATCCATATCCATATTTATAAATGTTTCCCTGGTGTCTAGTGGCACCCCACACCCTCTGATCGCCATATCCATATCCATATTTATAAATGTTTCCCTGGTGTCTAGTGGTACCCCACACCCTCTGATCGCCATATCCATATCCATATTTATAAATGTTTCCCTGGTGTCTAGTGGCACCCACACCCTCTGATCGCCATATCCATATCCATATTTATAAATGTTTCCCTGGTGTCTAGTGGCACCCACACCCTCTGATCGCCATATCCATATCCATATTTATAAATGTTTCCCTGGTGTCTAGTGGCACCCACACCCTCTGATCACCATATCCATATCCATATTTATAAATGTTTCCCTGGTGTCTAGTGGCACCCACACCCTCTGATCACCATATCCATATCCATATTTATAAATGTTTCCCTGGTGTCTAGTGGTATCCCACACCCTCTGATCACCATATCCATATCCATATTTATAAATGTTTCCCTGGTGTCTAGTGGCACCCCACACCCTCTGATCACCATATCCATATCCATATTTATAAATGTTTCCTGGTGTCTAGTGGCACCCACACCCTCTGATCACCATATCCATATCCATATTTATAAATGTTTCCTGGTGTCTAGTGGCACCCACACCCTCTGATCACCATATCCATATCCATATTTATAAATGTTTCCTGGTGTCTAGTGGCACCCCACACCCTCTGATCACCATATCCATATCCATATTTATAAATGTTTCCCTGGTGTCTAGTGGCACCCACACCCTCTGATCACCATATCCATATCCATATTTATAAATGTTTCCTGGTGTCTAGTGGCACCCCACACCCTCTGATCACCATATCCATATCCATATTTATAAATGTTTCCCTGGTGTCTAGTGGCACCCCACACTCTCTGATCACCATATCCATATCCATATTTATAAATGTTTCCCTGGTGTCTAGTGGCACCCCACACCCTCTGATCACCATATCCATATCCATATTTATAAATGTTTCCCTGGTGTCTAGTGGCACCCCACACCCTCTGATCACCATATCCATATCCATATTTATAAATGTTTCCCTGGTGTCTAGTGGTACCCCACACCCTCTGATCACCATATCCATATTTATAAATGTTTCCCTGGTATCTAGTGGCACCCCACACCCTCTGATCACCATATCCATATCCATATTTATAAATGTTTCCCTGGTGTCTAGTGGTACCCTTACCCACCCATCACTGTCCCTGCCTGAAAAAAAAAAAGAAAAGGGTCCTTGATGGTTTTTTTCTACAAAAAAGAAAACAGTCCCTCGCTGATCTGACCCCCCAATCTCAACTCGGACTCAGAACCCACAACCCTACACCTCCCAGTATGCCTCCACACACCCTCACGCACATGAACAAGTGACAGGGGGAAGATCCACTCTCCAATCCAAGACATGTCTTGCTGCTGGAACTGGCAACTGAAATATGAGAAACTAAGGTAAATGCTGTTTAATGTATTTCAATGGGGGTTTCAACTTTGATGCATAATTTGGCCATTTTTGCATATTTTGACACCAAATTTTTAACATGGCCTTTTGTGGACCCCCACTTCATGAACAGTGTCAGTGTAATTTTGCAAATCTGGCCCAAAAGGTGATTTTGCGGTTGCTTGGCGAAATCATCTTTCAGGCAAGATTTGAAAATTTTCAGTGCCTTTGTTCATGAGGTGGGGTCATAAGAAGGCTATGTTGAACATTTGGGGTAAAAATGGCAAAGTTATGTGCATGCATTTAAATTTAACTATGCTCATTTGTAACTTCAGTAATTTTAAATATTTTCACCCCAAATTTTCAACATAGCCATTTTTTAACATCACCTCATGAACATTACAACTTTCATTTTTCAAATCCTGTCAAAAACTTGTTATCTCACTTGTGGTGCAGAATGACATTGTGGAGGCATTGAATGATGTTTCCGCAGGGACTTGAAAATTCTCAGCACAGCATTCATGAGGTGGGGCAATAACAAGGCTATACTGACAGTCTGGTTACTGTTATGGCTGAAATGCTTCCACAGCAACATAAATGAATGCATCTATTAAGGGAGGGCCCTGTGTGCTCACAGACAAATGAGGATATAATTATGCTATCTCAAAAAAGTAAGGAAATTCTTTGCAAAAAACTCTGTTAATGAATAAGTTAGGGTTAAATTGACAAAAGAAAGGAATTGTGGGGTAAGGGTTCCCAATTCTAACACATCACCCATACCCTGCAGACAGTAAACCAGGTGTGGGGTGTGCTTTGGATTCTGAAGCCTACTGCTCACCCCATTCTCACACTGTACACATCCCAGCTTCTTTACTAATGGAAGGGGGTGAGTGCTAGCCTTGAGAACCCCAAGGCACACCCCACTGCTGATTTGTTGCCTGCAGGGTGGTGGGTGGGGTGTTAAGATTGGGAACCCTAACACCACATTTCCCTACATTTGTTGCTTTAACCCTAACTGATGCATTAACAGAGTTTTTGCAAAAATATATATATATATATATATATATATATATATATACACATACATTATGCAAAAACTTTGTTAATGCATCATTTAGGGTTAAAACACAAAAAGTCAGAAATGAAAAATCTTTAGGGTTGCCCTCCCCAGACCCACCCATCATCCCAAGATTGACAGCTGATGAGGTGTGTCATTGTTAGGAGGCCTAAATGTCACCCCATTCCATCTGAAATTACATTCACAAGCCACAGTAAATAAGAATGGGGTGACATTTAGGCCTCACAACCCCAATGACACACCCTGTCAGCTGTCAGTCTTGGGATGATGGGTGGGTCTAGGGAGGAGGGCAACCCTAAAGATTTTTCATTTCCTGACTTTTTGTGTTTTAACCCTAAATGATGCATTAACAAAGTTTTTTGTAAAGAATTTCCTTGCTTTTTGAGAAAGAATAAAAAACTAAGAACTTGTGCAAGTTGGTGGAAGCACGGGCCCTTCGGGCCCTGCACTCCCACCAACCTACAGAACTTTGTGGGAGCATGGGCCCTTCAGGTTCTGCTCTCCCACGAACCTGCAGAAGGTGGTGGGCGCATGGGCCCTTTGGGCCCTGCGCTCCCACTAACTTGTAAACATGTGTGTACCATCAACACCCTCCAAATTTCAATGTAAAACACCAAACCATCTCCAAGATATAACATGTTAAAGTTTGAGATTTTCAGTTGTCAGAGATGCAGAATTCCACACCTGTTAACATTTCACAGGCACGACTGAAAACTACATCCATGACACTAAGGCTATGTACCCCATGAATTTCAAGCCACCAGCACAATGCAAAACACTGTCTGCAACACATAAATTGTGTCAGGCAATATCTCTGCAAAAATATTTTTCTCCGACACGTAAACACCATAATTCACATCTACAGGACATGCTGAGAACACCCTCCAAATTTCAATGCAAAAGACCAAACAGTGTCCGAGATATAACATTTAAAAGTTTGAGATTGTCATTTGTCCAACTGGCACAGTTCTGCACCTCTTGACATTTAACAGACACAATGGCTGAAAACTACATTCATGACACTAAGGCTAGGTATTCTATCAATTTCAAGCCACCACCACAATGCAAAACTCTGTCCACAGAACGTAAACTGCGCCACACAATATCTCCACAAAAAGAATATTTTATGACACATAAACACTGCGATTTACATCTACAGGACATGCCGTAAACACCCTCCAAATTTCAAGTAAAAAGACCAAATCATTTCCGAGATATTTAATGTTAAAGATTGGCAAAATTGCACTGTCTATGTAAGCAATAATACCTGACAGGGTGGATAGTATTGGCCAATCAGGACCACCAGGGCATAATGAGGCCCATACAGAAGGGCGGAGGGCCTTATAGCCCCTGGAAGGTCCGGTACTGGCTAATACCGCCCACCCTGGAGGGTATTATTGCACTTAAAATGGGATATAGGGTGACATTTTTAAAAACTGTATCAAAATAAAATATATATAGAAAATAAATAAACAACTGAAATTTTACTTCTGAGGAAAAGTAGTCCCTGCAAAAAATGACCAATGGAGGGTGCTTTTGGGTTTCTTTTATAATGAAGCAGCATTAAGTGAACAAATCTTTACACTTCAAATGCATGCATAGATTGATAATCAGTGCGGGTCCCCACCAGCCCTGTCTCCACAACCCGTGATAAGGCATACTAAATATACAAAGAATGCTGTTATACTTAACGCTCTTAATTTTAGGCAGTGTGGGCAGAATGGCAACTCACAAACGTTCACATACAGTAAAGCTCAAATGCAAATGATGGAACCAGCAGAATAACCTTGTTTTCCTAGTGCAACATATAGACTACACCACACCACATCACACCACATGACACTTAAGCAAGCACATGAATTGACTTGGCTCCATATGACACTTTAATACAGACTGACCCATTTTACTGAACCTAAACAAGGCACTCATGTGGTGCCTGGAGTAGTCACTTAGAAGCCTGAGACTCTGGGTAAAATCATATTTTTCTCATATGGATTTGTCAACCAATAGCAGTAGAGCCCTCACCCCCAAAGTGGCATGCTTCCACAAGTATATAAACCCATCTGCAGAATGAGGCAGGGGCCAGAGAGTGAAACTAAAGTCAAAATCCTTACATCTAGGAAATATGACCACTCTCAAGATATTGAAACTTCTTAGTTTGTCAGTTTCATGAAACTTTCATGGCTGGGATCAACACAGGGAGTCAACACATGGGATCTCTCATTAAACTGAAGGGAGCCTGAGGTAGAGGGTCGGATCCCTGATCCCCTCCTCACTCCAGTTCTGTTGGCCACCCAAACATACCAAACACCAGAAGAATGGCGTTTCAGAGCAAAACACCACATAAAGTAATTTCTCACCTCTATAATTTCTTTTTGCAATCTTCTATCTCTACATAGGCAACACTTACCATTATCAGCACTGAACCATATCGGCAGGCATCTATTCTTTACCAATATGGGCTTCAAATCACAGGTTCTGTAATCACATTTAAGTTAAATATTAATTACATTGATAGTGGAGTGCAGAACAAACCTTCCTTATGACTGATTTCTAGTTTTTTGTCTTGAAAATGTAAACTTATACCTACTTTATATTCAGTTATGTTGTAGCATATGTCCCATATACCAGCAGCTAGTAGCAGAGAGCATACAGTAGGTATAATTTTACATTTCAGAAAAAAATGACGTGAACAGAAACCTGCCAGCATGGGTCAGTGTTTTGAAGACAAATGTGAAGTGGTGCCTTCAGTTTATAAAAATGGAATATTTCAATGCAACACATAAGGTACAGAGGTAAAAAAATTCTACTCCATGCAGTTTTCTGCTCCAAAACACCATTCTTCCATACCATTAATACACAACATAATACACTGCAGAGTACTTAAACACTGTGCTGCAGCTGTATAAACACTTTAGCTATTCCTGATCTATCATATGCCACCTCCACTTCTTAATAGTTACTCCAAGGCTCCAAAAGACAAGCAAATTGCAGCTGACATTCTCATATACCCCCAATTATTCCAATGATTTAACCTAGAAAAAAAATACAGCAGCAAAAAAAAAATACAGCAGGATGGGGTGCTATTCATTTACATACCCCACGCTCAGCTCCTCAGTTGTCTGTCTTCAGTCGGCACACAGAGTTGTGGTCCTTGGCCCATGGCTGCATGGGCTAGTATGTCGGAAATTAAACTTTTAAATTAGTCCCTTGGATGAGATTGATTGCCCGATGTGAATGAGCGCAACAATACTCCCATCTCTCCACAGTCAGGGGCATCACTTGAGTCGACCACCAACTAGATGTACAGAATCAGTCAACTCATCACCACAGAGAGTCACGAATACTCAGCCAGCACAGCAGGCACAGATATCCACAGGCTAGCAGGCTCCCGTTCTCCTCGGCTCTGCGGCTGCTTCCTGGCTGCCCTGAGCTTGGTGCTGAAGTGAAACTCAAGAGAGAGGGAGTGCATGTGCAGTGCTAACCTGGCTGGTTCCTCAGGGACTGGCAGGCAGCATGAAGATGGGCATGGGGAGAGGGAGAGGGAGAGAATGATCAACAGTCAAGAAGAAGAAGGACCTGGCTGGGCAGGCAGGCAGGGTGCAGGCAAGACAACAACAGGACAGTCAGTGGCAGTGCTGGCAGAAACAAGCAATCAAGGCAGCAGGCAGCGATATTGATAAAAAGTGAAATAGTGAATTACAGCTCTTTTTAGTTGCTGCCCTGCCTATAAGCTTGTTTCAATCAGACAGACTGCTCCATTCCTGCCACTGCACTGTGACCACTGTAGTGCTGCGGTTTAACTTTTCGGCATCCTCCATGCCAATCCAAGTCTCCAACACACAGCAACACTCCTGACTCTCCAAAGAAAATAGAAAGTCTACGCTACTGTATGTGGCATTTAAACACAGCACCCCAGAGTAGCCACACCAGCCCCAGTGCAAAGAAACTACACATCCCATGAAACCATGAGGCAGCTAAGAATTTTACTGAAACATGGTCCCCCTAAATAGTAGTGCCTTCTACTGCCCATGAATAGCAGTAGAGGAACTACTTGACAAGAAAAATGTGGATTTATTCTTTTTTTTTTTTTACATTTATCATATTTGTTTTTAAACTTTTATTTAATTTTAATAAATATGTTACTTATAGCCACAGAACGAAGCCCCCAGAGCAAAACCCACCCTCATTTGACTTCCTAGGGCACTCCTGGGCTGAGAAAATAGTTTTTTAATTCGGCCATCTCGTCCCTCCCTCACAATGCACGATTGCGATCAAAGAATCTCGCGATCAAAGAAATTGCAGGCTCATGATCAAAGAACAAAAAATGCTGTAATTCAAAATTACAAGGAATTGTCATAAACCACCACCATGGCTCAACAGAATGAAGCCCCCTGAACAAAAGCCACCCTCATTTGACTTCCTAGGGCACCCCTGGGCTGAGAAAATTATTTTTTTAATTCGGCCGTCTCATCCCTCACTTGCGATGCACACGATAGCGATCAAAGAATCTCGCGATCAAAGAATTTGCCAGCTCGCGATCAAAGATCATTAGTGAGCTGCGATCAAAGATTTTAAAACCTAATAACTCTATTTTTTGACCATTTTGGATGAAATCAAAGGCATGGCTTGATAGAGCGGAGCCCCCTGAGTAAAACCCATCCAAGTTTTATTTCAGGAGTGACCCCTGAGACGAGATATTTGTATTTTTACGATCGAAAAAATCAAAAACAAGATGGCAGACCTCACGATCAAAGAATTCCTGGGGACAAAGATTCTTGAACCGCAAGGCTGTAAATTCTTTGACCGCCAGGTGGGATGAGATGGTCAGAACTCCATTCTTTGTTCACAAAACATACATATAAATTTTCCCACTTAAAAGTGGCATAACTTTTGAATGTCTTAATATTTTTTCACCAAACAAAAAGCAGCATTTTCAGCCCAAAGCTCTTTCAGATGAGCCATCTCGCAGAGTGGCACGCCACATGACAGCCACGCAGGGCCACGTAAAAAATCCCAAAAGCTGCCTCCAAAAATGGATAATTTTGCATTTTGCAGCGTTGTGCTGCACAGAGAATGTAAGTCCAACAAAACGAAATTTGGCTAATCAAGAGATCTACCATTCCCCACCGCATACCAAATTTCAGGCAAATCCATTGAACGGATCCAAAGTTATTAATGTGCAAAATTTTGACTTTAACATAGAAGTGACATCTCAACCCTAAATATATATATATATATATATTATATATATATATATATATATATATATATATATATATATATAAATAATGTATGGTAAATATATTTTGAATACTTAATAGATAATAGATATGTGTTTTGTGTACTGGACACATCTTCAAAAATTTTCTATCATATATTGTGTAAATATATTGCAAAAAAACAAAAACAAAACAAAAATATACAAACAAAAAGATCATAAATTACTCATGATGCAATGTATCTTTATCTGTTCATTATTTTCCTTTTAGGTTGGGGATAGTTTCCACATGTACCTGGCTTAAGTTGCACGTTGTTAATCACAGCTTACCCCTCAGTGGCATCACATTCTATTAAATGGGTGCTACCTTAATTTATTTTACAGATCATTTAGAAACTTATGTAAGTAAGTCCAATATCTTGCCTGCAAGATAATTTCCTATGCTTTTAGAATGTGAGGGACCCAGTATATGTCACTTTTCTTTGAAGATCTGTAGTATTAGTGTGGTTAGTTCTCTTTTTTTTTTCTCTACCCTTTTGTTCCGTTTTTGCCTTGTTCATTTTCCATATGCTTCTAAACAGAGCTGCTTGGATAATGCCTAATCTGATCCAACCCAATTTACAGTTTGATTGTGTTGAACATCTATGACCTGCTTAAAAATCCAATCCATCCTTCCATTGGATTTTAGATCTCAGATATTCAGATCCAACAATCCAACATGTTTTTGAGTAATCTTTCCAATTAATTCAAAAATACAGATTGTCAAGTGCTCACATAGTAAATGGTAATACACCTTTGACGGTGTACTTGTTGAACTAACTTTATCTTGTCTGCAGACCACGGCTGTGTACCAAAGTATAATTCTCTAGCCTCTTCTTTCATCCATTGTCTTCATGAATCAGTTATGTGCTTGCCGTGTTTCCTTCAATGCATCCTTTTTGTTGTTCTTTCTCCACCTTCCTATATTAACAGACTGTGGCTTGAGATACTAAATGCCAAAGCTGGCACAGGTCCAGCGCAGTGCAAATCCGATGCACTGTGGTGCAACAGGAGTCATATTCGGAGGTTACACTGGCCGCACTGCATCAGCACAACCCGGCTAAATATATGGCACAGTTGTGCCATGGTGCAACCAGGAATGCACCATGGTGCAACCAGAGATGTGCCATGGCGCAAACACAGCTGCGCCATGGTACAGAAAGAGATGCCCCAGCACAACTGTGGGAGCAGAGCAGCAGAGCAACAGAGGGGGGCATGGCACAGAGAAGAGACCCAGGGACAGAGCCAGGGAAGCACAGTGACAGACCACAGGAGCCCTCCACCAGCAGGGCACACCAGAGTGCACAGAGGCACCCAGACCCCACAAACACAATAGTGGCACAGATAATAGACAACAGGAGGTGCCAATGGCCAATGGAGGGCCACCAAGGGAGTCCTCCCTCCAGGCTGCAGGCTGTGCCCCCCCACACATCCAGACCAGAGCAGGCTACACCTAGGACCATGAAGCCAAGCACACACACACGCACCACACAGGCAGCCCACAGAGGAGGCATGAAATGTGCTGGGAGCCATGTAGCACAGCAGACCACATGGGACATGCCACACAATGCCAAGCAGGGACCCCAACACAGTGTGCGGCCAGTACCAGACCAAAGACCATGGCCATGTGCCATCACCACGCACACACCCATCACACACCCCTGACAGCCACCCAATGGGCACCCCAAGGCACAGCCAATGACCATGGGGAGGGACACCACCACAGCTGGACACACCACAGCACACAGCAGTAAACCACAGAAGCACAACATGTGCCCCGACACACGCACACCACACGGACAGGCACTGGGCCACTGCAGTATGGCTCCTCATGCCACCTGCAAAGCAGACACTGATACAGGCAGGTAAGTCAAAATAGAGATATATATTCAAAAAACTATGTACAGTAACAAGGGGTGGGAAAGGGTAGGATAGCAAAGGAGGGGACAGGAAGAAAAAATTACTCACCTTAGTAATTGCTTTTCTTCTCATGGAGTCTTGCTATATTATAACAATAGCAGTCAGCCACTGCAGCTGAACTGCCCCGAGAGAAGGAGTTAACTCCAGAAGATCTGAGTTCTACAGCGACGGACGCTGTGCCTAAAGTTTCATCTGGCAGTTTCAAATGAAACTGTCAGATCTTTACGAAGCTAACATCAAAGGACGGAAAGTCTGTGGAAAAAACTACACTAGCCCATGGCTACCTACTAGTAGTAATAACAACAATATAAAGAACAAAGAAAACACTCAGAGCCATAATAACAAAAATTGATGGTATTATGGTTCGTTTACCACCTATGACAAGCACATATGAACCCCCTTCCCAAAGACTCAAGTCCAGGAAGGGGCAATATAAATAACCTAAATGAAACAATCTAGATCCCTAACCCAAAGGAAAAAGGGTAAGGAAAACTACAATGGCATGACACAGTGCTTGCACCAATTCGCCACCCTACCCAAGTAGAAGTTCTGAGAGGGCAGGAGGAGGGTGGTTATAATATAGCAAGACTCCATGAGAAGAAAAGCAATTACTAAGGTGAGTAATTTTTCTTCAAACACATGAAGTCTTGCTATATTATAACAATAGCAGATTACACAGCAGTACCTATGGAGGAGGGTCAGAACCTACTTAGGAAATAGGCTCTGAAGCACAGCTGTGCCAAACGAGCATCTCTCTGGACTGGACATCCAGGAATAATGCTTGTAAAGGTGTGAACTGTCTTCCAGGTAGCAGCTTGACAAATCTCCAGAATGGGATGTTCCCTAGCAGCCGCTAGAGACGCAGCTGTACCCTAGTGGAGGGGCCCTCAATCCTGAGGGGGTACTCACCCAGTTTCTGATAACAGAATTGGATACAAGAAACAATCCACCTTGCAATTGTTCTCTTAGTGGCAGGTTCCTTTGCCAACCTCGCCATAGGTAAGAAAGAGTTGGAGGGATTCGAACCTATGACCTCTGATGCGCTCTAAATAGTAGCTTAAGGCTCTTTTGACATCCAGGCTGTGCAGTCTCCTCTCACCTGAGGAAGAATGCTCAGTGAAAATACTGGGAGAGAGATAGATTGATTCAGGTGGAAATCAGAAACCACCTTAGGCAAAAACTTTCTATTAGTCCTAAGGACTACCTTATCTCTATGGAAAGAGATAAAATCTTCTTCCACTGACAGGGCCTGTAGCTCACTTATGCATCTGGCAGAGGTGATAGCTACTAAAAACGGTTTTCAAGTTAAATACTTGAGCTCTGCAGAAGACAGAGGCTCAAAGGGGTTGCATTAACTGAGCAATGCAAATATTCAGGTCCCAGGCGGGAGCTGGTTCCCGAAAGGAGGGTTAGTATGAAGTAACCCTTTAAAAACTTGGAGAACACCGGTGAGAAGAAAGGAGGCAGGCTTCCCTGCTGACACAAAAGCAGAGACAGCTGCCAGATGAACCTTCAGGGTAGCTGGTCTAAGGCCTAGGAATTCAGATGGACCAAATAGTCCAGTAGAATGGGAAGATCAGCAAATTCTGGGATAATCTGCCTCTCAGAGCACCAGATGGAAAACCTCTTCCACTTAGAATTATAAGTGGCCCTAGTGGAAGGCTTCCTTGAAGCCTTTAAAATATCCATGACACCTTGAGAAAGGTGTAAGTCAGCAAATTCTAGCTCCTCAAGAGCCAAGCCTTGAGGTGGAGGGATTTGAGGTCCGGATACCACACTCTCCCCTGTGCACAGGCCAGTAAGTCATGGACTCTGGGCAGGCTCAGGGCAGGGTGGACTGCCAAGGACAGGAGCAGAGGGTACCAGGGCTGTCTGGCCCAATCTGGGGCAATCAGAATCACTCTGCAAGGTTGAGATCTGATTTTTACTAGTACCCTGAAAAGGAGAGGAAAGGGGGGGAAAGGCATACAGAAACTTCCCTTTCCAGTCCAACAGAAAGGCGTCCAGAAGGACTGAGCCCAGAACTGGAGGCCTGTAACAGAAAAGAGGAAGTTGGTGGTTGTCTGGGGCTGCAAAAAGATCTATCTGAGGTGCCCATCTGGCAAAAGAACAGACCCCAGCACTTGTGGATTCAGAGCCCATCGTGATGGCCCTGAGAAATTCTGCTGAGGCGTCCGCCAGGACATTGTCCTTCCCTGGGAGATGAACCGCTATCAGGGAGGTGTTCAGGGAGTAAGCCAGAGACCACAACTTCATTGCTTCAGTGCACAAGGCTGAAGACCGAGTGCCCCCTTGCTTGTTGATGTACCACATTGTGGTGGTATTGTCTGTCCTGACTTGAACCACTTTGTTCTGGACAGAATCTGAAAACACCCGAAGAGCTAAAAAGACAGCTCTGAGTTCCAAAAGATTGATGTGGAGCAGAGACTCTGAGAGACCATACCCCTGAGTGGCAAGGTCGCCTAGGTGAGCCCCCACCCTAACAGGGAGGCATCCGTGGTGAGGGTGAGGGAGTGAAATGGGAATGAAGGAACCCCGGTCTTAAATTGCTCTGGACCTGCCACCAGTGGAGGGCTAGGATCAGAGTTTGAGTAACTGGGACCAACTTGGTAGGGGATCCTTCCTTTGAGACCAATAGGCCCTCAAATGGAACTGAATGTCCTCATCTGGAATCTTGCTCCCTGCACGACAGCTGTGGAAGCAGCCATGTGCCTGAGGAGTTGCAGAAAATGCCTTGCTGGTCAAGAGACCCGCGGGGTAAAGGAGGATGCCAGGGCGATGAGTCTGTCCACCCTTTCAGGGGAAGAAAAGCCCTGGCTAACCTTGTGTTCAATTCTGAGCCTATGAAAGTTAGGACCTGAACTGGTTCCAGAACTGACTTTGGTAAGTTTAGCAGGAATCCCAGGGAAGTGAGAAGCTGCTGGGTGACTTGCAAGTGGATTTCACTGACCTGGAGACTGACCCACAATGAGCCAGTCATCCAGGTAGGGAAATACAGCAACCCTTGCCTTCTTAAGCGCAGCCACTACTACAAGCGAGACATTTTGTGAAAACCCTTGGCGAGAGGTAAGGCCGAAGGGCATTGCCCTGAACTGGTAGTGGCCTGAGGGCAGTTCGAACCTGAGGTACTTTCGTGAGAAGGCCTGATCAGAACATGAAAATAGGCATCCTTGAGGTCCAGGGAAGCTAGCCAGTCCCCTGGCCTTAGGAAGGCAATATCATTGCCAGAGTCAACATTTGAACTTTGGTTTCAACAGATGCTTGTTCAAGTATCTTAAATCTAGAATGGGCCGCCATTCTCCTGTCTTTTGGGTAAGAAAGTATCTTGAATAAAGGCCCTTGCCCTGATGGCAGGAGAACCCTTTCCACTGCTTTGCAGTCCAGCAGAGCAGAAACCTCTGCTTCCAAAGCAAGGGCTTCTGAAGGATTGCAGGTGGAAAATGCCTGGCTCTCATCTTTGGAAAGTGTTTGAAGCTGAGAATCAGACCCTGGCCTATTACCTCCAGAACCCATCTGTCCGTGATGTAGGGACAGCCAGTTCTGGCTGAAATAAACCAACCTGCCCCACTGGTACAGGAGAATCGGCCCTGGGCACCCCATCAGGGTGCCTGCTTAGCAGCAGCCTTAGGCTGAGGGAGGAGGCAGTCTTGAGCCTTGTCTACCCCTGCCTCTGAAGAAACCCCTCTGCAAGACAGCAGAGGAGGCTTGAAATTGGTAAAAGGCCTGGAAAAAGGCCTGCCCCTACCTCTGGGTGCATGCCTTGTGGCATGGCATGCTCTCTCCTTAGCCTGGGCACTTTTGTAGGTAGTTCTGTATTCATCCATCTTTTTCATATAGTTTTCTGTTTGTTCCCAAAAGAGAATTTCCACTACAGGAAAATCCATAGCCTTTGACTGGGTATCTTGGGACAGATTAGTGCATCTGAGCCATGCCAACCTCACGGAAGCTACAGAAGTGGCCATGATCCTAGAAGAAACATCATTAACATCAACAGCAGTATGAAATTGAACTTTAGAGGCTTCAATGCCATCAGCAGCCACCTGTTCAACTCACTAGCCAGCTGGCCGTGGGCCTGCTTGGCTAACTACAATACTGTGTCCCACCTAGATTTCTGATATCTAAGCTACATAAGCCATATAATTTGCCTGCCTGAGCCCCAAAGAAGCTGCCATATACTGTTTCTTTGCCATGGCATCAATCTTCCTGGAATCCTTATCAGGAGGATGTGAGGCCAGAGGAATATTAGCCTTGTCACAGGCTGCAGCTTGTACCACACCTACATGACTACACTGCTCAGTAAGGAAGTCTGTATCCGAGCCTGACAAAGTATACCTTCTGTCCATTTTTATCTACAGGAGGGACAGAATGAGGATTTTTAAATCTTTGTTGTTTGCTTCCTAAATGACTTATGCAAAGGAATAGACAACCTCCTAGACTCTGGAATATCCATCATTTCCACATAATCAGGCTCCTCTTGCTCATCCACAGCCTCCTCTAAAGGAAGCTGGAGGGTTTCTGCAACCTTTTGTAAAAATAAAGAAAGAAGGGACTCAGACAGAATAGGAGGAGATTCTAAAGGTCTGTCTGGAGAAATGTCCGGTTCAATGGGCACGCCCAGACCCCCCAGCCACACATATAATGATCATCCTCCTCCCCTCCTGTGGTTCATAAAATCCTCAACTTCAAAATTCTGAACCACTGGGACTGAGCGAACCAACCTTTTACCAGCTGTTGGTGGTTCTACAGATCCCTGAGACAGTGACTGGACAATCTGAATGGCTTTAGCTATCTCTGCAGCAGTTGGAGACACAATTTGGACTCCAGACCTACTGATTTCCTTGTCTTTTACTTGGGACTGGTTCCTCTGAACCAGCCTTCCTTGCCCGAGGAAGTCTCGCCCTGGTCAGAGGGCACTCCTCTGGTCCAGTGGGTACTGGACCGGGCTGGCCATCGGGTCAGCGGACTTTTGGCCTCTCGCTCCTGAGCGGCCCAATCTCTTCTCCAGGGTGGCTGCAGGGAAATTTACACACCTGGCAGTCTGACAGGAGGTGGTCAGACCCCAGACAATAAACACAAGTGGTGTGTGGGTCAGCCTTGGCAAAGGCGTCCCCACAGACATCACAGTGTTGAAACCCAGTGGGCCCGGTTTTTCTTTTGGGTTTCTCAGACATAATGCAGCCTAACCAAAACTTGCACTTTTGTTGGCAGTGCCAGGCAAGACACCCTTATCGGTTCCTAACTGTGTCACGGGTATTTGAAAAAAACGTTATAATTCCGGTTTTTTTAGAACCGATAAGAACCGGGAACCGTACTCTAAAACCCACTGTACACTTTTAAAATACAGAAAAAACCAACCGATCGGTTCAAAACCGAACCGATAATTAATTTTCCACACAGACTTAAATTTTTGTACTTACGGTTACCAGATAGAGCTTTAAAACTGAAATGCGATTAAAAATAATAACTTTTGCGGTTCAAATGAACGAAAATACTCGCTTGAACCGAGAATGAACCGAGTTGAAGGAGCTGATCTCCGGGCGACTGTTCAGTGAGCGGAGTAAAGAATCTGACAGTTTCATTTGAAACTGCCAGATGAAACTTTGGGCTGGCGCCCTCGCTGTAGAACTCAGATCTTCTGGAGTTAACTCCTTCCTCTCGGGGCAGTTCAGCTGCAGTGGCTGACTGCTATTGTTATAATATAGCAAGACTTCATGGTGTTTGAAACAGGGACTGTACAGTGGGATGAGGGACTGTAGGAGGAGGTACAGCAGGGAACACAGGGAAATGCTGGGGTCCATCCATCAGCAGCCACGGCCTGCCACCCCTTGGCACCCTCTCCACCTCCAATCACTGAGGAGCATGCGGTGCACCTGCAGCACAACCTCCTTGGTAGTGGAACATATCAAAATCAGCTGCCAGAGCAGCCGGCAGTACATGGGCCTCCGTCTTCTCTGCCAGACACCTATGACAAGGGACAGGACAGGTGATCAGTGCAATGTCCTAAGGAACCATGCCCACTCACAGCACGCAATGGGCAGTGGGAATACACTCCCCTGGAGGGACTGTAGCAGCCACCCGCAGGGGGGTGGGCCAATGCCTGCCAGCAACGCGGCATACCATGACAGTGCATAGCAGTGGACCCCACCGCACAGTGGCCACCCAATTACACAATGGTAGTCACATGGCACAGTGCACTGGCAGCACCACAGCAACGTCAGTAGCAGCTGGGTACACACCCACCCCACCAACAGCTGGCACATGTGTCCAATGGATGCGCCATTGTGGCAAGCACCACGCACAGTGCGACACACACACACAGCTGCCACAGCACACGGCACAGGCAGCCATGCCCACACCCATGCCCCTGCCACCCCCCATGTACAGTGCGAAGGACCCTGACAGTGCCTACCTACCCTCTGTGGCCCTGCTGGTGTTGGAACTGCTCCTGCACTGCCTCTCTGGCCCCCTGCGGCCTGCCATCCTGCCGCTGCTACCGCCACCACTGCCTCTCTTCTGCGATTTTCAGGCCCTGGGAATGGAACATAGACAGGTACACATCAGCAAACGTCCACATCAGCTGCCCACCACCCCCACCCCTGTGCACAGGGTGAGCCCCTGCCCGACATGTCCAGCACAGCTGCATTGCAGTGCAAGCAGCGGCTGGCAATGCCACCCCGCGATGTGCATGATGGCAGTGCAGCACTCTGCAGGGCATGCCAGGAAGCCTAGCCAACACCACAGTACAGCACCAGGCTACACATGCAATATGGGCTTACTCACCTGGCTGTGGAACAGCCTCACACCTGACTCATGCCTCCAGCAGCCTCAGGCACTCTGGGTCCCTCCAGACAAAGTCACCATATCTGTGGCAGCACTGCTCTGCCATCCTGGCCACCCTGGTACGCTGCTGCAATGTGGCAGCAATCCCCTGCCACACTTCCACCCTAGACTGCTGCAGGGCACCTGGCCAAACAGTTGGGATGCGTGGGGCTGGACACAGGCAACCAGGTTCACCAACTCCACCTGTGTCCAATTCTGTGCATGGGGTGCTCTCCACTGTGCCATGCTATGCTATATAGCCAGTGAATAAAATGGCGGCAGTAGGCGCACGTGGCCACAGCATGTGCCAGATGCACGATCCGAGGGAACATGTACTGTGTCTGCCCATTGCGCAGTCTCGGAGATGCGTGGCATGGGCGTGGCTAGGTGGGGTCACAGGTGTGGGGGTCACCCAGGGGCAGAGGTCACAGCATGGGTCACGGGTCTCCCATCTCCATGCAGTGCGCACATGCGCGATAGCAGGCCTGGCGCACCATCCGCCATGGCCCCCATCATGCAGTCGGTGCACAGTGCATGACTGACAACATGATACTGTTCGGTGCATGCACACTGCAGGCCTGTGCACTGCACATGCATGCGCATTGCCCTGTGACTTTTTCCGGTGCAATCTCATTGTGCACGGAGAAAAATCGAGATATTCCAATGCCACATGCAAATGAGCTTATCAGCCAATCGTGGCACACTGGAGGAATTAGCATGTCATTACCTTTGCGCCAAAGCTCATTTGCATGCGATGCGCTATATAAGCGCCATGGAACAGCACAGGCCATTGACCGGTACTGCATCCTTTTGGGGTAAGTTGCGCATGCTGCTGTAGCTCACTGGGAGCAGCCAGCACAGCAGGGGGGATGGAACAGGGTGATGCTGCCACTAACACACTGTGCTGTCCATATCCACAGGAAGCGACATGTCGGAACATGAGGAGGGTGAGGAGCATGGGCCTGCTCGCAAGCGCAGGTTCAATTTCACAAAGTTGGAGACAGAGGCCCTGTTCAATGCCTACCTTGACAGGGAGCCCCTGTTGAGTGGTGCCACGGGCACACCACAGGCCAGGGCTGGGGCCTGGGTGGAGGTGGCGGCATGTGTCTACCAGCAGGGCAGCCACCAGCGCTCATCGCAGGAGTGCAGGAAGAAGGTGGGCATGGACAAGAAGTGCATCAAGGAGAAGGTGGTGGCCATCCGTGCCTCCTGGAATGCCACCGGAGGGGGGCCTACAGCTGCGCCACCACTCACGGAGCAGGAGGAGTTGGTGGCAGCCACCATGCACCGCAGCATGGTGGAGGGTGTACTTGGCGGTGGATGCCAGATGGGTGGTAGCCCATCACTGCATGGTAAGTATGTCAGCCACACACAGCTGGGGGCATGGGAGGTGCGTACATGGCCATGCTGGCGTGCATGCAGCCTGCATGCCTGTCATGTGCAAGTGTGCGCACCCACACGCATGCCATGCTGCAGGACACAGGCAGTGGCAGTGGGGGGGCACATGTGGGCAATGCATCACTAACACACATCTCTCTCTTGCAGCACCAGCATGCCTCCATGCAGATGATGGGATGCCGGCAGCGGCAGCAGCTGTGGCCACTGGACTGGCCCTGGAGGACCAGCCTTCCACCTCCATGGGCATCTGGGGGCCTGACAGGCTGCAGCTCACCACTGCTGTGCAGGCGGATGTCCTGGACCTGGGGTCGGACAAGGCCCTGGATGTGTTCCTGCAGGATGCCAGCCTTGGGGTACTGTGCGCAGAGACACAGATTGGGGTGGAGTCCGACACCGATGATGACGTAATGCTCATCCTGAACAACATGGCCACCATTGTGGGGGTGATGCCCCTGCTGGCCACTGACACAGGCAGCACGCCCAGCGCTCTGCCAGTGGTGGAACAGCTGCCTGCCACCACTGCAGGTGCAGCAGTGTGTGCTGCCCAGGCTGTGCCCTGCTGTGGAGGTGGTGTGGCCGTGCAGGCACTGGGTGGTGTGCAATGGTCGAACAGGCAACAACAGCGGGCTGTGAATGCCACTGGGCAGCTGGACACAGGGTCCGCTGCTGGTGCACCTGCGTACCAAATTCCCTGCAAACTCTACTCTGTAGTGTCCACCAGAGAGGGGAGCTGTGCAGTGTGGCGGTCACCACATGGGAATAAGCATCCAGCCCAGGAGCCATAGGGGCCCGACCCGCTGGCTGAGCACCCCGTTTGCTGTGGAGTCCGTCTCAGTAACAGGTGCTGCTTGTCACTGGGGTACCACTCACTGCGTGCGGAGGTGCGCCAGTTAGTTGAACAGCAGGAGAGGGCACTGCACAGAACTTGGTGGGGATGCAGCACATGCAGAAGGCCACGACTGCATCCCTGGACCACATTGCCACTGCGATCTCAGATGGCTTTGCACTGCTGGCTGCCACAGGGTGTGGCGGGCACAGATGACACCCCACAATCTGCTGTCCACCCGCATACCCAGAGTTGGGTGACCCTGTGCAGTCAATGCCGGCCTCAGATGTCAGCATCCCAGGTACACCTGGGGCTGGGCTGTTTGGTGCCTCGACACCCCATGCGGACATGGTCATGGTCCTGAAGTTCCACCCCTTGGGGGCTTTTGCACCCCCCCATGGTTGATGCACAGCCTGTGGCTGCTGATCAGCCCAGGCATGGCTGCCCCCATGGCCGTGGTGGCCATGGTTCCGCACAGTGGACTTGATGTGTGGCCCACCCTGTCTGCAGTCTGCAGCTGCTGCCCAGTGCATACATGGGTAGTGTGTGTGCCTACCACAGGTGTGGTGCCTGTGTATCATGCCACACACTGCCTGTGTGCATGCATGCCTGCCTAGCCGCTGGGCCTTGTGGTGTGGGCATGATGACAGCAGTCCTGCACTGGTTGTGCCTGTGCACTGGTGCGATGCATCTGATACATGGCACATACCCATGCCTCTGTGTGTGTGTGTGTGTGTGTGTGTGTGTGTGTGTGGCAGGGGCTGTGAGGGATGCTGTGTGTGGTTGTGTGTGGGTGTGTGCCCTGTCACCCATACCCCTGCTTCCCGCCTCAGTGTGTGCATGCCCAGTGCCATGCATGCCTCTGCATGTGTGCTGTACTTGTTTGTGTGGTCTATGCATGTGTATCGTACCACCTTCCTGTGTGCACCATAGTGCTCCCATACTGTGGTGTCCCTGTGCCATCTTGCCTGTTGGATCCCTCAGCCGGGGGTGGCTGTCCACCTCCCTCGGGCCCATTGCCTCCATAGTCCCACTGCTGTCACCCTCATCAGCGTCGACAACTACCCCACTGTCAATGGCCATGTTGTGCAGTATGCAGCAGGCCAGGAATAGAGCCACAGGCTTTCAAAGGGCTGTACTGTAGGGCACCGCCTGATCTGTGTGAGGCAACGGAAGTGTGCTTCAGACGCCAAAGACTCGCTCAATGATGTTGTGCATGCTGGCATGTGCCTCATTGTAGTGTTCCTCTGCTGGGATGACAGGTACTGGTAGGGGTGAACAGCCAGGGCTGCAGTAGATAGGTGCTGCCCCATGTGGATAATGACATGGTTAGCCCTCTGCTATGCTCGCCCATTGCCTGTCCCTAGCACCCATGCCAACAAGCACACCTGCCCTTCCCCATCCCATGGTATACTCTGCCCATTGCCCCTTGCCCATACCATACTCACCCCACTAGGTGGCCCGTGGGGATATCCCCACATTCAAACCTGTGGCACAGCACAGAGCTGTGCCAGCTGAATGCATCATGTGCACTCCCAGGATGTGTGGTGCAGACATGGGTTATGCACCCCATGGCATCGCACACCACCTGGCAGTTGACACTCGGGCTCCTCTTCCTGTTGATGTATGCCACACCCTTGGGGCCAGGTGGCATCGCGGATGCCCGTGGGTGCAGTCAATGGCCCCAATCACACCAGGCATCGTGCTACCTAGCGGAAGTCCTGCATGGTTGCTGTACACTCCACCTGTGTGCTAGGAAACAGATGTATTCCGATGCCGTGGCAGCAGTGCATTGAGGAACTGTGTGAGGAGGCTGGACATGGCTGACTGGGTTATGCCTATAGTGTCCCATGTTGGTCTGTGGAAGGTGCCCGTGGTGAGAAGACACAAGACGACTGTCACCTTCATCTCCACGGACATGGCGTGGCTCCGTCTGGTAGGTGCCTGCATCTCCTCACTACACAGCTCTGGCGCGTCTCAGAATGACCCTGTTCTGGCAGTACTGGCCCATGATCTCCGTGTCACTGTACTGCTCGAAGGTGATGGTGCGGTACCACCTGTGTCAGGTATACCGCCATGGCCCTTCCACGGCCATACCGCTGTTCCTGTTGCCCCTCACACCCCTCATTATGGCCTCCATCATGAAGGGCGACCATCCATGGCCCCTGCTGTCCTATATATCCCCTGGGCAGTTGGCTGATGCAGGCTGTGTGCCACCCTGGTGCACTGCCTGACAGTCGCCTGCCTGTCTGTCACACTCTCTCTGCCTCTCCTCTCCACTGCCACCTCTGTCCCTCTCCCTTTCTTTCTTTCTTTCTTTCTTTCTTTCTCTCTCTCTCTCTCTCTCTCTCTCTCTCTCACTCCCGCTTGCCTGGCGCAAGTGCTTTCTGTGTGCTTGCTCCCTGTATTTATAGGAACAAGTCTGCTCGGCGCATCTTTGATTTGCTTCGCACTTGTGCCATGGTTTCACAGTTGAATATCGTACTGCGCTGGATATTCATGGGCATGCCCCCTGCACTTGCGCCTGCATTCATTATAGTTGTGCATTGGTGCAATGAGAGTTGCACTGCGCACTGGCTCCCGCTGAATATCGCTCCTTGGCGCAAGTCCACACTTGCGCCATGTGTAACTGCTTTGAATATCTGGGCTCCAGTTAAGCATATTGGAATGTTTTGCCCAGTGCAAAGTGTGTTTGTGCAGTACAGACTCCACTGGAGTGACTTTGTGCTACAGGGCCATAATGAACAGCATGTGACTGCACAGAACAAACCATTTGCACTCTTAGTCCAATGCAATAGTTTGCTTGGGCAAACAATGGGTGGAGTCATGCATACCATGTGCAAACACATAATGGAAACAAGTTTGGGTGTGCAAAGTGCCTGTTAGCATGGGCAACATAAGAGCACAAAAATACCTTTTAACAGTGCACTGAGCATGGAGCAGAAGTAGGAAAGGACACAGAAAAGCTGAAACAAACTGGTAATGACCTTTAACAAGCACTACTGTGATGAAGTATATGTTCAGCATGCTCTCTGCCCCGTTAACCCCATCACAACCTACAGCAGCACAGGTCTTGGCAGAGGGTTGGGAGGATTTAGAACCAAATCCGTCTGATTTAAAGTTAGCCCTATTAAGCATCAGTGTACTGCATGCCCTATATGCTGGCCGTCTCTTAGAGGGAGGGTCAGTGTTAGAGGTGGCATGTTAACAAGCAGCACCTGATTCCAATAGAGGGATAGGATGAAGAAAGGAAAAGCAAAGAAGTTTCTTGTTTATTTTCAAACAGCCAGAGACTGAACTGCAAGGGACATTTTGTAAAGCTGAAAGTAAATCAATTTTTATTTAATTCAAAATAGTGTCCAGAGTGTTCTCTCTGCGAGTGTTCCCCACGAAACTGTCCAGTTTGCTACCCTGTCACACCAAAATTGTGACAGCTTAGCTTTGCTTTGGCATATTGACATTTTTAAGTTCTCCTATACATGTTTGCATCAACAGCACCTACTGTGCATGGACAGCACCTTTCCATGTTGGACAGTTGAGGATGGAGCACTTTACGGGAGGCAGTGAAGAATGTTCCTCATAATGAAGGAATGTTGAGAAGTATGGTGCTATGTGCTGTTTCCTTTGTTAGACCAGTACCACTGTTGACCACAGGCTGCAAATGTTTGCTCCTCATATTATAATGTAGTTATAATGACATGCAAGGTGCTCTTTGCCCCATCCATTAGGAAAGTGGTCATTTGCATATCATGGTTCCATTAATGGGGCTGTGTCTCAGGAGCAAACAGATATGCCCTGTGCAAATGCTGAACATACGAATATACAAAAATGCCAGCAGAAACAGGCCTAACGGTCTCTCGAGTTTGCTCGATTGTGCAGCTAGCCCTCAACTTGCAGCTGCCCCACCTCCCTCCCCTCCTCACAGTCATCCCCTCATTCTGTCCCATACTCTCTTGAAACAGCCCACTGTCCTACAGTAAACCACCTCCTCCGGTAGAGTGTTCCATTTGTCTACCACCCGTTCAGTGAAAAAATGTCACCTGACTTCCCTCCTGAATTTCCCCCCTTCAACCTCAGTTGATGCCCTCTTCTATCCTTCCCTCTTCTGATCCAGAATATTTCTCCTGTATTAGCCTTGTTTATACCCTTCAGGTACTTAAAGGTCTCAATCATTTCCCCCATCCCTTCTTTCCTCCAGGAATACATATTAAGCATGTTCAACCTTTTCTCATAGGATTTCCTTTCAAACCCTGGATCATCCTAGTTGCTCTGTGCTGCACCTCCTACAACAATCTGATGTCCTTCTTCAGAATGTGCACCAGTCTGCACACAGTACTCAGGTGTGGCCTGACCAGTGATCTGTACAGGGGAAGGATCATCTCACTACTTCTAGAGGAGATCCCCCTCACTATACAGCCCAGCATCTTGTTGGCTTTTGCTGCTGCCTTCCTGCACTGAGCCGATATTCCCCATTATAATCGCCCCCAGATCCTTTTCCTCTTCTGTGCTCCCCAACTGTACCCCTCCCTGCTGATAGCTCCTCCTCTGGTTCTTAGCTCCTAAATGCAGCACTTTGTACTTATTGGCATTGAATACCCAATTGCCATGTTTCCAACCACTCCTGTAATTTAGTCAGGTGTTCCTGCAGTCCCTTCCGCCCCTCTATGTTATCTACCACAGCTCCCATCTTGATATCATCTGTGAACAGACTGATCTTACTCTGGGTCCCATGTGAGATGTGAGATATCTGCTATGAATATCCCAAATAGCACCGGTCCTAGTACCGATCCCTGTGGCACCCCGCTTGCCACTGCTCTTGGTGACAAGAGTTTCCCCTTCACCACCACCCTTTGCTGCCTGCCCTTCAGCCAGTTAGTGATCCATTTGACCACCTTAGTACCCACCCCTACATGTTCCAGCTTCCCCTCATCCTCTCATGCGGCATGGAATTGAAGGCCTTGCTGAAATCCAAGTACAGGACATCCACTGCATGGCCCTTGTCCAGTTCGCTGGTTACCCAGTCATAGTACTCAATCAGGTTTGTCTGTCAAAATCTTCCCAAGACAAACCCATGCTGTTGCCCATCCTGGAGACCATTTTCATCAAAAAATGTCACAGCCTCTCTTAAGGATTATCTCCATGGGCTTTCCACAATTGATGTAAGGCTCACTGGTATTAGTTACAAGGATCATCCTTTGGGCCACCTTGTGAATGGACACCACATGGGCCAACCTCAATCCTGTGGTACACATCCTGTGAGAGAGGTATTGAACAGGTCAGCCAGCGGTCCTGCCAGGCCCCCTGCCAGCTCTTTGAGTACCCTAGGGTGAATGCCATCTGATCCCGGTGCCTTGTTCACCTGCAGTGCCCTCAGTCCTTCTAGTACCCTTTCCTCTGTAATTACTACATCTGTCACTCCCTCCCCTCCCCACTCTACTGCCCCATGAGGTATCTGTCCCTCTCTCTTTTGTGAATACAGAGCAGAAGTACTCATTAAGTGCCTCTGCCTGCTCCTCCTCTTTCTCTACCCACCCCCTGTCCTTCTTAATTCTCACTATCTGGTCCCTGTTCCTCCTTCTCTCACTAATGTATCTGAAGAAGTCCTTTTCTCTGTCCTTAATGCCCTGTGCCAGCCTCAGCTCTCTGGATTCGTTGGCGGCTCTGACAAGTCTGGTAACCTTCCTGGACTTCTTTGTATACTCCTCCCTGTCGTCCCCCTTTCATGATCTCCTGAATCTCTGAAAAGCTTTTCTCTTGGCCCTCATCCCTTTATTACCTCCATGGTCAGCCAACTGGCCTGATTGCCCTTCCCTTCTTATTTCTTGCACTAGTACATGTCTCAGTAGCCTCTGCCAGCCCTGTCTTAATTATATCTCATTTTGACTGGCATCCATGGTTGGTTGGATTCCTCCAGATGTCTTACCAGAATTTCCACCATCTTGCTAAAGTCTGTCCCCTGAAATCAATCACCCTGCTACCTGAACCTCCAGTTTGCTTCCCCATATTGAGTGTGAACCACACTGAATGGTGATCACTCCCAGCTAGAGGGTCCTCCACCTCCAGGTTCCTTATGCCTCTCTGTTTGATAGTACAAGGTCCAGAGTCCTTCATAACCTAGTTGGTTGTAGACTAACTGCACCAGGAAGCTATCCTGAAATGCCTCAAATACCTGCTCCCTTGCACGTGTGGTGGTTGGGGTGCACTAGTCCACCCCAGGTAGGTTGAAGTCCCCCACCACCACTGTGTTCCCCTTCCTGCAAATCCTCTTAATTTGTTCTTCTAACTCCCAGTCCAGCTCTTCTCCTTGAGCTGGTGCTCTATACACTATCCCCATCCTCAGTGCCCTACTCCTTGAGTCCTGACACTGCATTCATATGGCCTCTGTTCCTCCTTCCTCTCCCTCTTCCTCTTCCCTTATGTACCACATTCCCTCCTGTTCATAGATTGCCACCCCCCCCACCTTTCCTGTTTGCCCTGTCCTTTCTGAATATCCTGTACCCTTGGATCATCATATCCCAGTCCTGGTACTGGGTGGCCAAGTTTCTGTTATGGCTGCAATGTCCACCTGCCCCACTGCCAACAGAGCCTGTATCTCAGCTGATTTGTTTCCTAGGCTCCTTGCATTCAGTGACACCACCCTCCAACCTGTTCCTTTCCTTTCCCTTTCCCGATTAAACCCCCCATTATCCCTACCCTGATGCACTTCCCTATAGCTTGGGGGGGGTTAGCTCATCTGGCTCCCCTCTCTGGAAACCCTGCCTACCAGCTGTCCACTTGCCACCCCCCTACCTAGTTTAAATCTACCCTTGTTGCTTCTGTAACTGTAAGGCCTGCCTGTACCATTTCAGTAGCTGCTCTCCTTTCTAGGCTAGCAGTAGGCTTCAGATATACCTTGCTCCTACATTGTCCTGTGGTGGTATGAGTGGAACAGACCTTGCATGTAGAAAATGTGGCTCTGTGCCAGTTCCATTATACCACATTGTGTATCTCAGGCAACTTTTTCACAGTAAGGGACTTTGCCTGTGCTTTGCTCCAACTTCAGAAATGTTGCCTTTGTTTATTGGTTGTTTACTTACTTAGGTATAATTGTTTGGTCACTTCCCTTATTATTGAAGGGTGTTTTGGTGACTGTGGCAGAATTCATATGAGCTTACTTATGCTCACACACTGTGGTGATTGAGATTATACAATGGCAGAAAGAATCCTGGCTCCTGATTGGTCAGTTGGCCATCACAGCAGGATATTATCCTGCAAAACATCCCTGCTGATGTTATTATGGCGAGCTTGCATCTTTTCTTAAAAATATTTTAAAACACTAAATAAAATTCTTTAAAATTATTTTTTTCTGTATAAAACAATGAGCCATTGTATAATAGGAATAATGCCCTCCAGGGTGGGTGTTGTACTGGGATAACATCCCTTCTCGAGTGTTGGACGCCCTCGGCCGGTGGCCTCGGGCCCAACCACCCGAGGCGGAATGTTATCCCAGCATAACACCCACCCTGTCAGGCATTATTCCTTTAATGAAGGCTGAAAAATGAATGATTGTTGAGAGCATGAAACAGAGGGACTGCTGTCTACAACATCTAAAAAATAAATAATGTTGAAGTTGTGTACAGGAATTTCCAAGTCAGAGACTTAAGCAAGCACATGACAATACAACCCCTGCTGTGAATCTCCATAAATGTTTCATTCCACATTTTATTAATTTCCGTTATGAATAGTGTGATGAAACATAAAACTATTCTTTTATTGCATTTTTTTCTTTTTGGTTTAATTTACCAATATAAAAAACGATGTTGACTTTATACATTGTATAATAAATAACCTGTATGCTTAAGTACAAGGCCCCCTGTTTTCTGTGGTTGTGCAGCATGCAATGATTGCTGCAAAAATCAAGGCCAGTCACAGAATATAGGACTAGCTGCTGAATTTGGGGCTGGCTGCAGAAATTATACAGTAAATTCCCTAGTAAGTTAGGTTGAGACTGCCCTACTCCTTTATACCCAATTACTTTGCCTGCTTATAGCTTTATGAGAACTAAAATCCCCCTCAGCTATCTCAGCCCCTCAAAACCTCTCCACCCAGCCCTGAGAGTCCCCTTGAGTCATCCTATTTTTATGTTTGCTTGCGCGCATGTGCAAGAAACATTATGCAGCAGCTTAGGAGAGAAGTGGGTTGTGGAGGTGTGGCACTCTGGCAGCCAACAGGGGCACTGCATTTGGGGGCTAGGCACTGGTGGACCAATGCAGGCCCAGTGTCTTGATGACACTGGTTCTGCAAAAGTGCCACCAAGCTGAAACGTTTTCGCCGCTGCAATCAGGGGCTGCCTCGTCGTTGCAGCATCAGACATTCCGCTGCAATGAGGGAGCGACCCGTCATTGCAGGGTGGTACCTTGCCGTGGTGCCCTCACTAGATCATTTGCTGACAGGAGCCACTCCCCATTGGCATACTGTGACCCCTCCCCATTTGTTGTGTGCCGGTGCCCAATCCCAACAGACTTTCTTTGCGACGTTGGGCCCCAATCCCTGTTGGCTTCAGTCCCCTCCCTTCCCAGTAAATTTGCTGATGGGAACCACTCCCGTCGGCATATATCTCCAAAAAATTTGTTATGTGCCAAGGGGTGCCCAGTCCCCTTGGCTCTCCCAACTTAGTATGTACTGGCCAGGGGTGCCCAATCTCCCGTCAGCTACAGCCTCAAAAAAAACACTTAGGTGGCATGCTGGGAGACCCCCCCAGCGTGCCAAAAGTCCCTGAAAAAAAAAAAAGTCTGCGATTTTTCCCTATAACCTGTAAAACAGAAAACAGTACCTCGTAGAGTCCGCTGTCCCCTCCCCCAACCGCACCCACCTTCTGCACACCCTGCCTCCCCACCCCCTCACCCCATACTTACCTCCGGAGCCCAACATGACAATCTTCGGTGGACTGGGAACACGTCTGCACTCTTCAAAGCCGACCGTGAACTGAAGAAATATCGGAAAGCTGTATAATGACATAAATAGTTTTTTTTTAACTTTGGTGCATATCTCGGGCATTTTTCAGAATTTTGGCAGCAAATTTTCAACATGGGGTTCTTGGGACCCCTTCTCATGAATTCAGTCACTGCCATTGCATTATTTAGTCTGGAAAGGTGATTTTGCGGTCACTGCTTGGAATCACCTTTCAGGACCGATTAACGAAACTACAGTGCCACTGTTCATGAGATGGGCTCTCAAAAGGCCTATGTTGCAAATGTGGTGAAAAATCCAAAAAAATGACTGTTTTACGAGCGTGCGTTGCAGTTTCCACACACGCTCGTAACTTCGCGAATTTGTAATATTTTCAGTCCAGATTTTCAACATTGGCATTTTTCCACACCTCCTTATGAACAGTACAGCTGTCATTTTACACATCCTGGCCAAAATGTGTTTTTGCACTTCTGGTACAGAATAGCGCAGCCACTGTGGGAAATCAGTTTTCGAGATAGATTGAGAAAATGACAGTGACACTGTTAATGAGCAGAGATCCTAAAATGTCTATGTTGAAAATTTGGTGATGAAAGTCTATAAAATGACTGTGTTACAAGTGTGCATTGCACAGTTTGCATGCACCCTTGTAACTTCGCTAATTTGTAATATTTTCATGCCATATTTTCAACACTAGCATTTTTTCACACCCCTTATGAACAGTACAGCTGTCATTTTTCACATCCTGGCCAAAATGTGTTTTCGCACTTTCGGCACAGAATAGCGCAGTCACAGTGGGAAATCAGTGTTCAGGACAGATTAAGAAAATGACAGTGACACTGTTCATGAGCAGAGGTCCTAAAATGCCTATGTGGAAATTTTGGTGACGAAAGTCCATAAAATGACTGTGTTACAAGCTTGCATTGCACTGTTTCTATGCACCCTTGTAACATCACAAATTTGTAATATTTTCACGCCATATTTTCAGCATTGGCATTTTTTCACACCTCCTTATGAACAGTACAGCTGTCATTTTTCACATCCTAGCCAAAATGTGTTTTTGCACTTCTGGCGCAGAATAGCGCAGTCACTGTGGGAAATCAGTGTTTGGGACAGATTAAGATCGAGCGAGTGAGAGAGGGGGCGTGAACAAGCTCAACTAAGCTCAGTCGGGACAGCTGCGGATTTCTTTGTGGGCAGAAAAAGGCACCAACACAGGCAGGAGCCCAGTACAAAAGGGAAGCCTGCAGTGCCAGGAGAAACAGAATGAGCGAGTGAGAGGGGGGAGTGAGCGAGCTCAATGGAGCTCTGTCAGGACTGCTGCGGATTTCTTTGTGGGCAAAAAAAGGCACCAATGCAGGCAGGAGTCCAGTATAAAAGGGCAGCCTGCAGCACTGGGAGAAACAGAATGAGTAAGTGAGGGAGAGGGAGTGAATAAGCTCAACTGAGCTCTGTCAGATTACTGCAGATTTCTTTGTGGGCAGAAAAATGCACCAATGCAGGAAGAAGCCCAGAACAAAAGGGCAGCCTGCAGCACCGGGAAAAACAGAATGAGTGAGTGAGAGAGGAGGAGTGAGCGAGCTCAACAGAGCTCTGTCGGGACTGCTGCAGATTTCTTTGTGGGCAGAAAAAGGCGCCAATGCAGGCAGGAGCCCAGTACAAAAGGGCAGCCTGCAGCGCTGGGAGAAAGAGAAGTAGTGAGTGAGAGAGGGGGAGTGAGCAAGCTCAGCAGACTCTGTCAGGACAGCTGTGAACTTCTTTGTGGGCAGAAAAGGTGACACGCAGGCAGGAGCCCAGTACAAAAGGGCAGCCTGCAGCGCCAGGAGAAACAGAATGAGTGAGTGAGAGAGGGGGAGTGAGTGAGCTCAACAGAGCTCTGTTGGGACTGCTGCAGATCTCTTTGTGGGCAGGAAAAGGTGCCAATGCAGGCAGGAGCCCAATACAAAAGGTCATCCTGCAGCGCTGGGAGAAACAGAGCGAGTAAATGAGAGAGAGGAAGTGAGCAAGCTCAACAGATCTCTGTCAGGGCTGCTGCAGATTTCTTTGTGGGCAGAAAAAGGCACCAATGCAGGCAGGAGCCCAGTACAAAAGGGCAGCCTGCAGTGCCAGGAGAAACAAACGAGCGAGTGAGAGATGGGAGTGAGTGAGCTCCAGGAGCTCTGCCGGGACTTTAGAGTTGCCCACCCTCCTGCCCAGGGTCATCTGTGGTCCTATATTACAGTAGGGTCTCGGGGTGGAGACAAAGCAATGATTGGATACTTTAAGGAGTGCTGTAATAATACATATTTAGTTGTTCTGTTTATATCTCTAACTGAGCTAAGTACTGAGCTATATTGTTATGATTGCTGTAATAATACATATTTATTTGTTCTGTTTATTTCTCTAACTGAGCTGAGTAATACTTGGAGTGCAATAGGATTTCTAACTGGGCTAAGTGAAACTATATGAGAGCTGAGAATAAAAAGTATGGTAGCTGAGGGGTGAAAAACAGACAAGGAGGCTTTTGGATTGCTACAGTAAGACACTATGCAATGAATGAGATTTGAGACTGAATTACCCCGGTCGGCAAGGGGCCAGTAGGGAGACTAGCGTGGGGGGGGACAGGAATTTGAGTAAATAGGGGCCTAACAGTTGTAGAAGGGTACAGAACCTGGGAGTAAGAGCCCGTAACATAAGATGGGGGCCAAAATGGGGCAGGTGCCACATGTCAATAGGGCGGGCATCTTTGGAAAGGTGGTGGGGTGTACAGGGTGTGGGTCTGCCATGATCCTGGACTGGGCTTGGAGGATGGGGGTGTATGGTCTGTAGACAACCGGCTAGTTTGAGGTGGAACTGTGGAGGTTAGGGAGGAGTCTAGTGGCAGGGCAGATGAGTATGGTAGGCATCCTGGCTGGGGCTGGAATAGGGGATGGCAAGGGGGATGGAGAAAGAACAACTAGGGACTGAAACCAACCCCAGTATCAGAGGCACTAGCAGAAAAGAGAGGACAAGGGAAGGGGTGCCTGAGGTGAGTGGGGGGCCTCCTGTTGGGGGAGGAAGAGACCATGAGGAGTACCGGGGAGAGAGAAGATGGCTGTGGATAGGAAGGCAGCAGGGGTGGGACCAGGGGTGACATGGAGGGGAACAAGTAGGAGGGGGAACCGATATGGGAAGAGATGTAGGAGGGGTATCGATTAGGAATAGATTTGAGCCTCTGCTATGGGAGAGAGGGGAGCAGGGACATACTGAAGGGAGAGGACAAGTGGGGCATGAGGAGGATGGCAACAGCTAGGGAAGAGATTGCGAAGATGATGAAAGGGTAGAAGGGGCCTCCTGTTGGGGAGGAAGAGACCATGAGGAGTAACAGGGGAGAGAGCAGATGGCTGCGGGTTGGGAGGGACCAGTGGTGGGACCAGGGGTGGCACGGAGGGGAGCAAGTAGGAGGGGGTAACCGATAGGGGAAGAGATGTAGGAGGGGTATCAACTAGGAATGGATTCAAGCCTCTGCTATGGGAAAGAGAGGAGGAGCAGGAACATACTGCAGGGGGTAGGACAAGTGGGGCATGAGAGGGATGGCAACAGGTAAGGGAACAGATAGCAAGGATGAAAGGATAGAAGGGGCTAGTAAGGAAGGAGGGGGTGGTGACTGGAGGAGAGAAGGCTATGGGAAGGGGGAAGGATGGGAGGGGCATCACTATCGGGGCAGAAGGGAATGTGGGCTGTAAATCAACAACAGCAGGAATAGGAGAGGGGTTGGAAATCAGCAGGGAAGGAGGGAAAGTCGACATGGGAAGCCCAGTAGGAAGTAGTCAGGTTGGTAAGGGGTTCAAGAGGGATGGGAGGAATAAGGTAGAGAAAAGGGGTGAGGTGGAAGTAGGGGTTACAGATACAGAAGTCACAGAGGATGCAGCTGGTGGGGGTTAGGGGCAGGGAAGATCGAATACTGGGGTGGTGGAAGGGCATTAGAGGGAGGGGCTAAGGGATGGGGGTACTCATCCTAGGGGTTGTTTACTGAAAGGGGTGAGATGGGGTGGAAGGAAGGCACAGCCATATTTGGGTTGAAGCTATCCACAGGTTGACTGCAGGAGGGGGCAGAACAGGCACTGCTCAAGTGTGCAGTGAGGGGGAGGAAGAAACCTCATTTACTGTTGCATGTGGGTACAAGCGACTTGGCGGGGAGACTGTGGAAGTAGTGAGGGAGGTTTGGGTAGTTGGGCAAGCAGTGTGAGGAGATGGGGGAGACGGTGGCATTCTCAGAGTTACTCCCCATACCATGTGCAAGCGTGGGGAGGAAGGGTGGGATTGAGGAGTTCAACAAGGGGCAGAGGGATTGGTGCCACACCAAAAATTATGGGTTAGTGACTAACTGGGGTAGGGTCTGGAGAAATAGTGACTTGTATGCGGGGGACAGGGTACACTTGAGCAGGAAGGGGACCGAAGTATTAAAGGCAGGATTAGAGGGGTATATCTCTACTAAGGTGGATTTAAACTAGTGATGGGGTGGCCAAAAGGCTGAGGTTAGCAGAAAGGTCCGGACAGGGGAGCCTAATGACCTCACCCCCTAGATATAGGTAAAGGCGGAGGCATAGTAACTCTGGGAGAGGGTGGGAAGAGTGGTCTGAGTGTAATATGGAAGGCACCACCACCCAGTAAGAATAAGGAGGAGAAAGGGTGCAGACTACTGGGAAGAGGGACACAGGCCAAGGAGGAGGAGGAGAAGAGTGAGGAGAAGGAGGGGTGGGGTGGAAGGTGGTCTCTCTCAATGCAAGAAGCCTAGGGAACAAAACTTCAGAGCTTCAGGTGCTTCTTTCAGAGGGGAAGGTGGACATTGCTTCAGTGACAGAGATTTGGACCACAGAGTACCATGATTGGGGCTTGGCAATCCCAGAATACAGGATATACAGGAGGGACCGGAAAGTTGGAAAGGGAGGGTTGCACTCTATGTGAGGGAAGGGATTAAATGCATAAGAGATGAGGGAGAAGAGGAGAGGACAAAGGCACTTTGGGTGCAGCTCCTGCACTCCAAGGGCAGAAAGCTGAGGCTGGGAGTGGTGTACAGACCACTAGCCCAATTCTCCCAGCTTGAGGGGTGAGGATAGCCCTGCTTCTTTTGGCTTGGAGGAAGGGTATCTCCCTGTTTCTTCTGGCTTGGGGTTGGCCCTGCTTTTCCTGACTTGGGGTGGCCCTGTCTTCTGGGTCATGTGGCCCAGCTTCTCCTACTAGAGAAAGAAGGGGGCAGGGCCATTCCCCCCCCATGAGCCAGGAGAAGCAGAGCCATCCATCCCAAGCCAAGAGAAGCCAGGCAATCCGTACCCCCCCAAGACAGGAGAAGCAGGGCCATCCCCTGTAAAAAAATAAAACGGAATTTACATTTTTATTTTTAGAAACATAATATTCATCATTAGTTCAAATACTCCAAGAAGCAAGCATGAATATGCAATATGCTTTCCACTCTGGTTTCAATAGGTCCCTGGCTTCCAACTATAGTGCCTAGCCAGTGCCCTGGTAACCAACAGAAGCTGGAGCTGCCACTGTTGCTAGATTTACATGCTGTGGACCTTGATCAAATAGAAATAAAAAAATGTCAATTTGTAGGTGGACATTGGACAGAAAAATTAAATGAAAGAGGTGAGGAATTTGCAAAAAACTCTGCAAAAACACAATGTCTTTATGGTGCTGAAGAAGAAAATAAAATGTCAACATTTATGTATATAAAAGTACAGAAGAAGGCTGAAGATTAATGACCAGCATAATCAAAGGTTAAGACTCAAATGTATTGCAAGGAAATCTGAGAACAGGGGGAGTTGAAACCATTAAAATACCAGAAAAGGCATGCAACTACATTAACTATCTAATTATGTGCTGGCTCGGTGGCGCTGAGGGTTGAGGCACTGGACTCCACACCTCGTGCCACGGCGGAGACCCGTGTTTGGGAACGAGCACAGGGTTGCCGTGGGTCAGCAGGTAGGAGATGGATTGAGCATCCGATGGACTGCTCTCCATCTCTGGGGAGGGGGGTATCCTGCGGCCACTGCTTGCCTGACCCCTAGTGGAGGCTGGGGCTCGGTGGTATGGAGCCGCATGCCATGGGGGGACGGGACACTGCAGACGCTTGACAGGGTGTGCATGGCAGCGTGCGGGCACCCAGTCACTGGTGTCATTGCACGCCATGAGCCTGCAGGGCAGAAAAGCAGAAAAAAGGGGGAGGATCATCCAGTCGCAGTAGCTTGATGGCCGTCTGTGGTCACCAAGTTTGGATCCGTACTAGGCTGGGGGATTGGCCACCCCCTGCCGCCCCGCCATGGGGCAATTGGGTGGTTGCCCTCCTAGGAGTCCGGTGCTGGTCAGACGGCAGCTGGAGAAAGGGATGCGCAGATGGATTGGCCGACTTGGTGGCTGAGGAAGAAACAAACACAAGGAAAAAAACTATCTAATTATTATAAATATCTTAGTTTTAAAGACACATTTTGCAGGAAATTAGCACATATATTACAGAATCAAGTAAATGTGCTAGAGTGCAAGAAAAGAACTGCCACTGAAAAGAAATAATCTTTTCATTGTTTATGGAAGTTAGCTGTTCCATAGCTATTTATCTTACATGCTCTTGAAATGATGAATGTGTTTCAATATAAATTACAGCCATTACTGCCTTAAGCTCTTTTAAGAGGCACAATTATTTGAGGGGCTCTAGAAAAAGTGCTATATACCGCAGGCAGGGTAGAAGGATACAGCTGTTTACCAAGTTGGATTCAAATGAAAACGTGTTTCTTGTACTCACTGAAGCACTACAAGATTGGGGAGGAGAGGTGATTCTCCAGAGCATTTGTTTCTTAATCCCTTGGCTGCTGAAAGAACTAGAATAAATCTGTTTGATTCAGCTCTGGATAGATGTTCAGTCTGCAGCATTCAAAGGGTTAAATTGAAGGGCTGCAAAGAGGTATAAGGATCATTTGAAAACTCCAGAGGAAGTGTTCCACAGTCTGAATCCTGTAGCTCATTTTTAGAGCTGATGCAATAGGGCTGCAGGCTCCACCTACCTGCAGCCCTAAAAATAGAGTGACTCCATTAGGCACTGGGTGGAGTGAGATTTGTGGCTAAGATATGCAGAGCTGTTTTTCTTGTTTTATGAGTGGTCAAAGTAATGTCTAACAGGAGGCTTTAGAATACTTTTGAGGGAGTCAGAGGCAGGAGATAATTGCACAGTGTAGGACTGGATAGTGACATAAATTTAAAATTACAAGTCCACTCGGCGCTTTCAAGGCTGGTTAGGAAGGTGGTGGGGCTAAGATGAGAAGTCATGGGTTTTACCTGTTTCAGAACCATGAGAGAGCAAAGTGCTTGCAGGGGCAAAGGGCAATTTGCAGTTATTATGGGGTTAAGCACAAGAGTTAGCTGGGGATGGGGCTGTGAGGTTGCCAATCTGAGAGGTCAGTGCTGGTGCCTGGGGGATAAAATGTGAATTATGGAAAAAGAAAGCAAAGGGGCAGCTAAGTAAACAAAATTGTTTGGGTGGGAAAGGAATGAGCAAATACTGGCTAGACTAATGAAATTAAAGAGATGAAGTCAAGGTAAGTAAAGTGAAAAGCTAAAGATTATTTATGCAAAATGTAGAAACTAAATAAGGGAAAAGAGAAACAAATAGAAAAATAGAAAAAATCAAATGACACTGCAGATTATATGTTTTTAGTGTTGCTCTGGCAAAGAATACGTTTATAAATATTGGGCATTTGGGGATCTGAGTATGTGGGGAATATACAAGACTATATGAGTATAGTTTGTCTATAGTTTTTGTATGTATATCACTGTATTTTTTAATATGTTTTATATTAAAGGGGGTTACTTAAAATTTAAGGGTGGTTATAAGATTAAATGTATTTTATTTATTTAGTCTTTGGTAACCGGGTAAGTGCACTGATCCAGGGGACCATTTTCAGGCATGACCTGGGCCACACAGGTGGCAGTTACAGAGGTAGTGACAAGTTACACAATGAGTATAAGCCATGTGGATATACAGACATCATTGGTGAACAAAGTGAATATACAGGCATCATTGGTGAACACAGAAACTAACATAGGAAAGTAAAATTAATGAGAGGCTGAAAAAAGCAATCAGTACATTGTGATAAGCAACAATTATTATACAATTATTTACTAAGGATAAGTGGCCAGTGCAAAGTAATGCATGATGCAAAAAAAACCAAAAACCTACAAGACAATAGCTAAGTGGGAGAGCCCAAGAAGCAGGTAGTGAGGGATGTAAGACAGGAGTCCAAAGAGATGAGAGAGGGCAAGGGAGGCCAAAGCAGCCAAAGAGTGAAAAGTCAGAAAGGTGGTAGTGGTGGGGGTTATCCAAGCTAGCAATGGCATGCGGCCTCATCAAGCAGCCAGGATTTGAGATGTGTCTTGAAAGTGGCATGGGAGTCCAGAGAGTGAATGGGCATGGAGATGCTGTTCCACAGAATGGGAGCAGCTACTAAATCAATATAATAAGTAAAATTTAAGGGGCGTTGGGGCATCATTATTGTTTATACGCATTTCTATGTAACTGTATGAGTTTCATAATTTACTATTACTTTTTATGTTTGTGTGCACATGTACAGCAAACCTTTGTTACAAGAATGGCATTTCAGAGGTGTGTCACTGCCAGGTTTAATACAGCTCAGTATGCAGTGGGCTTGAAAGTACCTGGCCATAGATCAGCAAGGCTGATTATGACACTGTTCAGTGCTCTTAGGGTGGAAACATCTTGTAGTTGAAGGGACCAAGCTGCTGCTATGAGAAAGCATCTTGATGCTTTCATCTGTATGATGCCACCCAGCAAGCAGTTGAGTAGTGTCATTGTCAACCTCTCTGATCATTATACCAAGACCTGCTGTAAGCATGCATCTGTAATGTAATCACCCCCCATGGAGTGAACCCCCCACCCACTTCATGTGTGTGGACACCAGGGTGCCTACCCTCAGTGCCATCATACCCCATCTGTAATGTAATCACCCCCATGTACTGTGCTCCACCCACTTTTTTTTAAATTAATTGTGTATTGAGGTTTTCCAAAAAATTAAAGTACATACTTTATACACATTTAGCAACTCAGAACCTGGTTCGAGCGCAATCTGCTCCGAGCATTACAATCTAAGGTAGTTAACAATATAACAATAGATCAAGTGATGCCTACATGCTTACCAAGGTGCATAGTTACACACCACTCTCCAGAATCCCATTTGTGATGGTCCAAACAATAAAATTCTATACATCAAAGTATACTGGTCTTGTGGAGAACCTCCCTAAAGCCTAACCCATTTAAACTCACTTAACATTTAATAACAGGTATAAAAAAAACTTGTATTAACCAGAAATTAAAAAACAAACAAAAGATAACTAAAGGTTGCCACTGGCAGAGGGGAGAAGTTAATGGAACCCAAGTCTTCCAAGTCAAACCTTGTTTCGGGTGGGTAGGAGATGGGGCTAGCCACCCACCCAAAATCCTCTGCCTCTCTGTGATGCTGAGGTGATTGGAGCAGGATAAGTATTCTCCAACCCCTCTACAATTGATGGAACTTCCAAAAATTGGCGCTCATACTTGCTGAAATTTCAAAGACTTTCCTATAGCTCTATATGCTAAATGTTTATATCCAGCTAATGTAAACATGCCATGCAGCCATTCATGTATGGAGGGGACAAGAGTTGTCCACCAACAGTGCAGCAAGAGTCTTTTTGCTTTTATAAGGGCCTCAGCTATCCAATCAAGCATAGGGTAGTGGAACTCTGGAAGTCTAGTAGTATTACCTAACAGTATAACAGATGCATCTCTCAGTATTTCACAAAGCACCACTTTTTGCACTAATAAAATAATTTGGCCCCACCATTCTTTCAACTTAGGACACCTCAAAGCAAGTGGATAGTGTACCATCCTCCTTCCACACTGCCAACACTGTGAAGACGGTAACAATTTCATCTTATAAGAAGTACTGGTATCCTATACCAAAAGTGTATTATTTTAAGTTGAATCAACCTGCCTGAAATGTCTCTGCAGGCAGCATCACGATTAGACCAAATGTTGTCCCTCTTGATCAGACAGTTGCCCCACCCACTTCATGTGTATGGACACTGAGTTGCCCACCCCTGGTGCCACCATACATCTGTGACACTGGGGTTCCAAATCTCCAGCGTCACCCTTGTACCTGTAAAAAAAAAAAGTCTGTCCTATTCTTTTTTTGTTTCAGTAATTGTAACCTGAAAAGCATGAAACTGTCCATTGGTGTCTTTTGATACCAACCCCCCACCCTCCACCCACCTCAACCTGACCTGTCACTCAGCACCCACAACCCCCTCACACCCCCAACACCATCACTAACCTAGCAATGGTCCACCACAGCTGAACAACAAAACACATCCTTCTCCAAGGCTGGCCAGGAACAGAAGAAACAAGGTAAGTGCAGTCTATATATTTTCAATGCATTTGAATGTTTACTCATAACTTTGTCATTTTTATGTTTGCTTGCACGCATGTGCAAGAAACATAGTGCCATCATCCGAGTTTTCCAGAGGTGTGTCAGCCTCTTCCAATTCAGTCAATGTGTTTGCAGGCATGGTCGCAGTGCGCCAATCACTGCTCCAGCTGTCTATGACAGCTGAAAATGCAGTGGCATACAGCTGAAAGGGAGAGCTCCAGTTCAGTGAACAGAGCTCCCCCCTCAACACGAACACCTGCATATTGCATGCTGACGTGCTCCCCCCCACGCACATACTGTATAGCTGATGGGGTGCCCAATGCCCCATCGGCTCCATGCCCCTTCCAAATAAAACTTTCCTGGTGCCACGCTGGAGCCCCCAGCATGGCACCGGTCTGTATAGCCAATGGGGTGCCCAATCCCCGTCAGCTCAACCCCCAAACAGCCTTACAGCTGCCACGCTGAGGCCCACCCCAGCGTGGCACAAGCCATATGGCTGATGGGGTGCCCACCTCCGTCGGCTCCAGCCCCCAAACAGCCTTTCCAGCTGCCATGCTGAGAGCCCACCCCAGCATGGCAAACATCCTGCGTCGTCTTAGCAATAAAAACAACCTGTAAATTGAAAATGGTCCCTCGCAGTCTCCTGCCCCACCACCCACCCACTGTACCCTGCCTCCCACACCCCCCTCACCTCTTGCCTCCGGAGTCTGTGCGGCGATCTTCGTGGACCAGGAACACGTCTGCACTCTTCAAAGCCGACCGCGAACTGAGGAAATGCCAGTAGCTGTATAATGTAATAGATAGGGTTTTTTCAACTTTGCTGCATATCTCAGGCATTTTTTTGGAATTTTTGCACCAAATTTTCAACATGGGGTTTTTGGGACCCCTTCTCATGAATGCTGTCACTGTCATGGCATTACTCAGGCCTGAAGGGTGATTTCGCAGCCACTGCATAAAATCACCTTTCCAGAATGATTAATGAAATGACACTGCCAGTGTTTATAAGGTGGGCTCTCAAAAAGCCTATTTTGAAAATTTGGTGGAAAAATTCCTAAAAATGACTGTTTTATGAGTGTGCGTTGCGCAGTTCCTAAGCACGCTCGTAAGTTCACAAATTTTCAATATTTTCACTCCAGATTTTCAACATTGCCATTTTACCACACCTCCTTGTGAGCAGTACAGCTGTAATTTTTCACATCTCACCCAAAACGTGTTTCCGCCCATGTAGTGCACAATGGCGCAGTTGGTGTGCGAAATCAATGTATGGGACACATTAAGAAAATCACAGTTACACTGTTCATGAGAAGAGGTCTCAAAATGGCTATGTTGAAAATTTGGTGAAAAATTCCTAAAAATGACTGTTTTACGGTGCGTTGCAGGTTCTCATGCGACTCATAGTTCGCCAAATTTTCAATATTTTCACTCCAGATTTTCAACATTGCCATTTTACTACACCTCCTTATGAGCAGTACAGTTGTCATTTTCACATTCGACCACAACGTGTTTCTGCCCATGTAGTGCACAATGGCGCAGTCAAAGTGAAATCAATGTATGGGACATGTTAAGAAAATCACAGTGACACTGGTCATGAGCAGAGGGTGTTAAAATGGCTATGTTGAAAATTTGGTGAAAAATTCCCAAAAATGACTGTTTTAGGAGCACCGTTGCACAGTTCCTTGCGCTGGCAAGTTTGCGAATTTGTAATATTAGCACACCAGATTTTCAACAGTGCCATTTTACCGCACTTCCTTATGAGCAGTACAGCTACCATTTTTCACATCTCACCCAAAATGTGTTTCCGCACATGTAGCGCACAATGGTACAGTCGGTGTGCGAAAACAATGTTTGGGACAGATTAAGAAAATTACAGTGACACTGGCCATGAGCAGAGGTCTTAAAATGGCTATGTTGAAAATTTGGTGACAAAACTCCATAAAATGACTGTGTTATGAGTGAGCATTGTGCAGTTTCCACGCACCCTCATAAGTTCATGAATTTGTAATATTTTCAGTCCAGATTTTCACCAGTGGCATTTTTCCACACCTCCTTATGAACAGTACAGCTGTCAATTTCCACAACATGGCAGAAATGTGTTTTCACACTTTCAGCACAGAAATCTTGATAGTGCTGTGGGAAATCATTGTTTGGGATAGATAAAGAAAATCACACTGACACTGTTCATGATCGGAAGTCCCAAAATGCCTGTGTTAACAATCTGCTGTAAAAATCCCCAAACTAGTTACATTACAGGTGTCGTTGCACAGTTTCTATACTGCGCTTGTGACTTCACCAGTTTTTTAAGATTTTCACAGCAGATTTTCAACATTGCCATTTTACACCTCCCCATGAACAGTACCGCTGTCATTTTTCACATCCTGTTTGGAATGTGTTTTTGCACCTGTGGTGCCAAATGCCATAATCGCTGTGCAAAAGCAGTTTTCGGCTAACAAACTGATATTGCCACTGTTCATGAGGTGGGGGTCACAAAAAAACCATGTTGAAAATTTGGAGTGAAAATACCAACGAATGCCTGAGGCATTAGGGTTTCCAACCATAACGCCCCACCCTGTAGAGAATGACAGGCATCAGGGGTTATGTCTTGGGATTCTTGCCTGTCATGCTCATACCATTCCACCTCCACCCACACCCTGCAGCCAGTGAGAGGCATCAAGGTGTGCCTTGGACTCTTTGGGCCCAAACTTCACCCCATTCTCATATACCGCACCCATCTCACCATATTTCCTGATAGAATGGGGTGCGCATAAGGGCCAAAGACCCCAAGGCACACCGTGACACTTGTCAGTGTCTGCAGGGTAGGGTGGTGGTGAAATGGCATGGTCGTTATGCCTGACAACCCAAAGGCACACCCCAATGCCTGTCACTCTCTGCAGGGTGGTGGTGGGTGGCTTCAGTTCAATATTGCTGCCATTCCTATTATGCAACTCTGTAACTTTTACACTACCAATGCCAATGCCAGCAAGCAAACATTCAGCATTGACAAATGCTTGTTTATATTATTGTCACCAAATTTTCAATATGGCCTTTTGGACCCCACCTCATGAACAAGGTTGGAGAAATTTTTCAAATCTGCCCCAAAGAGGATTTTGCAGTAACTCTATAAAATCTCTTTTTGAGGCAGAATGAAAATGTCACCTACCATGCTGATGAAGTGGAGTCACAAAAACTATGTTGAAAATGTGGGGTCAAAGTCTTAAAAACAACGTTATGAAGGTACACTGAAAAGTTTCACTGTTTACTCATAACTGATAATTTTCAATACTATATGGCCACAAATTTTCAGCATAGTCTTTTATGATCCCACATCACGAACACATGTTGAAAATGTTTAAATGTAGCCCAAAGGTGATTTCACAGTAAATCCATGAAATCATCCTTCAGGCTGGATTTAAAAAATTTCACTTACCATATTCATGAAGTGTGATCATGAAAAGACTATGTTGAAAATTTGGGTTCAAAATCTTCAAAAAACATCAATGTTATGAAGGTACATGGGGCAATATACAAGCATTTTTTGTGTGTCCCAAATGCAATCTCTTTAAGCAAACAAACAAACATTTGGCATTGACAAATGTTTATTTATTATTCTTTTCTTTTCTTTTCTCTCACTAGACCGCTGCTTAATGAACTAGGCCTTCTTCAAGATTTTATCTTGATCAGTGGGAGAATCGTGCAAGTTATGCTTAAGACTGCATTTTATACTGTATAGGGAGTAGTAAGTACTGATTTTGATGTAGATTAGGAATTGTGTTTGTATCATCTTTTAATTGATAGAGATAGTAAATCTGCTTTTTCTACAATTTTTTTCACGCAATTGATTTTAGACTTTATTTTAATAAGCAGTATAACTTAATAATGTTGTAAAAGCTAAAAAGATAATATATATTGTTTTGTAAGCAGATCAGTAATTTAACTTTCCCTCAATGAAGAGGAGCTTTTTTTTCTTTCTTTTCTTGCCCTTTACCTACAAGTTTGACATTGGTTGCTGAAAGAGACTATTGTTGCTATCTTTACCAAGTCATACCATCCTGAATCCCCTTATAATACAGTTAAGACGAATTTAGCACATCCCTAGAAAGCTAGAGAGAGGATTTGGAAGGCCAGCTGAAGACCTTAAAACATCTGCTGAAAAAAATCACTTGCTGGAATTTTGGGAGGGCATTTTGGAAGATCTCATTAAGATTCTGCTAATTCAGAAAGAACAGTGAATTAAAAAAAATCTATTTCAGCTATTTCTTCTGTTATACAGAATTATAGTCACATGTACCTTAATCCATAGGTTTTATGAAAAAAAAGAAAAGCTGCTATGTTGTCATAAACTTTATATGCTTAAAATATTAATTGGTATAAACTTTATATGCTTAAAAATATTAGCTATGATTTGCTAAAATTATTTAGGAATCTAAATTCTCTTGGTTTGTAAATTGTACTTTGCGCTAATGGCTGTAACAAGAGTCCTATGAAAAAAGGACTATAGATGTTGGGAACAAAATAAATGGATGTGAGAGTGGGAATATTTCAATTTTCAATTTCATTGCTATTGCTAGGGTAATACTTTTAGGCAACATGTGCTTTTTTTCCAAAGGTGAACCAGTCAAAAGGCTACAACACATCATGTACTAAAGCATACAATTTTTGGAATGTAGTGTAACAATACCACATCATTTGACTTTATAAAATTACTATGCAAAATGTAAAAATAGAATTTGTGCCTAAAATTAGTGTGCAGCAGATACATACAAAGAGATGCAGATACAAAGTCAATCAGTTTCATCATAACCACTCTCAATTTTTAGTTTACTGACAGGAGGGGTTATCACCAGCCTAGACAACATCCCCAGACATGACACAGTGGTGTGTGGTGACTTTAACCTTAACTGCCTTGGCTCACAAAACGTGCAGTACCACTCTTCTCTGGCAGACAATTTCGTGCAGATCATAGAACAACCCACTAGACTGAACATGAAGTCTGGGAGACACATGCTCCTCAACTGGATCATAACCAGCATGCCAGTTAACATCAAAGCTGTTGGTATCTTCTCAGACTCTCTGAGTGATCACTCACCCACCTATTGTGTCTGGAACAGCTCTGCACCCCATCGACCCCCCCAAAATAATCAAAGCCAGGGATCTGACCAAGTTCAATGAGGAAGAATTCAACAGCTGCCTAGCCTCCTTCAACTGGTCACCAATTACTCTCCATGATATGAATCAGGCCCTTGACTATCTTATCTCAATGTTCATAGCTGCCCTTGACTCACTTGCCCAATATAAAACCAGAAGATCCAAAGGCTTCCCTGCCCCTTGGTTAACGAATGACCTGAAGGGTCTCATGTGCACACGTGATAAAGCCTGGAAGACCTTTAAGAGATCTGGGGTACATACTGATTGGATTATTTATCATTGGCTCTGCAATTTATGCAAAAATAAAATAAAGGTGGCCAAAAGAGACTATCTTATATCTTTACAGGAAACAAACCTTACCACCCAATTAAAGCTTCTGTCGCCAGAGGAATACCCTACTAGAGGGTAGAGAACACATCGTTCCCTGAATCATGACTGCTAATGGAGCCACTCTCACAACACTTCTGGACATTGCCACTGGAATAAATAACTTCTTTACAGACCTTACTCACTACAAATATGATCTTCCCCACTCTTGCTCATACTACAATACCAATCAACATCAACACAAGACCAACTGTCCCTCCTTTCATATAAAAACTGCCACCAATTTCGAGGTCCTAAAGTTGCTCAAGAGTCTCAAATGTGATAACTCTCCAGGCTTTGACACCATACCCCCTAAATTCCTTCACACTGGGGCATCAGTGCTTGCCTGCCCATCTCGATGCTGATCAATTGATCTTTCATCACCCACTCTATCCCTGACAAATGGAAAACAGCGGTAGTGGTACCTGTCCACAAATCCTGCCCAGTTGATACAGCCCAAAACTACAGACCAATTTCTATCCTCTGTCCTATTGCAAAAATTCAAGAATGAATCCTCTACAACCAGTTGTACTCATTCCTTGAACAAACAAACATCTTCATAGACTTTCAGCATGGTTTCCACAAACACCATGGAACCAACTCTGCCGTCCTTCACATCACCTCTGACTTGTTCAATAACATGGATCTGGGCCAAGCCACCAGTGCAGTCTTTGTAGACCTAACTAAGGCCTTTGACCTTGTTAATCACCCCCTGCTCATAGCTAAACTTCACCACATCAGACTAGATAATAACTCCCTTGCATGGTTTTCAAATTACCTAGCAAATCATTCTCAATGTGTCAAATGGGCAAACACACTATCCTGTCTGGCACCAGTCACTGACAGGGTACCACAAGGGTCCATACTTGGTCCCCTACTATTTTCCATATTCATCAATGACCTGCCTCTTAACTGTGGTGGTGCATCAGTACAGCTCTATGCAGATGATGTAATTTGCCCCACCCTCTACTTTCCTGCAAAACCATTATCCAATTCAAAAAACTCTACAAGGATGAGTTCTTCAACCCCCCCCAAATACAGAGGTAACTGTTATTAACAAGTAAGGCCACATCTGACTAATGTTATATGTATCTCTCTCGATCTCTGCAATGGTCACAAACAGCCTCCCTTCTCTCCTATCTCAAAGACAATCTTTCTCTCCACTTCTCACTCCTCCTCTACCTAGAATTACATCTGACTGTAACCTGAACCCCATATCTCTAACCAAATGCAGTTGACTCTGGCTATTCTTAGTTATCTTACTGTTTAAATTGTTGACATCGGGTATGTGAATAGCATAAATGTCTCTGCACATGGTATAAAATGTTAATCTTCCTCCCCTGGCCACCTGCAACCTGCCTGTAATCCTGAATCCTTTGGTTAGTGCCTGCTCGGGTACTGTTGTTATTTACCCATGGCTTAACTCTATATTGTGACTCAATGTACTGTTCTATGTGTATTATTGTATTATGTTTTGTTCTTGGAATGCTTTATTCTTTGAGTCATCACTGAAAAAGGGACTCTGTCTCAGTTGACCTACCCGGTCATCAAAATTCAAATACATAAATAAATAAATTAAAACTTTGCAATTTACCAAATCATTCAAATAAAGTCTCATATCACTCTTAAATTGCACAATTTGATAGCTGGCAGCTACAGCTCATGGTAAATAGTTCCATGTTTTATTGCTCTATTCTTAAAGGACCTTTGTCCTAGGGCTGTTCTGAAGCTAGGTATTTCAAGATGATCATTCTTTGTGGAGCTAGCATTATAAACATTCTATCACTTAGACATTAACACATTCAAATTATTGGTGCTTTGTCCATTAATTATTTTCCAGCACCAAATCCATCAAAACACTAATTGTAGCATCAAAGAAAGCCAGCCTGAATGTTGACAGAGAATGCAATGATGATCATCTTGTTTTACACCTAATATGAATCTATACCTGTATGTGGGATTGTATGCTATTCCCAATCTGGACACACACTGTCCAAGGCCATAGCATATATAGGCAACCCATAGTCTATAATAGTCTATAATAGAGAGAATTAGAATGAACTTATTAAATTTTTTTATAGTTGTTAGATGATGAGCAATAATGTCTGTTATTACAAGCGGGAAGTTTCCGAGTCTCTTGGTAAAAATTATTTTTATTTTTATACAATAAACCTAATCTTGTATTTATTTTCTTTACTACCTTGTCTATGTGCATGGCAAAAGACAGTGTGCTGTGACATACATATATTTAAAAGACTGTACTTGTCCCAGAATTTCACATGTAACTGTTTTGACATCCAGCTGTTCACAATTTCCAATTCTTTTGGAACTGCAGAACACCGTGGAGTGGGTCTTTTTGACATTTATCACTAGTTTCCTCTTAGTGAACCAGTTCTGAACTCTTACAAAGCCCAGTTGAAGAGGTGCAGCAAGAGCTGTAGCATTCCTTCCACTGATTGCCTGGACTGCATCATCAGCAAAAAGTATGACTTTACAATCCTGCAAACAGAAGGCAACATATATATTCATAAAAGGCTGAAAGGCAGAGGTCCCAAAATTGACCCTGTGACACCAACATTAACAGTTTTCGATGTACGTGTAATACTGCCTAATTTTACTTTCTGTTTTCTGTTTGTCAGATATAACTGATGGGAAGGTGAAAAATAAAACTAAGAGGAAAAGCCCCAAAGTATACCCTAATTAAATAAAATTAGCAGAAGTGGTAAGAGGGAGAAACTTATCCTGATGTTTGCTAGAAGTAGTAAAGGATAATGAGCAACTATTAGTAATGGCCTCATCAACTTCAAGACAAGTTGAAAAGTCAGCAGAAAGAACAATGGAAAGATCTCTAAACTTGATTTTTTAATGAATCAGTGGTATATGAGGGGACGGATATGGGGAATAGTTTGTGGTGAGAAATATAGCACCAACACAGATATAACTGAAGTGACTTCCCAATTAGAATCTATTTGAGATGTGGAAAGATGTAATAGTTTGGGTCTAGGCTGTAACTAAAGAGGCAGTATAGCGCAGTGGTCTAAGGCTCTGAGCTGCAAATTTGGTGACATTCAGCAGACCAGACCTGGGTTTGAATCCCACAGCTTCCACTTGCATACTGTGTGACCCTGAGCAAGTCACTTAACCTCCTTGTGCTCCCAGGTCGCTCCTGTAAAAAAGCTTTCAGCTTAGTGTGCTATACCTGGTTAAACAACTAAATAAAATAAAAAAAAAAATGTACTACTGTAGAAGATACAAAGGGATGTCATATGTTATGCATGATGATGAATGCTGGGTACCTTAAATCATAACCCCATTGGTTATCAAAAAATTGCTTCCTGATTCTTTGATGGAAAATCTAAGAGTCACTGTAGGTGTCTTAAAATCTATAAATAAATCAATGGGGTAAGAAAGGGACTAGAAAAGGAAATAGATTTTCAGAAAGCTTCTCAGAGGAGAAAGGTTAAAAAATTAGAATCAAATAACTTGAGCAAAGATATTGACATAGCTGATTTTAAAGGAGAGTTAGAAGATCAAGAAAGACAGATAGAGGAGGTGTTTTCTGTGAACCAAACGAGGAGATGTGCATAGGAAATGTTTTCAAACAGCTGAAGAAAACATATTAGTTGGTAACAGATATGCCCCATTAATGGAAATAGAGGAGGATAAATGACTAGAAAAATAGTGCATTGATAGTGACATTAATCATAAATATAATACTCTAACAGTAGTATCATGGAATATTGCAGATATCACAATGAAGCTTGCTGATGATGAATTAAAGAAATGGATAGGAAGCATGACATCATTTATTATGGAGCCCGTCAGATGCAATGCAGTGTTCACAGATTTTCTGCATGACAAAGGGATTAACTCTATTGAATGTGCCTTGCTTCCTGCAGAAACTGCTGCCAAATTTTGTAATACTTTTTCATGCAGGCAAGCTCCACTGTCTCTACAACAGGTTTGGATATTGAAAAAAGGCGGGTCATTCTTTAATAGCTTTGTGGAATCACTTGTCTTAGTGAATCATTTAACTTGGTTTATAGGAAACTTACTGGAAGATGTACTGTACTAGTCATTCATGACTTAGTTAATAAAGTCATTCATCCAATAAGTCATAAATGACTAGAACAGTACACACTTCAAGCCCATTGGTTGTCAGTGTGGACCAATGAGCTTGCAGCATGTACTGTAAGCTGTCATTTAGTGGGCAGCCATGGAGGTGTGTAGGCAGGTCTTCTGCCTGCCAGTGATATGGGGAAGCGGGGTGGGATGGGGTCCTGTGTAGATAGGGGTTGGGGGACCACTAGACTACCAAGGATGTGGGGATGCGATTTTTGGGTGATCGGGGTTATGGGTGGGAGGAGGGTACCACTGGACTACCAGGGAATTAAATATATCTTCATTATGGGGATCGAGGTATGGGATGGGCAGGGGAGTACCACTGGACCTCCAGGGAATTAAATATACCTTCATTATGGGGATCGAGGAACAGGATGGGGAGGGGGTACCACTAGACTACTAGGGTATGGGGTATGTCTTTTATTCCTATGATCATGGTACCCGGCAGGGAGTGGGGGTCCACTAGACTGCCAGGGAGTAATGCTGGTGCTTGTGTACGGTGTTCTGGGGGGTTAGCCACCCACAGCTGGTGGCTGCTGTGTTGCGCCATGCAGTACAGCAAACCACCTCTGGGTGGCTACCAGTTGAGCCTGTTTTTGATAGGTTCAACTTTGTGCCCATGTATGCGGCACATCTTGGGGATGTGCCGGCTAATGCGCCTCACATCCCAGCTGAATATTGGGTTGTGCCACATATGCATGGGCATGCCCTCTGGGATGTGCTGCATTCATTATCATTTCGCTGTGGCACATTGGGAATTGCGAAGTGCATTTTCCCCTTTTGAATATAGCCCTGGGGCACATTTCTGGAGTTGCGTCCGTGCAACTCAGTTGCGCCAGGTGCAATTCCTTTGAATATCTAACTCTAGATATATAAAAATGAATGCTCAGTCAACAAATAATTAAGAGCATGTTTTATAACATAATCAGTCACATGATCTAAGAAAAAGTAATGTGGAAATACAAGAGTCAATGATAATTTATGATTATGTCTGTAAACTTTTGTAGTTTATAACTCCACTTTTTATAGATCTTCTTCCCATCAGGGTAGGCAAAAATAATGATTGGACAATCAGTGCAGAGCTAGAAAATCAGATTTAAATAAAATAGCAAAGCAACAAAACAGAGTCATCAACAGCAAATTGAAGAGAATTAAATGTTGGAAAGATTAGAAAATTAAGCGGATAGATAAGGATGCACTCCACTGCACAAGAAGTCTTTTATGGAAAAAGGCTACTTTATTGTAGTTTATATTCACACAGTTCCTTCTCTCTACAACATCTCTCAGTTCCCTGGAGACACCATGAACTGCTCAGACCATGAATTGACTAGGTCATATGCAATCTTTAAAGCATGTTGAAGCAGGCACTATCATGCAGCGGGACATCTAAAGAATATGGAATAAGAGCTGACAGCAGGGAGTCTTTTTGAGAGATTTTGTAAGAGAGAAGGGCATTAAATGTTCTGGATTAAGGAATATGAAAGAACATTTAAAGGCCAGAACATAAGTACTACCATATAAAAAGATATTCAGCACTGTATTGGGGCTGAGAAAGTGGTGACAGCCACAAAACTGTTGCCTTGGTGACCCAGTGTGAATATAAACGACAATAAAGCAGCCTTTTTGCATAAAAGATTTCTTGTGCTGTGGAGTTCACACTTATCTACCTGTTTAGTTTCATGGACTGCCTACTTTTTAGGATGACCCAACTATTATGAACAATGGAGTGTTATATTGGGGAAACCTGAGCCACCATTTTTCGGTTAAAGATTAGAAAATGTTTTTGTAGGAGCAGAAATGCAAATTTCTATACAGTAGCTGTTATGGAATGAGTTATATGAAGTAAGCAAAGAGAACGATCAGCATCCATTTTGGGTAATGGTTCTAAATGGAATAAATAATTTCCTAGGACACACTCTGCCCATATTGGCAAAGAAGAATGGGAGGCATATTAATCTGTATTATTGCATGATGCCAACCAGGAGGGGGAAGTAGAATGTAATTTAATGTGGCTGTAAACACACAAAAATTTCTGAAAGATACAGTACAGTGGATGTGATCTTGTCATTTAAAACAGGTACAGCTCTGGGAACATATAGAGTTGCTGATGACATACTGTATATAAGATAAATCCAAATGTTGAGCTGTTTTTCTTACCAATTTCTTCAATCTGTGGAAATAAAACATATATTCATGACAACTGAAACAAAGTATCATAGTACCACTCTTCAAAATGGGTTCTTGCATAGACTCAGCAAATTATAAGCCAATAAGTTTTCTTGATAATATCTCAAAATCTTCATGAGAGTTATAGTAATAAGACTGATAAATAAGTAGAGACAGAAATGTTACTCTATTTATTTTAAGTGAGTTTCAGGAAGCTTTGTGACTGTTGATCACTGTTATGTGTTAGAACATCTTATTTGTGGATGGAACCAATATGGCTGATGCCATGCTGTAGCAGAGGCTGAGCTGCTGGGTGCTTCAACTTAAAACATGATTGAAGCTATTTAGGTGTGTGAGAAAGGAAACAGAGTGGACTAACATATGAAAATGACTGTGACAGAACAAGACAAAGGCAGGATGTCCAAAAATTCAGAAAAGCTAAAGATATCACTGAATTTCATCATCAGAAAACAAAACAGCATACTTGAGGAAGGCAACCTAAAAAAACATTGATCCAGCGGTTTCAGCTGTTAACACGGGTTCAGGTCAAACAACTGAGCGAAACAACCAGCTGTGCTTATTTGGCTAACAAACATGGAAGAAAAACAATAAAGAAAAATGTTTATCTGAGGGTCCACCTCTACAACATCAGACTTTTAGTAGGGGCTGAAGCCTTGAATTCAACAAAACAGGACATGGTATATATCCAAACAAAGGGAAAGTCCAGAAAAACATAGAAAGAAGAAGACAGATGAGTCAGAGCTGGGGGCTCCAAGGGTGAGCTGTCCGATGACCAAAGAAAACAACAGAAAGAACAGGTGGCAGCAAATACAGCATCTGAAAATAACTCTAAGTAACCCTATGATAGAGATGGAAGGATTAGAAACCCAATCTATGGTGGATAAGCAGGCGAGGAAACAGGTAAAAACACAGGTAATAGTGTTTCTATTACTAATGATACAATGAGACAGAAAGGAATTCCTGTGTTAGTTTGTACTCAGACAGATGGGGGGACATGGTAATAGATGTAGTATAGGAGCTCATATTGGGGCAAAACAGCCAGCAGCAAAATGAAAACCAGGATGATTTATTATTCCTAAATGATATCCAAGAGGAAGAAAATGGAATGGGCTCTATGGGGTTGCAGGATATAAGACAGAAAACACATTTAATGGAGCAAGTGCTGCGAAGCATTACAACATTACCAGACATGATTTCCCCCCTCCCAGAGATGGAAAATCACAATATAACTAAATAGAATATGCAGGCAAGACAGGATAAGTAGGAAAATGCATTTGAAGTAATAAGAATGCTTAAAGATCGATGATAGAGAATATGGAACAAATGATAAGCGCTCCTGGATGGGCACAACATTTAAAGAAAGACATCTGCACTTTTAGAACAAATATGCAATCAGTGCTCACCAGTATTAACCAGTCTTTAAATTCTCTCACACAAGATTTTGCACTATTAAATTCAAAATTAGAGGTCCTCACAGGGAGAATGATGTATTTAGAGAATATAATGGAGACCATAGAAGAGAGAGTAGCTCCTTTGGTGGATACAGTAGCCACACACACAGACCAGCTGAAATTACTCATGAACAAAGTCCAGGACCAAGAAGATTGAGCATGGCAAGACAACTTGAAATTAATATGGATATCTAAAGGATTGGAGGGCTCAGGAGAGACTGTACTATTTTTTGGTGAAATGATTATCAAGGTGATGGGCTGAAATAATCCCCAAGAAGTTATATCATTAGACAGGGTCCACCGGGTGGCTCCCAGTATATGGATGGATGGATGCACAAAGCTCTAAATTTGACTTTCCAAGAGCGGTATTCATAAAACCACATTGATACCAAGACAGAGAAGCTATTCTATGCAAAGCAAGGATGGAAAAAGGACTTTCATTATGAAGGAAATAAATTTTCTGTATACCCAGATTTTACTCAAGCAGCCATGACACAAAGAAGATCTTTTAACAAGTGATGGAAACTCTCAGGAATAAATACGATCTTTTACCTCCAGCTAAACTCAGATTCTATCAGAATGGAAGAATTGATATTTCACATCTCCACAAGATGCAATGAAAGCTATAGAACAGGCTAACATACATCTGTCAGACATTAGAGAACAAGTATTTCAGAAAGGACTATATCAGGCACAGCAACAAAATCAAATATCACTAACTAACAGATATGCTATTTTGAGCCCTAAATGGCAGCTTCTGCATTCAGAAACTGAGGACACCATGATGAATGAGGCTAACAACAAAAGATATTGCTTTATTTTCAGACAAATCTGAAATGTCCACTAGTCAAGAAAATTCTTCAGATAGAAGTTTGGAGCTAATTAAGGAAGGAACATGAAATTGTGAAGCAATAAAATAATATGAAAATAGAAAGGAGAGGGGGAAAGTATAACTATTGAAAAGAGGAGAGTGAAGATGAGTGAAGGAAATACAGAGTACTAGGGGAGGGAAGAACTTAAATATATAGATGGAAAGAGAAGAGGAAGGGGGAATGTATATGTGGTTAAAGGGGAAAAAGAAGAGTTGGAAGGGGATGGAATAACCCCTTTCCGGGTGTTTTCTTTTTTGTTTTGTTTTCTCCTCTTTTTTAGTTTTATATTACAAAAGGAAAGGATAAATTCTCTTTATCCTCTACATCATTGATTATCATGCTTAAAGGTTGCTCAGTTATAAATCTTCTAGACCTCCACCCCACACACAGATTTTGCGTTAGATATCTTCTTTTCTAGCATGTTTAAGGAATACTTTTGGAGTGTTATGTGATCTTTATGTTTTCCTGTTTTAGGTGATTGAGATAAATATAATGGCACCCGACCACATAGTCTAATTGTAATTTATTAGATTGCACTTGGGCAGCACTGGTACACTCCACACTGGTGAGTAAATGAGAATTTCCTATTTCTCAGGGCTATGTTTGTTAATTGAGGGTAAGCTTTCTAGGTTAGGATAGTGGGAGGGAACAGATGTTCTGAACACCTAATATTATATGTAATAAATGGTTATAGTAATAGGAATAGTGGAATGGAGTGAGGTTAAGGGGTATAGGGTGAAAATAGAAACATATGTGGTGCACATTATATAAAGAGTTAAAGATAGAGAAAAAGGGTACTTATTTGCTCAACATATGAAATGTGTTATAATTAAGGAGTACAGTAAAATAATGATAACAAATAAAAATCATGAGGGAGGTTAAGCTATTAAGCTGGAATATTAAAGGATTTGGAGACTGGATTAAATTAGGAAAAGTCTTAGGCTTTGTAGATAAAAAACAAGCACAAATTCTATTATTACAAGAAATGCATTTTGAATTAAAAGACTTGACATTGTGAGTAAAAGATTGGGAGAGTGACTTGGCTCTTATTTTAAGAAAAAAACACTGGGGTGTTGCGATATTTATTAAGAAAAACTAATTTATTAAATTTGGTAACACCTACTCTGAACAAACAGGGCATTTTGTGATGGCAGAAATATTGCTATCTGGGTTTAAGTTTATGTTAATAAATGTATATGCACCAAATGAGGTTGATCCTCAATTTCTCGTCAATTTATTTCTAGAAATATCTACCTTTACCCCACCTAATATTTTGGTAGGGGATTTCAATACCACTTTAAATAATATATTGGATAGAAATCCACCTAATACTAAAATAGAAAGAAAAGCTGCAAACACCTTAAAAAATGTTATGCAAGATATGGGAATAATTGATATCTGGAGATACTTAAACCCAGTGGCAATACAATACTCATACTATTCTCAGATCCATAACAGTCATTCAAGAATGGATTTTTTTTAATATCACAAATAATAAGCTATGCTATAACAAAGATAGAATACAATAGTATCTTGATATCTGATCATGCTGCTGTACAAATGAATATAAAGTAAACCAGTAAGAGGACTATAAGACCCTGGCGTTTACAACCAGCATTAATAAATGATTATAAATTTGGGAAAAAATTAGAGGTAATACATTTCTCCAAAATTACTCAGATCTTTATACTTCAGAAATAAATTTATACCCTACAGCAGTGGAGAAATTCCTTGGTGCAATCAAGATCATGCAACCATCCCCTCTATCTATTCAAAAATTAGAAGAGGATATCACCTTGGAGGAAATCCAGTCAGCAATTAAAAGTTTAGTCATAGCAAAGCTCCAGGGCCAGATGGAATACCAATAGATGTTTATAAAAAAATGAAATATAATATCCCATCATTTGCTAAATACATACCTAGAAGAATTTAAGGTAATGGAAATTACCACAAACATTTTATGAGGCTAATATTCAAGTGTTTATTAAAAAGATAACAATCCTCAATTGTGCATATTGCCAATAGTTCTCAGACTTTGTCACAGTGAGCCTCCCCAAATACAAGGAAAAGAGTTCGAGCCTCCCCCAAAAACTGAAATAATCTTGGGCCTCCACAAAGAAAAGTAACATACTGTACTTTGTGCAATACACCATGAATAACTGAAACCCCTTTGAGTACATGACTCACATTCAGTTCTTTGTCTTATACTGACATGGAACCTTTGAAAAAGAGCTCATGTGCTCAAAGGTGTTATCTGAATAACAAATAAATCAAATAAACAAATATTATTATTGAGCTTATTGTAACCACACCCCAAACAGGCCAACTTACTTTGCTATTTTCATTCTTGAACCATTATTACCCCTTGTTGCAGTGCCTTCATGAGTCACACTACTTTCTCTGTTTCCTCCTGAAATGTGCCTTGGCTCATTCACCTTCCCTTGTCATGTATTAGTAAATAAATATATAAAATCCACCTACTATTTTTCTTTTTCAGTTTGCTTCATCTCTTCACACAAAATATATAAAACTCAAAATTTAAATACAGTACTTTTTAGACTTGCTTGAGCCTCCCCTGGAACAGGTTGGGGCCTCCCCAAGGAGGCTGGCCTCACCATTTGAGAACCCCTGGTATAGACCAATATCTCTCCTCATTAGTGATTATAAAATAATAGCAACAATTTTAGTAATTAGGCTGGAGAATATATTACCATTAATTATACACCAGGACCAGGACCAGACAGGTTTCATTAAGGGTAGACTCATGACTAACAACATCAGATGGACAATTAATTACACAGACTATATGCAAAACACCAATTCCATAATACTAACATGAAATGCTGATAAAGCATTCAATAGGGTTGAATGGGACTAGATACATGCTTTACTTACAAAACTACAATTTGGTAAAACATTTAGAAAATGGATGCAATTATTGTATAACTCCCCTAACACATATATTACAACCAATATGGATATTTCCCTCAAAGCTTGAATTTGAATAGGGGTACAAGACAAGTATGTTCATTATCCCCCCTTATCTTTGCATTAGTAATTGAACCCCTAGCTCAGGCACTCAGAGACATACCGAATGTTCAAATTAGTTTATATACAGATGACATACTATTCATGATTACAGATCCAGAGAAATCAATGCAACAGGTACAAGAAATATTTTTTTAAATTTGGAGTAGCATCAGGATATAAAATAAATTGGCAAAAAACTGAATTCATTTCTTTAGGTGCCATTCCAAATACAGTATTATGATCAAATAATACTATATTACCTGCAAATGAAATAAAATATTTAGGGGTTAATATATCTAAAGGTACAAAAAAAGTATAATTTAAATGTCATCCCATTATTAAATAAAATTGAACAAAATTTAATAAAATGGACCCCACTTGCATTGACACTAATAGGAAGAATTAATGTGATTAAAATGTCTGAGCTTCTCAAACTGTTATTTTTATTTCAGATGATACCAATCGAAATAACAGATTCATTCTTTAGCTCATTAAATAAAGCAATAAGCAAGTTCATTTGGAAAGAAAAGAAACCCAGAATTCTGGTATATAAACTGAAATTAACTAAATTTAAAGGAGGTCTGGGATTACTGGATTTCAAGCTATATTATTATGTGGGGCAACTGAGTCAACTACAAAGTTGGTTAAGAAATACAGCAACAGCATGTTGCCAAATGGATCTAGATAAAGCTAAATATGAAGAACTGCCACATATCTTATATATGGCAATTTCAATACAGAATTATCAACTGTATTACATTCTACTATAACTTCTATTCAATGGAATAAAACACATAGATTAATAAATGGTAAAAAAAAATCTCGATATACTCACCCTTAGTTGGTAATTATAATGTGTCTTCAGTTATAAATTGTAGGAATTTGCTAGCTAGCAAAGTCTGGGACTGATCCATTTAGAATAATGCTTTAGCCAAGGAAATCCTATGTCCTTTACATCCATTCAAGAAAAATGGAAATTTTGAGACCTTTTTTAGATACTTAAAATTAAGAAATATGATAATTAAAATGAATCAAAACTCCAAAAATCCCAGAAAACTCACCAATATTAAATTTGATGATCCTGGCACACCAACTAAGAAATTAATATCCAGAATGTATTCAATATTTCTTTCTTCAATAGAAAAATATTTGATACCTTTAAAATTAAATGGGAACAATATCTAAATAAATCAATTACAGAAGTTAGGTGGCATGAAATGCTAGCTGCTCCTTTTAAAGCGTATATCAAGTAAGCGTCAACAAATACAATACAATATTTTACACCGTACATACTATGCACTGGCTAAATTAAATAAAATGAACATAGATATATCAGATGAATGTCCCAGGTGTAAACTATCCCCAACTATACTTCAACATATATTTACAAATTGCCATGAGCTTACAAAACATTGGCAAGATATTTTGGCACTTTTATCTTAAATTACTGGTATAAGACCACAAACAGATGCAGCATTTATACTGTTCGGTAGGTATCTGAATAGCTTCTTACCTCCATATCAACAAAAATTTGTTCATCTTGCACTAATTACAGTTAATAAAGTCATATTACTAAACTGGAAAAATAATAAACCCCCAAATAGCCAATGATGGATAAATACTATGATTGACCTTATCAAAATAGAGAAAGTTCACTAATGTGGTAGGAATAAAAGACAACTTTGGGAAAAAATCTGGACTCCCTTTGTAAAAGTATATATAAAACAGAAATAAGAATGTATTATAGTTGCATCTTTATATCCCCAATGTTATTATTCATGAAGTAAAAGGACTAACTGCATAGTCATTAATACATTTTTGTTTTCAGAATATTACTGATGTCTTAGATGCACATGTACTCTATCTCTTAACAAATAATTGTTTACAAAATAAAACACCATCTTATTTGTAAATGCAAGAAATTCAGAAAGCAATAACTCTTTATGCCTTTTGTAGATTTTTCTACAGACTTTGATTAAATGTATAGAAAATTTTTATGGGCAATGTTTAAAAAGCTTTAAGAGGAACAGTCAGCATTAATATCCTCACAGTGTAAGTCTGGTCCCAATTTACACTTTGTGTGCAAAAACATTTTGGGGTTGATTATTAAAAGTCAGGTGCAAGCCATGCCAAATGCAGCTTGTGCCAATTGCCAATGTGTCAGGGACCCTGTGCCCAATTCCCTATTGGGTAGGGTCCCAGCGGCTAAGTCCCAAGGCTTGGGGCAACCATGGCCATGTGCCAAACAAACTGTGCCTAGTGAAGGTGTGCCACAAGTCCTGGGACAGCCGAGCAGTCCATGGAGGCTATTGCCCCCCCAGCCCCGGTCACATGTTACAATAAATGAAAAATCTTTGGTAGTCTAGTGGCCCCCCCAGCCCTGATTACCCCTCACAGTCATGTAAATATCCCTGGTGGTCTAGTGGCATCTCCCCAAGCCCCAGTCTTCTCATAATGTTTATTGTAAGTGCCTGGGGGGCTAGTGGACCTGCCCAAGCCCCGACATCCCTGTAATGTTTAATTTTCTGCCCTGGTGGGCTAGCAGACCCCCCCAGCCACAATCTCCCATAATAGTACTGTAAGTATCCCTGGTGTTCTAGTGGCATCCCCCCAGCCCTGATCACCCATCATATTTCATTAAATTTCACTGGTGGTCTAGTGTTATTCCCCAACCAAGCCCCCATTGCCTTTTATGAATAATACACTATCCCTGGTGGTCTGGTGGAGCTTTCCAGCCCCAGTCCCCCTGTTAATAGCCATTTACAAATACCTGGTGGTCTAGTGGGCCCCTACCCATCAGTGTCCCAACACCCCTCCCCCATCCTATAGACAAGAGGCGACTGGCACAGCCACCACTCACCAATGCGGTCAGCCGCTGACTGAGTTCTGTATGAGCATGTACTGTATATAGTATGCACTCAGTGATGGACAGCAGATATCATTCACTGAGTGCATGCTATACTAAAAAATATCTCGGCTCATACAGAGCTCAATCAGTGGCTAGATTTACGATGTTGACAGTAAACTCTGTCGATAGCTCATCTATGGGATGGGGTGAGGTAGGAGCACTATGGAGGTGGGGGGTCCACTAGACCACCATATATTTGGAAATGGCTATTAATGGGGGATCATGGCTGGAGCGCTCCACTAGACCTCCAGGGATAATGTATTATTTATAGCAGGTGATCAGGGCTTGGGGGATACCACTAGGCCACCAGCAAAATTTAATAAAATATGACAGGTGATTGGGGCAGAGGATGTCACTAGACCACCAGTGATATTTACAGTACTATTATGGGAGCTTGGGGCTTCATGGGGTGTGCTAGACCACCAGGGCACTTTACATTAAACATTATGGGAGATCGGGCTTGGGGGCACTATAGCACACCAACAACTCTGTATACATATTATGGGCTATCGGGGCTGTTGAGGGGGCTGCATATACTACAGGGATCAGCTGGTGGCACACTGGTGCAACCCCAGGAGATACCTAAGTACACTTAGACCAGCCCCTGGCTTTTGTAAATGTAATTAGACAGGTGTCCTCTGTGGGTGGTTGTAGAATACCAATTTAGGGGATATGGCAGCTTGCATCTGCTGCAAACCCCCTAGTGCCATGCTGCAGCCCATTTTATTGGGCAAGGCTGATGCAAGCCTCCCTTTTCCACAAGCAGCCTGCGTTTGCTGCAGGCTACTTTTGAGAATGGCTTGTGGTGCATTATTTTGTGCAATGTGCCACTTGCATCATTAATGTTTGATGCAGGCACAGTGCATCATTCTGAGGCTTTAGAATTGGCCTTTGTTTTAACTTACTATTTACTATAGTATAGTAGATTGTATCAGACTAATTCTGCTGACTTCAAGCTGACACCTGCTGTAACTGGAACTACAAGAATATCCTGCAGCTGACATCAGAGCAGGGCTACAAGAATGGGACATTCAATAGCCTACTGCATTTTCAGTTTTATAAGCTCTGATCTTTTTTTAAACTTTAGTTTTTATTAGGATTCTTTGTTTAAAAATGGTGCATGTTATAATTAGAGTATATATAGCAATCTTATGAAGTGACAGACTTATAATATCCCAGTAAGTTAAAATACATAACATGGGTGGGAAAATCAATACTACAGCATAGTTAACTGCAACACAGTTATATTCTGAGCATTCAAAAGCAATGACACACATTCAATTCAAAGAGAGGAGGTGGGGAAAGGGAGTTACCATAGAAATACCCTAAGGCCCACTTCAGGCCTGGTTTATCATTAAGGAGCTGACCAGTCCCACACAGAATGAGAAGGAGTCCCATCCCGAGTATTCATCCCTCAAGGCACAAAGTCTGGGCATCTAGAAGAAATATATTGAAACCACATGGACCACCTGTTCATTAGCAATGGTGTTTTATCTTGTAACGTAGCTGTCATACCTTCCATTTTATAGATATCGTACATAATGTCCTCCCATTCTCTAACCCCAGGTGGGTCGGGCTGTAGCCATCTTCTAGTTATAGTCTTCTTTCTTGCAACAAGAGACAGGCTAACTAAATAAATTTTTTGTTTTTGTTTAAAATGCTTTGGAAAATGAAGTAAGATGGCCAATTTGGGTGTTAAGTGGCCTAATGTTGGGAAAAGATCAAGTGACACAATCTCCACCTCCCTCCAAAAGCCTGTCAGAGTAGGGCAGAACCAAAATGGGTGGAGACCTCACAACCACACCCCTCCAGCATAATGAATCCCCAAAGAAGAGTATTTGGCCATAATTTGTGGGGTGCGGAAAAAATGTAATTACTGTTTTCCAACCAAACTCCCTCCAGCTATATGAACCTGTGGCCCTGTGTTGCCTATGCCATATCCATGTCCAGTCCCCTGGAGAGAAGTCATGTAATAACTCTGCTTCCCAGGCATGGTGGACCCCATCCATCATCATTGTAGGTGTGTTTATCAGAGCTTTACAGAGACATGAAATCATGTGAGTAGGGGAGAGTTCTCACTGAATTTGTAGCAGTAAAGGAAATATGGGTGTGATAACCAATGTAGTAATACTGAGACCCAGAGTAGGGTTGAGAAAATGTAGCATTTGAAGATAGCAATAAAAATCTCTCCGTGGGAGTGAGAATTCTGACTTTAGACACTGAAATGTCTTAAAGAGGCCATTATCATTAAATGAAAGGCATGGGTGAGCCCTTTAGTAATCCAGCCTCTGAACCCATGATCCAGGTGAACCAGGATAAATGTTTGGTCTAGGGCTGGAAGGCCCACCCAGTTCACCCCCTTATTATTATCTGGTTGTGTCAGGAAGGTGATTCAGTGGGTCATTAATGCTATCGTGTAGGGAGATCTACCCTGGAATTGTTCGCCTAGCCTGGGTTGAAAAATCAAAGTGTAATCTAGTGGTAGGAAGAAGAGTGACCTTTCTATCTGCACCCACAGCACATTCCGAGAAGGGGAACTGAACCAGTTTGTCATGTGGTTTAAGAGGGCTGCCATTTATTTTTTTTATTTATTCATTACTAGGATTACAAGTACCTTTGAACCAGGGGTTCTTTTACAAAGGTTCCACATCGAGTGAGTAACAATACAAAACATAAAAGTAGTACAAAGTGTAAACAACTAGAATAAATAATATTGTGAGAAACTCAGTGAGACAGCACATTACAGCCATGTTACAATTTGATAACATGGGGAAAACAATGTACAGAATGAGCAACAGTCACACAAAATGAAGTCTAATAAATGGCAGACTTTGTCAAATTCTCTGAGTGAGGAACAATACAAAACATAAAGGTAGTACAAAGTGTAAACAACTAGAATAAATAATTTTGTGAGGAACTCAGTGGGACAATTAGTAACAGCATTGTTACAATTTGATAACATGGAGGAATACAGTAATGTACAGAATGAGCAACAGTCACACAAAATATAGATATACAGTCTAATAAATGGCAGACTTTGTTAAACTCGAAGCTACAAAGAGGAGGCCAGGAAGTCCTCAAGTGAAATTGGAACAGGAGGTAGATTGGGGTGGTGGTGAGGGGAAGGATAGTAGGGTGGGGCAGCGAAGACGGTAGACAATAGGGGACGTAGAGCTACTGGGGGGGGGGGCATGGCATAATACTGAAGATTAGACAAGGCCAGGACTCCTTTTTCTTTAGGCAGTTGTAGTTTTCATAATGCAATCCGGGGTCTCCTTCCCTGCCACAGATAGCTAGAAAACAATCTATTCCACTTCGAGAATTCATGCCAGAAAGGAGGGAGTGGGATGTTCTACATTAAATATAGAAGTTTTGGTAAGGTATTCATCTGGAGGGACTGAATTCTATTCAAAAGGGACATCAGGAGATGCATCCAAGCCTGTATGTCCAACTTGACCTGAGCATGCACTTTGTTATAATTGTGATCAAATATCTACCATGGTTCTGGAGCAATATAGATGTCCAATTATTTAATAGAGGTTTGGTGCCCCTTGTAAGGATATTTCTGCAGTATAGTTGTCGAAAGGGTCCTCTGCGCCAAAAGCACCTTGGTCTTTCCTGAATTTATTTTATAGCCAGAAACCTGTTCAATTAGGGTGAGGCTATTCTCTAAAGCTTCAAGGGATAAGGCTGGGTTAGTGATGTATAACTGCAGGTCATCTGCATAGTATACTAATTTGTGTTCATGTCTGTCTACACTGTAACCATGGATCTGTTGTGTTTGCCTAAGGTATTGTGCCAAGGGTTCAACATAAAGGATGAACATATATGGTGATAGGGGACATCCTTGTTGCCTACCCTGGGATAAAGGAAATCTAGTAGAGAGGCCATTTACCTTAACTGCAGCCTCAGGTGAAGTATAGATGTCCTGTATATTTTGCAAGAATTTCCTAGTAAACCCAAACTTTAACATGGTACTCTGTAGGAAGGACCAAGAGACCAGATTGAAAGCTTTCTGAGTGTCAAGGCTCAGTATTAATAAGGGAGATCGAGAAGAATGGGCATGATTAATCAGATAAAGGGTTTTCTTGATATTATCTGTTGTTTGTCTGGTTTTAATAAATCCTGACTGATCTAGTTGCACAAAAATGGGGAGGATGTCATCCAGATAATGGGACAAAATATTATACAATTGTGTGTGAAAATCCTGTAACCTCATTGGTCAAAACATGTCACATGACCATGGGTAAATCCTGCATAACCCACGGCTGAGGAATGGCATTTATAAAAAACATAATTAAACCCATTAAGTTTATTTTACACATGGGTCAATTGTATAATAGCAATAAGGCACTCCAGGGTGTGAGTTATTGGGTGATTTACCCACTTCTTGTGTGGTTAAGTTACTCAGCTAGCCTCATGACACACCACACAAGTGGTAAATCCCCAATAATCCACACCTGTTGTGCCTTATTGCTTAAGTATACCTTTTATAATCCTGATTTGGCACTGAGATAGGATGATAGAATTGTAGAGATAAGAGGCCTTATTAGGCTTAAGGATTGCTGAAATTGTTGTCGAGGGAGATTGGGTAATCTACCTTATCATGACTCTCTCAGAGGGCTGCTAGCAGTGGTTCTGAAATTAGCTTTAGTGTCCCTTTATAGAACTCCCTGCTGAAACCGTCGGGAACTGGGCTCTTCCCATTTTTAAGTTTTAATAGTATTGTGTAATTCCTGGTGGAAATCAGATGCAATAATTGCTCTGATTGTTGGGTAGTCAAAGATGGTAGGTACAAGTTCATCAGAAACCTATGGACAGTATCAGGGTCAGGAGGTGCTGTCTCTGTATAAAGATTCTGATAGTATTGAAGAATACTATTAGTATTTGAGAAGTAGTATTTAACATTTTGCCTGTATGGGGGTCTTTATTTTAGTTATCGTTATGTTCTGGATTTGACTATGTAACCAAAACGCATAGGACCATGGCCTGCCACCTCCCTCAGGGCCTGTTCTGTCCTCTTTGTTAAAATCTGATGTCTCTTCTGCTGAGTGTAGGTTACCTGATCTAGCAGTGACTCATCTCCCTGCATATGGGCATCCTGAAGAAATTTTAATTTTTCCTGGAGGTCTCGCAGTTTAGCCTCAGTCTGGCCTCTTCTTGGAAGCATACTCTATAATGTAGCCATGAACGACTGTTTTTAGGGTGACCCAAAGTAACTGAGGGGATGTTTGTGGAGAAGAATTATCTTGCAAAATTTCTTGTACCTTTTCTTGTAACAACTCTTGAAAAGCAGGATCCTTCAATAAAGAATTATTAAAGCGCCAGGCAGTATTTTTATTTTCTTTAGCTATGGCTAAATCCAGTGTAATAGGGGCATTATCAGAAAGGTATATATTTTTAATGTCAGTATCCTGAACTATTCCCAAGTGTTCATTACTAATGCAAAAATAATAAAGCTTGAATAGTGTTTATATACATGTGAGTAAAAGGAAAACTTTCTCAGTGAGGGATGTAGGTGGCGACATACATCTGTTAATCTGACTTGTGCAATCAAGTGCCTAAGGTGTCTCTGGCCAAAGAAACATACATAGAAACATAGACTTTGATGACAGATAAGGACCGCTTGGCTCACCTAGTCTGCCCGTTTCTCTACTTACAGGATAAGCTGCAGATTCTAGTTAATCAACAGTCTATTTCTTCCTACCCCCCACAAGAATTGCCTTATATCTGTCCCATGTATTCTTGAATTCTCCCAGTTTTAGACCCCACAACCTCCTCAGGAAGGCTGTTCCATGTGTCCACCACCTTCTCTGTGAAAAAATACCTCCTCACATTGCCCCAGAGCCATCCCACCTCTATCTTTAAATTGTGTTCCCTTGTTCTTGCGCATCTCTTTTTTTGAAAGATGCTTCCCTCTTGGACTTTGTTGATTCCACTGAGGTACTTAAAGGTTTCTATTATTTCCCCCCCTCTCCCTCCTTTCCTCAAGGGTATACATATTAAGCTCCTTTAGTCTCTCTTCATATGATTTCTGATGCAGACCCTGCACCATTTTAGTTGCCCTTCTCTGGACTGCCTCCATCCTGTCTATGTCCTTGCTTGGAGATGGGGTCTCCAGAGGAAAGAGAAGGGAGCTTTAGGGCCAAGGTGTCTAGTGATGGATTAAGGAGGCAATTCAAATACCCCCAGTATTAGTTGTCCCTTTTTATGGGTAATAGTAAGGTCAATAAGTTGCTGAATGGAAGAGGCATCACTGCCTGGTGGGACATATAGACTACAGACTCTCAAATGTTGACTATGGACTGTGCCCACCACCTTGGCCAGATGTCCCACTTTATCTGCAAACTGTTATGTGATTCCAAAGGAGAGTTTTAGGTAACAAAACCACAGTTCCCCTATGTCTGAAATGCCGGTATGAGGACTCCACCACTTATGAAAAAACAAACTTCAACAATTTCTGATGTTCGGCTGAGGGCAGATGAATTTCCTGTAGCAGCAAAAAGTCAGGCTTAAGCCTCTTTAAACCCACAATAGTCCAATAACGTTTAATGGGACTGGTCAGCCCATTCACTTTGTGAGCAACTATTCTAAAAGGGATACTCATTAGTAAGATTCAAAATTATTAATATCTTCTTCACTCCCCAAAGCCTCCCATAAAGAATAACATACAAGCCATATCTGTTGCCTATGCTGTTAATGTATGCAGTTTGTCTTATTTTGAGACAAAATGATCCTTGATTAGTGAATACTATAACCTCAGAATAATAATAAAATCATATAAGCCAATAACATGTACCACTGGGGATGAAAGGAAATTATGTCTTAAGACCCAATTGGAGACTTTCAACATGGAACTGCCTATTGGCATATAAAATGAAAATAACCAACAGGGCCATGAACAAAATAGGGGCGTACTACGGACCCATCACTTTTAGAGCGTAAGGAAAAACATAAAGTGACTTTCATTTGAAGGTATGTTGGTCCAGACATCCCTTGCTGGAGAAGCCAATATTGCTGCTCTGGAGAAATGTAATTCCCAAGAATGGGAATAGGTCCCAAAGTACCACTGGCCCTGAACCAGGAAAGGGTAAAAAGAAAAAATAATTATGAGGTGTGAGGAATAAATTATAACAGTAGGAGAAATAAAAATAAAAAAAAGGTGAAAAAAGTATGTCATCCTTGACTGACCACCCAGAAACCAGTCTCTTCCCACCCACATGTGACTGGACCATAGTAAATTAGGTGCAGAATTTAATAGTTCCAAACTAAAACTAAACCGGTGTCAAAATGTCCCTAACTTATAAATAATGTCTAATTGAGCTTGTATCAGGCCCTATCAATGTTCAGAAAATTGTGAAATGAGATAGTCAAACCCTGAGAAGGGACCCCGGAGTGCTCATCAAAAACTATCCAGCTAATCCGTACTTCAGCCTAAGAATGTAAATGGCAGGTTAAAATCCAACTGCAGTCCCTCAGATTTATACGTATAGTTGAAACATCCTTAACAGTATTATGCTAAGTTTTATTCAGAAAGAGATAATGTTTTTCCAACTCCAACTGGCAAAATGGTCAAAAGAGTGGCAACTGGGAGAATCATTCTGATAAATCTACTATATTACAGTAAACAGTGAGCAAAAACACAAAAACAAAATGTTTTTGCACACGAAGTGCAACTTGGGACCAACCCCCACACTTGGGTGTGGGGCTCATAGTAATGAAATGATCTCTCTTTATTTTTTTTAAACTGTTTCTCTCCAATCACTGGCCTCATAGGACTCCTTCAGAGGTAACCTGGGCCTCTGGCTGTCTCCTGCCCTGCCTGAGATCCTCCCATGTCAGTTCTCTCCTCTGGGACCTCCTCCTATGCTCCTGCCCAACCGATCCCCTGGATTTATTACCTCCAAGGCGGGGCCACCATCTCCTTACCTGGAGTTCTTTCTCAAAATCCAGACAGTGGGTGGAATAAGGAAGAGGAACTGAGAGGCCAGCTGAGCAGGGTTGGGCAGTGGGTGTGGAGGCCAAAGACTGGGCCCATCATTGTATTCTTGGGTGCTGGGGCTTTTCCTTTGTTCTCCGCCAGAGATGCAGATGTGCAATGACATGCGGCACACAGTGAGAGCGCTCCCGCACCTGCCTGGAGGACATGCACTGACTCCTCCAATCCCGACCTGAGTGTCCCCATTGGCTGCAGTACACCTAGTCTCCACTGGGGGCCACTGGAGCCATGGAGTCCACAGCCCACCCTTGCCAGGAGAGGAGAGCAGTCCTGCGGATGCTCAATCCTCTCCTCCCTGTCAGATCCCTGGCAGCCCGAGTTCACTCCCGAACCCGGGTCATCAGCGTGGCATGAGGTAAGGGGATGCCTCAGCCCTCAGTGCCACTGGGATGACGATCTCTCTTTATTTATAAGTATCCATCTATGCACTTATTAGTGTAAAAACCCATGTTCGCATTTAATTTCTTGCTCTTGATCATTCAGGAAAAGTTCTGAAGTGACAATTCATGGATAAGCCAAGAGCATTTAGATATTAAACATAGTATATATACTGTAAATCACATAATATTAGAAATCTCAATATATGTTAAAAGTGTCTCTGGATCTAATGCTTGGCTGTTATAACCTGGTTTGGGGTGGGAGGGAGGTGCCTACATTGCATATCGTGTATACTGTAAATATAAAGAGGTTGAGATGTTCTCTTTTTATTAATAAGCAATATGAAAACAGATGGCTTTGCACAAATGTTGTTCTCCTGTCTTTTGAATGTAAGTTTAATAGGTTGTATATGAACTGCATGATTTTCTTTTATTATGCAATTATTGTAAAACCTTTGGCCAAACAATAAACTTAACTTCACTTGTGGTGTCGAAAGGAGGAGGAGGAGAAAAGTGGCTGGATTTTGCAGCTTCATTCAGCTATGCTTCTGTGGACCTGTGATGGCAACAGACAGCAGAAAAATGGGAAGAGGACTGACTTTTGTGATTTCATTTGGCTGTGCTTAAGGCCCGTTTTTGTTTTTTTGTATAATATTTTTTTTAATATTTTCAAAAGCAGTACATAATACAGGCTACTACAGTTGATAATTGTGAATACATTTCACATCCTAATCTTTTTTCCTGTGTTTGCTAGTTCATTCCATATTATACTACTACCACTATGCTTACATGTTTTTCCTACATTCGTTTCTTTTGACGTGTGTAATAGTTACTTCACACATTATCAACATCTACCAAGTTATATGGTCTAATACTTACATAAAACTAAACCGAACAAGAAAAAATTAAAAGATCAAATAAAATCAAAGTGACTGTATTCTGTGATGGTTTTACTTGCCACTTGCAGATTGATACACTCTCTCTTTAACTCCTGCTGAGTATTATTTATTGTTTCAGACCCCTTATTTTATTAGGAAATGTTCCCTTTCAACTTTACCGTATCATACTGTTAAAAGTGATCCTGTACTGAGAATCAGAGCTTCACAGGTGGCGAAGTCATAAACTATGCCCATTCCCTGCTGAAAAGTTCTTCCCTGCTCCTACGGCAAAGGTGAGCCTCTCCATAACCAATGTCATTAGTACTAAATTCCGCCACATCTGAGTGTGAGTTTTATGCATGACACCCATGTGTTCAGGAGTATTTGTCTGGCTAAGACCAACATTACCTGCACCCATCTTGGATACAGGACCCATCCCTCTGTTCCTCTCTTTCCATACACATCAACATGGAGGCGGGTCAGATCTAGCTCTCTTCTCCAGATATTCTTAATTTGAATACAGATCTGCACCCAGTATTGCTTAACCTTATCACATTCCCAGAAATAATCGAAATATGTACCCTTTTCTACCAAGCACCTCCCACACAAGGAGGAGGACTCAGGGTGGAATTTATGTATCACTTCAGGTGGGTAGAACAGGTGATGTAAAAATTTATATTGTGCCCCCTTGATCTTGTTACAGAGCAGGAGGCCCATGTGGGAAGTAATCAGCTACTTCCATCTATCATCCGTAATAGTTATTCCCAGTTCCATTTCCCATCTACTTCTTACTTTTTCTGTTTCCCCGCTAAAGTTATCCCTATCTAATTTAGCTGCTCTTCCTATTAGCCCTTTGTTACTCTGCTTTGCTCCTAGTATCTCTTTCTTGATCTTTAATATCATGCTACCCCTCAGTGGATCTCTGAGCATGTTTGTCCCAAAATGTATAATCTGCATATACCGATACAAATGGGAGTTCGGTATCCTAAGGCCTCTCTGAATAGTATCAAAGACATAGATACATAGATACATACATAGATACATAGACAGTGTCGGCAGATAAGGGCCTATGGCCCACCTAGTCTGCCCATTTGAGCTTGTAAGTTCAGTTTGTTTTCCTAGAAGTCTATTTCCCTTACCCTGACCTCTAGAATTCCTTTATGTCTATCCCATGCATTCTTAAACTCGCGATTGTTTTCAGACCCCACCACTTCCTCTGGCAGGGTGTTCCACTTGTCCACCACCCGTTCTGTGAAGAAATTCTTTCTCATGTTTCCTCTGAGTCGTCCTCCCTCCAACTTCATCCCATGCCCTCTAGTCCTGAAACATCTTTTCCTTAAAAATAGTGTTTTCCTGCACCCTGTTCCTCCCTGTAAGATACTTGTATGTCTCTATCATATCCCTCTCCTCCCTCTCCTCTAGGAGTACATGTTCAGTTCCTTCAGCCTGTCTTCATAGGACTTGTGATGCAACCCATGCACCACCTTTGTTGCCCTCCTCTGAACCTTCTCTACCCTGTCTATGTCCTTACGTAGGTATGGTCTCCAGAACTGTACACTGTACTCCAGGTGGGGCCTCACTAGTGTCTTGTATAGCGGAATTATGACCTCCCTTTTCCTGCTGGTGATGCCCTGCCTACCATCCCAGCATCCTATTTGCTTTACCTGATGCCTTGTCACACTGTTTCCCTTACCTTGAGGTCATCAGAGATGACAACCCCAAGATCCTTTCCTGCTTGGTGCATGCTATATCCTCACCCCCAACTGATATATTGTGCCAGGGTTTTGTGCCCCATATGCATTATCTTGCACTTCTTTGCATTGAATTTCAACTGCCAAACCCTTGACCATTCTTCAAGTTTCTGCAGGTCCCTTCTCATTCTGTCTACACCCTCTGGTGTGTCTACTCTGTTACAGAGCTTTGTGTCATCAGCGAACAGTGAAATTCTGCCTTCTATATCCTGTGCAATGTCACTGATGAAGATGTTGAATAGGACCGGTCCCAGCACTGATCCCTGTGGTACCCCACTGGTCACTCTTCCCTCTGTGGAGTGACGGCCATTTACCACCACCCTCTGTGTCCTGCCACCCAGCCAGTTACCTACCCACCACACTACTGTCCTGCCCACACCCATATTCCCCAGTTTGTGTAATAGTCTTCTATGTGGCACAGTATCAAAGGCCTTGCTGAAGTCCAGATAGGCCATGTCCACTGCCCTCCCCTGATCCACCTCCCTAGTCACCCAGTCAAAAAATTCAATGAGGTTGGTCTGACATGACCTCCCCCTGGTGAAACCATGCTGCCTTGGGTCCTGTAGTCCATTGACAACCAGATGTTCCACCAATCTCTCCTTCAGTAGTGCTTCCATGATCTTTCCCACTACCGAGGTGAGGCTGACTGGTCTGTAGTTCCCTGCTTCCTCTTTGTTCCCACTTTTGTATAAGGGGACTACATCTGCTGTCCTCCAGTCTTTGGGTACCTCCCCTGTTTCCAGTGATTGGCTGAACAGGATAGCCAGAGGTTCAGCCACCACCTCTCTAGTTCTTTAAGGGACCCTGGGGTGCACCCCATCTGGCCCCATTGCTTTATCAGCTCTTATTACTTCCAGTTCCTTCAGGACCCTTTCGTAAAGGGACTTGTGTCCATTTCTGCACCATTCTCACCCTTGTACTCCCTTCAGACCCATTACCCCCTCTTCCTTAGTAAAGACTGAGCAGAAATACCTGTTCAATATGTCAGCTTTACTGTTGTCATCTTCCACGGCTCCCATCCTCCCCCTTCAGTCTCACTATCCCTCCCTTTGTCCTTCTTTTTCACTTATGTACCTGTAAAGGTTTGTCCCTTTAACCACTGATTTTGCAATGTGTTCTTCTGTCTGAGCTTTGGCTCCCTTACTGACTCCCTGCCTCCTTTGTTTCTCCTGGTACTTCTCCCTATCCCTTCTGCCTGTGTCTTTTGTATTGCCTGAATGCAATCTTTTTGGCTTTCACTTTCTTTGCTACCTCTTTGGAAAACCATAATGGTCTCCTCTTTCTTTTCCTCTTGCTAACCTGCTTAATGCATAATTCTGTTGTTCTTATAATCCCCATTTTAAATACTGCCCACTGTTCCTCAATCCCTGATTCCTGTCCCATTCCCTTAATGCCTCTTTCAAGCATCTCCCATTTTCCCAAAGTCTGCCCCTAAAATCCAGGATACATGTTTTTGTGTGGTTTGGTTCTGCTCTTTCTGTGATTTCAAACCACAATGACTGGTGGTCACTGTTACCCAGGTGCTCCCCACTGTTACCCCATCACACTGTCCCTGTTTGTGAGCACAAGGTCCAGTATTGCCTTCTGCCGAGTTGGTTCCATGACCAGTTGTTGAGGAAGGCACCCTGAAGGAGTCCAGGATAAATCTGCTCTAGTTGATGCTGCTGCTGGGATGCTCAGTCCACGTCTGGTATATTGAAGTCTCAACCAGTACTACCTCACCTTGTCTGCCATCCTTTGGATGGCTAGCATCAACTCCCTATCTGTTTCTTCCTCCTGGGCTGGTGGTCTATAGACACACCACCTGTGCAGATAAGCTGGCCCCATTTTCCTTTCCAGCTTAACCCACAGTATCTCTCCCCATTTTGTTCCTCCTGGATCTGTGTGGCCCTTATGTCATTTTTCACATACAGTGCCACTCCTCCTCCCTTCCTGCCTGCTCTGTCTCTTCTGAATATGTTGTAGCCAGGTATGGCCATCTCCCAGTCATGGTTATCATTACACCAGGTTTCAGTGATGGCCTAATGTCCAAGTCTGACTGTACCATGACAGCCTCCAGATCTTCCATCTTGTTGCTAAGGCTCTGGCATTTGCACATGGCTTTCCATGATTTGACCTCCTAGACTGCTTCACTGTTCTCCAGCCCCTTCCTTGGTTGTCATTTATCCCTGGTTCTCCTTGCTGTCTGCCCTTCTGCTGAATTTGCTTGCCCTTTTCTGCTTATCCACCTTTTGGACACTAATCTCCATCTTTTGCACTGCTTTGCAGAGATAGCCACTCCTCTGGTGCACTGGTTCCATTACTAGCTGTGGGGGTGAGCAAGTAAGTATCATCCTTGCTGGCCTGCCACCCCCTTTGCTAGTTTAAATGCTTGTCAATGTAGCATTTAAACTTATCATTGAGTGCTTGGATTCCCTCAGGATGGATGCAGGCCGTCAGGCTTGAACAAACCTCCATCCCTCCAGATGGGTCCCCAGTCACCAATGAATCCAAACCCTTCCTCACAGCACCAGTTCTTCAACCATGAGTTAAAGTTCCTGGTGCATGCACTCCTATGCTCTCCTTGCCTCTCACAGGTAGTACTTCTAGAAAGTGACAGAAGTAGCTACTTGTGAGACCCCTCCCCAGTTTCCTAAACTCTTCCTGAACTTCCTTTGGCTCCCCATTTGCCAAGTCATTAGTACCTAGGTGGATAATGACATCCAGCTCACCCTCCTGTCTTGCCTTCCCAGTGATCCCCAGTATCTTCTTCCATCCCTCCATGCCGTGGCACCTGGTGGCACCTCACCTCCCTGTCCTCCCCTCCTGTGTTCCTAACTGGATCCCTCTTATGATGGAGCCCCCACCAGGATTCTTCCTCTTCCTCTGGGGTCCACTGCTTTCCCCACTGAGGTCACCTCCTTGCCTAACCTCCACATCCTTTCCTTCCACTTCCTGGGTACCTCTATTTGGTCGTCCTCATTTGCCAGTGTGGCATATGAGTTCTTGAGAGGAATAGGATCTGGGATGTGCCTCTGCCTGACTGCTCTAACCCTCCCTGAGCCCACTGTCATCCAAGTGCTCCTCGTTCTCGGCATCCTTTGAGGCAGCTGCATTGGACTGGGTGGTTCCTGGACGGGGTGATGGTACTCCTGACCCAGTTTACTTCGCTCTGAGTCTGGCTACCTCATCCCGCGGTCCGAGAGATGCATGCAGATGGGGCAGCACCTCAGTGTCCAGAAGGTCTGCCTGAATATGGCTGCCCACAGCCACCTGCATTGCACCACTCCCCACATTATACTGCAATTCCACTACTTATCTGCTACTGAAGCTCTCTTAGTTCTCTTTTTATTTATTTACAGTACTAAAATCCTGTAACTGATCCTCAGATATATATTTTTTAAGGAAAAAAAACCAATAAATAAATAAATGAGTCAAAAACTTGCGTGCTGAGGGTGGTCTTCTTCCCCTTATGCCCCTCCTACTTCACCTCTTACTATAACCTGTGTTTAGCTCCTGTCAATCAGATTTATCAGGTCATATAATTAAGAGTTGGGGAAGGGGTTGCAACAATTAAAGACAGCACAGAATTACACCACCACTATTTTTAAATTTTCAACAGCCCAAAAACAATTATAAGTAAAGACAACACAGAAAGAAAGTATAGTGTCACTACAAGCCTACAATCTAAGTTTAAAAGGAAAATACCAGTTACCAGTTACTCTGAAGCACTGAATTGAATATGTTTCCTTCCTTCACCTTCTGGCTTCTTCGTACATATTTGTGTCCTCGTAGAGGAACCCCAGGCATCTAACTCCACTGGCTTCCCATTCTGTGAATCAGAGTCTTCTAGCCCTGGTAAAAATTCTGAGTATTTTGTTACAGGTACTAGGAGAGTATTGCCCTTTAATGCTCCTCTTCTTTTCTTAATTCACTTCCAGGCCTCGAAAAGTGCCTGGACCATCGGGTTTGGGATTTTAGTGTTTCTGTAGGCCCTGTTTCCCTCTGATGACAGATACACTGTTAGTCTACCTGGACTGTCCCTTGTTCCGGTCCAACCATATGGCTGCTTCCCTCAATTGACCCAATTATGAATGTACCTGTACTGTACTGCTAGGTAGTACCCATTCACATCTGGGAATCCACACCCCTTTTCCTTTGGTGCTTTGAGTCTCTTTAAGGCTATTCTTGATTTCTTCTCCCTCCACAAAATCTACTATCATTAATAAGCTACTCACTCAAACACCAAAAACCTAGGCGTAGCTCCTTCTTGACCTAATCCTTGTAAGCAAGCCTCCCTCTTCTTCCACTCAGTGTATTCTTTAATGACATCAGCGACCACTGAGCCATTGCATCGTGAAGGTTGGCGCAACTCAAATCTCCTCTTCTTCTAAATACAGCCACAAGAGATGTAAACAGAACTTCTGCCCAGATGCTTTTCTGTATGACCTCCAGTATGATAACTGGCAGAAATTTTACCTCACATCTTCTGTGGAAGAGGCACATGAGGTACTTTATGAAATACTCACTGGAACCCTAGCGCTCCATGCCCCAGTTACCAAAAGCAGAACCAAAAGAAAAATCCTGTTCCTAGTTCATGGATAACCTAAAGACTGCCTTATTGCATAGGGATGCTCTTTGGAAAAGAGCCAGAAAGTTTAAATTGGCCACAGATTGGTCTGATTTCTGAACCGCAAAGAATTTCTGCATGAAAACTATCAGAGCTGCGAAGTCTAGTTATTTCTTCTCTCAGCTCAGCGCATCCACTATCTCTGCTACTATTTTGGAAAACTTGAAGGGAGGTAGAAGGCCATAACAGCACTGGCACACTTCTCCACAAAATTTTGACTGGTGGTACCCACACTACAGATAAAAATGAGATCCTTGACCTCCTTAACAATCACTTTTTACAAGCGGGATGACTTTTGATACCTCGCCAGCAAATTCCATCAGGGCACAGTTCCTTAGTCAGTCATCTGATTGCCATGATCCAGAATCTATTGACCCTTACCACTCTTTCTCGTTTTGTCCAGTCACCATCAAACAGGTTGAGGATCTCCTTCTTCAACTTGATATCAAGAAAATGCGGGCTGGATATGATTGAGCCTTTCTTCCTAAAGTTGGCCTACTATATTTTGCCTCCCCCAACCACCTTTTCAATTTGTCTCTCAATTAGAACTCCCTCCCCAAGGTCTGGAAGGCAGCCCATGTCATCCCTCTATTCAAATCAGGGAACCCCTGTGACCTAAATAATTACCGCCCAATCTCCTTGCTCCCGGCCTTGTCAAAACTATTGGAGAAGGTAGTAAATGAACAGCTCAGATCTCATCTGGAAAGTTTTAATCTACTAAACCCAATTCAATCCCATTTCCATCCAATGCATAGTATCTCCACTGCCCTTGCCAAGGTTATAAATGACTGGCAGTCTGCACTTGATAACAAGCAATACATATGCACCTTATTTCTGGACCTTAGCAAGGCTTTTGACACGGAGGACCACGATTTACTCCTGGTGATCCTGAAGAAAGTTGGGGTGGACAACCTGACCCTAAGTTGGTTTGAAAACTATCTTGTGGACAGAGAGCAGCAGGTCAAGGCTGAAGGAGACCTATTGCCAAAAAATACTCCTTAGAGGTTTCAAGGATCCATACTGATCCACTTCTTTTGCCTTTTATATTAATCAAATAAGACACTGGCCTAAAGTCATCTAGTATCCATCTCTTCACTGATGATACAGTACTATACATTGACAGATCAACTCCGGATCAAGCCATTTTGGACCTCCAGAATGATTTTGACATCCTCCAAAAAAATCTACTCAACTTGAAACTCCTGCTCAATGCCAAAAAACTAAGGCCATGGTTTTCTCTCCACTGGCCCCTCATCTAAAAAAAAAACAAAAAACAGATAAGGTTACTCACATAAGCATCCTTTTGGGAGAAGCCCTGGAGTTCATGGAACAATTCAGATACATTCGGGTCTGGACTGACTACAAATTGTCCTTCACTGATCACATTGAAGAACTCACTAGAAACTGCATTAAAGGCTAGGTATTTTCTTCAGGATCAAGCACTCACTTACCCAGGAGGCTAGAAAACTCCTAGTCCAAGCTACCTTCTTGCCTCTCCTAGACTATGCGGACTTCCTATATGGCCATAGTACTAGCGCAGCTCTCTCCAATCTTGTTACGCTATAATACAAAGCCCTTAGGTTAATTTTGGATGCCCGTTATGATATGCACCACCGCATCCTCTATTCTTCCATAGCCTGGAGCTCCCTTAGCTTCAGGAGGCAAAAGAATGCTATTCTATGGACATATAAGGCAATCCCTCATAAACTACATCAGTACCTCACTAGCTGCCTAACTCCCCACGTCCCTAGTGCCTGTTCTCTCAGAAGTCTTACCATCTTATCTTTGGCTATCCCTAAAGTTAAAACGCACTTTGGTAGAGCCTCTATAAGCTTCATTCTTCCTACGCTCTGGAATAAGATCCAGAAAACCTTAAGGCTCACTTCCCCATCACGTTCTTCCTCTTCAAATCCTTGTTCTTGAGGACCTTCTCTGAGGCCTGTCATTGCTTCAAGTCAAGGTCTTAACATCACAGTTTGTTACTGCTTTAAATTCTGGACTTAAACCTCAACCATTACCTGAGGCGTCATTTGAGTCCTCCCTTCTGTCATTGTCCAAATCAAGGTTCCAACATCAGAATCTGTCTTTGCTTCAAATATTGGTCTTAAGCCCCAACCATTGCCTGAGGCATCTGTCATATTCTCCATTCGAACAGTCCTTCCTCCATATGCCATCAAGTCCAACCCTCTCCTCTCCTATCTTATCTGACCTTCCCTCCCCTCCCTGTACCCCTCCCTTTCCAACCCACTTGCCAGGATATACCTACAGTACTTATCAAGGACTCTTACATCTCAGTCTTCTTTGCACTTTGATACTAGAGGAACTGCCACTCCTGCTCACTATGACTCCTCCAATGATGTTTGGTATATAAACTTAGTTCATTACCTACATCCATATATCTGTATCCATGCAATTGTATTTAAATGGCACTACCTCCTGTTGAACCAATTGCTATGTTCTGGTGCAAGTATCTTGTCAGATGTAATAGTTATATGTTATTATGTTGTTATTATTACTATGTAATTGTTATGTACGTTCACTCAACCCGTTATGTCTTAACCCTGTTGGAATAGTTTTGCTCCAGGTCCATCTTGTAAATGAGCTTGTCTCAATGATGTTCCACTTGGCAAAATAAAGATTTTGATTGATTGATTGACTAAACCCTTTGTCAAGCTGCTTGATATCCTGCTTAGTGGGACTAAATGGTAACATCTGCATGATGTATAAGATTCTAGGGAGGACATTCATCTTTAGCAGGTTAAATCTCCCAAGCCAAGAAACAAGTAGCCCCTTCCATCTGCTAAGGTCTGCCAATATAGTTTTGAATAGGGAAGTATGATTCAGCTTACCTAACTTTTTAAGGTCCCTTCCTATTTTAATTCCTAAATAAGTAAAGTAATGATCTATCCTGTGTCGACCCCAAGTATTTTTTTGTCCATCATCATTGTCTTCACCTAAAAACAAGATTTCTGACTTCTGTAAGTTCAGCTTGTACCCAGAGAAGCTTGCAAAGGTCTGTACTATGTCCAGTAATGCTGGTGCTGACTTTCCAGGATGTGTTCAATACAGAAGGAGGTCATCTACATATAATGTTGTCTTATGTTATCTCCTGAACCCACTATCCCTGTGACCCCCTGACTTTTTCTTATCTTAGCTGCAGGAGGCTCTATTGCCATAGCAAGTAGTAGGGGGGAGAGGGGACACCCCTGCCTTGTTCCCCTGTATAACCTAATATTCCTTGAAGGTACACCATTGACCAACACCCACACCCGCGGTTCCCAGTACAACATTTTGACCAGATTAATAACCCATCTCCCACACCAAACCAATTTAAGACTGCAAATAACTGCAGCCATTCAATTCTATCGAAGGCTTTTCTCGTCCATAGATATTACACTCTTTTCCTCTGATTTTTGTACTCCACCAGATTACATTTAAAAGTCTTCTCATATTATGATAGGACATTCTGCCCTGTACAAAGCTAGTCTGGTCTGGGTGGATAATCTGTAGCAATACACTTTCCACACGTGTAGCTAGGACCTTCGCTATAATTTTGCAGTCGTAATTAAGGAGGGAGATGGGTCTACATGACGAACATTCCATGCTGTCTTCCCTGGTTTAACAGGACACAGATGTTGGCCACAGCACATGATGCAGGCAGGCCCCTCTTCCCCCTAGCCTCCTCCATTAGGCTACTTAATGGCCCAGCCAGGTTATTCTTCAGGATTTTGTAATACTTAGCTCCATACACATCTGGTCCCCCTGCCTTCCCTGACTTCAAGACTTGATATTGCCTTTCTCACTTCACCCTCCATGATAGCTGCCTCTAAGACATTAGCTTATGCCTCATCCAGAGATGGCAGTTGTACCCCCTTTATGAACTGCTTGGCCTCCTTTTGAGTACCCGCACATTCCTCCGTATACAATTTTGCATAAAATTCCCTGAAAACCTTTCTGATTTCATCCTCATTATTAGTGGCCTTGCCCGTTTTACTCTTAATTGTCACAATTCTACCTGCTTTCCCTCCCTTCATTAGTTTGGCCAGTAGTGGCTCTAGTTCGTTCCTCATTCGTAAATTCTTTGTCTTGTGAAAAACAGCCTTTTCTTGCCTCTCTTGTAAGAGTCTCATTGAGAGTCTCCTACTTGCTTTAGCTGCCTTCTGTTCTCATCTTTATTTTCTCTCACTACTTTCTGTTCTAAGTTTTGATTTCCTCCTCCAATTTACTAATCTTTTCCTTCGTTCCTTTCTGGTTTTTACTGTGTAACTAATTATGGCTCCCCTCGTAAAGGCCTTCCCAATTTCCCATAACGCCCCTGTGAAGTAACTGAATCTTTATTGGTGCACCAATATTCTTCCCATTGTGACTTTAAGTATTTCTTGAAATTCTTCTTTACATAGGATATATGATGGAAATCTCCGGGGACCTGGACCTCTTGTTTTCCTCCCAATTTAGATTTAACTGTACCATGGCATGGTCTGAGATAATAATCAGACTATGTGACACCTCACTTACCCTGGGATATAAGCTCTTATGTGAAAAAATAGTCTATTCTGGACCATGAATGGTGTTTTAAAGAATAGAAGGTAAATTCTTTAGCCCCAGGTTTAATGTTCTCAACCCGTCTACTAACTCTGTATCATTAAGCTCCATTGCCCACATTTCTGTGACTCTATTTTGTCTGTGCCCCAATCCTGAGTAGTCTAATTTCCAGTTCATGATACAGTTAAAGTCCTCTCCCATAATGAGCCTCAGGAACTGCTCTTTATTTAGTACATCCAGTAAGCCCTGAAAAAAGAGAGGGTCATGCACTGCCAGTGCATACACACTTCCAATAGTAATCTCTTGCCCCCTCACCTTTCCCACTACAAAAACGTATCTTCCTTCTTTATTGTCTCTTACCATTTGGTTACCTCCAACGGGAAGTTTTATTCACTAATATGGCAACCCCTCTCTTATATGAAGTAGGAGGCGCATAACATGTCACCATCCCTCCACCAGTTTCCCATGCTCCATTGGTGTCAAATGCATCTCTTGAAGTGAGGCAATCTGTGTGTGTCACCTTTTAAGGCCTGCAAATATGTTGGTCCTTTTCATTAGGGAATTAATGCCTTTTACATTCCAGGACACAAATACATCTGTGCTAGATCTGCTAGCCATATTTGATGTTATAGTTTGCTCTTAATCTCATCTGCTGAGTAGTATTCTCTAGGGGTCTCAATTTTCCAAAGCAGCATGCACATATTTCCATCAAAACTCTTAAATAGCAGTCACTGATAACAGAACACTGAATGCATATTGCTAAACAGTAAAAAATTCAGCCTTTCAACTTTATCCAACGAAACACCCCCACCCCTCCTCCCTGCCCCAACGCCCACAACTCGAATGAACATTTGCTTTTTTGCTCTTTACCTTCAGTATATGAAACACATGTGCACATGTTAAGAAAAAGAAGAAACAACAAACTTTGAACTGTATGCCCCATATACTCCTCTGATAACACTAATTCCTCATTACGCTTCCCACCTCCCCCCAACTTTTTCCCTCCCACCCAGTAGCTGTCCACATTGACATCCTTAAATATTCCATCCAAGGAATAAGCATATTTACTGTCCATGCAGTTCCAGTCCATTTATCCCACATATACTCTCTCCCTCTCTGCTCTGCATAGCATGCATTTTTGAGCTTTTGAGTCTCCCCAGCACCTCATATCTCTAGGTGCCAAAGACAATTTTCATCCCTATGTGTATGGGCCTATGTGTGAGCTCCTCTAGTATTGGGGCACATTTCGTCCAGCTAGAGGCCCATGTCCGGTACCCCCCTCTGCACCTCAGGATTGATACTCAGCCTCCCACCTTTTCATTACGAAATAAGCTGTCTCCCGATTGTGCCCAGGATCCTCAGCTGCCCCAGCAAACAATACATGCTCATTTGCCCCTCTAAAAGCCCCTCCACTATCGGCTGTCTCCCAAGTACTTTCCCCCCCCTTTCAGGTTCCATCATTTCCATTTGTAACCTTCTTACTCCACCCTCCTCCCCAAGAGGTCCAGGAACAGAGGAAGAGGGAGGCCTGTGCCCTCAATACCATATGCTGGCCACCCTCCCCACCCACTGACCTGTGGAATCCTTCTGAAGATACTATGCTCCAATTCTTGGGCTGCTTCTTTGTGACTTACATAGTCTGATGCACCTTGATATCCCTTCTGCCACAGTTATCTTGCCATTCGGGAAGAAGGAGCAAACCATTATAACTTCCAGCTCTTATCAGTCTCTGGGAGTGGTTTCTTGCCTTGAAGATCGCGTTGTACAAAATCACAGATTCCCTTGGGCTAGCTTAAGCCAGTAGATCCCAACACACTAGGAAAAGATTGACAAAGTTATATCAAAAGGATTGCCCAGGTGTAAGCGCCAGAGTTAGTAACTCTGGCATCAGAAGTTTAAGGCCCATGGGGCTCGACACTTCAGGCCCCACACAGTTATTTGCAGTTATCTACCAAGTCCTCATTTTTGTCCATGCTTTTTGTCTCACTCTGTCAGGAAATTCTTCAGCCTCTCGGGCTACCAGAAAGAATAAGTAGCTCCTTCCAGCCTTACTCTTAGCACCTCTGGGTAGGCCATGCTGAACTCAATGCCTCATTCCCTCAACATGTCCATAGTAGCTTTGAACACCTGCATCTTCTTTAACACCCGTTGCGAGAGGTCCTGGTGTATGGTAAGGTATGTTCCCTCAAAAGCAACTTCCCATTTTGCTTGGTAGGCCACCATTAATGCCTATCTAGCCCCAAAATTGTGGATGCAAAAGATTATTTGCCTCGGTGGCTGGTCTGATCACGGACATGGGGCCAAGGCTCTGTGAGCCTCTCAATCTTGAGCCGTTCATGCTTCATGTTCAAATTCAGTAGCTTGGGCAGCATCACAGGGCACAATGTGTATGCACTCTTTCCCTCTCTTCCTTCTGGAAGGCCCTCAACCACAAATTACTCCTCCAGGTTGTAATTCTCCTGATAGTCCACTATATGGCATGGGGTCTCCAGCTCTTTTCCAGCCGTCCATCCTGTCCGAGCCACCTCATGGTATCTTCAGTGTCTGATACTCTCTGCTCCAATTCAGCAATCTGCTTAGTGTGATGACCAAGTGTAGAGAAAGTGAGGCTATCTTTTCCTCGAGGTGTTCAGTCTTGGGTTTAAATTTTGCAGAATTTGTTCCGACACTGTATAGCTGATTAATGCTATTTCTGCTGCCAATAATGTGATAGGCCCAGGCCCCATGCCTGCTTTGTGTCTGATGCTGTGGTCTTTTAGGCACTGATTTTCCTGCATTAGGTATTTTTGGATGAAGTTAAGTATTCCTCCATGGTCTGTAATGCTTCAACCAGCACTTTAAGAGATTAATAGCTCCTATAGCTCACTAAAATGTATTTTATTCTGCTGCAGAGGAGCTTTGGAAGTTCGATCCGGTTGGTTAGCTGCTCATTGGCAACCCCTAAGGTCCCTGTTTCTGCTGACTTTAGTAGTGGTGCCAAGAGAAAGAAAATGAGGAGACTGCCTTTGCAACTTTATTTGACTGTGCTTCTGTTAACTTCTGATGTTGCCAAAAGGAGAGAATGATAAAGAGATTGGCTTTGGTGATTTTATTCAGTCATGCTTCTGATGACTTCTGGTGATGCCAAAGAAAATAATGAGGAGACTGGTATTTATGACATCATTTAATTATGCTTCTTCAGGCATGTGGTGGTATAAAGGAGGAGGAGGAGGAAATGACAAGTCTAGCTTTTGAGACATTCAGGGCACATCTTTGAACTTGTGGTGGTGCCTTTAGGAGAGAATGATGAGATGGGCTTTGTGGCGTCATTCAGCTGTGCTTCCATAGACTTATGGTGAGACCAAGAGGAGAAGAATGAGATCCAATTTTGTGATTTCATTCAGTTGTGCTTCTGCAGACTTGTGGTGGTGCCAAAGAGAATAAGGACACTTGCTTTTGTGACTTCATTTGGCTGTGCTTTTGCTGCCTGTCTAGTGGTGCCAAAGAGGAGAAAAAATGAGGAGACTAGCTTTGGTGACTTAATTTGGCTATCCTTCTGTGGACTTCTGGTGTTACCAAAGATAAGGAGAATGAGAAGACTGGCTTTCTGATACCGTTTGGTTGTGCTTTTGCTGACTTGTAGTTATCCCAAACAGTATGAGAATGAGGAGACTGGATTTTTTTACTTTATTCAGGTTGCTTTTGGCAGACCTGAGGTGGTACTAAGAGGAGGAGAATGAGCAGGAGACTGGCTTTTGTGACATCATTCATCTGTGCATCTGTGGACTTGTGGAAGTGCCAAGAGAGGAGGAAATAAGAAGGAAAATGGTTCTTGAGACTTCATTCAGTTGTGCTTCTGCAGATGTCTGGTGGTGCCAAAGTGGAGAATAATAACACTGACTTTTATGACTTCATTTGGCTGTGCTACTGCATACTTGCGGTGGTGCCAGACTGGAGAAGAGTGAGTGGGAGACTGGCTTTTGCAACTTCATTCAGCTGTGCTTTGGTGGATTTGTGGTGGCAAAGAAGAAAGGAAGGAGACTGGCGTTTATAGCTTCATTCAGCTGTGCTTCTGTACTCTTGTGATGGTGCCAAACAAGAGGAGGAGAATGATCAGCAGACTGGCTTTTGTTACTTCATTTGTCTGTGCTTCTCTGGACTTGTGGTGATGCCAAAGTGGAGGAGGAGGAGGAGAATGAGAAGGAAACTGGCTTGTATGATTTCATTAAGCTGTGATTCTACAGGCTTCTGGTGGTGCCAAAGAGGAGAATAAGACTGGCCATTGTGACTTCATTGAGAGGGAGACTTGCTTTTACGCCTTCATTCGGCTGTGCTTCAGTGGACTTTGGTGATGCCAAAGAGGAAGAAAATGAGAAACAGACTAGTGTTTGTGACCTTATTCAGCTATGCATTTGTGGACTTGTGGTGGTGCCAAAGAGAATGAGGAGACTAGCTTTAACAATTTTATTCAACTGTGCTTCTAATGACTTGTGGTGATACCAAAAAGAAGGAGAATAAAGAGACTCTCATTTGCGACTTTATTCAGCTGTGCTTTTGTGGACATCAGGTGGTATCAAAAGGAGGAGAATGAGAGGGCTGGCTTTTAGTTTCATTCATCTGTGCTTCTGCTGACTTGCGTTGGTACTAAAGAGGAGGAGGAGGAGAATGTATTTTGTGACTTCATTCAGCTGTGCTGCTGTGGACTTGTGAAGACAAAGAGAAGGAGGAAGAGAATGAGAAGGAGACTAATTTTTATGATTTCATTCAGCTGTCCTCTGTGGACTTGTGGTGGTGCCAAAGATGAAGAGAAGAAGACTGCCCCTTGTGACTTAATATGGATGTGCTTCTGCAGACTTGTGGTAGTGCCAATGAAGAGGAAAAGAATAATAAGGAGACTGGCTTTAGGGACTTTCTTCATCTGTGCTTCTCGGGACTTGTGGTGATGCTCAAGAGGAGGAGGAGTAGGAGGAAAAGAATAAGAAGGAAACTGTCATTTGCAACTTCCTTCGGTTGTACTTCTGTAGATTTGTGGTGGTGTTGAAAAGGAGAAGATGAAAAAAAAAAAGAGACTGATGTTTGATCTTGGTGGAAGAGAGCAAGACAATGACCTTTGGTGCCAGATCACATCATGATGTATGCTGACTGCAACAGAAAGTAGGAGGAAGCAAAACAAGAAAATATATTATTTGCTTTGTATGCATGTCATTGGCTCAGTATGTGCTGCAAAGGTGTGTCAAGTTGACTGGGGAGTGCGTTGTGTATCAATGCAAAATGTGCATGCATACCACACATAGCAGTCAGTTACACATGTGACAAATGATCTACCCCACTGCTACAAGTTTGTCTCACACTGACATATAAGAGTAACCGGACACCCAGATGGCTCTTTGTACTTCAACACTGCCACCATCTGCTTGACTATTAGGGTACCTCAATCTGGTTTTCACCCCACTACCAGCTGCTGCTCTCCCAGAGTAAGACCTATATTTTAGGCAACTGAACCACCCCATTAGTCACTCCAAGGAACCTCTCGCCACTCTGTATCAGACATAGGTTACCTTTATACATGCCAGTCATGCACTACTAAATTACAGAATATGTAGTAAAATACAAAAGGTATAAAACACACTAGGGAATGCTACATGAAATAGTTTAAATAGGCAGTTTACAGAAAGAAACAACTCTTTATTCTCTAGACTAAACTCTAACAGATTTTTTGAAACTCAGCTTTATTGTAGGGCACAGCTAAAATTACATACATTCTCATAGACAAGAAAGTTGATAAAGAATGCAGTGTTACAAACATTTATCAGGCAGCTGTTAGGTACATTTAGTGTGTGACATCTTCCATTCATTGCAGTTCTGAGATACAGTGTCTAATGTCTTGAGTTGCCAGTGTTCATATATGTGGTAGTAATCCCGCCTCATGCCATAACATGGTGGGATAACAAAACTCTCCTACTGTACCTGGAAGACTAAACAGATAACAGTTTACAATGAACAGTGGATACTGTGCAGGCTCGTGATGGATCTGGGTCTATTACAAACAATCTGGAATATCAACTGGTGGGGAATTGTTGAGCAGATCCTAGGAATGACAATCAGCAGGATCACAGCCATACCTCTGCCCCTGTTTGCTTCTCTGTACCCTCTATCCCAAATCTTGGGTTTATTCCTCTCTAAGAAAGCAAGTTGCTACTAAAGCATGAGATCCAGTAGTCACTATATGTTCTCTTTTCTTCCAGTGGACATCTGATATATTCTGCTCCCCAACTGACTCTGATGGGCCTGGGATGTCTTCCCAGGTTAAAGCTCTGAATGAGTCTGCTCACCTATTGCATTGTCATCCATCTTGGTGACTCACCAAGGTCAGACCACTCGGTTCCGGAATTCCCTTCAGTTCTAAAAAAAAAGAAAAAAAATAGCTGCGACCAGTTTGCAATAAATTTCATCTTCCATATGGGCAGATGTGGATTTGATATTACCCACTGCAAAACCAGCTGCCACTGCTCTGGGCCAGGCACAGAAAAACACAGCCCACCCCCAAGAAGCAGATACCTTCTCCAGACAGTCCATTTGTATGATAAGGATGCATTTTAAGACACTCTGTTCTGGGCACACTCCTCAGTGAAATCTGCTCACCTGGAGGTCTTTGCAGAAAAGTCTAAAGAGCTGTGTTCTTTCTTAAACTCACACAGCTTCTATGACTTTTAACACTTTCTGACCTCCAGAGGAATGTGTCAGAAATATTCTCAACTATGTCTCAGGTGTGCTCCCATCTATGTTTATATTTATGTCTCTGTTGCAACCTAGTTTTCCTAAATACTGTCTCTGTAGCTTATAGCAGGGACACAACATGATAACAATAAGCTGGTGGCACTGCCAAGTGGGTGGAGACTGTCTAAAACACAATAAAGGATGGGAAGCGAAACAAAAAATATATCATTTGAATTGCATACATGCCACAGGTTCACTCTGTGCTGTCATAGGGGCATTATCATGCCTGGGAAGTGTGATGTATGTCATTGCAAAAATATGTACACATACAACATATAGCAGTCAATTACCTGGTTTCCCAGAACCTGATTCTGGGGGTATCAGTACAACACATGATAGGAGTGCACAGCAGGAGCATTAAACTCAGAGGACAGTCATATGGTGCCCATTATTACAATAACATTTCTGCATGTGACTGCATGGAATCTTGAGCTGAAACTAATACAAAATATAGGTTAGTCAAGCAAGCAAATAAGATTACTTTATAAAATGTGCAGGTTTTTTTTACTGTGTCTTGATTGACTGAGAGGGTTGGAATCCAATGCCACAAGGAGCAACAACCATTGGATAAGGGAACCCTTTCAGCAACCAGGATGTGGAATCAGGTAAAAAGCAACAGCACATATACACAGTCAAAAACAGCATGGGCATAACAGCGTATGCTGTTTTGGAGTTTGTTTATTTTATCTAGTGCTGTTTTGGACCATGCACTTTTGTAGTCGCCACACAGCGCTGTTTTTGATCATGCCATATTGATCCAGTGCCGCAGGATGCCGTGCACACAGGTATCAATGCCTTTTAACATTCCTATAAAGAACGTTGTGTAGACATATTTGTATAGCAAAACCTGTCAATTGTCCTAAACTACCATAAGCCCTGAAATCAACCAAAAATATATATTTACATCTTTAATAATGCATCAGTTGGCAGACAGCGACAAACTGTGACATAAAACCACATTAAGTGTTCAGTATAGACCTTTTTCAGCTTGATGTTCCTCTTTAAGAATTGTAGACCGCCAGCCCCCAGTGTTGTAGCAGGTCATCCTCTATAAGCTCCTCTCCCACAGCAGCTTACTGACTGCCCATCCTCCATCCCAATGGTACTGTAATCACAGTACATTTAAATATGTAACCAGCCTCCCGACTGACTGCAGAATAAGACTGATTAAAACCTGACTCAGGAATATGAATGTTTTGTAAAATTCTAAATTGTCCCCACTACCACTGAACATGTCCTGTCCCAATGTTTACTCCCCCACACACACGCATCGGTTCACACATTCATGTAGTTCATTTCAGCTTCAAGTGGTATGTTCAAGCAGGAGGTGTTCGGTAGTTTGACAGCTCCTCTTCAGTACAAGTCACACGTGTGTGTGGGGAGGAATATACATCAGGCAAAATAAATGAGAAAAATTTAGCACAATGAATTAATATTTAAAAAGGGATACAGAATACACATACAGAAAATCCTGGCTCTGCTCCCAGCCAGCTCTACAAATGCCCATCTCCACTCTGTGCAACCAAGAACAGGAGGGTGCATCATCATGTAACATCATGCTCTCTTGTCACTGAGCACTGTCAGGTGGTGGCATTTGAAATGGTGAAATCTTGTGATGCCACTACCGATCACCACTGTTCCTCCCACTGAAAGCATGGCCACAAGTAAGCGGCATGCTACTGTTATGCTGCTCATTCCTGGCCCCCCACCACCTTTTACTCTCAGTTGCCAATCTGTCCACTTGTACAGAAAGTAATTGTGATCTGCACAGGATCCCAATAAGTCACATACTATGACAATTTAAAGTCTGAAACATTCAGCACTTACTGGCCCTGCTCAAAAAGCTATGCAATGCAGTGTACACTGCATAGTTCTGTAACCACTGACAGCACACAGCATTGGTCTGTAGCCTGCTATTCCTCTCTCTCCCTCTCTCACTTGCTCTGTTGAGCAGTACTGCTGTAGCACTCACTCACCACAGAGCAACTCATCAACCACAGGTAATAGTAAGTACATTAATAAACCATATAATAATTATTCTATGGCAAAAAAACTGAAGACTAAATAAGTAAGCATTCAAATGAAGTGCTTACCAACATCACCAAAGAGTGGAAACAAAACTATAACTGGGATTATTTTTTTTAACAAAACTAAAAACCTTATAAACTGAAATATTTTTGCTTTTTTATTTTAAAAATGTGGAGGGGATCACATTTTTGTATGGGACTTATATTATAAGTGCAATAAAACACTCTGGGGTGGTGGTTGTCATGGGTTAATGCACTTCCAGGTGATAAAGGCACTCAGCACAAGTGTCTCATGCCTCATGACCCACCTGCACATGCTTTAACCCATGACAGCCACCATCCCGTCATGACTTATTGCTTACTTAAAGTATATTAATAATAACCAACAATGTACAGTCCTCATAATAGTCATCAGGCCTCTTAGCCCTCTGAACTTTCAAACATTGAGACAGAAGTCAGCAATGACAGCCTAAGATGAGAATTGTCATGTAGTTCTGTTAAAGAAAATAAACTATTATCCCTCCCACAGAAGAAAAGAACATTATGTGAGGAAGACCATGATATTCCTATTGGAATATTTTTGCAACAATCAAATGAATCTCATGATTAATTTGAATAAGCTTATGTGATAGTTTGGGAAGACATGCACTACCATCCCCCAAACTGTTACAAATATTGAGGATATTTTGCACACTGACAGCTCCATAAACATAGGATCATTTGTCAATCAATTATTTACAACCAACAAAAACATTGGTTATCTACTACAAAATATGGCACTGAGTTAGGCTTCTATGGTTGTCTATGCCTTCTATGTGTATGCACAATTTAATTAGAGAATAAATTGACTGTGCTTGGTTGTCAAGAGTAAAAAGTTAAGAAAGTTGAATATAACATGTTTGGAAAAAAACATGATTAATGTTAACATTCAATTCAAGATTGCTCAATAGAAGTCCTCTACCTGGTTTCTTGGTAAGTGACTGTGAATGAAAACTGTATTGAATTTTTGATATTGGCAATGCCAGAAGTGGGTATTAATGGGCAGCAGTGATTAGCCACTGGGCACAGTAGATGACTGAAAATTAGTGGATGTAATATGATGATAAATGAAATGCTTTGATGGACATAAGTACATGTTCATCTGCACTTCCCCCAGTTTGAATTAACTGAATCTAATAAGCACAGCACAAGGGCAATGCACAAATCTCAAAGCAGGAGCCAGTGAAAAGGGATATTCCACCATGGAACAACAGGAAACACAGGGAACCCTCTCACATACACATGATAAGCATGTAATCACACCACAGACACTCAAAGAACAGCTTGGAACATTGAACAGTCACCTCATCACTTTATAGATGAAGTGGAAAAGCTAATTGCCCAATGTTCGAAGGTGTTGTTAAAGTGCCCATGGTATGGTAATGTTATAAAATAAATTACAAATGTTTTTCCACATTTTTCTGCTTAGTGTGTGTCTGTGGGAGGGGACACAGTGTTTCCTGTTGAAAGAACAGAACAAAGTTGTGCAGATGACTTACCACATACATAAAATGGTGTGCACATGGACAAATGGGCAAGCCAAATGCAGGAAGGTGCCACGTGAGAAGAAGAGCAGGAAATTTAAAGACTGAAGATTGCACAGTTTTGAGCACACTACTCTTCATTCTCATCTTTGTCAACCCATAGTGTCCAATTGTTTGGTTCTTCAGGTTGAACTACACTGGAGATATAAACCAGTTTAATATTGACAGGATTAGCAGGACATATTTTGATATTGTGTATATATGTGTCTTCAAAAAGGTAAACTTTTCCACATTTAATGGCTAAGCTGGGTACAGTGGATACTCACAGTGGCACCAGTTGCATTGTACACATACTTGGAATACACACTGGAATGTGGACACACGAGGTAGTACACTGCAGCATGATCTAGCATAGTCCACACATGCTATGGTAGTCTCCAGTACACAAGTGGACCATCATCCTTTGCTAGGAATAGGCTGTCTCCAAAATGATCCTTCATTTGCTTGCCTAAAGACATACAAACATTTTCTGCTGCTGACCTTGTGGTGCTGCATGTCAGAAGATGCATGGATGACATGTGTTCCAACAATGACACACCTTTTCTTGATAAACAAGTTCATCTACTGTCTCAATGTGGCTGCTATCTTCGGGTTTCCCCTCCTCCTCATTTTCCACATGATGATGACCACCCTCTTCTGACAGCACTGGTGTTACTCAGTTACTACCTTCTTTAGTCTCCAAAGACAGTGATGTGCATACTGTATGTCCAACAGCCTATCGTGAAACACTTTCTTTCAATAATCAAGATCAGCACCAGCTGAAAGGATGTTCTCCAACTGATTTTTGAATCTGAGATTCAATGTGGTAGTGATGGTATATTGCTCCTGGTTAAACAGGATGCTGATACATATGCTGTTAAACAACACATGAAGAAGGGAGTCACTGAGTACAAAGATATATGCTTTGTTGTCCATACCCTTCTAAAACTGGTCAGTGTAATGTTTCAAGAAGGCATGCAAAAACTGGATCTGTGGCAGTAGCATACTGAGGCCCAGTGTTGATATGCTAGCCTTGCACATCACTGTTTCAAAAGGTTCAGAGATTTCAACAAAAGTCTTAAATGTCAATTTCCTAGCAGAAAGCATGATATGTGCACCGCTAATCTTATTCTGCTGCAAGTACTCCTGTCATGTTAACTTCTGTTTCAGGAACCTCTCCAGCATGTAGTACATAGAATTCCAATGAGTAACCAACCACATCCTGTTTCAACACAGGTTCAGGTAGAGGTCTGTCCTTCTAGTGCCTCTTCAACTCCTTCTGTGTTTTTGCTGAGTATAAAAACTGAATGCATATTTCATTTACTGACCTACTGTCCTCAACCAGTCAAATGTTGCTAAGGAGTTTCTTTCCCACCAAATTTATATAGTGAGAAAAGGTCAAGACATGCGCATGACCACCATCTGTAACAGCTTTATTAATATTTAGCTCATTGCCCCTTATAATTAACGCAGGCTCCAATCCATGGCACAGTCACCACATTCCAAACACTCCATGCAGCTCAGTCAGAATGTGGAAGTCATCTCATTTAAAACTGGCAACATACAGAGTTTTGAAAAAAAGGAAAAGTCCATGGGTTATAGTGTCTCTTCGGTAAATTTTCTTGTGTCCCCAGGTGCAGTAATAGGTTCAAAATATGAAGTTATATGTGGAGATTGGTATTTAACTGTAATGAAGATGTATGAAATTTAAAGGAAAAAGCAAAGTTCAGTGCAAGTTATGACATTTGGGTGGGATATTCAGAAAGAGTTCCGCATAACTAACAAGTTACCTCATCACGCAACCACTGATGCTCCCCAGTGCAATATTCAAAGAATGTGCGTGCCATAAATCGATGTGCCGGGTGCATCAATGTGTATCTCTGGCGCAAGTAGGGGCGTGCCCTTGCATACCCGCACATCCTGATATTCAGCCGGGATGTGCAGAGCCATGCAAGCACAACTCATGTGCCGCATACAGTTGATCTAAAAATAAAGGAGCAACAGCCGGCCACCCACAGGTGAGCTGCCATGTGCAGGAAGCAACATGGCGGCAGCAGCCAATGGGTGGCCACGCCAACGGCGGCACCCTCCGTCGGGTAGCCCCCCATATGTATACATATAGAAAGTCCTATATCCCTAGTGGTCAGTGGACTGCTTGCAGCCTGATAGTGGACATATGTATACAAATAGAAGGTCCTATATCCTGGTGGTCCAGGGACAGCTTGCAGCAGATCACGAGCATATGTATATAAATAGAAGGTCCTATATCCCTGGTGGTCCAGTGGACCATCACAGCCCGATCACGGGCAGAAGTCTAATGCAATTAATCCCCATCCCTGGTGGTACAGCGGTACCCCCTCCCACCCTCCCACTGAGCCCTGCCACCTGCTCCCACCCGGTCAGCGGTAGGTGGCATCTCCTCACCCATAAGCCACCCGGCCGCCTGCCGACTGACGGCATACAGTACAGCTATAAGCCCATTGGTCCCAGCATAGGCCAATGGGCATGCAGACCATACTGATACTACGGTCCAGATATGAATGAATCCATTCACATATCTGGACCAACAATACAATACAGTCTATGCCCATTGGCCTGCTGTCAGACCAATGAACATCAACCTTGCTATGCCGTCGTCGGCTGCTTCTTGAGTATGAGCTGCCACCGCTGCTGACCGAGAGGTAAAGTTAGTATGCCCAGTGGGAGGGTGAAGAGGCCTGCTGAACCACCGAAGATGAAGATAACTCTTTCACTGAACTCGCCTGTGATCGAGCTGCGGTAGTCACTGGACCGCAGGGATATAGAGACCTTATTATATACATATGCCGTGTCCGAGCTGCGAAATTCCACTGGACCACTGAGAATAGGACCTTCTAATTTACCTACATATGCCCCGTGATCGAGCTGTCAGCGTCCACTGGACCACCAGAATATTGGAAGTTTCTTTTCATACATATGCCCAGGATCGGGCAGTTGGGCACTTTGCGGCTTGTGCAGGGCGTCAGTCCCTGGCGGCTGCAGTCTGGCAGGGTGCCAGGTGCAAGTCACCGAGGATGGGTGCACCTGCATGCAAATGGGGCCATAATGACATGCAAATGGCCCCATTTGTGCCTTACATACATTTGGCCCCATTTGCATGTGCCTTTGAATGTGTGGTTGATGCACCTAGCATAATGGCACTTGTGCTGGCGTATACCCCTGCCCCTCTCTGGCCACTTATTGCTGGTGCAGTGCCACTGCACCATGCACAATGCGAGTAGCCACAGAGCGATATTCAATGGTGCTGTGCCATGGCGCCAGCACCATTGAATATCACCCTGTCAACACCCTGCCACATCCCAGTTGTGCTTGCACCAGGCTTGAGCCACTGCTTGGTGCAGTCTGAATATCCCACCCTTTGTGTTTTCAGGGTACTATATTAAGATTGGAAGGAAAACAGAAACAAGTACTCAATATATTATTGGTTGAAAAAAATATACAGAAGGTATGAAGCCCACAAAACATAATGGGCAAAACAAACTAAAATAGTGTTAAAGGAATATACTGAGTGGCTTATAATGATACTACACCACAATGTAATGGTTTAACTGATTAAGAACCACAAAGGTTTTTGTATGTTTTTTTTTTATGTTTACAGTTAAATAAAAGAGTACACAATAGTTTCAGTGGATACCAGGGACTATTAAGAAGTAAAAAGCAATAGCTTGGTAAATATTTTACTAGTTGAACTGATATGTGAAATTAAAGTATATATCAATAAGGCTTAAAAGTGTAAGTAATAAATGATATGTTATAATGTACAGATCTAAAGAAACCCTTTGAAAAAGCTCACTATTTATGAATGAAAAGTCAAGGTGAATAAAAGAATGAATATTTGAAATGAAACTGAAGTAGTGACTTCCTTTGTGATATGAACTGCAATCCCCACATATAACTTCATGTTTTCAACATACAGAGTTGCCTGATTTCTAACCAGTGGTGCAACATGGGTGTTGTATGATATAGCTACAGGTGTTTGTTTTTTCCCTTTCAAAACAGAGCCAGTGTGTTGTTATTTAGACAAGTACCAGTCTATTTATCCATGTTGGTGGTGATATGCACATATTTATATGTAGTCTTCCTCAGTCACTTGTGTAGTTCAGCAAAAGTTTCATATGGCTGAGACATTTTCCTACCCATAAAAATGATGGATGGGGTGGGGCATCATAGCTCAATGGTCTTCATACATATTTTGAAGCCAGCACTAGATGCAAAAAAAAAGGCAAAAGTTCTACACAGACATTCTAGTAGAGCAGGATCTCTGTTGCTCTAACATGGGATGGGGTAAAACTTTTGCCATGGTCCACAATCTGCTCTAGAGTCACCAGACAGTGTACATGAACTGCTAATGATTACCTTCTTAGTTGCTTTCCCCTTGGCAATGGATCTAGTGCCTAACGATGACCTACTAACCTGGTTGGAGGCATTTTATCCTCTTCTGCCTCCTCCTCATTCTCAGCCTTGGACTTATAATTTTCCAACTGGGGCATGCCAAGCAATTTTGGGTAATGCTTTCACAGAAATAATTTAGCATCACAAAATTACCAACTGTGGTTGCCAAACATCCACAGCTAATGCTTTCAAGCAAATCATATGCACTGCACATGTGATATCAGTTTTGTTTTGCTCAGAGTAAAGTCAGACATCAGATTTCCTATCTTTTTGGAGAAACTGAAGATTCTCCTAACCCTCTATCAGGATTATGGTCACCTTCAGTGCCAACACTATTCCCTGCACTAGAACTGGTATCCATACCAGCATCTGCACAGAACTGGTACTATGACCAGAACCACCTTTCTTCTTTCATGCCACAAAATGGTTCCAACTGGATCTGTGAGGTGAAGACTACGGCTTCCTCTTGGGAGCTGGCTTATCAAAATCATTCTCATCCAGGTACACAACAAAATGGAGATCTTCATCACTGTCATCATGCTCTAGTTCAAATTCTTTTGAGGGCAATATAATCAATGACAAGATCTTAAATGGTCCTTCAACATTACCGGTCTCATTCTTCTCCTCCACAACGGCAGGATCTTAAGTAGCCTAGGAACAGACAACACCTTGATATGGATGCAGAGTTTGACAGCCACTTTGGGAAACAATAGTTGACTTCTTCAGTTTCTCAATTAAGGTTGTCAATCTCAGTGCCTTCTTACACCTATAATCTGCAGCTGCTTCCTCTTCTCTGGGCTTCTCAACTTGTTCAGGAGCCACAGGATGACATGGGGAAGTAACAGGAGGAATAGCCAAACTACCAGAAGGAGAAGATGATTCAGAAACCTTGGCATTAACCATCAGTCTTTTATGGATTGTGGCTGCTTACTCGGATGTCAACAGGAATGTCTACTTCTTCTTGTCTGACATGTTTTTATTCTTCAAAATTCAAATGTAATCACATTTAACCAAAATCTCAAGACACCACTGTCTTGGACAGGAGAGAGGACTAGGTCTTGGAGACAAGTGATTAAACAACAAAAAGTCTGCAACACCTGAAAATTACACAAGATGGTGTGAGTGATGCTATTTATGCCAGGAAGGTTAAGGTGAATAAACAGCACACAAGAAAAGTAGAGCACAATGGCAGACACAGCCTAAGAAAATCAATAAGACAATAAATGTTTTATAATGTATCCCAGAGTAGACAGTGAGGGACCCAATTACTGTATCTCACAACTGACACACACCCAAACACTGTTTAGCAAAGAACAGAGAAGGAGAAAACATTAAGATAGAAAATATGCAGGAGGAGCAAAAAAACTTACCAGGCTATTATGAGAAGGAAACACTGCAGAACCTAATAGACCCTACTCAAGGGTCCTGGAGTGAAGTCACTTGACCACCAAAAATTAATTCAATTATTCCCACAGTAAAGCAGAAGAAGCAGTTGTTAATACACACAGCAGAGAAAAAACAAACTTCAGTCAGAGCTAAAGTGGATGCTAATGCATTAACCTGATAAGAGATACACAGTAGATATAAACACATACATTGTTGGGGCCCCCTCCTTTCATTGCCAGCTCCCTGTCCCAACTTTTACACTCCATAACATTTGCCCCTTCCCACATCTGCTGCACTCTCTATCCATTATCTACCCCTCCCAGTACTAGCTCCCCTGCTTCCACCTTGGCCATTCAGCTTCCCATCCCCTCCATCTCATAATTTACTTTCCACAGACATCCCTGCTCTCCCTCAATTATCTGTGTTATCACAGTACCAACTGCTCTGCCAATTATTTCCTGACTGCTCCTCTGTTCCTTCTCTATGCCCTATAGCATTCCACCATATCACCCACACAGATTTATCTGCCCCCCCCTCTACATCATCAGCTCACCTGGCACCTCTTCCACCATCACATACCTATGGTTACCACATTACCAGGTCTTAGGCCTTATTTCTGACTCCAACTGCAGCCATACCCTTGGTTTAATCTGCCTGCTTCTGTAGGATCTGGACCTTGTGCTACTGTACAGATTGGGGAGCAGGAGAGGAGGTGTTAGGTGTCAGGGATTACTTGGAACAGGATTCATGTGACTTCTACTTAGAATTGGGAGGACATCAGGACTGAGGAACAGCTGATCAAGTATTTTTTTATTGACCTTGTTTAATACCATTGTGTTTATCTGTTGATGGTGCCATGACCAGGCTCCCATCCAGAGTCTCCTCCTAGTTGATGTGGTACCTCCATCAGCCATGTGTTTCTCAATGGTCTTTCTAAAGATGATCAGGTTTCCAAGGTACACTAGGCCTTTCATTAAATTCATGTTCCCAATGGTTCACTCCAGAGGGCTTGAAAGGCATCTAGGGCACCTGAAGTTCCTTGATGCATCCTCAGGAATTCATAAAAAACATGTTGGTAGATGAAGGCTATCTTCTCTTGGTCTTCCTTGGCTAATTTGGATTTGGTAGCACCCACTGCAAAGGTCAAACACAGAGAATGACTTGCTTCCTTTAAAACAGTTCATGGCATTTGGTACCCATGACAATGTGTATTGATTAAGGAACGTCCCATTGTTTAGTGCTCATTTATTTACTCACATCCAGATACTGCCATTGTTCTTATGGACAACTACATTGGGTGAGATGTGTGGACTTCTCGATTTCTTTATGCTCTCAGCTGCCAACAATTCTGAAGATGTTACCTCAAATTGAGAATGTCAACTTGTGCTAATCTTTGGAACCTTTCCCAAAAGTCAGTCAGCATGTAGCCTGATGTGGTATTTCTCACCTTGGACACATCAGTATCCCACTCATTCAGTGAGAAGCCTTTATTCTTCCTGAACAACTTCTTGGTCATCCAGGTCTTCCATACTTTCAGTATGGATGAATCTCCATACTCAAATGTGTCATGAGTTAATCCCTATGACAGCATCCTCCTCAAATATCTTTGGGCTGACTATGGTGTCTGCACAATGTATGTAAACCAAAGTATGTCCTCTTTTGATTTATTACATACAAGATCCTTTAGGCCAAGCATATGTTCAATGGGTCTAGGGTCAGATTACAGAGAAGTATAGATACAGTCAACTAAAACAGCACGACAAAAGTATAGATACAGCCAACTAAAACAGCAAGACAAAAGTATAGATACAGTCAACTAAAACAGCAAGACAAATGGTACATATTTACAATAAGTAGTGAACATGGCAGTCCATGATGGTGATGACATCTTGGTCAGATCTAGTCTTCACTTGGAAAGTAATCCTTCTCATGTATGTATGTGCATGTATGGGCAACATACTAGACATTACTAGTAGTAATCTGTCAGGCAATCAGTGGTCTCCTGGGGTGTCATTCATGAGAATCTGGTTCTTCTCTTCCTTTTAGAACCTCACAACTTCCGCAATGGCACATTTTGAGTTAGGCAGCAAAGTCAAGCCTTCCTTTTCCAGGTGCCAGGCTACTCCAATAGGGTCATCAGTTGCCTTGATATATGTCTGTGCCCTCCTCCTGTAAGACTCTTGTATTACTACATGGGCAGGAAATAATCTCATGTGCTGTTGCTCTTTTCTGTCCTTACATGCCAGTATAGAACTGTTCAACAGAGATCTCAGAGGTACAGTATATCTATACAGAGTTGTATAGCAATGCTGGTTCTTACATGAGGCAGATAGTGGCATGCAGCAGAAGTGAGAGGTGGGTCTGTGCCAATCAACCATTCTAGGTTTGAGGTGGGCACTGACTGGCAGGAGAGGGGTCCTCTAGACTAGCAAGGATGTTACTCATAAGAGTAAATTGTCCGAGGTGTGGCAACTGAGGATCTATTTAAAGAAGTGCAAAATAATGCACCTGGGAAGGGGGAACCCTGGGGAGAGATACAGGATGAGGGGAGCTGCTGATGATCACCAAGGAGGAAAGGGACATGGGGGTTATCATTTTCAGACAACCTAAAGGTGTCTATGCAGAGTGCAAAGGCTGCAGGGAGGGCCAGTGGCATGCTAGGGTGCACAGGCAGAGGTATCACTAGCAGGAGGTGGGAGGTAGTGATGCCATTGTATAAAATGCTTGTGAGGCCTCACATGGAGTACTGTGTGCAGTTCTGGAGGCCACACCTTCGTAAGGACATTGACAAGGTGGAGGCGGTCCAGAGAAGGCAACTAAGCTTGTACAGGGCTTGCACGGGATAACATGAGGAGAAATTAAATTAAACAGCCTCAATATGTACTCGCTGGAGGAGAGGAGGGATCAAGGGGCACATGATAGAAACATTCAAGCACCTTAAGAGCATTAACAAGATACAGGGGGAAGACATCTTTCAATATAGGATGCCTCTAGGTCAGAAGGTTGTGGGCTCTTGTCTCACACCGGGGGGGGAGGGGAGTGGCAAGATGGCCTCAATGCTGCTCTGCTTCTCACAGCTCTGCATTTAGCAGAGCATTTATAATTTTTATCTGGAGAAACTTGCTCTTGCTGAATGAAACCTAGGTTATTTTAGCACAGACATGGCATCTTTTCATACTGGATTTTAATTCTACTGAGCCCTGAGCACCAAAAAAGAGTAGCGGTTGTTTTTTGACTACAGATTTGGTGTATGCTAGCTAAACTATTGCTCAGCTTTTGAAGTTCTGTTCTTTTGCAGCCCTTAAGAACATTGAGAGCACTTGCAGATAAGGAGGAGAACACCTGCAACCATGGTAGCAGAACTTGTGCTGATAGACTGTAGGATTGTGAAGGAATAGAAATTGCACTATATATTTTTTTTATTTGCTCTTTTGCCATGTCCAACCACCAGTGCATCTGCCCGGTCATGGACCCCAGTGCTTCCACTCCCATATCGGCCTCCGCTCTCCTGACATCCCTGGCTTACCCCCCCCAGAGGGGTGGGGTTGCAGCACCAGCCCTATAGTGCCACAATTCTTGTGACTGAACTAAGGAGCCAGCCAGGAAGCTGACTTGAAGCTGGGGGCAAGCTTCATTAATGGTGGCCATCTGCATGATTTTCTTTTGTTTTTACCCCCAGGGGCGGGGACGTGCAATGACATCCCGCATCCACCCCACCCATCGTAGTCCAGGTGTTGATCACCTGAGGTTCTCCCAGCCTCCGCCAGGAGTCCCTTGAGCACTGGGCACTCATACTACCCTCCCCCCAGAGAAGGAGAGCAGTCCATAGGATGCTCAATCATTCTCCCATGGCCGGCCCTCCAGTCACTCCGAGTCACTGGCATTGCTAGCGGAAATCCAACCGCTGTGCTAGTGGGCCAGCCCAAAATTGCACTATACATGCTGATATGGTTATTATACTCTCAACAAAAGTATTGCCATTATTGCCTGGGACTGGGAAGTCTCAGTATTTCCAGTGGGTTGAAATTTACTGTGCTTGGTGGAGTGTTTATTCTTCTTTACTTCTACAGGTGGTTTTATTAGTATCTGGAGAATAGTGAACCAGAGGAGGAAATAGTGAATGTGAGGAGACTGGGAAACTGGATGAGGACCCCCTGCCGAAGGGTCACGAATACACCCAGAGTGCTGGGGTTTGTGCCTTGTACTTGTGCCTGACCGTTTGAGCTAAAGCCAGTTATAGTTTACTTTATTTCAAATAGTGTGTTATACACATTGCCTCTGAGTGCTGCCAGCTTGTGGGTTTTTGTGGATGAGGATCAGTTGGGAAATTTGGACTCCTGAACCCTGAACTATGAGAAGGGAACTAAGTTTGATTGTGCTTTTCCAAGGGTCATTCTCATTACTAATCCTTACAAAGATGCTGGCTGCTACAGTGACTGGAGGAGGCCGGATGTGGGGTAATTTCCCCCTCAGAGGTATTGTTTTTCTTTTTCTGTTTAGCCAGTGTTTTAACACCCAGATTAGTTAAGGAGTAATGAGTAAAGAGCACTGGGTTCGAACACTTTTACTGTGGAGCCTCAACTCTCATTACAGGAGTCTAAACTTTTGATATAGGTACACCTGTTAACAGGATGTTTCTCCCCAGTGATTTCAGTGGCCAAATTTACAAAGTTGCTTTTCCTGGAGAATAGTGCAGTTTGGCAATGGGAAAAGATCCCAAAGAGGTACTTTCTTTTCTATGGAGACTGAATTTTTATTAAATCCACCCTTTACACTTGTAAGAACCTCTTCTAGTTTATAGCAGGAAGTGCCTTATTTAAAGCAGACACTACATGTGTTATAAACATGGTCTTGAGGTGATGAACTGCTGATATAAAATGGCGTGTTCCTGGTGTCTCTCTATGTACTTAAAGGAATGTGAGGTTGCTGGAGATTTGAACTCGGACATTTCAAACTTACTGAATTATTCCTTCTATTTAAAATGAGGGTGAACACTATGGCGAGATAGTCAAGGGGTTGCATGCACAACCCAGAAATGCGTCCTGGTGCAATATTAAAAGAGACTTGTGCAGCACAAGTCTTGATGCGTCAAGTGCAAAGATAATGTATGCGTCGCATCTCCAAGGGGCGTGCCCATGCATATGCAATACATCCCAATATTCAGCCTGGGAAGTGCGGCGCATATCCTGGCACAACCTGAGATGCGCCGCATACTGATGAGCAAGGTTGAGCCTGAAAAAAAGACTCAAATGCTGGCCACCCACAGGTGAACTGCTGTACTGCAAGGCGCAACACAGCAGCTGCCACCCATTGGTGACCACCCAACCAGTACACCATGCAGAAGCACCCATATCTCTCATGGTAGTCTACTGGCACCCTCCTCCCTTGTCATAGCCCCAATCACAGTATTATAATGTTACAAATCTTCTCTTGCAGTCTAGTGGCACCCCCACCCCTCCTGATGCTCCGATTCCCATAAATGCCCAACCCTCCAATGCCCAGGTAGTCTAGTGGTTCCCCACCCCACCTGTAGCTGTGATGTCTGTCAAATGATATATAATAGTCCCTGGTAGTCTAGTGGTAACCCCCACCTATATCCCCAATTGCCCATCAGGCAATGTACATATTTCCTGGTGGTCCAGTAGCACCTGTCACACTTGGACCACTGATTCTGATCCATGTATCAATTTTTTGTATTACATATAATTCATGTAAGGGAAGGGCAGTCAGAAGACCCACAGTCTTGCTGAACTGACACATCCAAAAAAAAACAGGGATACGTTCAAAGAACAGGACATAGCTAAATCTGCAGCTATTTAAAATGCAATTCCTTTGTTAAATTTTCTTTGATGGCAGGAACCAAAGTATCCACTTTATAATGTGCTCAGGGAGATCCTTTGACTTGCAATAGTTGCCAGGAAGAACCTGTGTTGGGAGGGGTGTCGCAGGGAGTCCTTGAATTACATCAAAAAAACCTTTGATGTGTAGATAACAAGGATCCAGATGAATTTGGAAGGTCCAATACACATTCCCAGGATGCTTTGGAAGGACATCACAGAAACTGTTTATATGTGTGTGTGTGTGTGTGTGTGTGTGTGTGTGGCAGAACAAAAACCAGTTCTGACCAGTTAACCTGAGGAGAGGAAATTGAGTATGTCACTTATCATTTTTTTAAATCTTGTTGGGACATCTTGTGCTGTAAAATATAACTTTTAATACTCCAAGGCAGAGTTTAATGACCTCAGAGAGGAGGCCAGCTCAGGACTGCTTTTATCCAACTGAGCAAGCCTTAGAGAGACACATTTTATTTTATTTCTGACTGAGAGAAGAAGGACAACATCAGCACTGTAGGAGATAAGTATTATGTGGATAAGAGAGCTTAGTTTGTACTTTAAAAATCTATTTTCTTTTTAAGATTGTATGTGCTTGGGATATTTGTTCCTTATTTATTGTTCTGTTTTGATATTTTAAAGTAAAGATATATTTTACAACGGAAACTGCCTGGAGTGCCTTGACATTTCTTTTTATTTAAGTGGAGCTTTTAAAGGTTACAGTTAACACTGTGTATGAGCTTATTGCATACCAAACTGGGAAATGGATAGAGTTCTCTAAAGTCTTGCATAGAGTTCTAAGGGTTCATTTGAAAGACCTGGTTGGGTGCCCATAGACAAAGATATCTGCCCCCCCCAAAGACAGAATTATCTAAGCCTGATAATTGGGTACGCTAACAAGAGGTTATCAGTTTGAATCCCTCCAGAACTTGAGAATTAGGTGACTTGAACCCACAAAACAGACAAGAGGGTTACCTTGTTCTGTTCACTGTCCACAAATCATACGCTCAGAGGTTGGCACTTTGGGAGTAGAGGGCTGACTGACTGAGCGAGTTTGTGACACCACCCACCACCCACACACATCGGTGGGCAGAATCAAACCACACACCTACCTCTGCGGCTGTACACTGAATGACAGCTTACAGTATCAGCTAACGCCATTGGTCCACACTGTGGACCAATGGGCTTACAAATGCATACTGTAATAGTCCGTCTCAAATATATGAAGTGCATTCACATATTTGAGACTGCCTATTACAGTATGAACTGCAAGTCCATTGGTCCACAGTGTGGACCAGTGGGCTTACAGCTGATACTGTAAGCTGTCATTCAGTGGGCAGCCACAGAGATGAGCAGGTGGGTTTGATGCTGCCCGCTGTTGATGAGGGGGAGCTGGCTGGGCAGAGGGTCCCGTGTGGGTGAGGGGTGCCACTGGACCAGTAGGGAAATATGTACATTGCTCTGAGTGGTGATTGGGGTTACGGGTGTGGTGGGGGTTACCACCAGACTACCAAGGACTATTATATATCATTTATGGGCATCACAGCTATGGGCAGGGTAGGGGGATGACTAGACTACCAGGGCATTTCTGGGTGGACATGAATGGGGATTGGAGCATCAGGAGGGTTGGAGGGGTGCAACTAGACTACCAGGGAAGTTTGTGACATTATAATGCCATGATTAGGGCTATGGGGAGGGGGGTGCCACTTGAGCCCCTCTGGCAGCACCACATGCTGTGCAGGGCACCAGGCACATTTCACTGTCCTGCCCTGCACAACTCATGCAAATGGGGCCATAATGACATGCAAATGGCCCCATTTGTGCCTTGCATACATTATGGCCCCATTTGCATACTGCCGTCTGAATATCAAGAATTTGTGCACAGCATAACTGTTGTGCCAGCACAGTTCCCATTTCTGATAATCTGCCCTGTCTGGGGGATCACGCCAGCACATCATATATGCTCAGTGCACATTACCACTGATATATTCAGAGGAGATGTACTGTCGCTCATCTCTTTGACTATATCCCAGAGTTTCACTGGCACAACATAGCTGTGCTGCGCCACCACATGTGCTATTGCCAGGAGCATTTCTGAATATTGGGGCCTATATATACAGTATATGAACTCTGTACTTGAAGACAGCATGTGTGTTTGATAATTATTTTTAACTTACTCATTGTCTTGTATGTGTCTTATATGTATCTTATTATATAGTTTAATAGTCTAGTGTCCCACTTAGGAAGTGTTATTTAAATTGCTTAGACTGCATGTGATGACAATGTAGGATGCATGAAACTGCTAAGCTAGCAACTATTAATTATTAAACGTGCTCCCAGCACCTGAGATAATCCTACCAGTGGATTCTATGACAATTAAGGACAAAATATAAATTTGAGGCTAAAATAATTAATATGTTTTAGGATAATTAGAACACTTGATGTTTGTTTTTGATAGGCCCTGTTTGCCATTTCTCCTATGGTTTGGGGTTGGCCTAGTTGGACCAGAGTGGTTCAATAATTTTACCAGTAACAAGGAGAGGTTTTTTTCAGATTTATTGCTAGTTACTTTCACAACTATCAAAGTACAGGAATTTTGGGGCTAACAAATAGTAGTGGCCCTGATGTGTATACTGGGACAGGACCAATGATACCCCACATTTTGCTGGTGTAATGATTTCTTAGGATCCTAAATTCCAAAGCGAGGTAAACTCTGACCATAATGGGAGGGCTTTAAGCCCTTGGTTCAATGGGCAGAGCAACTATGTTACTCCCCCATTAGGCTTAAAAGGTCACTCATCCTGGACCTCTCTCGGAATCATTTTTTGTTGCCCACCATCCACCCGTCCTCCTGCAGTGGCTCATCTCTCTTACCCGTGGCTTCTTCCTAACCTACCTTTAGCCGATGCAATCATTCCTATGGTACCTGGAGGGGGGGAACCCTCCTCCCATGGATAGAGAGGCAGAAAGCCACAAAGTAAATCAAGTCACACAGGCATCATCTTATCTCATCTACTTGCATAAGCACAATTGAATTGGTTTAAATGGAACATCCCCAGGCTATGCAGCTATGGTGGATTAGTACTCAGAAACTACAATGGTGTACTGATGCCTCATGGTAAAAGGAATTCAAGAGACATCACCATTGCCAACATGGAGAGAGGTTGATATGGGTGGAGTCCCAGAGAACTGCATTAGGAATACAAGTCATAGTTGATCCTTGATAATACCTGAAATGTGTCACGTGTAATTAATGACAGGCATGCTCTGATATAAGGCCCAATACTTGGAAAATGGGAATCTTGTTGTATTCTTTCTTGGGTCTAATGATCTACCCCTGCTAGATAGCAAGAAGGGCTCACACGGGTTTATTCATCGAACTATCTCAAATTGTTGTCAGTGGGAATTAGACCAAGGTTAGCTAAAAGCACATACTCTAGAAATTATAAATTGAAGTTATATTGTGAAGGGATAAGTCATCTTACTAGATTCTGAACAGATTTATTTGCTGATACAGCTTGTATGATATTTATTATGCTGCTGCTTGATATTTATGGTATTTACAGTAACTCCAAGCATCATTTTTTAATGTGCATATTGTGCCGGTTTTATTTAAAGTGCTGATTTAAGTGTCTTCTTCCTCTGTAACATTGTAATAACCCAAGGGTGACCAACAATGAAATATGCATATAGTGGCCTAATTTTATTTAGTGTATGGTATTACTATAAGAGATTGATGAATTGAATGTACATTTGTACAATTCTTATCTGCTGGAGGACTATAAAATGTTTTCTTCTTTGTTTCAGAATGACTTTTAGTTGAAGAATAATCTAAACTAAACCAATATAGGAGGAGAACAAGGGGACATGATATGAAATTGGAAGGTGGCAGGTGGAGGGAAATGTGAGGACGTTTTCTTCACAGAGAGGGTGGTGGACATATGGAATAGTCTACCACAGGAAGTGGTGGGAGTGAGCACAGTAGAAGGATTTAAACATGTCTGGGACAGGCATAAGGGAACCTTAGAGGTAGGAAGAAGTGGTGAAAAGCCATTGGTCAGATAGTGTCACAGGCCACAAACAAGTGTAGGGCTTACAGACAGACTGGATGGGCCTGGCGGTCCTTATCTACTGACAGTTTCTATGTTTCTATGTAGTATGCCTATGGGGATTAGGTAAGAGTGAGTCACTATATTGCTAGAGATATTAGGATCGGGTGAGGGTGGGGACTGTAGTGGTTTTAGCTCTTTGTTCACACACACAGAACCCCAGATGTGGGGTGGGAGGGGGCAGTTCTCCATGCAATCCATGGAGCACATTGTAGCACCTCACAAGTTAGTGAAGACAAAATAGGATACAAATAACCCCTCAGCACCTTATATGTGTTAAGGGATGATTTTCATATAGCATGTTAGTTTGATTATGTTAACTGGTTTGGGATACCCAAACCGCTTTTGGTCCTTTCTGGTCTATGGTAAGCATAGGCACTTCAATGAAACAAGCTGGAGTAGCCCTCCACTCCCCTGGAATCACAAAATTAAATCTTTGGGAGGGATCTATTCCATGAATGCTAAACTATATATAATAGAATTGAATAAAGGACCACTCATCAGAGGACAGTATCAGTTTTTCACATATTTATTACAAAGATATAATGATGTATTCAGACCCCAAAATGGGTAAAAGTTAAATGATTCATGATCCCCCAAGGTCACTTCTTTGGGACGGCCTTATTCTACGTACATTCTTTGATGCAAGGGCTTCGACTTGCCAGCTGCTTGCAGTCTTTTATAGAGGGGCCTCCATAAAAGACTGTAAGCAGCTGACATGGTGAAGCCCTTGCACGGTGAAGCACTAGGGAAGGGGAAAAGTTAAAGTGACAGTACCATAAAATACAAAATGAGAAAGAGGGTTAAACAAATATAGCAGTGATAACAATGAATCTGATATGCAGTTAGTTTCTCCATGTTTGGAGGTAGAATAGTTGGCTTGCATCAAAGAATGCATGTAGAATAAGGCCATCCCAAAGAAGTGACTTGGGGATCATGTAACATTGACCTTTGACCTATTTTTGGCCAGAATACATCTCTGTATCTTTGCAATAAATATTTGAAAATCAATATTCTCCTCTGGTAAGTGGGTCCTTGATTCCATTCTGTGATGCAAGCATAGACCCTTTGTTCTATGTGGCCAGCAGGAGGGATGTGCATAGTGTTGACTGTACTTTAAGTACATCTGAGAGGGTCTTGCTCTGGGGGCAATATTCAGATAAGTTTGGGCACTCACACTGTGCTGCAGACTTGTTTGAATATAGCCACTTTAGAACTTTGAATATGGGGCCCACAAATAAATATATCATACTAGCTGACATCTCAGCCCAAACATCTGGGGATTCTTCAATGGCTGTTCATTCACTGTCATGCAACATGTGCATTTAACTGAAGCCCAAACTACATAAAGTATTTGTTATCTTAGTTTCACTTATACTGTATGCTCAGTAGTCCAAACGTGTTCCTGGTCAACTTAAATAAATGGTTGAAGGGCTTAAATGGGATAATTTTTCAGTGTCTCTGAAAGTTTTCAGCCCACACACTGTCTTTGAATTAGGCTTCAACAACCAATATTTATCCTGAAGATTTAGCAGTGTATTATCAAACTCAAATCTCAAAGTCCTATAAAGTCCTTAGAAATCATTTAGGCCCAGACTAGCACAGGGCAATATGCCTCATTAAAGAGCTTGCCAGTGATCTAACAACCTACAGCCTTGACACCATTAGAAAAGCAATAGAAGCAAAACTCCTGGCATGTTGTAGCATCAAGAAGTGCTCGCTGGGGACTGGCAAACACAATTCAGAATCAAGCACTGCCATTGCTGCTGTTCTGTTGCATACTACTGGCTCTTGATGCCAATTCCTCAGAAATCTGTCTAGTCCTGTTTTGGAAGCCTGAACAATGCTAATTTATACAACCTCACTGGGTAGGCTTTCCCACATCTTAACCACTGTCTGTGTGAAGTGTTGTTTTGTAATATTTGCCCTTATTCTCCCCACCTCAGTATGAGGCCATGTCATCTGTTTTTTCTTGCATTCACCAGTTCAAACATCTGTGTATACTGCAGCCTGCCTATTCCTGTAGCACCTCAAATGTGGTGAGCAGTCTCCTTTCAGCCTTCCCTTCTCTAGATTGTACCATTTAAAGGGACACTGACAGCTTTTGTGCTGAATTTTGTAGCCCAGTATCAAAGGTGCCTGCAGCCCTCAACAATCAATCAATCAATCAATCTTTATTTAACTGGGGGAGACACCTTTGAGTGAACTAATTTACAAGGTGGCCCCAGAAGGGCAAACAACTAGTACAAGAAAAACATTTATTTATTTAAAGGTTTTACCAGGAGGACATACTGAGTGGAGTACCGCTCGTTTCCAGATGTGTCCTGAGGGAGGGGGGAATGGGATGAGTACAATAAAATATGCATGGAAACTACAATAAGTACAATATAAAAAGCTAAACCAATAAGCTCCAGTGCTGAGATTACAAAACGGGAAATGTGGGTAACAAGCAGAGGAGGATTTGCACTAACATCATGTACAGAGGTGTTTTCATTCAGCTACACATAAAACATGTACACAGTAACCCATTAGAGGTACAATACTGAGAGAGCAAAGGGTGCATAAAATAGTAGTGGGGGACACTTGTCTTCTAGTGGGGCTGGATGCAAGTGCAGGTGGAGGAGAAGTGCGACTTGAGGAGGTGATTGAGGAGCCAGGTGTTGTCTGCGTGTCAAATGTCTGCCAGCAAGGAGTTCCAAAGTTTAGGCATGCGGTAATGGAAGGCAGCTTGGCCTAGTGAAGTGAACTTACGTGGGACATGGAGAAGCAGAGAGTCTGTGTTCCTGAGTGGGTACACAGAGGGGAGTTGAACTGAGAAAGGGGACTCGAGGTAGGGGGAAGGGATTACAGTGAGAACAGTCTTAACAGTAGTGAAACATCCATATACGAGGCAAAATATACAACAGGGAAAATTTACAGGCATTGGATGAGGTCATTATAAGAACACAGTATGCAATGTGATAATTATGAAAAAAAAAAAAAAGTATGCAAAGAAAAACAGGCATGACAATAAAGATCCTGACACAGATTACTTCATCTCATGCAGAGTAGGAAATACAGGGGGCAGAGGAGAAGAACAGAAGGGAGAAGGGCTAGAAGTGGGAATGAGATTGGGGAGAGAGAGGTATTAGGGTAGGTAGTAGATGGAAGAAAGATAGAAAAAAAGTAATAATTGTGCATAGCCTAGGTGAGTGCTAGAACAACTAGCGTAAATGCAACAATAAAGTGAGTCCACCTAGGGAAGAGCGGGCCAGGCAGAGATTCAGGGATAACAGCTACACGATTCCTTCAGGGAGGAATATGTAGTCACAGCTTGCCATACAATATTAATTTATTGAGGTTTTAACACTAATTAAGTAGTTTAGTCAGGCTGCATTTTCCATGGCTGCCCGATGCTCAGGTGTGGTCACAATACCAAATGGTGCTGAATGATGGTAAACTCGTTCATGGATGAGTTTAGCAATTTTCATGCAATACAAGTTAATGGTGTTTTCTTATTGCAGTTGATGAGCTGATCTTGAGAAAGTAACTCTTCTTTAAAAATGAACAGTGTAACACCGTGAAGTTGCTGTTTTACATTGCTCATTTTTTTGTCTTGTTTTGTGCCAGGACCCACATTCCCTGACTGGGAGCTCTGCCCCCACCTCACTTTGCCCCCTCCCCATGCCCAGGCTTACCTCCCTGTGTGGGGTCACCGGGCAGGCACCCCTTCCAATGGATGAGAAATGGTCTGGCTTATCCCCTAGGGTGGGGCCATGGGAGTGAGACACCCCCCTCCCCCATGGAAGTGAAAAGGCAGTGGGAGCAACCATGGAGTGATGGAAGTTCGCCAGGCTGGGCGTACCGTCTGCTGTTGCAGCAGCAGCAGTAGCTTATCATTTGATTTAGTGTTTATTTGCTTGTTTTTTTAATAGTTTTATTTTGCTATGAGTTCATTTTAGTTCTAGTTTTGAATGACCACAGGCACCATTAGTTTTAGTTCGTTTTAGTTTTAACATTTCTGAGTTCTCTCTGTTTTGCTTACTTGGGACTCTGTCTGGAGTTTTTGGCTCCACTGAGTGCAGTGCAGCACTAGTTATTCGGCTCTGGGAGCACTGATTTCAAGTTCCCTCTCATCCAGATGTCTGCTGGGGAATTGTGGGCTGAATGTGCTGCGATTGGGAGTGATGCTGGCTTGCTATGTGGGGTTTTCCCCATAGTGTGTACTGGGGTTAGTCGGTGGCGGCCCGTCTTTTTCCCCCGTGTGCAGTGTCTGATGTTTTGGCCATTTTGCTATATTTGCGCACCTGGACTGATGGACTGGCTGGTTTTGGGCTGGCTGGAGTAATAAATTCTACTTTGGACTACATCGACCTCTGGGGTTTATAACTGGTGAGCTGTCTGCTGAAATTATTCGACAGTGGCTTTCTGGTTGCCAGCTGATGAGGAATTGAGGATCTGAAGAAAGGGAACTCTGAGTAAGTGTCTCGCTGTTTGAGAGACCTTGGAGTACTAGTGGTTGATGTTCCGTCAGATTCCCGCAGTCTGTGTAGCAGGGTATTTAGGTTGGTGGGCTAAGAGCAGTTTAATTTGAGGTTTTAATTGTTGGTCTCGATCCTCCTGGTGGGTTCGACTGTGGGATCACAGCCGGACTGGGGGCTTTGGCTTTGTCTTGCTGGGCAGCTGGTGGTATGGGTGGGTGATCCCAACGGTCTTTCCGCTGGTCCCGCTGCTCGGGTGGGCCTAGATGGAGACCTGTGGTACTGGCTGTGTGTTTCACGGCCGACTCCCAGTGGTGGATTTTTTGGGGCCTGCATTAGCCTCAGAGCTGCTAGTCACCCACCGAAGAGGTTTCCCTTGACCAAAGGAAGGCAGTGAGAGTGCCTGCCATTTTTTCAAGCCTAGGCAGTGAGAGTGCCTGTGTTCTGGGAATTTTGGATTTTGTTTCATCTTTCTACGGTGAGAAGGATTAAGGGGAGGAAGATTCCATTATGACTTTTTTATCTGTCTTGCCCTGGAAGTGAGAGTTCTGGGGAAATTTTTATTATTTCCCTTGGAAGTGAGAGATCCATCGGGGACTGGAAATTTGGATCTTTCTTTGTCCTATAACTGTGACTTTTATGCAACTCGGAAGACTCTCTGCTCTGTTTAGTTCTGTTTTTTAAACTGCCAGCTGACCTGAATCTAAAGTTGTGATTTTTATTTATTTGTTTTAATTATTGTGATTGGGGGAAGGGGAATTTTTGGGGTTTAGTTTAATTTTTTTGGTTCTGTTTAATATTTAATTTGGTTGTCAGAATGTGTTGGAGGCCTGCTCCCATGGTCGTGCGCTATTCATCCTCCGCCCTTCACTCCCTCTGCCCCTTTATTTCCCACCATTAGATTTCTCCACTTACCAGTGTTGTAGAGCACTAGGTATTGTACGTCGGAGAAGGGGGGGCCGGAGGTAAAAACGATGGAGGTTGAATGAGCAGGGCCATCACATCAGGGTTGTGGGGTCCAGAAGATGCCCTGTAGCGAAATGGAATCCAGATCATGGTTCTCCATGTCTGGTTCCCATACCCAAGGGCACCACCAATTTGGGTGGGCATGTAGCCTGGGAGGCTTCGGAGGCTCATCCAACCCGGGTGGTGTTATGCAATGCCAAATCCATTAAAAACAAGACTGCAATTATTGCAGATCTTGTAAATTCAGTGGACCTGGCTTGCATCACTGAGACCTGGCTGGATGAGAACTCCAGCCCTATCTTGGAGGCCACAATTCCAGCCAGCTACTTGATGATTCACCGCCCGAGATTGGATCACGGGGGGTAACGCTCTGTTTTAAGACTGAATTGGGTCTCACGAGTGTACCAGTTGAGGAGGCTGAGTCATTCGAATGTGCTGTGGTAGCAGGTGTAGGTTGTAGGATCGTTCTCATCTACCGTCCACCCGGGATGGGAAATGGTTCCTTCAGGAAATGGCGGACTGCAAGTCATCGACATGGCATTTAAGTCTTCCAGGTTGATGGTCCTGGGCGACTTTAATGCCTGGATCGATGATGAACTCTCGCAATTTGGACACTTCCTCCAATTGATGACATCCCTGGGACTTACACAGATAGTTACCACTGCTACCCATAAATATGGTCACTCCCTTGACTTAGTTTTCCTCCTGGGGATATAAGCCTTGGACTTGGGAGTGGAACCAGTCAGATGGTCTGATCACTACACTGTGGAGTTCAATTTTAGCACCCCCCCTTGAAGGCCTACCCCTGTGGAGATGGTCAAGTACTGCACTTTACGAGATGTTGGCTCTGAAGGCCTTATGGCGGTACTTGACCTATCATCTCTTCTGACTGAAAACAGTGACCCAGAGGACCTTGTGGTGGCCTATAATATGGCCATCGAAGCAGCCCTGAAGTCGTTACTCCTGTCCGCATTCATCCTCTCTCTTTTTGCCCTCAGTCTCCATGGTTTGATGGGACTTTGAGGGAGATACGGTGACAAGGACGAAGATTAGAGCATCGCTGGTGGAGATCTGCCCTTGATGCCGACCACCTTAGGATGATGGATCATTATCAAATCTATCAATCTGCAATCTCCCATTGGAAGGCAGAGTGCCTGTCTGGAGAGATTGCAGTTGCTCGGAATCAACCAGCTCAGTTTTTCTGAACTGTGGACAGGCTGTGCAACCCAGCCTGTCTACAGCTTCGGAAAGCATTTTCACAAATAGAGTGCGATGAACTTGCTCGGTTCTTTGCAACTAAGGTGGCCGACATCAGGGCAGCTCTCCAGCCAGCACACTCTATGGATATTGCTGGTGACCAGCGCTTGGCCACTAGCCTTCAGCTTTCCTGGAGTACTTTTGACTACCCTGAGTTCATGGATGTCATGAGGATTGTCCAGAGTGCGTGCCCTACATACGATAGTTTGGACCCTGGATCAACTTCCCTGATTTTGGGTTGTATCAATTCAATCGGTCCGGTCCTTGCATGGATAGTTTGATGCTCTTTGGAAACAGGTGAGTTTCCTAGCTCCCTGAAGGATGCAGTGGTTACACCCCTCCTGAAGAAAGCTTCCTTAGACCCAAACTGCCATGCGAACTACAGACCAATCTCCAACCTGCCCTTTTTAGGGAAGGTTGTTGAGAAGGTAGTGGCCATACAGTTGGAGAGCCATTTGATCATCCATGACATCTATGGACCCCTCCAGTCTGGTTTCCAAAAGAGGCATAGTACCAAGTCAGCAACTGGTTCAGGTGCTCAATGATCTCCTGATGGCTAGAGATCAGAAGAACCATTCCATCTTGGTCCTTCTTGATCTCTCATTGGCCTTTGACACTTTGGACCAAGGGTTTTGCTCGATCGCTTGAGGTTCATCTGTGGCCTGTCAGGTACAGTCCTCAGGTGGTTTACATATTTCCTCACTGGAAGAACTCAGAGGGTTGTGTCCAGGATTTATTCTTTGGACCCTATCCCTCTGTCTTGTGGGGTTCCTCAGGGATCGGTGCTTTCTCCGATGTTGTTCACAGTGTATATGCTGCCCCTCGAAGACATTGTAAGGAGGTATGGGCTGAGGTTTCACTGTTATGCCGATGATATCCAGCTTTACCTCTCTTTTGCATCTGACCAGAATAGAGCTCTCTCAATCTTTAATAACTGCCTAGCAGAAATCCAGGAGCAGTTGGATTCGAGTTGGTTGAAGTTGAACTCGGGAAAGACTGAAGTGCTGGTTGTGGACCCAGGACACCAGATAGGGGTTGGGGAAGGCTTACCTCTGGGCTCTTCCTTGGGGGTTTATCACTCCCAGCCTCCGAACAGGTACGAAACCTGGGGGTAATTTTTGATGAAGGGCTGACCCTGCATTCTTAGGTGTCAGCCATTGTCAAGACTGCTTTTTTCAATCTAAGGAATATCACCAGGGTTAAGCATCTTGTTTCGTCCGGTGACCTTCCTACGTTGGTTCACACCTTTGTGTCCTCTTGCTTGGATTACTGCAACGCCCTTTATATAGGGCTATCTGTGGTTGAAATCCACCATTTGCAGCTAATGCAGAATGCTGCAGCTCTGCTTTTGATGGGAACCTCTCGGTTCTGTCATATCTCGCCAGTGCTGCACGATCTGCACTGACTACCTGTTCAATGGTGGATCACCTTTAAAGTCGGTCTTCTGACTTATAAAGCCCTCATGGACAGGGCCCGACTACAAAGAGCTCCTGGTACCATATCCGCTCAGGCGATTGCTCCAGCTCAGCAGGCGAGGGGTTGCTAGAATTCCAAGAGTATGTTTAAATCTTATGGGTCCTGGGCATTTATGCATGTGGCTCCATCTCTTGGAATTCTACCCGCCGGTGTGTGAGTGCGACTGTGGAGAGCTTTAAATGAGCCTTAAAACCCATCTGTGGCACCATGCATTTGTCAACTGATTGATAGATTGTTTATATACTTTGTTATTATTAAATTTTGTTAGTAGTCTGTTTAGTAACTATGCTGCTGCAATTGTGTGTAATTATGTTTGTGATTTTAATTGTTGTTCGCACCTTGATTTTGGAAAGGAACCTTAAAAATAAAGTTTTGTTATTTATTATTATTATCCTGGGGACGGCATTTTGAATGCTGGAAACCCACAATGGAAGAGTGTGACATGCAATGACATTTCAGAGCTGAAGCTCCAATGTCTGGTATGCCTCCCTACAATGCACTCTGGCATCAGCTTGCTCGACCCTGGCCCCACCAGAGGTTAATCGCATACTGGACACCTTCATGCCCCCTTCTCCCAGAGGAGGAGCAGCAGCCCATAGGATGCTCAACCCTCCCTCCCAGCCAGCCCTCTGATGTCCCGAGTCCAGATTCTAACTCAGGGCACTGGCATCGAGGCAGAAGTGTAACACCTGCACCAGCAGGCGGCCGACACTGCTCATTTTAAAAATGAGTTACTTCCTCAAGACCAGCTCACAGCCTGCTATTAGAAAATGCCTTGTGCTGATACTGTATGAAAATTGCTAAACTTGTCCTTGAACAAGTTCATCAATGCTTCAGCATAATTTTATATTGTGAATGCTCAAGCATCAGGTGGCCAGGGAAAATGCAGTCCAATAAAATAGCTAAATAGTATTAAAACTTCAGTAAATGAATATTTTATATCAATTTGTGACAAGATATGCCATGGCAAGACATACTGAGGGCTGCAAGAACATTTTGATATACTGTAGGGATAACGAATTTGACACAAAAGCTGACAGTGTCACTTTAAATATGTGCAATCTGTTCTCATAACTCTTGCTTCCTAAGCCACCAAATCAGCTTTTTGGTCCTGTGCTGAACCCTCTCAACCCCTTCAGTGTCCTTTTGCACTGCAGTGACCGAACTGGACACAGTATTCCTGGAGGTGGTTAAACCAAGGCCTTGTATAATGAGAGGATTACCACTCTTGTTCTGTCTCTTACCTCCCTCCTAATGCATCCCAGCATTGCATTGCATTTGCTTTTTCTTAACTAACCTTATTTTATCAGATTACGCAATATAATAACAAGGCAGCAAACAGCAAAAATGAAAAATAATACAAAACATTATAAGGACACGAAATAATGACTTGGGACCTAGTTGATTTTGCCTGAGGAATATTACAATGCACCGAGATAGAGTAGCAGGAAGTTATAATAATATGTAAAAAAAGTTGAACTAGTACACACTGCATTTGCTTTCTTGACTGCAGCAGCAGCACACTGCCTTTCTTGATTTAGCTATGGTTCACAATTACCCCTAGGTCTTTTCCCCCAGCTGTGCTGTCTGCTGCTACAGTTTCTCTTCATCCTCATGGGAATCCACCATTCAGGACATCGCAGTGTCATCAGCAAACTAGATAAAATGGGAACACAAAGAAGCTGTCGATTGGAGTCAATGATGTGGAATACTTTGCCACAAGATGCTAGTTAAATCAATTACAATATTCAAAAGAAAACCAGATAATTACTGTACATAAAGACAAAAAATATAAAATGATAGAGGGAATGATCTGCAAACACTTTAGTTCAAACCCTATTTTTTTGTTTCTGCTTAGTTTACGGCTAATCCTGTTCACATCTGCATATATCCCTTTCATAATTTAAGAAAAATCCTTTAAACAGTCAGTTTTAGCAAAGTCAATTATACAGGCATCCTATGTGCTGTTCGATAATTGGCTTGCTGCTATATTGCTTGAACCTGCTGTGCAAAGTGCGGCGCAGTACCGTATAACTCTGGATTCAGTCCGCGCATTTGAATATCTAGGAGTACTACTTGACGAGAATCTTAACTTTGACAAGCATATTATGTCTAATTGTAAATCAGTTAATGCTAAAATTGGTGTAGCCTATAAACCAGCTACATCCCTAGCATGGCACAAAAGATTAGTCATAGCCCAGGGATCTTACTCCCATCTTTATCTTATGGGTAGTCGCCTATCTCAATGCATCTGCAACTCTCCTAAGGAAGTGGGATACCACCTACAACAACATATGTAGGTATGCGTCAGCTTCTCCCTGGTCGAAACACCATTGTTTGCTTTACATTGATCTGAACTGGCTGCCCCCTTCTGATGCTCGTACTCTCGCTTTTGGATCACTGATCGATAATGTCATCAGAACCAACAGCCCAGTCTCACTAGCCTCTCTATTAACTCCACTGCCCCCCTTCCATGGCCTCCGCTCAACCAATAAAGTGCTGTTGAAAATACCAAGATGTAAATCCAACAAAGGCACACTTGCCTTTTCTTACTCGGTGGCCAAACTATGGAACTCCCTGCCTCTTGAGGTTCACCAAATTCCTACACATACCCTGTTTAAAAGTAAAATCTTTGCTCCTTCCTATTTAACCATGTCTCCTGTACCTGCTTCAAACCCCCTTGAACCCGTCATCTATCTCCATCTCCTTCATACCCCTAACTGCTACATACTATTTCGCTGTCTACCTCTTCTACTGTAGCTCAGACTATAAGCACTTATGTGGTATGCTTTGATATCTGTGTCTAACTGCTCTCAATCCAGTGTTTTGATAAAATGAATAAGTTTAGTTACTAAGATATATTACTGTTATTCCTTTTGGCCATGCATGCCAGCCATTTGTGAAATCTCTGTATCTTTTAAGAACTTCTAAAATCAAAATGTATGTACAGTATTCTTCCCTGCTTATATTGTGTAATGTTTTTCTCTTGTGCTGTATTCAATGTAGTAATTTCCCTGTTTTGGCAAAATGTATGTATGGCAAATGTATGTTTCTTGAAGTTCTCCTACCCACTGTAATCTCCTGGGTCGTGCCTGAAAATAGTTATGTCTTGGGCTATGGTGCTTACCGGTTAACAAAACTAAATAAATAAATAAACAATTGGTATTTGAACTGCAAAAACAGTACTCCTATTTAAAAAATATATATCCCAAGCATCTAGTTTTATAGAGCTTTATTTGGAAGGTTGCTTCCCTGTGAAATCATTTATGTGCAGTGTTATTTTCTGATATTTATCTGTCTCCCTCGCTTTTTCCTATCAATTTCTGTTGGTTTGTATGTGTATCTCCCCCAACCAGGTGGATAAAATTGACAACATCATCTAGCTCTCCTTTCCCAGTTAACACTAACTAACTAACTAACTAACCAGTTAATTAAATAAATAAATAAACAAAAGGTGGTAGAAGCATGGAGCCAGCAGCAGAAAGCAAGTATCGCAATGGATCTTACAAACAGGCACGTGCCAGGGATCAACAAGTAGATGAGAAGGAGAAATACTGCAGGGGTTCGGAAGCTGACAGATTTCGTTATAGTCACAGACATAGTGTGTGCAAGTGTGTGTGTGTGTGTGTGTGTGTGTGTGTGTGTGTGTGTGTGCAAGTGTGTGTGTGTGTGTGTGTGTGTGTGTGTGTGATCGTTTGAAAAATCAGTCGCAATTCACTAGTGTTTTGAAAAGGAAATTGCAGATATCTCTAGACTAATGGGCATGGGCCTGTGTGTGGGTGGCCCAGATTTTTCTTGGGTCTAGGGGGCCCCTGATAACCTTAATCTGTACCAGACCCCCCCCCCCGCGACAACCTGAAACATATTTTTGTTATCTATATCCACTTGCCTGCTTGAATTAAATACATTTCAGCAAATAAATAATGACAGTAGATTGTTACCAGTTGTGTTTCAGGTTCTAGAAAAAAGAAACCACTCAAGTCCTATCAGTATTTTTAGATACAGTACATATTATTCTGTCAAGGATAAGGGCCCATATGCATTTGATCGACATAAGGGGTGTTTTCTTGAGGACCCATCTCTTGGATGTCATGCCCTGGCTATGCTCCGGCTGTCTTCCATTTCTGTGTCTGCAGCAGTCTCAGTGTAGAGAACAAGCTTGAGGTGAAAAAGGTTCCATGTGATAACGACTGCCTAAAGGTGATTGCCATTATCGCCAAAGTCAGAGTGGCAAAATTTTTCAACACTCTGACACCCTGGGCGCATGGAATCATGATTGCCAGAGTCTTAGAGTTTCATGCTTTCTGAGGGGTGCATCCTCCCACCCCCACCCCACTACTAAAGGATTCTCAACTCCAGGGGGTGCATGTCAAGGGGAGCATGAAAATAAAGGTTCGGGCTGGGGGCAATAAATCACACCAGCACCCAGACCCAAACTCAATACCTCACTCAGCCAGTCACAGGCCAACCCCTGATGCCATGGTGCAACTCAGCAACCCACCGCAGTGCCACCCCCTACATCCCTTCCACCCCTCCAGCCCAGCTCACCATGCTCCTCCCCAGGCGTGCGCATGTACATATAGCGACATCCTGTCACTCAAGTCGCCCACCCCACATCCGAGCGCCTACCCTCCCATCGCCATTCAGGATTTTGGCCTGAAGGCATCGCCGTTTCAGACTGCACCCTTGAACATGTGCCCACATCACAGGCTACCAGTGAAAAATCCCACATGATCAAGAGTACTATGAGAAAAATGTGACATCTCGACATCTGTGTAGTACCCATATAGGTTTTCCTTATTCCATGTCCCCCGACAGTGTCTGATTTTCAACAAGAACTGCTTGCTGCATTAATGTGGTGCTGTTACCACTGTGAAAACCTTTAAAAATGTAAATTATAGATACAGTTCAGTTTATATTTCATGTATTTTCTGTAATCCTTTCCCCTTTTTCTTTATTATTGTGGACAGTTGCATAAAAGCAAGATCACTTTCTTGTAGACTTTTTCTACTCTGACTGCTTGCCTACACCTGGCATCATTACCCTGTTTATGACATCATAATTATCTTCACAGCAACAGCCTGTGATGGCAAGAATAAATTGTGATGTCAAGTGTAGACAAAGCAGCAAAAGCAGATAGGACAGCAATCATATTTTAATGTAAATGTCTTTAGTAATAAAGAAATAAAGATTAAAATTACAGAAATAATATGATATAGAATCTGAATTGTGTCTATATATTACATTTTCCCAAGCTGTCCCAACAGCATCATGGTCTCTTTAAAACCAGTTAATGTAATTGATATTACATTGGAGCATGCAAATCCTTGGCATGAAACTATTGTAACTTGATCTGCCAAGTACTATAGGTGTTCTATGGTCTGTTACAATGAACAGCAGTATTGAAACCTAGTGGATCCCCTCCCCCCCAACACATACCTTCAGAGTAGATGTGTAAACTGCTGGAAGAGGGGTCTGTAAGTAATCTTAGAAAAGGCAGTCACAACTCGTAATGCTAAAGTCAGAGCTGTCTCTTACAAGATCACAGGATGAGATGCTATGTGCTTGAGTTGAGTTTCCTGTTATGAGGCCAGCCTTGGGTCTAAATATGGAACCTATAAACTGGGTTATTTATTTTGTAATTCCTGTTTAATGAAACCTTGCCTGAGCCAACTGTAAAATGAAAAGCTATTTTTAGCAGTGGAAAGAGTCTATGTGCAATGCCATCTAGCCTCAAAACAAAATCTCAGGAAGGCCATCACTGGGTTATTATGGAGGGGAGGGAAGGACATAAACCATATATGTATATATATATTTTTTGAGAGGTCTTGTTTGGCAACAAGAGAGTACTTCTCACAGGACCCATATTCAGTCATGCTAGATTGTACCATGATAAATTTGTGCACTGCAAAAAATTGGATGACACCAGATGAACCCAAAGATCTAAACAGTGCACCACATGTGGCTCTAGTGCAAAAATGTCTGAATATTGGGCCACAGAACTACGTCACAATGCAGACGGCACAGTGCAAATGTAGTGCAGAGCACAGCACTGCAGGCACTGAATATGGCAAAGGGCAAGGGTGGACAAATGAGGGGAACCCGGGCTTTCATCTGGCCAAGCTTGGGAGGGGTGGGTGCTAGCAGGGTAGAAGAAAAATGGTCCAACATTATGGAAGGGATCCGGGACATCACCAACACCTATCTGAAGCGGAAGGGAAAGAAGAACAAGTGCAAGAAACCCCTCTGGTACAAGAGGAGGTTGTAAGTGCAGAAACAGAGAAAAGGGATTCCTTCAGTAAATACAGGAAGCCCAGCAGGAGAAGGACAGTATGGACTACAGAGTGGACTACCTGGATAAACTCAAAACAGCTAGTAGGGAGTTAAGAAAGGCCACATCAGGAGCTGAGTGGAAAATAATGGAGTGAGTCAAGGATGGTGACAAGACCTATTTTTGGTACATCAGAGAGAAAAAGAGGAGGAAGGAAGCTATTGCAAAACTGAGGTAAGGGACAGAGTGAGTGGAGGATGGTAGAGGGAAGGCAGAAGTGATGAGTGAATACTTCTGCTCAGCATTCACAAAGAAGAAGGATGGACGGGTACCAAAGGAAGGGAGGAGGTGCAGATGTGGAAGAAGCCAGTCACGGCTGACAGGGTCTTTAAGAAATTTATGAACCTTAAGTCAAATAAATCTGGGCTCGACTCTATGGGCGGATGCAGAGCAGCAAGATGGCCACAGTGTTGCTGTGCTCCCAGCTCCAGACCTCCTGCTGCTTGCTGGCTAATCATTAAAATGTTTTAGCTAAGTTTTCTTGGAGTTTTCTTGAATGAAACTTCTGATATTTTAATATACAGTCTTCGGATAAATCATTTTTGTAGCTTAAAAAAAGCTTTGCCGCATGGTCGTATTGGCGGACTTGGTTTTCAGCGTTCAGCATTCAGAGTTTCGTCTGGATTCTTGTTGGATGGGAAAGAAGAGAGAAGCCAGAGAAAGGGTGATGAGACATCTCTGCTGTGAATGATTATGATACCCATTATACTAGGATTTGAAAGAGACTTCAGAAGAGAAGGCATATGGAAATCCCAATAGCAAAGGGAGTTCTGGAGCACTGCAGGTGCTGAAAGGCTGATTTTAGTTTACACAAGGTATGATATACTTGCCTAGGGGGATAGAGGAATTTGTTCAAGCAAATTATCAAAGTTATTATGCTCAGAGGAGTGTTTCTTTTTCTCCCTCTCCTTAGGTTTGGGTGGAGCTAAATTACTTGGATCCACGGAATTCTTAATGGAGAAACTATGCAGAGAGTGGTCTCTCTACTTTTGGCCTTAAGACTGAATGAATTATTGTTACCGGAGTTTGCTGCATGGTTGGTTGTGGTGGTTTCTCCTACTCCATTTTGAATACTGACGTTTCAGGTGAAGGTGGAAGTTAAATTTGGATATAACTTCATAAAGGTACTGCTTTCAGATGAACCAACAAAAATTCTTGGGAGTTTGTCCTTGGTTTAAAACTGTCGGAGGTAAAAAAATAAAATAAAACAAGATATAATAAAAGAAGGCAATGCTGATATATCTTGTTTTAGAGTTCTGACGACTCTGGTACTTTAAGGGAGCTTTGGACCACTCTAATCTTTGCTGTCAAAATCTCATTTTAATTCGTGGCAATTTAAGCATTTTCATTTGAAACAGAGACTCTGAGTGAGACTCTTTTTGATTTGAGTCATTGGAAGGTTGTTACTTTGGCACAGTTTAACGTGTATTATGAATGCAAAATGCATGGAAAGATTGGACAGCATACCGGACTATTAGTCTGGTGTGGTCGGTGGACTCCTTGTTAGAAACATAGAAACATAGAATTTGACGGCAGATAAGGACCGCTTGGCCCACCCAGTCTGCCCATTTCCCTACCTACTGGATAAGCTGCAGATCCTAGTTAACCAGCAGCCTACTTCTTCCTACCCCACCCCCAGAACTGCCTTATGACTATCCCATGCATGCTTGAATTCCACCACTGATTTTGACTCCACAACCTCCGAAGGCCGCTCCATGCATCCACAACCCTCTGTGAAAAATACTCCTTAAATTACCTCTGAGCCGCCCCATCTTCAAATTGTGCCCTCTTGTTCTTGCACACCTCTTTTTTGAAAGATGCTACCCTCTTGGACTTTGTTGATTCCCTTGAGGTACTTAAATGTTTCTATCATGTCCCCTCTCCTCCTTTCCTCGAGGCTATACATATTAAGCTCCTTAAGTCTCTCTTCATATGTCTTCCAGTGCAGACCCTGCACCATTTAGTTGCCCTCCTCTGGACAGCTTCCATCCAGTCTATGTCTTTGCGAGATTGGGTCTCCAGAACTCACACAGTACTCAGATGGGGTCTCACCAGCTGTCTGTACAGAGGATAATAACTTCCTGTTTTCTACTGGTGATGCCTCTCCCTATGCATCCCAGTATCCCCCCAGCCCTCCTTGCTGCCCTCTCACATTGCTTGCCCATCTTTAGGTCATCTGATATGACTACCCCAGGTCCCTTTCCATTTTGTTGTTGTTAGTATCTCACCCCCATTATGTACTCTTCCCCTGGGTTTTGTTTCCCAGGTGCATTACTGCACTTCTAGCATTGAATCTAAGCTGCCATACATTGACCATTCCTCTAACGTTGCCAAGTCCTTCTCATCCTTTCCACCCACCCTGTGCATCAACTCTGTTGCAGATCTTAGTGTCATCTGCAAAGAGACATACTTTCCTTCCAGTCCCTCTGCAATGTCACTTATAAAGACATTGAAGAGGACCAATCCTAATACTGAACCCCGCGGTACCCTCATTAGTAACCTCCTTTCTTCTGGATGGACTCCATTTACTATTACTCTCTGTGTCCTATTCTCCAGCCAATTCTTTACCCAGGCTGTCATCTTGGGACCCACACCCAGGCTGGCTAACTTGTATATTAATCTTTTGTGTGGGACTGTGTCAAATGCCTTGCTAAAGTCTAGGTAGGCCATGTCCACAGCCCCTCCCTGATCTACTACTTTGGTCACCCAGTCAAAGAAATCTATCAGATTCATCTGGATTGACCTTCCCGCTGTGAATCCATGCTGCCTAGGGTCCTGTGCCCCTCTGGCCTCTAGATACTCGACAATTCTTTCCTTTAGAAGTGATTCCATCATTTTCCCTATCACTGAGGTTAAACTAACAGGTCTATAGTTTCCTGCTTCTGCCTTGCTCCCACTTTGTGAAGGGGAATCACATCTGCCCTCCTCCAGTCCTCGGGTACCACCCATCTCCCATGATTTGTTAAAAGGGTAGTCAGTGGTGTCACTAGTTCTACCCTTAGTTCTTTTAGAATTCTGGGATGAATCCCATCAGGCCCCATTGCTTTATCCACCTTCAGTTTTAAGAGTTCTTTCAGAACCCTTTCTTCTGTAAATGGGCGGTATCAACTTCTGTATCCAGCGTGTTACTACTGTTTGTTTTATGTACCTCCCCTCTTCCTTTGTAAATACTGAGCAAAAATATTTGTGTAGTATCTCTGCCTTTTCACAGTCTCCTCTGCCCACCCTCCCTCCCTTTATTAAGCCTCACTATCCCTCCATTGGTCTTCCTTCGCTCCTGATGTACCTATAAAAGGTTTTATCCCCTTCTTAAATGAGTTGGCTATCTTTTCCTCGGTTTGGGCCTTTGCTGTTCTGACTGCCTTCCCAGCCTCCTTTTGCTTTAACTGATACAGTTCTCTGTCCTCCTCCTCTCTATTCCTTGTACTTCCTGAATGCTTTCTTTTCTCTTGAACCTTCACTGCCACTTCCTTTGAGAACCATAGTGGTTTCTTACATCGTCTTGTTTTGTTTATTTGCTTCACACAAGGCTCGTTACCTCTGTGATGGCAGTTTTATTATTCCCCATTGTTCTTCCACCCTCCTTCCTGCCCATTTGTTAGTGCATTCCTTAGGCACTCACCCATTTAGCAAAGTCAGCCCTCCTAAAGTCCAGTACTTTTGTCTTTGTAGCTTGACTCTATTGCTGTGTTTATTGTGAACCATACTGTTCGATGGTCGCTAGTTCCCAGATGGCTACCACTTCTACATCTGTAATCCTCTCTCCATCTCCATTTGAGAGAATCAAGTCTAATATTTCTCCTCTCGAGTGGGCTCAGTACTAGTTGTCTAAGGCATGCCCCCTGTAGGGCATCTAGAATAACTGCACTCTTCGAAGTGGCAGCTGCAACTGCACTCCAGTTAACATCTGGCATATTCAGATCACCCATCAGCAATATCTCCCCTTTTTCTGCCATTCTAAGTTAGGAGCAGTCTTGGGAATATCTGCTTTTGGTTATATGCAGTAGTGTGGAAAGCATTGCTGACAAACAGTGATTTTTAATCTTAGACCTCTGGAAGGCCTTTGTTTTAATATTTTAATATGTAAATGTCTGCCACGGCTGCTCGGCACTGTAACCAATGGACTCCTGAACAAAAATGGAGCCTTTAGTTCATATACTAATTGATGGATTCCTGAGCAAATAGAGCCTGAACTTTTGACTGAAAATGGATGGACGCCAGAATTTAATGGAGCCACAAGTCTGTTCCAGCTGGAACTTATTTTTAGATATTTTAAGCTACACTCATGCATATATGTCTGCATAATATTTTATAAATTACCTGTGTACCTTGCTCATCTTTTAGTGCTGGGATGTGAATATCATTTACTATTGCATCTAATGCTACAGGACAAGATGGTTTAAACCCTCAACAGAGACAGATTAGATTGTTTAGACTGATTGACTGTTGCAGTCTTAGTGACAACTCACGTTTAATTAGTTAAACTGCTGACATTAAGTAGAATTACTAGCTGACAGCTTGGCTACAGTTTAATGTGTTGATTCTTAATTATGGAATAAGAATAAGCACAACATTATTTTTAGGATACTTATATTATTTCTTATGCTAGTTATACTTTTATATAGTTTAGCAAAGAAAAAGTGACAATTCATCATAAATATCACCCACATGGAAAATGCATGAACTGCTATGTATGCATGTACATTTGATATGTTTTGTGTGTCTTGTAAAGGCTTTTGTGCTGAACAATAAACCTTTTGAACTGGGCTCGACTGTACGCCTCCAATGGTGATAAGGGAGCTGGCAGCAGTTCTTTCAGCCACACAGACTGACTTGTTTGGTAACTTCCTAGACACAGGCATGGTGCCATGAGAATGGAGAATGGCAGATGTAGTGCACTTGCATAAGAGAGGGCTATGGATGAGCTGGGGAACTACAGGCCAGTAATGTTGACATTGATCATTGGCAAGTTGATGGAAAACATTTTTAAGAAATGGTTGGCTGAGTTTCTTGAGGAAAATGAGCTCCAAGATGACTGACAGCAAGATTTTGTGGCTGGGAGGTCATGACAAATGAACTTGATTAATTTATTTGACTGGGACACTAAGGCAATGGACAGAGAATATCCAGTAGACATACTGTACCTGGATTTCAGCAAGGCCTTTGACTCCATTCCTCATAAGAGACCAATCAAGAAGTAGGAATTGATTAGGTGGGTGGCAAATTGGTTAGGGAAGAACCCCGACAGTGGTGGTTGGGGGAGTACTCAGGATGAGGGAAGTTACTAGCAGGTAACACAGAGGTTGGTGACTGGGCCAGTGCTGTTCAACATGTTCATTAATGACATTGGGAACAGCATTAATGGCAAAATTAGTTTTTTTGCAGACACCGAGCTCTGTGGGAATGTGGACAAAGAGGAGGGGGTCAGGCTTATGACAAAATACCTAGAAAGGCTGGAGAACTCGTCCAGAATCTGGTAACCAAGGTTCTGTGCAAAGAACTGCAAACTCACACATGTGGGGAGAAAGAACCCAGGGGTAGTAGCTGTGGGGAGTGACCATCAGGGTGTCCAAAGACAGGAGGATTCAATTTGCTAGGACCATGAAGCCCTCAATACCTGCAGTAAGGCAGCAGTGGAGGCTCACAGGATGCTGAGTTGCATACAGTAAGTAGAGGGTTCACTAGCAGAAGGAAAGAAGTCATACTACTTTTGTACAGACCCAAGGTACAACCACAGCTAGAGTATTGCATATGGTTCTGAAACTGCTGTCACAAAAAGAACATTAAACATCTTGGGGCAGTACAGAGAAGGGCAACAAAAATTATGCAGGGGCAGCATGGGCTGTCATATGAGTAGGGGCTGGAGAACCCGAATAGGGTGGCCCCATTTTGTCTTGACTCAACGGCGTAAACATGGAAAATGACCGCCACAGCACTAGTCACTGTAATGGTCCATTTCCGCGTTTCACCTTCCCCAGTGTCCAGACCCTCCCGGACCAACTCCAACCTGGGTTGAATTCTAAGAATCCAGGGGCGTGGGGGCAGAGACCACACAGAAACACTGGTCTTGGGTGACACAATACCTGCGTCGGGATTGTGCCATCACTGTGCGGGAGGTTAACAGGTTTAAGGTCGACCTCACTTGGTGCTTCCACCAGAATATGTACTTGCTAAAGGACAGATGGGAATGAGGGGACATGATAGAGACCCTTAAGTACCTAAAGGGTACTAACAAGGTAGACCCTAGTGAATGTTTCAGGACCAGCAAAACCAAATACATGAGGGGAAATGGTTACAAACTGGCTGGAAGTAGGTTCTGGAAGAAGGCCAGGAGGCAAGTCTTCACAAAGAAAGTACAGGATGAAGGGCTGAAACAGGGTACAAAAAGAAGTGGTAAGCAGGAAAACTGTTGATGACTTCAAGAGGGGGTAGAATAAAGTTATGGGGAAGGTAAAAGTGTCCAGGGGGTGAGGGGGGCTGACATGTAGAGGATACATTGGTGTCACATTGGGTAGACTTGATAGATTGTATGACCTACTTCTCCTGGCACAATTCTTATGTTCCTTGGTTCTTGATGGAATTGACTCTGGCACAGCAAAGCCCACCCCAATGCACAAACAGCATGCGCCAGAGCAAATGGACCAGAAAAGAGAAACAGGCAACACACCAGCAAAGGTATGGAAAAGGTTTAATAACACAACAAAATGAAACACTGGAACAAAAAAAGAAGAAATAACAACCAGAACAAAGCAAAACCAACCCAGACAAATAGAAAAACAAGGGTCACAGCAAAAAAAAAAAAATGCCCCACTCCCAAACAATAGGAGCCAATGAAAATAAAATTATTGCCCTCACTGGCATATTGTCCATCAGCAGCCCTGCTGCTGTCATGTAGCATGTGCCTGTAGACCACTGGCCAATCTTGTAATAGTAATGGTGGTCCTGTCCACTGCCTGCACTGCCTGGTCCAACACCACCTCCACCTACCCAAATCTGGCCCACTTAGCACAGAGCAGGAGAAACTGCCTTTATGGAAGCTGGTCTCTTCCTTCCCTCTACGGGCTTGCAGGCACCACCCTAATGGTACTGGAGGCACTGATGGAAGTAGAGAAGCACACATCAGCAAGCTAAGCAAAGTACATGTGAAATACTGTATGTCCAGAAGGCTGTGCCAAACAGCTGTACACCCAAACCAGACATGGGAAGGCATGCCAGTCACAGGTAGACAGAGCCAGTCAGCTGTGATGGTAGCATGCATAGAGCATACCCAAGAAAGGTGTGTGCCTGCAGAGTTGACAAGGGCACATGGATGGGGGGCAGGGCCACAGCAGAGCCAGGCACAGGCATGCAAGAAACACTTGACTCTGGCAGGAAGGGCAGAGGTGAATGCACAGCACACACAGGAATACCACAGTAGTACCACAGTGGACTGCAACTGGCAATGTCCAGACCCACTGGAGCCAGGTGTAATGTACATACAACCAGACACAGCAACCATGCATCCTGAACACAGAGCCACACTTGTATGCACATACAGGACACAGGACCTGCAGGAGTCACTGTTGGCCTGCAGTATGGGCTATGTGTATATATATATATATATATATGCACAGCAAGACTGCACTTCACAACATAGCTGTATAAGGAATGTACACTGGAGGAACTGCAGCACATGTGAATATGGCATGCACCATACAGCATCCACAGTGTGAAGACAACACAACAGTGACAGGTGGTTAAAAGTAGTGGTGCTGAGAGGGGCATGGTGTAAACACAGGCCCACACAGGACATATGCACAACATCAGGTTGGGAAACACATGTGCAAGTGGGAGTGGGCCCAACAGGTGACTGTCACAAATATCATACATATAGGCTATAGCTATAAACCGTGCCATACCAACACACATAGAACCAGTCTGAGAAAGGTTGCTGTTATACCTGAACATAGATAACACTAGATGGGGTTGATGACAGCTGGCTGCTGGTATTCACCCATGTGTGCTATATGACACGGAAGTGTAGCGGTAACATAGTGGACAAGATATGGCGCCAACAGTCGAGTACACTTAGCTATGCTAGTTCTGTCAGCACTGCAACTCAGCAAATAGCTCATGACAGTATAGATCATAACAGCGCTACAGTTCTGGCCATAACAGTATGACAACAGGGGAGTGGCCAGGAATACTCCACATGATGGGCAGCAGAGGACACAGTAGAGGCCATGCATATGCCACTGTTTCAAGCAGTATGCTCATGGTAAACATCAATACCCCTAACATGCATCCCCTGCCGCGTGATGGGTCAATATCAACAATATATCACATAGAACAGACTTGCACAACTGTACATGACATCAGGGCTGTCTGGTGGAACACACACAACACCTATGTGTATGCCACAATGCATGGTATTTACATTGTCCCAAACTGGAATGTCTTTGTTCAGTGTTCAATTGGGTGACAGTATAGGACAGTGGTTTAAGGCTCTGAGCTGCAACTCTGGAGACCTGGGGTTGAATCCCGCAGCCTCCACTTGCATACTGTGTGACCCTAAGCAAGTCACTTAACTTTCAGCTTAGTGTGCCACTCCTGGTTAAACAATTGGGAAAAAAAATATCCACTGGATGGTCCCAGTCCCAACAGTGGTGGCTGTCCTGATTGGACCATGCTGCCCTCTTTTCTTGGTCCTGGCTCCTGTGATGGGCAGGCTTTTTTCTGTCTGCCTGTCTCCTGGTCCAGATGGCTGTGGAGTGAGACACAGTGGGCATTAGAACACTACTGGCCTGTAAAAGCCATGACACTGTACATGACCCAGACAGAAGTGTCTTGTGGTGTCCTACACAGTGCATAGCACTGCAGCTATGTACATTGGCAATAGCACACTGAGGTTGACTGCCACACACGACTGGCAGCATGCTACATTATTGGTTACATATAAGGTTTTACAAAAAAGTGAAGGCATTGTCACTTGAGGTTGTCTGCAGCTTCTTAATAGGAATAGCGCAGAACTATCTAGTCCTTTTAAAAGGGTGCAAAGTGGAGCTTTCAACTACTGCTCCTACTTTGAGATGTTGTGTTTTAATTCACTTGTGAAATTCCCAGAAAGTCACTAACTTCACCTTCACAAATCAATTTACTAATGTTTGTTGTTTACTGGGAGATTCACCTTTAATACCTTCACCTGGCAACCTTGCCTTTAGGGTACATGTGGGCAAAGTTTTCTCAGATCAAGGCTTCTGGTAAACAAGTACCTGCAGGTCACATGGAAAAAGCTCCTGCAGGTCACATGCTACTGCTATTTGTATTGACTTAATCCTTAGTTTTGTTTTGCAGTCTGAGTTAATGGAAGAAGTCAGATCTGTTGCTTTTAAAGCCTTCAACTAACTCCAATAACAACTTTTACATTGATCTCTTTGCTATCTTATCTTTACTTAGCAATTTATTAAGATTATATAGTTGCTGTTTAGGTGTATTTTTCCTTTTATTCCACACTTTTATTGGTTCTTATTTTATTATGTTTTTTTTCTTTTTTTCCAATTAAAATGAGTGGCACCAACAAGAAGAAGACTGGGAGCAGTCACAGCAAGGAGAGGGGGATGCTGTCCATTGATGGGACATGCTGCCCCAGCCACCTGAAGAGGACAACGTTGGCAGCAGGAGCACCAGGAGTAGTCAGCACCAGCCCCCCACAGTGCAGTACCAGCTGCAGCATGCAGTAGCACCACCACCAGTTGATCCTGCTCTGGTATGTGCTGTGAAGACCATCTGGCTCCTCCCCTCTACAGCAACACAAGTCCCTAGTTGGGGATGTCTTTATGATTGACCCCGCCTACAAAAGTGTGGTGACATGCACCTTGTATCACACTATTTTGGGCACAGGAAATGAGGCACACATTTTGGCAAAGCTGGGCAGCACACCCACCTTAAGGTGAGGCACTGCCAGGACTGGGAGCAGCATGTGAGGAGATGGACTGAGACAGTTAAGAGGGGTGGATGTGGTAGCACCCCTAGTGGTCCATCTGTGCCACAGGGTGAGCAGCTCAGGAAAAGGAGATGTGGGTTATCACTTGATGCAAAGGTCCCAGAGAGGGAAATGGAGTGGACCAGGAGGGGGACCTACAGCCAGACTTGGGTCATGTGTGTGTGTCATCAGAGAGAGACTGGCCTCTGATCCCTCTCCAACATCCATCCATGCCGAAGTGGCACAGCTGCATGGGGAGACATGGGAGATCTCCTGCCAAGTTGTGGCCATGAATGAATCCTTGGAAGTGTTGCTACCAAAACCAGTGGAGCATCCTGGAGGGGCTGGAGAAACTCCATGGTGGCAGTGTACCCTCTGTCCCCAGACTACAACCCTATCTTCTCTCCACTCCTGTCATCAAGACTCTTCATATGCTATTTGTCTTACTGTTTCCTTTAGTCACCAACCTTTTTAAAAATATTAAAAACATGAAAAAATTAAAAAAATGAAGGGAAGAAAATACATTTTGTACCTCTTAATTCCTCTCTGCTACTATGTCATTCTGTCTAGCTAAATTCTGCTGTCTCCTATCCTTCTCCAGTTTAATGAAAGAAAAAAAATCAGATTTCCTTTCTATTCTCTTTCTTGCACAGCTACACAGTCCTTACACTATTACTGTCTTTCTCTCACTACTGTTTTTGTATAGCATCCCTAAGGGACTGGTAGAACTCCATGGTGGCAATGTACCCTTTGTCCCCAGGCTACAATCCTATCCTCCCTCCACTCCTGTCATCATATGCTATCTGCCTCACTGTCCCCTTTAGTCATCAATTGTTCAAAAAATTAAAAAAGTTAAAACACAAATTTAAAAAAATGAAAAACAACAACAAATTTTGTATCTCTTAATTCCTCTCTGTCCTGATTTCTGCTACTGCTTCATTATATCTACCTAAATTCAGCTGTCAGCTATCCTCCACCAGTTTAATGAAAGAAAAACATTCTGATTTCCTTTCTATTGTTCTCTTTCTTTTGCAACTATGTTGTCCTTACACTATTACTGTCTTCTTCTCTCACTACTGTTTTTGTCATAAAGCACTGTAGTAAAGCACAATATACATAAATTCTGTACTCCTAGAATTTTCTCAACAATCAGAATCTTGTAAATGATGCGAGATATGGATTTGGTCATTGAAGCTTGAGTGGACGTCTCACTATCATGATTCCAACGACACTTGAATTTTTGTCCTAGCTGTTACGGTTCCCGAGATATTGGCAAATTAATGTTACTAAGGTTCCTTGTCCTATAGGGCTGCTGTATGGCTCTGATGTATGTATATTTATGCACAAATGGGCAGCTTGCTGGGAAGCTGGGAGGTGCTCCCACCAACACATACCATTTACTAGTTATAGTACACTTTTTCCAACAGTAAGGAAGTTCATTGCAAATAACTTCATTTAATGCATCAGTTAGGGTTAAAGTGACAAAAGTGGGGAAATGAGATGTTAGGGCTGAGCCCCTAACCCCATACCACCAACCCCCCCGACCTCTACAGACCGACAAATGCCGGGGATGTGCCATGGGGTCATGAGGCCTAACTCTCACTAAATTATCCCCCAGTAGCATAACAGATGACATTTTATTTAAGGAATTATTATCTGGTTGATTCTGCCAGTTTAAAGTTATTTAAAATAAGTTACCCGATTGATCCTGCCATTATTTTTACATAAAAATTAATTTAAAGACTTACCTGGTTAATCCTACCACTGTGACGTTTGGTAATCATAATACTTTCACTTTCCCCCTGGAAAGGTAGTGTGAGCGAGCAGTAGCAACACAGACTCATTAGGCGATCCCAGTCCTTCAAAGTAAAGCAGTCTGTATCACACTAGTTAGGAAAACTCTGCACTTTTGCTGATCTCTTTAAAAGAAGCTGCCAACTGTGCCAAGATGAGAGAGAGAGAGTTGGCAGCTTCAGAACAGCAGGAGGCTCGTGCTTCCTTTTGCTGTTCTGAAGCTGCCGACTCACTTGCTCGCCTCTCAGTACAGTTGGCACCTTCTTTTAAAGAAATCAAGTTAACCATAGGAAAAGTGTAGAGTTTTTCTAACTAGCGTGATACAGACTGCTTTACTTTGACAGACTGGGATCACCTAACGGGTCTGTGTTGCTACTGCTTGGTCATGCTACTTTTCAGGAGGAAAGTGAAAGTGTTATCATTACCAAAGGTCACAGTGGCAGGATCAACCAGATACGGTTTCAAATAAATTTTTACATAAAAAGTAATGGCAGAATCAATCAGATACACATAAATTCAATACGCTCAGAAATGTTCTCTAAGTAACAGAATAAATATGTCAGGCTTCTTCATGCTGCTGCATTGTGCTATGCTGTGTGCCAGTCCCCCCCCCATCATAGTTCTTGTAAAGCACTTCCGTGGAAATCATGCAAAAAGCACAATATATAGTGCATAAATTCTGTAGTATCAGAATTTTTTCTCAACTACCAGAATAAATATGTCAGGATTGTGCATGCTGCTACATAGTGCTATGCCGTGAGTATGTCCACCTGCCACAGTTCTTGTAACACACTTTAGTGGAAATTGTGCAAAAAGCACAATATACAGAAATGTTATACTGTCAAATTTTTTTTAAGCTACCAGAATTTCCTTTTATGAATTTGTTAGTATAAATTTAGATAAGGGTACACCAGTTGATGTCATACTCCTAGACATTGGCAAGGCATTTGACACCGCCCCATATGATTTGTTAATAAACAAACACAAAAATGGGTATAAATAAATACATTATTGACTGGATACTACACTGGCTTACTGACTGAAAACAATCAGTCAGAATACATGGAGTTTCTTCAGATGAGAGTCTTGTGAGCAGCAGAGTTCCCTAGGGGTCTGTCCTGGTGCCTGTGTTGTTTGGCCTCTTTTTAGTGATATGGGCATGGGATCAGGGAGTGTTGTATTGAAATTTGCAGATGATACAAAGATTGGTGGAGTGGTTAACTCCCCAAAACAGTTTAAAATTCTGAGTAATGACTTAAAGCATATTGAAAATTGAGGAATTACTAATAAAATGAACTTCACTGAGTCCAAATGCACTGTCATGCATTTTGGTAGTAAAAATCCTTGTCTCAGTTATACACTAAATGGCTCAGTCTTAAAATCTACTACAAAGGAAAATGACCTAGGAATTTGGATTAATAAAGAACTGTCCTCAAATGACCATTGTCATCAAATATTGCTCAACACTAACAGACTAACTAGATCCATTAAAAAAGCCTTTGTTACGAGAGACAAGATTGTTTATTAAAGTTATGTAAGACCTATATTATCCCTCACTTGGACTATGAGTCCCCAGTATGGAATCCCTATCACAAAAGGGATGTCTATCTCATCAAAAAAACACAAAGGAAACTAACCAAATCTATTAGAGGTATGAAAACAATGTTGTATAAAGATTGATTAACTGAATTAAAATTATTCAATCTGGAAACAAGAAGGAAAAGGGAAGATTTGCTCCTACTTTATAAAATAATACAAAACCCAACCTTAATGGAGCAATGCGGTATAGTGTACAAATTTAGGAACAACAACTTCAGATCACATAAAAAACAGTTTTGAGCACCAAGAGCTAATATGGTGAAAAGATTAAATTTCTATACTGTTCAAACAACTAGGATATGGAATTCTCTACCATCACATGTAGTACAAGCAACCCATTTTGAAAGTTTAAAAAATTATTGGACGAGTTATTGTTATTTACAACTCCCAAAAGGTAAACCTACTGTTGTCGGAGACAATTAAATGGTCTTTTAGCCTGCGTTGTCTGATTTAACCAAGTAATATCAAGAATAAATATGTCAGGCTGCTGCATGCAGCTACATTGTGCTACACTGTGTATCAGTCTTCCTGCCACAGTGCTTGTAATGCACTTGAGTGGACACTGTGTGAAAAGCACAACTTACACTACTCAAATTCTGTATTGTCACAATTTTTCTCAACTACCAGAATGAATATGTCAAGCTGCTGCATGCTGCTTCAGGATGCTACACTGTGTGTCAGCCCCCAGTCACAGTTCCTGTAATGCACTTTAGTGTAAATTGTGAAAAAAAGCACAATATGAATACATTCGGTACTCTCAGAATTTTTCTCAACTACCAGAATAAACATGTCAGGCGGCTACATGCTGTTACGTGGTGCTGTGTGGTGCTGTGCTGTGTGACTCTCTCACCATAGCACCTGTTCTGATAAATTTTAGTGCTCAGAAATTCTCAATCTACTAAATTCTCATATCTGGAAATTTCCGTACCAGGTCTCAAAATGATATGGGCTCTTAGAATTTATATGCTACTGGTGGACTGTGTGAGTCTCCCACCATAGCATTTGTCATGATGAACTTAACTGCCCAGAAATTCTCAATCTAATAAATTCACATGTCTGGAAATTTTTGCACTAGCCCCCAAAATGAGATGGGCTCCCAGACTTTCTATGCTGCTGCTGCATTGTGTGAGTCTTCCACCATGGTACCCATCCTAATGAGTTCTAGTGTCCTGAAGTTCTGGAAATTGTCTCATGAACTGATAAGATCTGTTTGTGACACAGATCAGGATGATAATTATCAGGTATCGCTGTGTGTGTTTCCTACCAGAAAAGGTAAGCATTTATATTTTTATTTATTTTTCCTTTTTGGCTTTGGGCGGGGATGGGGGTGGGAAGAGTGTCTTCCTAACCACCTTTGTTTCCATTTCTCGCTTTTCAGATATTTATCACTTGGGTGATGAAATCCTGTTGCTGTGTAGGTCCAGCCTGGATCTAGTTAATTAACTGATATGCTAAGAAATTAGAAGAACAGTTGGCCAAATAAATACCAGACGATGGGCATTGAGTAGTCAGGGAAGGTAAGTATTTATTTATTTTTCCTTTTTATTTGTTTTATTATTCATCTCTCTCTCTCTCTCTCTGGTTTATTCTCTTGTTTTTCCCATTTCAGGTATTTTTCAGGTGAGTGACAGTGGAGAATCAGGCAGCGGCATCAGGTTGGTGACTGTATTTATGCTAAGTACAGAGGACAGGTTGACTTTAATATGACAATGCACAGTGGTGGAGAAGCTGCAGGATGAGGAAATATGAGCAAGAAGCTGCGATGTTGACTACATCCATGATCTGGTAGAGAAGATGGTGATGGCTTGCTTGCTAGAGGAGGAAGCATTCATGACAGAATGGAAAGAGACCTGTGAATATAAGAGAGGAATTATTTCGACTCTAGTATACTCATTTTTTTACACTTCCGAAAGATAACAAAAAATAAAAATGTAAAAGGAAAAAAGAACTTTGGAAAAGACAGATACCATCACTTTGGTGATGGCCTTGCTGTGAAGTGGCACTAAAGTGCCAGACAAAGAAGATGGAGGAGGAGGAGAAGTCTTGCTTGCTGAATGAGGAGGAGGAAGCAGGAAGAAGACTTGTGAAGACAAGAGAAAATGATTTAGACTCTATTTAAGTAGCCACTGTGGGTGGGCAGACGTAATTATCTGTTGTCCACTTCCAGTACCAGTCTCACTGTACCTGTCACCTGTGAAGAAAAAGGATAAATTATTTAACCTGAGTTGGCCACCATGGTGGCTGCACAGTATATCTGTTGTCCTCTCCCACTCTGTTGATTGATTTTAAATAATTTAAGTTATCTGTTTTAATATTGTAATTTGTATTATGTACAGCTCCTTGATTTTGAAAGGCGCTATATAAATAAAGTTTGCTTGCTTGCTTGCTTACTATACCTGTCACCTGTAAAGAAAAAAAAGAGAAATTATTTTGCCTCAGGTAGACACCATGTATATCCATCATTTATTCCCAGTTATACTATACCTATCACATGTGAAGAAAAAAGATAAATTATTTAACCTCAATTAGCCACCATGGTGGCTGCACAGTATATCTGTTGTCCACTCCCAGTCTTACTGCATCTATCACCTGTGATGAAAAAAAAAAATTATTTGGCCTCACTTGGCCACTGTGGACCTGTGAAAGTAAAACTTAAAAAATTTAAACAAGAAAAAAAAAAATCTTGTAGTGATACTTACCATCAAATTAGCGAGGGCCATGCCATGACTGGCACAATGATGCCACAGAGGGTGGTGGTGGTGGAACAGGCAACTTAAGTCTGCGCCTTTAGAGCTATCTGGCTTTGCGACTTGCTTGCCAATCACCCCAGGAATGGTCAAACCTGCAGTGAGAGGGAGACAAAAGGAAAGAAACAGATTTTAATATCTTGGAAACAATAAGGTGGAAGCCCTACCTGTGTGAGGACAGAGTCACCAACACCAGTGAGGATGAGGAGTCTGAACAACAGTGAAAGTCATTTACCATCACAGCAAAGGCAGGGTTTGTTTGACTTCAGGTCTTGCTGCTCTGATGAGCTGGCTGGCTGGAGGCTCAGTTTGAGGGCTGGTTGGTCGGTTAGCTGGAGGTCTGCTTGGCAACAGCATTTATGTTGGATTAAGCCTTTGGGGTGTCAATCTGGATGCATACAGTAGAGACAACAGTGGCACATGTTATTTATGGTTGTGGAGGATGCAAGCAGGCCAGAGGAGAAGAAGGAGGCAGTGTCTTCTTTGCTGGAGAAGGAGACAGTGTATTGCTTGCTGTAGGAGACATGGTTTGCCTGGATAGCAATTGCATTTAAGCTGGATAGAGTCTGGATTTCTCAGTTTGGATGCATGTGGTGGAGGTGGCAGTGACCCATGTTATTGTTGGCAAACTTGGCATTTAACTATGCAGTGTTCAGTGATTTGTTTTTTAAACTGAAGCTGGAGGAGTGTAAATTCAGGAAGGATGTGAGGAAGTACCTCTTCACAGAAAGAGTAGCGGATCCCTGGAACAGCCTTCCAGCAGAGGGATTGGGGGCAAAAGCAGTGGTGGAGTTCAAAAATGTCTGGGACCGGCACAAGGAAATCATAGGGGTAAGGAAGGGAGGGGAAGAGATGGTGTCATAGATTAGCAACAGATCTGCAGCAAAAAATGAAGGTAAAAAAATAGGCAGAGTGGGTGGGCTCAGTGGCTCTTGTCTGCTGTCACATTCTATGTTTCTATGTTTTTTCGCTTTTGCCTGTAGGCATTACATAGGAGAGGGTGGAGGTAGTTAATCGGATGGATGCAGGGAGCAGCAGCACAGCTTAGGGAAAAGTAAAATTACATACACAAAATTTTAAATCAAGAAAGTGATTCAACTGATGAGGAGGAAATGAAGGATAGGATATATACCTTTTTATGCTTTACTCTCACCAAGGAAGTAGCCCTCACAGTGTTCCAAACTGGAGTTGTCCCCACATTGCAATTCCTTCTGCATCGATGCTTCATCTTCCTCAGTAGAAGGCAATTTGCCAGTGCTGACAACCTCATGCTCTTCAGCTTCATCTTCACCACCGCCACCATTGACATCTTCATGTTGTAGGAACACACTCATGATTGTGTTGAAAGAAATGTGCCCCACATTCATTATAATAAATGTTAGCATGAAAACATTTCTAGGACACAGATTTATATGCCTGTCCCACACAATGGTCCCTGCCAAACTGAATACCCACACCACACTGACACTCATGGGTGGACAGCTCATGTATTTGATTGCTACTGAGGTTAGTGCCAGACAGTCAAATAACTGAGCTGTCCACCCTTGAGTGTCAGTGTGGAGTGGGTATTCAGTTTGCCTGTGCTGCATGTTTGAATGGCCTTAGAATCATGATCAAGCCATCCATTAGTTGCTACTGGTCTGTTGCCAGAGACATGGATACTCTAGCATGGTCATGGCTTGTATGCAGCAGTAGAAATTCAGAGCTAGCTTTGTACTGCTCATACAAGTGCTCGATCATGTAGTACTGAGTTCCATCTGGTGATGACTTTCAGCTTAATAAGGTGCTGAGCGAGTTTGTTTGGTATTACTACATAATACTGAAACTCACAATCCCGACACTCACCAGCACGAGCCCAACATCCTGACTTGGCACTTACCCAATGTATTAACATCTCAATGACTTAGCCTGACAGTGGAATTTGCCAGGACTCAGAGTTTTTTTACAAGAATTGTAAGGGGTATGGGGGGTGTAGCCTCTCTCGCCAGATCACAAACCAGGCATGAGTCCACTGTCGAGCTTTTCGCCATCAGTATGTTACTGCATCAGGTAAGTGCCACTTTGAGATGTTGGGCTTGGGCTGGTGGGTGTTGGGATTGTGCAGTTTGATATCATGTAGTAGATCCATTTGTTCTGGATCTGCAGGTGCCTGAGATTGTCTCTGGCTTGTCTGCAATGGACAAAGTGGCCACAGATGTGACAAGCCACAGTCAATATGGACTTGATATCAAGATATGCTAGAAACTCCTGTACAATGAGATTGAGACAGTGTACCAGGCATGGCACACTGAGAAATCCTCCATCACTGATGCATTTCACTACATTTGAGCCATTATCACTCACAATGAAACCTGCTTTCAGTGAATGGAGGTACAACCACTCATCAGTCTTGGATAAGAGCAGTTCTAGCATTTTCTGACCCATGTGTGATCCAGTTACACTCACATTGCCTGTGTGGCATGCTGGTGAATAACCAGAGTGTTGCTACCACTGCAGTTGGGCTTAGTATAACTTTTCCCTAGTCAGAGGAAAACACTACCTTAGGTATTTGTGCACCATTGTCTGTAATACACAGATAGGAGCTACCAACTTTTTGGCCACGGGTCCACATATTCATACAGCGATTTAGGTATCGTGATGCTAAATACAGCAGGGCATGGATTACCATGCGTGATACTGAGCCATAAAGTTCTGAATGGCACTTGTGGAGAAATGTGTACTTGAGGGAATCTGCCATTTAGGACATGCAGTAAACAGGCCATCAATCTTCTAAATCCCATGTTCTCCACAAAGGAGAATGGTACTGGATATTTTGCTAGACTTTCAGCTGTTGCTGCATTCATTTCATGTGTAATAGCAGAACTGTGTGCATACTTAGAGTGATGCTTAAACATACTATGTAGCGTAGGCTGGACCTTTCTGAGTGCTGGCTACCAAACAGCTGGACTCATCATGATGGCAAGGCTGGCGAAGTAATATTTGACTTCTGGGGATTCACAGGTGTTGCTTGAATGAAAGCAGTGATTTGGGGTGTTTTCTGCAATAGGATTACTGTGGTTTGGTGCCTTTTGACAGTACTACTCAACCAATCACTGCTGCTATGACCACTACTAGGCAGTCCCTCAGATTCTTTCTCATTCCTCTAGTAGTCTTCCACACTCAGCCCCCCTCCACTTGTGGTATTTCCTTCCCACTTCTGAATGCCTTGGCAAATGATGATGATAAGGAAGAGGAACCCCCCCCCCACACTGACTTTATTTTGACGTTGAGTCCAGTATAGCAGGGGCTTGGACTTTAGGACTATGTTGTCCACCAGTGCCTAGGTGGCTGCCCTTTCTTCCCCTACTAATTCGTCGTTGCACAGCTGACAGATAGCAACTGTTTAATCAGCTGGATCCAGTATATAAAAATCCAAAACTAGGGATTTGGTACCCCTTGATTTTACATGGTGGTGAGAGTGGGACGGGGAGAGGTGGAAATGGATGTTTTTTGGAATGCTTTATGAACTTCAACATGGAACAACTAATGCAGTTTAAAGAGCTCATCAGTACGAGGGACAACTGTTGCAGTATTGGGAGGGACTTTGGTAGTTATATGAGGTACTGGTGGGCAAACCCCTGCATCTTCAGCAATATCATCCTTCCTGTTTCTTGTTTCCTGCTTCCATGGGGAACCAAAATCATCATCCCTACAGCTGCTGATATCCTCTTCCTCCTCCTCCTCCTGAGCTCTGTCCTCCTCATCGTCTTCACTTTCTCCAGGCTTTACCTTTTCACCATTCAGAGTCAGAGTCACGTTTTTCAATGTAATCATTTTCTGACTCTGCAACACTCAGATCTCCCTCCTGAGGCTCTGACTCATGCTCAAGCTCCAAACCCTCATTTGGGAATGGGAATGTATCGCCGAAATCAGGCTTGGTGCAACCACCACTAGGAGTCGAGGGAGCACCAACAATCTGCTCTGAGATCAGTGTGTGCCTGAACCAGCGACTTTGCTACCTCTTGTATTACTCTCTTTGTCACCACCTCCCCCAGCCCCCACCAGCATGGATGCCACTGATGTGGCACAGAAATAATTGGCCACGCTAATGCTACTGCCACCAACTACTCCTTTACTAATATTATCAGCTGTGGGGCCCTTAGAAAACACTGCTGCATATCTAGTTTTGTTTTAGCTGTAACACACTTTTGCCCCACAGAACTTCTGCATTTCGTTGCTGCCCCCCCCAGCATGTCTCCATTTAGTAGCGCATCTCTCACCATCATTTTATATATTTAAATTTATGATATTGTGAGGAAAATAAAGAGACCCTGCAGAACAACTAAAGTGCAGCAGATAGCACCTCTCCTGATGGATTAGCAGTATGATCTGGAAAGAAAACAGTTGACTGAGCTAATAGTAGCTACAGCAAAACACCCAAAAAAGGTTTTTATTTATTTTATTTACTTTTTTAAACATGATGGTGAGTAACACAATACACATAACGGGCAAATAATAAGTTAGCTTAAGTGACAGAACACTATCACTTTAAAGGGGAACAATCAGCACAAAGAAAATCACACTGAAGTGTGGGGCTGGTCCCAATGTGCAGTTTGTGGGCAAAAACATTCTGGTTTGCTTACTGTTTACTGTAATATACTTGATTATATAAAACTAATTTTGCTTAGTTGCAGGCTGACATCTTCTTGTATTACAAATTCCATAATCCCCTGCAGCTGACATCAGAGCAGTAGGCAGCAGTGGCATACTCAATAGCCTGCAGTGCATGTTACAACTTTTATAATCTCTAATCAGATGTTTTCCAGGACTGCTCTTCTCCAGGTCCTCTATGTCCATATATAGCCCATGGAGGATATCGGGACAAATAAACAAAAGATCAGAGCTTATGTAAACTCTAACATGCACTGCAGGCTACTGAATCTTCTCACTACTGCCTACTGCTCTGATGTCATCTGCAGGGGATTCTGGGATTTGTAGTAACAGAAGGTGTCAGCCTACAACTAATTTGATACAATTTACTATACTACAGGAAACTGTAAGTAAACCAAAATGTTTCTGCACACAAAGTGCAGACTGGGACCAGCCCCACGTGTGAACCCTTGGTGGTGACTGTTCCCCTTTAAGAACTAAACTAAATAACTAAAACTAATACAGAAAGAGATTGACAAAATCTTCACTTACCCAGACCAAAGTAACTACAGAAAAAATATGAGAAAGTATAGACCACAGACAAAAAAAGAATTAACAAGAAAAACCGAGAAAAACCAATATGAGAAATGTGCTACACACAGACTAACGATCACAATACAAAAGGCTCCAAGTTCTGATACTCTGGACTGCCTTGCTAACTGAAGCACCTCCCCTCCCACACAGCAGTGCTTCACCATATACAAGACAAAACCACTACTTTAAAGTAAATACTCGTCAAAAACAGAGACAAAAGACACAAATCTAGCAGCACAAGGCCCTCTAGAACTATTTGTGAGTGATTTGGTTTTAAAAGGCTCTGTTCTTAGATGGATTTTAAAAGTTATTTTGCTCAGACAAGTAAGTACAGACTTCTCTCCAACTTTCTCTCTCCAGAAGACTGCACTCAACATAGCCTCATCATGGCATACAACTCCTTTCAGTACCATGTAACCTCTAATCCCATAGTACATTGTGAACTACATCTGTGAGCCCACTTCACCAGTGAAGTTATCAAATTCACAGTTCACAAAGTTATCCCTATATTGTGAACTGGCACTTCACAAGGTGGATTAACTTTGTGAATTGTGGTCAATACAAAAATTATTTTGAGAAAAGAGTTTTTCCAGACATGTACACCTCTACTCCTGGCAAATTATTCTACATCAGTAATATCCTTTTTGTAAACCATGCTTTTGACTTTCAGTTACAAAAGTGGTCACAATTAAACTGATATGCAAAGTATGTCTCCTTGAGTTGAAAGTGAGTTCCTTAAATTTTAGGCTGAGACATTGTCTAAACTCCATATCATTAGTTGCTCTAAACACTGCAGTAAGGTCCCCTCTCTTCTATACAGTACATCTCCAGCCTGAACAGGTCCGGCTCACTGAGTCTCTCCTCACATGACATCCTCACTATGCTTTTTTGTTCTATATAGCTTTTTCTCTCGTGGGGGGCTGGCAGGCAAGGCTTCAACTCTTTTTCTCTGAGGGCTCCGATCCGCCCTAACCAGGGCTTCATGTAGCCTGCCAATGTCCCCCCTTTTCCATTTTCTCCCGTTTCCCCATTGCTGGGGCACACACATCAGCATATGGATGTGGAGTCGCATGCATGCTGCAGAAGTCCTGCAGCACCCTCCCTTCATTGGCATCCTCAGTCCCGCACTACCCTTGGGCCTCCACCAGGGGGAAGTTGTTTGGTGAGAATGCCAAGCCTCCCTCTCCAGGACAGGAGGGCAGTCCTCCAGATGCTGTATCCTCTCCCTCCCCGGCCGACTCCCAGCGACCCGCATTCACCATCGAACACGGGTTGCCGGCATGGCAGGAGGTAAGGCACAGATGCATAAGCCCTCCACACCACTAGGGTGGCCATCCTCACTATACTTTTAATCATTTTCTACCTTTTTTACTGGCACCCATCAGTTACACTCTGGCCACTGTGGTGACATGGCTGGAATGAATAGGTAGTGGTGTGGCACTTTCTAATGGTACCACACAGTCATACACTAGTACAGTTGGTAAGTTGCCAAACAGTTCTATTACAAGGCTATCCAGAGATCATACCCACCTGACACCAAGCAACATCGAAGCTGTGCCAGCACATGCACATGCATCCTGTAACCCAGTGACCAGTATTAACAGGGGCACCATCCACAACCACATGCTGTGCCATAGCATCATGGTGAAAAGGGCATCCACTCAGTGCCACCTGGCTGAAATAGTACTAGCCCAGTAAAGTATATGACAGAGATATTTGGGTGGGCAGCGTACAGGCAAGAGTGCCTCAGGACTGGTACATACAGAACAGTATATTGACTGGTGTGTACACAGACATGACGTGTGGGATGCTACACACTCTCTGGAACGGTTGCATAGCCTGTGTATCACACTGCCAGCTGTGACACATACTGTACATGCCACATGGCTATGTGTGTAGTAAAAATGCCAACCAGTCCCCTACCACAGGTACAGAGGTGTACAGAGGGTATAATCCTGAGTGGGCAATGGGATCAGACCCCACAGAAACACAGTTCTACAACCACTAGAATATTTTTCTAAGGGGGGCATGTACCCTTGTCATGTGTCACCTTGGAATACCATATGAGCATTCTAACACCTAGGAGGTACAGTTCACACACCCACAAAGTTACTGTTGCACTTAACACAACCTGAACAAATCCAAATCAACACATGGCACTCAGTGTGGTTGTACGTACCCCCCGGGCACACTGCCACTTGCCACAGTGGCCCACACCTGCTCCAGACCTTGCTGCGCCCTCTGGCACAGATTGTTCCATTCGCAACTGGAGTTATCTACAGGCCCCAAGACCAGGGGGAGGACATAGACACATTACTGTTAGAAGATATACAAAACATGACAACTAAAAGGGAGGTTCTGATAATGGGAGACTTCAACATGCCAGATACAGATTGGTCAATACCAGCAGGAACATCTGCCAGAACTAGACACGTGATGGATTCCCTGCAGGAGGAAGGCCACAAACAATTGATACAACAACCAACAAGAGACAGAGCTATCCTAGTTCTAGTACTGACTAACAGGGAAATGATTCACAGATCTACAGGTAGAAGGTCACCTGGGGTGCCAGTGACCATCACACGGTATGGTTCAGTTTGGCCACTACAACTAAATCATTCCATTACAAGGCAAAAATATGGGACTTCAGAGGAACTGACTTTGATAAGATAGCCAACAGAGTTAAGCTAGTCCTGGCAAAAAGAAATACAGGTGAGGGGGTACAGGCAAAGTGGGCAAGCATTAAGGATGCAGTACTTGAAGCAACATCCCATTGTGTTAGAGAGAGAAAAGAAAGTGCAAAAGAAGGAAACCACTTTGGTTCTCAAAAACAGTAGCCGAAAAGGTCAAAGCCAAAAGGCTGGCTTTTAGGAAATATAAGGGAACACAGCGGGATGAAGATAGGGAGGCATACCAGACTTCACTGAGGGAAGCAAGGAAGGCAGTAAGGCAGGCAAAGGCCCAAGCCGAGGAAACACTAGCACAGACAGTAAAAGAAGGTGACAAGACTTTTTATAGATACATTAGTGAAAGGAGAAAGTCCAGAGTGGATATTGCTAAGATCAAAGGGGATAAGGGGGCATGTGAGGAGGAGGACCATGTAAAAGCATCTATCCTAAATAGATACTTCTGCTCAGTATTTACTGATTAGAAGGTAGGGCAGGGTCCACAACTCAGCACCATGGACACAGGGGGGAGGGAGGTGAGCACTAGTCCCTTCACAAAAGAAAGGGTCCTACAAGAGCTTGATAAGCTCAGGGTGGACAATGGGACCTGATGGCACACATCCCAGGGTACTAAAGGAGCTAAGGATGGAACTAGCACAGCCATTATCAGAACTGTTTAGTGAGTCTCTGAGCACAGGAGAGGTCCCAGAAGACTGGAGAAGGGCTCATGTGATCCCACTCCACAAGAGTGGTAGCAGGGAGGAGGCGGGGAACTACAGACCAGTCGGTCTTACCTCAGTAGTGGGCAAGATTATGGAGGCACTCCTTAAGGAAAGGATAGTGAAACACCTGGAATCAATAGGAGCACAGGATCCAAGACAGCATGGAGTTAAAAAAAGAAGGTCCTGTCAAACTAATCTCATAGATTTCTTTGACTGGGTAACCAAAGTGGTGGACCAAGGGGGAGCAGTTGATGCTGCCTACCTTGACTTCAGCAAAGTTTTCGATACTGTTCCACATAAAAGATTGATAAATAAGCTGGGTAGGCTCGGGGTGGGTCAGAAGTTGGTCAACTGGGTGGCAAACTGGTTGACGGGCAGAAAACAGAGTGGTGGTAAATGGTATACAGTTATAAGAGATGCAAGTGACAAGTGGGGTACCTCAGGGATCAGTCCTGGGGCCAGTTCTCTTCAATATCTTCATCAGTGACATTGCAGATGGACTGGAGGTTAAGATTTGTCTGTTTGCAGATGACTCCAAGATCTGCAACAGAGTAGATGATCCAGATGGGGAGGGTAGAATGAGAAGAGATCTGGATAAACTAGCAAAATGGTCGGAAGAGTGGCAACTGGGGTTTTTATGCAAAGAAGTGCAGAGAAACCCTGAAGCCACCTATAGGCTGGGAGGGGAGTTGCTGGCAGTCACACGGGAAGAAAGAGACTTGGGCGTCATCATCACCGATGACCTGAAATCATCCAAGCAGACCTCTAAAGCAGTAAGTAAGGTTAGGGGATGTTAGGTGTATTAGTAGGGGTATCACAAGTCGGAAGAAGGAGGTAATAATCCCTCTTTACAAGACACTGGTTAGGCCCCATCTGGAGTACTGTGTGCAGTACTGGAGGCCACACCTTCACAAGGACATTAACCAAATTGAAGCAGTCCAGAGAAGGGCAACCAAAATGATGCAGGGACTGCATCAAAAAACATATGAAGACAGATTAACGGAGCTCAATATGTATACCCTACAGCAAAGGAGGGAGAGGTGATATGATCAAACATTCAAACACCTTAAGGGCATTAACAAGTTGAAAGAGTCTAACATGTTTCAATATAAGAAAAATAGCAGGACAAGAGGACACAACATGAGATTAGAGGGAGGCCAATTAAGGGGTAATGTGATGAAGTTCTTTTTCACAGAAAGGGTGGTGGATGCATGGAACGGCCTACCTGAGGAATTGGTGGATATGAATGAAGTGCAGGGCTTCAAACAGGCCTGGAATAGGCATAAGGGGGCAATACAGATGAGTATGAATAGATAGGTTTTTGACAGAGCAAGGGCCGATGGCACATTTATAAGGTAGAAAAAGTAATGGGCAGACTGGATGGGCCTTTCGCTCCTTATCTGCTGTCAACTTCTATGTTTCTATGTTTCTATCCCTGATCCAAATGGTCCCAGTGCACCTGGCAAGACACTGCCCTATGGAGTCCTAAATATGGCCCCAAGAGGCACATGGCACAGGCTCTTGCCTATTTCCTAAGAGCTGCTCCTCCCTTACCGTTGCCAGGGCCACCAGATGTGCGTGCTTCTCTGTTGTGAACCTGGTGTCTCTCTGTCTACTCCTGCATGCCTTAAAACACCTGTCAGCCATATCGATGTTACCAAAAGTATCCCTGATGGTTACTGAGAAGTGTTTCAGGGTTGCCCCATGTATTTGCGCAGTGGAAGTGCAATTTGAGTGATATATCTGTGGCATGCAATAGTCATTCTGTGCAGCACAACATCCATTTCCGGTTGGTGGGTGTCTGTACACGGACATGACATATGGTGCCTGACCACAATATGTGCATGCACAGCACAGCGTAGAACATACACACAATACTGTTTCCATGCACTGCACACGTCATCATGCTGTGATCTGCTCACGGCTATGATGTCATGGTCATGCAGCACAATTGCGCATGGGGACAGGGCAAAAGCAGAATGCAGAGACATGAGTTCACAGTGCTAAATCACAATAGAAAATGGGTCTGCAAAATTCTACAGCCTGATTGACTCAGACAGCCAACTTCCTGGTCTGGTATCAGGCAACAGAGACTGGTGAATAATGAGTCCCAGTCTCTGTCAGCCTTTTTACCTAATGTATTACTCTGAAATGGAATGTTGAGCATTTCAGGAGCCACCGATTTTTCTCTCACTTAGCGAGAGTGAGCTACTGCTAAGCAATTTCCTCCTAGTTTCCCTCACAGCATCCCCCCTTGCAGTTTCAAATAAAATATGTTATTTCGGTGAACAAATTGTTATTACACAGCACCACCAATCCTGCTCTCACAGCCGCACATCACACCCACCTCCTCCATCTGCCCACTCACTCAGTTTAGTGCTGCACTGTGGCAGTGTATCCCCATCTGCAGGTGACAAAGCCAGAAAACTACCACTGGTCTCACGGTACTCTTACCAGTACACAGCAGTATAGTATTATGTAGAGCTTATCTGGCAGCGCTCATGTTTTTTTTTTACAAGACTGTCCACACAGTTGAACTACTGTGTGGGTAGTCTGGTTCAAAAGCATGGGCACTGCCAGATAAGCACTCGTGCTTTTGAACTAGACCACCCACACTTTAAATTACTGCAAATAAAAATAAAAAATACAGTAATCCTTCAAGCCCTGAAAAGGGAACTGCAACGGTCTTACATGCTATCATTTCCCTCACCGGGTGCCTCGCAAGTTGGAAGTCTGTGGTAATTATTTAACAGGTGGGCAGGCAGGATGCTTGAGGCTGGGATCTGCAGTCATTAATGGCAGTAATCTTTTTGCCGGTGGGGGGGGGGGCAGGAGGGGGATCTGGCTTATTGTACAGTGGCGTGAAAAAGTATTTGCCCCCTTCCTGATTTTCTCTATTATTGCATATTTGTCATACTGGATGTTTTCAGGTCTTTAGAGAAAATGTAATATTAGATAAAGGGAACCTGAGTGAACAAATAACACTTGTTTTTTTTTTTAATTTCACTTATTTAATGAAAAAAAGTTAACCAACACCAACTGGCACTGTGTGAAAAAGTAATTGCCCCCTTACACTTAATAACTGGTTATGCCACATTTAGCTACAATGACTGCAACCAAACACTTCCTATAATTCAATATCAGTCTTTCACATAGCTGTGGAGGAATTTTAACCCACTCTTCCTCGCAGAACTGCTTTAATTCAGTAACATTTGGTAGGTTTTCGAGCATGAACTGCTCATTTCAGGTCCTGCCACAGCATCTCTATTGGGTTTAAGTCTGGACTTTGACTAGGCCACTCCAAAACTTTAATTTTACTTCTTTTAGCCATTCTGATGTGGACTTGCTTTTGTGTTTTGGATCATTGTCTTGCTGCATGACCTAACTACGCTTCAGCTTCAGCTGACAGAAGGATGACTGGACATTCTCCTTAAGAATTTTCTGGTACAGAGCAGAATTCATGGTTTCTTTAATTATGGCAAGTCATCCAGGTCCTTAGGCAGCAAGCATCCCCACACCATCACACTACCACCACCATGTTTGACTGTTGGTATGGTGTTCTTACTGTGGAATGCTGTGTTTGCTTTACACGAGACATTATGGGATCCATGTTGTCCAAAAGTTCCACTTTGACTCATCTGTCCATAGAACATTTTCCCAAAAGGCTTGTGGATCATCCAGGTGCTTCTTGGCAAATGAGAGATGAGCATTTATGTTCTTCTTGGTTAGCAGTGGTTTCCATGCCTGCTCTCACATGAAGCCCATTTTTGCCCAGTCTCTTTCTGATTGTGGAGTCATGAACACTGACCTTAGCTGAGGCAAGAGAAGCCTGCAGTTCTTTGGATGTTGTTTTGGATCCTTTGAGACTTCTTGGATGATTTTACACTGCGCCCTTGGAGTAATTTTGGCAGGCCGCCCACTCCTGGGAAGGTTCACTACTGTTCCAAGTGTTCTCCATTTGGAGATTATGGCTCTCACTGTGGTTCGATGGAGTCCCAGAGCCTTAGAAATAGCTTTGTAACCCTTTCCAGACTGATAGAGGGCAACACATTTTTTCTGATCTTTTCAGGAACTTCCTTTGATCATGGCATAATGTGCGTGTTGAATCTTTGTGCTGGCAACGTGACTCTGATGGTAAGGCGCAAAATAAGTGAGGTTTATATTGAGCAGGGCTGGCTGTAATCAAGCCTGGCTGTGTTCAATCAGCTGACTCTAATTATCCCTTTAATTGGGTTGATTTAACTAGGGGCAATTACTTTTCACACAGTGCCAGTTGGTGTTGGTTAACTTTTTTCATTAAATAAATGAAATAAGAAAAAAAAGTGTTATTTGTTCACTCAGGTTCCCTTTATCTAATATTATATTTTGTCTAAAGACCTGAAAACATCCAGTGTGACAAATATGCAATAATAGAGAAAATCAGGAAGGGGGCAAATACTTTTTCACGCCACTGTACTCATAATGTTTTCTCTGGCAGGTGGGGGAACTCAGAACATCATAAAGGTATAGGTGATGTAAAATAAATGGGATCTTACACTAAACATTGCAAGAAGGGTGTAACTACCTGCCACCAAACAACCAAAAACCACATCTCACACACAGTTGTGCCCTTTACTGGCATGTATACCAATAGAGGGACTTCTTTGCAATAAAAGACACTTTTTACTACTTTTCGCTAAATTGTACATATTTTTTACATTTTTTAGAGATTTTATTAAAATTTAATACATGACCCCTTTTCTAAGCGCAATAGTACCCTCCAGTGTGGGCAGTGTGGGCTATACTGGACCTTCCAAGGGTTACAAGGCCTTCTGCCTATGATATCAGGCCTCATTATTCCCCTGGGTAAAGCTATCAACAGTCACTATTTTCCCAGGACAGTCTCTATTTTAAGCAGCATGTCCCAGTGTCCCCACAGGTTTTGCAAAATGTCACTTTTGTCCTGGTTTTTGCTTACTTGTCCCAGTTTTGTCCCTCTTTTTCTGCTGACTGCTAATATGTGATCAGTGACAGTTATTTCAGCACCACTGTGGTGCTGCTTGGGCTGAACAGCAGTTTGCAACTTCAACCCCTGCACCTATGTTGCACCGCAAGCATGTCAGTGGGAGCACAGTAAAGCATGGTCCTTCCTGTTAGATTAGACTGGGTAGTAATGCAAACAAGCGTGTGTGGATGTCTGCCTGCCAGCAGCTGAGAAGGACTCCAGACAGAGAAGAGACTGACAGCAATGAACTAAAGTACCTGAACCTGATAGGCTGTAGTGAACTGTGTGACAACAGTCTGGTGTGGTGGTGGGAGTCACTGAAGTAAAGTTTGCTCAGCAAATGAGGTGAGTGTAAGCAGGTTGGATGGGACTGTCAGGAGGAGCAATACATGCAGCTCGAATGTCTGATCATAATTAAACACAGATTTGCTTCTAATGAACTTTCTATACATCATGATTTGGAACTTGCTGCAGCAGAATGGTATTGTTTTAATCTGGATGTTTGCTACTGGTGTTGCTGTGGGTGGCATGGCCAGAGCAAGCAGCAAAATGTAATTGATTGTGTGCAGCGTTGTCTGCGGTGGTGCCCGTGGGAGTGACATGGTGGGGGGGGGGGTCATGGTCAGGATGGACCGTCCCAGTTTTAGGCCTTGGAAAGTTGGTAGCTTTACCCCTGGGTAGTTGTTATATAGCCCAATACTGCCCACCCTGTTGGATATTATTGCTTGTATGTTAATACATATTATGCGAATTACCTCATTACATAGCCTGGGCACTGACAGCTGCTTTACATGTCATAACTGGAATGTTTTCATTAATCTGCTTGTCCAAATTGCCGTGGGTGATGAAAAGGGGGAGCCAGAACCATACATCTACATAGGTGGAGTGCAGGAACTGCATGATGTTAGAGGTGACTATTTTTCTTTCTAAACAAGATGTGTCCACAGGGGGCTGTTGGTATACATTGGGGTACTACAGTGCTCATGACTGACAAAGAGAGGGACTGTACGGTTAAAAAGAGAGGGGGCGACTTTACAGAGAAGGATCAAGAAAAGGCAAACATCTTGAACAAATACATGATTGAAACATACAAGTTCCTGAGAGGAATAAATAAGGTACCATCCTCGGACCAGTTCAACAGTCTCCGACTCTCACACTAGAGGGCACGAGGGAAAGTTGAGGGGAGGGAGCTTCAAGAGGGAGCTTAGGAAACACTATTTTACAGAAAGAATTGTGGAACCATGGAGTAAAATGCTAGCCAGGGTTGTGGAAGCAAAGTCTGTGACATCATTCAAGCTGGGTTGGGACAGGGCTAAAGCGCGATCAAAAGCAATTGAAGTAGTAGGTGGCATTAAGTAAAAGGAGGGGTTATGTCCTGGGATCTGAGAAGGTCCAAGGAATTCATGGGCAGACTAGATGTGCCCTTGGTCTCCTTCTGCCATCTTTTTTTCTATGTTTCTACATTTCTTAAATGTCTACTCAGTATTCACAGTTGAAGGGGAAGGGGAGGGACCTTGAAATGGTGCCAGCAGCTTTGATGGGAGGGAGGTGGACATCAGTCTATTTTCTGAGGAAAGAATCCAGAAAGCTTTCGCTATCCTGAAGGTGGATAAAGATATGGGGCCAGATGGGGTACATCCAAGGGTGCTGCGGGAGCTCAGGGGGGTACTGACTGCACCTCTAGCAGCTCTATTTAACACATCACTGGAGACTGGTGTGGTCCCAGGGAACTGGAGAATGGCAGAGGTAGTCCCATTTCACAAAGGTGGTAGAAGGGAGTAGGTGGATAATTATAGGCCTGTCAGCTTGACATTGGTGGTGGGTAAGTTAATGGAAATACTAAAAGGAAGGATTGTGGAATATCTGGTATCCAATGGATTACTGGATCCAAGGCAGCATGGTTTCACAGCGGGAAGGTCATGCCAAACAAATATGATAGATATCTTTGACTGGGTGACAAAGGAGTTGGGTCAGGCAGGGGAGGTGGACATGGCCTATGTGGACTGCAGCAAGGCTTTCAAAACCGTTCCTCATAAGAGACTGGTAATCAAATTGGGGAACTAGGGGGTGGGTATTAAAGTGGTAACCTGGGTAAGAAACTGGTTAGGGGACAGGGCACAGATGATAGTGGTAAACAGAGTTCATGCTGAGGAAGGGAGGGAGGGTGACCAGCCAGGTACCACAGGAATCAGTGCCAGGACCAGTCTTTTTCAATGTCTTTATATGTGACATATCAGAGGAACTGGAAGGAAAGGTCTGCCTCTTTGCAGATGACACTGAGATATGCAACAGAGTGGATACTCTTGGAGGGTGGAAAGGATGGCTTGAGATCTAAAAAGACTGGAGGAGTGGTCTAGGGTATGGCAGCTGGGTTTAATGGAATAAAAAAGCAAAATAATGCACTTTTATTTATTTAGGGATTCGGATCATACCTTTGAGCTCAGAGCTCTTTTACAAAGGTTCCACATCAAACAGTGACAATGACAACAATAACAAACAGTTTATATACAATACTCAAATAGTAGATAGCTAGTATACAATAAGGTTACAATGTCATTCATAGTACCAGTGGTGATAGTACAGCATCAAGGGCATTCAACTGGGCTAAAGGACAGTGTTTATATGTAGCAAAGGAGATAAAGAGGTGTGACACCTAGTGTGAGAGTCAGAGGAGGAGTCAAGGTGAGGGGGAAGGGAGACTGGAAGGGGGGGAGAGTGGGCGGCCGAAAGAAGTGGCCACGTCTACTTGGGCCATAGAAACCCAGGAGAGGAGTACAACATGGGTGGAGTGTTGCTAACAAAGACCAAGCAGGAAAGAGACCTAGGAGTTATATCAGATGACCTAAAGGTGATGAGGCAGTGTGACAAGGCAGTTGGTAGGGCTAGTGGGATGCTGGGGTGCATAGGAAGGGGCATCACCAGCAGTAAGAGGGAGGTGGTGTTGCCAGTATACAGATTCACCTTGAGTACTGTGTCTAGCTCTGGAGGCCACATCTCAGGAAGGACATAGACAGAGTGGAGGGGATCCAGAGGAGATCTACCAAAATGGTGCAGAGTCTGCATCAAAAGCCCTATGAGGAGAGGCTAAAGGAGCTAAATATGTACACCCTAGAAGAGATGAGAGAAAGGGGGCTATGATAGAGACCTTTAAATATCTCGTGGGGGTTAATAAGGTACAGGAGGCTGGTATTTTTTAGAGAAAAATGTGCTCTAGAAAGAGGGGGCATGCTATGAAGCTGGAGGGGATTAAATTCAGGAAGGATGTGAGGAAGTACTTCTTCAGAGAGAGAGAGAGAGAGAGAGAGAGAGAGAGAGAGTGAGAGTGGTGGACACCTGGAACAGCCTTCCAGTGGAAGTAGTGGGAGCAAAAACTGTGGTGGGGTTCAAAAATGCCTGGGACAGGTATAAGGGAATCATAGACATAAGGAAAGGTAGGGAAGAGATGGCACCGTAGATTAAGTGAGGTCTGCAGAAAAAATGGAGGTTAAAAAAATGGGCAGACTGGGTGGGCCTGGTGGCCCTTATCTGCCATCACATTTTATATTTCTGTGTTTCTGTTTCATGAAACATGCATCACTCACCTGTCTTTCTTCATTTCTCCACAGCTGAATCGCTATTCAGTGCCGAGGAGGAGGAGGATCAGCCAGGACTTGCCCCACATGATGGGACCATGCCAAGGCAGAGCAACAGCATGGACCAAGGGTAGTAGAGGATGTGGCTGTGAAGAGGCGGTAGAACACCATGCCAGAATCATTAATAGACACCAGGATGACTGGATGGAGGAACTATTGAACCATGATGCTGGAGGCAAAACTCCAGGAGGAGGAGGAGGAGGACAACCAGACAAAAGTGCATAGACTCTCACCTGTGGGTCACCATATCCATGCAGTTGCTGCTGATCTGGCTGGTGCTGCTGGAAGGCCACACAGACTGTCCCCCACTTGCTGGGCTTGGACTCCACTCACTGGTGGTCTCAGTCTGTGGTGGGCATGCACCAAAGGTGCAGCCAGAGACAATATCCCTACACGGGCCCCACAGATAGGAAGCCAAAGACTACAGGCACCTGCTACAGGTAGCCACTGCCTCACAGGAAGGATTTCAGGAGGAGGTGTGATACCTGCAGATTCAGCTCCAGAACAAGGAAGAGCATGCTGCCACATTATATTCTATGTATCAGTAGACAATCTCCACAGGCATGACTGCCTTGCAGAAGATGCTCTCCACAGACCTGGCAGCCATCACTGAAGCTGTGTCCCAGCACACAGTGGCTATGGTGGAATGGCATACCATTGCTGGCAATGATTATAGCTGAGCATGGCATGATAATGCCACAAGGCACACTATTGAGGGTGCCCACCTTTGGTAGCCACCTGACACTCAACATTGTAGGAAAGTGCACCCCACATACACTAATACCCCATGCACACTGAAGTGTGGGACACAGACCTTATGTACCCCATGGACCACAGGCCGTGGCCTGCTATTTTCCCAGTCACTTCCCCACACAGCTATACAGAGGGTATAGTCCCCCGGGGGTGATTGGGCCAGGCACCACAGAAACACAGATCTACAACCACTAGAACATATTTCTAAGAGGGCATGCACCCTTGTCATTTGTCACCCTGTAATATCATAGAAGCATTCTAACACTTGGAAGGTGCAGTTCACACACCCACAAAGCTACTTTTGAGTTTAACACAATCTGAACAAATCTATATTGGTGATGTTTTTCTTACTCACAAACTCCTTAACTGCCTTACTAAATCTTTGCCTGCTGCATCCATACAACCCTTCTAGGAGATACCCTATTTATTTATTTACTTATTTGAGTTTTGGTAACTGGGTAAGTCCACTGAGACAATTACAGTCCCTTTTTCAGGGTTGACCTGGGGTTGAAACAAGCAATACAAAACAGTGCAATAAAACAGATATACAGAATTAAGATTGCAAAAATAGACATACAGTATGAGAAGGTTTAAAAATATTACACATAAAAATAACAAAGCATAATAAAGGTATATACAACTTCAATATTGTCATAAATACAAGGCTATACAATTGAGACTACAGGCTACAGACCTAGAAGCTGAAAGATAAATTATAGGATCGGGGTGGGGGGTCGGGCAATCAGCAGGTAGTACATGAAGATAAGAAAAGGGAAGAGGAAAAGGCAAGGTTCAAGGGTAGGTAGTAGGAGGAGGAGGAGAAGAAATGAATAGGGTGGAGTGAGAATAGATAAGGCATTAACAGAAACAGGAGCATGATACAGAGGCAGGGAGAGAGAGGCATGCAGATTTGATTTGGAACTTGGGGAGAGAGGAACAGGACAGGATGGAGGAAGGGAGGAAGGGAGTTCCAGTCAGATACTGCCGCAAAAGAGGATGACTTGCTGGCAATAGCTAGACACAAATTAGGCTTTATGAAAAGGGGGAAGGAGGCAGATCTAAGGGCAAGTGGAGCTTGTCTTAGTTGTATGGTTTCACTGAGGCAGGAAGGTGTGAATTTGTGGACAAGCTTATACATGAAGCTCAGGGAGGAATACCTGTTTAGATTCATAAGGCAACCAACCCAGCGAGGAGAGGATGTCACAGTGGTGATGGCGGGCATTAACCCCCAAGACAAACCTTCCCACCCTATGGTAAGCCTGGGAGAAGAGTGACGGGGTTGAGGAATTAATAGAAAGCAGTAGAGGAGCAAGATAAATTAGGAGAAGAAGAAGGGATGATGAAGCAATCTGGAGGCAGGAGGCCAAGGAGAGAAAGGGATGGCTGTGACAGAGGAAGCCTAGTTTCTGGTTCAGAGATTTGGTAACATTAAAGACATGTATATTAAGGGAGAGCGAGGAGTCCAAGGTGATGCTTAGGTATTTAAAGGAATGGGTAGATTCAAGGGTATCTCCACTGAGAGATGTAATGCTAAGAGAGTATGCGTGGAGGAGGGAAGGTGGGTAAATAGTATAGTTTTATTTTTTTTTGTATTAAGAGCAAGATGATTGCTCCAGAACCAACCCTCAAGGGAAACAAAGTCAGAAGCAAGTTCTTGGTTAATCAGAGCAATATCAGGGCTGCAGCGATAGATGATTGCATCATCAGTATAGAGGTATACAGAGGCCACTCCACAGGAGCTGGGTAAGTCATTAATGAATAGTGAAAACAACATTTAAATCAAAATGGAGCCCTGCAGTATACCATGAGTTATGGGTCTAAGATCAGAGACGGAGCCAGTCCACTTGACCCTTTGGGAGCGGCAGGATAGATAGCTTTGGACCTAATTCAGTGCACTGGTATCCAGACCAAGAACATGAAGGTGATGGAGCAGAAGACCGTGATTCACCAGGTCAACACTTTTGTAAGGTTGACAAAGATGGTGCCAGTGGCAGAACCTTGGTCCATTGCCTGGAATATGGCTGAGGTCACTTTTACCAGGGCAGTAAGGTTACTATGATTCCTTGCGAAGCCATGTTGATAAGGGGACAGTAGGTTGTGATGTTCCAGGTAGTTCTGAAAGTGGCTGTATACTATTCGCTCTTGAATTTTAGCCAATGGGCAGAGAATGGATATGAGTCTAAAGTTTTCGACAATAGTGTTGGGTACCTCCTTATTCACAGGAATGACCACCGCCACCTTCCATTTGTCTGGTACAGTGCTAGATAAGAATGACTGGCTGAATAGGTCACGGACAGGGCAAGCAAGGGCTGGAGCACCCAGTTTAAGAAATTTAGGCTCAAGGGAGTCATGTCCAGGAGAGCTCTCAGCTTTTAAATTAGCTAGAAGCCTCTGGACCTCTTTGAGGGAAGCCAGTTTTAAATGGAAAGTGGGTCGAGCCCCAAGGGTGCTCGGGGGGCGGGGGCAGAGGGGGGAAGATGATAAGTTACTAAAGAGCGAGGTGTATTTTCAGAGATCAGTAAAGAATTCATTAAATCCAGAGGCGATGGACTCGGGGTCTGCAAGGGTGGTGCCATGGGCAGTGATGGAGCTTGGGGCTTCTGCAGCCTTCCCTTTCATTAAAGAATTAACCTGTCTCCAGAATTCCTTAGGGTTGCAAAGGTGCTTGGTTTGTAAAGATTTGTAATGGTGGCATTTGGCTTTATGGAGGGAATTTTTGCACTTGTTTCTGTATTGCCTGTAGACTTGCCAGTCTGAAGGCAGTCCACTTTTTTATAGGTCTGCCAAGCCTTGCCCTGATGGAACATAAGTATCCTAATTTCCTTTGTGAGCCAGGGATCCTTGACACCCTTGGACCTACAGTTTTTCAGAGGGGCACTGTTATCAACATTTTGGGTGACGCTGGATATTAAGAAATCCAAGGCTTGTTTTATATTAGGGAGTCTTGATAGGGCACCAGTCAGTGTTATTGATAGAGGAAATGAAGCTGCTATCATCAAACCTTGACAAGTCCTGAACCAGGGAGATCTTGGGAGGGGGATTAGAACAATTATTCCTCCAAACACAGAATGTAGGGAAATGGTCACTTATACAGTCCAAGAGGACACCCACAGCTTTGATCTTTTGAGGGCAGTTAGTGACCATCCAATCAAACAGAGTGTGTTTTCCAGATTTGGTATTTATACGTGTTAGATCCAGTATGAGTTGTACTAGGTTGGAATCAGCGAGTGTAGTATGCACTTTTGTCAGCATCAGAGTGAGGCCAGTCAATACTGACGTCACCACAGAGTATAAGGTCACGGTGGGGGAGATTGGCTAGGGAGGTTAGGAAGAGAGGAGTCCTAGGGAAGCCTTATTGGAGGCAGATATGCACACCCAATGATAAGTTTCTTGATGTTTCTGAGGGTTAAGACGATGAATAGGGATTTCACAGAGAATTCAATGGCATCCAGATCAGACCATGAATAGGTAAGATCCCCTCCATCCCTTTTATCCACCCTATCCTTTCTGAAACAGTTATAACCTAGTAGTGCTATCTCATGCTGCTTAATAGCCGACTTGAGCCAAGATTTTATGCATAAAATGTCAGGAGTCTTCTGTATGGTACATACCTCAAATACAGCCTTTTTTGGGTGGAGACTGAGAATATTCATATCTGCAATTTTTTGTCCTTTATATGAGGGTAGGGTAGTAGAAAGAGGTGTGTGGATAGCGGTAGGGCAAGGAGCCCCAAGATTAAGCTCAATGTCCCCGGCATGGGCCAGAAGCAGGAGAATGGATAGATGGACCTATGACGAGGCACAGGATGAAAACATTTTTAGGGCAGTTGTATCAAAAGGTGCACATAGATGTTTATGGAGCCAGAACTCGAAGAGTGCAGTGTCAGCCTTAGGCAGACAAGGGATATATAAAAGTGCACAAAAGAATCCGCAAGATGTGACACGGGGCTTACTGTTATAAGGTGAGTAGCGATGGACACAGCAATAAACTGGTCAGTGCAGCAGTAAAGAAGAAGGCAGGACAGTGAGACTAGCCAACTTATGCAACCCATGACAGTGGACAAGCTCAAATACCTAGGCCTTTGGCTAGACAACAACCTCTCCTTCACCGCCCACATCGAAGACCTTTCTAAAAAGTTAAAAACTAGATTGGGCTTCTTCTAAAGGAACAAATCCCTTTTCCCCAGTGACATCAGGAAGAGACTAGTCCAATCTACCTTCTTTCCCCTTCTTGACTGCGCTGACATTACATACAGTTGCTGTATGGCCTCTAACCTGCACAAATTAGATGTTCTTTTTCACCGTGATATTCGATTTATACTGAATGCACCATCCAGAACTCACCAATGTGCTCTTTATTCTGTAGTGGGTTGGTCATCCCCTTTCCAATAAGAGACTGATTCATAGCTGCACATGGGCATACAAAATGTTTCTGAGCAAACACCCTCTGTATATCTCGTCTTTATATCGTCGTTCCTATAGTTGCTACTCACTCAGGAAAAATTATTTCATCTTGCTAGACGTACCTAAGTTTTGCACCCGTTTCAGTAAAGCTGCCATCAGCCATGCCATTCCTTCAGCCTAGAACAAACTACAATCCTCCCTCAAGCTTTCTGAACTAGTATCCTTCAATATACTTAAACCCTTGATCAACAAATGCCTTAAGGAAGTCTGCCATTGTCATACTAGCTAGCTTATCATTTTACACTATGCAAATTTTACCAAGCAATAAGCTCTCTCTGTCCCTCTAAATCAATTATAATTTTATCTTCTTAGAATTGTTTAGAATTGTCATAATTGTTATTACTACACCACTGTTTGCCTCATTCATGTAATCTCTCTTCAATTGTATATCTGTGTTTTCATGAACCATGCTTTGTTCACATATGCATAGCCATTGTGTCTGGTATTGTTCTGTCCTTAGCAGGACCTCCTTGTAAATGAGCTTGCTCAATGGAGTTTTCCTGGTGGAATAAACTTGAACTTGAACTAAATCAACACATGGCATTAATTGTGGTTGTACTTATTGACTGGCACGCTGTCACTTGTCACAGTGGCCCTCAGCTGCTTTAGGCCTTGCCGCTCCCTCTGGTACAGGTTGTTCCATCTGTGCCAGCACTGATCCCTGATCCAGATGGTCCCAATACACCTGGAAAGGCACTGGCCTATGGAGTCCCAAATATGGGCTCAAAAGGCACTTAGCACAGCCTCTTGCCTATCTCCAAGGAGCTACTCCTCCCTTTCAGTCACCAGGTCCAACAGGTGTATAAGCTCTGCTGATGTGAGCCAGGTTTCCCTCTGCCTGCTCCTGCATGCCCTGAAATACCTGTCAGCCATACAGATGTTGTCAAAAGTATCCTTGATGGTGACTGAGAATTGTTTCAGGGCTGCCCTATGTATTTGTGCAGTGAAAGTGAGATTTCGGTGATGTCTGTGGCGTGCAATAGTCATTCTGTGCAGCACAACATCCATTTCTGGTTTGTGAGTGCATCTGTACGTAGACATGACATGTGGTGCCCAACACCATACGTGCATACACAGCACAATGTAGCACATGACACAGTACTGTTTCCATGCACAGCACATGTCATCATGCTGTGGCACGTGCAGGGCTCCGATGTCATGATCATGCAGCATAATTGCACAGGGGGACAGGGCAACAGCACAGTGCCGAGGCATGAGTGCACAGTGCTAAATCACAATTTTAAGACTTATGCAAATAACCTCATTACACAGCCCAGGCACTAACAGCTGCTTTACATGTCCTCACCAGAATGTTTTTATTCATTTTCATATCCAAACTGCCCTGGACGCATAAAAGGGGGCAGTCAAAACCACACACCCACATAGGCTGAATGCAGGAACTGCATGATGTTAGAGGTGAGTCTTTATTTTCTTTCTACACAGTATATGTCCATAGGGACCTGTTGATATGCATTGGGGTACAGTGCTCATGACTGACAGTCTGTACCCTTTCCACAGATCAATATGGCCACAGAGGGAGCTAAGTCTAAACAGAGGCCAAAATTAACCAAGCAGGTGCAGCTCATACTAGCAGAGGTGTATGTGTCCAGGAAGGACATTCTGGAGCACCATAAGATTCCCCAGGATGTACAAGAGAAGGGATGGCATTAGGTGGCAGTGGCAATCAATTCTAAGGGACACCTATGTCACACTATCCAGGAGTGCAACAAGAGGGTTAGAGGCCTGAGAGTGCAGCAGATCAAAAAGAACCTGGCACAGGTCTGTGTAAACCAGCAGTACCACCTAGGGTAACCCATCAACTGCTCCAGTCCGTAGTGCTGCATGTGACCACACATGATTATTTCTGGGGGTTTTGAGAGTGAACTCAGACTGACCACTTTTGTCCCTGCACGTGGCATTGACATTGATAGGGAAGAAACTGTTAGAGTCCTGCATGTCACACTGGTACTGGGTGGTACTGTCTACTGTTCTCCTGTCGGCATCTTCTGGGTGCACACTGCAACACAGGTGATATGTGTGGTGTTTGCAGCATGAGGTAGAAATAGGGCATGTATCTATACAGCTTGGGTGTGTCCATCCTAACAGTGTTGGCGCAGCACACCAGCTGTTTGTCATTTCATGGAAACATGCATTACTCACCCATGTCTTTCTTCATTTCTCCACAGCTAAATTGCTGTTCACTACCAAGTAGGAAGAGAATGAACAGCCAAGACCTGCCCCACATGATGGGACCATGCTGGAGTAGTCCAATAGCATGAGCCAAAGGTGGCGCAGGTTGCAGCTGCTAAGGGGTGACAGAACACCATGCTATGATTATTGACAGACACCAGGATGACTGGATAGAGAAACTGGAGCATAGTGCTACAGACATACATCCAGAAGGAGGAGAAGGAGGAGGAGGACAACCAGACAATAGTGCACAGACTGTCACACGAGCCACCATGTCCTTACAGTGGCCACTGACCAGGCCAGTGCTGTTGGGAGGACACACAGACTGCCCCCCGCCTGCTGGGCTTAGATACCACTCACTGGTGGTCTCAGACTGTAGTGGGCATGTGCCACAGGTGCAGCCAGAGCCAATACCCTTCCCCCCAGTCCCTGGAGACAGCAGGCCTAAGCCTACAGGCGCCTACTGCAGGTAGCCATTGCTTCACATGAAGGATTTCAGGAGGAGGTGAGATGCCTGCAGGTTCAGCTCCAGAACCAGGAAGAGCGTGCTGCCACATGCCATGCTACACAGGAGGAGACAATCTCCACAAATATGACTGCCCTGCAGAAGATGCTCTCCACTGGCCTGGCCATCAACATTGAAGCTGTGACCTACTACACAGGGCTATGGTGGACATGACATACCCCTGCTGGTCATTGACCATAGCCAAGCATGGCATGGTAATGCCATAAGGCACATTATAGATGGCACCCAACTTTGGTGGCATCTGGACACTCAGCACTGTGGGGAGGTTCATCCCACATACACCATACACCCCATGCATACTGAGGTGTGGGGCACAGAACCCAAGGACCCTGTGGATCACAGGCTGTGGCCTGATTTTCTCCCCCATCACTTTCACACAGGGAAGGCCCATGGCCCCAGTCTGCAAACCTGTCCTACTGCAGAGCAGACCCATGGCTGGGAGTCCCCGGTGACACAATTGGCTGTCCCCACTGTGCTTGACAACTGTACATGTGGTGAGTGAACACCAGATAGGGGGCTGCAGGATATTCCCTAATGCATCAGATAGTTCACTGCACTCTCTGGTTATTTTCTGTTAGTACTACTGCTGTTGTATATTTGACCCCACACTCCTGCTCACAAGTAGCCGTGTTGACTATATACTGTTTGTAATCACTGTTATTATTTGATTCAAGTACCCATTTTGTTTTCTGTTATTCAGTGTCATTTCAGTTGCAATATTCTATGCATTTTTGTTAATCATTGCTGTCTCGTGTATTTTGTACTCACTATTGGGGTTCGAAATGATCTGTGATGAGCTTTTCTCTGATGCCGTGTGACCTTCTGCCAAGCCTTGGATCCCTCCTGTCAAGTTACTTCTGTACCTCCTTGTCTGGTGTATCTGCATCCACCACAATGTTGTCCTCTGGGATCTGCAGGCAAATTTGATTTTGTAATGCAAATATGGTATGGGAACCTCCAGGGAACTGTGCTAGTATATTAATAATCCAAGTAACATTGCATGCCACCTGGACATTGTTAGAATGGTGCCCTTTGTGGTTCACAGAGGTCTCTGCCCCTTCTCTATGTGGTGCTCAGATAGCCACATGGGTGCAATCAGTGGCACATAGCACCGATGGTAGATGTAACCCAACAAAGCTGCTTGAAGAATGTTATGTCCACATCAGCATAGAGCAGCAGCATAGTCAAGACCTGGGTCAGCATGTGGGACATGGAGGATTGGAAAATCCCAGCTGTGTCACCACAGGTATTTGGAAACAAACTGTAGCCAGGAAGCAGAGCTACCGATACCCCGAATTCCACTGACATGGTGTGGCTGCAGTGGGTTTTCTCTGCAGTTCATCGTAGAGCAGTTACATAGATACATAGATATTGTTGGCAGATAAAGGCCTTTGGCCCACCCAAATAGTAAAACAGCAGCACTTCAGAAGTCAATTTCCACTGTTAATTGGTATAAGGTTTATTAGAAGCGAGGAGAAAACAAGCAGACAAAAAGCACTAGCACCTCGACCATTAGGTCTTCCAGGGGGTATACATGCAGTACAAACTTTCTCCTTAAATACATGTCAACTAATTCAATTAGCTATTTAAATAATTAATAGATTGTTGCTCATAATTATACAGAGCTAAAAGGGCTATAGCACTATGAAGTAAAATTTACTTAAAAAAATTTATAGTGCTAGAAATCAACATAAAAAGGGGAGAAAAGGAAAATACAAGTAGAACGCAGGAATACAATCCTTAATCAATCCTGTAGTATATTTATTACAGGTCTGACTGTGCCATGGCAGCCTCTAGATCCTCCATCTTGTTGCTAAGGCTCCTGGCATTGGCATACATAGCTTTCTATGATGTGAACTCCCTGAACTGTTTAGCTGTTCTACTCCGGCCACCTCCTCGGTTGTCCCTTATCCCTGGTTCTACTGGCTGTCTGCCCTTCTGTTGTATTTTGCCCCCTTTCTGCCTATCCACCTCTTGGGTGCCTATTTTCATCTTTTACACACTGTTTTGTAGCTATATATCCTCCTCCTGTTCACTTGTTCTGCTGCTAGCTATAGGGGGGCAATTAGGTACCCTCCTTGTTGGCCTGTCCCCATGGCCAGTTTAAATGCTTGTCCATGTAGCATTTAAGCTTATTATTGAGGGCTTGAATTACTCTCCAGGAATAGGATGGAATCAGGCCATCAAGCTTGAACAAGCCCCCATCCCTCCAGGTGGGTCTCCAGTCACCAATGAATCCAAACCTTTCCTTGAAGCACCAGTTCTTTAACCATGTGTTAAAGTTCCTGGTGCATGTGCCCCTACACTGTCCCATGCCTCTCACAGAAAATACTTCTGAGAAGGTGACAGATGTAGGTTTTTGCTTGAGACCCCCTCCCCAATTTTCTAAACTCTTCCTGAACTTCCTTAGGCTCCCTGTTTGCCAGGTCATTAGTACATTGGTGGATAATGACGTCCTGCTCATCCTCCCATTTTGCCTTCCCAGTGATCCTAGGATCTTCTTCCCATCCTTCCATGCCATGGCACCTGGTAGGCATCTCACCTCCCTTTCTTCCCCCTCATGTGTTCCTAGCTGGATCCCTCTTACAATAGAGTATCCCACCAGGATTAATTTCTTCCTCCTCTGGGGTCCACTGCTCTCCCCACTGAGGCCACCTCCTCAGTTGACCTCCACATCCTTCCCTTCCACATCTCTGGGTGCCTCTGTTTGGTAGTCCCCATTTTCCAGTGTGGCATATGAGCTCTAGAGTGGAATGGGATTTGGGATGTGCCTCTGCCTGACCATTCTAACCCTCCCCAAGATCACTGTCATCCAAGTGCTCCTTGTTCTTGGCATCCTTAGAGACAGTGGTGTTGGATTGGGTGACCTCTGGATCGGGGTAAAGGTACTCCTGACCCAGTTTACTTCCACTCTGAGTCTGGCTACCTCATCTTGCAGTCCAGAGACATGCCCATAGATAGGGCAGCACCTCAGCATTCAGAAGATCTGCCTGAATACAGCTGCCCTGCATCCACTGCATTGCACCACTTCCCACATTATACTGCACTTATACTGCTATTCCTGTAGTTGTCTGCTACTGAAGCTCTCCTTCTAGTTCCCTCTTTATTAATTTAATGTCCTGAAAATCCTGCTGCTGATCCTCAGATATTTTTTTTTTTTTAGAAGGAAAACAGCAACAAACAAGCATTTGTCAATGCCAAATGTTGTGTCACTGGCATTGGTAGTGCAGGAGTTAGAGATACATAATAGGAATGGCAGTGAAGTATTGAATTGACACCAACCCCACCCCCACCCTGCAGAGACTGACAGGCATTGGGGTGTGCCTTTGGATCATCAGCTATAACGCTCATGCCATTTAACCTCACCCTACCCTGTAGACACTAACAAGTGTTGTGGTGTGCTTTGGGGTCTTTGGGCCTTATACTTACTCCATTCCATAAGGAACTATGCTGAGATGGGTGCAGTATAGGAGAATGGGATGAACTTTGTGGCTGAACACTGCAAGGCACACCATGATGCCTGTCACTGGCTGCAGGGTGGGGGAAGGGGTGGAATGGCATGAGCATTACAGCCGATGATCTCAAGTCACACCCCTGACACCTGTGAGTCTCTACAGGGTGGGGTGCTACAGTTGGAAACCCTAACACCGTAGCCATGTGTTGGTATTTTCACTCCAGATTTTCAACATGGGCTTTTCGTGACCCCACCTCATGAAGAGCAGCACTATCAGTTTGTTAGCTGAAAGGTGGTTTTGCACAGTAACTATGCCATTTGGCAAAACAGGCATGAAAACAGATTTTGGGCAGGATGTGAAAAATGACATCTGTATTGTTCATGAGGAGGTGTTTTAAAAAATGGGAACGTTGAAAATCTGGAGTGAAAATATGAAAAATTGGTGAAGTCATGAGCAAGCATAGAAACTGCAGAACACACATCTGCAACCAAATTATTTTGGGGAATTTTTAACCACATTTTCAACATAGGCATTTTGGGGCTTCCCCTCATGAACAGTGGCACTGTAATTTGTTAATCTGTTCAAAAGTTGATTTCCTACAGTGACCACGCCATTGTGTGCCACAGGTGCGAAAACACATTTTGGGCAGCATGTGAAAAATGACAGCTGTACTGTTCATAAGGAGGTGTGAAAAAATGCCAGTGTTGAAAACCTGGCATAAAAATATTTAAAATTTACGAAGTTACAAGGGTGCGTGGAAACTGCGCAACGCACGCTTGTAACACAGTCATTTTATAGACTTTCATCACCAGATTTTCAACATAGGCATTTTAGGACCTCTGCTCATGCACAGTGTCACCATCATTTTCTCAAACTGTCCCAAAAACTGATTTCGCATAGTGACGGCGCTATTCTGCGCCAGATGTGTGAAAACACATTTCTGCCAATATATGGGAAATGACAGCTGTACTGTTTATAAGAAGGTATGGAAAAATGCCAATTTTGAAAACCTGGAGTGAAAATATTACAAATTCACAAAGTTACGAGCATGCGTGGAAACTGTTCAACACACGCTCGTAAAATAGCCATATTTTGGATTTTTTCCACCAAATTTGCAACATAGGCTTTTTGAGAGCCCCCCTCATGAACAGTGGCACTGACATTCCATTAATCAGTTCTGATAGGTGATTCCATGCAGTGACAGCAAAATCACCTTTTGGGACCGAATAACGCCATGACAGTGACTGAATTCATGAGGAGAGGTCCCAATAACCCCATGTTAAAAATGTGGTGCCAAAATTTCCCAAAATGTCCACGATATGCACCAAAGTTGAAAAAACCCTATTTATACCATTATACAGCTTACTGGCATTTCTTAAGTTCGGGGTCAGTTTTGAAGAGTGCAGACGTGTTCCAGATCCACCGAAGATCATTGCGCCATGCTCCGAAGATAAATATGGGGTGAGAGGGGGTGTTAGGAAGCAGGGTGCCCAGAGGGTGAGCATGGGTTAGGAAAGGGCCACCAGAGTTGACAAGGGACCTTTTCTGGTTTGCAGATTAAAAAAAAAATCACAAGATGTTTTTTGTTTTACAGGGGCATTTGGCATGCTGAGGTGGGCTCCCAGTGTGCCACCTGACTGTTTTTTTTTGGGGGGTGCTGTAGCTGATGGAGAATTGGGCACCCCCATTGGCACATACTGAAGGGGGGGGACCAGAGCCGAGGGTGATTGAGCACCCCCCTCAGCATACAACAAAAGTGGTGGGGTCATTATGCCAATGGGGAGTGGGCTCCCCATTGGTAAAATAAATGGGGAAGGGGGACTGAAGCCAACGGGGATTGGGCCCCTGTCGGCAAAGAAAGACTGTTTGGGGGTGCATAATGCTGAGGGGGATTGAGCACCCCATCAGCATACACTTTGAATGGGAGGGGGCATTATGCTGAATGAGAGTGGGCTCCTCCATTGAAAAATGAAGTGGGTTGGGGCACTCTGTGTGGCGGCAGTCAATGCCGCCATGTTTATTAAACTGCTTCACCAGGAAAGGCACGCCGCTGCGTAACAAGCTTTGCTTTCATTGCAGCAGATCTTTTCTTAGATCTGGTGGACAGTTTACGTGTTGCTGGTGTCAGTGCCTACAACTGCCTTATTGAGGAATGAGGGACGCACCTACTGACGCATGCCCTGCATTCACCAACAGTGACCGCACCTCCAAATCTGCTACTACTGCAATATGTTGGCTGGTGCACATGTGCAAGCCAACATAAAAATGAGTCCAAACACTTGTGCCAAAGGAGGGCTTCCTCCCCCTTATTCCCCTCCTACTCCACAACCCTGCTATTCCCCATGCTTAACTCCTGCCAATCAGATTTAACAAGGTATTTAATTAAGAGTGGGGGAAGGGAGGGAGGGAGAGTGGGTAAGTAGGTGAAAATATGCAGCAAGTAAAGACAGCAAAGAAATAACAGCACCAATAAAAGCACACCAAACTAGGTTTCAAATTTTCAACAGCCCCAAAACAATTCCAAGTAAAGACAGCAAAGAAATAACAGCACCACTAAAAGCACATCAAGCTAGATTTCACATTTTCAACAGCCCCAAAACAATTCCAAGTAAAGACAGCAAAGGAATAACAGCACCACTAAAGGCACACTAACCTAGGTTTCAAATGTTCAACAACCCCAACACAATTCCAAGTAAAGACAGCAAAGAAAGAACCTCACCATTAAAAGCACACCAAACTAGGTTTCAGATTTTCAATAGACCCAAAACAATTCCAAGTAAAGACAGCAAAGAAATAACAGCACCACTAAAGGCACACCAAACTAGGTTTAAAAAAAAAAAACAGCACTGAGCAGTTACTGTACTGCACTGAAATTAATTTGGATCCTTCCCCTTTTGGCCTCTTCTGAGAAACCAAAAATCAACCTGCCACCTAAAAATTGACTTAGCCTACCTCCAGTTATCACATAGCTGAGGCCAGAGGTCAGACAATTAGCACCCCTTCCCCAAATTACAGGGCAAGACAGACAAGACAAGACAAAATCTGCAGCAAGTAAAGACAGCAAAGAAATAACAGCTCCACTAAATGTACACCAAACTAGGTTTCAAATTTTCAACAGCCCCAAAATAATTCCAAGTAAAGACAGCAAAGGAATAACAGGACCACTAAAAGCAAACCAAACTAGGTTTCAAATTTTCAACAGCCCCAAAAAATTCCAAGTAAAGATAGCAAAGAAATAATAGCACCACTAAAGGCACACTGAGCTGCAGTGGCATTGCCCTGTTGAGTCTGTGCTTGCCCATGATCTGCTCATCACTGAGATCCATGGATGTCAGTTGGGACTGGTACAGAGAGTGAGCAGTACAGCACCTTGACGGCCTCTGCTGTGTTCCAGGGAGGTCCTTCTAGACACAATCACAACACAGAATAAGCATCACCAGAGTACAGTAACACCGAAAATAGTTAATATAGTTTCACTAACCTCCATTACAAGCCACATTATCATTATGTGGACCATGTTCCCCACTGCACTCACTCTGGTGAGCTATTAAACCAGTGTCTTCTATGTGTTTACACTGATTTAAAGGCTGCCATTTATAATCCTCATTTTGTGCTGTGCAGTTTAGCATGGGTGCCGTTTGAGCAGTGTTAGCAATCTTGATATCACTGTGTGCATCATATTCAGACACCCATCCCCTGTATGCTGATTGCATATATTAACTTCATGCTCCAGCCATTGAATATCAACACTGAACTGAATATGGTACTGTATCTGTGCACTGTGGGTGGCAAGCAGTATGGAATTTGCATGCTGCAATCATATTTTACATCACACAGTCACTCTGAATTAGGGTTACCACCTTTCAGGTTTTTTACCTGGTGATCAGGTTTTCATGGTCCTTATCAGGTAATCCGGTTTTGCTCTGTGCTGGTCAGGTTTTTGAGCCATTTTGAGTGCTCACATACTTTTGAAACAGATGTCATATTATTCATTGTTTCAGCTACATGTCCAGTTTACAAACAAGTTATGTTGTCAATATTGCCCTTTGTTTGTGAAAGCAGTCAGTCTGGGAGGTGTAAGGTATGTCCATTAACACCATTAGCTCTTACTTAACCTAATTTTTTCCACTACATATTAAAGTGGTGTAGCAGCACAGCTGCCCCCACCTTTTGTAACAGTAACAGAGCCAGCTGTCATCCACTTTCATTTGCTGGTAAACATTTTCATCTCTAACATAATTTGGGCATTTTAAATGTTTTAAATTATTTTTTTTTCCTCAAGAAAAAACTATGGTCAGTTCTTTGACTTTGAAATAGTACTGTGGACATGAACAGGGAACGGAGCCAGAAAAAGATATAAAGTGCACATTACTGGAAACAATTCCTTATGTATCATTATATACCATGTATACTGCTGTATGCTTTTTCCAGTATTTCCCTTGTCTCCTCCCAGATCATATCTGTAAATGACATTTCTTTTATCTCTGTATGTTTATTTGGTAAACCAATGTCCATAAATAAATAAATACATAAGTAAATAGATGACTAGGAAGAACCTAGGAAAGTAATTTTAACAGGTACAGTACAGTATCGTAACATTTTTATTAACTGCTGCTTTAAATGTTGTCTTATTGATATAACAAATGGCCTTCTAGGAGGAACAATGCATGGAGTCATGAAAAGGGGTGGGGTTGGGGCAGAACTTAGGATCCGGTTTTTGCCCCATCCAAAGGTGGCAACCCTACTCTGAATATGGGGGCCATAGTGAGCAGTTCCAACTGGCATTTGAAATTATATGTTTGAAGGTTGTGAATTTCCATCTTTCACCTGTGCTAGGCTAGAGAGTCCTCCATGGTGATGGGGAGGCAAATGCCCAAGAGAGGCAAAGGAAGCCAATAAGTCACTGCTGTACACGCTCAAACTGGATAAACACTGCAGACTTAGGGACAGGCCATGACAATTATCAACTATAGTATGAGGTAGCCTGCCTTTGCTACCATCCTTGCAAGGTGTCATTATGTGGGAGTGGTGCTTTTAAGCAAAATTATACAATGGCAAGTACACTTCTTGCACTCTGATTGGCCAGTGGACACCTTTTACAATAATGTTATCCCAGCAGCACAGACATCACTATATCAAGGTACAACACATTCATAACCTTCTTACTTGTTACACATCCTAACATATTAGTGCACACAACTGGCCTCCCAAGCTACCATCCATACAGTCTTGCTCTTCTTCAAAAAATAAAACATTTTCATGAGCCCTCTTGGCACAACCGCAACTCAGAACAAGCATCATACAGAGTACAATAACACTGTCCCTGCTCTTTGCAAATGCTGTGAGTGTGTGTGCTTTTTAAGAGCACATCATTCTCCACTTACCGATCACTGGCTATGGTTTCCTATTACAGGCAGGAGTCCACAAACTTCTTCTCCTGACTGAGCAAAACAAATAAAGATCAATGGCAGCCATTTTACATAGTTTTAATAGAAGCTTGCGTTCAAGTCCCTGTGCCATGATTAGTGTTTCCTGAAAATATCATGCTACTTGGTTTTGTCATTTTCTTTAAATCAGCATTTGTTAACTTGCTCTGCAGTAACTGAAAACAGTGAGGCTGTTTTGGTCCCTCTGAATGAGCCTTGGAGAATGATGACATCATATTGGAGTAGTTGGCTGCTTCTGCAGTATTGTTTGACTGAAGAGTTGTTTCACGTTCCAATCAAAGCAGTCTATAAAGTTAATTGTTTGCTCTCCAGGTTTTTTAATAACTCAGTCTCCGGTTTGTGTTTTGATAGATTAGCTTAAAATCTACCATTCTCTTATAAAAAGTTGATCATTTGAGTTTGATTGCTGAATTGAAGTGGTATGAATGTATCTCTCTGAGAAATCAGCTTGTCTGTATTACAGCTGTTAGTTCTTTCTCATCACCAACTCTGTTTGTTTTCTAGCTATAATATAATAATCAATTCTTGCAAATCTGTAGTCTATACATGCTGTACCTTCTGCAATCTGATATTCAGTTTTGAACATTGCACTTTCACTTTTTCAATATTGTGTTTTGTATTTGTCAATTTTTATAATGTTTCTTACCACCATGTAACCCCTCCTCCTCCCAGGTTACACCTGGAAATGGGCTGTGGCTCAGTGTGCCTTTCATAATCAGCACATTCTAAATAAAATAAATAAATGCATTTTAAGTTCAATCTGAGTCCTGTATTTAGGAATAATTATAAACACAGGTCCAAAATGAGTCTCTCCTTTGCACCAGGCCAATAAACAAAAAGTGGAAACACAGGCAATTCATTTTCTCCCCTTTTCCTTGAAAGGTTTTGCCAAGTCTAAGGTGAACTTACCTGGAATGAACTAAGGAACTGTTTTACAATCTGTGGCTAGAAAAGTCCATAGCCAGCATCAGAGGCCTGATGCCACAATACCGTGCAAGGTGGGATAAGCACTATACCCTTTGGTCCATTGTTCCTGAACCGTAAGGCTTCTCTCATATCAGTTGCTCCCTGCTTCCTAATTCTCTATGAGTTGATTTTGTTTTATATTCCACCCTTAACTGTTATGTGTGTGCCCTCACTTCATGTTTCTAATTCTTCATTTCATCTTGGTGTATAATTCTCTAGGAAACCACATGCTCCCGGGGGGGAAGGGCAGAGGGAGAGGGATGTATGGGGTAGTGATAGATTTGTTGTCTTTTATTTTTTAAAAAAGTGGTTTCTCTCATTGATTGTCTGGGTAGCACCATGTATCCCTGGCTCCTGGTTGTATTATGTGTGACTGGTGTTAATGCAAGCAAATAAAGTTTACGAAATTTCATGTCTAAGGTGAATGAAGAGTCATGCCTTGGGCTCAAAGCGCTGAGTTGTAGCTGTGGGCTCCAGCTGTTGTAACAGACCTATTTGGTTTTCCTCATTTTATGTCCTGTGAGTGCTGTTTGCTTTGTGTGTGTGTGTTTTTTTTCTAAGGTGAACTAAGCCTGAAGGTCTGGTCAGTTTCAACGGATATCACATGATCTTAAAATCTATTCCTAGTGCTCCCCATTCTTTCATGTGGAGAAAAGTGCTTGTTGTCAGAGTCTACATACAGCAGAGCAAGCTGGTGATGACGTGAGGTAGTTCTTGATGTGGATCACAGTCATCGAGCTCCATATCCATGCCATGCTAGAAGGATACGAGAGGATTGATCACCACCAATATCATAAATACACAACCAAAGTGGGGGAAGAAAAACAGAAGATAATGAACTGCTTGGACAGGTTCATGACATAACATATGTTCTAGAGGACCTCAAGTTCACTTACAACATATTTCTTGTCCAGATCTGGTCACAGCTGGCAGTCAGGTATTTTGAAGTTTTCCAGTTTGTGACTCTGACACTGCCTGGGGTTTTCCATATCATGATCATATTAGCCATTTATTATTTCTCATCATGTCATTATTTATCAGTTAATGCCAGCTAATAATAATGGGATTATTTGCCGCATACACAGCAACAGGATCTATGGTATCCCCAAGGTGATGCATACCTGAAATTAGAGAGAAAGGAGTTAAAAATGGTTAGTGTCAGGTGGAAATACAGCCATACCTTTCCCACCTGTAGCACCCCTGACCCCAAAGTAAAAAAAAAAATCACCTAGCATACTTACCTTTACTCTTTTACCAGTAGGACATAGCGTGTTACTCGGCGACATCATCATCATCCAGAACTAATCAGATCATTGTAATTTATTTCTGTTTAAGTTGCAAGTTCAATTCTTAAAGAGAATTAAACACACCAGATTTTGTGTGTTCAATTCAGGTAGACTTTTGTGAGCTTTTGGGCCAAAACATAAACTTCAGGTTGTCTGGTTTGAATGGTGCAGGCCAGTTGAATGGGAGAACATGCAAACTGCAGTTTGCACACTATTGAGATCAGGATACATATCCAAGGCCTCATTTTGATGTCAGCTCAATAATCAACTGCAGCGAGAGAGCTCACTCTCTCTCCAGACATCAGACTGAGAAGTAGATAGACAGCGATCTCTGATTGTAGTCACTAGTTTAACTAAGATTTTTAACTTTAGAAAATGCACTTGACAAAAATCTTGCAAATATAAAAGAAAACTATAGACTGAATGTTGTTTCTACAGGGAAATCCAACATGAAAGTACTGAAAAGCAATATTGAGTACCTATTGACTGAGCTCTGCTGTATGCCCTTGTGGCCAAGTGGTAAAGTACAGATGGGAGGAAGTGTGTCGGGGATAGGACTGGGATCAGGGCTCCGCTGAAATCTTGCCCTTGAACAGCCTCTGCTTTCTGACCAAGAACAAGCTCCCCTGTGATACACAGAATTATTGAGATAATCAACTTTGACACATTCAAATTGAGTTTGTTTTCTTAAAATGACCTCCTTTTCTGATTGAGTCACTTTACTATTAACATTTTTATCACAGCTCATAATCTCCTTATGATCCTTAAGCTCCTGTAATGCACCCTGTATCTCAACAATTTCTTTCCTGACATCAACTAAATTAAGCCTATCCTCCTCGGTTAGAATATTCATAAGCTCCATAGAACATTTATTGAAGGCATTCCCCTATCTTTTTGTTAAATTTTATGTGATCTGTAGTTAGGAATTTATTAATTCTAAGCCTTCTGGGTATTTGGAAGATCTCAACATAGTGCACCAGAACAGTTCTATGGTAAATTAGGTCAGTTTCCTGGATCAAAAGTTTAAGAGCACCACTGTCACGCACAACATTAACAGGTTGTTCAATCGAACCAAAAAGGTCATCAGCATTCCTCTTGGGATGTGCATAACTGCTTCAACTGTCTAGAGGTAGAATGACTAAGATGCTGTGCTAGCATCCATGGTTAACAATGTGTGCTTCTCGGCTAGGGGATAACACATAAAAAATCAATTTTCAAAACGTACAAGACATTTGAACAAGATGTTTGAACATAAAGTGAGCCTGCTAAATACTGCCGAAGAGGTGAACCTGTACCCACAGGGAAAAAAGGCTAATTTGAAACCACTGGTTTACCATGTCTCAAAATAAAAGGGGCCATCTCCAGGTAAAATAATAGATAAGTGTTAGTGGTTGATCAAGGACTAAGGGAAACCAAGCTACTGTAAGTTTAAAGAGTTAAACAATGCCTGACATACTCAGATAACTGAGGCAACAGCTAAACAACTGATTCCCACAAAAAATACTCTTGCTACTTCTGATCTGAAGTGTAACATATTTTAGGGAGACACCCTAAATCAGTAAACCAAAAAACAAAATATGTAGGTCACACAAGACCACTAAAGACTGAAAATGAGATGAAAAATCTATTTATTCAAAAAGTTAATTGGACACCATGAGAGTTACTGGATATTTGAATTACGAACAAGACAGAATTTGGGGTTGAATGACAGCATAGATCTGTCTGCCTTTCTGAAAAAATACAGACGTTAGAATAAAAAACACAGTTAGCAAAATGGTCCCTTTGTCTGGTTCAAACAGTGTTTTCATGTCTTACCACTCATTTTATTATTACCTGTGGGACATACCAGGTGGAATGTAGTTATATGCAGTTGAATGTATCTAATGTTTTCATTTGCATTCAGATTCTGAAAATGGAATTTCAAATACAGTGTTGCTATCTGATCATAGGGTTGTATCTCTTATATATTTAAAATATTTAAAATTACACATTTAAGATGTTTGTGTACAGCAACAGTATAAGTTGGAAGCTTGATTAAGGATATTGGTGCCTGGGTCTATTATGAGGTGCATGGGGAGTCTGAATATAAGGGTGGTCAGTTATATGTCTTGTACATCTGATTGCCTTGTGATTCGGCATATCCCTTTAGTTGCCTTATTGAAAATACACAAACCTTGCACATGATAATATATGTGCTCTGTTTGGGTTTGACCCACATTGTGAAATGGTATTTGCACATTTATATGCATGTTCGTGCAATGTAATTATTTTCTAGAAACATTATGAGTGATATGTGTGATCATGTGCATTTGAGGACTAGTTCCACTGTTATTTATATTTTTGTGTTGGCGATATTTATTCTAAAGATGAATGTGCTTTAACATTACATGTAACTTTTTAAAATGGAGCCACAACCTTTAATGATTGATGGATGTGTCATGTGACATAGAGTATTTAATGAACACCTCAGATTAAGCTTCTTTATCACTCTGAGGAAGCTTAACAGGCAGCTAAGTGAAACGTCAGTGTTTTATCATTGTCTCCACTGGACTTGTACCTGTATGTGCCTATTTTTATAAATTTGGACTATTAAAACTTTTGAAATGGTCCTGATGTTTCCTCTGTGGGGCAACAGGTGCTTTTGAACTTTCTCCTGTTATTCAAAAAGTAAAGTGCATAATCATAAAAAGGCACTTACACCTCACAGCATGGAGACATACCAGATGGCTATGACCAAAACCCCAACATTTCACCTCAGATTCAATGCTTCAATAGGGGGAAGGAGTACCACTTTGTGGGAGATTGGGGGGACTTCTGGGACATGGATGGTAGACTCTTCAAGGCTGATGGATCTCACCTGACAAAAGAGGGGTCTGCACACTGGTGCATATGTCTGATGCCTAAATCAGATATTTAAACTGACTGTGGAGGAGACTGGGTCTAGAGGAACCATGGTTGCAACAGAGAGGAAGGAGATCCTAGCTAGTACTCCCCCAAATCTAGGGGTATGTAGCAGCACAGTGGGTACAAAAAGAGCACTGGCCTATACTGGACTAGGTGAAGGGGCATTAGAGAGGGGGAATGCAAGGAGTGCAAGCACCAAGAAAACAAGAGGATGAGAGGACATATGAAGTGCAAGGATAGTAGCAAAGCATGATCAGGGGTCAGATGGAAGGGGGTATGCCATAATGCCAGGAGCCCTAAGTAACAAAATCAGTGTACTCCAGGCCTTATGAGAATGGATGGTCACTGGGTAAATAATGTTCAGGATGGACAGAGGAACAGATGGGGGAGGAATAGCCTTTTTAGTCATGGAGGGTATCAAGGTGGAGGAAGATGGGTGCATCAGGGGTAGTAATGGGGAGAAAGGATCATTGCTGGTACCACTCATGATAACCTCAGGCAAGAAACTGTGCTTGGGGGTGATCTAAGGACCTCCAGGGCAAGTGGAGGACAGGGACCGAGAGCTGCAGGAAGAACATGAAAGAGGGGTGGCAAAGGGAGTAAGTGATGGTGGTGGGTGAGCGGAACCTGTCAGATATTTAGGTGTATCAGTGGCTAGGAGCACCAGAAATCAGGCCTTGCTAGACACATTCCAAGACTGTCTACTGGTACAGGCAGGCAGCAATTCTCGATGTGGTGCTTGCCAAATTGGAGGTGGTAAGAGCTATGGGAGTTGGGAAGACACTGGAGAACAGTAGTGACCATAACTCTGTTTGGTTTGAACTGGGTCTCAGGTCTGGTAAACTCCAATCAAGAGCTGAAGTCCTTGATTTTAGAAGGGTGGACTTCAATAGGTTGATGGAGCTGGTCAGAAATAAGTTAGTAGGGGTGGATAACATACTGTGGGTGGGGTGGAAGAAAGATAGGGCAATTAAAGGGGCCATTTTTGAGACATCTAAGATATGCCATCTGAACGCAGTGTGGGTCAATATCCAGCTTGCCAACATGCCAGAAGATTTTCTGTGTTCATCTCTCCTCTGTGTATGAACTGCTTCAGTGACTGCACTGCTATACTGTTTGTCCCGGTACTCCATTTTTTTGCCAGCTAACTGGACCGGTAAAGGAGGAGCCAGGGGAATGTCTACAGAGAAGGAGGGGCAGCTGAAAATAAAAAGCCCATGCTGCATACCCTCACAGGAATGCCACCTGAAAGCGGTGGGTCAATATCCAGATTGCTAGAACACCAGAAGGGTTTCTGTGTTCATCCCTCGCCTGTGTGTGAACTACTTCAGTGACTGCATTGCTGTACTGTTTGTCCCAGTGCTCTGTCTTTTGCCAGCTAACAGGACTGGTAAAGGAGGAGCTAGGGAAGTGTCAAGGGAGATTGCTGTGGCAGGAAACAGACCAGTTCAGGTCTTCCACACAGTAGACAGGCTAGTACATCCAGCCTGTCTCCGGGCGAGAGGAGTAGGTTTAAGCACAAGGTGCGAAGGGTTGGTCTATTTTTTGCAGACAAAGTGTCCTTTATCAGAGGTGAGATCTCTTCCGGTGTCGACCAATTGGCTTGCAATATGTACTGTAAGCTGACATTCATAGCTTTGTGAATGACACAGGTCATTCACAAAGTTTTGAATGACAGCTTACAGTACACGCTGCAAGCCAATTGGTCAACATGGTCTACAAATGCACTTATAGTAGTACAGTATGATGTCATTCACAGACAGCTTTGTTACCAGGCAGCCGTGGCAGTTTGTGGGTGGGTTGCTCTGCCTGCTGACATTCATAACATACTGGGATTGGGGAGTGAGGTGGGGTGAGGTGCCTGTGTGGGTGAGGGTCCACTGGATCACCAGGGATACTTTTGGGAGTGGCATGCTTGTGTGATCAGGTCAGGGCAGGGTGGGGTGATGCAATTGCCTACCAGGGCTGATGGCTATGTTTACTGACATTATTGGGATATGGGTGGGGGGGGTGAATGGTAGCCTACCAGAGCTGATGGCTATGTTTACTGTGTTCACTGACATTATGGATATATGGTAGCATACCAGAGCTGATGGCTGTATTTACTGACATTACAGGGATATGAGCATGGAGGGGGGGATACAGTAGCCTACCAGGACTGACGGCTATGGTTACTGACATTATGGGGATACAGGTATGGAGGAGGGATACAGTAGCCTTCCAGGGCTGATGGCTATGTTTACTGACATTATGAGGATATGGGTGGGGGGGTGCTGCTAGACTACCAGGGAGCTATGACTCACAGTCTTTGTTGTACAGACATACGGGTGGGGGGAGACCGCTGGACTGCCAGGGTAGGCATGCTGCCATGCTGCTGTCTACAGTATGGCTGCCTGCCTGTGGGTGGACACCCACCTACATCTACTTGTTGTAGACTTATCTTTTGGAGGCGCATCTCTGGACTTGCTCCAGAGATACACCTCCAAGATGGGTTGTGAATAGGGCTGTGCACCATATGCATGGGCACGCCCCCTGCACAACCCCTCCAGATGTGCCACATAACATTATGGGTGATGTGCAGTGCATCTGCAATGTGCCAGTGCATCAGTGCTCTTCCAGAATAACACTTGTGCGCAAGTCAGAATGCCCCAGCACATCTTGGATGCATTGGGCGCATCCCTTTTGTGAATCCTGCCCTATAGTTTTTAGGAAAAGTTTAACTGGGAATGTGGGAATATATTTTAATCTCATTGTCCTCCCATTCCCCTTCCTGGCTGGTGGCAGAAGCCCATGTTTGGGGTATTGATTGAGGATGATAGAGTCAGGAAAGGTACAGTTACATGGAAAGGTCCAATGGTTAAATTATTATAATTTTATTAATTACTGATTTTTTGCAGGTGCCCATTTAGATGACATATTGTATGTCCAATTGATAACATCAAACTGTACCATCTTTCCATTTCACTGCATGGCTGGTGGCAGGAACTGTTGGTCAGTGGATGGGGGATGATGACAGCTGGGGAGGGGTATAGTTTTTGAATTTTTTTCATGGTCATCAACTTTTCTAGCACTTTTCAGTCTTACAGATTTTTGCTGTTGCCCGACAGGGCTAATACATTCTCTGCCCTTTTGATGTTTTCTAACTCTCTTGTCCTCTGTTCCCCTTCACGACTGGTGGCAGGAGCCACTGTGTTGGAGCTGAGAAGTGACAAATTATCAGGTTCTGGCACAGCATCTGAAAAGTATGTTCTTATTTTATTTAACTAAGTTTTCTATTTTTAGAATGTTGTTGTTAGTACTGTATTTAGGTTTACTAAGAGGGGCCAACAATGTACAATCAATTGAAATGCAATATACTGACCTTACTCCAGGCACAGACCAATCTTCCCAGTCTTATCATATTTACAAGGGAACATTAGTCACTTTCCAACCACTGGGCTGAGTTTGTAATAATACCGATGTTCTACTGTTTAACATTTCTTTACAGATAGTGAGACTGTTAATTGCCTTAGTTACTTGCATACTTGTTGTACCTTTGTTAAACAAAGTAAGGTTCTAAATTGCATATTGACAATTTCAAAATATGTTAGGAAATGCTATGAAAGTGGGTCAAGATTCAGATGTATTTGTTACTCCTACTGTTTCTTTCTGGCGCTGTCCATCCAAATCATGGTCCTTGTATCAGGAGCCATGACATAAAGGATGGGCATTCTGGTATTGCTCCAGTAATTTGAGTAGTTTGGCTGAACACACAGAGTTTATTAGCCAAGAAGAATCAGTTTGAATGTTGGGTGGTGGAAAATAAATTTGATATAATAGCATTAACAGAAACCTGACTTTCAGATAAGATATCTAATGATGAAGTATATTTGAAAGGGTACTCAATATTTAGGAAGACAGAAAAGGTGGGAGGGGAGGGTGTTGCTTATTTTATGTTGCCGATTGTTTAACAACAGTGGAGTATGCAAACAAACTGGAAAGCTCATTATATGAATCTCTAACAATTAATGTTATCCTGGGTAACAACAAAAACCTAATCATTAGTAATGTTTATGTTCCTCCAGGGAATAACAAACAGGGCATTGACTCTTTTTTCAAAGTTATTTTTCATTATCTCCTGCCAGAGAGAAGATAGTAGTTGGAGATTTTAACTTCAATTAGAGTTCAAAACAGGCTATGGAAGTTAAGAATTTAATTTCTGACTTAGGTGATATCAATTGATTATTGACACAACCCGGACCAATTACAAAACTGAATAAGAGTCCACATTGGAATGGGTGATTACTAATAACTCCGTTCATGTAATTTCATCAGGATTACTACTGGATTCTCTTAGTGATCATAGTGCCATGTTTTGCAATAGGTCTGCCAAACAATGTAAAGGGGAATCCAAGGTAATTACATACCGTTGTCTTACGGATCTTAATGTTCAGGAAATCACAAGTGAAATTAAATTAACTGATTGGTCATATCTGGATAAGACAACTAACATAGATGAGGCTTTTGACTCCTTTTGCTCACAATTTATTTCTATATGTGAAAAATTATTACCTCTGAAGAGGGTTACAGTTAGATGAGTGATTAATAAATGAGTTACACCTATTTTACATAGATTAATAAGGCTTTCAAAACAAAACCTGGACTAAATATAAAAATAATAAAATTAATGTTCATTTGCAGGAGTATAAAAGTTTACGCAATAAATGTAAGTCAACAATATGAGAAGTTAAAGTCATTTTTTAAGAGGAAATTGAAAGCAGAAGGCGGAAACTCAAAACTGATATGGGATACTTTGAACTAATTGATGGGAAGATCTAAAAAACTGAAACAACTTCTATTGAAACTGATGGTATGTTGATCAATGATCCATTAAAAGTTGCTAATATATTCAATTCTCTCTTCTCCAACTTAGTAAAGTGCAGACCTGTGTCTTGTTCCTCTTTTCCAGTCTCAACAGATATGCATTCAACAAGGAATGATATTTTATATAATAAACAAAATGCTATAGGTATACCAAGTTTTATTTCTGTGCCTTATCCCCTAATAATGTTCATCAATATATTATTAAGATGGATTCCAGACCAAGGATAGGCTCTGATAATACTGATTATAGGCTACTTAAAAGAGTTAGTTCTTCAATTGTTATTCCATTAACTAACCAATTGAACTATTCGCTATGTCATGGTGCTTTCTCAAATAAATGGAAATGCGCCACAGTTAAGCCAATTCACAAAATAGGACCAAAGACAAAGTTAAACAATTATCGGCCTATTTCTTTTTTGGCTCCACTTCAAAAGTATTAGAGACAATTGTTTCTGATCAGATTACCAAACATATGGGAAAATATAAACTTTTGTCTGACTCTCAGCATGGGTTAAGAGCCAGTCATAACACTGAAACTGCCTTAGTGCAGTTCACAGGCTGAGCCTATGGGGCCCTCGATGACGGAAAATATGTGGTTTGGCTTTTGTAGCACTCACCAAGGCATTTGATTTGGTGGACTATAAGGAGTTAGCAAAGATGTTGGCTAGGGTTAGTTATTCTTAGTATGTGATTGCATGGATTGAGCATTATCTAGAAGGCAGAAAGAAATAACTTTGATAAATGGCTCTTGTTCTAAAGAACATTTGTTGAGATGTGGCGTTCCTCAGGGGTACATTCTTGGGCCCCTATTATTTACAGTCTTTACAAACTCACTCTTTGAAATTTGCAATAGTACTAAGTTAATACTATATATAGATAATGCTGTTTTGTTCTGTTCAGGAAATGATTTATCACATCTTCAGAAAAAATCTTCAAAAGGATTTTGGTGCATTACATTCTTGGTTTGATACACATAGATCGGTTCTTAATTCTCTGAAAACAAAACGTATGGTCTTCTCAAGCCCTAGAAAAGCTCCCATAACAGATTTTTTTAATATCTGATAACACTGGAAATCACATTGAAAGGGTACTGGTGATTAATTATCTTGGATTGATTTTGGATGATCAATTTACATTTGAACAGCTCATTACTAATTTAATTGGTAAATTACTTCAGAGATCAGAGTACCAATTTAATAAGCACTTGACATCTGACTCTAGGCTTATCTTGACACATAGCTTCTTACTATCTCTTATTAGCTATGTAAGCAATAAGACATGAAAGGGTATGCGTTAGCCACTTTAACACACGGCTAGGAGGCGCAGTGAGGCACGAGACCATTGGCCGAGTGCGTCCAGCCTCCTAGCCATGTGTTAAAGTGTCTGATGCACAGACCCTGGAGTGGCTTATTGCACTTATGAAATGACTATCAAAAATACAGATGTATGTGATAGCTAAAATGTATAGTATTTAAAAGGGAAAAAGTTTAATGTTTGTCTTGGTTTTAAATAAAATAGTTCCTCTGCCTACTGTTTTTTTTTTTGACTTAAGAAATTTTGTCCTACAAAGGCTTCTGTAGTTTCATATGGTTGTCATGACAGTATTCACCCCCACCTCCCCTTGTCATGGAGTTTTGCAGTCAGTTGCACAATATGGTGCTGTTTCTTTATTTAAAGAAAGCGCAACATAGATAGAGAGACATGAGAGAGAGCGCACCGTGTGGGCATTTTTCTGAGTAAGTAGCTAGCCATGATGTAAGCGACAGTACAGTACTGAGCATGATGGAGCACTTTTCCATTCGGAGGGACAGCGAGCGAGCATGGGCTGTAAGCTGCAATTGGAGCGGGCAGGCTGGGAGTAGGAGTGGTTTCAATTCAGATGGAGAGCGAGATTAAAAGTTTAAACTTGAAGAGCGAGTGGGAGGCTGGTACAGAAACAGAGACAGAGCGAGTGGGTGGGCAGGTAGAGACACAGAGTGAGCGCTGGCGGGTGGCTGGTACAGAGATTGCGGTTGTTCCGTTTTTTTTTTTTATAGATGAATGAGCGGGCAGGCTATCATTACCGAGAGGGTGGACTGTGACTGTGACAGAGATTGCAGCTTTTCCCTTCATGCTACATCTAGGGATTTCACAGACTGAGGCAATGTGAACAGAAGGTCAGATGTATTTAGTTGGCATACTAAAAATACAGCCTGGCATGTCACTTGCAGTTGGTGAAAAGAAGATGGCTGACTTTCAGTTTGCCAATGTTCTAAGTGGCATTTCACTAGGATCAGTGCCCACAGGGCACTGCTGGTCCTTTTTCCTGTGCGTTAGACATAATATCACACGGGTATGGACCAATCAGCATGTCTAAATTCTGATGCCCATTTCATAAGGTTCAATAATTTACTCCTTTTCATCAGAAAGAATGCTTAATAAGATTAAGTCCACTTATCATAATATTGTTTGTTTAGCAACAGGACTTCCAAGATTGACACACCCTTGTCTCTTATACAGCTCATTAGGCTGTTTACCCATGACTGATTTTTTTAACTTTAGATCATTGATTTTTTTACATAAGGTTCAGTTGGGTCTGTTGCCTGAAAGCATTGTCAATCTGTTTCCCAAAATCTCTACTGTTGTGTTTACTAGATCTCAGAGTAGAAATACTTTTCAGGTTCCCTATTTTCATACAGCATTTGCACAAAACTCAATCAAATATGTAGGTATGAAATTGTATGTAATTTGCCAAATTATATAGTTAGTTGTAATAAGATTTCTGCTTTTAAAAGGTCCCTAAATGATCTATTTACTAACTCTGTCTGTGTTATACTTAATCTTTATTTAATTGTTTACTGTATGTACATATTCGTTACACATTTATGTCATTTGTGTGTTTGTATTTGACTGTTTTCTGTTAACTAGATGCTTGTGAAAACAGGCAATTTTGCTCATAGGCTTTTCAGTACAAAATAAAAATGGAACGAAACAAAAGGTATGCATAGAATAATAACCAAAAAGAACAGGTTCAAGGGACCATTATGGTTCTCAGCAAAGGTTAGGGAAGCAGTGAGGGCCACAGAAAAAGACCTTCTATAAATATCGAAAAAAAGCACCTGCAGGAAGATTGGTGGGAATATTTACTGAAAAAATAGGGAGGCAAAGAGGGTGATTAGAGAGGCAAAAGCAGACACAGAGCTGTGTATTTTGGAGGGGGTCAACAGTGGAGAAAAATAGTTCTTCAGATACATTAGGGAAAAATGGAAGAGAGGGAGAATCGTAAGACTAGCTGAGGGGGTAGTGTGATAGAGGAGGATGGGCAAATAGCCACAGTCCATGATTACTTTTGTTCAGTTTTCACTACGGAGGATGGTGGACCTTTGCCAGAGAGTGGCATTGAAGTGGCCACTAGGTGGGTCCCGGAGATGAGGCAGACAATATTTAATAGTGAAATGGTCCTGAAAGAACTGGCAGCCCTAAAGATAGGTAAGGCCCCTAGACCAGATGGGTTGCATCCAAGCATGTGCAGGAAATTGGCAGGGGAACTGGCTAAACCCCAGGTAAGTCTTTTCAACAGCTCACTAAGGACAGGGTAGTTCAGAAGGATTGGAAGGTGGTGGATGTAGTTCCACTCCATGGGGGAGAACAAAGAATGAGCAGGGAACTACAGATCTGTCTGTCTTACCTCAGTTGCAGAGAAGCTTGATGGAGTCACTGGTCAAAGAGGACCTCTTGGACTACTTGGAGAGCAAAGGGCTCCAGGATAGTAAACAGCACAGATTTGTGGCAGGGAGATTTTGTCAGACTAGCCTGATAGTTTTCTTTGACTGGGTGATATGGGAATTAGATAGGGGCCATGATGTGGATTTGCTCTGCTTTAACTGCAGCAAGACTTTTGAACCGGTGCCTCACAGATGCTTGCTGAAGAAGATGGAGGATCTGGATGCAGCTAAGGTCATAGTAAACTGGGTCAGTAACTGGCTAAAGGGAAGGCAGCAGAGATCTGTGGTCAACAGGGTTAAAAATCAGAAGACAGGGAGGTCACAACCGGGGTTACACAGGGATCTGTTCTGCATCTGATCCTCTTCAATGTGTTCATCAGCAACATTAGTGAGGGATGCAGGGCAGGTTGTGTCTCTTCACAGATGACACTAAGCTCTGTAGGAGGGTGGATAGTGATAAGAGAATAAAGGAAATACAGAGACTTACAAAAGTTAGAGGGATGCTCAAGGGTTTGGCAGTTGAAATTCAATGCCAAAAAGTGCAAGGTAATGCACCTAGAGAACACGAACCCCAGGATGGAGTACTAGATGGGAAGGGTGAGACTTAGTATTATGACTGAGGAATGAAACCTTGGAGTTACTATCAGAGACTCCCCAAAGCAACTGAGTCAGTGCAATAAGGCTAATAGCAAGGCAAGTAGAATGCTGAGATGTATTGGGTGAGGAATTGATAGCAGAAATGGAGAGGTAATACTTCCTCTATATAGATCCTTGGTTAGGCCACACCTACAGTACTGCACCCTGTTCTGGAATCTTCACCTCAGGAAGACTATGGCTAGGCCAGAGACGGTGCAATGCAGGGTAACAAAGATGATTTAGGACCAGCAGGGCAGGCCGTATGAGGAGCACCAACACATACTCACTGGAGACCAGAAGGGAGAGGGGAGGTATGATAGAGACCTTCATGTTCCTAAAATGAATTAACAAGGTGAACTGTGGGTAATTATTTAGCCTGAATACTAGTTTGCTTTTACATGGACATGAGTGGAAACTAACAGGAGCGAGGTTCAGGAACGACATGAAGAAATATTATTTTATGGAAAGGGTAGTGGAGCCATGGAAGTCTGCCACCTGGGTGAAAAAAACATTAGGGATTTCAAGCACAGCTGGGACAGAATAAAGGGTATAGTGGTACTTGGGGTGACAGAATCAGTGAGGAGAATGGAGGGGAGCTGGGGAGGGCTATGACCCTGGGGGGACAGTAGGTCATAGGGCTTAATAGGGAACTCAGGTGGACTGAATAGATCACTGGTCTTTTCCTGCCATCATTGTCTATGTTTCTGTGTTTCAATGTTAATGATTAGTGGGCAAAATGAAACTCAGATGTTCACTAAATGCCAAAAAGTTGTCTTCTTGACTTTTGGCACTGCATAAAGACTAGCAAGGCTTCAACATATACCTGTCTTCAAATTTCTAGATGGGGAACTGCTAGAAGAGGTAACCCACTTTAAATACTTAGAGGTGTGGCTGGGTCAGAATCTCAGCTTTTCTACCCACATTGACACCATGCATAAGAAACTTCACACTCAGCTTGATGTGCTGTGCCAAAATAAATCCTGCCTTCTCCTGATCTGTTATTGCCAGTGGTTGACTACATAAATGTAGTTTACAGTGCCACCCCAAAGTCTACACTTGCCAGGCAGGACCCCCTTTTTCCATTCCTTCTGTTGCTTTGCTGTTAGTACTCCATCTCTCACCCATCACTGCTTTCTCTATATCTTAATCTGTCTTTCTTCTCCCTTGAGGCCTGATGTCTCTCACACTGTTCCTCCTTCCTGACCAAATACTGACTTGCCACAGCTCCCTTACCTCTCTTCTCTCTTTAACTCTGCCATCCCATCCTCCTCCTCCTCCTACTCCCTCCAATCATCAGCTGATCATTCCTTTCATATCCATCACAGTAAATATGTAACAGTCCAGTCTGCTTTCTTTAGTTGCCTTGCAGCACCATGGAACAACCTCCCTCTCCCAATCCTCTAACTTCCTCCCTGCACTCTCTCAAACCACTCATATCAACACACTTCTTAAAACCATGCATCTGCAGCCTGGCTTTTTCCTCCTTTTTCCACATGACAACAACCCATGCCCTATCACCACCACACTGTTTTTACCATTTTACCTCTTCCTGTATTATCGAGCTTAAAACCAGGACTACTAGTTCTCCATGGCGCTTTGTCTTGATTTCTGTGGCAGGGCTCCTAGGATGAGTGGCAGCATTTTCTGATTTTTGCAGCATCATTTATTATTTTCAGTTGTAACCAATAAGAACAACAGGGTGTGGGTAGTACTGGAATCACCGCACGCCCAGGGGCATAAATGAGACACAAGGCCACAGGCCGAGTGCCTTATTGCCCCTGGAAGTTTAGTGATCACACTACTACCCACAGCCCGAAGTGTCTTATTGCAATTTTAACATGACATTTTGCAATACAATTATATTTTTACTGTTTTGCCTACAACAAGAACTGCACCTGTGTGTACTGCCTCTGTTACAATCAATACTAATGAAAGGATCTGGGAAATGAACTAAGAATTAAAAGTCCTTGGTAGTGTTGCAGACTCTTGTGGGTGAAAGTACCAATTCAAATGAGAAAACATCCGAGTCTGTATCATACATAATCTTCCTTTTATTGATTCAAATTCTGCCCCTACGTTTCACTGCTTTCAGCTTGTTCACGGGGCCCATCAAATCTAAATAAATCATAAATATATATCAATTAAATGACTATTTTAATGATTCTTATATTTCATTTCAAAATTACCTCATAACCCCTTACCTGTAATAATTGTAACTCCTGGGTCGTCCCTGAAAAAGGGACCTCCGGGGCCCAGTGGGCCTACCTGGTCGACAAAATTCAATATATAAATAAATAAATAATTTTCAGACACATAGTAAGCATTTTAAAAGTCAAATTAGTTTATTTTTGACTATGGTTCATTACGTTGAAGGAAGTAATGTAGTTCCAAAACAGGGTGGAGTTAGGAGGGATATTGGGACTGTCTGTGAAGGCTCTGGTGTGAGAGGACCATGTCACATGTTTTGTATATGGTGGCAAAGAGGTGCTTTTGTTCATAATGTTGTCTTCTGTATTTCGGTAAGGTTATGGCAGTGTTTTCCACAACTGTGCTGAAAGGGTCATTTGTAGCTACTTTTATTCTTTAATTTGTTTACTTTCAGCAGCAGTTCCAAAGCCCTGTATCGCACTATTGCTTTTTGGTGCAACGTCAACTGGGTAACAGGTCTGATTCTATTACAAATATCTCGCCATACATTCCTGGCTTGCTCCCTTAACTCTCATTCTGGCTGCTACTATTATAACCAATGTACTTTGTACACTTTTGAAATGGTTTATTTGTTTCTCTGGAATTTATTCCTTATACTGTGCTTTTATTGCTGATGTGCATGACATGTTGTCATTTTGTCAGTGCTATTTCATTCCTTCCAGTATCCCCTTTCTCTCTGGCTGGAAATGATTTCCAGCTCTGTGTGCCTATCCCAGTCACCACATTTTACATATTAAGGAGCCTAAAAAAGACTGTGGCAGCCAGAGCTTCATCTGTGAGCACGGCCTTGACTTACACCTGAGCTAGCAGGTAGCCTCACCTAGGTAGACGCCCACCAGTGGCTGGGGTAGGCAGGTAAGTAGGCATTCTCTGGGGGCAGGAAGTTTATGGCCAGAGTTGAGGACCATAGGTCTATTTAGGTACAGGCAGAAAGGTTTTCCTTTTCTTAGCTCATCACACTTTGGTCTGAGCTCACCCAAACTCACCCTCATAAAAGCAGGAAGCAGAACTGTAAGGTGTAGGAAACTTGTTGCCCCACTAGGGAGGATTGCCTTAGGGGTTGAGAAAGAATAAATCCATTTTTTACAAGAGGTTTTTCAGTGTTTGCCTTCTCCAGCAAAGTTACAAATCGGTCTCAGAATAGGGTAGTGTTAGGTTATCATAGTCATGTAATAAGTGGCTGCATTGTAGTGTCACAAGGTTTGTACAGAGGGGGTAATGGGGAATCACACATGTTTGCAGGCAGATCACCCTGAGGCTGGCAAAAGGTGAGTGCCCAGATGGCTGGAGTTCCTCCTTCGGGGGGGCAGTCAAAGGTATAGCCTATTAAGGCATTGCCTGCAGTTTTGCAGTGCCCCCAGATGGGGAAGGCACATCGGCACCAGTGTTGTGCAAAACTGAGAAATTTCATTACGTGAAACATTTCCGTGAAATTTGCACATTTCAAGAAATTTTTCTTGGGTGTGAAATGCAAAATTTCACCCGAACATTGTGAAATTTTATTCAAAAATTGTGAAATTGCGCCTGAAAATGGTGACATTTAGCCACAAAATTTCACCCCAAAATAACAAAATTTCACATTTTGCTACCCAATTTCACAAGTTTGCAGTCCGCAAAATATTTCATGGAATGGCAGAATTTCACAAAATATCTCACATAGCGAAATTGCCAATTTCATGGCAATTTCACTAGCAAAATTTTATTTCACAACATCTCTAATCGGCACCCAACCTAGAGCCATCCCTCATGCTTTGGAGGCTGGAGTACCTCACAAGGTTTGTGTTCATTCTGTTGGCTCCCCTGTGGGTAAGAAAATGGCTGCTATGATGATCTGATTTGGAGAATTACCTTACTACGCCTACCTTGCTGTGCAAGTCACACTATCCTAGCTGTAAGTGTTGTTACAAATGTTTAATAAACAGAAGACTGTGGCCATTGACTCTAAAGCATCTGGTTTGTCTAAGTCTGTTCTGGTAGAGGGAGGGAGGGGTAATGTGACCTATAAAACAAATATATTTATAAAGAAAAGTACCTTATGAATATCAAATGTTCATGGCTATATACCAGTGTCCCCACATACTATGAGAAAGCAGAGGTTTGGGGATTTTGTGCAATGGAGTACACTGAACTACATTTGTGTGGCCCATCTGATTTAAACTATTATGAGCTCTCTGAAGTAAACATTTTAGAACTAAAATACAATAAACAATGAAATATATTCTTTAGGAGAAGCCTCAGTTGGCAACACACTATGGTTACCTACTGTATATAGGTTCTGTTATGCACCTCAGTTAAACTTTGCCTCGGTAGTAAAAAAATCACATTACTTTTCCATTAAAACTTTATTATGTTTCTGTTTTCATCATCTTTTCCATATATGTTGTAAAAGCTAACAAATTCCCTTTGATGTATTACAAGACCTGAAATTACATGTTAAGGTCTCGATGATGAATAGAAACCACTCAAGCATCAACCTCATGGTTTAATGACATAATCAGAACTCATTGATGCAATTACAGTCTTGTAACATTGTGAGGAGTATATATTTATCCTCTATTTAGCACACTATTTCCAAGTCAAGAATAATAATGCCATTTGCTATGCCAGATGTTAACTGGAGCACCTTTGCTGCAGGCACATCCAAGAGCAGAATCATTCTTGATGCCCTACAAGGGGCATGCCTCAGACAGCTAGTATTGGAATCCACTTGGGAGGGAGCAAGCTTAGTCTTGGTATTCTCAAATGGGGACAGAGAAAGAACTTCAGATTTAGAAGTGGGTAGCCATCTGGGAACAAGCGACCACCAAACAGTGTGGTTCATGATAAACACAGCCATACAATCAAGCCATACAAAAGCAAGAGTATTGGACTTTAGGAGGGCTGATTTTGGGAAAATGAGAGAGTGCCTCAGAAAAGCACTAGCAAATGGGCAAGAAGGAGGGGTGGAGGAACAATGGGGAGTAATCAAAACAGCCATCACAGAGGCAACAAGCCTTTGTGTAAAGCAAATCAACAAAACACAATGAAGGAAAAAAATGTTATGGTTCTCAAAAGAGGTGGCAGAGAAGGTTAAGAAGAAAAGGATAGCATTCAGGAAATATAAGAAAAAAAAAGAAGGAGCAGGACAGAGAACTTTATCAGTTAAAGCAGAAAGAGGCAGGGAAGGCAATCAGAATAGCAAAGGCCCAAACTGAGGAAAGGATAGCCAACTCTGTTAAGAAGGGGGATAAGACCTTTTATAGGTACATTGGGGAGCAAAGAAAGACCAAAGGAGGGATACTGAGGCTTAATAAAGGGGAGGGAATGCGGGCAGAGGGTGACAGTGAAAAAGCAGGGATACTGAATGAATATTTCTGCTCAGTATTCACAAAGGAAGAGGAAGGGGAGGTACCTAAACCAAGCAAGAGAAACACTCTGAAGATGGGGGTCGATAGCAGTCCATTTACAGAAGAAACAGTTCTGAAAGAACTAATAAAATTGAAGGTGGAAAAAGCAATGGGGCCTGATGGGATTCACCCAAGAATTCTAAAAGACTCAAGGGTAGAACTAGTGACACCACTGACTACTCTCTTTAACAAATCATGGGAGGATGGGATGGTACCTGAGGACTGGAGGAGGGTGGATGTGATTCTTCTTCACAAAAGTGGGAGCAGGACAGAGGCAGGAAGCTACAGACCAGTTAGTTTGACCTCAGTGGTAGGGGAAATGATGGAATCACTTCTGAAGGAAAGGATTGTTGAGTACCTAGAGGCCAGTGGGGCACAAGACCCAAGGCAGCATGGATTCATGATGGGAAGGTCATGTCAGATGAATCTAATTGATTTCTTTGACTGGGTGACCAAAGTAGTAGACCAGGGAGGGGCTGTGGACATGACATACCTAGATTTTAGCAAGGCATTGATACAGTCCCACACAAAAGATTAAAATACAGGTTAGCCAGCCTTGGAGTGGGTCCCACATTGGTAGCCTGGATAAAAAATTGGCTAGACAACAGGATGCAAAGGGTAGTAGTAAACGGAGTCCACAGTGAAGAAAGGAGGGTTACTAGTGGGATGCCACAGGGTTCAGTACTGGGACCGGTCCTTTTTAATGTCTTTAAAAGTAACATTGCAGAGGGACTGGAAGGAAAAGTATGTCTCTTTGCAGAAGACACAAAGATCTGCAATAGGGTTGATACACAATGTGGGGTGGAAAGGATGAGAAGGGACTTGGCAAGGTTAGAGGAATGGACAAATATATGGAAGCTTAGATTCAGTGCAAAGAAGTGCTAAGTAATGCACCTGGAAAACAAAAACTCAGGGGAAGAGTACACAATGGGGGTGAGATACTGACAACAACAAAAATGGAAAGGGACCTGAGGGTAGTTATATCAGAAGACCTAAAGGTGGGCAAGCAATGTGAGAAGGCAGTGAGAAGGGCAGGGGGTTGGGGATACTGGGATGCATAGGGAAAGGCATCACCAGTAGAAAACAGGAAGTTGTTATCCCTCTGTACATACAGTTGGTGAGACCCCATCTGGAGTACTGTGTGCAGTTCTGGAGACCCCATCTCCACAAAGACATAGACAGAGTGGAGGCTGTCCAGAGGAGGACAACCAAAATGGTGCAGGGTCTGCACCAGAAGAAATACGAAGAAAGACTAAAGGAGCTTAATATGTATACCCTTGAGGAAAGAAGGGAGAGAGGGGACATGATAGAAACTTTCAAGCACCTCAAGGAAATCAACAAAGTCCAAGAGGGTAGCATCTTTCAGAAAAAGAGATGTGCAAGAACAAGGGGGTATAATTCAAAGATAGAGGAGGGACGGCTCAGAGGTAATGTGAGGAAGTATTATTTCACAGAGAGGGTTGTGGATGCATGGAACAGCATCCCTGAGGAGGTCGTGGAGTCAAGAAAAGTGGGGGAATTCAAGAATGCATTGGACAGACATAAGGCAGTCCTAGTGGGGGGTGGGAGGAAGTAAGCTGTTGGTTAACTAGGATCTGCAGCTTATCTGTTAGGTAGGAAAATGGGCAGACTAGGTGGGCCAAGCGGTTCTTATCTGCTGTCAGATTCTATGTTTCTATGTTAGTTGGTACATTCACCAGCTAACATCAGTGAGTGGGTTATGGCATCAGTTGACAGAGAGGCCTGAAGCTGGGTGTTCAAGTTTGAGGAAGGAAAGTGTTTTTCCATCTGAGTTCATTGGTTTCACTCTATAGAACCTTGTTCCAATTTTTATACAGTGAGACACTGGTATTTAAAAGTTTTTCTAAGAACAGAACAGCATCTCTGCTCGCTTATTCTCCTGAAGGCAGTATTGAGAATCACTAACATATATTCAAATAAATGAAATCTATCATATTCCCAGAACACACAGGGTGGTTAATATGCATATGTTTTTGTTAAGCAAACATACAGTAGGAGAAGACAGATTTACTGGACATAGGGGGGAATGGGTGTTTCGTGCTCATGAAGGTGATGGTTAAAATGTCCATGCCAACAAACTAGTTTGTTGTCTTCTATGTTTAGTTAAACATTAAATAAAGTGAACATTCAACATGCACTGGAATTTTGATGTATTTTACAGATTAAGAGGTATTCCTCAGTACACAATCATGGACAGGACTAGAAGTAACACTGCCCAAGACTCTGAGACCAATATTTGTTTACTTATTTATTTAGTTTTTAACTGGGTGAGGTACACTAGGCAAACAGCTGCCTGTTTTCAGGCTCGACCCGGGAGAAGTACATACATAACAATTGAAATGCAATTCATGTTAGCAGTGAGATTCAAGGTTTTCAAACATGCAATAACCAAAATGGCAGGTTGTAGCATTTTACAATACAAACAAATCAGTAGTTAAGATGTACAGTAGGTTACATACATACAATAATCAATAGGCAGGGCAAGACAAATGTACAAGGAGGGTAAAATTGCTCTTTTGTTAACATGTGAGTCCTCAGTGGTAGGGTCTAGGTGCAGGAACAAGCATATGATTGTAGGAGGAAGTTTTTAAACTGAACCGTTTTCAAAAGATTATGGCTGTAGTGCACTGTAGTGCACTGTCTGATGAGAGCAGGCACCTTATTCCACAGTTTTGGGGCAGATATTGCAAAGCCTATTGATCTGTATTTGGATTTAACCTTCAGAGTGGAGAGTAGGTCCAGATCTGAGGACCTAAGAGGGTAGGCAGTTTAATATGGCACCAGGTAAAAGGAAAGGGATACAGGGGTGTGGTTATTCACTACACTTTGAATGATGTTCCCAAGAGAGATGTTCTGCAAACCAGCAGGGGGCAACCATCCTAACCTCGAATATAAGGTAAAATGGTGAACACACTGACTGCTAGATAGTGCAGCTCTATAGATGTTGTTATAGGCCACATGTCATTTGTGGAGGTTGTGGATGGAGGAGTAGGAGAAGACAGGAAGTCCAGTATGATAACTTGGGATTTAGGATACTCCTGGCCACTGACAATCTAGCAGAGGGGGTGAGATTCCGACTAGCCCGGTAAGCTAATGCCAATCTTACATTGACTTCCTTACAGATATTAATCAGGTAGAGGGAGAACTCCAAAGAGGGGCACAATGTGATCCTCAAGTATTTGAAAGACTGGACAATGCCGGGGGCATTTATACTAGTCACCTGTAGTGGTGCTAGGATGCATTTAATGTGAGAAGGGGTACCAAAAAGCATGGCCTGCAATTTGGCTACATTCATAAGTAGTTTATTCAGATGGAGCCATGTTTGAATGTTCCTTAGGTCTTCAGTCAATTTGCTATTGAGGATGGTAATGTTTTTGGAACACATGTAGAAGACTAGATCATCTGCATAGTACAAGAGGGGAGTACAGTTGGTAAAGCAGTGATGGATCGTGTTGACATGAATGGAGAAGAATAAAGGTCCTTGTATAGATCCCTGAGGGACACCGGTATTGACAGAGGCAGGGGTCAACACGGATGGGCTGAAACATATGCTCTGCTGTATACTTGTGAGGTAGTTATTGAACCAGAAGAGAATGGAGTCAGAGATTCCTAGTTCCCTAAATTTGTTACAAAGAAGAAAGTGGTTGACCATGTCCAAGACTTTTGTTAGGTCAATAAAAACAGCATCGGTGAGTCCTCCTTTATCTAGCGAGCAAGCAATACTGTTGATCAAGAAGATCAAGACCATGGTGGTACTGTGGCATTGACGAAAGTCATGCTGGACTGGGGAAAGGAGGTTGCAGGTCATGAGATAGCTGGTGAGTTGCACTGACACTATTTTTTTGAGAACCTTATTAATGACAGGTAGGATAGCTATGGATCTATGAGTATTTATAATTTTATTGTTCTCTTTCTTGGGTACAGAATCAATAATTGACATTTTCCAGATGGTGGGTATTGTGTTTACAGCTCACTGGCTGCTAGTTTTAAAAGCCCAGGCTCTATGCCATCAGAGCCCATAGACTTGAACTCAGGGATGTTTCTAAGGAGTTTAAAGATCTCTGAGGCTTTTACCCACTTGAAGTAGAAAGGGAGTTATTGACTAAGGTCTGCTTCAGGGGGATTTGGTTGAGTAGACAGAGAGGGAGGAAAGGCTAATGAGTATGCAGAGATGTCAGTGAAGAAAGCATTAAATGCATTGGAGATAGTGGCTGGTTTGTTGCAGTTTACACCACCAACCTCAATGTCAGAAGGAGAAGGGCTACATTCATTTCCATGGATTTTTTGTGGTGTTCCAGAATTGGCAAGGTTACTGTAGCAGGAGTTAAGCTGCACCTTGTAAAACTGACTCTTTTTCTGTTGAATGGCCTTTTTATATTTGTTTTGGAGGTTCCTATAAGTTATGCAGTCAGCTTGGGAGTTAGTTGCCTTGAAGGAAGCCCCTTTCTTGTTTGTTTCCTTTAGAAGTGCGAGTAATGAATGATATAATAATTTGTTAAATGTGACATGGACTCTTCTTGTGCTAACAGGGGCATGCTTATCCTGGATAAGTTTGAAAGTGGAGTTGAAATGAGAGACTGCCTGGTTCACGTCTTTTGTTGATCAGAGGAAGGACCAGTTGGCAAGAGCTATATCAGATTTAAAGTGGTGGGGATTTAGATGGGAGCGATCATGGAAGTGGAGTAAGTGAGGGGGAGGCTTCTGAGTCCTTGCTCTCCAACAACATTATACTGGGTAATGGTCACTTATGGAGGTGGAAGACTGGGTTTGCTGGCAATAAGCACCTAGCTTCACCTGAGCTACATATTTTTTTTTTTTGTAATTTGCTTAACCAGGAGTAGCACACTTAGCTGAAAGCTTTTTTACAAGTGCGACCTGGGAGCACAGGGCAGTTAAGTGACTTGCTCAGGGTCATACAGTATGCAAGTGGAAGCTGTGGGATTCAAACCCAGGTCTGGTCTGCGGGATGTCACCAGATTTACAGCTTAGAGCCTTAAACCACTGTGCTATACTGCTTCCCTTTTCCTTCCCTTTCCTTTCCCTATTTTCTTCTAGGTTTGTTTGAAAGGAAAGAGCAAGGAGCACATTATCAGAGCAAGAAGAAACATTAAGGTTTCTTTTGGCTAAGCAGATTTACTGTTGTGTTACTGTTTTGTTTTGTGCTTACAGGTTTTGGTACTGTTTTTTGCTTACAGATTACTGCTTTATTTTCTCTGATTCAAATTGTTTCTTTGCACGGTATATTTTCTGTTAAATTGTTACAGGGTCACATGATGGCAGCCTAGGAGTGCAGCAGTGAACTCCATTAGCTCTGCCCCTACTTGCTAAAACTTGCTATTTGAACACCCCTTCAGAAGTCAACACAGAAGATTTGAGCTAGATTACTGCAGTAGATCTTCCCATTGCACTAAAATCGCCAACCATGGAGGTCTTTATGCGGAAAGCGCCACCGCGGCATTCGCCGCCACCATCCCCCAATAAAAGACAAGGCCCCTAAGCGGCCTAAAGCTCAAACGCCGGAAATGTCTGCGGGGACTGCGCCACTCACAGAAAACAGATTCTTGGAAATTATGAAGCCTATGCAGGGATCGATAGATAGCATCGTTGAAGAACTCCACCAGATTAAAATGGCAATTGACTCACTATCTATCCGAATGGCTGATTCGGAAGCTCGCCTTACATCAGGGGAGAAAAAGTAGACCGAGCTGCTATGGATCATACTTTCACCAACCGGAGAATTAAAAAGCTTGAAGATAAATTGGTAGACCTGGAGGGGAGGAGTCGCAGGAATAACTTGCTAATAATGGGCATCCCTGAAAAAGAAGGTACGACGCTCATACTCTTTGTCCAGAGGTTTTGTGAAAAGATCGCAGGGCCCTCTTCTAACGGTCCTGCCTATATTGTGGAGAAAGCACACAGGGCACTTCGACCACCCCCACACCCTGGCTTAGCACCCAGGCCTATAATCTTCAAGCTACTTAACTTCCAGGATAAGCAACACATTATCGCAAAAGTAAAAGCATTGCAAGAAGTTCTCTGGGAGGGGAAAAAAGTCAGGGTGAGCCAAGATTTGCCACAGTTGGTCTGCATTAAATGTCAAGAACTGCACCCAATTGTAACAAAGCTTATAGCAGCGAGTAAGCCCTTTTGAGTTAAATACCCTGCGATCCTGCAAGTAAAGCTTGGTAATCAATGGCAAACCTTTGACTTCCAGGAACAGGTACTGACCGAGTTGAAAATAGCACTCCCAGACTTATTTAAGTGAGCTTGTTCTTGAAAGAGAAGTAAAACTACGTTTGACTCTAATTGTAGCAGCAGCTTTTCTGTGCCAATGCTACAAAGGCTACATCTTTGTATATAAGTGGACAGCCTCTAATAGTCTGGCAATCGTCAAAAGTATACGTTTTCTTTTTTACACCAGGAGTTCAGTTGAATACAGCTTAAATTAGTAACGTAACCCTGAATGCTCTACCTGATCCAATGACAGATCGTTGTTGTTTTTGATGGAAAAAGCTTCTTTGAGTGACTCCCTTTTGTGCAGGGACACAGGACTGCTCCCACGACCTGCGAGTTCTATGATTTTTGTAGGTCCACTCGTCAAGTTGGGGACAATACTAACCTCCGATTTTGATGTAAGACTTTACAACTAAAGAGTCGTCAAAAATATGTGTTTTTCTTTGTTTTGTTTTTTATATCAGGAGTTCAACTGAATACAGCTTATATTAGTAAAGCAACTTTGAATGGTCTACCTGACCTAATGACAGATTGCTGTTGTATTTGATGGAAAGAAGCTTCTTTGATTGACTCCCTCTTGTGCAGGGACATGAGATTGTCCCCATGATCTGTGAGCTCCGCGTCATGACTTTTGGAGGCCCGCTCATTAAGAATGAAGCATCACTAACCTCAATCCTTGAGTTTGACTCTACAATCAAGCCCATGTGGAGCCGGAATTTCGAAAATCAGCTCACCTGTGAAGTAGTGTAGTAGCCACAACGAGATTTAACACTGAGACCACTAATATTTTATGTGCTGTGTTTTCTTTCTATTATTTATACTTACATAGCAAAATATCATTGTTTTTTCTGGCAAATCTAAAGGATTAGCCTCTTTGATTAGGGGAGTTTTGTCCCTAAATAAATCAGTAAATTACTTTAGTAATTCTCAGAGGCAATTACCTGACTGTTTAAAGCCTTAAAATCGTTAGATAAAATTAACGAGTTGGGAAGGGACTTTTGGAGAAAGTAGTGGCTTTTAGGCTTGTTTTTTTCTTTTACATCACCTGACATATTTGATTGCAGATCAGTTATTGGAACTGAGGGTAGTTATGGGATCTATATGGGTTAAGCTGGTTAGAGGGGCAGGAAATTGTTGGGATGGGTCATCTCCTCTTCATCTACTTTTATTAGCTACTGATAAAAGCATCAGGTACTCATATCAGGACTCCGATGTGCCCTCTCCTACTTGGAGACTTAATCTTAATATTAAATAATGGCAGGTCCTTATACTATCTTTAGTTGGAATATAAAAGGCGCTAGGGAAAGAACCAAACAGCAAATAATATTAAAGCACTTACAATCCCTTAAAGCAAATATTGTTTGCTTACAAGAAACACACCTTAAGCAAGAGGATACCTCTTTATGGTGTAAAGGATGGGTAGGACAATCTTACGGGGTGGGAATATCCACAAACAGAGGCGGAGTTGCAATCATTTTCCATAAAAATGTTCTTTTTAGATGAGAAAATGAGGTATGGGACAGCCAAGGGCGATATATCATACTACATGGTGTATTGGGCATACACCAAATAGCAGTTGGGTCTGTTTATGGACCAAATGTAGATTCCCCAGCATTTTTCACCAACTTAATAGGAAATGTCTCCACTACTCCCCCTAGAACTATATTTCTGGGAGGAGACTGGAACATTACTCCCCAGCTTTCATTAGATAGGTCAGAGCCTAGGAAATCTGGTCTCTCCCCTGCTCAGAGAACCCTACAAGATCTAATAAGTGGGCTGGGCCTCTTCGACATATGGAGGATATTTAACCCCTATGAAAAAAAATACACTTTTTTTCTCAGCCCCATCACACTTGCTCATGTATAGACTACATTTTGGTCAGTTCCCACATTATGCCTGGAATAATGGAAGCCTTGATTCAACCACGAGTGTTGTCAGACCACTCCCCAGTCTCTATAACATATATATTAGGACCTGGAATTAAAAGAGACTCCATATGGAGACCGAATACACAGCTGTTTCAGACCGCTTATATACAGACTCATTTTAAAAATTGTATTACTTCCTTTCTGGATAATAACATAGGAACTGTCCCTAAAATTGACATTGTTTGGTCTGCCCTGAAATGTGCGTTACGTGGGGAATGTATCCGTCTAGCTTCAGTCAAAACGAAAAAATATAAAATGCATACTGAATCCCTGCTTCAAGAAAAAAAGCCTTAGAATCAAATATCAACAAACACTCCTCAGATTCTGAATGGACTAAACTCCATGTGTTACATGCTCAATTCTCAGACCTGATGTACCAAAAAGCAGGGCTTTCTTTAAAACGTGTCCAAATGAGGTACTTAGAATCTGGAGAACGTGCTGGAAAATTACTAGCTCTCTGAATTAAGCAGATAGAATTAACTCATTTTGTGCCTGGGCTGTATTTATGTAAAGAAGGCCCACTTGTTACAGACGCAAGGGAAATTTTTTACAGTTTTGCAAAATATTATAGAGACCTATATTACAGTGCAAATGAAGATACCCCAAATGAACAATTACAAGCATATTTTGATCATCTGACACTCCCGACTCTACCCAAGGATAAAAAAACATCCCTGGGTTCCCCTATAATGGAATGGGAAGTAACCCTAGCAATTAAGCAGCTCACAGCTGATAAGTCACCTGGCCCAGATGGCTTCCCATCCAATTTGTATAAATTATATAATGCAGAACTTTCCCCTCTTTTAATGAGAGTCTTTAATTCATGGTTTGAATTCAGTGTCTCAGACCAGACATATCTTGAAGCCCTAATTATCATTATTCCCAAACCAGGCCGAGACCCACACTATGTTAAAAATTACTGCCCTATCTCGCTACTTAATACTGATGTTAAAATACTAGCAAAAATATTATCTAATTGTTTGGGACCTCTAATGGATACATTAATCAGTAATAAACAAGTTGGTTTTATGCCAAGGAGATCCTCGAGTGATCATATGTGCCGATTACTACACCTTATTCCCCTAGCTAGTGAATCAACCGTACCCATGGCCCTTGTAGCCTTAGATGCAGAAAAAGACCTTCAACCGGGTCTCCTGGCACTTTTTGTTCACTGCGTTATCTCGATATGGCATCCCACAAACATTCATTAATTGCGTCAGACTGTTATATTCATCTCCTACAGCCTGGGTCTGGTGCAATGGTCATCTTTCGGACCCATTCCCATTACGTCGTGGCACTAGGCAGGACTGCCCCTTTCCCTGCTCCTTTTCAATTTTTATCTAGACTCCTTCATCAGAAAATTACTTATGATGCAGGGTTTACAAGGAATTCTAATAGGAAATAGACAACACCTTTTTGTCTGCCTATGCAGACGATCTCCTAATACATGTAATGAACCCAATTGCAAGTGTCCCTATCCTGTTACAAGAAATTGAATCTTTCTCCAGGATCTCTTATTATAAACTTAATTTGGCAAAATCTATAATTTTTACCCTGAATCAGAAACTACTTAAAACTGATGTAGAACAACACGGACTACACTGGGAAAACAAAAGTATAACCTATTTGGGTATTAAAATCTTTAAAACACATTCCTCCATTGTTAAAGAGAACCTTTTTAAGTTAACAAAAATAATAAAAACAGATTTGGAAAAATGGAATACCTTGCAGATTTCCTTATGGGGGAGGATTAAAATCATCAAGATGAATGTCCTCCCCAGAATCCTCTACCCTCTCAATATGTTAGCCCCCTATCTTCCTAAATTATGGTTTAGGAACCTAAGAAATTTATTCAATAAATTTATCTGGAAAGGTAAAATGGTGAGGCGGGCATACCATAAGCTAACAGGTCAAAAAACCATGGTGGTCTTTCCTTACCATCTTTTTTCAATTATTATGGAGCAATCCACATCACAAAACTAGCATCTTGGATGTTCTACCCACATGAAGGAGACTCTGGGTCCTACTCTCCTTCGTGGCTAAATATTGAAAAGACCCTTGTGCCCTTCACATTGTGTTCACTACCATCTCTGCTATATTCCTCTCTGAAATATATCCCAAAAAACCTCTGTAAATCCCCAATAGAGTGGTCATTGAGAGCTCAGAATCAACTGCTGAACTACCTGAAAATAAATTGGCAAGTGGACGGAGAACAGCCACTTTTAAACAATCCACATTTTAAAATTCAGCAGAAACCTATCCCAATAACATTTTGGCCCACTCCAAGGAACATTAGGCTTAAGGATCTCATGCCTAATGGCAATATGCTCTCATATGCTCAACTCCTACAGAATTTCCTTGAGTTAAAGGGTCACCCTTTTAAGTACTGGCAAATTGTGCAAGTGGTCTCTTCCTTCATGACTACAGTTCAATCCCTTGAATCTCCTAAAATTGACCTATCCTCTTTATTGAGAGCAGCCACCTGCCCACATCCAATATCCACGGTGTACAAAGAACTGCAGACTCTTGATATGCAGTTACCAGTTGGTATATGCCAATATTGGGTTATGGTCCTATACCTCTCACCTACACCTGATTTTTGGCAATGAAACTGGAAAAACCTATACAGGTTTGTCAAACAAGATCACCTGCGGCTTATACAATTTAATGTTATGAAAAAACTATAGTCCCCAGAAACTCTATAAAATTGGCAAAATACCATCTCCCTGCTGTCCTCGGTGCCTCAGTAGAAACGGAGACCTCCATCATATGTTATGGGCATGTCCTAAAGTCCAAACATTTTGGAGGGCTATACAAAATTCCCTAAATCCTATGCTAGCTTTAGACTCTTTGTTCTCCCCAGAAGTTTGTTTACTTAATTCTTTTTCCAAAAGGAACATTGAAATCCAAGAAGTACTATATGGCCCTTATCTCTGCAGTGGCCAAACTTGTACTCACGAGGCACTGGACCCTGTACTCCTTGCCCACAACATTAGACTGGTATAGAGAAATTTTGCAAGCTTTACAGCTGGAAAAGCATATTGCTAGTATGGGCAACCGACTACAAAGCTATCTAGATAAATGGGGTACTTTAGACGCATTATTGGCGATATGGAAGCCTTAAAGTAGATAAATTAATGGTTACTGATTTTTCCCTTGCGTCCTTGTTTTCTCTGAGAAAAGCTATCCCTAATTATAGCAGAGGGAAAGTTTTGTACCTGATGCCTTTAAATGGAGAAAGAAGGGTATGGGGGGAGGGACAGGTGGTCAGGGGAGTATTTTAAGGGGAGGAGGGAGGGGAGGGTTTATTTGGATTATTTTACTTTTTTTATTACTTTATTATTTCTGTCTAACCAAAGATTGTAGCGAAACTTCTGCATTGTTGCAGTATACTTTCATGTTAAGCTTATACTTAATTATAAGATTTTGTGTTTATGTCATCATGATATGCCTATACAGAAATATTTGAATTTGGATAATGCAACCAAGATAGGCTTAACTTACAAGCATGCTATATTATATTTTATTTATACTTATGTGAATTAATGTACTAAAAATAAATAAAGATTTTTGAATGAAAAAAATTGTTACAGGTTGTGCCTACAGGTTTTTGTTACTGTGTTGTGCTTACAGAGTTTACAGTTTACTGCTTTATTTTTCTCTGATTAAAATTGTTTTTTGCTGGGTATATTTTCAGCTAAATTGTTACAGGGTGTGCTTACAGATTGATACTGTTTTGTGCTTACAGATTACTGCTTCATTTTTCTCTGATTCAAAGGGTTTTTTGCAAGGTATATTTTCTGCTAAATTGTAGTGCAGGTTGTCTTGCTGAAAGGAAGAAAAACACTCACCAGGGTTGTGGGTCAGAACTGTGGCTGATTATTTCAGGAGGGCATGGGCTCGATCTGACCCCCCTTGCCTCTCACCCCACCTGCCCCAAGTGCATCATTTCCTTTATACCAGGGGTTCTGACATCACTTCCGCAATAAGGGCAAAGGACATACACCTGTCATAACCTTAATAGCCCAGCACACTGCGTAGGGGATAAATGCATACACTCACACACACTAACAAAACAAAAAGGGAAAAAAACAGGACGGGAACGAGACTTGTGGGGAGGGGTGCAGTGTACTGGATATGGGGTGACAGTCTTCTGGGAGACATTCTGGACACTGCGATGCTGCCCTATTTGCAGGCACCTCTCTGGTCTGAGGGAGGAGGTTGCAAATCTCCACGCTGACCTAATGAGGATTCAGGAAACCTCCTCCCCCAGTCAGGGACCACCAGAGCCACTGCTGCTGCCTTAGACATTGCCAAGAAAGAGGAGCGATTGAACCACAGTGGGTTCAGGGAAGGTGAGGGTTGTGGATCAGAGGCGCATCCCTCCAGCTGTACCGCTCCACAATTCATATGCCATTCTGGCGGAGCAGCAAGATGGCCAAAATGCTGCAGTGCTGCTCTGCTACCTGCAGCATCACTCCAAGTAGCATTCTACTTTTAGTTCACTTATTTTGCATATTTATATTCTTAAAAGGCTTTGGATGAATGAAACTCATCTTAGAACTTTGACAGGCTTGTTTTGCTGATGCTGCCTTGCTCTGTCAGTTCCTGGTGATGGTCTGGAACACTCAGTCGGTATTTGGCATTTTGCCTGCATGTCTCTTTGGCGTACTGTTATGCCCAAACCGGTGGGAGTTTTTGCCGCAGGCTTTGATTGAGCGACTGGGCTCACGGTGGTCATTGAGGTGTGGACTGAACCCTGCAAAAAGTCAGATGGTGAAGTTTGATCCCTGAACACCCCTGAACAGAAGGCTGAGCACTTGGAAACACAGAGATCACCAGAAAACTATTTGTGTAAGTTTCCTAAGGTGGAGATTTCTAGCTGTGATGGCCTGCAGGGATGTCGAGCGAGGAGTGCTGCAGTAGCACAAAAGGCTTGAAAATGCCTTAAAGAGGTATGCTACCTTTGCCTAGGGCTTGGGGGTCCTTTCTAAATTGAAATATTAAGTTTACTGCACTTAGCGGAGCTCTTTGTTTTTTTCTTCTAGATGCCTGCAGTCTGAAAATGGTATGATGGTACAAGAAATAGATGGATCTTGATTAAAGAACTGACTAAGTATGTCATAAAACTTTTCTGTAACCTAAATTGAAATGGGCACTAACAAATGGAGGTCTGGAGTGAGGTTTTTCCAGACAGTAGGACTTCTAGATGGAAACAGGAGTTCTCGCTTGTATATTGAAATAAGGTACTTCTACATTTGCCTGGCTAGAAAGACACTGTGTCGGCGATAGGTACTTGATAAGTTTTTTCATAGAAAGTTTATTTTAGGAGGCCATGGACTCCGTTAGGAATCGTGAGCTAAAGTGTCTTCATTATTATTGATTACTGGAGATTATAAACTCCCTGGTTCAGAATCTCCCTATAAAAGCACTCCACGTTTGGCTCATGGCAATAGCTATTGTAGTTTAGCACCGACGGGAAATGAAATGTACTAACTCCTAACCATTTAGTACCTCGAGTGCTAAAATATACAGACATTGAACTCCTGGTTGTTTAAAGAGTCTGTCTGAGATTGCAAGGAAGCTGTGGATTTGTAGTGACTGCTGCAAAGTAGACCTACCTTATCTGTTTATTATTAAAATGTTGTCTTTCAATATAAATAAATCCTTGTGGCCACTTTCACTTAGAGCATTTATTAGAGACTCTTTAACATGATTCAGAGCTGCCAAATGCGTTCTTTTCTACTCTGGGATACACTGATTGAGTTTTGTACAGGACTCCTTGTAATGGAGCCATCATTATGGATACAAGAGTAGAGTACAAAAATTTTAATTGCTCTACAAAGCAAAAATTGAATATAATATTTAATTGAGTAAAGATTTGCTGACTCATTTAATGCATATTTTAGAAAGTCTCAGCAGTCGAACAACTCCAGTAAATGAATGTTTTTTTTTTTATTGGCCTGATGACTCTGGTCACTGACCCCACCTGCTGCTTCCCCCATCTCTAGGTTTCCGCCCTTGGATGAGGCCACCATGCGGGTGACCCCTCCATGAGAATGTGGGTTGCAAAGCCCTGGCTTGTCTCCCAGGGTGGGGTCTTGGGAGCAGGACCCCCCCAGTGGACGATGATCTGAGTGGGGAGCAGCGGCAGAGCGGGGCCATCATTTGTAGCCTGGATATCTGTGTGCTTTTTTTCTTCCTGGGGTGGGGACGTGCAATGACACCAGCATCCGCTCCGCCCCCTGAAACGTGGTGCCAGCCATGCCTGACCCCTAGCTTCCACCAGGGGTCCTCATTACACCGGGCACTCTACCCCCTTCTCCCCAGAGAGGGAGAGCAGTCCACAGAATGCTCAATTCCTCTCTCCCTGGCCGTCCCTCTGATTCCCGGGACCTGGACGCCTTGCCACTGCGCCAGTGGGCTGGTTCAAGTTTTAAACATGTTCTAATTTTTAAATACAAATGTTGTGCCTTCTGTTGTGGAAGATACCTTAAGTAGGATTGTTTTATTTGTGAGGTCACGTGGGGCGGTCCTCTCAATGGCGGCGTAGTTCTCGCGCTCCCACCTCTCAGCCAGACAAGCTCGTTGTTCTGCCATTCCCTACCAACTTTATCTGGTGATCTACCTACTACTTAAACCCCCACAGTGTTCACCAGCACTTTATTTTGGCGATCGAGTCATTTCCACAAGATTCTTGCCTAAGGTGCGGTGTGATGATGGAGGCCAAGATGAAAAGTGCGGGCCAGTACACACCACGAACACCCCGAAAAGCAGCCAAGAAATCAAGAACTCAACCAGCGGGTCTAATGCAAAATCTAGCTCCTCTGGTGTCTCGTCCGTCCGCTCACCAAAGACCGGTTTTACAAGAGCTGATTCCTTCCGTGAGACGTTACAGGAGATCTCGACAGAGCTTAAATCGATGCGTCGCAGACCTCGCTGCCCTCACGACTGGTCGGGCGACTGGAGGCCAGGATTAGCTTGCTAGAAGTTTGGAAGGCCAAATGCGAGCCCGAGATAATTATGTTGAAGCAACAAGTGGCAAAGCTGAAACTGAAGACGGAGGACCTTGAGGGGAGAAGCAGGAGAAACAACATCCTGGTGTTGGGCCTACCTGAGGGCGAGGAGGGCCCGGACATTTTAGCGTTTGTGCAAAAGCTCCTTACCAAGGTTGTGGGCCCCTCTCCCATCTACTCCACCTACCACATCGAGCGTGCACACAGATCCCTCAGGCCTAAGCCTGCACCTGGTTCCTCACCTAGACCTATCCTTGTCAAGTTGCTAAGCTATTTGGAAAGACAACACATCTTGCTGAAGGTCAAGAGTCTGCAGGCTGTCATGTGGGGGGACCGCATGCTGAGAATTTCCCAGGATCTTCTTCGAAATTAGGTTGAAAAGGAAGGAGTTTCACCCGTTGGTCTCCAAACTGATTGCTGCTGGTCATCGTTTCCGTGTAAACTACCCGGCAAGGCTTCAAGTTCTTCTGGATGGTGTCTGGTCCACATACGAGTCTCCAGAGCAAGCTACAATGGATCTCACCAAAAAACTGCCTGATCTCTTCAAATCGGGCTGACTGTTTATCTTGAACATTTAGCTTGATCACAAGTGTCTCTTTGTGCCTACCTGGACTGTGTATTTTGGGTTTCTGGGTTTCTGGGTCCACTTCTGGCCTTCACGGGGGGGGGTTGTGGGCCTCCTGTGTGGGTCGGGGTGGTGCGGGGATCGTGGTGGTGGCTTGGGCCTTCTGGTGGCGGCGCCTTCACCTTGGGGTGTGAGGGAGGGGGGTGGAACCTCGGTTCTGGGTTGCTTTGCAACAGGTCCCGTTTTACTGTTGCACCTGGTGGGTCCCACCCGTTTCTCCCTCCCTCCTCTTCCTTCCAGTTGGCGTGGTGATTACCCCGGGGCTTTGGGCACTTCTTTTCCCACGGTCTCATCCGCTCCTTTACCGAGTCCTCTCACGCCACTATGGCGGGGATGGGTTGGCTGGCGTGTCCGATCCTCGGGGTGAGTATCTGCCGATGCCGCCAGTCCACTTGGCTGTGGGAGCTGCGATGTCATAGACCGATTGGGCTCTCCAGCCTAGCTTTGGGGGAGGCTGTTTTTCAGTATGGTAGCTGTTCTTGGCTTCCCAGTTTTTCCCTTTGTTTTTCTCCTGGCTGGGGGGTGGAAGGGGGGGTGAACGTTGAGATGCAGTTCCACAACCATTTTTGGGGAGGGGGGCGGCAGTAACCGACTCCGTTATTGGTCTCTGTTTCCTGGGGCCTTTTCTCAGCCAGGTCTTTTGCCAGTGCTATTTTCTTGGGTGTCAGTTTACTGTCAGCCCCCGAGGGATACTCCCTTCAGAGCTTATTTTGTTGGGTTGTTTTGGTTTATCTGTTACTGAAGGGTTGGGTTGTACATAGTTTGGGGGACAGTTTTTGGTTTTTGGGTTTTTGGGGGGGTTTTCAACTGGGATCGGGGGGTGGCTTGATTACTGCTTCTGGCTCAATGTTTCCTGGGTCTTGTTTCTCCGGCAATGAGGGTCACAGGGTTTTCTTTGTTCTATTTTTTTCTGTGGACAGGGCGGGTATCGTTATAGTCAGGGGTCTGTTTTCTGTGGCTGGGGGGGTGGGGGCCTTGGAGAGTTGCTTCATCGGGGTGTTTCTTTGCAATGGTTGGACCACTCTCATGGTGTCCCTTATTTTCTCCCTTTCTTCAGATACTGTCTACGGGGAGGGGTGCTGCTCTGCTGTCTGGTCTCCTGGTGGTTAAGCTTGAATGGCTTTAAGTTTTCTTAAATTTGCCAGCTGGAATATTAGAGGCATTAACGACCCCCTTAAGAGACGCCAGTTTTTTCTGAACTGTGCCTTGCTCAGCGTAGACATTATTTTTATACAGGAAACACATCTGGCTGCCTCTGAGGATAAGCATTTGCATAGAATGGGGTTTTCTCAGGTATTGACAGCCTCAGGCTCGCAAGCTAGCAGAGGGGTGGCAATCCTGATTAAGCATCATGTCAGATTTGCTGCTGAGGAATGTGTCACAGACTCGGAGGGAAGATATGTTTTGGTCAAGGGCCAGTTAGATAATAGCAGTCTGGTGGTGGGGGTGACTTACGCCCCAGTGGGGGGTGACCCGTCCTTCCTTATGTCCTTGACTGATATCTTGAGCAGGTTCCTACCTTCCCCCTTTATCTTGGGGGGCGACTGGAACATTGTCCCTTCAAATTCACTTGATAAAACATATAGGCCTGTGAGACCAGTTTCCCCTGCCCAATTAGCCCTTCTAGACTTTATTCGCTTGTTGGGTCTTTGTGACCCCTGGCGTCTTTTAAATCCCGATGGTCGGCTCTACTCTTTCTACTCCCAGGTCCATTTAACATGGTCGAGAATTGATTTTTTCATCGTCAGCTCTTCATTAATGAGTTGTGTCTCTCAAGCCGGTATCGAGCGATAGTCATCTCAGATCATTCACTGGTCTGGATCAAAGTCTCTCCCAGCAACCAAGGTCAACGAGATACGATGTGGAAGCTCAACACGCAAATTCTTAAGGAGGAACACTCAGTTTCCCAGATCAAGGATTTGATCCATATGTATTTCGATCTGAACCTTGGTTCAGTTCATTGTGTGGACGTATTATGGTGTTCCTTTAAATGCTTCCTTAGAGGTGAGCTTATCAAGATGGCGGCCACTAGGAAAGGGTCAGGAGTCTAAAATTAGCTCTTTGTTAAACCGGCTGAGTAGCCAGAACAACTTCTTTCTGTTGAGTCTCCTGCAAACTTGTCGCCTCTCTTAAAACTTAGGGAGTGAGTATAACGACCTAACCCGGGACAAAGCGGAATCGCCCTTCTCAAGTCCAGGACTAAGTATATTGACCAGGGGAAAAATTGGGCGAATGCTCGGTGAGGTTGAAAGAGGTTGAGGGCTCGTTTAATCCGGTACTCACAGCGGCGGCAGTTCTTTAAGTCACTGCCGAGGAGATCGCTCAGATTTTTGAAGCCTTTTTTAAAGACATCTATGGCACTGTATCCACAGTGTCACAGGCTCAGATGGCGGAGCGGTTTTTGGAGAGTATTAAGCTCCCGTCCCTTCGGCCTCAGCACCGTGATGTGCTTTCCGCTCCCATCACTGGGAAGTAGAAGCGGCAATCAACGATCTGCCTCTGGGAAAGGCTCCGGGTCCGGATGGCTTCCCCCCCTCCTTTTACAAGGTGTTTTGCAAAGAATTGTCCCCTATGCTGCTTAAGCTCTACGAATATTTATTTTCGGTGGTTGAATTTGACCCTCCATTTTAAAGGCAATAATTATTTTAATCCCCAAACCTGATAAGCCACCCTTGGACCCTGCCAGCTATCGCTCTATATCACTTCTCAACTATGATATCAAGATCCTCTCAAAAATTTTATCGTCCAGAATTAAATCGGTCTGGGAATACTTGCTGAGTCTGGAACAGGCTGGCTTTGTCCAGGGGCGCTCTGCTGCCGACCACTTGAGAACTCTCGGCCATGTCCTCCAGGCTTCTCGCACCCTCTCTGATCCCATGGTCCTTGTCGCTCTCGACGCTGAAAAAGCCTTTGACCGTGTGAACTGGGACTTTTTATGGGCTACTCTAAGGAATATGGGCTTCCCGGATTTCTTCATTCGAATGGTTATGACTATTTATAGGTCTCCCTCGGCCAAAGTGTACTGCAATGGGGTATTCTCCTCCAGTTTTCCCCTCTGTGCAGGTACCCGGCAAGGCTGTCCCCTGTCCCCCTACCTGTTCAATTTATACTTAGAACCGCTATTGGTGAGCATTAAAGGTTCACCACATATCAGGGGCTGCACCCTTGCACAACTTCCCCTTACCCTATCGGTCTTTGCCGACGATATACTGTTATACCTTTCTGACCCTGTTCACTCCTTAACTCAGGTCCTCCAAATTATTGACCGGTTCAGTCTGGTTTCCAATTACAGGCTAAATGTCTCTAAATCGGTGATTTTTCCGGTTAACTCCCATACCTTCAAAGCGGATTTCGAGCGCTTTGGAATGAAATAGGTTTCTGGCTCCTTTAAATATTTAGGGTTACATGTAACTAGGGGAGAGGGTCTGGCTAAGGAACTTAACCTAGTCGATGCAGTCAGGAGAATCAGATGCGATCTTGACCGTTGGCAGCGCCTGCCTCTCTCTACCCTGGGACTCATTAATATCATCAAAAATGAACATCTTCCCTCGACTCTTATATCCCTTGACTCATCTCAACATTTGGCTCCCCAAGCAGTTCTTTGTTCAGGTCAATTCAGTGTTGTCCAATTTTGTATGGAAAGAGAAACAGCCCCGAAGAGCCTTCCTTAAGCTTACTGCGCCTAGAGAGAAAGGGGGAATGCGGCTACCCAGCCTCTTGCTGTATTACTGGGCATGCCATTTGGCTCGACTAGGGAAGCTGGCTAGCACCCAGCCCTCTACCCTTTTACCCATCTGGCAACAACTAGAGGCCAATTTACTAGTTCAAGAGGGTTTGTGCCCTTCTCGCATTTTTTGGCTCCCACTCTCCAAGCTTCCCCCGGGCATTCGCGAGTCTCCCATTGGCCTGTCCATTAGAGTTATTTCCCAGTGCTGGAACTTCTTTAACTTTGTCCCGTCCAAAGACTCAGCCCAGCCCCTGACTCTAAATCCTAATCTCAAAATTGGGGGTAAGAGTATAGCCGAGGATTGGCTCCCGCAGCTTGCCAACCTGTCCGCGGAATCTCTGTACGACCAGGGCAATCTTCTTAAATCGGACGACATCTTAAAGACCTTCCACATTCCTCAGAAATCTATTTTCAAAGTTTTTCAACTGAGACATTTGATTCTCCAAACCTTGGGTCCTACTCTTTCCCCTTCTAAATTAAAGCCTTTTCTTGTTAAGGTACAGGAGGCGGCTGGGTTGCGTAGATGCATTTCCAGGATTTATACCAATTTATTAACCGACCTCTTTCCCGTCCCCCCTTGCTGGCTCCAAAATCTGGTCTTTCTCAGGTTTGTGTTCGACCCCCGACTGGGGCTCGATTTGGAGGGACGTGTATCGCTACTTATCCCAGGATAACCATAGACTGACTCAGTTCTATATCTTAAACAATCTTTATTACACCCCAGTCAAGCTGGCCAGGTTTGGGAAACAAGAGTCCAATCTCTGCGTAAGATGTGGGGCTGCTGAAGGGAATCTGTTGCATATTTTTTGGGCTTGCGTCAGGGTGGCCCCTCTTTGGGACGCTCTTAGAGTTCGTCTTAATCCGCTTTTAGACTTGAAGGATTTATTTACCCCCAACATATGTATTTTGGGTGATTACTCCGCCATTTCGGTGATGGAGCATAAATATCACATGGCCATTATTTCTATGGTTGTTAAGAAACTGATCCTCAGGCACTGGCTAGACCAGCTCACTATAACTTACCAGGAGTGGCTGAGGGAGTTGTCTCTCAATCTCAATACCGAGAAGCTCATTGCTAGCTACAGGCACAACCCCGAGTCTTTTACTCGGAAATGGGGTAAGTTGAATGCTCTCTTTTTAGTATAGTCGTGTCCCCAGTTGGTTTTATGTTCTGTTACATAAGCCAGCTTGATCCCTCCAGGTTGACTCGTGTCCAGACTCCAGACAGCTCTTTGTCCCCTGTTTTCTGACAGCTCTCCTGTCTACTTTCTTCTTTCCTGTCCTCACTTTCTCTAGATGTGGTCTTCTTTTCTAGAGCAACTCTCCGGGCCTTGGGGTGGGGGTTTGGGGGTGGGGGTTTGAGAGGTGGGGGTTTGGGGTTAGGGGTTTCTGTGAATGTTTTGGTTCTGATTCCCTAGGTTGCCTATTCTTTCTTTACTTGCTTTGTTAACTAGATTACTTGTTACCCTCCCCTTTTCCCCCCTTGCCCTGGTACTTCCTTAAGATGTTCTGTTCCCAGTGTTTGGAGTGTTTTTCTTTTTATGCATCTGTAAACTCAATAAACTTAAATTTCAAAAAAAGGATTGTTTTATTTGTAGGCTTCAAGTTATAACCATATTATTAAGACGGTTTTGTGCACTGGAATCTAGCAGGTTTAGCTAATTATTTTTTAAAAACCTGGAAAGCAGCTGATTATTAGCTATTAAGTTATGTTAATTTTATAATTGATATCTTTACGAAGGAGTGTGCTGTAAAATTACCAAAAGATAATATTTTTCCTAGTGCCTGTTTCAGGGATAATACCTTGTTTTGTTCATTTCAGGGAATGTTGCCCTAAATGAAGTGAATTTCTAACAGATAGAAATGCACAAATATTACGAAAAATTAAAAATTGACCAAACAAATGTTTTAAAAAAACAGACTAATGATTATTTATGTGAAATAAGAAGAGAGGAACTCATTACAAAACAAGTATTTGTCTTCCTCATGGTACAACACCCCATAAGGCCACCTTCTATTTTCTGCTCAAGATGCATAAACATTTGGTTAATCCAGTGAGGAGACCTATTTTCTCAGGGAACAACAGCCTGACCAAACCTTTGGCAAAATATGTATATTCCTTTTTAATTGACTTAGTGAGAGAGGTACCTTCTTTTATAAAAGATACAGGGGACATATTACAGATTTTACAGGATATAGAAATTGAGGAAGAAAGCATATTGGTCACCCTAGATGTTGCCTCTTTGTACTCTGATATACCTCACAGAGAAGGGCTACAGGTCCTAGAGTATTATTTGGATGAACATGCAGTTCAGAAACCCCCCACTGTGATTTTAACACAATTGACTAGATTTGTGTTAGAATTTAACACTTTTTTTACAAACAGGACTTTTACTGGCAGAAAAGAGGGACAGCCATGGGTGCCAGCTTGGCACCCAATTATGTCAATTTGTTTATGGCTAAATGGGAAGCTGAAGTGATTTAAGGTGATAATAATCTATATCTACAGAAAACTGATCTATATAAGCATTTTATAGATGACATCACAATTATTTGGAAAGGCAGTAAGGAAGAACTGTTTGATGTTGTTAAATACTTGGAGGGTAGTAATGAGAACTTGCAGTTTAGTGTTAGTTTCAGTAAGAGGCAAATATGTTTTTTAGACCTCATAATATACAAGGATGGGAAAGAGGGACTGGGCACTGACCTGTTTTGTAAAATTACTGACAAAAATACATTACTAATGGCCATTAGCAACCACCCACCCCATGTGATGAGGGCTATCCCTAAGGGCCAATATTTAAGAACAAAAAGGAACTGCAGTAGCCAGACTAAATTTGATGAAAGAGCATTTGAACTAACACAGAGGTTAGAGAACAGGGGATATTTAGTTGTTTAACCAGGAGTAGCACACTAACCTGAAAGCTTTTTTACAGGAGCAACCTGGGAGCACAGGGAAGTTAATTGACTTGCTCAGGGTCGTACTTTATGCAAGTGGAAGCTGTGGGATTCAAACCCCGGTGTGGTCTGCTGGATGTCACCAGATTTGCAGCTCAGAGCCTTAAGCCACTGCGCTATACCACCTCCCATCCCATATCAGAAGGGTACACTGGAAATAGCTATGAACCAAGTGCAAAAAATCCCCAGGTAAAAACTATTGAAGAAGAAATATCAGAATGAGAGATGTGACCCCAAACTAACATTTGTTTCAACTTACAGTCCACAGTCTAGTCAGATATAATCCATTATTAGAAAACACTGGCATCTGGTTACTAGGGACCAGAAGTTGAAGGATATTACTATTCAAGGTCCCAGGATGGTATATAGAAAAAGGAAAAAAACATTAAGGATGTGACTGTGCACTCAGTGCAACTGGTGCCAGGTAGACCCAGAAATTGGCTTACAGAACAGATAGGTGGATGTAACAAGTGTGGGAACTGTAAATATTGTCCCATGGTTAAAACAACAAAAATGTTAGAAATCCAGCCACTAATAGGGTTGTCAAGGTCAGTGGGTCCATTACTTGCAACACATCGGGGTCATTTATATGGCAGAGTGCCGATGTAAATTCAACACTGGAAACACAAAAATACAATTAAAGACCCGTATAGGGGAACATTTATTTATTTATTAGAAAAGTCGGATTTACAACCTTTGAGTCATGGACTCATTTACGAACACAGCTCGTCATGGGGGGGTAGACAGAGTTACATAGTGTGGTTACAACAGTGAGAACAGTACAGGTGCAGAACATTAAACATAGAGTACACATAGGTTACATAATAATGTTACTTATAATAGGTTACAGTCAAATACGACATACCCAAGGGTTACATTGTGGGTACAGCCCTGGACATACCTAGATAATACCTGGAGAGGGTGGAGGTAGGGATGGCGAGTGGGGTGGGAGGGAGGGGAGAGGATAAGCTGTCCGGAAGACGTTGTCAAGTCAGGGAGGCCTGACAGGAGGATCCCACAGTGGCATTTATTAGGTGCATCTACAGCAATGAGTGTCAAAGAGCTGGTTCTGGAGGACGATTTTGAAGGGACCAATTTTGACAATGCCTGTGATGTAGGGTGGGAGGGAGTTGAACCAAGCAGGGGCTTGGTTATGGAGGGACCTCTGGGCTAGCAAGGTCTTGGGTCTGGGCATCAGAAAGGTGGCCTTGACAGGTCTATGGGTGGCAGCAGATGAGGACACATGCCATAAGGAAGCAGAGACCGCTGGTGGGGAAGAGCCCTAGAAGACGTTTTTTTGGTGAGTAGGCAGGTCTGGTAGCACAGACGCTCCTCAAAGGTGAGCAGGTTGGTGGTGGAGTAGAGCAGACAAGTGTGAGTGTGGCTAGGGGCTCCGGCCAGGAGCCTGCAGGCCTTATTGACTGAGAGCTGGATTTTAGTCAAGGTGGTATTGTCTGCTGCAGCGTAAATGGGCATGCCATAGTCCACTAGAGTCAGGATGGAAGAAGTGATGGCCAGCCGGAGGGCAACTTGGGGGAGGCAATCTCTGTGATGGTATAGTAGGCCTATCTGAGAATTTATGGTGGAGGATGGGGCATTGATGTGGGTGTGGAAGGTGAGAGCTGAGTCAAAAGAGATGCCTAGATATTTGTAAGAGGTCCCTGCTCCAGTGGGTACAGAATGTTGGGGAGAATGAAGAGGGGGGCATTCTTGGCCTTGTTTTGGTGATGGGAGAAGACCATTGGCTTGGTCTTCTTTAGGTTAATGACAAGTCGGTGGTCAAGGAACCACTTTTCAGCTTGGTTGTAGGTGTGCTGGAGGGATACCTGGAGAGAAGAGGGATTGGGTGGGATGCAAAAAGAACCGCATGATTGGCATAGAGGAGCATTTTTCCTGTGCAGGAGCTGGGGAGAGTGTTGAGGTAGAGGCTGAAAAGTACGGAGCCCAGAATGGAGCCCTGGGGTACTCCGGAACAAACGGGCTGGGTATTGGACAGGGAGCCATTTATCTTCACATGCTGGGATCTAGCAGAGAGGTAGCTGGTGAACCAGGCAAAGGGACCAGCGGAAAAGCTGGGGTGGTGAAAGGAGTGGAGTAGGAGGGGGTGACAAACAGTGTCAAAAGCCTTGGAGAGGTCTATGAACATTGCACCAGCAAGGTTGCCGAAGTCAAGAGCAGAGTGTAGATATTGAGAGATCTCCAGGAGAGCAGTAGTGGTACTATGTCCTGGGCAGAAACCATGTTGTTCTGGGCACATTATGTCATATTTGGCCAGGTACTCAGAGAGTTGAATAGACATTATTTTTTCTAGGGCTTTAGAGAGTGGGGGGAGGATAGAGATCGGCCAGTAGTTGTTAGATGTGGACTGATCTCCACTCTTACAGTATGTATAGGGGTGATTTTGGCTGATTTCCAAGCACTGGAAAACTCACTAAGGAACAGAGACCGGTTTAGTAGGTCTGTAAGGGGGACTAGGATGACATCCAAGACCAGGCGGAGGATCCTGGAGTCTAGCAGGCCACAGCTGGGGTTATTGCTACCAAGAGCTTTTAGCAGGTACGGCCTGGCTATGTGGGGGGATATAGTGTGCAGGTAGAAAGGAGGGCTATCTAAGGCAGGGGGGATAGAGCGGGGATTGAGTCAAAAAAGTTATTTGGGAGGACAGAGCTTAGCTCAGAGAAAGTAGTACTGAGGCAATCAGCTATGCGAGTTGGGTCTGTAGTGACAGTGCCATCGATGGAGAGCTGGAATGGTGGAGGGGAGCAGATCTTCCCATTAAGCTCTTTCATGCTGTCCTAGAAAGTCTGGTCGGAACCCCAGGTGGATCCAAGTGTGGTCTGATAGTGCTCTGCCTTGGCCCATCTAATGGCCCAGGTGCACTGATTACGCGCCACGTTGTAGGCTTTTCTATCAGCCAACTTGTCTGATTCGTTAGCGATGTGCCAGAGATTATCCCTATGCTTAAGTTTTTGGATAAGGGATGGGAAGATCCATCCGGCATTTTGTTTTTTGGTACGGATTCTGGTGTGGGGGGTGAAAAAGTCACAGGCCTTGCTGAAGGCATTGGTGAAGAGGTCTAGGGCAGAGTCAATATCAGGGGCATGACAGATGAGGGACCAGTCCAGCTGTGCTAGATGCAATTTTAGCTTTCTGAGACCCACAGGGAGTAGGCACTGGCACAAGGTGGCCAGGGACACAGGTTTTGGTATGGAGGATGACCAGAGACAGAGGACAGGTGAGTGATCACTAAGTGAGTTGGGGAGGATGTTGATATCCCAGATTTTATGAGGGCGGTTCGATAGTATTACGTCTAGGAAGGTACTGCAGCCACTTATCCAGTTGAATCTAGTGGGCTGGGTGACTAAATGGGACATGTCCAGAGCAGCGAAGGAGTCCTTGGTATGGGAGGTCGTGGTATCAAGCCAGTTGGCGTTAAGGGCACATAGGATGAGTTGCTCGGCTTTGTGTGGTAGGGATGTGAGGTAGTCAATGACAGACTGGACAGCTGGGTCCTGGTTCATGAGGGTATGTGGGAGACCGTGAGGGAAGGTGGGCTGCCTACTGGGTCGGGTAATTTTTTTTGCAATTCATTTTAACTTTTTCTCCCCTCGAGCCGCCTGCCGCCTTCACATCTGCTCGCTCACGGCTCCTGCTTCTTGTCCCCAAATCGGCCGCCTCGATACCTCCGTGGCTTACCCCCACGCTGGGGCCCACGACATGGCAGGGAATGCCCGGCACTGTAGAATAGGTCGGGGTCAGCCTGAGGACACATCGGAAGCCGCTGGGCGGGTTTCATACATATGCAGGCGCCGTGTTTTTCCTCGTTTTCTGTGGAGGCGGGCCACGCCCCTGACACCGCACGTCACCACCCGCCCTCTAGGGAACACGTAAGTGTCGGATGTAGGAACACCCGGCCTCCGCCAGGGGTCCCAGTACACCGATCACTACCCGCACCCTCCCGGAGTAGGAGCTGCCCTTCGGGCGCCGATCCTACTCCCCGCCGCCTTCCGACGACCCGGTCCGTTCTCAACCCGGTCGCCGCGCTGCAAGCGGAAATCCCACCGCTGCCCCAGCAGGCCGCTCATCAGGTACTTTTAGAATGAGGGCTTGGTTGCCATAGTCAAGCTTCGGGGCAGGGATCGCATGGCTTATAATGGTGTCCCACATGTAGATTGCACACCCACCACCACATTTACCAACTCAGTCTTCCCTAAACAGGATGTATCCAGGGAGGGAAATAATGCAGTCAGGGGTTGTTTTGGAAAGCCAGGTCTCTACTAACACAATGATATCAGGTTGGTTTTGTACAACCCAGCACAGGAGTATGGCATATTTCTTTAGAAGGCTGCATATGTTCAGTGATGCAGCTCGGAGACCGGCTCCAGAGTGGGGTATGGGAGGGCTAGTTGGCATAGGTCCAGGGTTTGGGTATATATTCCCAGAGAGCAGTAAGAGCAGAGTGATTAATCTAATTAGGGGATGGTGGTGACAAGGACCCTTAGTGTGGTACAGATGTGAGGTCCTGAGAGTAGCAGTGCAAGGGATGGGTAAGGCACGGAGGGTAGGTATGGCAAGGAAGAGGTGGGTCCAGGATGGGCCTGGGAGGGCAGAGGGAGCAGGGTGTTGGTAGGTGGTGGATGCAGAGGAGTTGGATGGGCGTCCAAGATGGAAGGGGGGCCGAGCTGCAAGAGCAATTGTTAATATGGACCTGAAGAATGCACTGGCTTTGCATAACTCTAAAGTGTGGGACAAGGGTGAACATGAGTTCATGTTCACAGCTACAGAAAAACCCTTATTGACAAAATGAAGGGGTGATTATAACAACTTGCTTCTCAGGAGAGAGCAATATTAGATTTTTTCCATGAAAGCTATGCAATCACCAGGATTAAATGACAGAACTGAAATTAAATCCTTTCTGAAAAAATAAGATGTTTATTTTAGGTGTGATTGGTCTGTTGATGTATATAAAATATTTTTTAATGGTACCGATGTTATGTTTATTTGTGTCTCTTAACTTATTCTATTTCTACTTTTTTGCAGCTTTGTACAGTTAGGTTTTTCACCTACCAGGGTGAATCTGAATGCATCTAATTGCTGGATGAAGTTTTTAAACGTGTTCACAATGGACTTGTGCAATTTTTGACTGATGCCCCTTGAAGTATAGTTCACACAGTATCTTTCTGTTTTTTCTACTTTTATAATGTTTTTTTTTTTTACCATGTTTGTATATATTTATTGCTGCTATGGGGTGGCTAGTGCTGGATGATTTATATTTATGAATTTGGCACATCTGAGAATGGTGAACTTGTTTCATTTAACAGAAACAGACACTGTCTCTTTAAGAGACCACTTGATAAGGCAGACTGTTAGAGACTGATGTCATCCTCCGAGGAAGTACTACCCATAGTAAAAAATGCATCAGGTAACCTTGGGAGGCGGACCCCTCCAACACTGCTGCTGCAACATACTGATTACTGGCCTCTAGTTGATCCTGTTTGTTATTATTCTGAACCTTGGACTTTGGACTTCACTCACTGGATTATACATGAACTTTACTCAAAGGACTATTTGTGGAGTAAGTAAACTGTGATTCCTGTTTGGAAAATGATGTGGTGACACTTTTGTATTAAAGTTTGGCATGTGAAAAGGAATCTGAAGTGTCTGTATTGATTCTCTGAGCTTACACAATGTGTGCCTTTACGTGTGTGCTGGTTACCATAATTCACTGTATTTAAGCCATGTTACTACAGTATTATTTGTTATAAGGAAATTAACATGGGCACTAAATATTTCATCTTGAATTAACTAACTGATGTTTATTAGAAAGTGTCCAATTAAGGTAATCAATATTCATTCGTTGCTTAGCACAAATTATTGTCTGATATATTTGGTATTATGTACTGCTTACTGATTGAATTTTATGTACATTTTTATATATTTAACATTTTGAAATTGTAGAATGTTCTTTTTCCGCCCTTTGTATCATAATGACATTTAGTGGAACGAATAAACATTACTTACTTACTGGTTCCTCTATGGAGACACCTGCAGTGGAGAACAAGGAGGATGCTGGGAACCACCACAAAGGAGACCCAGAGGAGGGTGGCAAGAGACCCCAGAGGGAAAGGAAACAACTCCTGGTGGGGGACTCAAATATTAGGAGAGTAGAACTGGAGGAGAGAGGGGAGAGGGGAGAGGGAGGTAAGGTGCCTGCCCGGTGTCATGGCTGGGAAGGACAGGAAGCGAATCCTCAGAATCGTGGGAGAAGATGCACGGGAGAGGGAGCTGGACATCACTGTCCACCTCAGGAAAAATGGTCTGGCTGGGAATGGGATCAGAGCAGTGCAGGAAAGGTTGTGGAGTTGGGGAGGGGCCTTAGACAAGTAGCACGCATGGTAACCTTTTCGGAGGTGCTGCCTGTCTATGGCATGGGTGAGGCTAGGGTACTCTGCACCATGGGATTCAATAAATGGTTGAAAAACTGGTGCAGAGCTCAGGGTTTTGGCTTCATTGGGGACTGGGGATCCAACTGTAGTGATGCAGGCCTACACTGGCGTGATTGGTCTGCATCTGTCCAGGTGGGGAACCAGGATCCTAGGTGATAGGTTTAAATGCTTCATTGGCAAGCATTTAAACTAGCCAAGGGGGGAAGCACTAAAAAGGAGCAGGGAAATCCCAGCCCCCCCAAAAAAAACAGGGTAGTTAGTGAGGTAAACACCAAGGTAGAGAAGTTGATAGGGAGCAGGACAGGGATAAATGGAGAAAAAGGCAGCAAGAACAGGGAGGGGGCTAAAAGGGGTAAGGCCTTCAAAAAATGGTGGGCAATGAATACCAATGCCCATAGTCTGGGTAACAAGCTCCCTGAGCTAGTGACCTTGATGGAAGAGGGATGCCTGGATATCATGGCAGTCTCAGAAACATGGTACGCAGAGAACCATGACTGGGATGTCAACATACCGGGGTACACAATCTACAGGAGGGACAGAGAGGGTAAAAGAGGAGTAGCTCTCTACATAAGGGAAGGGATCAGAGCAGTGCAGGAGAGGTTGTGGAGTTGGGGAAGGGCCTTAGACAAGTAGCACACACGGTAACCTTTTTGGAGGTGCTGGCTGTCTATGGCATGGGTGAGGCTAGGGTACTCTGCACCATGGCATTCAATAAATGGTTGAAAAACTGGTGCAGAGCTCAGGGTTTTGGCTTCATTGGGGACTGGGGATCCAACTGTAGGGATGCAGGCCTAAAGGGGAAACAAGGAGGAGAGGAGGCAGTGTGGGTCACTCTGGAGACAGGAAATGGCACCATAATCCACACAGGGATTGTATACAGACCCCTGTCTCAGGGGGAGGAAACGGACAAGGAAATGATAGAAGGCATTCTTAGAATAGCAGAAAAAGTGTAGATATTATTGACGGGAGACCTGAATATGCCAGATGTTAACTGGAGCACCTTTGCTGCAGCCATATCCAAGAGCAGGATCTTTCTTGATGCCCTACAGGTGGCATGCCTCAGACAGCTAGTATTGGAACCCACTTGGGAGGGAGTAATCTTAGACCTGGAAATCTCAAATGGGGACAGAGATAGGATTTCAGATTTAGATAATAGCTTGGCAGAAGACACCAGGAGAAAGGACTGCTGTGTGACTGAACTTCTCTACTGGGACTTTATTGCCCTCTACCCCCCTCCACCCAAAGCTAGTTCTATTTTTTATAGGCACAGGATTTGACTGACAACAGGAACTTCCTGTTTGGGAGCAGGAAATGAGTGATCACAGAACCACCAAAGACCCACCATCCTAGAAGGGCAAGAGTAGCCTCCGCCCCTCTAGCTGCTGGAGGTCTGCTCTTGATCAAGTAAGTGGTCTACTGAGAAATATAGGATATTCTTGTCTCAGAACAGGAAAATCAGGAGCTTAAAGGGCACACAGGCAAAGTAAGGAGAGAGAGAGAGAGAAAACAGAGGAAAGAGTAAGGATTGCAAACAGTTAAGGGGCCAGAAATAAGACATGATTGGAGTGGTGCAGTGCAGTGGCTGTGGAGCAGCAGTCTCTGGGAGACGCTCGGGAGGATGCGTGTTGTCCCATCTGCAGGCACCTCTGGGCTGAGGGAGGAGGTTGCTCATCTCCAGGCTGGGTTGGCCAGGATTTGTGGGACCTCCTCTTCCATCCAGGGACCACCAGTGCCACTGCCGTTGCCTCAGAGGTTGCCAAGAAAGAGGAGCGGTTGGACCACAGTGGGCTCAGGGAGGGTGAGGGTGAGGATGGTGGAACAGAGGTGCATCCCTCCAGTTGTACCTCTCCACAATTCCTATGCCATTCTGGCAAAGTGTGGTTCCTCTATGGAGGCACCCGCAGTGGAGACCAAGGAGGATGCTGGGAACCTCCACAAAGGAGACCCACAGGAGGGTGGCAGGGGACCCTGCAGGGAAGGAAACAACTCCTGGTGGGGGACTCCATTGTTAGGAAGGTAGAACTGGGGAGGAAGGGAGAGGGAGGTAAGGTGCCTGCCTGGTGCCATGGCTTGAGGGACAGGGAGCAACTCAGGATTGCCAGAGCAGCTGCACAGGGGAGGGAGCTGGATGTCATTGTCCACCTAGGGACAAATGACCTGGCTAAGAAAGGGATTAGAGAAGTGCAGGAAGAGTTTGTGGAATTGGGGAGGAGCCTTAGTCAAGTAGCATGCACGGTAACCTTCTCGGAGGTGCTGCCCATCTATGGCATAGGAGAGGCTAGAGTGTTCTGCACCATGGGATTCAATCAGTGGTTGAAAAACTGGTGTGGAGCTCAGGGATGTGGCTTTCTTGGGGACTGGGGGTCCATCTGGAGTGATGCAAGCCTATACTGGCATGATGGGCTGCCTCTGTCCGGGATGGGAACCAGAATCCTAGGTGACAGGTTTAAATGCTTCATTGGCAAGGTTTTAAACTAGCCAAGGGGGGAGGCACTGGAAAGGAGCAGGGAAATCCTAGCCCCCCCCAAATAATCATGGTAGTAAGTGCGGCAAACACCAACATAGAGGTGTTGATAGAGAAAAGGGCTGGGGTAAATGGAGAAAGTGACAAAGGCAAGAAGGACAGGGATGGGGCAAAAGGGAGTAAGGCCATCAGGAAATGGAGGGTAATGAGTACCAATGCCCGTAGTCTGGGCAACAAGCTCCCTGAGCTGGTGGCCTTGATGGAAGAGGGATGCCTGGATATCGTAGCAGTCACAGAAACATGGTACACAGAGAACCATGACTGGGATGTTAACATACCAGGGTACATAACCTACAGGAGAGACAGGCAGGGGAGGAGGGGGGGAGGAGTAGCTCTCTATGTAAAGGAAGGGATAAAAGCAACTGAACAAAAGAGTAAACAGGGAGGAGAGGAGGCACTGTGGGTTACCTGGGAGACTGGAAAGGGCACCACAATCTGCACAGGGGTTGTGTACAGACCCCCATGTCAGGGGGAGGAAATGGACAAGGATATGATAGAAGGCATTCTTAGAATGGCAGAGAAAGGGGAGATACTGTTGATGGGAGACCTGAATATGCCAGATGTTAACTGGAGCACATTTGCTGCAGCCACATCCAAGAGCAGGGCCATTCTTAATGCCCTACAGGTGGCAGGCATTAGACAGCTAGTTTCAGAACCCACTCGTGAGGGAGCACTCTTAAACCTCATACTCTCAAACGGGGTAGTGAGAGGATCTCAGATCTAGAAGTGGGTTGCCATCTGGGGACAAGTGACCATCAAACAGTGTGGTTCACATTAAACTCAGCTACAGAGTCAAGCCACAAAAGTGAGAGTACTGGACTTTAGGAGGCTGACTTTGGCAAGATGGGAGAGTGCCTCAGAAAAGCACTAGCAAACAGGCTAGAAGGAGGTGGAGCAACAATGAGGAATCATCAAACTGCCATCACTGAGGCAACAAGCCTTTGTGTGAAGCAAATAAACAAATCAAAATGAAAGAAAAAGCCACTATGGTTCTCAAAAGAGGTGGCTGTGAAAGTCAGGTAGAAAAGATAGCATTCCGGAAGTATAAGGAAACACAGAAGGAGCAGGACAGAGAGCTGTACCAGTTAAGGCAGAAGGAAGCAGGGAGGAAGTCAGAATAGCAAAGGCCCAAACTGAGGAAAGGATAGCCAACTCAATTAAGAAGGGGATAAAACCTTTATAGGTACATCAGCGTGCGAGAAAGACAAAGGAGGGATAGTGAGGCTGAATAGAATGAATGGTGGTGGGCAGAGGGGACAGTGAAAAGCAGGGATACTGAACGAATATTTCTGCTCAGTATTCACAAAAGAGGAGGGGAAGTGCCTAATCCAATTAACAGAAGCACTCTTGATAGGGGGGTCGATCCCAGTCCTTTCACAGAAGAAAGGGTTCTGCAAGAACTCCTAAAACTGAAGGTGGACAAAGCAATGGGTACTGATGGAATTCATCCCAGAATTCTAAAAGATTTAAGGGAGGAACTAGTGAAACCACTGGCTACTCTTTTTGCTAAATCATGGGAGGATGGTGTGGTACCCGAGGACTGGAGGAAGGCAGATGTGATTCCCCTTCACAAAAGTGGGACTAAGACAGAGGCAGGAAACTACAGACCTGACAGTCTGACCTCTGTGGTAGGGAAAGTGATGGAGTCACTTCTGAAGGAAAGAATAGTTGAGTACCTAGAGGCCAGTGGAGCACAGGACCCAAAGCAGCATGGGTTCACAGCGGGAAGGTCATGTCAGACGAATCTAATAGATTTCTTTGACTGGGTGACCAAAGTAGTAGACCAGGGAGGGGCTGTGGACATGGCCTACCTAGACTTTAGCAAGGCATTTGACACAGTCCCACACAAAAGATTAATAGTCAAATTAACCAGCCTGGGAGTGGGTCCCAGGGTGGTAGCCTGGGTAAAACATTGGCTGCACAACAGGACACAGAATGTAACTGTAAATGGAGTACACTCTGAAGAAAGAGGGGTTACTAGTGGAGTACCGCAGGGTTCAGTATTAGGTCCAGTCCTTTTTAATGTCTTCATCAGTGACATTGCAGAGGGTCTGGAAGGAAAAGTCTGCCTTTTTGTAGATGACACAAAGATCTGCAACAGGGTTGATACACAAGGAGGTGTGGAAAGGATGAAAAGGGACTTGGCAAGGTTGGAGGAATGGTCAGAAGTATGGCAGCTAGGATTCAATGCAAAGAAGTGCAAATAATGCACCTGGGAAACAAGAACCCAGGAGAAGAATACACAATGGGTGGGGAGGTAGTAACAACAACAAAAAAGGAAAGGGACCTGGGGGTAATCATATCAGATGACCTTAAGGTTAGCAAGCAATGTGAAAAGGCAGTAAGGAGGGCTGGGTGTATACTGGGATGTATAGGGAGAGGCATCAGCAGCAGAAAACAGGAGGTTGTTATCCCTCTGTACAGACAGTTGGTGAGACCCTATCTGGAGTACTGTGTCCAGTTCTGGAGACCCCATCTCCGCAAGGACATAGACAGGATAGAGGTAGTCCAGAGGAGGGCAACTAAAATGGTGCAGGGTCTGCAAGAGAAGCCGTATGAGGAGAGACTAAAGAAGCTTAATAAGTATACCCTTGAGGAAAGAAGGGAAGGGGGGACATGATAGAAACTTTAAGTACCCAGTGGAATCAACAAAGTCCAAGAGGGTAGCATCTTTCAGAAAAGAGACTTGCAAGAACAAGGGACACAATTTAAAGATAGAAGGAGGCGTTCAGGGCAATGTGAGGAAGTATTATTTCACAGAGAGGGTAGTGGATGCATGGAACAGCCTTCCTGAGGAGGCTGTGGGGTCTAAAACTGTGGGAGAATTCAAGAATGCATGGGACAGACATAAGGCAATTCTTGTGGGGGTAGAAAGAAATAGGCTGTTGGTTAACTAGGATCTGCGGCCTATCCTGTAGGTAGGGAAATGGGCAGACTAGATGGGCCAAGCGGTCCTTATCTGCCGTCAAAGTCTATGTTTCTATGTTTCTAGAAGTGCGTAGCCTATTGGGAAGAAGTGACCGCCAAACAGTATGTTTCACGATAAGCACAGCTGTAGAGTCAAGCCATACAAAAGCAATGGTATTGGACTTTAGGAGGTCTAACTTTGGCAAAATGGGAGAGTGCCTCAGAAAAACAAAAGCAAATGGGCAAGAAGGAGGGGTCGTGGAACAATGGGAAAAATCAAAACTGCCATCACAGAGGCAACAAGCCTTTGCATGAAGCAAATGAACAAATCAAAATGAAAGACAAAAAACACTGGTTCTCAAAAGAAGTGGCGGGTAAGGTTAGGGAGTAAAAGACAGCATTCAGGAAGTATAAGCAAAAGCAAACACAGAAGGAGCAGGACAGAAAATGGTACCAGTTAAAGCAGAAGGAAGTGGGGAAGGCATTCAGAACAGCAAGGCCCAAATCGAGGAAAAGATAGCCAACTCAGTTAAGAAGGGGGATAAAACCTTTTATATGTATATTAGGGAGCAAAGAAAGACCAAGAAAGGGATAGTGAGGCTTAATAAAGGGGAGGGGGGTGGGCAGAGGGTGACAGTGAAAATGCAGGGATACAGAATGAATACATCTGCTCAGTATTCACAAAAGAAGAGGAGGGGGAAGAACCTAAATCAGTCAATAGAAGCACTCTGGATAGGGGGTCGATACCAGCCCATTCACAGAAGAAAGAGTCCTGAACAACTCCTAAAACTGAAAGTGGACAAGGCAATGGTGCCTGATGGGATTCACCCCAGAATTCTAAAAGAACCAAGGGGAGAACCAGTGACATCACTGACTACCCTTTTTAACAAATCATGGGAGGGTGGTGTGGTACCTGAGGACTGGAGCAGAACAGATGTGATTCCCTTTCACAAAAGTGGAAGCAAGGCAGAGGCAGGAAACTGCAGACCTGTTAGTTTGACCTCAGTGGTAGAGAAAATGATGTGATCACTTCTGAAAGAAAGAATTGTTGAGTACTTAGAGGCCAGTGGGGCACAGGACCCAAGGCAGCGTGGATTCACAGCGGGAAGGTCATGTCAGATTAATCTCATAGATTTCTTTGACTGGGTGACCAAAGTAGTAGACCAGGGAGGGGCTGTGGACATGGCCGACCTAGACTTTAGCAAGGCATTTGACACAGTCCCACACAAAAGATTAATAAACAAGTTAGCCAGCCCGGGAGTGGGTCCAGGGCGGTAGCCTGGGTAAAAAAATTGGCTGGACAACAGGACACAGAGGGTAATAGTAAACAGAGTCCACTCCGAAGAAAGGGGGGTTATTAGTGGGGTACCGCAGGGTTCAGTACTGGTACTGGTCCTCTTTAATATCTTTATAGCTGACATTGCAGAGGGTCTGGAAGGAAAGGTATGCCTCTTTGCAGACAACACAAAGATCTGTAACAGGGTTGATACACAAGAGGGGGGGAGGAAAGGATGAGAAGGGACTTGGCAAAGTTGGGGGAATGGAGTCAGGTAGAACCCCCGAGCAGAGTATACTGTTTGTGTGTGGGAAACCTGTATCCAGTCCATCAGTGTGATACATTGCCTATTACTGCCTGGCTTCCTCAGCCAGCCTCCCACGCCAACTCTTCAAGCTGCTGGGGACCCTCTCAGGCTGGATTCTCCAGCCCCTAACGACTCACCTTGCAGCAGCCGCGGCTTCCTCAGTTAGCCACCAATGCCAACTCTTCAAGCTCCTCCCCACCCTCCCTTCTCCCACCCATTCCATTTTTCTTTGCCTCTCCCCTCTACTGCCTACTTCACTCTCTCTTACTGTTCCTGGTGTACCAGCAATGCTGATCTCCCTCCCTAAGCTCATGGTTTCCTCTCCCAAGCTGTGCATGCATATTCCTCGCTTTGCTCTGCTATACCAGACCTCAAAGATATAATGGCTCTACCTCTCCTTCACCTCTACTTGACTGTCTTGTTCTCCCTGCTTCCTTGTCTCTACCCTCCTGGGGCTAGCAATTCCCTGCTACTCTTCACCCACCAGATTGATCATATATATACATACACTGGCACTCTACCCATTGCACCCAGCTCCCATTTCCCATCCTCTGCTATGGCTCACAGCACCCATGGAGTTATAACAAAGTGACATATAAACATTTGTTCCCCCTTCCACCTCTGGCCACACATGACTGCCCTCTGGGACTACCGACAACCATGTTACCCTTGCTCTCACAGTGAGCGTTCCAGGAAAATCTCTCTCAGGCAACTAAGATGGTGCTCCCTAAAGCTCCTGCTGCTGCTTTCTGACAACATTCACCCTCACCCTGGACCTGGACCGTATACCTCTGGCCCTGGATACCTACCAAGGCACACTATGTCACTCACCCTTGCTTCTCTTAACTTCTGCAGCCTCCTGCCTAAACTTGATGCCCTACAACTATTCACCCACCAACACAAACCAGACATCCTTGTGGTGGTTGAAATCTGGCTCTCTCCTAAAATCCCTGACATGGCAGTTACCCTGCCAGGATAGAACATCTTCTGACTTGATAGGAAGGCAAAAAGAGGAGGTGGGTGTGCCTTATACCTCAAAGACTATCTCCAGGGCCACCCATTAAAAAACCCTCTCTCAGACCCATCTTCTCAGATTCTTACCATCAAGGTTCTGTTCGGGACCCACAACAAAACCCTGACAATTACAACAGTGTACATACCTCCAAAAGAACAAGGGAAAGCTCTCAACTCTGTATTGGACCTTGCCAGATCCCAACCCCCTGGCTCAGAGACAATTCTGATGGGTGATTTTAACATCAACTGGCTTGCCCCTGAGGCTGCTGGGTATCAAGATGCCATTTCCGCAGTCAACCTCACCCAAGCTAGTCGACTCCCCCACTAGGTGCAACTACAAAAGAGGCAACAGTACACTCCTGGACTGGATTCTGACCAGTCACCCATCCCGCTTCTCAAACATTTCTATCCTTCCCAACTTTAAGCGACCATTCCCCTATCATCTGCAAATGGTCTAACAAGTTTTCCATGCCCCCACCCCCGAAATTAATAAACAGCAGAGTCCTTGCATGGAGGCAGCTTAAACACCTAAAATCTCACCTCAGTCAGCAAGATTGGACCCCGATCTACCATGCTACAGATATTAACTCTGTCCTCGATTTCTTCATGGAGACCTTTAATTCTGCCTGCGACTCCCGTGCCCCTGTCAAAAAACGCAAAGTCAAAGGTCTAAGCAACCCCTGGCTTTCTGCAGATCTATTGGCTCAACTCAAATCTAGGGACCACCTTTAGCTCCTAGCCCGTGTCATAGGAAAACAAGTTGACATACAGAATTACAAATGGGCTCGCAACAATTGCACTAAACTTGTCCACCTACAGAAAAGCTCTTACTACAAAGATACCCTCACAAACACCTGGGGTAAAGGGAAATCCTTTTGGAACAACTTAAAGGAAAACTGCATGTTAAAATCAGGAAAATGTATTTTTCACCATCCATTGTGTGCTCTTAGTTCATCCCAGTGTTATTTTTCAGCTCAGGCTGTGTGAGGTGTTTTTTCTAACTTTCTCTTGCTATTTTATGGCCCTTGGGGGCTGCCATTTACCTTTCTTTTATTGCTTCTTGTCCCAGATAGTCTTCCCAGAGTGCTCTCTGCTTTGAGGTCTAATAGCCCATGCATCTGACCAGTGTTTTGTTACAGTGTCTGTATCAGCAGCACTCACCGCTGCATGCAACCTGTGTATAAACTGTTACTTTGCTTAGACTCGTGCTCCCCCTCCCTCCCCCTTTTATTTGACATATACAAGCTGCTCTTTAAATATTTAAAGTTGAAGGCAATGATATGAGCTGGTATTAAGAACAAAACAGGACAAAATCATACAGAGGGCTTCTGGTGCAGTCACATGAACACAAAAATACTGAAGGCTGCTTAGCCAGTGGATGACAACTGCTTTAAAAGGATTACATTGGTCTACAAGCATGAATCTTCTACACAAGACACAAGTAACTGAATCAAAAGTACAGAATATGTCGAATAAAAGGGGGAGGGAGAACACGAGTCTAAGCAAAGTATCAGTTTATATACAGGTTGCATGCAGTGGTGAGTGCTGCTGATATAAACTCTCTCCTCTGCTATGCCCTGGGGGTGAGTAAATTAGCATTGTTGGAGCAGACAGACTTGTTAGTTGTGCTCCATGATGTTTGCAAACAATAGAAACCATTCCAATGCTCCATAGATACTTTCATCTTGTTGCTACTATAAACAACACAGACACTGTAACAAGACACTGGTCAGATGCATGGGCTATTAGACCTCAGAGCAGAGGGCACTCTGGGAAGACTATCTGAGACAAGAAGCAATAAAAGAAAGGTAAATGGCAGCCCCCAAGGGCCATAAAATAGCAAGAGAAAGTTAGAAAAAACACCTCACACAGCCTGAGCTGAAAAATAATACTGGGATGAACAAAGAACACACAATGGATGGTAAAAAATATATTTTCATGATTTTAACATGCAGTTTTCCTTTAAAAGAAATTACTGGGAAGCAGCAAAAAACCTCGCCTACTATGCTGGTCATTGATAGGATCACAACGCTTGACCCTACTACCATCGCTAACTCTTTCAACACGGCATTCACAAACCTCAGTGCTGTCCTTCCGCCTGTCTTTCTCAATGAAGATGACCTGCCAGCTATCCCTTCTAGCCTCGTCATTCTCCCAATCAACCCCCATTCTACTTCAAAGCAGTCAAGATTCACAAAGTCTGCAACTACATCAAGAAAGCAATAGCCGGGTCTAAGTACAGTGGGGACACCCTCAACCTCAAACTACTGTCCCTTTCCCTTGAAGAGGTGCTCCAACTGCTAGCAACAATCTTCAATCTATCCCTCACCCATGGCCAGTTCCCCAACAGATGGAAATCAGACACAGTTACTCTGGTCCACAAAAATGGAGACAGGGCTCTGCTTGGAAACTATCGGCCCATTTCTATATTACTCCCCACAAGGCCATTGAGCGTATTGTAACTGACCAAATTACTGAATACCTCAACAATCATGATATCCTGTGCCCCCAACAGCATGGTTTTAGAAAAGGACACAGTACTACATCTGCTCTTCTCAAATTCACTGGAGCAATCCACAACTCTCTAGACAATAGCCTCCTTATGGGATCGGTCTTCATAGACCTTACTAAAGCTTTCAATACCGTCCATCACTGCCTACTAATCTCACAGTTGCTCAATGCTGGCTTATCCCCTGAATCAACGACATGGTTTAAGAGCTACCTTCAAAACTGCTCCCAAAGAGTGAAAATTGCTGACGTTCTCTCTGACACTCAGCCTGTATGCTCTGAGGTTCCACAAGGATCCATTCTCGGACCTCTTCTATTCAGCCTCTTCCTGAATAATCTTCCACAACCCTGTCTGGAGCAAATCCTTCTCTACGCTGACGATTTGGTCATCCACTCCACTCACAAGAACCCTCTCCTCCTTTGGAGCAAACTCCAACATACCTTCTCCTCGGTTGAGAGCTGGTTCAGTGCACATAAACTGGTGCTTATCTATAAAAAAAACAAAAAAACATGATGTTCTGCAGCTCGCATAATAAACACCAGTTTCACCCCCTCTCCATCTCCAACTGCTTAGGTGAAACTCTGGAACAAGTGGCATCCTTCAAATACCTTGGAGTCACTATCAATTCTAAACTCTCTTACAGGTCCCACATTGATAATGCCACCAAAGCGGCTAATACTCACATTGGCCTACTCTACAAGCATAGGAAATGTCTTACTTCTGATGCCTTATGGATCGCAGTCCAGAGCTTGATAGTTGCAACAATTGACTGTAGCCTCATCATTTATGGGTCCGCTTACTCCTCCGCCCGCAGACGCATATCCATGGCCCTCAACAAAGCTTGCCGACTCATCACCATGTCACACAATCTCACTCACACATGTGACCTTTACGCTCAAACTGGGTGACTCCAACTCTCTAACCGCATCAAATACCAAACATGCCTAATGGCTAAAAAAAATCAATGATGGGCCTTGCCTCTCCTGGAGTTCAAGCTCTCATCTGACCTTTTCTGAATCTCCACCCCACTAGGGGCTTGGAATCTCAATCACTACACATCCTAAGATGCCGGACTACACAGAGTCAAAGATCCTTTGCTTATAGAGCTCCTAGCTGGTTAAATGGCCTAAACAGTGACATCTCCTCCACCCCTAAGCTTGGATCTTTCAAATCTAAACTTCGCCTGCTCCTAACTACCTCCAGCTCATGTGATTGTCTTCCCTAATCTTTTCTCTATCTAGCACTTATTTGACCCCCTCCTTCTCCCCACTCCCACCCCAAACCACCCCCCCCCCATACTGCACTTACTACTTGCACTTTCTGTGTTATGTGAGATTCTGACACTAGCCACTGGCTGCATTTTTGTGTGTATCGCCAAATTCTTGTTAATATTGTGTACCCAGTCCTTTGTCAGCAACCCTGTACCTCCAAACCATATGTACTCTTGTGTTTATTTACCACTGTAGCCTGTTATCCTGTCATAATGTAAACCTCTGTAACCTGTTAACATGTCACAATGTCCAGCCTTGTATTATACCTCGCCTGACATGGAACCTTTGTAAATGAGCCTTGGTTCAAAGGTATTTGTAATCCTAGACTGAAATAAATAAAATAAATAAATAAAATTTAAGCATCTGTTGCCAGATATTCAAAACTTAGCCCCGGGGTAAAATTAGCACTGTACGGTGTGCTAAATTAGCCCTGAACCATTAGCACACTATATTCAAAGGAATAGCCCAGGGGCTAAACTTGCTGAATATAGCGTGCAAAGGAAGCAGTGCATACAGGGCTGGGAGTGCAGTGCAAAAATTGCCCAGGAAATAAGTCAGCTCTGAAATAGCAACTGGGCAGTGTTAACTGCAACAGCATCCAAGTGCACACAGAAGTGTGGCAAGGCAGTGTTGCAGCAGGTGACCAATGTGGGGGATAGCACTGAAGTGGTGCACAGCAACTGCAAACAACATTGCAGGCCACACACTGCAGAACAGTACTATGGTTGTGAAAGGTTAGCCCAGGGCTAACTCATTTGCACGGTGCTAACACATTAGCCTGGGGCTAAATTTTGCTATATTCAAAGCTCCTATGCAAATAAGCCTACTCAGGGAATCCGTGGGCAAACAGCCACATTAGCATCTCACTATGCCCTGCTTTGCATGCACTCCCATGTAGTTTGCCTGGCGCTATTGCATGGAGTGCACAGCTCCACCTGTAGGTCATGCTGGAACTACAGGTCAGGGGCCACAGGCTGCAACTCCATTTTTATGTCAGACCGAGCAACAGCTCAGCAGCCGCAGGCCATGGGTGTTGGCAGGCTAACTCAGTGCAGACCTCTCACTCTTGCAGCACTGAACTGAGGGATGCAGATGTTCAGAATGAGGGTCAGTAAAGGACACTGATCCCCATAATTTATTTATTTATTTAGTTTTTGTTGACTGGGAAAGGAGGACTAGACAATTCTGCCTATTTTCAGCCTCGTCCCAGGGGAGGGGGATACAGATGAATGCCAACTGACATTGACCCAGATTAAGCTGTTGGTGGTATTTTTAGTGAGTGGAGGAAATTTGGCCAGGACACTGGGGAAATCTTCTACTGTCAGTAGATGGCGCTGATGGTCAGCTGAACTGAGAATGGAGGAGTCAGTTGAATTGGAGAAGAGCAAGGGGTCCACAACAAAACCCTGACAATTGCCACAGTGTACATACCTCCAAAAGGAAAAGGGAAAGCTCTCAACTCTGTATTGGACCTCGCCAGATCCCAACCCCCTGGCTCAGAGACAATCCTGATGGGCAATTTCAATATCACCTGGCTTGCCCCGGAGGCTGCTGGGTATCAAGATGCCAGCTCTGCAATCAACCTCACCAAGCTAGTCGACTCCCCCACTAGGCGCAACTACAAAACAGGCAACAGTACACTCCTGGACTGGATTCTGAGCAGTCACCTATCCTACCTCTCAAACATTTCTGTCCTTCCCGACTCTCTAAGCGATCATCCCCCTGTCATCTGCAAATGGTCTAACAAGTTTGCCATGCCCCCCCCCAAAATTAATAAACAGCAGAGTCCTTGCACGTGGGCAGCTTAAACGCCTAAAATCTCACCTCAGTCAGCAAGATTGGACCCCGATCTACATATGTTACAGATATTAACTCTGCCCTCGATTTCTTCATAGAGACATTTAATGCTGCCTGTGACTCCCATGCCCCATGTCAAAAAATGCAAAGTCAAAGGTCTAAGCAACCCCTGGCTTTCTGCAGATCTATTGGCTCAACTCAAATCTAGGGACCACCTTTGGCTCCTAGCCCGTGCCATAGGAAAACAAGTTGACATACAGAATTACAAACAGGCTCGCAACAATTGCACTAAACTTGTCCGCCTACAGAAAAGTTCTTACTACAAAAATGCCCTCACAAACACCTGGGGTAAAGGGAAATCCTTTTGGAACAACTTAAAAGAAGTTACTGGGAAGCAGCAAAAAACCTCACCTACTATGCTGGTCATTGATGGGAGCACAAGGCTTGACCCTACTACCTTCGCTAACTCCTTTAACACTGCATTCACAAACATCAGTGCTGTCCTTCCGCCTGGCTTTCTCAATGAAGATGACCCCCCAGCTATCCCTTCTAGCCCCCTCTTTCTTCAAATTGATCCCCATTCTACCTCAAAGCAGTCAAGATGCACAAAGTCTGCAACTATATCAAGAAAGCAGTAGCCAGGTCTAGGTACAATGGGAACACCCTCAACCTCTACCTACTGTCACTCACCCTTGAAGAGGTGCTCCAACCGCTAACAACAATCTTCAATATATCCCTCACCCTTGGCCAGTTCTCCAACAGATGGAAATCAGCCACAGTTACTCCAGTCCACAAGAGTGGGGACAGGGCTCTGCTTGGAAACTATTGGCCCATCTCTACATTACCCGCCCAAGGCCATTGAGCGTATTGTAACTGACCAAATTACTGAATACCTCAACAATCATGATATTCTGTGCCCCCAACAGCACGGTTTTAGAAAAGGACACAGTACTACATCTGCTCTTCTCAAATTCACTGGAGCAATCGACAACTCTCTAGACAATAGCCCCCTTAATGGGATCAGTTTTCATAGACCTTACTAAAGCTTTCAATACTGTCCATTACTGCCTACTAATCTCACAGTTGCTCAATGCCAGCTTATCCCCTGAATCAATGATATGGTTTAAGAGCTATCTCCAAAACTGCTTCCAAAGAGTGAAAATTGCTGACTTTCTCTCTGACACTCAACCTGTATGCTCTGGGGATCCACAAGGATCCATTCTCGGACCTCTTCTTTTCAGCCTCTTTCTGAATAATCTTCTTCAATCCTGTCTGGAGCAAATCCTTCTCTACGCCAACGATTTGGTCATCCACTCCACTCACAAGGACCCTCACCTCCTCCGGAGCAAACTCCAACATGACTTCTCCTCGGTTGAGAGCTGGTTCAGTGCACATAACCTGGTGCTTAACTATAAAAAAACAAAACCATGATGTTCTGCAGCTCGCATAATAAACACCGGTTTCACCCCTTCTCCATCTCCAACTGCTTAGGTGAAACTCTGGAACAAGTGGCATCCTTCAAATACCTTGCGGTCACTATCGATTCTAACCTCTCTAACAGGTCCCACATCGATAATGTCACCAAAGCGGTTAATACTCACATTGGCCTACTCTACAGGCATAGGAAATGCCTCACCTCTGATGCCTTACGGATCGCAGTCCAGAGCTTGGTAGTTGCAGCAAGTGACTGTGGCCTCATCATTTATGGATCCGCTTACTCCTCTGGCCTCAGACACATATCCATGGCCCTCAACAAAGCTTGCAGACTCATCACTGGGTCACATCGTCTCACCCACACATGTGACTTTACGCTCAAACTGTGTGGCTCCAACTCTCTAACAGCATCAAATACCAAACATGCCTAATGGCTAAAAAAATCAATGATGGGCCTTGCCTCTCTTGGAGTTCAAGCTCTCATCCGACCTGCTCTGAATCTCCGCCCCACTAGGGGCTCAGAATCTCAATCACTACACATCCTAAGATGCCGGACTATGCAGGGTCAAAGATCCTTTGCTTATAGAGCTCCTAGCTGGTTAAATGGCCTAAACAGTGACATCTCCTCCATCCCTAAGCTTGGACCTTTCAAATCTAAACTTCGCCTGCTCCTAACTACCTCCAGCTCATATGACTGTCTTCCCTAATCTTTTCTCTATCTAGCACTTATTTAACCCCTCCTTCTCCCCCCTTCCCCTACACCACCCCCCTTATACTGTACTTACTACTTGCACTTTCTGTGTTATGTGAGATACTGACACTAGCCACTGGCTGCATTTTTTGTGTGTATCGCCAAATACTTGTTAATATTGTGTACCCAGTCCTTTGTCAACAACCCTGTACCTCCAAACCATATGTACTCTTGTGTTTATTTACTACTGTAGCCTGTTATCCTGTCATAATGATAACCTCTGTAACCTGTTAACATGTCACAATGTCCAGCCTTGTATTATGTCATGGAACCTTTGTAAATGAGCCTTGGCTCAAAGGTATTTGTAATCCTAGACTGAAATAAATAAAATAAATAAATAAAATTTTAGCATCTGGGGCCAGATATTCAAAACTTAGCCCCCGGGCAAAATTAGCACTGTAGGGTGTGCTAAATTAGCCCTGAACCATTAGTATACTATATTCAAAGGAATAGCCCAGGGGCTAAACTTGCTGAATATAGCGTGCAAAGGAAGCAGTGCAAACAGGGCTGGGAGTGCAGTGCAAAAATTGCCCAGGAAATAAGTCAGCTCTGAATATAGCAACTGGGCAGTGCTAATTGCAATAGCATCCAAGTGCATACAGAGGTGTGGCCAGGCAGTGTTGCAGCAGGTGGCCAATGTGGGGAATAGCACTAAAGTGGTGCACAGCAACTGCAAACAACATTGCAGGCCACACACTGCAGAACTGTACTATGGTTGTGAAGGTTTAGGACAGGGCTAACTCGTTTGCACGGTGCTAACACATTAGCCTGGGGCTAAATTTTGCTATATTCAAAGCTCCTATGCAAATAAGCCTACTCAGGGAATCCGTGGGCAAACAGCCACATTAGCATCTCACTATGCCCTGCTTTGCATGCACTCCCATGTAGTTTGCCTGGTGCTATTGCATGGAGTGCATAGCTCCACCTGTATAGGTCATGCTGGAACTAAAGGTCAGGGGCCACAGGCTGGGAGGTGCACACAACTCCATTTGTACGTCAGACCGAGCAACAGCTCAGCAGCCGCAGGCCATGGGTGTCGGCAGGCTAACTCAGTGCAGACCTCTCACCCTTGCAGCACTGAACTAAGGGATGCAGACGTTCAGAATGAGGGTCAATAAAGGACACTGATCCCCATAATTTATTTATTTATTTAGTTTTTGTTGACTGGGAAAGGAGGACTAGACAATTCTGCCTATTTTCAGCCTCATCCCAAGGGAGGAGGACACAGATGGATGCCAACTGACATTGAACCAGATTAAGCTGTTGGAGGTATTTTTAGTGAGTGGAGGAAATTTGGCCAGGACACTGAGGAAATTCTCCTACTGTTGGTAGATGGCACTGATGGTCAGCTGAACTGAGAATGGAGGAGTCAGTCGAATTGGAGAAGAGCAAGGGGCAGGGTGGTGAACTGAGTGTGGTTGCAGTTGACACCCTAACAGAGGATGAAGAGTAATTCTGTTCTATGAGGTCTGATGAATCGCAAGATGCCTTGGATGCTTATAGTCTTATGGGCTCTGAAATGGAAGTGGAGGAGGGAACCCTCTGCACGGAATAGTGGGAGATCAGAGAGGCTGTGGAATGAATGGAACAGGAATGAGACACAAAGAGGCATTTGGTGCACCAGATTCTGGAAGAGGATGAACAGAGATATGACAAAAGGAAGGAAGCTCCTAGATGAGGAGCAAGGAATTTGGAACAACAGTTGGAGGTTCTGACTGGTGAACAGAGCTGTGGGACGAGTATTGATATCGGCAGCTCAGAAACAGCACTGGAATTAATTAATTAATTCATTCATTCACTGAAAATACCACCAACAGCTTAATCTGGTTCAAAGTCAGTTGGCATTCATCTGTATCACCCTCCCCCGGGTCGTGCCTGAAAATAGGCAGGATTTGTCTAGTGCACTTACCCGGTCAACAAAAACTAAATAAATAAAAAATATGGTCAAGGAACAGATGACTGCAGGGAAATCTGTTTAAGAAGAGGTGGAGGCTGCATTTGGCATCCAAAAGACAAGGGAGAGTCTACATGGTCTCCTGAAATGGTTTTGGGAGGAGCAGTTTGGAAACATACTGAATCTGGGTCTTGGATTCCAGACCCGGAATGGATATCTTTTGAGTCCCAGGCTGAAGGGAATGCCTGGGGGCCAGTGACCATCACATGGTATGGTTCAATTTGGCCACTACGTCTAAATCATCCCATTCCAAGGCAAAAATATGGGACTTCAGAGGAGCTGACTTTGATAAGATGGCCAACAGAGTTAAACTAGCCCTGGCAAAAAGAAACACAGGTGAGGGAGTACAGGCACAGTGGGCAAGCATTAAGGATGCAATACTTGAAGCAACATCCCATTATGTTAGACAGAAAAGGAAGTACAATAGAATAAGGAAACCACTTTGGTTCTCAAATGCAGTAGCAGAAAAGGTCAGAGCCAAAAGGCTGGCCTTCGGAAATATAAGGGAACACAGTGGGATGAAGATAGGGAGGCATACCAAACTGTCCTAAGGAAAGCAGGGAGGGCAGTAAGGTGGGTAAAGTCCCAAACTGAGAAAACATTAGCACGAACAGTAAATGAAGGTGACAAGACTTTCTATAGATACATTAGTGAAAGAAGAAAGTCCAGAGGGGGTATTGCTAAGCTCAAAGGAGAAAGAGGCGTGGAGGAGGAGGAACCTGTAAAGCATCTATCCTAAATAAATACTTTGCTCACTATTTACTGAAGAGAAGGTAGGGCAGGGCCCACAGCTCAGCACCATGGACAAGGGGAGGGAGGTGAGCACTAGTCCTTCCACAAAAAAGGGTCCTACAAGAGCTTGCTAAGCTCAGGGTGGACAAGGCAATGGGACCTGATGGCATACATCCCAGGGTACTTAAGGAGCTAAGGGTGGAACTAGCAGAGCCATTAGCAGAACTGTTTAGTGAGTCTCTGAGCACAGGAGAGGTTCCAGAAGACTGGAGAAGGGCTCATGTGATCCCGCTCCACAAGTGTGGTTGCAGGGAGGAGGCAGGGAACTACAGACCAGTCAGTCTTACCTCAGTAGTGTGCAAGATTATGGAGGCACTCCTTAAGGAAAGGATAGTGCAACACCTGGAATCCATAGGGGCACAGGATCCAAGACAGCATGGGTTTAGAAAAGGAAGGTCCTGTCAAACTAATCACATAGATTTCTTTGACTGGGTAACCAGAGTGGTGGACCAAGGGGGAGCAGTTGATGTCACCTACCTTGACTTCAGCAAAGCTTTCGACACTGTTCCACATAGAAGGTTGATAAATAAGCTAGGTAGGCTCGGGGTGGGTCAGAAGTTGGTCAACTGGGTGGCAAACTGGTTGACGGGCAGAAAACAGAGAGCGGTGGTAAATGGTATACAGTCAGAAGAGATGCAAGTCACAAGTGGGGTACCTCAGGGATCAGTCCTGGGGTCAGTCCTCTTCAATATCTTCATTAGTGACATTGCAGATGGACTAGAGGGTAATGCTTGTCTGTTTGCAGATGACACCAAGATCTGCAACAGAGTATATGATCCAGATGGGGTGGGCAGAATGAGAAGAGATCTGGATAAACTAGTAACATAGTCAGAAGAGTGGCAACTGGGATTTAATGCAAATAAGTGCAAGATCATGCACATAGGGAAGAGAAACTCTGAAGTCACCTATAGGCTGGGAGGGGAGTTACTGGCAGTCACAAAGAAAGAAAGAGACTTGGGCATCATCATCACCGATGACCTGAAATCATCCAAGCAGACCTCTAAAGCAGTAGGTAAGGCTAGAGGGATGTTAGGTGTATTAGTAGGGTATCACAAGTCGGAAGAGGGAGGCCACCTCTTTACAAGACACTGGTTAGGGCCCCATCTGGAGTACTGCGTGGCAGTACTGGAGGCCACACCTTCACAAGGGCATTAACCAAATTGAGGCAGTCCAGAGAAGGGCAACCAAAATGGTGCAGGGACTGCATCAGAAGACATATAAGGACAGATTAACGGAGCTCAATATGTATACCCTTGAGCAAAGGAGGAGAGAGGTGATATGATCGAAACATTCAAACACCTTAAGGGCATTAACAAGGTGAAAGAGTCTAACATGTTTAAATATAAGAAAAATAGCAGGACAAGAGGACACAGCATGAGATTAGAGGGAGGCCGATTAAGGGAGATGAGGAAATTCTTTTTCACAGAAAGAGTGGTGGATGCATGGAACGGCCTACCTCAGGAAGTGGTGGCTATGAATACAGTGCAGGGCTTCAAACAGGCATGGGATAGGCATAAGGGAGCAATACAGATGAGTATGAATAGATAGGCCACTGACAGAGCAAATGCCGATGGCACATTTATAAGGTAGAAAAAGAAATGGGCAGACTGGATGGGCCTTGCAGTCCTTATCTGCCGTCAACCTCTAAGTTTCTATGTTTCTATGTTTCTAATGCAGTTTTGCGGATGGAAACCAGGTAACTGTAGGGCTACACTAAAAGGGGGATAGTGGCGAGGGCAACACTGATCAGACTTTCCAAAAGAATCAGGAGGTCAGTGTAACAGAAGGGCCTGAATTGTCTAAAGTAACTTTAGAACTGGTGAATTTTGAAAAAAAACAGGGGGCGGGACAGCAGTTGTCTTGGGGGCTTTAAGTACAGCCCACCAAACTCTCTCGACTAGAGATATCCCTGTAGAGGATAGAACAGAGGCGGATCCTAGCAAAAGTCTTACTGCAGGACCAAAAACTTTTTCTGAAGTAGTTGGCACTAATTAGTCTGGGTCAAGGCAAAATTCCTCTGCTAGGGGCAGGCAAAGGTCCTCCCCCCCTCCACCAAGTGGACAAACAAGGTTTTCAGACTTTTCTGAACATTTAGAGCCTACTCCTAGGCGAAACGCTGTGTGCTTATGCTACAAAGGGGGAATCGCAGTTATGCCAGATAGGCTGTGGACAAAACTCTTTTGAAGGATTCATGAAGATGTAGGCCCTCTGAATTATATGCACTTATCCATATTGCAGGTGAAGATATTTTTGATATAAGTATTCACTCTATGAAAGGCTTAGAGTGGTTCTGGAATAAATTTAACCAGATGAAATCCTTTCCCCTGGGGTCCCCATTTATGGCGATCCCATTGACCAAACCTACTATAAAGAACATAACTGTTATGTTCCATAATGAAAATTTACATGTGGGTGACATAGTACATTGGCTGAATCAGAAATGTGAGGTGTTAAGTGCTCCAGAACCTATCCTGGACTTAGAATACCTCTACACTGGATTTTTATAGGATGTGACAGAGGGTTATGTTTCTATCCAGGGCAACCCAAAGCCTGCTATGGGTGTGGTGCAAAGACTTACCTACCAAAAGTGTGTGATGTTATGAGATGTGGTTTATGTGGGGAATGTGGGCATATCAGCGCTCAGTGCCACAATCATGTGAGATGTAATCTATGTGAGGACTCTGGGCATATGTTTAATAATTGCCCATGGGCAGCAAAAAACAATTCTAGAAGTGTGAATCCTGATGACTTAATCAGGAAAGCCCAGCAAACAGAGGCACAGAATAGACAGACCACATCTGAGTCAGAACCAGGTCATGACACTCCTAGAGATCTAATTCTAGACTCTTAGCCCCATACTCTGGTAGAGAGACTGGTCCTTGAACACCGTGCCCCCGAGAGAGGTTCATCTATGGAGCCAAGTACAGTGCAACAAAACCCTTCCCCTCAGGCTGAAGAAAACATGGATCAAGCCTCTGCTATAGATATTTCTATGGATTTAGCTCCAATTAAGGATATATCTGTGTCTCCACCTTCATCTGTAATGGAGATGAAAAAATGCCCTCCCCCTCCCAGTCCTTGGTAGGGCCTGATGCTATGGAAAGATGATGCAGTTTACATTGTCAAAAACAGTGTCAATCTGATGTAGTCACTGAAAACCCTTTTGAAGTTTTGAACACTCAGGAGGAAGATGAAGTGGTCTCGGGGGGCCATGATTCTGATGTTTCTTTACCTGTATTGTCTCAGGGTATAGAAAAAAAGAAGGAAAAGGGGATAAAGAAAAAGAAGAAAAAAAAAAGGAAAACATTTGAAGCAATTTAACCATTTTTTCTTTTTCACTGTTATATAAATGGTGTTATTCTCCATAGCTTCTGCAAATGTGTGCAGTATCTTAAATAACAAAAGAAGGGTTGCGGTCTTCTCTTTAGTAAAAGATCTTGCTTGTGAGGTCATTTTTTAGCAGGAGACCTGGTTTAATTCATATCATGATATTGCACAAGCAAAGACAGCCTGGATCTGGGGACTGTCATATTGGTCCTTTGGTCAAGATAGCACTGATGGGGTGGGTATTTAGTTTAAAGGGGGAGGCTTTAAATTTCAGAAAATAGTGGATCTACAGCCATGGAGGGCATTACTGGTAGACGGATTATGGTAACACACTATAATCATTTTTTGGTAGTTTATGGTTCACAGACAAAGGCTGAAAGAGTCCAGTTATGGGAACAAATTCAGCCCTTTTTAGCAACAGCTCGGAATGTGTTTATGGGAAGGGATTTTAATTGTACACTTGATATGGATGTACACAGACTGCAAAACAAAAAAGTTTATTGTAACTGTTATGCTTTGAAACAGTGTATTGAAACTGCTGAATTGATTGATAGTTTTCATATGGTTTCACGTCCCATTAAGTATACTTATGTTAGGGGGGCCTTTACATATGAAAATAGATTATTGTTTTATATCACAGAGAATTCAGGTAGGTAAAACTAAGGTAATACCTCTGGAATTTTCTGATCATTTATCGATTCCAACAACTGTGAGCTTGGAAGCAAGGATTTTTCAGCCCACTATTACGTGGAAAATGAATTGCTCTGCTTTACTTGAAAAAAATAGTACAGTCAGGTTTACTGTCTGTTTTTATTGCCAGAGCCTCAGTATTATCTGTCTATGAGGATGTCTGTAGATGGTGGATATACACAAAAAAGGAAGCTTCTAGATGGATACAGGAGTTTGGTATAGTTAAAACAAGGGGCAGGTTTTTAAATATTTAATCCTATGAAATAAGTTGTGCAGACTTTTAACTGAATCTTATGCTTCAAATAAAGACCTAACAGTCCATATCACTGAATAAAAAATTAGATGAAAAAGGTTCAGTATGATAGGGCTACCTCCTTACAGTATGAGTTATGTATGGGTACAAATAAGACACCTTCATCTGATCCCTGTCAGGCTTACAAAGAAAGGAGAAATAGGTCGAGGTTCACAAGTCTTTATAATGATAAAGGAGAAAGAGGGTTTCAGACTACTGAAATGAGGAATATTGTTGAAAAACATTTACGGTCTTTTTCAGAGCTTGATTTTATCTCCGAACAGGACATAGCAGAGTATTTAAAGATCATGTGCAATGGTTTTTACATAAGTTTAATAAAAGCTTGAAAAGCTGAAATTCAAGTCCTTGTGTCATGATTAGTGTTTCCTGAAAATTTCATGCTGTTTGGTTTTGTGGTTTTCTTTAAATCAGCATATGTTAACTTGCTCTACAGCAGCTAAAAACTGGAGTTATTTCTGTCCTCTCAGTCAAACTTGGAGAGCGATGACATCATTTTGGAGTAGCTTGCTGTTTCGGATTCCCAGTCGGAGCAGCACTCTGTAGAGTTAATTGTTTGCTGAGCTCTTCAGGTTTTTACAAACCCAGTCTCTCGTCTGTGTTTAGCTAGATCAGCTTCAAATCTAGCATCCTCTTCCTTTTAAGCTAATCATTTGAGTTTCAATGCTGAATTGAAGTAGTGGAAATCTTTCTCTGTGAGAAATCAGACTGCATGTATCACAGCTCTTAGTTCTTTCTAATCAAAACTCTGATTTTTTTTCTAACTACAGTATATAACACAGGGCTGTTTTATGAATATAAAACAAATCTAAATTTCGTTCCTTCGTTTGTCTTTGATGTAGCCTTCATAAATACACTCATGTATGAAATTTTTTTTTCATGTCAGATTGACAAATGGGCCTGTCACACGCTGCTACAGTATTTCTAGCACGGGTACTGTCTGAACTCACAAATTTCAGTTCTTTGGTGGTTTCTGTGTGAAAATACATCATGTATGTGTGTAACTAGAAACACTACATGGCATCCTGCTGCACTGTGTCTTTGCCCCACAGTTGAGGCAGCTGCAGTCTTTTGCCACCAGTCCCCTGCCCACAAGCCTCCTGCCTTCTGCTCCACAGTCTAGGCTGCTGCACCCTGCTGTCCACTGTCTCCTCCCACACAGTCAGGGATTGTGCACCCTGCTGCCTCCATCCCCTGCCTAAAGAATCGGGGCTGCTGCACCCTGCCATCCCCTGCCCAAACAGTTGTGATTGCTGTATCCTGCTGCCCTCTTTCCCCCACCCTCACAGTTAGGAATGCTGTACTTGTTGCCCCCCTGTTCCTGTCTTCACAGTCAGGGCTGCTGTGCTATGCTAAGCCCTAGGGGGCCAGGTTCTCTGCCCTAGCCACCTGAGGTGGGACTATTGCTGCACTCTGCTACCCACTTCCATTGCCTCAAATGGGCAGGGCTACTGCACCACATGCACCCCATCTCACAGACAGGGCTGTTGTACCCTGATGCCCCTTGTGTCATGCCCCACAGTTGAGGCGTCTGCACCATGCTGTCCTATTTACCCCTGTCACCACAGACAGGGCTGCTGCACCCTGCTCCTTTCTACACAGTTGGGGTTGTTGTGGCCTACTGTGCATTAAAGCCCCATGCCTCTGCAGTTTGTGCTGCTGCACTATGCTTCCACTTGCCACAAGATTCAGGGCATTTTCTGCACTATTTGTATGCCTCCATACTTGAGGCAGTTGCTCCCTGCTGTCCTACTGCCACCAGAGTCAGATCCTTTGTTATACTCTGCTTAGGCAGGAACAGGGGGCAACATGTGCAGTGTCCCTGACTGTGAGGGTGAGAGAGAGGGGCAGCAGGGTGCAGCAACCCCAACTGTTCAGGAAGATTGCAGCACAAGAGTAAGGGTATTTGCTGCACCCTGTCCCCTGCCTGTGGAAGCAAGGGGCCCTGTGGTGCAGTAGGGCACATTGGTGGCAGGGAACAGAGACAGCATGGTGCAGAAACCTTGACTGTGGAGCAGGACACAGGTGGGCATCAGGGTACAGCAGCCCTGACAATGGCACAGGGTGCACATTGTGCAGCTGCCCAGACCATGTGGGGCAATGGAAGTACATAGCAGGGTTCAGCAGCCCCAACTGTGGAGGCAGAGGGCATGAGACTCTAGGGTGTAGCACAGCACAGCAGCACTGACTGTGGAGATAGGAACAGGGGGCAACATGGGTGCCATGGCCCTGACTGTGGAGGTGGGGACAGAGGTTAGCAGGGTGCAGCAGCCCTGAATATTCAGGCAAGAGATAGGGGTGGCACCATGATACAGCAGCCCAAACTGTGGGACAGTGTACAGCAGCCATGCCTGTTTGGGACAAGGGATGTGGGCAGCAGTGTGTAGCAAAGGATCTCACTCTGGTGGCAGGGGACAGCAGGGTGCAATTGCCTCAACTGTGGAGGCATGCAACAGGGTGTAGCAAATGCCCTGAATCTTGTGGCAAGTAGCAGCATAGTGCAGCAGCCCAAACTGCAGAGGCATGGGGCTCTAGTGCACAGTAGGCCACAACAACCCCAGCTGTTAAAAATAAACTGGGTGCAGCAACCTTGTCTGTAGTGACAGGGGGATATAAGACAGCATGGTGCAGAAGCCTCAACTGTGGGGCATGACACAGGGGGCATCAGGGTACAGCAGCCCTGACTGTGAGAAGGGGTACATGTGGTGCAGCAGCCCTGCCCATTTGAAGTAATGGTAGTGGATAGCAGAGTGCAGCAATAGTCTCACCTCAGGTGGCTAGGGCAGCATTGTGCAACAGCCCCAGCTGTGGAGGCAGGGAACCTGGAATTCTAGGACTTAGCATAGCACAGCAGCCCTGACTGTGGAGACAGGAACAGGGGGCAACAGGTGCAGAGTCCCTAACTGTGAGGGTGGGGGAGAGAAGGCAGCAGGGTGCAGCAACCCCAACTGTTTGGGCAGGGGATGGCAGGGTGCAGCAGGGGATGGAGGCAGCAAGGTGCACAATCCCTGACTGTGTGGGGGAAGACAGTGGGCAGCAGGGTGCAGCAGCCTCAAATGTGGAGCAGAAGGCAGGGGGCATGGGGGGGCAGGGGGGGACAGGTGGCAGTAGACTGCAGCTGCCTAAACTGTGGGGGCAGAGACATGGTGCGTTGGGATGCCATACAGTGTTTTTAGTTATACACATACATGATGTATTTTCACACAGAAAACACCAAAGAATTGAAGTTTGTGAGTTCAGACAGTACATGTGCTTGAAAAACTGTAGCAGATTGTGACAGGCACCTGTTTGTCAATCTGACATGAAAAAAGAAATGTTCTTACATGAATGTATTTATGAAGCCTACATCAAAGACAAACTGCTTCTGTGAATAAGCAAAATTTAGATTTATTTTATATTCATTAAACAGCCCTGTGTTATATACTTATGTAACCCCTAGGTAGTGCTATCCCAAGGGCTACTACCCCTGCCTGCTTGGCTAGTAGCAGGTTAAGGGGCTTGAGTTCTGAAACGAGTGCCTCCACCCGGAGATCAGGGTTGGTAGTGGTCAAGCTAACCTGGGCACAGCCCTCCGGGACACTGTAACCCCTCCTCTTTCCTTAATAGTGGCCGGAACAATACACAATAATCACTTTCACAATACCCCTGATACACCACACAAGTACCCACACCGTTTGCACTTACCACCAGGGCTTTCCACTGGCCTGGCCCTGGGGACCCCCTGTAAAACAAGGTTATACACAGCAAATAACAGCAGTACAGTACTCTTGCACAAACTGGAACCACAGTCAGGGTAAATGCAAAAAAAGAGTTAGTTTTAATTTATTTAATGGACTTGAACAAGGGAGGGGCGTAATCAGGTTAATTTGCTTAAAGGCTGTATCAGTCAAACAGGTATGCATGCACTTCAGGGTCCATAAACAGTCACACACTCTGTGTACCCAGATGGAGAATGGTGGACTAGCCAGGAACGTTGCAGCTGATTGGGGCCCTGTGATGGAAGAAAACAACATGGACAACACACTCTGTTTGTAATCCGGAGCCAGAAGGCTCAGTTCGTGAAAAGAAAACAAGACAATCAGATGACACACTTTTAGATTAGGCTGTTGTTGCAGGGAGCTACCCTGATGATTACTCATGATACCCAAGACTGGACACAGGCTGGATGAAAATTAACACAGCAGGTGGTTAATCTGGAGTGCCAGGAGAAGCAGGGCCCACATGAATCGCTGAGGCATCGTTCCTGTTTAGGCATGGAGCAGGGGGCTGATCCCCAGGCAGTTCTGTCATTGATGGCTTTCTCTGTGCAGCAGGTAGTCATGCTGGGCCAGTGTGGCAAGGCCCCGGCCAAATGGGGACAAATTCGGATACAGTCTGTGTTGGGCTGGATACAGCTTCCAGCGAGCAGAACACAGTTCACACAGTGGGGAACCAAATCACGACCCACTAACAAATCACAGCACATTTACATGTAAGGAAATTCTACTGTACCAGGCAAACCACTCTCCGGTCATGATCGCAAAGTCTCTGCACAAACCAGGGATTCAAAAGCAGCTGGAAATCCTGACAGGCCAATCGCATTCAGCAAAATCTTCCGTCTTCTTCAGGTATGAGCCTGGTGAAAAATGAGTGGCTTACTTTGTTCTCACAAACTTGGATTTAGTCTGAAATAATTCTCTTCTCTTTCCGGGGCAGCAGGCAGACATGCAGGCCACAACTCAGGCCTTTCCACAGTTCTCCCACGTGAAACTACTCAGACGGCTGCTTGACTGTCTCAAGCTGTTGCTTCTTCAGCTCCCAACTTAGATGTGACTCAACTGCCAGCAAGTCTGGGACTTTCCGCAGAATCCAAAAGGCTTGGTTGGCTGATCTGTCTGTCAGTCACAACAAAGGCTCCCCCTTCAGGTGCAAAAAGGCGCCAAAAGCCCCAAACTACAATTCTTACAGATTTTGACTCCAGACACCTCCTGTAGTATGGCTCCATTTTAGGTCTCACCAGTACTGATTGGTCCAATTTGGCAGTCCAGGACCAATATAGTGGAGATAAACAAAACAGTCCTTGCTGCAAAGAAGGCAAATTAGACAAACTACATTATCATTATCACTCTAAATGATTTTCTGCAAACAGTTACATCTTTCAACAGAGCTCCCTCTCAGATTACTTATGAGTGCAATCCAGGCAGCTCTTAAAGAGACAGTGCACAAAGGCTATACAGGCACTCTCTGGCAATCACATTTCAACTGCTAAAACACAGGACACTAGCCTGGCAGTGAGCATTTTGGCAAGCTCAAGGAAGACTTTTCGGGAATCCCCATTTATAGGGGGGTTACACTCTTCCCTGCCTGGAGAAAACTTGGTGTCCGCGTCAAGTCTGTACCATCACAATATTGCAAATGCAAACTGTATAAGGCATTTATACTATTAGCATGTTATGCAAGTGACATCTGATGCATCAATCAATGTAAACTTTTACCTTTACTATACATATTCTCTACACTTCACAGTACAATATCCATTCTGACAATACATCATGCATATTTCACACAGGTAATTTACACATTACTATGTGGAATCATGTAATAACTTCTTGTACATTGAACAATGTAAGAGGGGGCTCCCTAGCAGCTAACTTGGGGCTGAACAGGGCAGGAGCACCATGGTGAGAGGGCAGAACAAGTAACCTGGAATGGGCCATCAAGTTTAATTTGGGCAGTGAGCTTGGTGAAACATAAACACCTTTGTGAACTACATGGAAAGGAAAGTCCACAGACCTCCCTGGAGAATCATAGCTGAAACGCAATACTAGCTTGACAGCTCGGCCAGTCTTTCTGGGGGTAACAACCACAGTCTCTGTACTTTCAGCAACAGTCTTGGGGTATTCACCACTTATGAGGGGGTGCCTCTGCCTGGATGGGAACATCCAAACTTGGGGCACTGTCAGCTCCTTGCTCTGCAGGCTCTGTTTCTATAACACTTGACTCATTTGGCGAAGGCTCAGGCACAATCAAACTTTGAGGCACTGAAGCGGGGGTTGTCAGCACTCTCATAGTGCTCTTCAAGTTCTGGTACATCACCAGAAAGACTCAAACCATCAACCCCTCCTTCAGGCAAATCATACTGTTCCACAATACACAGAGAATCAGCATCTTCATATGTGATACTTTGCACTTCACTTTCAGGGAGTATTGGCTCCAAGGATGAAGCTGGGGGGTTAGGCAGTCCAGAAGGCCCAGCTTCATCCCCACAATTAATCAGGGGGGTTACCTTGAAACAGCTGTCTCAGTTCATAAGAGAGGTAATAGGCACAGTCCCACTCATTTTCGTCAGAAGTGGACTGACAATCACTATCATTCTGGGCCTGCTGTGGAGAGAGCCTTAAATCTGTGACCACTGGGTAGGCTGATTCTGTCTCTTTCTTGCAGCCTTATGAGTCACAGCCCAGGGCTCAATTCTGGGGAGCTCCTTTCACTCATGACTTGGCCGATGGGTAGCAAGTGGTTGTGGTGCATTGTCTTGACACGCTTGAGTTGTTCTCTGGGCGACTTGTACACAGGTAAATCATCCAACTTTCCAACTACTACATGGGGAAGATGATGCCACTGATCAACAATTTTGTGTTTACCATGCAGTCCCAAATCATGTAACAACACATGGTCTCCAGGTCAAAACTCTTGAGCCTTTACTTTTTTATCATGCCTCTCTTTGTTGGCTAGATTTCTCTTGGCGGCCATTGTCTGGGCCAGTTGATAGGCATGGTTCAATTGAGCTTTCAGTTTTGTACATATTGCAAGTAGTTTTCAGCTTGGACCCCATCTGGAGAGACCCAAAACAGACATCAACTGGCAGCCAGGCCTCTCTTCCAAACATGAGGCAGTAGGGGAAGAACCCAGTAGCATAATTTTTCGTGCAACTGTATGCATGTACCAAGGTGCTAATATGCTGGCTCCATTTATGCTTGTCTTTTGGGTGGAGGGTGCCCAGCATGTCTAGAAGGGTGCGGTTAAAATGTTCTGGTTGAGGGTCTCCCTGTGGGTGATAGGAGATGGTTCTTGACTTTTGCAACCCCCATATAGAGAGCATTTCTATTATTAGTCGACTATCAAAGTCTCTGCCCTGGTCAGAGTGGATCCGCTGGGGGGCACCATAGTGGATGAAGAAATTTTCCACTAGCACCTTGGACACAGTAGATGCCTTTTGATCTTTGGTGGGAAAAGCTTGTGCATACCATGTGAAATGATCCGTAACCACTAACATTGCCAATGTTCTGCTGATCAGGTTCTAAACACAAGAAGTATATGCAGACTAGTTCCATGGGGGTGCTGGTAGTAATATTAACAAGGGGGCAACCCTCTGAGGCAGGGCTTTTCTTTGCAGGCAGTGACTGCAAGTCTTTACATGATGCTCAACATCGGCCCCCATTTTGGACCAGTAGAAGTGAGATCGTACCAGGTCATGGGTTCTGTCAATACTGAGGTCCCCCATGTGATTGTGGAGGGACCTCAGTACCAAATATTTTAAGGCCGTGAGCAGGACAAATTGTTGCTTGTCTACTTTGCCACTACAATCTACTGTCTCTCTATACAACAACTGATTGAGCAACTTCAATCTGGGGCCTCCTTTAAACAATAAAGCAGTTTGCAAGTCAATGGAAAGTAACTTAGACACATCTTTCCCCGCACGCAGGGCATCAAGTGCTGGCTGAATCATAGGATCTTGGAATTGAGCCCACTGAATGCTGTCATTGTCAAATTGAGGTAATGCACTAATATCTAGAGCAGAGAAATGACAATAAGCAGCTGGTATGCAGGTGTCAGAAGGGCCCAAGCAATCTACTAAACAGTCCACTGTGTCCACAGACATCTGTTCATCTCTATCAAACTTTTAGCACAATGCTCAAATGTTGGGTTCAGACAGCCTGACCCAATCACTCTTGGAAGTGGGTCTTCGTGATAGGGCATCAGCATCAGTATGGTTCAGGCCCGATCTGTATTCGACAGCATAATCATAGGTTGATAATGCAGAAAGCCACCAGTGCCCAGTGGCATCTAACTTAGCTGAAGTCTGTACATAGGTCAATGGGTTATTGTCAGTCTTCACCAATATCTTTGCCCCATAGAGGTATTCATGAAACTGGTCAACGATGGCCTATTTTCGTGCAAGGAACTCCAACTTATGCACAGGGTAGTTTCATTCTGACGGGGTGAAGCTCCTACTGGCAAAAGCTATTGGTCTCAGGCCATCCTCATGGTCTTGACACAGCATGGCTCCTAGACCCTGCAGGCTAGAGTCTGTATGCAGCACATAGGGTTTGGTGGGGTCAGCATAGGCGAGGATGGTGGCGCAGGTGAGCTGGTATATGATCTCATGGAAGGCTGCTTCACAGTTGGGCATCCAGTGGGGTCCAAAGAGTTCACCTGGGTGGAAGTATACTTTTTCTGGTTCTTTAACAGACCCTTTTTTGTATTTACAATTGGTAGGAGGGTAACCCTGGGTAAGGTTCAAGTGTGAGCGAATCACCTTGGAATAGTCTTTTATGAACCGGTGGTAGTAGCCACAGAACCCCAGGAAACATTGTAGTTCTTTCAGATTATGGGGCTGGGGCCAAGTAGTCAGTGCTTCAACCTTACTGTGATCAGTCTCTATCCCTTTTGTAGATACTATGTGCCCCACATACTTCACTGGAGGTTTGGAAACTCAGCACTTGTCAATGGACAGCTTGAGGCTGAAGTCTTCCAGTCAGCCTAGGACTTTAAACAGTCAGTTCTCATGCTCCTCTAAAGTGCTCCCAAACACAATGACATCATCCAAGTACACCAGGCATTCCAGCAAATTCATATCTCCCACCACACGTTCCATCAGTCGCTGAAAGGTGGCCGTGGCACCCGATATCCCCTGTGGCATCCTCAGAAACTCATTGAACCCAATGGACAGATGAAGGCTGTTTTCTCATGGTCTTCCAAGGCCATCAGGATCTGGTAATATCCACTGCGAAGATCCAACACCGAGAACCATTTGCTCCCATTCAAGCAGTCCAGGGCATCTTGTATATGAGGCATAGTGTATTGGTCCGGGATGGTCCACCGGTTCAGGGTTCGATAATCAACACACATCCTCACAGACCCATTCTTCTTATGCACAACCACAATGGGAGAGGTGTATGGGCTCTTGGATTCTTGTATCACGCCAGCAGCGAGCATTTCCTGCAGGTGTCTTCTCACATCATCTGTGTCTGCTGTAGCCAGGTGTCGGGACCGCTCTTGAAATGGCCATTCATCGCGCAGGCGTATGTGATGCTCCACACCCTGGACAGAGCCCACATCTCATTCCTTCAACGAAAACACTTGGTCTCTCTGGACATGTCTCTTGCTAATTCTAGCCTTCCATTCAGCTGGCAATGGGGAAGTCACCAAAGTTAAACAAGTCTGGGGTCACTCTCTCCTTCTCACCAGGGTGCTTGTTGCTGGGCAATACTGTAGTGTCTGTGCAGTGTACCGTAGCTAGGGTGCACCTCTGTTCACCCGGATCTCTCGATCTGACACATTGTGAATCTGAACCATCACTCATCATGCACAGGCATGGGCACGAGCTGGCAAGATGCTGGGCTTGACCAATAATCCTTCTGGAAATTTTTCATTGCCTGGCACATCCAACTTAAGTATTTTGTTCTTGACATCTTTCTGGAGGTGGACCTCCCCTTGAATGGTACACTGGGCGTTAGGGGGCTAGTACCATTGAATCGGGATCCTTCTTCCGCATGATCCCCATCGGTTCATCCTGGTCTACTTCCTCAGTTTCTGTTGCAAATCATAGGCCCTCTTGATCAGAGCCAGAATTCTCAAGGCCCTCCCAGTCTGTCACCTTTGTTTCTCATGACAGAGTTGCACCAGTCTCCCAAACATATGGGCGCTTGTCCCAATTAACAGGGGGACCCCATCATACAGTCCGGTGAGGGGACACACTAGGGCCAGTGTCTCTACTCGCTCCTCTACACCAGTTACAGTTGCAGGAAAAGACAACCAGAGGTGGACATACCCTAGGTATGGATAAGACTTGTCTCTCAGGCCCCACACATGTAGGCCTTCCAGGGATTGCAAAGGCACATCAGATAAGTGTTTGTCATACCAGTGCTGGAATACAGTGGTCACTTGCGACCCACTGCCAAGCACAGCCTGAGTATGAATACCATTCACAGTCACTGTATTCTCCATTGAAGGGCCCACTATTTTGGACCAGTCTGGAGAGACAGTATCAGAGGCCTGGACAGACAATTTAGCCACAAAGAAATTTGAGTTAGGGTTTTTTGAACCCTCACTGTGGTCATTTCAGGCACCCCTTGGTCACTGATTTGCTTTTCGGAGCTCCCCTTGGAGTCTGTTTACTACTCTTTCTAAGTCCTTCTGAGACCGGCATTCTCTTTTCATGTGGCCATCCTTTCCACAGTTGTGACAAATGATAGACTCCTGGGTCATCCTGGGGAGAGAACATCGTATGAGGAACTGACAGTAGTAAGAGATTGGGGTCTAGTATCTGCTTGCGGAAGTGAGAGTGGTGCAACGTGTCTTAACAGTTCCTTTAGAGTGGCAGTCAATCCGGTGATCTCAGCCTTGGAGCCACCCTCGGTAGCAGATGCCTGAGGGTGCACCCTCACCCCCATGGCAGTCACGTCCTGAAAGGGACCAGAATCTTGTTACATGGGGGTCACCCCTTGCAGAGGCACCCGTATTCAACTCTCAGACTTCCTTTAGTAGCTCATATTTCCAATTCTGGGCCCAAGGCAGGAAGTCCTTAGCATACTCAGAGTGCTCGTTAAGTGCCGACCTTTGCCCCTGAGCCTCACTTGGCTGATCACTCTTGGTCACTTGCACAGCAGCAGCAGCAGCAGATATGGGTGCAGTTCCCCCATGGGGTCTCCTTTGCTCAGCCCCCTGAATTTCTTTCATTAGCTCATCATAGGAGGGGGCAATTCCAGTCGGGTGGCAAGGCACAACTGAAGCAGTAACAATTCTGAAAATGGAGCAGACTTAAGGATCCGGTCCAGCCTAGTTCGATCTAATTCATTTGATGGCAAGCTACCCTTTCTGAGGCAGCCTGTAGCAGCTTTTCAAGCCAAGGTACATACACAGACAATGGCTCCCCTTGGTACTGCTGAGCATTTCTTACTCTTCTGAATCCGGGCTCCCATACACATTCTCCAATGCATCAAGATAGTCCTGTGCAGTTGCCATGGAGTTATTGGCCTGCTTGGCAAGGATGGTAGCCAGGGCAGTACCTGGAGGCTCTCACTCAACCTCTTTCATTTCTCTGCTTCTGAGTATTGCCATTCAAGTACTAGAGGGGCAACATAGTCTATCAAGGTTTCCCAGTCATCCTCCCCCTGGGGGTGTGGGGAGGGTGCCCGAGAAGATTCTCAGCCTTCGGTAGGAGTTGTGACTAATGGCAGGTACAGATATAGGGGCCAGCATTGGCATGGGCACAGAAGGTGGGACAGTAACAGGTGCTGGAGTGGGAGGGGTTGTTGGGGAAGGAGCACCCCCAGGTGGCAGGAATAGTTTCTTATAGACCTCTACGGTTTTCCCTTCCTCCAGCAACAACTTAGCAAATTTCTGCTCAAAAGACTCAGATAATGGTGAGAGTTCATCCTCCGCTGGGTTTTTACTGTCTTTTGTTATCACTCTCCAGGCAGCTGGAACCCCTTCTGGGGAAATAGTCTGTGGCACTTTAGAGCTGTCCACAAGGTCACTACACTTTACTAAGGCTATGACAGTTTGGGCGATCAAATCAGCCTGTCAACCCACCACCACCACAGAGTTTTATAAACATTCAACTTTGGAGAGTACTCCCTCTACAGTGTCCTTACTGGTACCCAGGGGAATATCCAGTATAAGCAGAGCATTTTGGGGGTCGATCTCCTGCCCAGCACACCACCCTACCAACTGGTGTACAGCCATTTCTACTGGGGTAGCCATTAATCTTTAACAATAATTCATAAGTTTTGGTCACTAGAAGGCACAAAATCCCAGCGGTGAGCCTCCAAAATGTAACCACTAGGTGGCGCTATCCCAAGGGCTACTACCCCTGCCTGCTTGGCTAGTAGCAGGTTAAAGGCACTGAGTTCTGGAATGGATGCCTCCACCCGGAGGTCAGGGTTGGTAGTGGTCAAGCTAACCTGGGCACAGCCCTCCGGGACACTGTAACCCCTCCTTTTTCCTTAATAGTGGCCGGAACAATACACAATAATCACTTTCACAATACCCCTGATACATCACACAAGTACCCACACTGTTTGCACTTACCACCAGGGCTTTCCTCTGGCCCGGCCCTGGGGACCCCCTGTAAAACAAGGTTATACACAGCAAATAACAGCAGTACAGTACTCTTACACAAACTGGAACCACAGTCAGGGTAAATGCAAAAAAGAGTTAAATCTGATTTATTTAAGGGACTTGAACAAGGGAGGGGCATAATCAGGTTAATTTGCTTAAAGGCTGTATCAATCAAACAGTTATGCATGCACCTCAGGGTCCATAAACAGTCACACACTCTGGGTATCCAGATGGAGAATGGTGGGTTAGCCAGGAATGTTACAGTTGGTTGGGGCCCTGTGATGGAAGAAAACAACATGCACAACACACACTATTTGTAATCCAGAGCCGAAGGGCTCAGTTCGTGAAAAGAAAACAAGCAATCAGATGACACACATTTAGATTAGGCTGTTGCTACAGGGAGCTACCCTGATGATTACTCACGATACCCAAGACTGGACACAGGCTGGATGAAAATCGTGGTTAATCTGGAGTGCCAGGAGAAGCAGGGCCCACATGAATTGCCGAGGCATCATTCCTGTTCAGGCGGGGAGCAGGGAGCTGATCCCCAGGCAGGTCTCTTGTCGATGGCTTTCTCTGTGCAGTGGGTAGTCTGGCTGGGCCAGTGTGGCAAGACCCCAGACAAAAGGAGAAATTCGGATACAGTCTGTTTTGGGCTGGATACAGCTTCCAGCGAGCAGAACACAGTTCACACAGTGGAGAACCAAATCACGACCCACTAATAACTCACAACACATTTACATGTAAGGAAATTCTACTGTACCAGGCAAACCGCTCTCCGGTCATGATCGCAAAGTCTCTGCACAAACTGGGGATTCAAAAGCAGCTGGAAATCCTGACAGGCCTATCGCATTCAGCAAAATCTTCGGTCTTCTTCAGGTATGAGCCTGGTAAAAAATCAGTGGTTTACTTCATTCTCACAAACTTGGATTTAGTCCGAAATAATTCTCTTCTCTCCCTCTTAGGGGCAGCAGGCAGACATGCAGGCCACAACTCAGGCCTTTCCACAGTTCTCCCACACGAAACTACCCAAACAGCTGCTTGGCTGGCTCAAGCTCTTACTTCTTCAGCTCCCAACTTAGATGTGACTCAACTGCCAGCAAGCCTGGGACTTTCCCCAGAATCCAAAAGGTTTGGTTGGCTGATCTGTCTGTCAGTCACAGCAAAGGCTCCCCCTTCAGGTGTAAAAAGGTGCCAAAAGCCCAAAACTACAATTCATACAGATTTTGACTTCAGAGAGCTCCAGTAGTCCGGCTCCATTTTAGGTCCTACCAGTACTGATTGGTCCAATTCGGCAGTCCAGGACCAAGATAGTGGAGATAAACAAAACAGTCTTTGCTGCAAAGGCTACATTATCATTATCACTCTAAATGATTTTCAGCAAATAGTTAAATCTTTTAACAGAGCTCCCTCTCAGATTACTTATGACTGCAATCCAGGCAGCTCTTTAAGAGACAGTGCACAGAGGCTATACAGGCACTCTCTGGCAATCACATTTAAACTGCTAAAATGCAGGACACCAGCCTGGTAGTAGCATTTAGGCAAGCTCAAGGAAGACTTTTCGGGAACCCCCATTTGTAGGGGGGTTACACTTAGAAGAAAAAAAAAGAGTTTTAATTAGAAAGACCTGAGAGCTGTGATACATACAAGCTGATTTCTCACAGAGAAAGATTTCCACTACTTCAATTCAGCATTGAAACTCAAATTATTAGCTTTTCAAAAGGAAGAGAAGGATAGATTTTAAGCTGATCTATCTAAGCACAAACCAAAGACTGGGTTTGTAAGAAACCTGGAGAGCTCCGCAAACAATTAACTTTACAGAGTGCTGCTCTGATTGGGAATCTAAAATAGCAAGCTACTCCAAAATGATGTCATCACTCTCCAAGTTTGAATGAGAGGATAGAAATAACTCCACTATTTTAGCCACTGTAGAGCAAGTTAACAAATGCTGATTTAAAGAAAACCACAAAACCAAACAGCATGACATTTTCAAGAAACACTAATCATGACACAAGAACTTGAATTTCAGCTTGTCAAGCTTTTCTTAAAAATATGTAAAAAATGTTGCATATGATCTTTAAGTGATGTTCCAGGAGATTTGTTAAAAGATGCTGACACTACAATTTTGTCTGTGCCAATTAGTGAACAGGAGGTGTCATGGACTATTGATACCATAAAAACTGGCATTGAGCCGGGTGTGGATGGTATACCCAGTGAATTTTATAAAATTATTTCTACTATAATGGCAGCCTTTTTGACTAGAATTTTTAATTTTCTTTTTGACAAGAATCACATACCTGTGGAATTTACTCTGGCCCTAGTGATTTTTTTGCATAAATCTGGGGATTGGAGGTCAATTAGCCTTATGAATTCTGATTTTAACACTTTGGCACATGTTTTACAAAAAAGATTACAAGCATTTGCTTCTGATTTAATACACCCAGTACAGACCTGTTCTGTTCCTGGGAGGAACATAAAGGAGAACCTGTCAATGTTAACGGAGGTAACTGAATTTTGTAAAAGAACACAAGATGCTGGATGCCTATTATCATTGGACCAACATAAGGCATTTGATAAGGTTAAACATGCCTTTCTATTCCATACTTTGAGTCATTATGGGATACAGAGTAATTAAGTGGATTAAAATCATGTACGAAAATGCAGTAATTACTCCTGAAATAGCTGGGAGGGGAGGGAACTATATTTCCATTCATAGAGGGGTAAGGCAGGGGTGCCCTTTAAGCCCCTTGCTTTATGTCTTTTACATAGATCCTTTTATTAGGAAAATAACAATGAATGAATGTATTCAAGGAATAACAGGGGAAAGTCAAGGGGTTATGGTTAAATGTTGGCATATGCGGATGATTTGTGCTATTTTCTTAAAAATAAAGATAGTCTGGACCATTTTATGGCCAAAACTATAGTTTTTTCTAAAGTATCTGGGTTTTGTTTTAATCTTGATAAAAGCAGGGGTTTGTTGTTAGGTCCATCGACAATGACCTGGTCAAATGTCTATGGTATTCAAATTACTATGGATCCTAAAATTCTAGGTGTTTATTTTGGCCCTGGGGAAATGGATAAATTAAACCGGGAAAAAACAATACAGATAGGTGAGGTTAAAGTAATGAAATGGAAAGGTTGGAAAATGTCTAAATTAAAACGAGTTATATAATTAAGCAATTTTTATTGCCTTTTTTTTATATATCACTGCTGTTTTTCCATTACCAATTAGTCTTGAAACTAAATTATTTTCTCTTTTCTTTCACCTTTTTTGGGGCAGCAAGTTGAACCCTATTAAGTGGGAGGTTACCTATTTGCCCATAAATAAAAGGGGGGGAGTAAATGTACTTAATCCAGTGGTTTTCTTTCATACCTTTTTTTGGATGAAGAATCTGACTAGACTGTCCCACCCACAGCAATCAATGGCTTCTATATGGAGCTGGAATTCATTACAGGAAATTTTTAACAAATTGGTAGATTTAGTACCTAAGGTGACTAGGGCTTCTAGAATACCGGTGCATTATATTAGTACGTTTCAAAAATTGTATAAATGGAAGGTGACAAAACAAATGGGTTTTAAAGAAAATAGAAAGATAGTGTACAAATGGATTTTGGACCATTTAGGCCCTTTAGAACCAGAGTTTAAGAATTGTGCCCCTTCAAACAATCAGTTTGTTTATAAGGTTCTAACTAATAAAAGTGTTCCAAAAAAATGTGGGATGTACAATGACTGTGCATGCAAGGGAGATTGGTGGTCAAGGGTAATAATAGACATAAGGCAGTTGAGGAAAGGAATTGTTTGTATCCAGGATGTAACTTATTATATTATTAAAAACTCAGGATAATTTTTTATTCCTGTGTCCGTATGTGTCAGGGTTATGGTAATTTTTGGCAACAAAATGGAAATTATCATGGCTTACGCAGCTGACTTATGATGCTCTGGTTTTAGGGAATTTTCCATTTTTGCTTTCTAGATTTCATAGTGGAACATTAATAATATTTCTAGGGACATGGATATGTTGTTCATCCACACTTTCTGGCAGATATCCTTGCCACTTTAAATCTTGCTGGAAGGTCTTCAAGCTGGCTCCTCCCATCCACCCGGGTGGTAAAACTCTCGGCTCCGCCCCATGATGCCAGATCTTCCTTACCGCTTGGAAGCTCAGGTTCCCTCCTTAACGCTCTGCGTATAAGACTGGTTCCTATTTCTTCGGTTTACCCGAAATAACTTTCAAGGTTTTCAAGACTTCGGTCATTTATTTCCCTCACGGTTGTGATGGACAAATCGACTCCCGGTTTTCGGAGGTGCCCATGAGGGCAGAAGATGTCTCGGACGGATCCGCACTCCACGTTTGTCTACTGCGTAGGCCTTGAGCATGACCCGTAGGCCTGCAACCTGTGCTCTTCCTTCTCGGGCTACGTCCTGGAAGACCGCGGCGCCCGTTTACAACTTGGGCACCCCGAGAAACGTTACCTGCCGGTAAAGTTGAAGGAGGCCCGTTTGGTGGTTTCCGCGGCGGCTGGCTCGGTGGAACAGCTCGAGCAGATGATTGCCCTCGAGGAGGAGGCAGCGCAGGCCGCATCTTTATCTTCCTCGGCCGCAGCCTTTATCCCGCTCTCCTTGGGATCCTCCTATTCAGCTTCTTTTAAGGAGCTCTGTCAGTCCCTTTCCACCAAGGGAGGGGGACCAACAACATCAGGACTTTCCTCTCGGTCCAAGAAGAAGGACTCCAAAGGTAAGTCCCTCCGTCGACGCTCTTGGGAGTGGGAGAGGTCCCCCTTCCCGAGTAGTCGACCATCGACTTCAGTCGACCCTTCGGCTTCAGCCACTGGCCTCACGGCATCCCTGTCAGGTCAGTTGACCGAGACACCCGTCGACACAATTGAGATTTTTCTCGACCCGTCGGACGGGTTGTCAACCGGTGAAGCCGAAAACCCTCACTCCCCAGTTCCCCTGGCGGAGATCGAGGTTACCGTGGACTTGCCTGTGCCGCCGGTTCCGGAGTCCACGGTTGAAACTTCCGAGACGAGGGGAGAGTGGGTTTCCCCTGCCCTGCCCCAGAACCCTCCTCAGAAACGCCGAGGTTCTTGGTCTCAGTCTCGGACATCTTCTCGGTCCAGCCGATCCCGCTGACATAGGCGGTCTTGGTCTCGGTACCGTAGTAAGCGGCATTGCCGCTCGTCCTTGTCTTCCTCCTCAGATGAGGAGAGGCTTCGCAGGCAAGTTGCGTCGGTGCTATGAGGACCTCATGTGGCAACAGCTCCTTCTGTCCTTGAGCAAGCCGATGTCGTCACCTTTCCCGGCCATCAAGTGGCTGTCACCGGAGCGGCCGAAGCAACCCCTTGCCCTAGCCGAGGCACCTGCCCCCGGGCCTGTTGCTCGACCAAAACCGGCTGCCCCACTGATTCTGGTGGAACCTCCGCCTCCACAGCTGAAATTTGGGGCCCCGACCAAGAATTCTCGGTCGGGCCAGGGCCTGCCCCATAGGCTGTCTGTCACCCTCACTCCCAACTGCCCTTGGCAGGTGGAGGGTGGCTCAGGCCCAAGGCAGCTCTTTGCGGACTCATCCAAGTCTGACGACAATTCCTCCCTGTTCTCCAGGCAGGTTGACTTGGAGTCCTCCAGAGGTCAGTCACTGGACGATAGTCCATCATCCTTCATGGGTTTGCTTAGGCTCATCTCAGAGTCCACCAGGATGCAGCTCGAGCCCGTATCCAAGCAAGGCAAGTATCCCCTAATGGAGATATTGGACCGAGGGGATTCTCCCACAGAGGCCTTTCCGGTGGCCAAGGCCATTGCCGGCCCAGCCTTGGAGCTCTGGCAGCATCCTGCTTCCTGCCCTGTGCCTTCAGCCAGGATGACGAGGAAGTACACCATCCCTACCGGTTCCCTGTCCAGGTTTTCGGAACACCCCTCAGCTGAGGGATTAGTTACCGACAGCGTCTTCCGGTGTGCTGGAAGCACCAGGGACGTGGACAAGCCTCCCAACAAGGAGTTCAAGAAGTTGGACTACGCCGGGCACAAAGTCTAAGCTGTGTCCTCCCTTGGCCTTCATCAGGCCAGCTCTGCTGTGCTGATGGCAGACTTTTCTCACGCCCTGTTGGGCTCCCTGGACGAGGTAGTCCCTCATCTCCCGGCTGACCTGCAGACCACGGTCAAGCAGATGCGGTACCAGGGCAGGGCAGTGGCCAAGCAGCAACTTCAGACTGCTGTGGACATCGGCGACTCATGTGCCAGGTCAGTCATGGCTGCAGCGGCTATGCGCCGTCGGGCATGGCTGAGGATATCCACCTTCACAGCAGATACCCAGCACAAGTTGGTGGATGTCCCCTTCTTGGGGACCAACCTCTTCAGCCCTGGAGTGGAAGGTCACCTCCAGAGGATCGAAAAGTCCAATGCCACTCTGGACTCAGTCTCATCCACCCAGAGGAACAAGGGCCGCAGACCGCAACCCAAGCCCTTTCGTCCATCTGCGCCCATGGCACATCCGGCCCAGCAGCATCAGGGCCAGCAGGCTCGCACTTGGCATCCCAAACCCAAGCCTGCAGCTTCCTCTTCCAGGAAGCAGGGAGGTAAAGGCCCAGGAGGTCCCTCGGCTGGTCCCTCCTCCAAGCCTGCCCAGTGACGGGTTGAGGGGTGTCGCCCCCAACGTCGTCACTCCACTCCAGGTTCCCCCCGTGGGGGGACGGCTCCGCTACTTCCTTTCCACCTGGTCCACTATCACCACAGACTGGTGGGTGCTGGAAGTGATAGGAAAGGGCCTGCCTCTGGAGTTTGAGCAGGCCCCGTCCTTCGGAGCCATCGCCCCGGGGCCTCGGGGTCCGCAGCCTCGCTGTCGGCTCACCGAGCCGACATCGCTCTGCTCCTCGAGAAAGAGGTGATCAGAGAGGTGGCGGACCCTCCCTCAGACCCGGGGTTTGTGTCCAGGTACTTCCTGGTCCTAAAACGAATGGGGCTGGCACCCCATTCTCGACCTGCATGACCTAAACAAGTTCCTAAGGTCTCGGACCTTCAGGATGGTCACTCTGGCTCAGATAATACCATCCCTGGAACGAGGCATGTGGTTCTGTTCTCTGGACCTACAGGACGCGTTCTTTCACATCCCTATCCATCCGTCTCACCAGAGATTCCTTCGCTTTTGAGCGGAGGGATCTCTTTATGAGTTCCGAGCCATGCCCTTCAGCCTTTCTCTAGCTCCCAGGGTCTTCACCAAATGCTTGGCAGTGGTGACAGCATTCCTGCGGCACCGAGGGGTCTGGAAGTACCCTTACCTGGATGATTGGCTGATAGCAGCCCCTCCAGACAGGAGGTGGAGCGGTCCAGAGATCTGGCCATCCAGGTTTGCTCTCAGATCGGCCTCCTCATTAATGAGGCCAAGTCAGAACTCGGACCGAAGCAGGTGATTCTTTTCATTGGGGCAGAGCTCGACTCTCTTCTAGCCAGAGCATGGCTCCCGGCGGACAGGGCCGAGGTTTTTTCCTCCTTTGCCCAATTATTTCTGGTTGGGCAATCGCGCCCTGCCCGGGACTTCCTGCACCTCCTGGGTCTCATGGCAGCCTGCACCAGTGTGGTCCATTGGGCCCGCTGGAAAATGCGTCCCCTTCAGTGGGGATTGGCCAGCCAGTGGTCACAATGCTGCGATCCATTGGACCAGCTAGTGATGGTGACCCAGGGGATGTGGAACGCTCTCCAGTGGTGGACCGTTCCAGCTCATCTGCAGGAGGGCATCCCATTTTTCTGCCCCGAGCCAACGGTCTCTCTATCGACTGATGCCTCTCTGATGGGTTGGGGTGCCCATCTGGGAAAGCACAGAGCGCACGGCCTCTGGTCCCCTTGGGAGTCCCGATGCCATATCAACCTGCTGGAGCTTCCGGGCGGTTCATCTAGCCCTCACCGCCTTTGCTCCATTTCTACAGGGTCAAGTGGTTCAGGTCCAGACGGACAATACCACGACCATGTACTACCTAAACCGCCAGGGTGGGACGTGCTCCATGCCTCTGTGCAAGGAAGCTCTCCATGTTTGGTCACTTGTGCGCACCCTGGAGGTGGATCTCCTAGCCATCCATGTGGCAGGAACCTCCAACACCCTGGCTGATGCCCTAAGCCAGATAGGGGCTGTGTCCCACGAGTGGTCTCTCCTGCCGGAGGTAGTACAAGATCTGTTCTCCCACTGGGGCACACCTCAGGTGGATCTGTTTGCCTCCAGGAGAATGTGAAGCTGAGGCTGTTTCTGCCGTCCCCTCAGCAGGGCTCGCTGCAGGGGGATGCCTTCTCGAGGCCGTGGACCCCAGGCCTCTTCTACGCCTTTCCCCCATTTCCCTTGACCCACAAGGTGCTTCTCAAGGCAAGGAGGGACAAGGCGCAGGTGATTCTGGTAGCCCCAGACTGGCCCCGCCAATGCTGGTATCCAGATCTCCTCAGCCTCAGCTCCAGACTCCCGAGGCAGCTTCCAGCTTGCCCGGACCTGTTATCAGTCAATCAGGGGAAGGTGTTCCATCTGAACCTTCAATCCCTGCACCTGATGGCTTGGTTCCGGAGCAGCTAGAGTTCCAGGCCTTGGGTCTTTCTGACAAGGTCCTCAATGTAGTTGAGGCGTCCCACAAGGAGTTGACCAGAAAATGCTATGCCTTTAAATGGAAGAGATTCTCCATTTGGTGTCAGGGCAAGGGCTTGGACCCTTCCTCCTGTTCCTTGGCAAGCATCTTGGACTACCTATGGTTCCTTTCTCAGCAAGGGCTTAGGTCGACGACCCTAAAGGTGCACCTGGCAGCCATCTCTGCTTACCGAGCACGGGCCGGGAAGCAGTCGGTGGCGCAGGAGAAGGTGGTCTGGTGCTTTTTCAAAGGCCTTGATCACATTTCCCCTCCAGTGCGAGAACCTCCACCTCTGTGGGATCTACTGCTGGTATTGGCAAAGCTCATGGGCAAGCCATTCAAACCAACGCACAGGTGTGCCATCTCTCACCTGTTGTGGAAGACCGCCTTCTTGGTAGCTATCATGTCAGCCAGAAGGATGGGAGAGCTCCAGGTGCTTTCCATTGAGTCTCCTTACCTGGTCTTCCACAGGGACAAGGTTGTCCTGCGCCCCCACCCGAAATTCCTTCCGAAGGTGGTGTTGGAGTTTCACCTTAACCAGGTGTTGACTCTGCCAGTGTTCTACCCCAATCACACCTCGGAGGTTAATATAGGCTCCATACTCTGACTCCTAGAAGGGCCGCTACTATAAGGAGCGATGGTTGAAGTTCATGGAGAGGTTCGCCAGCTGTTTGTCACCTACGCTGAAGCTGCATCTGGCAGACCTGCAGCCAAGTGGACGATAAGCAGGTGGGTCACCTCCTGCATAGATCTCTGCTATAGGTTGGTGGGCATGGAGCCTCCCAGAGGGATAACAGCTCATTCTACCCGCCATACTGCTGCATCGGTAGCTGCTTCCAGGGACGTCCCTATCCAGGATATCTGCAGGGCTGCTACCTGGAAGTCGGCACATACCTTTGTAACCCACTACCACATCGACCTTGAGTCACGCTGGGATGCTGGTTTTGGGGCCTCCGTTCTCCAGTCTCTATTCCCTAAGTAGGGGGTATGCACCTTGCCTCCCTCCTCACAGAGAACTGCTAGTCATCTGCCAGAAAGTGTGGATGAACAACATATGCATGTCCCTAGAAATACAGGTTACTCACCTGTAACAGGAGTTCTAGGAATGGTATATGTTGTTCATCCACACGACCCACCCGACCTCCCCGGCCTCGACGCACAATCTGAGCTTCCAGTGGGCCAGATCTGGCATCATGGGGCGAGCCGAGAGTTTTACCACCTGGGTGGGTGGGAGGAGCCAGCTTGAAGACCTTCTGGCAAGATTTAAAGCGACAAGGATACCTGCCAGAAAGTGTGGATGAACAACATATACCATTCCTAGAACTCCTGTTACAGGTGAGTAACCTGTACTTTTTGCATGTTGAAATATCTGTGGCAGAGCAGATGTCAGTTTTTGACTCAACAAAAACAAATGTATTATGCTACATTTAGTAATATTTGTGAAAATGCAATATTGGATATATATAATAACTGGCCAGCAATTTTTTTAGTGGGCTGACCGAGTTATAATTTGTTGCTATAACCTGCAAACACATGCCAAGTCAATTAAAAAAGAGCCACATCCTGATTGGCTCTTCACTCCTCTTGGTCAGGCTAAATACAATCAGAAACATGGCGGCACCTCATCCCACACAGCGAGGATCCGCCAGATGCAGACTGTTTCTCCTTTTTTTTTTTAAACAATACGGCACCCTGAACACATCTTCCTTTCTTAACAAGATCCATTTCCTTTATCCTGCCATTCCAATGCTATACTGAAACACTCTCACCGTAAACAGCACCAACCTCGCTGACTGAGGTAAAGGTGATCACGGTTGCCATTCAAATGTACAACTCCAAAAACAAAGGCAAATTAAATATAAAAATAAATCAACCAGCTGTAGAAAAAAACGGTGTATGTGTGCCTGTGTGTGTGTGTGTGTGTGTGTGTGTGTGTGTGTGAGTGTGAGAGTGTGCATGTGTGTGTGTGTGTGTGTGTGTGTGTGTGTGTGTGTGTGTGTGTGAAAGTCAGGGAGTCACAGACATTAGACAAAGGCTAGAAAAAATTGCTGCCCAGCAATTATAAATAATAAAAGATAGGGAAGTGTGCTTAAATTCAAAAATAATGGTTGCCCTCGGTGTGGGATGCTTTAATAAACCCCTCGGGCTTTGCTCTCAGGGTTTATGTAGCATCCCACACCTCGGGTTGTTACACCATTAAATTTGCTTAGAATCAAAATGGCAACCAGTGTGGGTCTGTTTTGAGATCGCTGCAGTTGCATATAGCGCCATTTTTAAGTTTATACTTTGTTTTTGTTTTTAAAAGTTCGTATTTTCCCTACCGCTGCTGTTTCACATTGTTGTTTGGCCCTGTCCTCTCTCTTTCCCTTGGAGGCGGCTTTTTCTGTCACCTGTGTGCTCGAGGAAAGCTCACAAAAACGGAGCGAGAGTGTGCGTCTGTAAGACTGAATGCGCTTCTTCCCTGGACGGTCTCCGGATAGTTTTCGACTTTGGAGGAAGTGGTGAGACGGTTTTTTGACTGCGCTGGCCCAGAATTGGAGACTTCTTATGCGCAGAGCATTTAAAACTGTTGGGTTGTCAGAAGTTTTCCTCTTTCCCCCTGGATGGTCCTGTTGGTTCTAGATTTTGGAGGACCCAGTTGTCGATCGTGAAGGAGGTGGTGAGCTAGTCCAGGACTGGTGCTGTCTTTTTTTTATCTGGAGTGTTTTAAATTGCTGGGCTAAACAGAAGAAAGTTGGGCCGAGACCCGATACTGTATCAAAGGGAGAGCACTCTGTCTCTGCTCCCGTGGGTGAGGGGGTTGGCTGGAAGTACACCGGAGGGTGTAACTCTTATACATTCTGGGGGGCTTGCAGCTTAGGGGTGGTCATTGGGCCACCCTAGGTCTGAGGCCCTGACCCTAGGGAGTGGTAGTTTTGAGCAGCTCCTGATTAGTGCGGTTTAGGAATTTCTTTTCGGTCTTTGGTGGTTGCTGTCGGGGAGAGACTTTACCCTTTGGATTTAAATGTGAGGCTAAGAAGAGACTGGTGCGCAGTGTGAATTTTATCAGGAAAACTGAATTTTACTGAAAGACTTGAACTGTTTCTAGAGTTGGCCCCATTCTTTTGGAAATAGAAGGAGCAGTCTGAATCTGACCAGGGGTTTGGATTATTGCTAGAAAGGGTTTCATTTTTTGGAACCAAAATTAATTGATATTCTTTGGATTATATTTGACTATTGATTTAATGGGCTGGATTTCCTGATCTTTAAAAGGCTTTTTTCTGTGAGGTCGTGAGAGGGCCTCGGACTTACACACTTTATCTGTGGTCTTATACACTGCTATGAGAGAACAGGTGGGGAGGAGAAATTCATTACTCATTGTTTCAAAATCTTTTTAAAATTTTTTGTTTCTTTTATTGTTACATGTTTATTTATTTTGTTTTGTAATTGTTTTAAGGAGGCATTAAGAGTGGTTGTGTAGGGGATTCTTTCTTAGTATATGGTTATTAGAGTTATTTTGGTTGTTTATTTATGATGTGTTGGCAGAGGTCTCTCCCCGTCATGCGTTACTCTCCTGTTGAGTTTCACGGCCTCCGTCCTTTTGATTGTCCCCAATTACCGGCTGAAGTTTATTTTTGGTGCCGTGCATTGGGGATTGTTAGGAGAAGGCATAGGGGCAGGGGCCGTGGATCTCTCGGGAGAGTGGAGCCAAGTGGCCGGATTGGAATTGTGGGGACTTGGAGACACCCTGGGGTGAAATGGATTCTTGATAGGGGGCTGCCCTGTTTTGTTTCCATGCCCAAGGGCTCTACTGTATGTGGGCAGATGACTCGGTCGACCTCGGGGTCTCATCCAACCCAGTTGGTGTTATGCAATGCCAGGTCTATTAAAAACAAGAAGGCAGTGATGGCTGATCTTGTTGGATCAACAGACCTGGCTTGCATCACTGAGACCTGGTTGGATGAAAATTCAGGCCCAATATAGAAGTCAGCAATTCTGGGCGGGTTTTCAGTGATGCACCGCCTGAGGCTGGATCATAGGGGCGGGGGTGTGGGCATTGGTTTTAGATCGGAATTGAGCCTTGTGGAGGTGTCAGTAGGAGAGGCTTAGTCCTTTGAATGTATCATGGGTGCAGATGGGGGGTGCAGGATTCTTCTCGTCTACCATTCACCCGGTGGTGAGAAGCAATTCCTGCAGGAAGTCGCGGACTTCATCGTTGACATGGTATTGGATTCCCCAAGATTGATGGTGCTGGGGGACTTCAATGCCTGGGTCAATGAGGAACTCCCACAATTTGGCCAAGACTTGCTCCAGCTGATGAATTTGCTGGGCTTCTCACAGGTGATTACCTCTGTGACCCATAGGCATGGTCATTCCTTGGACCTAGTCTTCCTTCTGGATATGGAGGCCTCTGATTTGGTGGCAGAGCCAGTCAGTTGGTCGGACCATCACACCATAAGGTTAAATTTCCAGGCCCTCCCCCCCCCGTATAGGCCTACCCCTACGGAGATGGTCTGGTACTGCCCTTTAAGGGGTTTATCCCCCAATGGCCTACTGGTGGTGGTGCTGGACCTATTGGGACTGCTGAGGAGTAGTGGTGATCCAGATGCCTTGGTCTCGGGTTATAGTGATGCTGTGACTGTGGCACTGGATTGCCTTGCTTCTGTCCGTGTTAGTCCCATCACCCAGCGCCCTCGGTCCCCTTGGTTTGATGGAACTTTGAGGGAGCTGAGGAAAGTGGGATGAAGGCTGGACCATTGCTGGCGAAAATCGGGCCTGGATGTCGATTTGGATTGTTAACCCATTATGAGGATTATCAATCAGCTATCTCCCATAAGAAGGCAGAGTTCCTGTCCAGGGAGATAGCTGCAGCCCATGATCGACCCTCTCAACTCTTTCGTACTGTAGACAAACTGTGTAATCCAGTCTGTCTGCAGTCTTGGAGAGTATTGTTGCAAGAGAAATGCGACGAATTTGCTTGCTTTTTTGCCAATAAGCTTGTCGACATCAGGTCTGAGATTCACACTGGATGCCCCAATGGGCCAGACGGAGATTGGTGGGGGGTGGCAGCCCCTCACTCTGCCTGGTCTAACTTTGGCTGACCGGAGATCGTGGATATTGTGAAGATGATCCAGCCTTTGCAGCCAGCTTGCTGTGGTTTGGATCTGGGCCCAACGCGCCTCCTTGTGGGGTGTGTTGAGACCATTGGCTCAGTCCTTACAGAGATAGTCTGGTGTTCCTTAAAGTCCGAGGTGTTTTCTGACACTCTGAAAGAGGTGGTAGTGATAACCCTTCTTAAGAAACCATCTCTTGACCCAGACTGTCTTGCAAACTACAGACCTATCTCTAACCTTCCCTTTGTGGGTAAGGTTATTGAGAAGGTGGTTGCGCTGCAGCTGGAGGATCATTTGACCATCCACAGTATCTACAATCCTCTACAGTCTGTTTTTTGAAAACGGCATAGTACTGAGACAGCCCTTGTTCGGGTTCTCAATGATCTTCTAATAGCAAGAGATTGGAAGAGCCATTCCATCTTGCTCTTCTAAATCTCTTGGCAGCGTTTGACACTGTGGACCATGGGATGTTGGTTGAGCACCTGCGGTTAATCCGTGGACTGTCTGGTACAGTTCTCGGATGGTTTTATTCCTTCCTCACTGGCAGGTTTCAGAGAATTGTCTCTGGGGTTTACTCCTCTGACAAGGTCTCCCTACCATGTGGGGTTCTGCAGGGCTCTGTACTATCCCCCATGTTGTTCACAGTGTATATGCTGCAGTTGGGAGACATTGTAAGGTGGTATGGGCTGAGTTTTCACTGTTATGCAGATGACACTCAGCTCTACCTGTCCTTTGCGCCCGGGGTGGTCTCACGTTTTAACGACTGCCTTTCAGAAATTGAGGACTGGATGAGTGCAAGTTGGCTAAGGTTGAACCCAGATAAGACTGAGGTGTTGGTAGTGGATCCAGGCCATTGTGTAGAGGGGCTGTCAGAGAGGCGAGCCTTGGGTCTTTGGCTCTGTGGTCGCCAGCTGACGACCTCTGAATGCGTGCAGGATCTGGGTGTGATTCTGGATGATGGATTGACGCTTAAACATCAGGTGTCATCCGTTGTCAAGGCTGCCTTTTTCCACCTAAGGAATGTAGCCTGGATCAAGCACCTAGTCCCGCACAATTATCTACCAGAGTTGGTTCACACCTTTGTAACCTCCCGCTTTGGTTACCATAACGCCCTGTACCTAGGGCTACCAGGGGTTGATATCTGCCATTTGCAGCTGGTGCAGAACGCTGCAACAAGGCTATTGACTGGGCAGCCTCGTAGCTGTCATGTCACACCTGTGCTGCGTGGTCTGCACTGGCTGTCTATTCAGTGGTGGATCACCTTTAAGGTCGGTTTGCTGACCTATAAGGCCCTACATGGACAAGGACTGAGTTACCTGCAAGATCTCCTACATCCCTACTGCCCCTCCCAGCAGCTTCGCTCCACCGATGAGGGATTGCTAGAAATTCTCAGGGTCTGCTTAAAATCATCTGGGGCCCATGCATTTGAATTTGTGGCCCCGTCCCTGTGGAACTCTCTACCTCGTGGATTCGAAAATGCCTGATGGTGGAGAGTTTCAAGTCTGCATTAAAGACTTACTTACTTAATCTTGCGTTTCCTGATGCTACTTGATCAACTGCAGATGTTTTTATTTGTTTGATAAGTGTGTTGTTTTTATGTGTTTTATGATTATGTGCTAGTGCTATGGTTTTAGAATAGCACTATTTAAAAATAAAAACTGATTGATTGATTAAGTACACTTCCCCATCCATTATTGTATATGTAGTTAAAGGAGAAAAAAATGCACCCTAGAGCTAAAATAACGATGTGGTGGAGTGATTTAACTTTTTTTTCAAATATATGCATAGCCAATAGAATAAGAAAAGATAAGGGAGTAGTGTAAAGGTACTGGATTATGTTTAATACTATTAATTTTTCTTGGATTTGGTAGAAATATGAAGAGTGTCAGTATTGCTTAGGATTATTACTGAAGTATTATTTACATGGTTATGTTACGTTATATGTTTTGTATATTTGGTTTCTGTTTTTCTGAATAAAACTCCCCTGCACTTTTCGAGAAGTGCTATGGGATCTTTAACATCCACCTGAACTACCACCAGAACAGGTAGATGGGACCTTGCTTTAACGTCTCATCTGAAAGACGGCATGTCAGGAGTGCAGCACCCCCAATCAAGCTGTACCAGAGTGTCACTACTGGGATTTAACCCAAGTACCTGGTGTGGGGATAGAGCCCACAGCCTTCTGATCTTCCGGCCTCAGAGGTGAGTGCAACCTGCTAAGCCCTTGATACATCCTCAAACATCGAGAGACAAATGCAGAACACTATGGAAACCATCACCATTGCATGTACAAAGGTTAGAAATATCTAGCACCGTAGAACAGATATGTCTGCTGGCAAGTCTGGATATACAGCACATTCACTGTCTGTGCACCACTGTTCCCATGAGGGATGAATGGGGTCAGGGCCATATTGAGGGGTACACTGAGGGATGTCCCCCATAATGAGGGACACCGTAGATGTATGTATAATTGTGTGTGTGTGTGTGTGTGTGTGTGTGTGTATATATATATATATATATATATATATATTATAGTGGCGCGATACCACCACTATAATTAGGGTTAAGTAGGCACTTTAATGTTAAACCTCAAATTTTGAGCGTTAATAACTTTGCAACCATTCAAGGGATTTGCACACAATGTGGCATACATGGTCTTATATGGTAGATCTCTTGATTTACCAAGTTACGTTTCAGTTGGACATTCGGTGTTTGCACTGTGAAGCCCCCAAAAATGCACTTTTCGCCAGTTTTGTGCGTTTTTTGCTTGTGGCGCTGTGTGGTCACCATGTGGTCTATTGGTCTGAAACTTGGGACATTGAAGGAGCTTGGGTCATGGAGTATGCCAGCATTTGATTGGTGAAAAAATATTAATCTGTTCAAAAGTTGTTAAAATTTGAAGTTCCCATTATATCCTATGGGAAAATTTATATGTATATTTTGCGAAAGAAGAATGGCAATCTGGCTATCTGGTCGTCCCCACACGGCAAAAGATTTTGCATGCTCATGGCGGAAAATCTTCTGCCGTGAGAAATTTTTCATTCACGAGAGCTACCATCTTGCTTTCAGTTTTCTGACTGAAAAAATGTTGTAGTTTTCTCCACGGGTGACTTTTCTGGCAAATGAGGAATGGATTTTGCTCAGGGGGAACCCTTCTATTGAACCATGCCTTTGGTTTGGTTCTGTTTAGTCAAAAAACAGACTTTTAAAAATTAAAATTCTTCATTCATGGCTCACTAACTATCTTCATTCACGAGCCTGCAAATTCTTCTGCCGTGACCTTCCTCCACGAGGGGACGACCAGATAGCCAGATTTTCATGACCAGATATCCATGGGGAAGACCAGATGCCCCTAGGGATGACCAGATGGCCCAAATTGGGATGACCAGATGTCCGCTCATGGCCGAAGAGTTTCTTGCAGCTGAAAAATTTGCTATCTCACGGCCAAAAATTTTTTAAAGGTGTAAAACTTCCAAATTGCATATCTCAATAATGGTTTGGTCTTTTTACTTGCAATTTGCAGGGTGTTGAGGGGATGTCCTAGAGATGTGAATTATGCTCTTTAGGTGTTGGGGAATTAATTGGTTGCAGAGATATTTAATTACATAGTTGACATTTTTCCCATAAGATTACACTGCGGTCTGTGTCACGACTTTTGGCGCGGTTATCTCGGAAATGAAGTGAGATACAGACTTTTACTACTGGCGGCTTAGATCACCTCTAGGTGACCTATGCCACTGGAATAAGATTTTAAACTGCACAGTAAGCCTGCAGTGGACTTTTTTTTTAGTAGGTTGCACGGTTCATGAGATATTGTTATATTTGTGTTCCACGGGTTCATTGCTATATAAGGATGCTGTATATCTATGCCAGATGTATATTGTTATGCAATAATTGGCAACATAGTGGGGCTCCCCGCTTCCTCCAATACATGTTTTTAATACATATATTATGCTGTTATGCAGTAATGGGTCACATGCTCCCACCAATATGTGTTTTTTATTATTTATGTTACACTTTTTCCAAAAGTAAAGAAATTCTATGCAAAAAACTGCATTAATGCATCAGTTAGAGTTGAAGTGACAAAAGTCATGAAATTCAATGTTAGGGGTGAGCATCCCCCCACACACCCATCCTCCACAGTCTGACAGATGCCAGGGTGTGGCATGGGGTCATGAGGCCTAACCATCACCCCATTCCCCTTTACTGTACCATGTAAACCTGGTTACACATGGAATGGGTGACAGTTGGGTCTCACGGCCTCATGCCACACCCTGGCGCCTGTCAGTCTGTGGGGGATGAGTGGTGGGGTGCTCACCTCTAATGTTGAATTTTCTGGCTTTTGTCACTTCAACCCTCAATTGATGCATTAATGCAGTGTTTTGCAAAGATATATATATATATATATATATATATATATATATATATATATATATACACACAACACTTTGATCTGGTGGTCTAGCACTCCCCCTCGGCATGATCCCTGACACAAGTAACAATATATTCAGCCCTATCCCTGGTAGTCTAGGGCCCCCCCAATAACCCTCCACCTTTTGGCACTGAAATGAAGGACATGGGCACTGAAAATGAGGGACAATGAGGGACTCTGACCTCCATAATGAGGGCCACATATACAAATATGGAGATACAAGCTCAACACACAGTGGAAATCACTGTGTCCATGCCTATAATGCTTATCTTTGATTAGCCAGCTGAGAATATTAAGCATGCACAGCACAATCTCTTTGTGTACATCACCATTTCTTTGAGGGACACATGAGGGACAAAGCAATATTGATGGGTACAGTGAGGGATGATACTAGTAACCAGGGACAGTTGATGGGTATGCCCCCCCCAGCATGATCCCGACACAAGGCAGCATTAAATCATCCCTACTTCTGGTAGTCAAGTGCCCCCCCAGCCACAAACACAATCCCTGCACACTGATCACTAGCACGTGTTGCACTATACACACCACAATATACAATATCACCATCACCCACCCCAGTTCTGATGCCACAAAATATGTATGCATCCCTGGTGGTCCAGTGGACCACTGCAGCCCCAATTCCATGTAACGTGCAGCCCCCTCCCCCCACATACCTGGTGGTCTAGTGGACCCCCACCCCACAGTGCCTTCCACCCAGCCCCCCCATCCTGAAGCTGAGTCGGCAACTGGCTCAACCCACCACTTACCCTGCAGCTAGCTCTGAATGAGCACGTACTGTATACAGTATGCACTAATTCAGAATGTAGTCAGCAGCTGGCCGTGGAGGTGTGAGGTGGGCTGAGCCAGTCGCTAGCTCAGTTCTTAGATGGGGGAATGGGGTGGAAGGCACTGTGGGGTGGGGTGTCTACTAGACCACCAGGAATGTTGAGAATGTGGTTCACAGGGGATTGGGACTGGTGCCATCCACTGGACCACAGGGGGACTTCTGCTGTTATTATTGGAGATCGCAGAGGAGGGACATGTGTATGAGGATACTCTGGTGATGACCTTGTAAGTGTGTTGGGGATCTGTGTTCGGGGCTGGGGGGGCCACTAGACCACCAGGGATGGGGTGCCAGTCCATGTACATGTGTCGGGAAGGGATGGGGGGCCACTACATTACCAGGGATACTTTGATTACATGGGGGTGGGGAATCAGTGTTTATATGGAGGTGTTAGGGAAAAGAAGGAAGGGGTTCATGTTTACGGGTGTTGGGGATCAGGATTGTGGGGGGCAATGGTGTGCTGTGCACATGCGGTGGGACCAGGAGATCTGCCTCCCCCTGTTTGCGCTGCATTACTGCATGCTGTTTGCTGGCAGTATTGTGCACCATGCTACAGGTCATGCAGAAACCCATAGCGTGGCGCTGTTCTTTTGAATATGCTGGTGCGTCTGCATTCATGTCCCCTTCCCTCACTCCCTCCCATGCATACATTAAATTTTAATGTTGGCGCTATCACATAATGCTGGTGCTAACTGGCCTTTTTGAATATTGCAGCTGGGCACAAATTGGGCACTATTCCAGTGCAATGGATTTGCACCTGGCACAAAACTTTGAATATCTGGCCCCTGGTATGTTGTGTAATTATTTGGGATAAGAGTAGTTTATTTAAAGATAGTGAAACAGAGTGATTATTGTTCTTTAACCAGTCCACATTAAAGTCACCAAGTGTGAGGAGTTCATTGTTGTGGACTAGTTGGCCTATGGCTTCTAATAGACAAGGGAGTGCTTGAAAGCTTGTTGGAGGAGGCAAATAGGTGTAGAAAATGTGTAATGTTTATAGCATTACTGAGAGTAAGGATAGCTTTGTACAGTTTGTAATGAGGGCCAGTAGCGAGAGGGGAGCTGGCAGAGGATACATTTAAATGATCCTTGAAATAGATTATAGTGCCCACCTCCCCTTTTGTGGGGAGCTCTATCACATCTTAGGAACCTACAGCCTGGAGTGCCACATAAGTTGATCAAATGGTCAAAATCTTTCAGTAGAATGTGGCCTAGATCTCAAACAGGTACATATAAATACTAGAGGCCACCCATTGTAACTTACAAGAAATGAATGCAACTCTAAGAAAAGGGCATATTATTTCTCCCAAAGAGTTGTTAGACCTTGGAACATGCTACCGTTGAAGATTATTATTAGTGATAATAAGACCACTTTTAAAAACAGACTAGATGGCTATATGAGATCAGAAAATCAACTGGAATACTATACGTAAGCTACGAAGCTTATTGGGCTTTATAGCCTTTTGCTTCTATCAGTTCTTAGTATGAATCATAGTATAAATTGTCAGGTATTTTGGCATGTTGCAATGATTCAGTTACACAAAGAATGTCAGGCTGGTACTGAGCATCCCAAACTGTGAGCTCATCTTTATTTTGAGAAGACTTCTAATGTTGAGGTGTGTGATTATGAGACCTTTAACCCCTTGCCATGAGGGAAGGGAAAAAGAGTTAGGGGCAGAGGTGGGCCCTGGGTTCAGCTCCATATTCCCACATATAAGTAACTGAGAAAGGGAAAGATAGACAACAGCCATCAGTATGGGGGAATTCCTTGCTAGTGAGCCACTTTTGCAACATTTGCACACATAACATGAGATACAGTACCATTGCTTTTGGATTAAATGCTGCAGGTTATCAGGGATTTGGGGGGTGACCAGATTGTTAGACAGGGAGAAGTCTGTAAGGAGTTGAAGCATGTCATTGTTGCATAAGTCAATGGGAACTGTGTCTGTGAGAATCAGTGTTGTGGTAAGGGCACTGATGGCAGTGATTATCAGTCTGCAAGGATTCATATATAAGGTGGTGTTTAAGTGATTTCTCTGGGTTGTGGATGAGGATGTTTGTATGGTTTATAATTGAGAGGCAACTGCTGATTCTGTGCTGTAGTGCTCAGTAAGTAATATTGTCCCCAGCTGATCTAATTCCTCGAGGTTAAGTGTGCTAATGCTGGGGAACTCCAAGTGTGTGATGCCAGTAGGGGGTGAGTGAGGCGTATAAAGTTGCCATGCAGTAGGGGTGTAAAAGTTCACTGATTGGTTTACACCTGCAATGTCCTTGTATAAGGAACACTACCTTAGGGTGGGAGGGAGGCTGAGGACAGTGGGCAGAAAGTGCTTAGCAGTGCCACACGTAATGCAGCACCGTCCACTGCTACCTGTGACCAGACTCTCCAGGGACCATGTGGCCTGAAGTAGTGTGTCGTAAGATGGCGCTGAACACTGCTACCTGTGAAAGTCCTGTAAGAGTCTGAGTTCTTACCTAGGGAGATACTGGGGAGGGCTCCTGGTGCTGCTGCCCTTGCAACCCTTCTGTAATCTGGGGGTCTTACTGTGCTGGAGAGTGGTAACGTGAAACATTAGGGATGCACCACCAGCCAATTGTGATATCTTGTCCTGTCCTGGAATAAATTTCCTCAACCTTGCTCAACTGGAATCTCAATTTTTTAACAAAGTAAACCTTATGTTATTTTAGTCCATCAGCACCAGAGGTTAGCAGGAAAGACTTGGACAACGGAATCCAGGCACCATGAGGTTCCCATGAACAAAACTCAAAAGTACTGTATACCATATGCAATTTCCCTTCTCATCCCTAATACGTTCTTAAAAAGCTGAAGAGGAATTCATTATGGGACCAGTAATAATTTACACAGGCTTCACTTCCCAGCTATGGTTTCCCTCACATCCAGAATGCTAAGGAAGGAACTGCCATGCCATTGGGAACTCCAAAGAACATTTTTTTTAGTTTCCTGGATATTTTCTGTCTAAAGGGCAAATACATTTCTTTCTGGAAACCACTTCATCAAAACCCTGAACATTTCAGACCAAATACAAAACTAGATATCCTATACGAGGAAAGTACATTGAAGAACTCAAGTTTTTTCCATAATGATCTTGACCTCATGCCACACACCAAGGTACCCACTACTGTACATCCTGGCTCTAGTGCTTTATAATGCAACAATAAAGTTACACACACACATTATACACTATATATATATATATAAAATATTGTATTTTTTCAGCCTTATCCCATGGGGGGGGGGGTACAGATACAAACTTACTGAGATGGAACCGGATTAAGCAGTTGGTGGTATTTTAGTATTTTGGCATATAAAGCTAGGGCCCATTGCTTCTCACAATACTTTGGCCCTATGGTCTGTGGCATGGTGCTAAAATGCATGCAGAAGGTTTGCCTCAGTTCTGCAATAGAAAATTACTTCTGTGGCACATTTCGCTCCAGCCATTGGCCAATATAAATGTGAAAATATTGATGGCATCATATGTGTAGCATGGGGAGGAGGTCAGCAGAATAAACAAAGATGGTAAAGGACCTGGAACTGTGGGAAACTGGTACTTGTTAAGTAAAAATAGCCCAACATGACCAATTCTGCAGTAACTCTTACATTTTATGACAGAATACAAATTCTGTGGCCAGTATTGTGGTCGTAGAACAGAATTCCAGGGCCATGCATGTGGCAGTGCCTTGTCCTTGCCAATCATGTGCTTCTCTGAATTAAAGGAATCTGTGGCAAGAAGAGTTCTACTTTCCTGTTCACTGACACTGCATTATTGAGTCACATGGGACAGGGATCTGGCAGGATTTACTTTGCACAATAAACAGTTCAGTGACCACCTTATACATACTTTCTGGCAAGGTAGCTATCCCTCTAGTACTAACTTTAGCTGTTGATTGCAACATGCTCTCCTACAGTACATCATCATCTCCAGACTTCAGTTATTCAAACACCTCTTGGTGATCAAATAACCCTCTGACAAAGCACTCAAACCCAACTTCAGGGAGCTCAAACTGAACTAGACATCACTTTGAATCCCAGGATCCTAACCTCTGCATGGCTTTGGTAATCTCCCCTTTGAAAACTGCTATGTAAACCATTTTTACAAACCACAATATTATTCTATAGGTCAATTAGACCTAGCTCAAACAGTGGCTGTGTGTTATCTACCGCAGATTTAGTTGGCAAAAGTACGTCCCTCTTCAATCCATATTTTCTCTGTGACATAGCTGTCACTAAAAACTATACAAAAACGATTTTCTCCTTGGAAACAAAACTTACAGCCTGACATATGATCTTCATACTCCACCTTTGCAAACCATTGCTGGTGTCTTTTCAAAGCTAAAATAAGCTTCATTAATGATACAACTAGTTGAATGGCAGCCACCCACTCACTGCTGCTAGGTGGCTATATAATAAGTAACTAACATCAAAGGGCATCTAGGAATCTGTAGCCTGCACTATCTCTCTCTCTCTCTTTCTTTGGTTAGAAGCAAACCTCACCCTCATCCTACCCTCAATGCAGGTATGCCTATTTGCCCTTACTCTTTCACTCTTCATTTTCACAACAGGACAATGGAAACCATTCAAAAAGTTTCAACAGAACAACTCTCCAGAGACAAATAAAACAGACCCTGATTCATCTCCTCTGACATATTTCAGCAGAATTTCAGCTCTTGGTTGCCTGTTAAGTAATAAGATGGGAGGGGAACATATGTACAAATGATGCATATTGCATAACTGAGTGACTATATGGCTTTGGTTCTTTTGTAACTGCTGTTTAAACATATAAAATCACTAATGCACGCTTTTTCCTGTAGGGAAACCTGGTTATAATTTCTCATTATAACCAGCTGGTTATAATGGCAAACATGCGCCAGGTTTCCCTCAGACCAACCATGCATCAGTCGCCGGTCTGTGACATTCCCTCAAGTAATCCCAAGTCGCCCCACACTTCACTGTCCCTTGCATTCAACGGTAATTTACTTTTTTTATTTAAAAAAAAAAAAAGAGATGAACTATCAGGAAAACAAAAGGAAAATGAAACTAAAATGTGTGCTGTTTCCCCATCGGCATGCTGCCTGCGTAACTGAGTGCGTGACACTGACTCTCCCTGCCTCTCCAAGCTGGGAAGGATGCCGTAACCACCGCTCAGCAGTAAGTCTATGTTTTTAAGACAAGCACAGAAATATGAATTAAAATATCCATTTTTGGCCCTGATGAGTGCAGCACTGTTATTTGGACCACGGACTGCACAAAATCCAGACTGGTCCGTGGCTTCATGAGCACCAATCTGTTACTTTTTTATTTCATATAATTGCTGAGGCAAAAATTGCACGCTGGCAATTATGAAAATTAAAATATGGGGTGGTGTGTTTATAACTCGATTTTACACACACCCTCACTATGGGATGCATTTTATAAACCCCTTGGGCTTTGCCCTTGGGGTTTATGTAGCATCCCACAACTCGGGTGTGTGTAAAATCTTGTTACACACACCATCCTATATATTATTCTCTTTGTAAAACACTGTATTAAAATGTTGATATTGTTAGAATTGAATGACTCTTCATTTGGAGCCTTGTTTAGGAGCATCTGGTACAGCAGCAGGCCACAGACTGAGAGGTAGAGAGGTATTTTATTTATTAATTTATTTAAAATTGGTAACCAGGAGAGGCACACTGAGCTGGGACTCGTTTCCAGGTGTGACCCAAGGGAAGGGGAAGGGGAGAAACAAAATTACAAACAAAATACAGTCAGTTTGGTGATGTGGTTACAATGAGTACAACACAGAGAGCATAAGTTGAGTATAGTGCAGACAGAATGGCAAAACATTGCATATGGAAGACAAAAGAATTAGCATACAAATGTTTGTTTTTCATATGCATCTCTCATCTCTTGTTTTAATTTATTTTGTTTCTGTTTCTCAGTTACTGTTCACATATTTCTCATTATAAGAGCTGCTATTCCTCTGTACCTCTAGCTATAGTCAGGAGTATTGATTTTTGGTTTACTGAACTTTGAACTCTGTTGTCTCCTTTTATATACAGTACATTATTGTTTTGTTAATTCTACTAATGTTAACTACTAGAAGATAACATGCACTACACTGAAAAACTTAAAAATAATGATTTCAGATTTTTTTCCTTGATTTGTCGTTTGGTTTTCAACAAAAAATTTAAATACCAAAACTGTATATAAAAGAAGTGTCAGTGGCTCAGCAGGTAGCACACTCACCTCTGAGGCCGGGAGATCAGAAGGCTGTGGGTTCTATCCCCACACCAGGCACTTGGGTTAAATCCCAATACTGACACTGTAGTGCAGCATGAGGGGGGTGCTGCACTCCTGAGGTGCCATCTTTTGGATGAGTTGTTAAATTGAAGTCCCATCTGCCTGTTCTGGTGGTAGTTCAGGTGGATGTTAAAGATCCCGAGTCATGTCTCAAAAAGAACAAGAGAATTTTTATTAATAAAGGGGCTACATAACTATATATATTATGGTAGCACGGTAGTGCTACCATAGTTAGGATTGAGTAGCACTTTTAAGGTTAAAGGGGCAGATTTTGCACCTTAATAACTTTGCCATTGTTCAATGGATTTGCCTGAACTTTGGCACACAATTGGGCATGGTAGATCTTGGGATCTGCCAAGTTTCATACTGGTCAGATATACAGCTGCGGAGTTATTAAGCAACAACCAATTGCGCAATTATGCTTTTTTACTATTTCTTTGCTCTCACCTACAGGTAGCACGGTTTGCGTGACCGGTCCAAAAACTTCAGGGAACGTGGCCTGGATCCCTGATGTGCCTTTTGAAGATTTCATGAAAAATATTGAACGGTTCAAAAGTTATTCAAAAAACAAGTTCCCATTATAAGTCAATGGGAAAAGTTAACAAAATATTCAACACTTTTGCAAATGCACTTTTTAGTGTCGCAAATGGCCCTAGTAGTGTCGCAAATCCTCCATTTTTTTTCAGTTGGTGACCAGAAAAATGCTTGCCATTTAAATTTGGGACCCTCTAGGGATACAATTCGTTTTGTGTTCACCTAGTCGGACCCTGAGGATGCTAGCCATGCCTTTATTTTGGGGTAAAACACCCCAGAAATATGTTTTTCAAATTTCTGGAACCAGTAGTGTCGCAAAGTAGTGTTGCAGGCATGACACTTTCGCAAAATTTTGTGAAAATTGCCGCAAATTGCAACACTACTTTTTCAGACTTGGCCAAAATGACAGGAATTCTTTGCCACCCTGCTGCAAAAGAACGGTTTGGTCTTTTGAGCTGAAATTTAGAGGGAAGGCAGCCAACATCTCACAGATGTGCCTTTTTGGTGGTTTGGTGAAAAAATATTGCATGGCTGCCAAGTTACAGTACTCCAAGGTTGACATTTTTTTCCCATAGACTAACATGGTGGCATTCGCTGTGCCTTTTGGGGCTCATATCTTGAGAACGGTGTGAGATACGAAATTTTTGTTGAGAATTACATAGCCCTTTGGGCTATGTCACAACAAAAGCCTAGCCAGGAAAATCAAGATTTTTGTGAAATTTTAATTTTTTTTCCACGTTGTGTGGTTGCTGAGATATTAGCAATTAAGTACTTCCAATGCTCGTTTTAAGCTTCGATCCCCATTACAATGCATACATTCTTTGTACACAAAGGCCGGGATATTCAAAAGGGTTGTGCATGGTGCCACAGTGTTGTGCCATGCGCAACCCACTGATGCGCCCCGGCGCGATATTCAAATGGGGATTGTGCCTGGCACAAATCCCGATGTGCTGGAGCGCATCAGTAATGTATGCAACGCAAGTGGGGGGGGCATGCCCATGCATACTGCGCACATCCTGATATCCAGCCCGGGATGTGCTGAGTCCATGCATGCGCAACCCCTACTTGCGCTGCACACAGGTGAGCCAAAAAAAAAGGAACAACGGCTGGCCACCCACAGGTGAGCTGCCGTATTGCAAGGTGCAACAAGGCAGCTGCCACCTGTGGGTGGCTGCCTGAGGTCTGGCTGCAGCTTCATGGTGGCACCCCCCCCCATGCCAGATCACGGGCATCTGTGTATAAGTATAAGTCCTATATCCCTGGTGGTCCAGTGGACTGCTCGCAGCCCGATCGTGGCATATGTAAAGAAAAGCAATGTCCTATATCCCGGTTCAGTGATCGCCGCAGCTCGATCGCGGCTTATATAACAGCACGCCCAGCTCTTTTGAAAGCCAGTGATCGGCCGCAGCCCACCCAGGCTATATAAAGCATGTCATTATCTCAGGTCCAGTGGCCCTCACTTCACTCCGCCTACACTGTGCCCATCACCCCGCCCCCTCAGTCATGAGCAGCAGCACCCCACCTGCCTGTTGCCTCGCGCCATCGACCGACAGCAGGGCTGTACCTCATTGGTCCACAGCATGAGCTATTGGGTGTGCAGCCCATACCGTATGAATAGTGTCCAGATATGTAATGGATCATTGCACATATCTGAATGTGTAGTATGGTATGGGCTGTATGTCCATTGGCTCACGCTGGGACCAATGGGCGACAGCCCACCTATGGTGTCAGTCGGCGGGCGGAGGGGTGGCAGGCGGGTTGGGTGCTGCTGCCAGGGGGGAGCGGGACGGTGGGGCTCAGTGGGCAGGTGGGGGGTACCGCTGGACCACCAGGGATATTGGACATGCTTTTTTTTTATACTTAAGCCCGCAATCGGGCTGCGAGCAGTCCACTGGACCACCAGGGATATAGAACATGCTTTTTATTATACTTAAGCCCGTGATTGGGCTGTGAGCGGTCCACTGGATCACCAGGGATATTGGACGCTTTTGTTTTATACTTAAGCCCGCGATCGGGCTGCAGCGTCCACAATTGTATGGGGATGCTTATTTTCACCAACATATGCCTCACGATCGGGCAGTGGGGCACATTGCCACATTCGTGCAGGGGGCGTCGGTCCCTGACGACCGCTGCTTGGCAGGGCACCAGGCGTAAGCCCCTGGGGATCGACGCACCTTCATTCAAATGGGGCCATAATGACATGCAAGTGGCCCCATTTGTGCCTTGCATACATTATGGCCCCATTTGCATGTACACTTTTGAATATCGCGGTTGTTGCACATAGCGCAACGGAACTTGCGCTAGTGCATCCCTCTGCTCCACTCTGGCCACTTGCGCTGGCGCAGTGCCACTGTGCCATGCACACTGCGGGTGGCCACGGTGTGATTTTCAATGATGCTGTGCCATGGTGCAGCTCCATTGACTATAGCCCAGTCAACGCTCCTGCGCAGCCATGTTGCGCTGCGCCCAGGCTTGCGCCACAGCCTGATGCAGTCTGAATATCCGGCCACTGTGTTTCTGTATGCACCTGTTTGGCAAAAACAGGTGACGTGCTTCTGTTACTGTTACAGTTACTGTTTCCACTTGCGTTTACGCCACCGTGTGCGTTACCCTTTGAGTTGTCATTCGCGCTTGTATTTTCATTACTGTTACCAATTGTGTTTCCACTACTGTTTCTGTTTGCATTTTTCTTTGCCTCATTGTCTGCATTGCCATTTGCATTTATGGTAGCACTTTCATCTGTGTTTCTCCTTTGTTTTGCATCTTCCTTGCTGTTACTGTTACCATTTGCATTTGCAATTGCGTTAGTGTGCCCGTGCACATTACGGTTTGCATTTCCATATGCACTTGCATTTCCTTTTGTGCTTCTGTTTCCTTTGCTGTTATTCTTGCTGTTACCATTACCATTTGCGCTAATTGTGGGTACTGTGCCCATGCACGCTTGGTTATGCTCTCGCACGCGCTTCGTTCCCATTTCCATTTCTCTTCCTTTGGCATTATTCTTCATGTTAACTTTACCATTTGCATTTACAATTGTGGTACCATGCCTGTGCGTGTTATGATTATGCTTACGCAGGCCTTGTGTTCATGCTTTCACTTCCTGTTCCCTTTCGCATTCTTTTTGCTGTGACACTTAACATTTCCATTTAAAATACTGCTGCCATCACTGTACGCGTTACCAGTTGTGTTTTCATGCACGCTTAAATGTCCATTTGCATCACTGTTCGCTTCAGCATCACTTTGCGCTTGCGTTTCTATTAACGTTTCCTTTACCATTTACATTTGCGTTACCTTGTGCGCCACTGTTCATGATTCTGTTTGTGTTGCTGTTCCTGTTCCTATGTCACAAGACATCACGTGCGCTCGGGCCCTGTGCTCCCGCCGCCGGATTACATTCACTATTTCTCATCATCATTCTCAAAAAGAAAGGAAATTAGAAGCAAACAACTCCATTTAATGCATTAGTTAGGGTTGTTCCACAGTGACAAAAGTGAGGAAATTTGGTGTTAGGTTGAAACCCCCTGATTCCCCACCCCTCCCGCATCGTGCACTTGTCCATCGGTCCCAACTCACCCCATTCTCCCATACCTCTGCTTCTTCACACATGTGATGGGGTGAGAGTTAGGGCCAACGACCCCAATGCACACCCCGATGCCAGTTGGGGCATGGGCTGGGGGGTCCAAGGGGGACTTTCAACCCTAACACCAAATTTCCTCACTTTTGACGCTGTGGAACAACCCTAACAAATGCATTAAACAGAGTTTTTTGCCTCTAATATATATATATTATGGTAGCACGGTAGTGCTACCATAGTTAGGGTTGAGGAGTCATTTACATGTTAAACCTAAAATTTTGCACCTTAATAACTTTGCAACTGTTCAACAGATTTGCCTGTAATTGGGAATACACAATCAAGAACCATACATCTTGGGATCTGCCAACTTTCGTACTGTTTGGATATACAGCTGTGGAGTTATAAGCGTGATCTGCTCACGCATTTATGCTTTTTTGAATTCTTTGCTCATCCCTACAGGTTGCACGGTTTGTGCAACCAGTCTGAAAACTTCAGGGAACATGTGGCCGGGGTCCCCAATGTGCCTTTTGAAGATTTCGTAAAAAAATATTAAACGGTTCAAAAGTTAGTCAAAACACAATTTCTCATTATAAGTCAATGGGAAAAGTTAACAAAAAGTTTGACAGTGTTGCAAATGCACTTTTTAGTGTCGCAAATGGCCCTAGTAGTGTCGCAAATCCACCATTTTGTTTTCAGTTGGTGATCAGAAAAATGCTTGGCATTTAAATTTGGGACCCTCTAGCAACACAATTCTTTTTGTGTTCACCTAGTCGGACCCTGAGGATGCTAGCCATGTCTTTATTTTGGGGTGAAACACCCTAGAAATATGTTTTTCAAATTTCTGGAAAAAGTAGTGTTGTAAAGTAGTGTTGCACTCACGACACTTTCGCAAATGCTTACGAAAGCTGTCACAAATCACAACACTACTTTTTCAGACTATGGCCAAAATAACAGCAGTTCTTTGTCACCCTGCTGCAAATGAACGGTTTGGTCTTTTGGGCTGAAATTTGGAGGGAAGGTAGCCAGCATCTCACAGATGTGCCTTTTGGTGGTTTGGTGACAAAATATTCCATGGATGCAAAGTTATGGTACTCTGAAGTTGACACTTTTTCCCATAGACTGACATTGCGGCGTCCGCTGCATGATAGAAATTATTTGCCACCCTGCTACACAATAACGGTTTGGTCTTTTAAACTGAAATTTGGAGGGAAGAAAGCCAACATCCCACAGATATGCCTTTTGGAGATCTGGTGAAAAAAATATTACAGGGCAGCAAAGTTATGGCACTCCAAATTTCTCTTTTTTTCCCATAGGAAAACATTACGGCATTCGCCGCGCCTTTCAGGGCCCGTATCTCAAAAACGGTGTGAGATACAGACTTTTTGTCAGAAAATCACTTAGCCCCCTTAGAGAGGCTAAGTGCAAAACTAACCAGGAAAGTCATAAATCATATGACTTTTAAATTTTTTTTCTACGTCATACGGTTCCTGAGATATAAGCAATTTAGTATTCCAACTCCTCATTTTTCTGCTCCGAGACCCATTATTATTCATACATTCTTTGTACTCACTGTCTTTCTCTATGCAGCTTTTGGGGAAAACCAGCCTGTGTGCTTACATTACTGTTACCCTTACTGCTTCCGCTTGAGGTTCCGTACCTGTTTCACTAACCGTTCCCGTCTACGCCATCATGTGCATTACCCTTTGCGTTTTCATTTGCGCTTGCAGTTCTGTTATTTTTACCATTTGTGTCTACGGTACTGTTTCTCTTTCTGTTTTGCTTTGCATCATGATGCGCATTACCATTTGCATTTGTGGGCACCGTGTTACTATGTGGCAAGACATCACGTGGCAGGAGATCCGCACTCCCGCCGCAGCATTACATTCACTATTTCTCATTATCATTCTCAAAAGAAGGGAAAATAGAGGCAAAACTCCATTTAATGCATCGTTAGGGTTGTTCCAAGTGACAAACGCGAGGAAATTGGATGTTAGGTTGAAACCCCCTTGCACCCTCCCAGCCCACCCCCAACTGGCATCGGGTGGCTGCTGGGTCGTTGGTCCTAACTCTCACCCCATTCTCCTATTCTCAGCTTCTTTCCACATGTGATGGGTGAGAGTTAGGGCTGATGACCCCAACACGCACTCTATGCCGATTTGGGGTGGGCTGAGGGGTGCAAGGGGTTTCAACCCTAATATCAAATTTCTCGCTTGTCACTGTGGAACAACCCTAACTGATGCATTAAATGGAGGTTTTTTTTGCTCTAATATATATATATATATATATATATATATATATATATATATATATATATACAGTATATATATATATATATATATATACACACACATTATATACAATACCTCTTTTTACAGCATGAAACTCATATACAACATACTAAGAAACATTTATTTAAACCTAAAAATAAATAAACTACAATTACAAACAAAATTACAAAACAGGATCTACTTCATTTAACATTGTGCATACATTGTTTGAATCAAGAAAACAAATTAATTTTATAGTGCCATCTTGTACTTTTCTTTTTCCCTTCAAGGAGGATCTTTCCATTTTTCACAATACAACCATAATTGTCTGTAATTTTTTATAATCACACTCAGCAACCTTCTGTGAGGAGGTCTGAATATTTTTCTTCATCTCTATATAATGCACTTGCCTCTGTTGAGTGACCCATATACATCTAGACTGCCATATATAGTACCTTATAATGGCAAAAATGATAACGTTTCTGAATGGTACTTCCCCCATCCACCAGAGAATTCACCATACATTAAGGTAGGGTAAGTCAAAGTAGTTAGTAGGGGCTCATTCCACTTGGCTGCTAAGAAGGCCCAAAACAGTACACTATATGCACACTCTAGAAACAAATGAGCTTGTGTCTCGAGCATCTATACACAAGTATCCCTCAAATAGTACCTCTCAATTACCTGTTTGTTTATTATTATTTTGAACACTTAGCCGCCCATAACTCCCTAACCAAACCAAGTCCCACACAAACTGTGGAAGCCTTTTACATGACAGATTGTTAATAACTTTCTGCTTACCCTCTTGGGAGCAATCAGGGAAAGTTACAGTCTCCTTCATTTCTGACTGAAATATGTGGAAGTACAAACCTTTCCTGTCGGATGTTTGCATTTGTGAAATTGAGGCATTCCATTTTAGTAGGTTTGTTATTTGCTCAGAACCATACCTGGGAAGACTGGGGAGTTTATTCAACATTAAGGTCTTCCTTTTACATCGTGATAACCAATCTAGGACATGTGGAGCCCAAATCTTATTTCCTGGTCTTAATGGTTGCCCAAAGTTGCACCGCAAGAATATGCTGCAATAAATGGCTACAGGACTGATCATGTCAAGGCCACCCTCCTGAATCTTTCTATATGTATTCTCTCTCTTAATTGGGTTTAACCTACTCCCTCATAGCCCTTGAAAGAAAACAGAAAATAGTGCTGCATGAACAGTTAAAGGGGGATGAAAAATATAACAAATATACAAGAAGATGGGAAGTAGTAGGGTTTTAATCAAAAAGGACCCTTTTCTTTTTTGTTATTTGTTGCCCCTTCCAAGAGGAAACTAGCCTCTTGGCTCTAACCAGGCCTTTTTCCCAGTTCTGTTTTGCCATGTCCCCATTACTGTATTCAATGTCCAGAACAGAAATGAGACCTTGTTCTACTGGCATCCCTACTGTACATAATTACCACCCTGCAGAATTGGGGTTTCTTCTAATGTGACCCATAGGCTTTTAGTATAATTTATCATTGACCTGGACTTTCTTGAGAAAGCTACCAATGTTTTAAAAAGTTCCTGTGTGTCAAAGATAGGTGCTAAAACCAAAACTAAATCATCAGCATAAGCTATCATCTTTACAGGTGGAGTCCCTGCAGTAACTTCAATACCATGGATTCTGTTCTGCATAATAAGTCTCTTAACAAAATATCAATAGAGAAGGCATATAGCAGAGGACTAAGGGGGCATCCCTGATGCACTCCCCTCTGTACTCTGACTGCTTCCCCCATCCATCTGTTAACGTTTGGGCTAACAAAAGCACTCTTGTACATTAATTCAATCCATCCTACAAACACACTTGGTATCCCATATGCGTTCAGTGTTTCAAATAGATATTTGTGGGAGACCCTGTCAAAGGCTTTCTCCTGCTGAAGTCTTAAAACATTTCCCTATAATTGCTCCCACTGGGCCTTTTGAAATACTTCCCTCAACATAATCAAATGATCATTTTAAGATCTATTCAGAACTGAACATGTTTGTTGTGAGCCTATTAACCTGTCTGAAACTCTAGTTAACCTGGCTAACAATATTTTGAGCATAATTTTTAGATCTGTGTTTAAAAGACTTAAGGTTCCCCAATTTATCAAGTCCTCTTTTGCCCCTTTTTTAAGCAATAAAATCAGAAGAGCCTGATTCATCAACTCAGATAGGGATCCCCTCTCCAGTATGCAATTATATACAGTTGCCAAAGCTGGAGCAAGTTCTTCCACAAATGTCCTATAAAATTCAGTACCTAAGCCATCTCTTTCTGGGGCAGAACCTAATTTCAGTTTAGATACTGCTATCTTAACTTCCTCACTTATAATGGGGCTAGTCAGGGCTTGCATTCTGTCTCTTCTACTTTTGGAAGTGCTAAGTATTCCCAAATGGGTGATTCTAGACTGAATTCTGGTGATTTATCAAATAAGGTTTTAATATATTGTACCACTTTTTCTTTTTTCTTTTTTTTCTTTAAATTAGGTAAACTTTATTAAAGTTTCAATAAAACAATACACTACAGGAGACAATTAGAATAGATCAATACCCCCCTCCCACCCAGGCCAATACCCCACTCCCTGATGGAGCCACCATAAAATAAAAAGACATAGAAAACACAAGAAACTGGGAGAACTTTCCAGAGGGTAAACACATTGGAGCCAGCAAATATTACAATATTCAATAGTAATATCCACCCTGAAGCCAGTCGACACTATACAGTATAAAGAGTGTGAAGTTTGCCCCATTTCTTATTGTAAAGGGGTAGTATGTTCTTTAGACTAGCAAGCATGTGTTCCACTCTTAAATTGAATAACAGTTCTTTAAGCCATTCCTGATATGAAATAGAAGCTTGGTCTAGCCAGTGCCTCGGGACCACTTTATTCGCGGAGACTGAGATTAAGGCCATATAGTATTTATGTTTGTTAACCAATATCGAGCTGTAATCCCCTAGAATACAAGTCTCAGGTCTAAATAATCTTTGTAGTCCCAGGAGTGGGTCCACTTTGGCCTCAATGAGGTGTCAAAAAGGGGAAAACTTAGTACAATGCCAGAAAATGTGTAAAGTAGAACCCTGAACCTGTCTGCACTGAGTGCACACAGGGGAGGGTAACCTATCCATTTTAGCCAACTTTTCATGAGTTAAATAAAGATTATTGGGAATATTAAATTAAGTGAGTCTCAGTCGGTCCTGAGACATCCGTTTCTTTTGGCTCTCAGCACATACTGCTTTCTTTCGTTCTGCCAGCCAAATTCACTGTTTGACAGCTTGATTCAAGGCAGATTGTACTTCTGTCAGCGGCCTTTGATGCTACCATGTCATTCACCAGCTGAGCTCCAGATGATGACAGCCTGTAACTCTATCAGGGGTGCGGCTTTCAAGGCTTCAATCTCAGCCTGCAATGCCTCCCTACATTTTCTGCACTGAAGCTCTTCTTCAGCAAGCTCTTTTAACATTTTTTCCTTCAGTGAGAGAGAACCACAACCCACAATGTTTATAGAGTCTGATTGTACCTTCAAATCAACCTGTGCAGCAACAATGTCCTGTGAACTTTCCATGCCTGAATCAAAAAACAGTTCAGGTTGTTCCATGATTTCCATTCCTTCCTCAGCATCAAAGTCAGCCTCTTGCAAAGCAGAGACAGTGGAGGAGGCCTGCTTCTCTGTCACTATAGCATCCACCTCTCCTCCTGGATCCACTGAAGTGGCCATCTTGGATAGACAGCCAAGAGTCCCCCCTGCTGGAAGAGTAGGGGCATTTTTTATTGTAATATACAAAATAACAAAAACCAAGGTTAAACAATAATACATGCTAACTTTACATGAAAGAAATACAGAAAGAAGAAAAACATAAAATACATCAAAAGGAAATATATGAAACATACATTACAAAAAAACTGACTAAAAGAAAAAAAACAGTATTTAATTCGTACTGAACATACTCCCCATATTAGACTCTTCCTCATTCACCAGTACCCTCCCCTTCCCCCTCTTTACCCAAAGAGTAGGAGAATTTTTGTCTGAAAAGAAAATTAATCAAAGTAATACACAATTACTGTATACATTAACATTACAAAGTACATACAAAGACAAAAGGGGATATTTCAAAGAAATGCATTATCTTGAAAAAGTCAGAACTAAAACCTCAATAACTTTCCTTTACTCCATAATGTAACTAGGCTATAATCTCTCCAGTAAAAGGATTCTTCCCCTTAACAATACTTAATTACTTGAAAACCATAGAAAATGTTTCCATAACACAGTTACTTTCCTAATATCCCATTCCATCTCCTTCTGATACACCGACCTTAAGTTTGCTATTACTTGCACCAAAACTTGCTGTGTGCCATATTCTTTTTGCTGTAACACCAGAGCATATCTAGTCTGCCATAAATAGAACTGACATAATGAGAAAAACAACCATAAGGTACTGGGGTGATATTTGAGGAATTCTACTGGAAATAAGCCTAGAACAATAATTTCATTTGTTATACGTAAAGCATTTGCCCCTTCCCATGCTGAGCAAACATTTGACCAAAATTGTTGAACAAATGGGACAAGTTAATTAAAAGTGATCTTGAGTCTCTAAAATACCTATACAAGTTGCTCTGGGACACATCCTATCTTCCATCTGTTTATGTCTGTGGGAGTTCCTTACCCCCAACCTGCCATGGCAAGACAGCCATGTAACATTCCATACTTTTATGGGAAGCCTTTTATCTGTGAGTTGTGTGAATATATCCATGATCCTGTCCTCATATTGCAAAAGTTTCTGTGGTGTCTCTAAAAAATAATTTGACAAAATTTGGGAATAACAGGACTGCCTTGAGTTGTCTAACAGGTACTGAGGGGAAATATTCCATCCTTTAATTTTGTTACATGTGGGTAAAATATAAGGAGGATTCCTAAATTGATTTAATGCTCTTGGAAGTGGGGGATACCTCCATCCTTCAATGAATCTGTGAAGATATGATTTTATATTGCTCATCCATGGTACATTAGTAGGAGATAGTAAAGGGACAATGTTCTGGTACAAAAACATGCCAAAGAAGAACAGTACGGGATGCACCATTCTAACTCCCCCCATGCTGAACTCTTGGTGTGTATGCATCCTTTTTATTAGGTTCATCTTACTTCCCCCAAAACCACAGAAAAAAAAACGTTCATTAATCTAACCTCCAGTGCAAAGTGTAATGGAAAAATATGTGCCACATGGAGAAATATTGGGATTATTAAGGTGTATAACAGAAAAAAAACATTTCCTCTTGGAGATTACTTTATTTTTCCAGGACCCCACTGCAAACTCTGCCTTCATCAATTCCTGTGACTAGTTTAATGAGGCATCATCTGGACTTCCAAATTTTAAACCTAAAATTTTAATTGGTTCAGTGGATACACTAATCTGTGCATAAGAAATGGGAGGGTCTTCTGTCTGAGTGGATTCGATGAGAGAGATATGAGCCTTACTTTTTCCATAATTCAATTTAGACCCTGAATTGTTTTCAGACCTTGAAATTTCGGTTAAAAAAACACTTTACTTCATGTTCGAGGTAGTGCAGATACATAAGTCATCCGCATAGGCAGAGACATTTGATGCAAAAGTATTGTCTGTCAGCTGAATTCTGGTAATCTGGGTTATTTGAGATTTTCCTTAAAAAGGGGTCTATCTGGAAGACATACAATAGAGGGCTTAATGGGCAGCCCTGTCAAACCCCCCTTTATGCCTTTAAATGAGACTCCTAGTACCCCATTTAAATAAGGTGTGATGAGGGAAGATTTACACAATAACAAAATCCATTGAATTAGTTTATTTAGTATCCCATATTTTTTTAATACCTGAAATAAATATATGATCCACCCTATCGAAAGCTTTTTCCTGGTCAAGGGCCAGAATCATTCTTTGCGGAAAATTCACCTCTCTTTTTGAGATTAAATCTCTTAAATAAATTAAATTATGAAACACTGATCTTTTCTTAATAGCACATGTTTGCATAGAACAAATCACCCTTTCTGCCATTAATGCCAGTCTAGCTAACATAACGGCTGCCAACATTTTATAATCAATATTTAATAAACTTATGGGTCTCCAATTCCCCAAACTTCTTCTATCTCCACTTTTATACAGCAGGATTACCAAAGCCTGTGACAACTGTTCAGGAAAATGATCTTTCAAAAGAATTTCTGAAGAAACATCCATTAGTATTGGAACTAGAAATTTGAAAAACATTAATATAAAATTCTACTGTTAGACCAGGCAGGGTTTTTTTCAAAGATGAAATTGCATTCCAGATTTCTTCCTGAGTGATAGGTGCTGACATTGCAGCAGCTCATGCAGGGTCCAGGCTGGGAATTTCCAAATCATTAAGATAGTTTAAGTCCCCCATTGCCAAAGAGGGTGTACCAAACATTTGAAAAATATAATATTGTGCAACTTCTTGTATATGTTTTGTGTTTGAATAACATGTTTTTGTGTTTGGATCAATAACCTGCTCTATGGTGCTATTTTGTACTCTAGTTTGACGACTGTTATATATATATATATATATATATATATATATATATATATATTTATATATCCAGGGGTGGCCGTGTGCCTTGAGTTCCAAATTGTGCCTCATTTTTTAATGTTTCCACCCTGTTGTATTGTATTTTTATTATTTTAGCTTTAATAGTATTGATTTCTTGTGTGAGATCCATGCCAAGTTCATTTGCCCTTGAAATGGTGTGAAATAGTTTTTCTCTTAGTTTAAGGTAGTGAAGGTAGCTTCTGTTAGAATTATTTACGGCAAAAAGAAATTTTTACGTTCTTGCTTAGTATCTATCTACCAGTCAACAAGTGACTCAAAAGCCTCCAGTACTGAATACTAGCTACCAATAGGGAAATTAACTGTTTTTCACAAAAAGGCTGGTCTAAAAGTTGATTGTTCAACTTCCATCTGGATGAAAATTTACAGGAAATAGAAACTGCCATATGGTCAGACGTCTCACATGGAATAGTGGTAGCCTGACTTGGAGTTAAAGTTTTTGAAATAAAAAAATAGTCTATCCTTGTAGACAAGGGGCCCTTTGTAAAGGTTTTTGCTCCTATCTGGTGCAGTTCCTTATACCCTTCCCTAAGGTCTGCGGTTTTTAAGATATTATTTAAGCAATTTGTGTCCCCAAACAGTTTAGTGGTTTGACCCCCTTTGTCTGCTAATGTTAATGGGCAGTTGAAGTCACCATCCATTACCACATACCTTCTGGTATGCAAAAAAGGCTGTATTAACTTAAATAGTTTTGTACGTGCTGCTATAGATTGGGGTGCATAAACATTTATAATATGAGATGATAAGTTCCCCCAACATTCATCTAGTAACAGTGCTCTACCTGGGCTAATATCCAATATTCTATGTACTGAAGCCTTGTGGTCCCTTATTAGGATTGCTACCCCATCGCACTTATCCGGGCCCTGTGACCAAAAGGAGGGTCTCATACTCCAACTGTTTTTGGCCTGGTGTACTTCAGATACTGTTTTTAATCTCATATCCTGTAGAAGAATAACATCCTGGGAACAATCTTTTAAATTAAATGCCGAAAAAAATCACACAGACTACTTTAAAATTATTGAAATTAATTTAAGTACAGCACAGCAGTTAGTGGGCAACCAGAGTTACTTTGTGCAGATACTGTACTGTACTTAGGCAGTAGGTTTAAAAAAATCTGTGACCTTAAGCTGTTTAGCCATTTTCGTGGAGTGTAAGTCTCTGGCATAAGACAAAATCTGTCTTAACTGAATTACTTTCATGGGGTCTGCTTCCTCACATTCTAGCCAGGTGAGAGCTGTTTCCAGACCATGCACTGCTTCCCCTGTACTTGGCTTCTGTGTGTCTCCTTCATGATCCTCTTCGTCTTGTGACTGATCAGGGTCTTCTGTTTCTCCTCCCTCTCTTCCCTCTCTTGACACACAGGACACAATCTCAGCATCTGTCATCTGATCCACAGTGGGTAGGGTCTCATCATTAGTGATCCAAGCCTCTATAATGTCAGATGCATCAGATGCGTTTGCTTTGCTGTCAATGAGGTCGAGGTCTGTTGCCAGCTGTGCAATTTCGGCTGTGTCATCAGCTTCTGCATCCTTGTCCAGGTCACTGGCTTGACAATGAATTCTGGTGGGAAAGACGGGCTGAGCGTTGAGACCCAGCAGTGGTGAATAGTGGCAGCAGTGACGTTCTCCCATGCTTCACCTGCAAGGTGTATGCTGTCTCAGACATTTGTTTTTTTTAGCACCTCCTGCGCTCCCATCTGTGCACCAGATAGCCCATCACCTGCAGACACAATCTCATTGAGAAGGCGCTTCCTGTAGTGTTTTTTGAATGTAACGATGATCCCACCATCCAGTGGTTGAATTTTAGAAGTGGTGTTTTTAGGAAGGAAAAATTGTTTTGATTTTTCCATCCCTTGACTTCAGTTCAGCCTCAGGGGGGTGTGCTGGACATTGATCCAGGAGTAAGACAGCTTTTGGAGGCAACTTTAGTTTACGCAGATATTGCCGCACAGAAGGAATGAAAGAATCAAAAAACCACCGACGGAAAATGTCAGAAGTCATCCATGCATTCTTACTGCTCTCGTAAATCACTGGCAGTGCACTTCAGTTAGCATGGTGTAAACAGCATGGATTTTTAAATTTTCCAATGCAAAGAGGGTGCAGTTTATGGCTGCCAGTTGCATTAGTGCAGAACAGGAATGTCAACCTGTCCTTTGCTATTTTAAATCCTTTACTGGCATTAACTTCAGACCTAGCAGCCAGCGTTACATTGGGGAGACAGCACCAAAACAGACCTGTCTCATCCCCATTGTAAATTTGTTCAGGGGAATACCCGGACAAGATGTTTCTTAGTTTGGGCAAAAATGCTTCTGCTGCTGCATCATCACAGGATCGAACCTCACCTGTGATTGCAATTCGGCGTATTCCATGTCGGTGCTGAAAGCTCCATAGCCACCCGGTTGAGGATTTGAAACAATTTTCCTCGCCTTGAATCACACTTGCAAATTGAACTGCCTTCTCTTGGAGAATTGAACCGGAGAGTGGGACCCCACTCACACGTTGCTGGGTAAACCAGAGTTGGGTGGCACGATCAATTTCATGCTCATCTGCCTTCCTAATCTTCTTTCTCTGAAGCCCCTCAATGTCCGTGCACTCTACTGCAAAGTCCGAGCGGACGGTGAACAGCACTTAGCAGCAGCAATTAACAGCCTCCGTTTCCCATCAAACACCTATTAATGCCTTAATTAAAGTAAACTGTAGCTCTTACCACTAAATTAGCTAAGTGATCCCAGGTGGCAGGAAGGTCTTAAAAAGCTAACTCAGCAGCTGCTTATCAGATAGCTGTGTCTGTGCTGTGTATGTGTTGTGCTTTGTTCTTTGCTAAGCGTCTCCTGATGGCATCAAAGTGAGTGGCTATCCCACTCTCTCAGAAAGTAGAACTGCTTCAGCAAATTGATTTGCTCCCAAAGATAAGCATTCATGATCTGGCAGTACACTTGTCCCTACCAAAATCCATAGTGGCAGATCTTATCCATGCTAAGGACGGAATCCTCACCGAGTGGCATTCAAATCAGAACCCCTCCCATAAAAGGAAATGAGAAGGTAAGGATGTCGAAGTGGAAGAGGCACTGCTTCATTGATTTAGCAGTGTCAGGGAGAGGGAGGCTCTCATTAGTGGACCGCTACTGCTGCAAAAAGTGAAGCAGCTAGCCGAAGGCCTTGGAAAAAAGGAATTCAATCAAACCGAGGTCTGGCTCCAAAGATGGAAAAGCCACCACAATATCTGTTACAAACGCACTCATGGAGAGAAGCTGAGTGCAGATTGCAGCAGGGCTACTGGCTGGCTAACAGATGTCCTCCCAGGTCTCCTTGCAGGGTATGACCCTTTAGATATTTTTAACGTAGACAAAACTGGCATTTTTTTTTCGTTGTGTAGGGTACGGCACATTAACATTCCTTGATGAGCTTTCCCAAGGCCAGAAGAAAGCCAAATAATGGCTGTCTGTTTTGGCTTGCAGCAACATGAGTGGCACAGAAAAAATGGAACTCGTGGTGATACGGAAATCAGCAAAGCCTCAATGTTATAAAAATGTTCACCACCTCCCAGTCATCTATTGCAGCAACAGGAGTGCATGGATGACTGGGGACATCTTTTCTGAGTGGGTCCACTCCTGAGATCAGAAACTGCGAGGCAGAATGATCTGTCTGCTTGTAGATAATTTTAACAGGCACCCTAATGTAGCTGGGCTGAGAATTATAAAAATGATCTTCCTTCCCCCAAATACAACATCTATCATTCAACCATTAGACCAAGAAATTATTTATGCCTTTAAATGCCACTACATAAAGGCTATGAGACAGAGGATGCTTCTGGCTATGGACGAGGGGAAAGGGAGTGAACTGACAGTGGCAGATTGTGTAAAAAAAATCTCCATTTTGGAGGCTATCCACATGATGAAAACCGCTTGGGACAGCGTTACAAGGGAAACAATCTGCAGCTGCTTTTGTAAGGTAGGGTTTGCCCACATGCAGGATGAGACTGCCCCAGATTCAGTAGATGAGCCTATTCTGCCACCTATTGGCCTCAATGCAACAGAGTTTGACACACTGTGCTGTCTCAGAGAAAATAATGCAGAGCCAGAGGCAGATGCAGTAGCTGAAGTGATCGCCACCATGAAAGCAAAGGATGAGCAGATTGAACAGTGTGTTGGTGAAGAAGAAGAAGAGGGAGACTCATAAAACAAGCTTGTCATGAGCGCTGATGTGCGTGATGCACTCCTGATACTTCAGCGAGCGATGGAACAGAGACTCGATATCCTGCCGAACTGGGACCTGCTGTCAAGAATTAACAAGGAGCGGAGTGTCTACACTGTGGCTAGAGGGAAGCAAAGTAAGATTACTGAGTTCTTTCACTGATTACTGTATCAGCAGCACAGTAAAGTACACAAGCACACTGCACACTCAATTCCTTATGCTGCACAGAAACTTTTAAAGATTTAAACAATAAAGATTACTTTTAATTTACCATCACACACAAGAAATCATGATGCAGTACCCTAATAAGTGCAGCACGGTACAATGAACACTATAACAAGCACATACATAAGCACTGCTACGATACAGTACTGCAATGATACTGTGTCTCCCATTCTTAATCCATGACCATTTTTTTCACATTTTCGGGTATCACGGATAAGCGCTATAACAGTCAAAATCATTGAGACCAGATCAGTCCTTTCAAAGCGGCTTATACTGTACCTGTTTGGATGTCTGGCCAGATGATTGAATTTCCTTTGCTGAGATCAGGCGCCGTGAGTTTGGTCCTTCTTGAATCCTGCTGTTCGCAGCCCTGCCTCTGGTGTCCACTGAGTGTCTGCTGCTTGTGAATCCTGAGGCCATCCTCTCCTTAATTGTATCAGTGGATCCTCATGCAAGATGCTAGGCTGGGCAACATCTGGGTCCTGAGAGGAGCTCCCTGCTTGTGCAGGAGAGAATTGCGATGGCAATGAAAATACATCAGGACAGGTACTTTTATCAGAGGAAATATTGTCCAAGTTGTTCTCGCTATGTTCTTCTTCATGCAACAGTTTTAGAAGATAGGATTTATTCACCTTTAAAGCATTTTTCAGCAGCAATTATTGCTCATTAACTGTAGTGTCCAAGTTCATAGGGACATTGTCCACATTTTGCTTTTGCAAGTCTATGTTTTGTCCCAACTCCAAGTGATTTAAAGGGTGCTCCTCTTTATTATTTCCATTACTGTTATCTTTCTTTGTGTTCACATCATACACAACTTCTTCTTTTTCTGTTTCCATCAGACTTTTCTCCCTGTCAACCTGAGAAAAACCTGTCCTGCAACCAGCTCTTCCTCCTCCATCAGACCGACTGTCCACCATGTTGGAAGTAGAAGAAGCTTGATGCTCACTATTGACCAAAACAAAAGGACTTTCCTCTGCAGTTGACATTGAAGATTTAGACATTCTTCCAGCTTCACCTCCACCAACCGACCTGTTGTCCGCCATCTTGGTACCACAGACAAAGGGGTCTCCTCTGATCACAGGAAGCAAGGCCCCTCAGAGAGTAGGAAATTTCCTGGTGCCCTGCCATTCCCTCCATTCACTAAAAATACCACCAATAGCTTAATCTGGTTCAAAGTCAGTTGGCATTCATCTGTATCCCCCTCCCTTGGGTCGTGCTTGAAAATAGGCAGAATTTGTCTAGTGCACTTACCTGGTCAACAAAAACGAAATAAATAATAAATAAAATAACACATACAAATGTAGAAATTTCAGCACATACAAATTTAAGCTCCTCAAATATTTAACATTTTGCATTTCATTTTACACTCCTAGTAGATTATATATTGTACCTTGCATTGGGTATTATAGGATCTAATCACTTGATCAGTTCTCTTTCATCCAGGTTGAATACCCACATATTAAGAATCCTTATCATTTCAGGGGTGATCAGGGAATTTATAATTGCTTCCTTGTAAAATACTGAGTTGCCACTTTTTAACTTCTGAGAATTTAATCTAAAGGGATTCATGTTGAGAATTCCCTTAACAATTGTCCCACAGAAGGAGGAGTTTTTGCTAGCCAGTGAACTCTTCCTCTTAATAATACTATTAATATCAATTAATATATTTGCAAAGTGATTTTGACTTATTGCAAACTTGGAATATTGGAAATGGATTAACAGTTGGGGCCCTATTCTTAGTTGGTAATAGTTGTAATAAAAGTCCCTGTGACCACTGTACACTAGTTGTCACTTTGCAATAGCACATTGAGGTTGCACTGATTCCCTGCAACATTCCTAAATACTTCACAGCAATGTTGGGAGGGGGCAGGAGGTGTCATGCAAAAGGTCTGCCAAGTCCTTCTCAGTCGATGGTGGCCTTTGCTACCCCTGTCTCATTTTCTTGCAAGCTCTTCACCTGTATAAATCTTACAGGCAGGTGATGGGTGGGGGTCACAATGCTGCTATGGGAAACCAAGGGTCCAGCAAGGGAAGGGGTTCAGCAGAGCATGTGATGTTCAACCCACATTCTACTAGACTGAGGCTGGGGTGGTTTTTACTGCTTAAGAGGATATCTTTCTGGACAGGGGAGCAACTGGGGAGAGGGTGAGATTGGGGGGTGAACAGGATGCCAGGGAATAGGCCTTCAGGACTTGAAAAATACAAAATCAACCAGCCCAGAAATCATCTTAAAAGGTAAGGGGGACAGGTGTGGAGACACTTCTGGGAAGCATTGCCTGCTGCAGCAGACTTACAGTAAAGCAAGTCATGGCACCATTGGACTGATACTACACCATCCTGTAACTCTCTTGTTGTGAAAAACCAACAGGTCAGTTGATGCAACTCTCATTTCTACCCACTAACATTTGGGCAGCATATCTGTATTTTGAATAAGTCTCAGAGAAACACAGATGCATAGAAATGTAGAATTTGGTGGCAGATAATGACCGCTTGGCCCACCCATTCTGCTCATTTTTCCCTGTCTATGAGAGGGGCTTCTTCTCTGTGATTAAGCAAGATCTTTGTGTATGGCTCCAATGGGTAGTGGCAGAATAGGCTAACCATTTCCCCTCATTTTGTGCCATCCCCATTTGCTACTGGGAATAGAACCCATGACGTAAAAAAGTCCATGACTATGATCTTTGGACCCAAAAGCACATTATACAGCTGTGCCAACAATTGTAAGGGCCCTCCTGGAAAATATTTTGTGGGACCCACCTCCCCACCAATAAATGTAAAATAACCATTAGTGTACTGTACGTGAAATTTTTATTAATTTCTTCCTTGGGACACAAGCACCAAGATTAGATGTTTTGAATAATGGGCCCTATTGTGTCTTTGTTCTGTACTCCTCCCCCAACCATGTGAAGCTGGAGTTGGAATCTTCTGACACCACTACCAACAGACAGAATTTCAAATGGATAAGCAATTTCCAAAGAGAAACTTGCAAGTTTGTCTGTGAGAAAAGGTTTTCTTAATGCTGTCTTCTGAGACTGCGGGCCCCCTAACAGTGTGGGCCCTACTGCAACCACAGCTCTTGCACCCCCCTTGGTCACTGCCCTTATACAGACTAAAATCAAATTTGCTAATCCACACAAAAATCAGCGATCTGTTGACAAAAGTTTCCTGCCCCAGATACTTGGGGATCTGGTTGGGTCGCTGTTATATTTGAATCACATCGATTACATTGTAAAACAGGCTGGTCAGAAATCAGAAATTACTTGTAAAAGCTGATGTCACCTGATTTTTTTTTCTCTTGTCAAAAGCTTGTGACACTCAGTATTGCCAGATTATGATTATTTATTTTTACAGTACAACCTTGATTAACCGACCTCCTTTTATCCGAATCTCCAGATTAACTGAACCCGAGTTGTGTCCCCTGTAGTTTTCGCTACTTTCACCTGGTGAGTTACCAGGTGAGTGCACTAGACAATAATATGCCTATTTTCAGTCACGACCTGGGCGAGTGAAGTCACAGTAACAATGTAGTAAAAGTACACTGAAAAAGGTGCAGGAAATACATACAATCTCGATACAAAAAATATGGGAACAAACATGAACAATACAAGGTACAAGAAGGGGGTGGAAAAGAATAAAATGTACACATTAGAAGTCAATTTGCATTCCAGCAAGACAAACAACATACTGGGAATGAACACAGGAAGTATATCAAAGGCAGATAATTGCACAAAATCAACAAATTAGGCAATACCTTACTAATGATAAGAACATAAGTAATACCAATATCTGAAATAGAGCATCAATAACAGATACAGTTGTCAGAGTCCATTAGATAGATGTACAGTCCCCTTTTAAAATTGGCATGGGAAGGGGTGTGCTGGAAGGTAACAGGATGGGGTTTCAATATTTAGGGGCAAAGAGGGAGAGGGCATGGTCACTGAAGTTGGTAGAGCACCTTGGAATAGTAAGTAGAGACTGGTCACTGGACCAAAGATGGTAGGCCAGGTCCTGGGGTTGTAACAGAGTGGTTAAGGAAGAGGGCACATTTGTCCTGAGAATTTTGTCTGTAAAGGCACCAATGGCAAAAAACAAACAAACATGAGAAGCAGGAAATAGTCAATTTAAACCAGCATATAACTGGCAATGATGGGTAAAACAGTTGTAGGCCAAGGGGAAAATGACAGATGCTGTTGTAGTAAATGTCCCATTTATTCAAATTACAATGGGAGGAATTGGAGTAGGTGACAAATCCATAGCTAAAGCTGAGAAGAAGTATACCCTGAGCAATAGCGACCTGGGCAGAAGGGGTGAGAGCACATTTGGTACTATAGGCCAGGCCTGATTTAATGTTGACAGCTTTACAAATATTGATAATGTGCAGACAGTAACCAAGGGAAGGGTCAAGGATTAAGCACAGCTATTTAAATTAAAAAAAAAAAACATTAGTGTGAAGAGTGCCATCTAAAGAGGAAACACCCAGGCTATCAGGACACTTTTTCTGTTTGAGAGCAGAGCCATCTAGCATAGAGTAAGATTTTCTGGCATGGAGAATTAGCTTGTTCAGGGAGAGTCATAATTGCACAGAACAGAAGGCTGTGGTAAGGTTTGAGTTGATGTCAGTCAAGTGTTTTGAGCAAGTATAGAGTATGTGTCATCAACATAAAGCAGAGAGGAGCAAAATACTGGGATCTGTGACAGATGATTGACAATGATGATAATGAGTAAGGGACCCAGAATCAATTCTTGAGAAACACCAACACATCCGCCTTCAGGTACTTAGGTGTTTGGTTGGACCAGCACCTAACCTTCTCTGGACATATTGACGCCATCCAGAAAAAACTGCTTCCTAAGCTTGGTGCCCTGTTCAGGAACCGTAGTTGCATCCCTCCTACTTCTAGGTGTGAACTTGTCCAGAAGATGATATTGCCCATTTTTGACTACCGTGATATAATCTACATTGCTGCCCCTAAGTCCTCCATGGCCAGACTGGACACCATCTTCAATTCCTGCTGCCACTTTGCCTTGGAAGCCCCCCCGCACCCACCATTGTGATCTTTATCGTGCCCTATCCTTCCTCTCTCTTGCAAATAGGCGGCTTTCCCACTGTGTTAAATTCATCTCCAAGCACTGGTTGGGTGAGCTCCTTACCTACCTCACATCCTCCTTTATAACACCCTTCCCCCACCCTTGCATTCCCTTAGATCAACTGACTCTCACACACTGGTAGTCCACTAGATCCACCCAAACCAACCAATCTGGTTACTCTCACCGCCGCCCAAAAATCTGGAATTCCCTCCCCCTTCAGATCCGGCACTCATCCTCTGCCTACTCCATCAGCTCTGCCCTCAATAATTACCTTGCTCCTATCTGCTCCTGCCATGTCCCTCCCTAACTTCCTCCTCTAAGCCCTGGACAAACCCTACCCCTCTACCATCACCTTCATTTTACCCAGTGCACATCCACCCAAATTCCTAGCTCTCCTCCCCTTTCCCCAAATTGCTCCCCTTACTGGCCTCCCCGATCTCTCACAGAATATAAGGGGCCCTGAATGGTTTCCATGGGCCCCTTCCCTTCCCCCCAAAGGGGCTTGTATCTCTCATCTACTCCCTTCCCCTAGCATCCTGGAAGGGTCTCTCTGGGACACTTCCTTATCCCCTTCTCTCTGGTCAGTGCAGTGCAGGATCCTTGCATTGTGAAGTGGTCTCCAGGGACACAACTCTCACCTCTCTCCACACACCTCACCACTGCCTCTCTTTTCCCCCTTTTCTTTCACATGAGCACTTGTTACTTATTAATCCAGCACTTATTATTGTCCACTGTTTTTACCTATCATGTGCAACACTGTTGCAACACTGTTTGTAACATCTACCTTACAACTGTATGTTAATGTTGAACTTATAACTTGAATGTTTAATGTCTCAATCCTAATGTACTCCTTCCCCCCAGGTTACACCAGGAGATGAGTGACTTGTCGCTCAGTGTGCCTTCCTGGTGAAACATTTCAATAAATAAATAAATAAATAAATTATTGTGGTGAGGTTAGACTGTTTCATCAGCTTTGGCAAATTGCCTTCTATCACTAAGGTAACTATCAAACCAAATTCCTGCCTTTGGGGAGAGGCCAGGGGAATGCAACTTGATTTCAAGTAGACCATGGTCCACTAAATAAAAGGCCTTCTGTATGTCAATAAACACAGCTCCTGTGAGCAAACCTTTGTCCATGGCAACCTTGGAAATAATTTGTAAACTGTAGCAGAACCGTAGTGGTACTACACCCTTGTCTAAAGTCATGCTGGGCATTATAGAGTAGATTGTGCATATGTAGATAGTCAATTGTCTGGGCTGAAATTAACTTCTTAAGGATTTTGCTTGGGACAGACAGTATGCCAATTGGGTGATAGTTTATGACAAGTTTTGGGGCCACTTTTCTTAAAAACAGGGACAATTTTTACCTTTTTCCTACAGTCCCAAAGCATAAGTATAAATTATAAAATTCTAGTCAGAGGAGGGGCCGAGAATGAGGAGGCTCAAGTCATCAATTTACTGCTAGCAGAAACAGAATCAAGTAGACACTGAACGATCACAGCATAGAAGTAGAAACTAATGGGAGAGGGGGAGGGTTTGAAGACATGGGAGCAAGGACTAGCTAGGAGGTATATGACATGTCAGTAGGTGGGTCAGGAGAAGGACAATTAAAAATGGACATGTCTAAGAAATGATGATTGAAGGCACTAGAGACAGTGGCAGGGTTAATACCATTAATGCCATCAATCACCATGTCCTTGATAAAGTGAGCACCATTCCCCCCCAAGAACACCTTAATGTGGTTCCAGAATTTCCAAGAGTCACCTGCAGCATCATGTAACAATTCCTTGCAGTGTGTACATTTGGCAAGATGGATAGCCTTTTTGCAGGCATTCCCCTAAGACCTGTAGGTGACCCAATCAGCTGGAAGATTTGTGGATTTAAACTTGCCCAATATTTGTCTTTATCCTTCAGTGTGGCAAGAATGTCTTTATGCAACCATCTAGTAGGTGTAGCCTGACTCTACATTTAACTAAGGAGGTGTGAGAGTCTTGGAGGGCACTGACACAGGAGATAAAATAATTAAGAGCCACAGTAACATCAATAGTATGGTAAAGGGGACCCCAGTCAATCACTGACAGGTCAGCAAAAAAGGCAGGAAGGTCAAGCTTAGAGAAGTCACGCAAGAAGATCACTTTAGGAGAGTAGGCGGGTGAGCCCTCCAGATACAAAACACAGTCTGATGATCACTGATAACATCAGCAAGGATGCCAAACCCAGCAATTCTATTCTTCCTGTAAGTAAGGATCCAGTCAGTCGATGTGTGATGACCAGTAGCAAGAGAAAGTCCAATCAAGTCAGAAATAAGTTGGGTCAAATGATGCCTATACACCAGTGACTCTAGAGATTTATAGGACTTCCCACACTAGTCCAGATTAAAATCACCAAGAAGCAATATTTCATTATTGCCACAGGATGAGGTGGAGAACTGAGGACTGTTGTCCAAGTCAGAAACACCACTCTTGGGAAAGTTATAAATACAAATGATGTGGAGTTTCCCAGTTACATCCAGTAGGAATACACAGGTGGGAAGTTCAGGCAGGGTTACAGAAGAGAGTTTTAGGTGCTTCTTATAAAATATACCACTCCCACCCCTTCTCTTGGATGAGGGACAATCACGTTTTAAGAAGCAGCAAATAGGTAAAGAGCAGGTTGTATCAGGAATAGAAGGCTTGAGCCAAGACTCAGTAATGTTTAGGATAGCTGGGTTATATAGGGACACTCAGGCCTCAAGCTCAACATGATTAGCCAATAATCTGTGAATATTAAGGTGGGCAATTTTTATCCCCTTTGCAGCAGACCAGTGAGGCTCAGTGCTGTTAAGAGGGGAAGAGAAGCAGGATTCAATCCACCTCATCTGATAAAATTAAGCAGAGCAAGCTGGGATACCAGGTGCAGCAGGTGAATACAAACAAGATGCAGGCAAGAATGGAGTTGAAGTGGAACTTGGTAACATGTCTCATTAATATATATGTGTAAGTAGGCTTAAGGAGCAAAGTTAGATTCAGGAGAGACATCAAGAGCGTTAACAAGTTGGAGCACGTAAAAGTCAATTGATGGGATGAGGCTAAACATGGCACTGATTGGGGAAGGGAGGGGAGGAATACAATCAGCCAGCAGGAGTAGTGATGGTAGCAAGGGCTCCCTATGGGGGCAAAAGGTAATGATGTCATTAGGGGTTAAGATACTGTAGCTAGCACAAGACTCAAACAAATATATACCTATAACTGGCACTAAGTAGGGAGTAGACAGCCTGTACAGTAGGGTACTATACCCTTAGCCTAACAAAGCAGGTTATAACAACTCAGGAGACACAAATTACAGAAGGGTAACGCAGAAGCTATAATATTAGCAAATGTCAGGGTAACACAAGCAATGATTAATCAGGAGTTAACAGCAAGATGCAATGCAATGAATAGCAGGACAGCACAAATGACCAGGTTTCTAGTGAGCAGCAGATATAATGAGATTACATAGAGTCCAGCAGCCTGAATGTTCACAATAGCTGTTTAAAATGTTATCATTTAAGAGTCACAAACTTACCTTAGTTTCCAGAGAGGTGGGCGTTTGACAGCGTAGCCTAGCATCTCCTTCTGGTGACTCCCATTGTGGAGGCCCCTCTCCTGTTGTTCCACTCATGCTGGACCCACTCAGGCTGACCCATATTGGGTGGGTGGCCTTTTTCAACAGATCCAGGCTCTGCCTCTAATGTACCTGATTGGTGTCTGCTGGTCATGGAGGAGCACCAGGATTGGGGGACACCCCAGGCTTGTGATAGGTAAAGCCACATCAATGAAAAGGACCTGACTGGTCTCAGTGGAAGGGGCTGAAAGAGCAAGCATCCCAGGGAGCAGAAGCTGGTGATCTGGCATCAGGCAGGATTTGAGATTGGCCAGGAGAGGGAGCAGAACTGGCTGCAAGAAGCAGGTGTCCAACAAAGATGGTGGACAGACAAGTGGTCAGTGAGCAGCAGAGCCATGGCGGTGGTGTGATGAATCTTTCAGTTGATCAGCCCTTTTCAACAGTCTCAGGCTCCACCTCCAATGCACCCAGTTGGTGCCTATTTGCCATGGAGGAGCATTCTGATTGGTGGCCTTTGATAGGTGAAGCCATAGCAAGGACCAAGTCCTCATTATGGGGAAATGTCTTTATCCCAGTCCCATGTGATATAATACAGTTTCTCTACAACAATGTAAGAAATACAGTTATCAGCATTCTTTTTATGGTTCCCTAGGTGAGAAATCACTGAGCTAACAGGTGTACCATTCATTGGTTATTTGATCTTGCATAGATGCATTTACGATACTTATCTGGATTCTTTAAAGAAATATTTAAAACAATTGTCTCTGAATATCAACTTAGATCTGCCACCACAAATTGCTCAGTGGGTATTGTGTATCAGCAAAGCCACACAATATGTATGGCTGCCCTGATTTGCACTTTCAGTGCAAAAGAAAATGCTTTAATTAATTTCCTGAATGTTTAAATTTATCTGGATAATCCTGCTATCCCCTACCATGGCATGCCATAAATTGATCCTTTCCAATGGCACCCCAGAATCCCCCATGAATGATGTCAGTGAAGGGGGCAGCAACCTCGGATTCAATTAGATCAAAAAGATAGATCAGGAAAGCAGGAGGACAAGAGGAGTGTGGAGTGGAGCAGAACTTGTGAGGATTGCTTGGAAATAGAGAGGGATTCTAATAAAGGGGTAAGGGCTGCAACTGCAGCTCAGCCACTTCATAGTCAAAGCTTACACCTGACACTGGAATACCAAGCTTACGAGCTGTGTGTTTGTTGGGGGAGGGCAGAGACACAAAGCTGTAAACCTCTGTCTTCCTAGATAGGTAGATAGATAGATAGATAGATAGATAGATAGATAGATAAATAGATAGATAGATAGATAGATAGACAGACAGACAGACAGGCAGGCAGACAGACAGACAGATAGATAGATAGCAGGACAGCAGGAGGACAATAGGGACTCTGGAGAGAGGCAGGACCTGAATGGGATTGCTTAATTGTGTTGGAATTAGGTGGGATTCAAAGGGGTAAGGGTGGCAACTGTAGCTCAAATGCTCTATATTAGATGATTACACTTGATATAGGTCTTGCAGATTTACAAACTGTGGGGGTTAGAATCTAGTCTGATGTGGAGCTGTCAAAACAAAGGACTGGAATTTCAGCCTTATAACTTCTTTTAATTAATGTTTAAATTCAAAGTGTATACACTATGTTTTTTTTTTTTTTGGAAAAATGGCTCAGAATTTTGCTTCACAGCCAATTCTTCAAAATGGTCCAGATTATTGTATAAATGAACATTGCATGTGGTGCCAAGAATTGTTCAAAATAAATATTTTCTTTGAATACAAAACAGTGAAAATTACTAAAAATGATTGTGCTTAAAATATACCAATGTATTTCTGAGGTAGAGCAAATGCTTAAAAGAAGTTTAAAGAAAAAAAATGCAAAACACACCAGTTAATTCTTAATTCTTACTGTCTGAATTGCTCTAATAATAACAGACAGACATCAAATAATAAAAGAAAAGGACAAAGACAGGGAAAAAGGACAAAAAAATAACACGGAGGAGACTGAAATAAAGGAAAAGCCCAGCTATTAAGTAAGAAAGACAAAACAAAAGAGTGGGGGGGAAGGGACAGATAAAAATCTAACTGGTCAAACTTTGATTACATCTCATATAGGGAAGGGAGTCAGGGATTAGATATTTAAAGATACTTCTACCCCTATTCTGACCAATGAATATTACAGTGATAATAGCAGTAAATACAGGTTACTCACCTGTAACAGGAGTTCTAGGAATGGTATATGTTGTTCATCCACACTTACTGGTAGGTTCCTTGCTGCTTTAAATCTTGCCAGAAGGTCTTCAAGCTGGCTCCTCCCACCCACCCGGGTGATAAAACTCTCGGCTTCGCCCCATGATGCCAGATCTAGCCTGCTGGAAGCCAGGTTGTGCGTCAAAGCCGGGGAGGTCGGGTGGGTTGTGTGGATGAACAACATATACCATTCCTAGAACTCCTGTTACAGGTGAGTAACCTGTATGTCTAGGGACATAGATATGTTGTTCTATCCACACTTACTGGCAGACTCCTACCAGTTCTCTGGGAGGAGGAAGGCAAGGCGCACACCCCCTACTTGGGAAATAAGGACTGGAGAACCGAGGTCCCAAAACCAGCAGCCCGGCATGACTCAAGGTCGATGTGGTAGTGGGTAATGAAGGTGTGTGCTGACTTCCAGGTAGCAGCCCTGCAGATATCCTGGATAGGGACGTCCCTGGAAGCAGCCACCGAAGCAGTGGTATGGTGGGTAGAATGAGCTCTTATCCCTTTGGGAGGCTCCATGCCCAACAACCTATAGCAGAGATCTATGCAGGAGGTGACCCACCTGCCTATCGTCCACTTGGCTGCAGGTCTGCCAGGTGCGGCTTCAACATAGGTGACAAACAGCTGGTGAACCTCTCTCTGAACTTCAGCCATCCGCTCCTTTTAATAAGGCAGTGCTCTTCTAGGGTCCAAAGTATGGAGCCTATATTCAGCCTCCAAGGTGTGATTGGGGTAGGACACTGGCAGAGTCAACACCTGGTTAAGGTGAAACTCTGATACCACCTTCGGAAGGAATTTCAGGTGGGGGCACAGGACAACCTTGTTCCTGTGGAAGACCAGATAGGGAGACTCGATGGAAAGTGCCTGTAGCTCTCCCATCCTTCTGGCTGATGTGATAGCCACCAAGAAGGCAGTTTTCCATGATAGGTGAGAGATGTCACACCTGTGCATCGGTTCGAATGGCTTGTCCATGAGCTTAGCCAATACCAGCAGTAGATCCCATGGAGGTGGAGGTCTTCGCACTGGACGGAATATGTGATCAAGGCATTTGAAAAAGAGCCCGACCACCTTCTCCTGCTCCACTGACTGCTTGCCGGCCCATGCCCGGTAATCAGAGATGGCTACCAGGTGCACCTTAAGGGTCGTCGACCAAAGCCCTAGCTGAGAAAGGGACCACAGGTAGTCCAGAATGCTGGCCAAGGAACAGGAAGAAGGGTCCAACCCCTTATCCTGACACCAAATGGAGAATCTCTTCCATTTGAAGGCATAGCATTTCCTGGTCGACTCCTTATGGGATGCCTCAACAATGTTGAGGACCTCGTCGGAAAGACCCAAGGCCTGGAACTCTAGCCACTCAGGAACCAGGCCATCAGGTGCAGGGATTGAAGGTCCGGGTGGAGAACCTTCCCCTGGTTTACTGAGATCAGGTCTGGGCGGGCTGGGAGCTGCCTCGAGAGCCTGGAGCTGAGGCTGAGGAGATCTGGATACCAGAACTGGTGGGGCCAGTCTGGGGCTACCAGAATCACCTGCACCTTGACCCTTCTCACCTTGAGAAGCACCTTGTGGATCAAGGGAAATGGGGGAAAGGTGTAGAAGAGGCCTGGGGTCCACGGCCTTGAGAAGGCATCCCCCTGCAGCGAGCCCTGCTGAGGGGGGCAGGCATGAAACAGCCTCAGCTTCACATTCTCCCTGGAGGCAAACAGATCCACTTGAGGCGTGCCCCAGTGGGAGAACATATCGTGTACTACCTCCGGCAGAGAGACCACTAGTGAGATGCAGCACCTATCTGGCTTAGGCCATCGGCCAAAGTGTTGGAGGCTTCTGCCACATGGATGGCTAGGAGATCCACCTCCAGTCTCCTCATGAGAAACCAAGTGCAGAGAGCTTCCTTGCACAAGGGCAAGGAGCACGTCCTGCCCTGGTGGTTTAGGTAGTACATGGTTGTGGTATTATCCGTCTGGACCTGGACCACTTGACCCCGTACAAATGGAGCGAAGGTGGTGAGGGCTAGTCAGACCACTCAGAGCTCCAGCAGGTTGATGTGGCATTGAGACTCCTGAGGGGACCAGAGGCCATGCGCTCTGAGCTCCCCCAGATGGGCACCCCAACCCATCAAAGAGGCATCAGTCATTAGAGTGACCGTCGGCTCGGGCAGACAAATGGGATACCCTCCTGCAGATGAGCTGGAACGATCCACCACTGGAGAGCATTCCACATCTCCTGGGTCACTGTCACAGGCTGGTCCAGAGGGCCGGAGCACTGTGACCATTAGCGGGCCAGTCCCCATTGTAGGGGATGCATGTGCCAATGGGCCCAATGGACCACGCTGGTGCAGGCTGCCATGAGGCTCAGGAGGTGCAGGAAGTCCCAGGCAGGGTGCAGTTGCCCAACCAGAAATAATTGGGCAAAGGAGGAAAGGACCTCGGCCCTGTCCGCCGGGAGCCATGCTCTTGCTCGAAAAGAGTCGAGCTATGCCCCGATGAATTGAATCATCTGCATTGGCATGAGTTCTGATTTGGCCTCGTTGATGAGGAGGCCAATCTAAGAGCAGACCTGGAGGGCCAGAACCCTGGACTGCTCCACCTCTGCTCTGGAGGGGGCTGCAATCAGCCAGTCATCCAGGTAAGGGTACACCCAGACCCTTCGGTGTCGCTGGAATGCTGTCACCACTGCCATGCATTTGGTGAAGACCCTGGGAGCTGGAGAGAGGCTGAAGGGCATGGCCCGGAACTCATAAAGGGACCCCTCCGCCCTGAAGCGGAGGAATTGCTGGTGGGACAGATGGATTGGGATGTGAAAGAATGCGTACTGGAGGTCCAGAGAACAGAACCACATGTCTCATTCCAAGGATGGAATGATCTGTGCCAGAGTGACCATCCTGAAGATTCGAGACCTTAGGAACTTGTTCAGGTCATGTAGGTCTAGCATGGGCCGCCAGCCCCCCATCCATTTTGGGACCAGGAAATACCTGGACACAAACCCTGGGTCTGGTGGAGGATCCGCCACCTCCCTGATCACCTCCTTCTGGAGGAGCAGGGCAATGTGAGCTCAATGAGCCAACAGAAAGGCCACAGACCCCGTAGTCCCCCATGGGGCGATGGCTCAATAGGGTGGGGCCTGCTCGAATTCCAGAGGCAGACCCTTTCCTACCACTTCCAGCACCCAGTGGTCCATGGTGATAGTGGACCAGGCAGAAAGGAAGTGGCGGAGCCATCCCCCCACAGGGGGAACCCAGGGAGGAGTGACGAGGTTGGGGATGACACCCCTCAAAGAACCAGCCGAGGGGCCTCCTGGGCCTTTCCCTCCTGGCTTCCTGCTGGAGGAAGCTGCAGGCTTTGCCTTGGGGTGCCAAGTGCGAGCCTGCTGGCCCTGATGCTGGTGTTGCAGGGCTGGACATGCCGCCAGGGGCAGAAGGCCGAAAAGGCTTACGCTGCTGCTGGTGGTCTTTGTCCTTCTAGGCAGATGTGACCAAGTCCAAGGTGGCACTGGACTTCTCAATCCTCTGCAGATGACCCTCCACCCTGGGACCGAACAAGTCAGTACCCAGGAAGGGAACATCTGCCAGCTTGTGCTGGGTATCCACTGTGAAAGTGGAGATCCACAGCCAAGCTCTGCGGCGCATGGCCACTGCAGCCACTACTGACCGTGCACAAGAGTCTTCAATGTCTAAAGCAGTTTGGAGCTGTTGCTTTGCCACCGCCCTTCCCTGATCCCGCACCTGCTTGACTGTAGTCTGGAGGTCAGCTGGGAGATGAGGAATCACCTCATCCAGGGAGCCCAAAAGGGTGTGGGAAAAGTGTGCCATCAGCATGGCCAAACTGGCCTGATGAAGGCCTAAGGAGGACGCAGCATAGACTTTATGCCCGGAGTAGTCCAGTTTCTTGGACTCTTTATCGAGTGGCTTTTCCACATCCTGAGCATTTCCGGAGCACCGGAAAACACTGTCGGTCACCAGCCCCTCTGCAGATGGGTGCTCCGAGAATCCGGAGAGTGAACTGGTGGGAACAGCATACTTTCTGGCCATTCTGGCTAAAGGTGCTGGACAAAAAGCCGGTCGCTGCCATAGATCCAGAGCCGGGCCAACAATGGCTTCGGCCACAGGAAAGGCCTCCATAGGAGAATACCCTCAGTCCAGTATCTCCATGAGAAGATACTTGGCCTGCTTTGAAATGGGTTCGAGCTTCATCCCAGTAGATTCTGAGATGAGCCGAAGCATTCCCATGAATAAGGATGGGCTCTCATCCACCGATTGACCCCCAGTGGACTCCAGGTCGAGGGGCCTGGAGAACAGCGAGGAATCATTGTCAGACTCCGAGGAGTCTGAAAACAGCTGCCAGCTGCCTGAGCCACCCTTCACTTGCCAAGGCCGATTGGGAGTGAGGGCGACCGACAACCGATGGGGCAACCCCTGACCCGACAGAGAATTCTTGGTCATTGCCCCAGTTTTAGGTTGTGGAGGTGGAGGTTCCACCACAATGGGTGGTGCAGCTGGTTTCGGCTGAACAACAGACGCTGGCTTCGGCTCCTCGATGACAACGAGGGGTTGTTTCAGCTGCTCAGGTGACAGCCACTTAATGGCCGGGGAAGGTGATGGAGTCGGCTTGTTCCCGGTCAAAAGGTTGCTGCTGCCACATCAGATCCTAGTAGCACCGACGCAATTTGTGCTGGAGCTTATCCTTTGAAGAGGACGAAGACAAGGATGAGCAGCGCCAACGCTTTCCTCGGTGCCGAGACCTAGACCGCCGATGTCGGTGGGATCGGCTGGACTGAGAAGAGGTCTGAGACCAAGACCGAGACCTTCGGTGTTTCCGAGGGTGGGTCTGAGAGGGAGCAGGGGAAACCCACTCCACCCTCGGTTCAGGGACCTTAACCGGGGACACCGGCACAGGAGGCACAGGCAAGTCTTCGGTTTCCACCGGGGGAACTGGTGAAGAAGGGTTGTTGGCTTCTCCAGTCGACAGCCCATCTGACGGGTCAAGAAAAATCTTGACTTCATCGACGGGTGTCTCAGCCAGCTGACCTGATGGGGACACCGTGAAGCCAGTGGCCTTAGCGCAACCTTGACCGAAGTTGAGTGTCAACTATCCGGGGAAGGGGACCTCTCCCGCTCCCATGGACTTACCCTTAGAGTCCTTTTTCTTGGACTGAGAGGAGTGTCCCGAAGGCCCCTCTCACTTAGTGGAGAGGGATTGACAAAGCTCCTTGAATTAAGCCATGTAGGAGGAGCCCAGAGAGAGAGTGGGATAAATGCTGTGACTGAGGAAGAAAAAGATGCGGCCTGGGCCGCCTCCTCCTTGAGGGCGATCATTTCTTCCAGCTGTTCAGCTGAACCCGTGGCTGCAGAAACCATCCAACAGGCCTCCTTTGACTTTACCGGAGGAATACGCCTCTAGGGGTGCCCAAGTTGTAGTCTGGCAGAGCGATTCTCAAGGACATTGGCCGAGAAGGACTTGCATAGTTCGCAGGTCTGCGGATCATGATTGAGCCCAAGGTAGTAAATGCAAGTGGAGTGCAGATCGGTCTGGGACATCTTCTGCCCACAAGGGCACAGCCGAAATCCGGGAGTCGACTTTTCCATCGCAGCCGTGAAGGAAGAAAAAGACCGAAGTCTAGTAAATTTTATTTTTTAAGTTTCGGTTTAACCGACGAGTTAGGATCCAGGCCTAAAATGCAGAGTGCAAAGGAGGGAACCTGAGCTTCCAAGCAGTAAGGAAGATCTGGCATCATGGGGTGGAGCTGAGAGTTTTATCACCCAGGTGGGTGGGAGGAGCCAGATTGGAGACCTTCTGGCAAGATTTAAAGCTGCAAGGAACCTGCCAGTAAATGTGAATAGAACAACATATCCATGTCCCTAGAATAATGATTATAAGCAGAAGGGAGGTGAGAGCATAGATAACAACAATGCTAGCAGGCAGGGATCCCTTGAAAGAACTCCCAGGTTAGATTTTTTTTGGACTCTAATCAGATGGAAAATTCATGCTGGATATATGAGGGTTCAGCACATGGACTTTCTGTGATAGAGAATTCTAGGAAGCTAGCACAATTTGATGTTAGCCAGCAAAACCTACAAGCGGAAACACCACAACATAACAATAGCTCTCAGTTACTCCCTCATCCTAGTCTGAAAATCAATGATAGCACTACTCTACCTATAGAGAATATAGGAAGAGAACAAGAAGTTAAGCAAATCAGACAGGACTTGCAAGGTACTTTTTTGGGGATAAAAAAATATTAAAATCAGAGATGGGTAATCCTTGTCAAAATGATAGGATTGGAAGGGAATACCAGTCTGAGTGCCCCCAACAACACTTTTATTGCCCTTTTCTTGAAATTGACCTCATACAAGTCCTAAAGGACCCCCATATTGCTAATATTGCAATAATGGAACAAATAATATTAATGGAAAATGAGCTCTTACAACTTAGGAGCAAATTAGCAGGTAACAAAACTTTACTTGAATCTCAAACAGTATTGATCAACAAATTAAAAGAAGTATGTAATCAAACTATGAAAGAACAGGCAACAGAGAAAGAAATAATATTGGGAAAAAAAAACGCTTCAAGAACAAAACAATAAGGCCGTATTGGCCAAAAAGACAGAGAGGAAAAAAGAGGGGATCTACAAGCCGCCATAGAAGATACTGAAAAGACTGAGATGGTGGTGATAATTAAAGTAGCCTCACATTTAGCAGAAAAACAATCAGAAGGTGGTGTCAGTAAACAAATTAAACAAGTAAGGATATCTGAAGTAGACTCAAAATTAGGACAAGGTGACGTTGATTATAAGAGGGATAAAGAAAACAGTATCTTAAGAAAAGAAAAGAAAAGAAAAGAAAAGAAAAGAAGTAAGACTCTGCAACCTGTAACCCGGGGGGGGGGGGCAGAACAACTGGATGAGAAGCAAGTAGTTGTGTTACTAAGGGGAATAAACAAGGAAGAGGATGAGAATGAACAAATCCTAAATATTTTGATCTACCTTCTTTTAAAAGAATGGTTACAGCTCGATATCCACGAGGAAGACATTACTAGAGTGATTAGAGCTTATGTCTGTCTAGGAAATGATTTGTTATGTTGTTTTTCGAACACGAAAGGGTAGCCAATTATGCATGGCGAAACTTTGACCAGTTAAATAATTATAACTTGACACTGGATTATCCGATGTTAGTATCTAAACTAATGGATAATGGTGTTTGGAATATACAGGAACTGCTGAACAAACTGGCTACTGTTTACTTGCTCCAAGACATTCTCACAAATGATTGTTAACAAAATGAGACTTCAGAGGTAACCTTGTCTATATTTGGGATAAAAAGCCAGGGATATGAATCACAACCCTGGTTAAAATAACTCATACTCCACCTGTTTGCAAATATTATGGGCATAGAGTTTTACTGCGATGACATAATTGATATAAATAGAGTATATAAGAACTGGGAAGTAGGGGACCAGCTGGATCTGGTCCCTAATAATGCTCTGCTGGCAGACAAGATTTTGGAGAAAAGCTCATCTTTGGATACTCTGGGGATACACATTGTGAACCTCCTTACTCCTCAATATCATAGCACTAGTATTGAAAGCAAGGTGTGCTATAACGTTGAGATTGAGAATAGGTACAACTTATTGACCGTTATTAATGAATGACAAACTCATGTAAATAGCAGTAGTGCTGGCAGTGATCAAGTCTCTGGTCTAGGTGTAGAGTTTCAGCCCAATGTTTCTACTGTTGAAGTATATAAGAGCTTTGGGAACATATATCCATAATTTAATGGAATATTGTGGGGATTAACTCTAAATATGTGGATCCCGAATTTGAAGAATTTCTTGCACAAAATGATATTTTAATGTTACGAGAAACCTGGCATAGTCCAGAGACATTGGAAAAACTAAATTAAATGGTTATGCACAGATTCAATGCCCTGGAATAAAAGTCAAGAAAAGGAGCCACTATATGGGTGGCTTAATAACCTTTATTAAGATAGCTGATTATATACAAATAATAGAAACAGTTTCAAGATCCAACTATTTGCTTGTTATTGTTAAGTTCTGGGAGCAATTACTACTTTTGGGTAATGTATATTTACCTCCTAAGAATACAACTCTATTTGATAAAGAGATGAGCTCCAAAATAATAAAGGATATTAAAAAAATTATAATTAATAGACAGAGTATAGAAATATCAATCATGGGTGATTTTAACATTAGGTATGTGAATAATAATAGTTCTTCTGCATTACAAGAAATTATGATAGACCTTGGGATTCCATATAGGCAAACCTTAGATAAGAAATACACAGACAAAACATCAACAAATGACAAACTTGATTGATGCGTAACAATTAGTGATACTAAATGGTCATTTACCATCTGACTTAGTAGGGAAAACAACATGTACTAATTCCAGGGGTACTTCAACTATTGATTACGCACTTTGTTCTTTATACGACTGTGAAAATTATTTGTCTCAAGGTATTGCAAAGAACAGAAGGTGATCACCTTACAATTGTTGTATTTAGAAAATCTGATTGCATAATAATAAGAAAGCCCAATGAGTATTTTGAAATTAGAAATAAAAGATTATGTTGGGATAAAATAGCAGAACCTATGATTAACAATATTGTAGAATGATATAGTCAAGAAGTAGAACATTTGCTGGAAGATGAATTTGAACCGGAGAGGATACATGAAACTATCACTCAAGTCTATTATAAATATATAGCAGTGTTACATAGATGAAAAAATGATAATAAACAGAATAATATATATAGATATGAAAATTAGTTTCACAAGCATTGTAGAAACGAGAAGAAGAAATTAAGTAAACAATTTAGAATTACAAACAAAAAATTCCACTAGAGAGAATATATTTGCCCTTAGGCAAATTAGGCAAAAATACAGAGGGCATGTCAAACAAAAAAAATTTGAACATCAAATATCATTGTGGGAAACAATGTATAATGCTGTTATAAGTAAGGATGACAAAAAATATTGGTCCCTTGTAGCATCTGGAACTAGCTCTCGTGGAACCAGCCTGCAATCGTATATAACTCCGGATAAATGGGCAGATTATTTCTCAAAAATGTATTGGAATAGTGATATGAGAGACCATGAAACTGATTTTGAGATTAATAGTGACTTTAATTGGTTTACAGTAAATGAGGTTGGTAGGGCCATTGACAGTTTTAAAAGAAATAAGTCCCCGGGACTTGATAAATTATCCATAAATTTTTGTAAACTTAATATTGACTGGTGGGCTAATATATTGACAGACTTATTTAATAAGATTATTATGCATTCTTATTTACCATCAACTTGGCATGAAAGTTATATTATACTTATTTATAAGAAAGGTTCAGTTCTTGACCCTAGTAACTATAGACCAATTAGCCTAATAGATAATTTAGCTAAATTATTTTCTAAAGTATTATTGAATAGAATGACTGTATGGTTGGAACAAACAAAAGTATTATTACAGTTGCAGGGAGGATTTACAAAAAATAAAAGCACAGTAACCCAGATTTTTATCTTAACTCACATTTTGGAAAAGTACTATAAGATCAGAAGACAACCAATATTTGTAGCATATGTGGATGTTTCTTCAACGTTTGATTCCTTGAATAGACAAATGCTTTGGGATACCATGCATAGTATGGGTATTGACATTAATCTAATTAATATCATCAAAAGATTATATTCTGACACTTGGGTCCAAATTAAATATTCAAAACAAGGGGATCTAACAAATAAGATTAAAACAAACTTGGGTGTGTGTCAGGGTTGTGTATTAGCCCCAACCCTGTTTAATATTTATATTAATGATATTATCCTAACTTTAGGTAAGGAGAAACACCATGCTCCAAAGATTGGGACAATGAAAATTCCTATATTAGCCTATGCGGATGATTTGTCTATAATTTCCACTAGTAGGTTGGGACTACAAAATGCAATCAAAGACATGGAACAACTTTATTATGAAAAAATATAAAACCAGATTTACAAAAGACACAAATGATGATATTTAGAAGCAATAGATCATACAAAAGTATTTTTCTAAAAAATGAAAGACTAAAATGTGTTCAAGAATATTCATATTTGGCGGTCTGGTTTTCTAATAATCTAAAATGGAACAAGCATTTATTGTTATAGTCACAAAAAAAAAATCAAAAATACACATTTGGCATTGAATAGGTTTGATCACTTATATGGTGGACACCCAATTGTCCCATTTTTAAAGACCCTGAATGTGAAGGTTGTTGCTCAAATTTTGTACGCAGCCAAAGTACGGGGAGTTTCTCCCCTTGCGAAACTAGAATCAACCCTTAATAATGCTTATAAAAAATACTTAAAATTATCTAAAGGCTCATCGAGTGACTTAGTCAGGACTCAAATTGGACATCCAAAATTGGAACATATGGTCCAGGCTCGACTGATTGGTTTCTTGATTAAATCCAAAACAGAAACTAAGGATGATTAGATACAGCTATGTATGAGAGGGAAGAAAAGATTACTACAGTATAATAAACAGACATGGTTAAGGAAAACTTTAGGGTTGCTGGAAACATATGGGTTAGCGTATTTAAATGATTGGGTCAGTCAAAATATTAGCTTGAACTCCAGATATACAGCTTTTGTTACTGAGAGGATTTATGAATACTCCAGACAACAGGATTTACAAGAAATTAAAATGTTGAAATCTGCTTCATGGTTGGTAAATAATACAAAAGAACATAATATTAAACAGTATCTTATTTTGGTTAAAAACAAAGAACATAGGCAAATATTGACAAGATTTAGGTTCGAAAATTTTTCTAGTAATATATTGCTTGCCAGATACAACAAAGCACAAACGATTTCTGCAAACTGAAATAGAAGATCTAAGACATGTAGTGTTGAGGTGTCCTGGTATGATACTCCCAGGAAAAAACTACTGGGTAAATATTTAACATATTGTTGTATTATGGATAGATACTTGTTGGACCTCCTATTTAACTCTGAGAATGAGAAAATTCTCCCTGATTTTGCACTTTATTTAATTACAATTGGTAAGATAAGGGAATGGAAGAACTCGATAGGAAAAAAAAACACCTCAGAGCTCAATCACTGCACTTCGGCTCATTAACTGCTATAAGTATACACTCGCTACTCTATTACTTGGGTACTGTTCTTTTTTAGATTTTATATTTTCTCTTTTTAGAAGAAATATTTACTTATTTTTTTTGTACAATGCTTTATACTCCTTCCCTGTACAGCCCCCATCTGACCGGCTCCTCCAGCTCCGTCCCCCCGGAATTACCGGGGCTTATCTTACACCCGGTTCTGGGATTGGTGCCTGCGGAGAGTCCATTGCCATCCTGCCACAGTTTTTTTGCTCCAATTTCTCCCCATTTTACCTGAGGGTCCCAGGAGAAGGTTGTATGCGTGTGGAGGTACGCTTGTGCCTTATAGCCCCGGTAATGACCCTCCTCCACCCACCCCATTGGCCTATCACTGGCACCCTGCTTGCGCAGCCCCTCAGCCTCCACTAGGGGGCAGCCATGAATGAGGGATGCCATACCACCTCCCCAGAGAGGAGAGTTGTCTGTCAGCAGCTCCATCAAGCTCCACCCTCCCCCTGTGCCGACCTCCAATGACCCAGGCTCGCTCCCGAACCCAGGTCGCTGGCGTGCCACAAGGTGAGATGTCCAGCGCCTCAGCCCTCTGCACCACCGGGCCGGCATAGAAGATATATTTCTAATTAATAATGTTATTATTATCAGGGTCTTGGCCTTTGTTCTTAGGCTAATATGCTACTGTAATATATTATGTGATATGGATTGTTTGTTTACATGAGACTTTTATGTGAAATGGCTAAAGCCGATCAATAAAATATTATCTAAAAGAAAATAGCAATTAATAAACCCAAAATGCTGAAAACACTGCACAATTAAAATATCAGTTTGTATACGTATACTTCTATAAGGCCATATGAACCCTCTGTTTGCCATGCTGCTTTCTAACGCTTAACATTTTACTAAAATAATACCATAAAGAAAAAGAAAAATCAAGCAATAAATGAAATTAGTGAGGATACCTAGAAGTGTGTGGTAGTAATGCTGAAGACGTGATGAATATATTTCTACAATATGATGGAGAAATCAGCCTCTGGAACCAGTTTACTTCTTTCTTGAATTAAAGTTACTTCTATGTTAGTGTTAGATTTCAAGATAAAGTAAGCATGATGATGGTAACTGTAATAATTTTTCATAAAACACTTTTTAAAAGTTGGCAAACCTCATTCCATTGTCTGAATAAGACAAGCAGCAGGCTGTGGTCGTTGGAATGTGGCTGGTGGTTATCAAGGCATTGTAAAACCTTTGTAAGATTTTTTGATGTCAAAACACAGCAAGATGATTCCCTTCCAAATGTCCATTACTCTGCACAGAAAGAAGTATTTGTTTTAAACATTTCAATCACAGTAGATTATTATCTTTGACACTTTTGCAGGTAAAACCTGCAAAGGTGAAGAAGATTTGCTACTGCTGGGGGAGACTGAAATGTTTGCCACATGATTTGAGGTGTGAGGTCAATATTTATGGGCACTGCAGTTATATAGCTACTAATTAATTAACAGGACTGATGCCAACATTCAGAAAAAGTTCAAAAATGTATTTTTGTACGATTTTTAAAAAACGCCATGAATTTTTTTATGTCAATATTTAAAAAGTATATTGATACACTTTATCATTAGCAATACCATTACCATTATAGTGCAGAAACTGTTTTTTGTCTAGCCCTGTAGTTTGTGGGAAGGGTACTAATTGTCTGGCCTGGGGCCTCAGCTAATTGATAACTGGAGGTGGGGCTGAGTCAGATTGGTGGTAGCAGGTTGCTTATTAGCATCTCATAAGAAGCTAGAAGGGGAATGAATTAGTTTCATTTCAGGGAAGTAGCTCCTCATTCCTGATTTTATTGCTTCTTTTGCTGCTTATTGTTGATTTCACTTGGTAACAGGTTGCTTTTTGGCTTCTTTTGGAAAGGTACCTACTTGGGTTTTAAGCTGGTGCAGCCCGATTGTTTCTGATGGTCCAGAGGCCCAACCCCACCCTCCACCCCTAGTGCATCGCTTCCTTTATACCCATAGCCTGTAACATCATACTGGAACCAACTGACTGCATACACATACTATTAGCCATCATATTTTAGTACACAACACAGCCACACACCACACCCTGACATAAATCTACATACCTTGATACATTATTCCATTAATGATTATTGACAATACATAGCTGTAAAGTAAACAAGGAATAAGAAGGAAGAAAAAAAAAAGGGCAGACAAGTAAGGGAAAGGATAGGCAAAGGAAAATGATGAGTGTTGTGTAATACAGTGGTTGCAGGACAGCGGTGTTCAAAAGGAGCTTCTGGGCACTGCGATGCTGCCCTATCTGCAGGTGTCTCTCTGTGTTGAGGGCAGAAGTTGCAGGATTCTGAGCAGAGTTAGCAAGGATCCGAGTAACCATCACCCTTCCCCCACAGGGACCACCATGTCTGACACCACTCTCTCAGAGGATGCCAGTAAGGAGGGCGGGATGGACCACGGCGGGCTCGGGGAGGGTGAAGGAGGTGGGACAGAGGCACATCCCCCAACTGATGTCTTTTCAAAACTTATACACCATCTTGGCAGAGGAAGATGATCACACTGCATCTTCAGATATGGACAATAAGGGGGATGAGTGGGTCATCCATGACAGAGCACAGAGGACAAAGGGAATGAGAACGCATAGGAGGAGGAGGCAAATCCTGTTCGGAAACTCCATAATTAGAGGGATAGAGCTGGGAGTGGGCAGCAACAGGGAGAGGGAGGTGGTGTGCCTGCCTGGTGGCACAGTTCAGAGATAGAGGGCAGGTGGATCCTAGGGATCGGTAGGGTGGTGGCAAGGATGGGGAAGCTGGATGTCATTGTCCACATGGGGACAAATGATCTGGCAGATGAGGGGACAGATGTAGATAAAGTTCAGGAGGAATTTAGGGAACTGGGGCGGTGTCTTGGGTAAGTAGCACACTCTGTACCTTCTTGGAGGTTCTAACTCTCCATGGCAAGAGAGAGGGTTGAGATAGCTGCACCATGGAATTCAACGCATGGCTGAAGAAATGGTGCCGAGAGGAATGTTATGGCTTAACTGGTGATTGGGATCTCACCTGGAGGGATGAAGGACTGTATTCACCAGATGGCCTACATCTATCGGGGAAGGGGCAAAGGCATCATTACTAAAAAGTTCAAATGCATTTAAACTAGCCAAGGGATGCTGGCTGAATGACATGGAGGGCTGAGGCCTACTGTGTTACATAGAAACATAGAAACATTGAAACATAGAAGTTGATGGCAGATAGGGACCGCAAGGCCCATCCAGTCTGCCCATTTCTTTTTCTACCTTATGAATGTGCCATCAGTCTTGCTCTGTCAGTGGCCTATCTATTCATACTCATCTGTATCACTCCCTTATGCCTATCCCATGCCTGTTTGAAGCCCTGCACTGTATTTATATCCACCACTTCCTGAGGTAGGCCGTTCCATGCATCCACCACCCTTTCTGTAAAAAAGAACTTCCTCATATTACCCCTTAATAGGCCTCCCTCTAATCTCATGCTGTGTCCTCTTGTCCTGCTATTTTTCTTATATTGAAACATGTTGGACTCTTTCACCTTGTTAATGCCCTTAAGGTGTTTGAATGTTTCAATCATATCAAAAGGCAGGGTGGTGATCATGGGCGACCTGAACATGCCAGGGGCAGACTGGAGCATTATGACATCCTCAGTGGCCAGAGAGCAGAGGTTGATGGATGTCTTCCAGGTTGCCTTCCTAGTCCAGCATGTGGGGGAGCCTACTAGGCAGGATCAGATCCTGGACATTGTCCTAGCAGATAGTGGCCAGATAAGGGGCCTGGAGGTGAGCAGCCCATTGGCAGGCAGTGACCATGCCGTGGTTTGGTTTCTTATGTTCCTAGGGAGTGAGGAAATTTGCACTAACACAGAAGTAATAGATTTCAGGGGGGCAGACATTGAGGGCATGGGAAGGATTCTTAAAGGGTGCTTGGATGAGATAAGGCCAGACATGGATGCTGGTAGCTTGTGGGAAACTATTAAGAAGGGGGTGCAAGAGGCTTTGAGGGCCTGCGCAAAGGTAAGGTGCAAGCAATGTAGGGCCAATAAGCTGTGTTTGTGGACCCAGGAGGTGCAGGAGGTGGTGAGGGAGAAAAAGGCTGCCTATGCGTGCTTAAAGCACTCAAGGGGGGCTAGGGAGAGGGGATAGTATGATTTTCTGGCTAAGAAGGTCACCAGGGTGGTAAGGGGGGGGCCAAGGTGAAGAAGGAGCTTAACTTGGCCAGGGATATCCATGGGGGTGGTTCTACAGATACATAGGGGAGAAAAGAAAAGTGAGGGCACAGATCAGCAGGATTAGAACTGGGTGGGATGGGCGCAGGAAGCTGGGGAACAAGCAGAGGTGCTAAATGAGTACTTTGCCTCTGTCTTTACTGGGGGAGGTGGGGCATCTTTCCAACTCGATGGGAGGGTAGAGGAGCCCACTGAACCAGGAGGTCAGTTGGAGACTGAAGGACTGGATGAGACTAGGACAGGGGACGGGTCGTATCTAAAAGGGGAGGAGGGGATGCATGAGGAGGGGAAATGGGAGGGTGAAATCACAGCAGATAGGGTGAGAGAGGCCCTCCAGTCACTAAAGACTGAGAAGGTGCTGGGGCCAGATGGGCTGCATCCAAGGGTGCTGAAGGAACTGGCAGCTCCACTGGCCTCACTCTTCAACATTTCCCTGAAGACAGCGTGGGTGCCTCAAGATTGGAAGGTGGCTCATGTGGTGCCTATCCACAAGGGGGGTCCAGAGAGGAGATGGGGAATTATAGGCCCATTAGCCTAACGTCTGTGGTAGGCAAGGTTATGGAGGGCATTATCAAGGAGAGGCTGGGGGGCAGCTGGAAAGGTTGGGGCACCTGGATGACAGGCAGTATAGTTTTGGTCCAGGGAAGTCATGCCAGACTAACCTGGTGGAATTTTATGACTGGGTGATGGGTGCCCTGGACTGACAGAGGCTGGTGGACGTTCTCTATCTGGATTTCAGTAAGGCGTTCGATTCAGTACCCCACAACGACCTACTAATAAAGCTGGGGGGATGGGGTGGGGGGACAGTTGCTCAGGTGGGTGGAAAACTGGCTTACAGGGTGAACACAGTGAGTGGTGGTTGGAGGGATAGTCTCCTCCCCCATGAAGGTCATCAGTGGGGTCCCCAAGAATTTGGTCCTGGGGCCACTCCTGTTCAATTCCTATGTCTCAGACATAGGGTGGGGTGTTAGGAGTAGGTTGAGTCTCTTTGTGGATGACTCAAAACTGGGAGCACTGGCAGATGGGCAGGAGGGGAGAAAGGACTGCAGGGGGATCTGGATACCCTGGGGGGATGAGCAAGGAAGTGGGGGTTGAAGTTCAATGCAGGGAAATGTAGGGTGCTGTATCTGGGGGTCAGAAACCCGGGACATGCATACATCCTGGGGGGGACCACGTTGCAAGTCACATCGGGCGAGAGGGACTTAGGGATAGTGGTGGACAGCAAAATGAATAACATAGAGAATTGTCAAAGAGCTGCAGCAAAAGCAAACAGGATACTGGGCCGCATAACCAGGGGGATTACCTCCAGGAGGAGGGAGGTGAGCCTCCCTCTGTATAATGCCCTGGTTAGGCCGTATCTTGAGTACTGTGTGCAGTTCTGGAGACCTCATCTTAAGAGGAACATAGCACTGCTGGAGAGGGTCCAGAGGAGGGTGACCAGGATGATTCAGGGCATGGAGGGTAGGACCTATGAGGAGAGACTGGATGAACTCAATCTGTATGGATTAGAGGAGAGGAGGGACAGAGGGGACATGATAGAGACTTTCAAGTATGTAAAGGGTATAAATAAGGTCAGAGCCAGGGAAGTGTTCAGGCTTAAGAAGGGGGGAACTACCAGGGGGCACGAGTGGAAGCTGGAAGGGGGGAAGTACAGGGGGGAGCGCAGGAGACACTTCTTCACAGAGAGGGTGGTGGAACCATGGAACGCACTACCCAGGAGTCTGGTGGAAGAGACCACAGTGGAAGGATTCAAGAAGGGTTGGGACAGGTACAGGGGGAAGTTGAGGCCAGGGAGGGCCACCTCTGGGGCTGGGGGGGTGGAGGAGCGAGCTCACAGTAGGGGGCTTGCTTCCAAGCAGACACAATAGACCACGGGGCCTATTCTTCTGGCTTTTACTATGATACTATGATATCACCGCTCTCCCTCCTGCCACCTCCTGCTATGCTGGAGACTCGTGTTTGCGGTGTGAGCAGGTCGATGGGGGTCAGCCAGGGAGAAGGAGGATCAAGCTTCCCAGGGACAGCTCTCCTTCTCTGGGGAGGGGGGGTGATCAGTGGCCAGTGCTTGCCCAGCCCCTAACAGAGGCTGGGAGCTGGCACACTGACACTGTCCACAGTGGGCAGAGGCGGGACAGACACCCAATGGGATGTGCATGGGATCATGTGCAGCACTGTCATTGGCATCATTGCACACCCCACTTCTAAGGAGAAAATGGAAAAAGATCTCTGCTGGCTGGTTGAAGGAGGGGTTCATAGGTCCTGCTCCCTGACCAGCCACGGCAGAGACCAGAACTGGAACCAGTCTTCAGTGGGGACCTGGGGTACCCCCTACCAACCCTGCCGTGGGGGTAAGCCCTGAGAGAAGATAGTCAGCACTGGCCGGTAGACATCGGGGGATGGGGCTGGGGCTCCCTTCCAAACATGGGCTGCTGGAGAGGGGGGGTAAAAGAGAAATAAAAAAATAACTAGCCAAGGGGGGAGGCAAAAGCAGTCAAGGGGATAAAGGTAGCCCACCCGACATAACATATCCGAAATAAGGGAGAATCCAGTTAGTACAATGGTACCATCAAACCCGATAAATAAATTAGATACAATTGTGTGGAGGACAGAAGATAAAACCCCAAAATGTCACAGGGCCAAAAAAAGGGAAAAGGAGGGTAGGCACACAAGCTGGAAAGTAATGTGCACAAATGCCTGCAGTTTGGGGAACAAAATCCCAGACCTAACTGCATTAATGGAAGATGCAAACCTGGACATAGTAGCTATTACAGAAACATGGTACACATGGAACCAAGACTGAGATATAGCCACACCAGGATACACAATTTTAGGAAGGATAGGGAAGGGAGAAGGGGGTAGCTATGTATGTGAAGGAGGGGATTAAAGCAAAAGAGGTTCAAGGGTTACAGGAAGGAGCAGAGGCATGGTGGGTCACCCTGGAAGTGGGAAAAGGGACAGCCATCCCCACTGAAGTGATTTACAGGTCTCCAGCACAGGGGGAGGAATCAGATGAAGCTCTTGTGGAAACCATCCACAAAATGGCAGCCAAAGGGGCACTGCTACCAATGGGTGACTTCAACCTGCCTGAGGTAGACTGGAGCACTCAGACTGCGAGTACAACAAGGGGCAGGGACTTCATGACTGCCCTGAATGGGGCAAACTTAAGACAGCTTGTAGCAGAGCCCACCCATGAGGAGGCTATACTGGATTTGGTCCTGACCAATGAGGACAGGATCACAGATGTGGTGGTGGACAGTCCCCTTGGTACCACCTACCATGGGACAGTATGATTTAAGATAACTACAGTGGAGGAGGCAAGCCATGCAAGGATACAGGTCATAGACTTCAGGAAGGCTAACTTTAAGGAGATGGGTAGAAATCACAAAAGATCCCTAGCAGCAGAAGATGCAGGGAGAGATGTGGAAAAATAGTGGTTTAGACTCAAGAGAGTCATAACAGAAGTAACAGGTCACTGTGTCAAAATGCATAGCAAAAGTAAAAGAAAGAAAAGGTCATTATGGTTATCAAAGGTAGTGGCAGAGAAAGTAAAGGAAAAGAGAAGAGCCTTCAGAAGATACAAGGAAACACAAAAGGATGAGGACAGAGAACTATATTTGGAGAAGCAGAGGGAATCTGGGAAAATAATTAGAAGTGGGTGCTGGGTCATAATGCTGCAGAGGAAATCACGTGGCTCAGAACACAGCAGACAAAACCGTGCAAGCCAAAATAATGTCTGTGAAAACACCGAAAATACATGGACCGCAAACACCCCATTGACTACAATGGGACTTGTTCTTTTTTCTCACACCCCCGGAATTAATATAACTAACACTGAGGAAGTGTGGACTTCAGGGATGGGCGAAACACCGCAGCCATAAAAATTACTTTTAAATAAAAAAAAGGTTCAACACTAAGGGACTTGGGAGGAATCGAACCACAGCCCCAGGTCCCCTAAGCTTCCAGGTGCTGTTGCTCTAACCACCTCACCACAGGAGTGGCTCAACTAGGCATAGCCCTGTCAACCTCCTTTTCAGTTCTCCATTTGCCCATACAGTGACAAGGGTAGTGGTTATTCCCGATCGCTGTAAAACCTCTGTCGCTGTACTGCCTTTAGCGCTTTCTGCACTGCGGTAATCCATGTGCTGTTTTGACAGTGCTATATTGACCTGGTACCTTAGAAGGGCTAAAGCACAGACAGAGGAAGGTATAGCCCAGGTTATTAAGAAAGGTGACAAGACCTTCTTCAGATACATTATTGAGGGGAAAAAGACCAGAAATGGGATTGTTAGGCTAAAGAAGGAAGGAGGAGAAAGGGTGGAGGATGACCTACAAAGGCTGAGATACTGAACAAGTACTTTTGCTCAGTATTAACCAGGGAAGGGAGGTGGGGGACCAAGACTCAGTAAGAGAGGTATTCAGGGAGGGAGGGGAGGAGGTAGACACCAGCCCATTCATGGTGAAAAAAGTCCTGGAAGAACTTGGGAAAACAAAAGCAGATAAGGCAATAGGGCCAGATGGGATCCACCCCAGAGTACTAAAGGATCTCAGGGAAGTGCTGGCAGAACCACTGGCTGCCCTTTTCTATGCATCACTAGAGACAGGGGAGGTACCTCAGGACTGGAGGAGGGAAGATGTGGTCCCTCTCCACATGAGTGGAAGCAGAGAGGAGGCAGGCAATTACAGGCCTGTAAGCCTGACCTCAGTAATGGGGAAACTAATGGAGTCATTACTTAAGGAGAGGATTGTGAAGTTTCTGGAGGATAGTGGGGCACAGGATCCAAGGCAGCATGGATTCTCAGTAGGAAGGTCCTGTCAGACAAATCTTATAGATTTCTTTGACTAAGTAACCAGGGTGGTAGATCGGGGGTCGGTGGATGTGGCCTACCTGGATTTCAGCAAGGCCTTCGACACTGTCCCACACAGGAGATTGCTAAGGGACAGGACTCAGTGGGTGGTGGTAAATCGCATGAAATCTGAGGATAGGGAGGTGACCAGCGGGGTGCCACAGGGGTCGGTGCTGGGGCCAGTACTATTCAATGTCTTCATTAGCGGCATTGCAGAGCATCTGGAGGGAAAAGTGTGCCTCTTCGTAGATGACACCAAGATCTGCAATAGAGTTGACACACTGGAGGGGGTGGAAAAAATAAGAAAGGATCTAAGCCTATTAGAGAAGTGATTGGGTGTCTGGCAGTTGAGTTTCAATGATAAAAAGTGCAGGGTCATGCACCTGGGTCACAGGAACCCAAGGGAGGAGTACAGAATGGGTGGGGAAATTCTGGCCACCACAAGTGAGGAGAGAGAGAGACCTAGGGGAGGTTATCATATCTGTTATTCGCACAAATAAAACTGAATGTTTTTGCAACAATCAGTTGTGCAGATTGCCTGTGATTGATGTGCGGACATTTTTGATCTCTATCATATCTGACTCCCTACAGCATGGTAATGCAGATAAGGCTTAGAGGGTAGTTTGGAGTGCATGGGGTCAGGAGGACCACTAGGTATATACTGGGGCATAGTTCTCATTCAGTTGTGTACTGAAATAAACAAGTGGGTAAACACAAGTTAACTACTAACTATGTGTGTCTTGCTATTTCTGTTTCTCCATAGTATCTTATCACATACTATTCATTATGGCTGATATTATTATGAATTTGGATGGTGAGGTTGGCATTAAATGTTCCAGCTGCTCTACATGTACTGTCACTTCAGCTGTTAAACTTATACACCCCTATACATGTCCCATATGTTAATAAAATCTAGATATGTTACAAGAAATACATTATTTTAACACAAGAGTGGCTGTTGCACATTTTAAAATAGTTTTTAAACTTGATGTTTGACTGTGACTGACTGTGACCCCTAGAGACCCTTCCAGGTCACAGACACTTTTAATTTTGCCCTGCTGTGAGTGGGTGAGCATTTGCAGTATCCATTACTGTAGTGTTTCTGCTGTAGAAGACTACACTGCCAACTGGGTAGGAGAAAACTCTTGTACAATAGCACTTTATTTCTGGCTGAAATTCCCAACCGCATACTGAGCCCTGCTACAGGAAGCAGGAAGAGAGGCTCGGTAGTTCATTGATGTTAACCTGAACTAACAACCTATTACATATCAGTAGTTTTATGAATATTGTTGGGGTGACTTTCTAAACATGTGCCACAATCAAGGATGAGTGGCTGTCACACATTTTAAAATAGTTTTTAAACTCAATATTTGGCTGTGACTGATTGTGACCCCTAGAGTCCCTTCCAGGTCACATACACTTTAAATTTTGCCCTGCTTCGAGCAGGGTGCATGCATGAGCAAGCACAGAAATGCATGCAGAGACATGCGCAGAGATGCGTACTGAGACATGTGTGTCCCTGCATGCGTGTTAGGTGTGTTGGGAGTGTGTAGAGTGTGAGAAAATCACCTACATATGCTGGCATCTAAGGTAAGGTACCTACTCCAGATTCACAAGCTCCATAAACTTGCTGTAGCCTGTAAAAGCCTGGCTTTGCAGAGGATTACTCTATATACCACTCACAACAGCCTTTACTATTGGTTCACTGTCCCAAACTGTCCACTACAATCTGGGGTCATTTAGAGACTGGGCTTTAATGTTGCATTGCACTAATTGCTTTTCTTTATGTAGTTGTCTTCTGTAATTGTGACCAGACCTTAGTTATTTAAATAATCATTATTGTTACACAAGCATTAACATGGATGACACTCTCATGACACTCGAAGGGGAGGTTGGGGTCAAATGTGTAACATGTCACATGTATGCAATTTCATTAACAACAGATAGTAATGTAGCCTTCAAATGCATTAAACATAAGCAGAATAAAGACATGATAGAAGAAATTGCATTGTTCGATTCTAGACAAAAGATCCAAGAAGTTAACCAAAAAGAAATGTTCAAAAGAATAAAGAAAATAACAGGGTTAATAAAGCAGCACTAGTATCACCAAACTCTACTGAACTAATAAGTAATGAGAAACAAAAAAGCATGGGTATTACTGAAGGTGTTATTTTCTCGGTGTCAGACACTACATCCTTACTAAGTTCATCCCCTGCCCCCATAGATGTACCTACCCCTTCTACAAAAAAAAAAGGGTAAGAGAGGAAGAAGAGAACATTAAAGGAAAACTACACCCAAAACTTAAAAAAATATATGCTGTGCAGAGTGTTTTAATTTGTATGTGAAGTTCTAGTGTTTCCTTCCCTCTGACTGGTATTAGGAGTTTTTCCCAAATTAGCCTGCTAGCTTTAGGGTTGTTTTACGACCCCTGGAGATCTCCATATCAAATAGTTTTATTGCATTTCTTTGTCCTTCAATGCACCTTGTTTAATGTAAAGGTGATGTAGCAGAGCCCATAAATCCAGCAGAAAGCACTGCATTACAATCAGTTCACAACAATAGAGATGGCTATATTTTAAAATCTGTAGAATTCAGCTTGGTGACCACTCTCATCCTAAAGGTTTTACTGTCCTGAAAAACTTTGCTGCTGGTAATTTTTGTGCAGCTTGTAAAGCTTCCAAGATATTTAGTTTGTTTGGCATGTGTGTGCCAAATGTTGGGTCTCTCTTACATCACAGTCACATGAGACAAGATGCACTGTGGGAACAAGAAATACAATTACGCTATCAGGTATGAAGATCGCCAGGGGTCGTAAAACTAGCATAAAGCTAGCAGGCTAATTTGGGAAAAACTCCTAATACCAGTCAGAGGGAAGGAAACACTAGAACTTCACATACAAATTAAAACACTCTGCACAACATATATTTTTTCAAGTTTTGGGTGTAGTTTTCCTTTAACTCTAATGAAGACTGGTAATTAGTTCAAACATCAAAAACAGCTAGAAGAGGCAGGCAAGCTGATGCATTTTTACTAACCACTCAAAATAGATTTGCCCCAATAAGCCCAGATCATGGCCAGATAAGACTAGAAACTGATCCAACAAGTCTAGAATCAGAACTAATAACTGGAAAAAATCCACTATCTCTAGAACCAGTTGTAAAAGTCATAAAGCCAGGGTCCTTGGAAAGTAAAAATTCTATAAAACCACCTTCAGTGTGTCAGGGTAATATACAGAAAACTTTAAGGACCCTACTGGAAAAAGATTCTATTATGGCAGATGTCAACATAAACACTGATATTGTTGCCCAAACAACAGAAAACAATGAGACCCCATGTTTAAATGTTGAGTGAGACAGTTTGAATGATAATGAGATACAAATCCTAATGGTGATAGAAACTACAGAAACAAGTAACAAAAAGAAAATATTTGTTCTACGCGACTCTATAGTCAAGCACTTAGACTGAGCGGTATGTAACTCTGATAAGCATAACCACAATGTCCTTTGCTTTAGCAGGACTAGAATATCCAATATAACACATATGCTAGATTCCATTCTTCATAAGTCAGGTGCTTCTCCACTTGTTATAGTGCACGCAGGAACCAGCAATTTACTATACGATTCTGTCATCAACACAAAGATTTTGTATCTCTCACAAACAAACTAGTTAAAATAGGCTGCAATATTGCTTTCTCAGAAATATTACCTATTCCTAAAGCTTTAGAATATATTTTTTCCAAAACAAAAGTAATAAATGGATGGTTACGTAAATGGTGCATAAAGCAAGAGATAACGTATAACGCACTGGGAAGAATTTAATAATCATAAAGAACTGTTTTGCTGGCTGGGCTGCAACCAAGTAAGAGGGGATTGGTTGAAATAAACAAATATTTAATCTAAACAACCAGGGGAAGAAGCCTGTGAATGCAGCTTCTACAGATGTGATTGCTTCCAGAAAAATGAATATTTCTAAGACTTGCTTACAGACTGATGTAAGGCAAACAAATGAACTACATAAGAAACATATCATGCATAGCTCAAACCTTATGCTACTGTTAGTTACTTCCCACAGCTTGCAAAATAAAAAGGATGAATTACAATATATCATGTCAAAGCATGCTGTTGACATTTGTGACATAACAGAAACATGGCATACTGATAGAGACTGGTGTATGGATATACCAGGATATACTAGCATTGCAAAACACTGTAAATGAAAGATAGATGGAGGTATTATTTATACTGTGCAGAACATCTAATGGTACATGAGATTAACCACAAAAATACCTCTGTAAGTGACAGTGAGCTTATATGGGTCAGAATCAAAACTGACCATAAGTCCATAGTAATTGGCTTGGGATATAGATCACCAAACCTAGATACAGAACAAAATAATAGATTTATAGCTGACATTGCCAATATGGAAATCAAAGACAATTACATACTTATGTGAGATTTTAACTTCCCAGAAATAAATTGGGTCTCTATGGAGGGTTCAGGAACTATTGAAAGGAAATTTATTGAGACAATTATTCAGAATGACTTATAACAACTAATAAAAGAGGTCACAAGAGAGAAAACATTTGGATTTAGTCTTCACTAATTTTTAGGATTGTATGGAAGCCCCAAAACGTCTGCCCCCCCCCAGGTGACAGTGACCATGATTTGATAATGCTAAATATAAAAACAACCCACAATAACCCATTAAAAGGTCAGTCTAAATTCAGAGATTTTTATAAGGCAAACTATTGTGAAATTAGAAAACATCCGCAGGCCTGGAATTGGAATTCTAACTTAAAAAACATAGAAATGAATGAAATTTGGAAAGAGATGGGAAGTAAAATTGATTGCAGCATTGGAAAATGGGTTTCTGGTAGGGAAAATGATGGAATCACTTGGTAGAGAAAATGATGGAATCACTTCTGAAGGAAAGAACTGTTGAGTACCTACAGGCTAGTGGGGCACAGGATCCAAGGCAGCATGGATTCACAGCAGGAAGGTCATGTCAGATGAATCTAATCAACTTCTTTGACTGGGTGACCAAAGTAGTAGACCAGGGGAAGGCTTGTGGACATGGCCTACCTAGACTTTAGCAAGGCATTTGACACAGTCCCACACAAAAGATTAATACGCAAATTATCCAGCCTGGGAGTGGGTCCCAGGGTGGTAGCTTGGGTAAAACATTGGCTGGACAACAGGACATACAAGCTAATAGTAAACGGAGTCCACAGTGAAGAAAGGGGGGTTACTAGTGGGTTACCACAGGGTTCAGTACTGGGACCAGTCCGGTCCTTTTTAATATCTTTATAAGTGACATTGCAGAGGGACTGAAAGGAAAAGTATTTCTCTTTGCAGAAGACACATAGATCTGCAATAGGGTTGATACACAATGTGGGGGGGGGGAGGATGAGAAGAGACTTGGCAAGGTTAGAGGAATGGACACATATATGGAAGCTTAGATTCAATGCAAAGAAGTGCAAAGTAATGCACCTGGAAAACAAAAACCCAGGGGGAAGAGTACACAATGAGGGTGAGATACTGACAACAACAAAAATGGAAAGGTACCTGAGGGTAGTTATATCAGATGACCTAAAGGTGGGCAAGCAATGTGAGAAGGCAGTGAGAAGAGTGGAGGGGGGATACTGGGATGCATAGGGAACGGCATCACCAGTAGAAAACAGGAAGTTGTTATCCTTCTATACAGACAGTTGGTGAGACCACATCTGGAGTACTGTGAGCAGTTCTGGAGACTCCATCTACGCAAAGACATAGACAGTGTGGAGTCTTTCCAGAGGAGGGCAACCAAAATGGTGCAGGCTCTGCACCAGAAGACATATAAGACATATGAAGAAAGACTAAAGGAGCTTAATATGTATAGCCTCGAGGAAAGGAGGGAGAGGGGGGAAATGATAGAAAAATTTAAGTACCTCAAGGGAATCAACAAAGTCCAAGAGGGTAGCATTTTTCAGAAAAAGAGATGTGCAAGAACAAGGGGGCACAATTTGAAGATGGGGGGGATGGCTCAGTGGTAATGTGAGGAAGTATTTCATCATGGAGAGGGTTGTAGATGCATGGAACAGCCTTCCTGAGGAGGTCGTGGAGTCAAAAACAGTGGGGGAATTCAAGAATGCATGGGACAGACATAAGGCAATTCTAGTGGAGGAGGTAGGAGGAAGTAGGCTGTTGGTTAACTAAGATCTGCAGATTATCCATTAGGTAAGGAAATGAGCAGACTAGGTGGGCCAAGTGGTCCTTATCTGCCATCAAATTCTATGTTTCTATGTTTCTGAACATACTAAATACAGTAACAACAGAAGAGTTCCTCCATGGTGGAACCATACAATTGAAAAAAGTGTCAACAAAAAGAGAAAACTTTACAACAAATTTATAAAGAAACCCACAGAAAATAATACGTCAAGGTACAAAAAAGCGGCTCAAAAAAACAAGCGTTTAATAACCCAAACAAAACAAAAGTTGGAACTAAAGTTAGTAACCATGGTAACAGATAACAAAAAACAGTTTTATAACTATGTGGGAAACATGCATGGAAAAAAAACTGGAGTTGGCCCATTACAAATAAATGATGGAACAACTACCAATGAAGCCTCTATGGCCAAAGAATTAAATGATTACTTTCTAAGTGTGTCCAAAAATAAAGAATGCATATATCTGGTAGAAAGGGATGAAAATAACAGGTGGGCACCCATAACAGCAGGCTGGCGTGGTTGATGTTATTCAAAACATAAAACATAATGGAGCACCAGGGCCTGATGGTATTGCGCTTATATTTTTAAGGAAACTATCATTTGGTTTATCAGGACCACTGTCACTGTTATTTAACACTTCACTAAAAGAAGGCAAGATGATAAAGGAATGGAGGATAGCAACCGTGACCCCTATCCACAAGGGTGGTAGTAGAAGTGAAGTCCAGAACTACAGACCTATAAGTTTGAGTTCTGTAATAGGCAAACTTTTAGAAAAATTAATTCAGCAACAAATAACATCCCATTTATCAAAATATGATCATCTAGAGGCTACACAACATGGTTTCTTTCCAGGAAGGTCATGCCTATCAAATCAGCTAAATTTTTTTGAACCTGTAAGCTCAGCCTTGGACAAAGGCTTAACAGTTGACATAGCCTTCCTTGACTATGCAAAAGCATTTGACATCATGGCACATAAGGTGCTAACTGATCACCTAATTAAAATAGATCTTCACCCTAACGTCATCAACTGGGTTATATTATGGTTGGAAAGTAGGCAACAGAGTGTGGCAAACTGAGGGCATATGTCACCCCTTGGGGCTGTGATGAGTGGGGTACCTCAGGGTTCAGTCCTGGGACCTACCCTTTTCAACATAATTGTTGCGTCTATGCAATCACCCAAGAATATGTGGCTTAGTAAATATGCTTATAATTGCAAAATAGGTGGAATTACTAACAACATGCAAACAGCTCAGGAATTCCAAAGAATCCTGCAACTTTTGGAGTCCTGGGCAAATAAGAACAAAATGAACTTCAGTGCCAGCAAATGCAGGGTGATGCATTTGGGAGGTAATAATCTCTGTTATCAATACTGGCTTAATAGTACAGTGCTTCAATCAACAAATAGTGAAAAGGATTTCGGTGTCACAGAACCTATCCTTTGACGAACACACCAGGAATACAGTCAAAAAGTGCCGCAGTATCTTAGGGTGTATTCTCAGAAATATTAAAAGCAGGGAGTTGGAGGTACTAATTCCTCTCTATACCAGTCTGATCAGGCCACAACTTGAGTATTGTTTGCTGTTCTGTGCACCCAGCAAAATAGGATGCCAAGAATTAATTGAAGGAATTCAGAGAAAAGTGACCAAGAAGGCAGAAATATGGTAGATCTGAGTTTTACCAATAGACTACAAAACCTAAAGCTGTGTTCAGTGAATTACAGACGGCTGAGGAGAGATTTATGCTTAATTTATAAAGCAATGCATAATGAATTTTTGATGGCGACCATAGGCATAGTCAAGCAAGTCAACAATAATAACACCCGATCACATAAATTTAAAATAAAAGGGGACACAAATAGGACAAACAAACATAACAAACATAACTTTTGGTTTACTCAAAGGATAATCAGTGAATGGACCAACCTGCCAACTGATATTGTCAAGAGCGATACCATGACTATGTTCAAAAATAGGTAAGATAAACATATGGGTATGCACAAATTTTCTCACCACCATTGAAATGGTGGCGAGTTCATAATAGGCCTTGGCCTCAGAACTTGTAAACATTCTATGATTCTATGACTTGCAGTCTTTGAGATCAGCCAGAAGGAAATGGCAAATAGATTTAATATGTTTAACGAAACAGTCAACGACAATAAAGTCCCAGCATCTGTAGATGTGCCCGGTCCTGCTACTTCTATCCCTTCAGCTTCTGCAAATAGAAAACGGGACAGGAAAGATGATATAGGTAACATTACAGAGGATAACAGGCACATAGTACAGAATGTAAGGTTTTTTAAGAAGGGACATAAGGCCCACAAGTTTTGCCTACCTACTTTAAACAGGTTTGACCTCATTCAAGCGGACACTGAGGAGACAAGATTCACTTTTATCTGAATCTTTGGGTCTATATGGATCTCCCACCTTGGATCATGCACCTTCTTAGGATAGGGATGTTCAAACATGTCAGAATTGGTTAGTTCTGGGTCATATTTCTTGCAGGCAGGTCCTAGTATTGCTTTGCTTGCATCTAACCTGACCCTTATGGCCCAGAATGTGGTTGTCAACTCACCAGACACTATTGTTTTGCAGCAGCATAGTTCAGTTACAAACGCTGTCTCAGTAGTAACCAATCCTATTGACGTAGAAAATAACAATCAAATTACTCAAACTAAAATGGAGACAAATATAAGCCCTACTTCCCAAATTGTATTATTTACTTATTTAAAATTGATGACCAGGAAAGACACACTGAGCCAAGGCTCGTTTCCAGGTGTGACCCGGGAGCAAGGTACATGTAAGGGTAAACAATATTTCAATACAATCAATACATGTTACAATACAGTCAATATATAAAATTAGACAAGAGAGTAATAAGGTTTATGTACAATCGATAAAAGATAAGACACTAGATAAATAGCAGAGGAAAGAAAGTGTGACAGAGTAGTTGTACATAGAGATGGGTTTTGTGACCCCATGGAGGGGGTCAGGCAGGTAGTCAGTATGGGCCAGTAGGAACCTAAGTATACTGAGCTGGGGGCCTGTGGAGGAAAACACTGGGTGAGTAGGAGGGGGGGAGAGAAGAGGTGGGGGGTTAGGAGCATTGAGGGCATAAGGAGGAGAGAAGGAGTCTGAGGAGCCTTTTGAGGGATGATAGATGGGAGGCAAGGCAAAAGGTGGAGGGTAGGTTATTCCACAGTAGAGGGAGCCAGTAAGAGAAGGCAGACTAGCCAGCAGTAGAGTGAGGACATGGAGTAATGGATAGACAAGTGTTTGTCTTTGGTGACTCCCTCATCAAACACCTAGACAGGGCCATCTGTAATTCAGACAAAACAAATAGAACTTGCTCCACCTTTAGAGGTGCAAAAATCTTGGACATAACAGCCATGGTTGATAATATACTACAGGACTGTGGTGATAGATCCTTAACTATCATACATGATGGAGCTAATAATATTGCATATGATTCTGTACAAAAAAAAAATCCAGCAAGATTTTGTTGCACTAACCAATAAATTTGTCGATTTAGGAACAGACATCTGTTTTTCTGAAATTCTTCCTATTCCCAATACCAAACCAGAAAGATCAAAACCACAAACGAATGGTTGCGTAAATGGTACCTGAGACAGGGTCTGACTTGTATTACTCATTGGGAGTGTTTTGATACTACACTAGTACTATTTTGCTGGGATGGATTACATTTATGTCACAGGGGTAGCACTTTACTTGGCAAGCATATTGTAGATAAAAGCTCTTTCCATTAAAACTAATTGAACAGGGGTAGAAGTGGAAAGTATCCCCTTCTCTAAAAAATAAATCTAACTATAACTACCCTCTCATTAAAACTCATTGAAAATGTACGTATTTCAGTGCTGGATGTCTCAATAACAAGCTGGACAAATAAAACATGAGTGCAATACAGGACAACCTCAATATTATCTCCATATCAGAAACCTGGAGAGACAATAAAGCATCATGGGACATCCACATTCCAGGATACAGTACACATAAACTCGATCATCAGTCCAAAAAATGAGGAAGTGTTGCCCTGTTTGTTAATAATATCATAAAATGTATTGAGGTCTCAGATAAAGTCCGCACTCATGGTCATGAGATAGAGATCATCTGAGTCAAATTGTTTCCATCTAATTCATGACCACTTGTTATTGATACTTGTTACAGACCTCCAGATTGCACCCCTGACCACTTTGATGCAGTCTTGATAGAATTTGAAAATGCTGCAGCTCTAGGTGACATCATTATAGCTGGCGATTTTAATCTTGGTGACATTGATTGGAAAGATAAAAAACCCAATTCTAGTAAGGGAAAAAACCTCCTCTCTATCTGATACCAACTCTGTCTTAGTCAGCATATTGTAACTCCAACTAGAGGGGACAGGATCCTGGATTTAGTACTTGCAAATTATCACCTAGACCTCATAAATGTTAATATTATCTCACCATTAGGAAACAGTGATCACAATTCTATTTCATTTATGTTACAAATGGTTTTCATACCTAACACTGGATCAACAAAAATGTATTTATACAACAAAGCTGACATACCTAAACATAAGGACAAACTAAACTCAATTTGCTAGGATACTACCTTCTTTGGCCTCAATACTAAAGAATGCTGGAACTGCTTTAAAATGACTTTACTGCATCTTATAGACAAGTATATACCTACTAGGGAAAATATCAACATACCACACATTGCCCGAAATGATTAAATAAATCTATAAAAAGATTACTCAAACTTAAAAACAAAAAATATCGGTCTTATTTAAAATCCCAAACCATTTATAATTGGGCAGCTTACTTACAAAAGAAATGTAAGACAAAAGTAAGGAAAGCTAACACTAAGTGGGAATGTAGTCTTGCTAGAACAGGTAATAAAAATAATGGAAAACAATTCTACTCCTACATAAATTCTCTGAAAAAATCCATAATTCAGGTAGGGCCCATACTGATTCACGATACCTTAATCCATGATCCAAAGGCCATGGGAAATGTTTTCAACACAAAATTTTGTGAATTGTTTAGTGTCGATCAATGGAATGTTCAAGGCCCCTGTCTGGATGATTCTAGTTATGTCACTTTTACATTAGACCAGATTAGTACTAAACTTTTAGCCCTAAAAGGAAAGACTAGCTTTGGTCCAGATAATATCTATGGACATTTATTATACCTTTTGTCAGACTGTCCAGCATATCCTTTGAAAACAATATTTAAAGGATGCTTAATGCATAACCATATCCCAGAAGACTGGAAGCATGCCCATGACATTCCAATCTGTAAAAATGGCCCAAAATCGTCATGTGCGAATTACAGACCCATTAGTTTTACTTTATCTGTCTGCAAAGTTCTAGAAAGCCTCATAAAGGATATCATCACACCTGTTCTAAACATATATGATCCTGAACATGCCAATAGCTCCCTTTTAGATGTGATATTAACCACTCATCTACATAAAATCTCACATTCAACAGTGTTCCATAATGATATGAGTGACCATGGGGTTGTTGTTTGCATAAGATCTTATGTTATGGCCCGACAACAGCCCAAGTTTATAACAAAATGGTTGTTTTGCAAGTTCGTTGCTGCAGATTTCCTTTCTGACTTAGGCAGGGTCAGATGGCAAGATCTTTACCTAGCCAAAAATGTCAATTAGGCAGTCTCCATCCTTAACGTCAACCTTACCAGTCTGATAAATAAGCATGCCCCTCTTTTCAAAGTTAGGGTACACAACAACTCTCACCCCTGGTTTACCCCTGATGTTATGGCAGCTCTTACAACCCGGGATAAGCTCTGGGCGAAAGCAAGACATTCCAAGAATACCTTGGATCAGCAGGCTTTCAGAACAGCTAGGAATGCCTGTGTAAAATGCATTCATTCTGCCAAAGCAAACTTCTACATCTTTACCCTTGAACAAGCAAAAGGGAACTCGCACAAAATATGAATGACACTTAAATGTATACAAGGGCGGCCTGCGGCCCCCTCCATCCCAACTAAGATAGTCTCCAATGATAGGGTGTTGGAAAATAATTCCCTACTCCTCGAAGAACTTAACTCCCACTTTGTCACAGCTGGCCTAGCTTTTGACTCCTCACCTTATGCTAGCCTTGAAAAGAGCCAACCAAGCTCCTCTCCATTATCCAGCACTGCATCTTACCCATTTCAACTGCGTCAGCTCAACTATAAAGAAGTAGAAGATTCACTACTTAACTTGGACATCAAAAAAAATGCAGGGGACAATGTTCTAGAACCCTTCTTCCTAAGATTAGGACATGCCCACCTCTCTGCCCCCATTCTTCATATCCTCAATTTCTCCATTACATCTGCTACTGTGCCATCCTGTTGAAAATCCGCATATATCTTCCCCTATTCAAATCTGGTGGCCCTTGCAATTTGAATAACTACAGGCCTATCTCCATCTTGCCTATCCTCTCTAAAGCTTTTGAAAAACTGATCTATGACCAACTAAAAACTCACATGGAAACTTTCTCACTCATTAACCCAGCTCAGTCTGGTTTCTGGGAAAATCACAGCACAATCACTGCTTTAGCAACAGTAACGAATGACTGGGTCTCTGCTGTGGATGCTAAGAAGATAACTGGAGCAGTCTTTTTGGATCTTAGTAAAGCATTTGACACTGTTGACCACAACCTCCTAGTCAACTGCCTCACTAACTTAGGTGCCATGTCCTCCACTACCCAGTGGTTCACCAATTACCTAACAGGGAGAACTCAGAAAGTCAAAGCTGATGGTCTATTCTCTGCCTCTCTGCTGATTGTCAGAGGAGACCCCCATGGCTCCATCCTAGGCCCTATCTTGTTTTCGCTGTACATTAACAACCTTGATTCCAAAATAACTAGATCCAATCTGCACATCTTTGTGGATGACACTGTACTATATACCTCTGGCCCAACTTTATCTGAAGTTGGGGGGGTGCTTCAAGCAGACTTTGTCCAACTTAAACATAATCTAATAAAGGCAAAGCTTCTTGTTAATGTGAAGAAAACCCAAAAAATGATATTCTCTCGTAGTACCTCCTCAGACACCTCCCTTGCCCCGCCTAAAGACTTTATTGCTACTTCTCTAAGCAAACCATTGGAAGTCATATCCAAATTTAAATATCTGGGTATCTGGATAGACAATAAGTTCTGTTTTAATGACCATATCGGGGACTTATCCAGGAGGCTCAAAGCCAGGCTAGGATTCTTTTTTAGAAATAGGTCTCTTTTCCCCCTCAAGACTCGAAACAGGCTCATTCAGGCTACATTCCTTCCCCTACTTGACTACGGCGATGCAATTTACACTTCTACTACTCTCACAAACCTAAGCAAACTGGACATCCTCTATCACTGTGCATTACAGTTTATTACCAATTCCTCTAACCATTCACATCACTGTGATCTGTACGCAGCTGTTGACTGGACATGTCTCATCACTAGACGTCTGCTCCGTGCTGGTCTCTGGACCCTTAAGTTGCTTCTGCGTAAACTACCGAGTTACCCATCATCTCTCATCTGTATTTCACACAGTGTATACTCTCTCAGGAAATCTGACTTCATTCTGCTGAACGTACCCAGGACATGTACCTCCTTTGGTAAATGTGCTATTGTACATGCTCTACCCTCTATTTGGAACCAACTCCGATCGGTACTGAAACTAACTAGCATTGTCTCAGTTAACTTCTACAAAGTGCTAAGTACATTGAAAATAAAAGATATCTGGAACTGTTATTAAGCCCCTTCCCTATGTCTGCCTTATACATTTACGTGTAAGCCCCGATCCCGCCCGTATGCATGCCGCTTACTTATTGTCCACACTAGCACTATACCAACACATAACTGCTTTTCCATAGCTTCTGACTTGTAACCTGTGACCAAAACTGTAAGAATTCCACACCTGTTCCCCTTTCTACTTCTAGCTCTCTACTTATATATTACTCCCCTTACTCTTGCCAAACCATGACTACCTCATTTATCATATCTTGCCTGTCGCTGCTCAATATGCTGAAAGTATTTATTGCAAACACCAGTGATACGTTTTTATACCCTGCCTTGTACTGCTGGCATGCAACCTTGAATTATTTGCGCACTATGTACCATATGTCTTCTCACTGTCCGTTGTCTTCCGATGTTATACCTATTATGTATTATCCTGCTAGAACAATGTGTACACCTTGTATACGTGTAACAGTATTGCTCCATCAAGTGTTGTACTTTTATGTAATGTCCTTTATCGGTGTAAATGTCTTAGGACCTCCTTGTGAATGAGCTTGCTCGATGGAGTTTTCCTGCAATAAACTTGAACTTGAACAGCAACTAAACATATATGATCCCAAACAGCATGTATTTAGGCAAGGCAGAGGCTGCTTAACCGACCTTACATGCTTTTATGAGACCTTCAGCTCTGAACTGGATAAGACAATTCCATATGATGTTGTCTTTATAGACTTTAGTAAAGCTTTTGATGTTATGCCTCACTGGGCTCTGAAGGATAAGTTACTAAATTTTAATATAAACAAATGTTTAATACTTTAGACATGTAACTGTTTGTCTGGCAGGACACAGAAAGTACTTATAAATGGTGAACTTTCTGATGTGGGTCTTATTACTAGCGGGGTGCCTCAAGGCTCAGTCTTGGGCCCCTGCCTTTTCAAGGCTTTCATTGCAGATATGACTAGCACTGGCATCTCTGCATCCATAAAATATGCAGATGATGTTAAAATTGGTGGCTCTTGTGCTACCCCAGACCAGGCTGAAACCATACAGCGAAACTCAAAGAAGATCTTTGATATTGTAACCAAATGGGGTAAGAAACTGAATAATAAAAATTGTATTGTTATGCACTTGGGACCTCAAAATCCCCAAACTTCATACACTTTGGGATATACTACTTACTGATCACCTTTGATGAAAAAGATCTAGGTATCAACATTTCTAATAAATTGGAGCATTCGAATCAAGTTAGTCAGGTCATCAGTAAAAAAAACAAGGTAATTTGGTCTATCCGATGTAATACCAAATCCCGTGATCCAAATATTATGATGCCTTTGTATCGTGCTTATGTGAGACCTCACTTGGAATATGCCTCCCAGTTGTGGTGCCCTTACAAAAAATACAATTGCACCCAATTGGAGAAAGTGCAAAGGAATTACACTAAACACATTTATGGTTTACACAATACTTCGTATAACACTAGATTAGTCTCCCTCAGTCTAATGTCACTTGAAACACGCTGATTGAGGGATGACTTATTATTTTTATTTGACATTATTAATGGCCCATATTTAATGTCTGAACTAGGTCTAGATTTTAAAAACAACAAATATGATACTAGAGGGCATCCCTTACAATTGGCAGGAAAATATATTATTATAAAAATAGAAAATTCTTCTTTACCTTGTGGGTTATACAACCTTGGAATACACTGCCGTTAGATGTTGTCATCAGTAAAACCAAACAAGAATTTAAAGAACCCCTTGATGTTTTTTCACTTTCTGGGCAGACACTGACATAATACTAAATTGTGTATGCAATTTGATAGTATAAGAGCACTTTTGGGCTCATAGCCTCCTTGCTCTTTGCTCTCCTTAGTATGACTCAGTTGGCATTGTGTCCAAACAGTGCTGACAAGAATAGCATTGGAATGGTGCGCACGGTAAAAAAAGGCTTTGTCTATAGTATTCTCACTCCAAGTGGGAGCAGATCCCGGGGAAAGTTAAAATTTGTGGGGCTGTGGAATACTGTTTCCATGGCCCCATGTAAAAAAAAACGAAGTCCCAATATGCCAAAGACCAGGATTAGAACCTTGGTCTCCACTGTCAATGGCCAAGCTGCTCCATGCTCCAGCCCTCCACACCACGGGAGCAGCTCAGCCAGTCTCCTGTTCCCTGCAGCCCTTGTCCTGTGTACAGGACCATAAAGGAACTAGGGGAGTGCTTACAGCTAGTGCTGAAAAACCCTACTCACTGTCCGTGTGAGCACTTACCAGACTAGCGCTGTATAGTGCAGTGCTACTCTCGTAGCACTCACTTGATGGGGTACTGAATTGGTTACATAACATTCCACGTAAATCTGAATTTCAGGGTCTTTCATTTTTATTAAAACAGGATCTTTTCAACTTAGCTTTCCTCTGCTCCTGCAGCTTATACCTGCCCTGAAGTCATAGTCTTCTGAACATGTGACATCATATCCAGTTACAGCAGATGCTACTCTGATGTCACAAGCTGATAATTAAGACTTCAGGGCTGGAAAAGGGAGAGATGTTGTGTAAGGGACAAAGAGCCTGTTTTTGTGCAAATTTGCTTAGTAATAAAGAATGGAATTCCCTGTAATTCAAATGTTTTACAATATTGTAAGAGTTAAGTCTTGCTGAGACCAACTGTCATTTTTTATTTGCTGGAAACTGGAAAATCACTTTAGCAAGACTGTTCCAACGAACAATGTTCCCTGTATGTGACTTCTACTTTATTCTGGACTGGAGGTTATAGTTCCTAAGTATACTTTCCTAAAGGTAGTACTGGAGTAAATTTGGAGTCAATTTTCTAACATTCCTTTTATATACCTACTAACGGGCCATTTCACAAAGGCAATTGGGATGCTAGTGCACTTCCTGGTTCCCATGAATACCGGAGGCCTCAATGTTCGTGAGCTGTGGAGACTGCAGAGACAAAGGGTGGAGTGGGCCTGGACACTAAGCATCCAACTGGACGCCCAGGTCAATCTAAAAGAAGATCCCCTTCTTCATGCAGAGCAGCAAATGATGGGATGTGGCTGTCCTTCAAGGACTGCATTATCCTGCACATAATTTATAAATACAAAAAAATGAAAGTTAAGCCCCCCTTCCTCCATGCCAGCCCAGAATACTGAGGTAGTGTGTGTGTGTGTGTGTGTGTGTGTGTGTGTGTGTGTGTAGTGGGGAGCAATTTGGCTCCCACTGGACTCAGAGCAGCCATACAAATGAGGCATGTAAACACTATGCCAGGGTCTTCCCTTATGTAATGTTTCCCCCTCTGCTGGTTCTCCAAATACAAAGATCTTTACCTCAATTACTATATAGTGTATATCTTGAGCCCCCCTCCGTGCCCGCCCTGCTGCCCACATAGTAAGAGCAGGCAGCATGGGATGAGGTGCAGATGGGGTGTGGATCCCATTGCTGTGGAGTGCCTGGATGTAAGCAGGGCGAATCCACAGCTGTGCAAGCTCCTCTGCACATACGGAGGGCAACAAACTGTTTTGCAGCTCAGGCCTCAAGCTGCAAATGTGTATTTGCGTTTCTATATGAGTACAGTACATATTCTTGGTGTGCTTTTAAGCTAACCACATTCACTGAGTGATCCCCTTAATGCTAAATTAAGAATTTCTATGAAAGATTTTTGGACAGATAAACTGGCTGACTAATGCTCTAAAAGCCAGTTCCATATGTCAGCCTTGACTAATTGTTCAAGGACATGAAAGATGCCTCAGACATTAAAGGAACTGGAAGAGGAAAATCCTGTCATTGCCTTTGAGATTGCAGAACCACAGCGGCACAGGAAAAGTGTCATGTAGAAACATCCCCCCCCTCAAATGGCAGCCATGAGGGACGAATACTAAAATAAACTGTTCGTATGGGAAAAAAACAGGAACTAACATACAGCAAGATTAAAAAAAACATGGGATGCTTTCATCCTATTGCAATAATACTGTCACTGATGTTGAATTCTCATTGTGCAGGCCAACATGCTCTGCATACGTGTACTCTGTAAGCTACTTCATTGAGTCCTAAAAGGATGATTAGAAAATGAACAGCTGTACACTGTTGAGTTGTACAGCAGTGCTTACTAGGACACAGCATAAGGACTGAATTTTCACAGAACAGAGGGGACTTTGTCATTTTTGTTTGTCTCATATATTTTATAAATTCTCAAATGCAGCTTTATATATTCAGCTAAAGGTACTATAAATGATTATAGCTGGTACTCTCCATGTAATATAGCAAAACAATCACATTTTAATTTTATCATCTCTATAAGGGAAGGCTTGTTTTTGCTGCACTAAGACTTACTGCATCTTTTGTAATATCATGGTTTTATTTTATTTGAAAATATTGATGACTGCAGCAGGAAATGGTAAATAATTGACCCTGGGGGGGTCTGACTTTGAAAACACTAGTGATGAGTACACAGGTTAGAGTTTGGCTGGTACAGTGCTACATGAGAATCAACAGGGAGAAAAAAACATTAAAGTGAATGTCGATCACCCTAGCCATTTAGGGTGGAACTGTAGACATGGGCTAATGCCTTTTAACAATTTTGCTTTTTAAAAGCATGTAGTTGTTTTATTCACAAACTCATTCCCTAAACCATCAGTTTTCTATAATTGCTGTACAGTATACTAAAACTACACGTCCCTAAATTGACTGTGCTGCTCAAACAAACCCATTAAACTTTTCATATTGGTGACCTTAGCTAACTAGATGTGCACTCACAAAAACTAGAATGTTAATATTGCAGCTTTATTGTCCTCGAAACTGCACCTGTCACTTGCAAAATGCTGACTGAGTGGTATTATGCCCAGCCTGGTCACTTAAAAATACTTGACCTTTAACTGCATAAACCTTGCAATGTGAATTTCTTGTGCGGCTTAGCCTTAAGATTACTGTATATATATATATATATATATATATATATATATATATATATATAAAATACAAAGCCAATTTCCCACAGAAGTGTGAGCCTTCTGGTTCTAAGAATTCATTTATATTTATTTCTTGTAATAACTGGATAACACCGTTGAGACCAATGGGCTCATTTACAAAGGTTCAACGTCAGATGGAGGGTACAAAACTTTACAGTAAAGAATTTTGATCTAAGTCATGGCAACAAGACTTTAGAGTGCATAAATAGTACATCGGGGCAATAATTAGGAGAACAGAGAATTGGGTTCCATGTCAGATGGAGAGTAAAACACTTTGCAGTAAAGGATATAAACAAAAATCATATGAACAAGACTTTAAAGTGCATAAATAATATATTGCAGCAATAACCAGGAGAACAGAGAATATTTAAGTTGGCAAAGCATAGTCTATGGTTATATAGGAGCAAAAACAGTCTGTGCGCTGTTATGTTCCAACACTGTTTTTATTTATTAAACTTTGTCCTCTGGGATAAGCATCTTAAGGAGAAGCACTCTGTTTGCAGGAGGGTCCGGGGTGAGAGCAGCTATTTGAAACATATGGCAGTCAGACAGAATACCCCATAACAGCCACCATGAAATAATAAGAAACAGAATAATGACTGGGGAGTAGTGTGTAACAAGGTTTTTTACAAGCCAAAGTTATGTGATGCTACTTGAACCCCAAGGGTGAAGGTAAAGAGGTTTTAGCAGTCATCATACACCCGGAGGTGTATACAAAGTGAATTGCCACACTATTCATGTTTTATTTTTTTATATTATTGTTGGTTTTAAAAGTGGCAGAGCTGCAGAATCAGATAAAATCTTTGAAGCTGATTACTCTCTCTCAGCTGTGAGAACACACTTTTTTTTATTGATAGATCACAGTTGTTTGTTCCTCTGTTATGTACATACATACATACAAACATACGAATCTGCCAGCATGTACATATGAACGTATGAATCTACCAGCATGTACATATGAACATATGAATCTGCCAGCATGTACATATGAACATACAAATCTGCCAGCATGTACATATGAACTTGCGAATCTGCCAGCAGAAACAGGCTTCATGGTCTGTCAAGTCTGCTTGAGTGTGCAGCTAGCACCCTCACCTTGCAGCTGCCCACCCTACCCTCACCCCTCACAATTACCCCCCCATTCTGTCCCATCTCCTTTTAAAACTGCCCACCAGCTTACATGATACCACCTCCTTGGGAACAGTGTTCCATTTAATCATAACCTTCTCTGTGAAAAAATGTCTCCTCATCACTCTCCTATATCTTCCCCCTCCAGTTTGAGACCATGCCCTCTCGTGTCCATCCCCTTCCTCAACTTAAATACCCCTACTGTACCTGTCATGTTAATCCCCATCAGGTACTTAAAGGTCTCAATCATATTCCCCAGTCCCTCCTCTTCTCCAGGGAGTACATATTTAACTCACTCAGCCTTTCCTCATAGGGTTTGTCCTCCAATCCTTGGATCATCCTTGTTGCTCTGCACTGTACCTCTTCCAGTAATCTGATATCCTCTTTCAGATATAGGCACCAATACTGCACGCAGTACTCCAGGTGTGGCCTGACCACTTGACCAGTGACCTATACAGAGGCAGGATCACCTCCCTACTCCTGGAAGAGATTCCTCTCGCAATACACCCCAGCATCCTGTTGGCTTTAGCTGCCGCCTTCCTACACTGTGCTGAGTTGTTCATATTCCCCATTTTAACCACCCCTAGATCCTTTTTCTCCTTGGTGGTTCCTAGTTGAACCCCTACATAGATACATAGACAGTGTCGGCAGATAAGGGCCTATGGCCCACTCAGTCTGCCCATTTGAGCTTGTAAGTTCAGTTTGTTTTCCTAGAAGTCTGTTGCCCCTTACCCCTGACCTCCAGAATTCCTTTATGTGTATCCCATGCATTCTTAAATCCCGTGATTGTTTCAGCCCCCACCACTTCCTCTGGCAGGGTGTTCCACTTGTCCACCACCTGTTCTGTGAAGAAATTCTTTCTCATGATTCCTCTGAATCGTCCTCCCTCCAACTTCATCCCATGCCCTCTTGTCCTGGAACATCTTTTTCACTTAAAAATAGTGTTTTCCTGCACCCTGTTCTTCCCTGTAAGATACTTGTATGTCTCTATCATATCCCCTCTCTCCCTCCTCTCCTCCAGGGAGTACATGTTCAGTTCCTTCAACCTGTCTTCATGGGACTTGTGATGCAATCCATGCACCATCTTTGTTGCCCTCCTCTGAACCTTCTCTACCCTGTCTATGTCCTTACGTGAGGTATGGTCTCAGAACTGTACACTGTACTCCAGGTGGGGCCTCACTAGTGTCTTGTATAGCGGAATTATGACCTCCCTTTTCCTGCTGGTGATGTCCCTGCCTATACATCCCAGCATCCTATTTGCTTTACCTGCTGCCTTGTCACACTGTTTCCCTACCTTGAGGTCATCAGAGATGACAACCCCAAGATCCCTTTCCTGCTTGGTGCATGCTATATCCTCACCCCCCAACTGATATATTGTGCCAGGGTTTTTGTGCCCCATATGCATTATCTTGCACTTCTTTGCATTAATTTCAACTCAAACCCCTGACCATTCTTCAAGTTTCTGCAGGTCGCTTCTCAGTCTGTCACACCCTCTGGTGTGTCTACTCTGTTACAGAGCTTTGTGTCATCAGCGAACAGTGAAATTCTGCCTTCTAGGTCCTGCGCAATGTCACTGATGAAGATGTTGAATAGGACCGGTCCCAGCGCTGATCCCTGTGGTACCCCACTGGTCACTCTTCCCTCTGTGGAGTGACAGCCATTTACCACCACCCTCTGTGTCCTGCCACCCAGCCAGTTACCTACCCACCACACTACTGTCCTGCCCACACCCATATTCCCCAGTTTGTGTAATAGTCTTCTATGTGGCACAGTGTCAAAGGCCTTGCTGAAGTCCAGATAGGCCATGTCCACTGCCCTCCCCTGATCCACCTCCCTAGTCACCCAGTCAAAAAATTCAACGAGGTTGGTCTGACATGACCTCCCCCTGGTGAAACCATGCTGCCTTGGGTCCTGTAGTCCATTGACAACCAGATGTTCCACCAATCTCTCCTTCAGTAGTGCTTCCATGATCTTCCCCTCCCAAATGGTAGCTCCTCCCTTTGCTCCAAAGTGAAGTACCTTGCATTTCTTAGCATTGAACCCCAACTGCTCAAATTTCTGACCATTCCTCCCATTTAGTCAGGTCATCCTGTAGCCCCTGCCACCCTACTATATCATCCACCACTGCTCCCATCTTTGTATCATCAGCGAACAGACTGATCTTACTCCTGATGCCATGTGATATATCTGCTATGAATATCCCAAATAGCACCGGGCCCAGTACTGATCCCTGTGGTACCCCACTAGTCATAGCCCTTGCAAATGAGGGCCCCTACTACCACCACCCTTTGCTACCTCCCCTTCAGCCAGTTCATGATCCAGTTCACCATCTTTGTCCCCACCTCTATTTACTTCAACTTTTCCCGCAACTGCCCATGAGGCACTGAATCAAAAGCCTTGAGGAAGTTCAAATGCAGGACATCCACAGCATGGCCCTTGTCCAGTTCCCTTGTCATGCAGTCATAATATTCAACTAGGTTGGTCTGGCAGGATCTTACTGAAACAAACCCATGTAGCTGATTGACGCCCAGAAAGATCACCAGCCTCTCCTTCAGGATTGTCTCTTTAGGTTTCCCCACAATGGATGTGGGCTTACTGGTCTGTAATTATCTGATTCATGCTTTGGGCCACTTTTGTGGAGGGGCAGTACCTGTGCCATCCTCCAGTCTTGTGGTACACATCCTGTGTCCAAGGAGGTATTGAACAAGTCTGCCAGCAGCCCCGCTAGGACTTTCTGGTGCCATATCCACCCTCAGTACCCTTTGACCTTCCAGTACCCTGCCCTCTGTGATTATCTTATCTGTTACTTCCTTCCCCCCATGCCCACTTTCCCCATCCCATGCGGGAGTTGCCCACCCTTCTTCTTCATAAATACAGCCCAGAAGTACTCATTAAGTGCTTCTGCCTGCTCCCCCCTTTCTTGACCCTCCTACGTTCTTCCTGATCCTCACTGTCTGGTCCTGGAAGCTTCTTCTCTCCCTTATGTACCTGAAGAAGTCCTTTTCCCATCCTTGTTTCCCTGTGCCAGCCTCGGCTCTCTGGAAGCATTGGCCACCCTGACTACTCTGGTTACCGCTCTAGACTTCTTTACATACTCTTCCCTCTCCTCCCCCCCCCCAATTTTGTGACCCTCCTGAATGCTTCTTTTTTTGCCTTCACCCCTTCCAAGACTTCTCTATTCAACCAACTAGGTTTCCTGGCTCTTTCCTTCTTGCTCTGATTTTTGGTACAGGACCCTGTGGCTGCCACAATCCCCAGTTTGATGATTTCCCATTTTTGGTTTGCATCCAAGAATGGATGAATTCCCACCTGGTGACTTCAGAATTTCCCTCATCCTGTCAAAGTCAGCATGTCTGAAGTCAACCACCCTCGTTCCTGTTCCTACAGCTTCTTTGCCCCTGTCAATGTTTCTTTTTATTTTTATTTCTTTTTATCAAGGTGTTTTCTCCTATGACCTGGTGGCAGTTTCAACTCTTTCTACCAGTTCCCCTGGCTTCTATGCCCTCTCCAATGCTCTGGGTCCTATATTCGCCCATGGATTACCCTCCGTGGCAAGGCGGAAGGAGGGAAGGCCATCCTCCCCCCCCCCGAGTGATATCTGGAGCAGGCCCGGGAGCATTGTGAGACCATGACGCTGGAGTACTGTAGGGCTTCATTAAGCCAGCAGTCATTTTTCCTCTTTTCTGGTGACCCTTTCCCCCACGGCCATGAACATGCATGTGTGGAGGCATGCGCACATTCCAATGCCACGTTCTTAAATCTCCCGTTGTCCGGCACTGCCTCCATCCTTCACCAGGAAGCAGTCATGGGGCAGGATGATGTACCCACCCACCCCCTAGAGAGGAGAGCTGTTGTAGGACACTCGATTCTCTCTCTCCCCTGCCGACCGCTGGTGGCCCGAGCTCATTCCTGAACTCCGGTTGCCAGTGTGGTGCAAGCTGTGGCGTCCAGTGCCTCAACCTTCAGCACCACCAGGTCAGCTGCCCATGTCGATGTTTTACAATAGAAAATTACAACCTTGATCTTGAGTTGTAAAAACTCTTAAGCAGTAATTATAGTAAAGTAACACACTGTGTCAGGTATCAAAAATAGTTAAAGCAGCAGTACTGTATCTGTTTCAGGGGAAAAAAATCCTAAAATGTATTTCTGGCAAAACATTAATACATTTGTTTTTCTTTTCATTGCATTTAATTCTTGAACTGAGAAAGTGTTCTTTAAGTTTTAGAAAATTCCTGCTGCATTGTTTGCCAAGCACACTATGAAAAAAATACCTTAAACATCTTGATGGGCTGCAGTGCTGCTTATCATCAGAAACGTGTGCTAGAATCTGTGTAGTGTAAAAGCAGAATGTAGAATCCAAAAGTAACTTCAACAGATGAGAGCTTTCAAACTTGCTAGTGGAAAGTATTTTGGTGACTTACATTATCAGTTACAGGATTAGTAATAAAAACCAAGGGAGTTAAAGATATACTTCTGATTAATCTAATGATGAGAAAAATGTGCTTAGAAAACCTATATTATGAAACTGTGTTGCCAGCTAATAAATACTGCTGCATTAAACTGACCAGTGAATTGAAGTGGACAGAATGTTTTATGTAGATGAGTTAGAGTCAGTTAATGGGATCTGTGACAAACATCTGCCTAGCTGTAACTGTATAGCTGGTCTGTCATGCGGGACACAGACGCCCACACACACACACACACACACACACACACGAATAACTTGACACCCGGAATGCTCCTTGTATTTTAATACTGCCACCACCCTGGCTGACTACTGGGGTATCTCACTGTGGTTCTAGTCCCCCCACTGGCCTCTGATAAACCAATCAATCAATCAATCAATCAAAATCTTTATTTAACCAGCAATGCTCATTTTCAAGGTGGACCTGGATACCCAATGCAAGGACTTTTTTTTGACAACATAGCCAGCCATTGAGTCACTCCCAGGAACCACTCCTCCCTCTCTATCACACATAGGTTACTTTTATACTTGGTAGTCATACTTTTGGGTAGCGAAATAGCAGTTTGCTCAACAGAAGTGCATTGTTACCTGTCTCATAAAACACTACACAGTCACAGAGAGTATTAAATATATACAGTAAGTACTGTATGTAACATGTACCCTACTGAATTACAGCTTATCCAGTTAAATGCAAAAGGGATAAAACACACTAAGAAATGCAAATGAAAACAGATAAACAAAAAGATTATAGAAAGAAGAACCTCTCTGGGGTCTAGACTACAGTCTAAAAGCCCCTCCCCCCACCACCACACACACACTCTGGGTTGCTTCCTCCCTTAGAAATCAAGTTACTACTAAAGCTGTGATTCAGAAGACAAAAAGTTACCTTTTCTTGCAGTGAACATCAGATGTATCCTGTTCCCAGCTAAATCTGCTGGGGCATGAGCTGTGGTGCAAGCTTAACATTTTCAAGGGGTCTGCCCACGTATTGCATCATCTTGTCTATCACAAGGGTCAGTCTCCCTTTGCTTCAGATGCTGGCAAAACTGGTTTCCAGTACAATACCCATACCCTCAGATGAAGCTGTTTACTGGGTATTTACCTAAAAAACTCAGTTACTTCTGTGGTGCTCTGCTCTGCTTCGGTGACGGTGATGAGCACCGAGGTCCGAATGAGTTAGAATATATGACATTTATCCAACAAGGAGAGGCAGGAGTTGTCCAATGAGTTTGATGCCCACTGGGCTTTCTTTAACAACAGGGGTCGGATGATACAGTCACAGGAGGGTAAACAGAGCACTAGGGAATGTGAACAGTCACTTCTTATATCACACTACTAAGTGATTAAACCAGTACTGACTCTTTGGCAATGCAAGTTATAGAATCAAGAACCTAAATTGTATACTAAAGAAAATAAATGTTCTGAGGTGCACCTCGGCCTAGTGCCACTATACTCTACATTACTTCTTAGACTCAATTACAATATAGTAGTACAATACTCAATGTCACCTTAAGTACTGCCTAAGGAATTGGAATACAATGGCTACACTTTGAAAAACCTTACAATACTGACTCAGGTCAATTACAGCAATGTCCATGCAAAGACAACAAAGAGTCCAATCGTCACCGAAGTTTTTGTGTGCACCATTGGGTAGAGTTGGTAGCTACAGACATAGGGATAAGGAATTTCCGATGACACTCAGATATTGGTCCCAGCACAGACCTAGCTAAGATCACTGGGGTGGCGGGAGTTGTTTCAGACAGACCATGTGTTTCTCGGCATAAAACCCACTCTCTCTGAGGCTGCTGGCAATAAAGAACAAGAGGAACATGTTCTTGGGATGAGCCCACTAGAGGGCTATCAGAATCAAACTAGATGCAGAAAGCTTCTCGGCCAAAACCCACGTTGGGGCCACCAAGAATGGAAGAGAACAAGGAAGATGCTTGGTGATGAACTCACTGGAGGATTACCAAGGACTGGATGATACTGTGGCAATTCTGATACTACCAAGAACTAGAAGAATCTGAGGTGAAGAGGGATATCCAATGTGACCAGGAACCAGAAGAATCTGAGGTGAAGATGGATGATTCTGAAGTGTCAACAAAGGAAACTGGAACAAAACAATAAAACGGCAGACATGTCCATCAGTGGGCTTTGACAGACTCAGCTTGCGACGAACGACCAGGGGATGCAGACAAGGTTCTTCCAGGACAAGCACATTCTTTGGATGGTGGCCAACTTTGGGGCATCCGGATCAGGAACCAAGAGACAGTACTGGAATGGCGGAAATGATGCACTCAGACTTCGGCATACTTGGCTTCAAACTAAGGAAAACAAGAAATGGCAGGTGCAACCTGCACGGGTTTCAACGTACTGGACTTCGGCGAACTCGACTTCAGCGGACAATAGGAATGTGGTCAATGATCTTCTGGGTGGGTGCCTTCTGGAGAAGAGAGACATTGAAAGACATCTTCCTTCAGATAGAGACTGATTCTGTAGGAGTAGAATGGCAGACACCACCATGGAGCAGTAGCATGGCAGAAGATTGAGTCTATACACATGTGTTGGCCACATTAGAGCTGGCAGATTCACTTTCAAACTGCACCAAGAACACTGTTCATTGCAGGGGCAGTTTGCCAGGAACTGGGGAAAATTACCAGAATCCAGGGCAATTGTTTGTTGTAGGGGCAATTTGCCAGAAACAGGTGCAAATGATCAGAATCTGTGGCAATTGTTCTTTACAGGGGTAAATAGCCACAGTTTCAGGGCAATTGTTTGTTGCAGGGCAGTTTGCCAGGAACAGGGGCAAATTACCAGAATACAGGGCAATTGTTCATTGCAGGGGCACTTTGCCAGGAACAGAGGCAAATTATCAGAATCTGTGGCAATTGTTCTTTGCAGGGGTACATAACCACAGTTTCAGGGCAATTGTTCATTGCAGGGGCAAATAACCACAATCCCAATTACAATGCAGTCTTGGTACTTTGCAACAGCACAGCAGTTCAGATACACATTTTCAGTACTTGACAGTAACTAAAAAATAGCTGTGTTCTAAGCACCTTTCCTTTCCTATTCCTTTGCTGGCCCTTCCAAGAATCAGTGTTCTTGCGGGGTCCCTTTTATACCAGGATCTGGCTACCCCTTAGGGAACTTTTGGGTGAACACCCTTTCCACTCTGAGCCTCTCTTGCCATCATAACTGTTGGGCTACTGGCAGAGCCCCCTTTTACCTTCTTCACAATATGGGGCCTTTGCAACCACTCTGGAATCGGCAGGCCTAAGGCTGCCCTTCCAAAGCTGGGGCCCTTCTGCTGCCTGTTCAGAACACTGGGCCTAACATTGCCCCCTTTAGAGCTGGGGCCCTTCTGCTGTCCCTTTAACCACTGTGGGCCTACGCTGCCCCCTTTTTGAGTGGAGGCTCTTCTGCTGCCCCTTCTGGAAACTGGGCCTAACATTGCCCTCTTTAGAGCTGGGGCCCCTCTGCTGCCCTATTACCACTGTGGGCCTACACTGCCCCCTTTTTGAGTAGGGGCCCTTCTGCTGCCTCTATAACCACTGTGAGCCTATGCTGCCCCCTATTGGAGCTAGGGTCTTTGCTGCTGCTCCTTCAGGAAACTGGGCCTAACGTTGCCCCTTTTGGAGCTAGGGGCCTTTGCTGCTGGCTACCATTTCTGGACACTGGACCTAACTGTGCCCCTTTTAACCAGTGAGCCTAACATTGCCCCTCTTAACTATCAGGCCTGCTCAAGGCCTCCCTGTCAGTGATCAGGCTGGCCCGCCCCCAATCCACCTCTTCATTAAATATTTAAATTATTTCCCCTTTGGGCATCAATGTCTGGCCCCTCCCCGCGGGCATCACCGCTCCCATAATATTTAAATATATTAGGTGGCCCTCCCTCCCGGTCCTCCTGTGGTGCTCTGAGCACCCAAACAATTGAAACTTTTTTTTTTTATATTCATTTAGGCAGTCAGCACTCTCCATTGTACTGCTGCCTGACTCACCGCCCCGGCCCAGGGTGAAGGAGCTGCTTCAAGGAGGAGGGGGGGTCTTCTAGCAGAAGGAGGGAACTGAAGTAAAGGAAGCAGGTGAGCAGTGGGCGGCAGGGGGCCCTTGCAGGTTTCAGGACACCTGGCGACTCTCTCTAAAGATGCGGCTCTTCTCTGCCGCTGACGAGGGACTGGGATTTAAACTTTTTAAGACCGGGTGCAAGGAAAATAAAAAATGGGGCAATACAGAGCCCACACTGGATCACCGAGGACAGGATTCTCTTTTCTGGCCACTGGACTTGACCTCAAAATGGATCAGGATCAGCAGCAGTGGACGTCAGGAGTCTTCATTGGCTGGAGGAGGGAACCAACGCAGAGTCAACAGGATGGCTTCAACAACCAGGCACACCCCTTGTCTCCATCGCACTCTCTAGGTCCCACTCTCTCCACAGCCCAGCATGCTCTAACTGAGAGAAATGGTTCCCTCCACTTGAAAAGGCACTCTCAAGCCTGAGCCACTTCAAATGGCAGCATTTTTCAAAACGGGCACCAAGTGCTGGCCAGGGACAGTGGTCCCACCTGTGTGTGGGTGCCCACTCTCGTGCTGACTGCTCTGGGGGGGGGGTGGAATGGAGCAGGCAGGCAGCAGAGAGAAAAAGAAGGAAAAAAAAATAACTTTTTCTTCTTTTAACACAGTGCCCTGCCTGACGATTCTCTAAGGGGAACACTACAAGCAGCCCCAGGACACAACACCCCATCTGCCCCACAACACTACAGGGACCCCAGGGCAGTCTAAACCCCTCTAATTTTGTACAGTGGTGCCCCATTCCTTTACTCCCTCACTTTAGGACACCACAGATTTGTGCCTGCCTCAAAATACATGTCCCCATGTATTCCCTTTTAGCACTCTATATATGAAAGAAACATTTCTTAACTGTTACTTCTATAGGTGTTTATAACATCTCTAACACTCTAACATTTCACTTAATGCTCTATGTAACTTTACTTTAGTTAACACATCTATAACTTTCAGTAGAACGCTTTTAATTTGTTAAACTAAGTGACTGTGTCGTAGAAATACCCCTAACAGGACTATCTATGAAAGAATGATACAAGTTGAGAGGCTTCCATTATGTATCTTCTAGGAGGGATACCAGCATTAGATCTTTGGGATCTATGGGGTTGGAAACCTACAGGTTCTGAGGAAATGCATTCTGGTTCAAAGAAATCTGGACGTTCAGGATTTACTTCAGGTACAGTGATTGGACAGTGAAAGGAATTTACATTGGAAGTGCGAGTCCAAAGCTCTCGGCACCAACTGGTTGTCGATTCCAGTCCCAGCATTCCATTCTTTTTAGACTCCTGCCTGTCCTTTGGCATAGAACTGTCCTTGTCTTTGGCTGCAACAGGCTTTCAGAAGATTCCAGTGTACAATCTTGGTAGCATTCCCTGTTTCTTTCTGAATCTTGTATACAGATAACTCTGGATAAGGGACTTCAGTAATGCGGTAAGGTTTGGGTTCCCATTTTGTACCCAACTTGCTGAATTTCTGAGTTCTTTTTAACATTATTCCCTCTCCTATTTGTAGGGGTGTAGCATCAGCCTTAGCATCATAGTTTGCTTTCTGTTTCTGGCGCACCTGTTCCATATGCTGGTCTACAATTTGTCCAGCCTCTTGCAGTCGTTGGTTGTGCTCTTGTACCCAATTCTTAATTGGCTGTTTGACCATGGCTTCATCAGGCTGAACCTCTACTACCAAATCCATTGGGAGTCTTCCGTGGTGTCCGAACATTAAATAATGTGGAGTATATCCAGTATAGCAGTGAATAGTGTTATTATATAAATAAGCAAGTTCAGGGAGAAGAGCTGGCCAGTAGGGATATTTGTACTTGGGTAAGGCTTGTAACATTTCAAGCAGAGTTTGGTTGGTTCTTTCATAAAGACCATTACTTCGGGGGTGGTAGGCCGTGGTTTTCAGTTTGTGACTTCCATAAAGAGTACACAGTTCGTGAAAAAGCTGAGACTCGAAAGAGGTTTCTTGATCTGTAAGGACTTTGGTCGGATAGTCAAATGGTTGCACAAAACATTTTAGGAAAGCTTCTGCTGTAGTCCAAGTGGAGAGATCCTTGACTGCACTTGCAACCACAAATTTTGAGAAATGATCAACCATTGTGAGGACATACATGTAGCCACTGGTGCTTGGTTCTGGCTTCAGATGATCCAAAACAGCTAGCTCTAATGGTGCGCTACTGATTACGAGGCGAAAAGGAGCTATCTGGTCACTTTTCTCTCTACATTTAAGGCTACAGGCTGGGCATTTCTCGCACCACTTTGCAATATCATTCCTCATTCCAACCCAATAGAATCTTCTCCTAATGACAGGCTCTGTTTTCTTATGCCCAAAATATCCCGAATTGTCATGGTATGCTTCAAGTACTACGGGGGCACTAGTTTTGGGAACTATGATTTGAGTCAATTCATAGTGAGTAGTGGGATCTCTGCTTCATTTAATAAGGTGAGAGTCTTCTACAGTCAGACGGGTTCTATGCCTCCATAGTTTTGTCACTTCATGATCAAGTTTCTTTTGTTCTTGTGGGGTAAGACTCTTTTGCTTTAAAACAAGGGTTTTGTCTTGTTTAACAGTAGGATCCTGATCCTGTAGCTGAACCCACAAGCTTCTCTCATCTGCGATTGTGTCAGTTGCTTCAGGTTGGCTTTCAATGCTTGACTCTGGAGATATTTGGCAGCGGGCTTGCACTATTTCTGCTGGCACTTTGAGGAAAGGCGGCATCTCAATATTTTCTAAGGAAGTGCCATCTGTCTCTGTTTCCATCTGTTCAGACCCTCGGGATAATGCAACTGCATTCACATTTGCTTTGCCAGAGCAGTACTTGAGGGAGAATTGATATTTCACTAGCCTGGAGGCCCATCTCTGTTCCAGTACTTCTAGTCTCACTGTACTTAAGTGTGCTGAAGGATTATTGTCAGTGAAAACTGTAAAAGGGGTGGCAGCCAAGTAGTGACAAAACTTTTTGGTGATAGCCCATGCCAAGAATTCAAGCTTAAAGGAGCTATAGCGGATATCATTCTGCTCTGAGTCTCTCAGTCCATGGCTTGCATAGGCTATGACCCATTCAACACCATCTTGCTCTTGTGCCAGTACCGCACCCAATCCCTTGTTGCTGGCATCTGTATACAGAAGGAAGGGTTTTGTGTAGTCAGGATAAGCCAGGATGGGAGCTTCAGCCAATATCTTCCTCAATTTATCAAATGCCTCCTGTTGCTTAGTCGCCCATCTGACAGGATAGTTCTTAGGAACCTGACCTTCTCTCGATCTTCTCAACAGTTCATGTAAATCACAGTGATCTTTGAAAAGTCCTTGATGAATCACCTATAATACCCCACAAAGCCTAGGAACTTTCTGACATCTTTGACAGTGATGGGAACAGGCTGATCCGATATAACTTTTATCTTCTCTGGGTCTGGCGACACTCTTTCTGAGGAAACTGTATGTCCCAAGTAATTTACTTCTGACTGTAACAGATAACAATTGGACAGCTTTACTTTGAGACCATATTGGATTAATTGTTGGAATACCTCACCCAAGTGCAACAAATGTTCCTTTTGGGTTTTAGAGTAGACAATAATATCATCTAGATATAGTACAGGATATCAGAATTTTGGCTCCCTAGGCAATGCTCAGTCAGTCTCTGGAAGATTTTGGGAGCGTAACAGAGTCCAAAAGGCAGTCTAGTAAATTCAGAAAGACCCATGGGAGTGATGAAAGCTGTCTTCTCTTGATCCTCAGGTGCCATAGGGACTTGCCAATATCCACTGGTCAGGTCTAGGGTAGAAAACACAGTGGCAGATTGAATACCTGTGAGGGAATCCTCAATTCTTGTCAAGGGATAAGCGTCTTTGTGGGTGATGGTATTTAGTTTCTGATAATCAACACAAAATTGAATTTTGCCATCCTTCTTCTTGACTAACACAATAGGAGCTGCCCACAGACTGTGACTCTTTCTAATCACTTTGGCCTTCTTCATTTCTTTGATAATTTCTTTAATGGGCTGATACATTGCTGGTGGAATCAGCCTGAAGCACTCTCTGATGGCAGGATGTTTATTCATGCAAATGTGATGTTGTACATTGCAAGTAAGTCCGAAGTCCAGTGGATGCTTGCTAAAAGCTTCTTCATGTTTTGGGACTACCTTGAGTACATCGGCCTTTTGCTCTTCAGTGGTTTCAGGGTTACCCAGATTGATCTCTTTGGCCCACTCTGGCATACCAGCATCTCGTGCCTTCTTTCCTTGTGCAGCCTCTGGCTCTTCAGTTAGTCCAGCCTCCTCTTCTGCCTCAATGATATTCTGGAGGCATACTGTATGCAGTTGAGCAACCGGCTGGTTGTGGTAGAGTTGCATTTCATGGTTTCTGTAGTTTAACACTCTGATGTAAATTCACCCCTTGGTCACAGTAGCCACACTCGGAGACACTATTATGGGTTCCTCTTTCCCACTAGGATATGGCTCCACCAAGACATCATAGTCTTGGCCCCATGGGCCCACCTTTGCCTTGCCCTACAAGATGGTCTCCATTCCTGGCTTCAACATCACTGGCCTAACATCTGTCACATGGACTTTACCGATCTCACCATCAGCACTGGCAAATTGCTGGTGACATTGCAGAAGGTTAATGGTCTGCTGTAGGGCATGCTTATCAACCACAGGTGATTGCTTGGCCTTCTGTTGGAGAATCTGAACCAGGTCTTTGAAACAATTCTGCAGGAAATTCATGCCAAAAATCAGTGGTGGCTGGTTAGCGCTTTCCATATCACTGATGATGACACCCTGTTGGTCTTGGATATTTCTCCCCAACTAGATATTTGCTTCAAGGTAACCCAGATAAGGTACTTCCACTCCATTACTTGCTATCAGTTTGATCCATGACCTAGGAGGGGGTTTGAGATCTTCAGGCATCCAATACTTCTGGAAATATCACGCCTGCATGGTGGTAACTTGTGATCCTGTATCCAATAATGCCATCAGTTCCACTCCGTCAACTTTCACTGACACAGTCGGGCTCCTGCTGATGAAGCAAGACTGATCTATTGAGGCAGTTAGACCTGGTCATCCATCCTTCATGAGTCGGTCCTCATCCCCAGAGAATTCCTGTTTAACATCAAGGTGGTGTCAACAGGCAGATTGCATAGTCACTCTACGTGACCACTGATGCCACACCGATGACAGATTGGTCTCCCTTGGTTATTGAAATGATCCATTGGGCACCTTCCCTCGCCTCTCCTTGGACAGTCTAAGTGATCATTGGCTCTTTACTCCCTTTCAGCCTGGTTATGGGGCACCGCTCTTCTCCAACCTTCCTTCAGGCCTTGCACCTCCTGACAAACCTCCATCATCTTATGGGTCAGGGTGGCAATTTGCTCGACCAGTTCAGAGTTTGAGCACAAGTTGAACTGGACAAACCGGGTTGGTGCCTGCACTATTTGACCATACATTTGACCATGAGCTGAATGATAACTTAGGTAACCCGCTGGTTCTCTTTCATATTCCGACCTTTGCAGGGACAATTACTCAGACTGAGGTCCTCTTCTCCACGAATCATCTCTGGTTCAGCTTTCCATTGGGTACCCTGGCCACGTAGCTCCAAGTGGCAATGTCATTTGTGGATAGGTCATAACCTCTTCTCCCTGGTGTCCTGAGCCTAGGATCTTATTTTTATTTATTTATTTAGTTTTTGTTAACCGGGTAGGTACACTAGACAGCATAACTGCCTATTTTCAGGTATGACCTGGGAGGTTACAACAAAGGGTATGTAGACAACAGTAAATACAAGAAAACATCATGGGAACAACTAGAAGTCAGATACAAAATTTGCAGTAATGACAGTACATTTGCAGAAATCTATATGTATATGTAGTAACAAAACAGGAATATAAGTAAAAATAACTAACAGTCACAAGTCATACAACTAGTGAATAAGTGCTAAAAGAGAGGAAATTGCAAGATTTCCAGGCAGGTTTGAGAGTAGTAGAGTTTGGAGCCGGTAGACAACTAGGAGGAACCAGTACAGGAGTGGGTGGATAGAGAACAGAAGCAGGGTTCAGAGCTCAGAAGAGCCATACGAAACTACTGTTTGAAGCTGCGTGGAGAAGATGGAAGGGAGTTCCATAGGTTAGGAGCCCAGCTGGAGAAAGCATTCTCCCCCATTTTGGTTTTACATCTCAGTTGAACAAAAAGGGATTTGTCAGCTGATCTGAGTGGGTAGGCAGAAGTCACAGGTTTGAGCAGCAGAGCCAATTTGTCAGGTATCTGGGAGGAGATTGTATTCTTTGTAAAACAGTAGGCAGTAAACTGATGGAAGGCTGAGGGGGTAAACCATCCCAGACTGGAGTAGAGTGTGCATCGGTGAGTAAGTCTGGGTAAAGACAAAGCAAAATGGCAAATGCTGTTGTAGCAGACATCCCACTTTCGGAGGAGCCCTCTGGTAGTTGCTGGAAAGGCTATTAACCCATACGCTAATTTGGGTCTCAGAATCTCCTGTGCAACGGCCATCCTCGCCGTTGATGTTAGGCTATGTCTCACCTTATATGCCAGTCCAAGTTGAATATTTTTTTTGAAATTTATGTTTATTGATTTTATGCAATAAAATACATACATCTCCTGTAGGACAGTACATTCTGTGAATTAACACTTCACAAGATTTGATCTTTCAGTATGTATAACACTCCTGTCTTGGTACTACATATGAGGGGTTTCCTAAAATAGTATTTTAATCATTATACATACGATACGTAGGCTATCCACTGCCATGAGTGGGGACATCCTTTAATCAGTTAAAGACATACTCAGTAAACACACCCCTATAATTGGTGATTGTATCCCCATTACCCTACTGTAAGGGAACAAGAGGAAAAAGAACAAGCAGATCACATACTACAGTTCCACATAATCTACATCATTTTCTACATAACAGCAGTTATATCTGTTTAGCTGTATTAAACATTTCAAATTTTTAACTTTAAGCAAACTATACAGAACAGGATTTCTACTGAACTCCTGATGAGAGGAAACACAACCTCTATGTCCTTATACTGCTGTAAGTCGCTTAACAGTTCGGTGTTCAAAGGTAAACTGCGTCATAACCGACACTAGGCACCAAAACAAAATACTCCTTGAGTTTAATAAAACAGTGAAACTGTACTTCTTTAACCACTTTGATGTATTCTTCTTTTTAAAACTATGTGCACATAATATGGAATAGTTCCCAACACTCAGTAGGAGTAAGAAAGACCAAAGTTAATATTATAGCAATGCCGAAATCTGTCAAGCATTATCAAGATAGTTGCACTTACAACTAATTGTCCTTAGAAACTTCAGGTTTCCGCCTCTTCTTCTGAATCCGACTCTTGGTGTTGTGCCGCACAGTCCAACTTGATTCTGCCAAGCAGCTTGCTCGCATCAACAGTATCAGTAAAATGGAAGGTTTTATTTCCATACACCACCTTTAAATTTGCCGGCATGAGAAGTATATGATGGACACCCAGTTGACGAAGTTTTACTCTGACCCCATCAAATGCTTTGTGCCACTGTCTAGTGGCATAACTGAGATCTGTGAAAAGGTGAACAGAGGCCCCCTGCCACCTGATAGGACCATTCTTCCTCGCCACTTGCAAGATATTGTCCTGCTCCCTCATGGAGCCCAACACGGCCAAAACCGTGCATGTTGGGGATGGGCAAAGTCCACCGGTAACCATGCACCTCATATGTTCACTCGATATGCCCGCTGTTTCAAGATCTGTGTCTCCAGCTGCATTTGTTCAGGGATTCACTGCTCCAAAAAGCTACACAGCTCTTCATCTTCTCCCATCTCTGGTAGACCAATAATCGTACATGGGATGCCAGCGCCCCATTCTTGAGATTTTTGAGGCGTCGGCTGAGTAGAGTGTTTTCTTTCACCAGTCCCATTGTGGCAACTGCTGCTTTCTCTGCTGCTTTACTGGCCACTTGCGCTACCTCCTCTACCATAAACAGCTTAGTTTCTGCAACTGCTAATCATGAAGTAAAGTCTTCCATCTTTCTGTCTATTCCCTGGATAACTTTTAGGAGTGCCACATTCAAGGGTTGACTCAAGGTAGACTCAGCAGCTTCTTTCATTTTATCTGGGCCTTGTCAGATTTCTGTCTGTTTGCCTCCATCTCCTCCCACAGTTATTTTTGTGTGCCCCACATTATTAAGGGAGACAATTCTGGTATGCTCAAAGTCCGTTTCAAAAACTGAAGCTAGATTTAGTACTTTTGGACCAATTAACAACCTTATAACTGCTAAAGGTCAATTACAGCAATGTCCATGCAAAGATAATATTGAGTCCAATCATTGCTGAAGCCTTCATGTGCACCATCGAGTAGAGTTGGTAGCTACAGAGATAGGGATAAGGAATTTCCTATGACACTCAGATATTGGTTCCAGCACAGACCTAGCTAATGCCACTGGGGTGGTAAGAGTTTTTTAGACAGACCACATGTTTCTCAGCATAAAACCTACTCTCTCCGAGGCTGTCTGCAAGAAGGAACAAGAGGAACATATTCCTGGGATAAGCCCACTGGAGGGCTATCAGAATCAGACTAGATGCAGAGAGCTCCCCAGCCAAAACCCACTTTTGGGCCACCAAAGATGGAAGAGAACAAGGAAGATACTGGGTGATGAATTCACTTGAGGATTACCAAGGACTGGACGATGCTGTGGCAATTCTGATACAACCAGGAATCAGAAGAATCTGAGGTGAAGATGGATATCCGATGCAACCAGGAACCAGAAGAATCTGAGGTAAAGATGGATATCCGATGAAGCCAGGAACCAGAAGAATCTGAGGTGAAGATGGATGATTCTGAAGTGTCAACACAGGGAAACTGCAACAAAACAATAAAACGGCGGACATGTTCCACACTGGACTTCGACGGACTCGACTAGTGGTGAATGACCAGGGGTCACGGACAAGGTTCTTCCAGGACAAGCACACTCTTCTGAGGGCAGCCCACTTTGGGACATCTGGATCAGGAACCAGGAGATGATACTGGAATGGTGGAAGTGATGCACTCAGTGTACTTGGCTTTGAACTGAGGAAAACAATAAAAGGTGGATGTGACCTGCACGGGTTTTGACGTACTGGACTTCGTCGGCGAACTCAACTTTGGTGGACAATAGGAACATGGTCGATAATCTTCTGGGCAGATGCCTTATGGAGAAAAGAGATCTTGAGAGACGTCTTCCTCCAGATAGAGACTAATTTCGTAGAAGTAGAATGGCAGACACCACCATGGAGCAGTATCGTGGCAGAAGATTGAGTCTATACACGTGTGTTGGCAACACTAGAGCTGGCAGATACACTTTCACACTGCACCAAGAAAACGGTTTGTTGCTGGACTAATTTGCCAGGAACAGGGGCAAATTACCAGAATCTAGGGCACTTGTTCATTACTGGGGCAATTTTCCAGGAATAGGGGTAAATTACCATAATCTTGGTCAATTGTTAGTTACAGGGGCAATTTTCCAGGAACAGGGGTAAATTACCAGAATCCGGGGCAAGTGTTCTTTACAGGGGTAAGTAGCCACAGTTTCAGGGCAATTGTTCATTGCAGGGGCAAATAACCACAATTCCAGTAACAATGCAGTATTGGTACTTTGCAATAGCACAACAGTTCAGACACACATTTTCAGTACTTGACAGTCACTAAATAACAGTTGTGTGCTAAGCACCTTTCCTTTTCCTTTGCTGACTCTTCCCAGAATTAGTGTTCTTGTGGGTCCCTTTTGCACCAGGATCAGGCTACTCCTTTTGGAACTTTTGGGTGAATGCCCTTTCCACTCTGGGCCTCTCTTGCTCTTGTAACTGCTGAGTCTACTGTCAGAGCCCCCTTTTACCCTCTCCTCAATGTAGGGCCTTTGCAAGTCCTCTAGAAATAGTGGTCCTACGGCTGCTCTTCTAGAGCTGGGGCTCTTCTGCTGCCCCTCCTAGACACTGGGCCTAACATTGCCCCCTTTAGAGCTGGGACCCTTCTGCTGCCCTTTCAACCACTGTGGACCTATGCTGCCCTATTTTGAGCGGGGGCCCATCTGCTGTCCTATAACCACTGTAGGCCTATGCTGCCCCCTTTTTGAGCTATGGACCTTCACTTCTGCTTCCTTCTGGAAACTGGGCCTAACATTGCCCCCTTTAGAGCTGGTGTCCTTCTGCTGTCCCTTTAACCACTGTGGGCCTACACTGACCCCTTTTTGAGTGGGGGCCCTTCTGCTGCCCCTATAACTACTGTGGGCCTATGCTGACACCTTTTTGAGCTGGGGCCTTTGCTGCTGCGCCTTCTGGAAACTGGGCCTAACGTTGTCCCTTTTAGAGCTATGGGCCTTTGCTGCTGGCTACCCCTTCTGGACACTGGGCCTAATGTTGCCCCTTTGAACCAGTGAGCCCAACTTTGCCCCTTTTAACTATCAGGCCTGCTCAAGGCCTCCCTGTCAGTGATTGGGCTGGCCCACCCCCAATCCTCCTCTGTATTAAATATTTAAATTAATTCCCCTTTAGGCATCTATGATTGACCCCTCCCCGTGGACATCACTGTGCCCAGAATATTTAAATTTATTAGGTGGCCGTCCCTTCCGGTCCTCCGGTGGCACTCTGAGCACTCACTTTTTTTTATATTTATTTAGGCAGTCAGCACTCTCCACTATGCTGCTGCCTGACTCATTGCTGTTTCAGGGAGAAGGGAGGTCTTCTGGCAGCATCCCATTGTGTTAGAGAGAAAAGGAAGTGCAAAAGAAGAAGGAAACCACTTTGGTTCTCAAAAACAGTAGCAGAAAAGGTCAGAGCCAAAAGGCTAGTGTTCAGGAAATATAAGGGAACACAGCAGGATGAAGATAAGGAGGCATACCAAACTTCCCTAAGGGAAGTAGGGAATGCAGTAAGACAGGCAAAGGCCCAAACTGAGGAAACACTAGTACAAACAGTAAAAGAAGTTGACAAGACTTTCTATAGATACATTAGTGAAAGGAGAAAGTCCAGAGGGGGTAATGCTAAGATCAAAGGGGATAAGGGGGCATGTGAGGAGGAGGACCATGTAAAAGCATTTATCCTAAATAGATACTTCTGCTCAGTATTTACTGAAGAGAAGGTAGGGCAGGGCCCACAGCTCAGCACCATGGACACATGGGGGAGGGAGGTGTGCACTAGTCCCTTCACAAAAGAAAGGGTCCTACAAGAGCTTGATAAGCTCAAGGTGGACAAGGCAATGGGACCTGATGGCATACATCCCAGGGTACTAAAGGAGCTAAGGGTGGAACTAGCAGAGTCATTATCAGAACTGTTTAGTGAGTCTCTGAGCCCAGGAGAGGTCCCAGAAGACTGGAGAAGGGCTCATGTGATCCTGCTCCACTAGAGTGGTAGCAGGGAGGAGGCAGGGAACAACAGACTAGTCAATCTTACCTCAGTAGAGAGCAAGATTATGGAGGCACTCCTTAAGGAAAGGATAGTGCAACACCCGGAATCCATAGAAGCACAGGATCCAAGACAGCATGGGTTTACAAAAGGAAGATCCTGTCAAACTAATCTCATAGATTTCTTTGACTGGGTGACCAGAGTGGTGGACCAAGGGGAGCAGTTGATGTTGCCTACCTTGACTTCAGCAAAGCTTTCGATACTGTTCCACGTAGAAAATTGATTAATAAGTTGGGTAGGCTCAGGATGGGTCAAGGTTGGTCAACTGGGTGGCAAACTAGTTGACGGGCAGAAAACAGAGAGTGGTGGTAAATGGTATAGTCAGAAGAGATGCAAGTCACAAGTGGGGTACCTCAGGGATCAGTCCTGGGGCCAGTCCTCTTCAATGTCTTCATCAGTGACATTGCAGATGGACTGGAGGGTAAGGTTTGTCTGTTTGCAGATGACACCAAGATCTGCAACACAATAAATGATCCATATGGGGTCGGCAGAATGAGAAGAGATCTGGATAAACTAACAAAATGGTTGGAAGAGTGGCAACTGGGGTTTAATGCAAAGAAGTGCAAGATCATGCACATAGGGAAGATAAACCATGAAGCCACCTATAGGCTGAGAGAGGAGTTGCTGGCAGTCACAAGGGAAGAAAGAGACTTGGGCATCATCATCACCGAGGACCTGAAATCATCCAAGCAGGCCACTAAAGCAGTAGGTAAGGCTAGGGGGATGTTGGGATGTATTAGTAGGAGTATCACAAGTCAGAAGAGGGAGGTAATAAATCCTCTTTACAAGACATTGGTTAGGCCCCATATGGAGTACTGTGTGCAGTACTGGAGGCCACACCTTCACAAGGACATTAACCAAATTGAGGCAGTCCAGAGAAGGGCAACCAAAATGGTGCAGGGACTGCATCAGAAAACATATGAGGACAGATTAACGGAGCTCAATATGTATACCCTAGAGTAAAGGAGTGAGAGAGGTGATATGATCGAAACATTCAAACACCTTAAGGGCATTAATAAGGTGAAAGAGTCTAACATGTTTCAATATAAGAAAAATAGCAGGACAAGAGTACACAGCATGAGATTATAGGGAGGCTGATTAAGGGGTAATGCGAGCAAGTTCTTTTTCACAGAAAGGGTGGTGGATGCATGGAACGGCTTACCTCAGGAAGCAGTGGATATGAATACAGTGCACGGCTTCAAACAGACATGGGATAGGCACAAGGGAACAATACAGATGAGTATGACTAGATTGGCCATTGACAGAGCAAAGGTCGATGGCACATTCATAAAGTAGCAAAACAAATGGGTAGACTGGGTGGGCCTTGAGGCCCTTATTTGCCATCAACTTCTATGTTCCTATGTTTCTATGGAGGGGACTGAAGCAGAAGGAAGCAGGAGAGCGGTAGGCGGCAGGGAGGCCTTTCAGGTCTTCATGACACCCGATGACTCTCTAAAGATGCAGCTTTTCTCTGCCACTGACAAGGGAACAGGATTTAAACTTTTTAAGGCCTGGCACAAGGAAAATAAAAAAATGGGGCAATACAGAGGCCACACCAGATCACCGGGGACAGGATTCTCTCTTTCTGGCCACCAGACTCGACCGCAAAATGGATCAGGACGTCAGGAGTCTTCACTGGCTGGAGGATAGGAACCAACACAGAGTCAACAGGACTGCTTCAACCACCAGGTAAGCCCCTTGTCTCCGTAGCACTTTCTAGGTCCCTCTCTCTTCACAGCCCAGCACAATCTGAGAGAAGTGGTTCTCTCCACTTGAAAAGGTCACTCAGGGTTCTAGATCCAGAACCCTGAGCCTGTGCCATCTCCAATGGTAGCATTTTTCAAAATGGGCACCACTGTCTGGCCAGGGTCCCAGCGCGTGGGTGCCCACTCTTATGCTGCCAGCTTGGGGAAAGTGGAACAGAGCAGGCAGGCAGCCTAGAGAAAGAGAAGAAGAAAAAAACTCTTTTTTTCATTTAACACAGTGCCCTGCCTAATGATTCTCTGAGGGAACACTACAAGGGGTCCCAGAACGTAACACCCCATGTGCCCCACAACACTACAGGGACCCTGGGGCAATCCGAACCCCTCTAAAGTATTCAATAAACAATAAACAATAATAATCTTGTACTGTGATGCCCTATTCCTTTACCGCCTTACTTTGGGGCACTACACTTCTTTTGTTTGCTAAGGTTCCCAAAATGGCAGGTGACTCCTCAGAATCAGGGCTCTCATCCAGACAGCATTGCAAAATGATGAGGCTGAACTTTCAAGCACAGTACTTCTAGATCTACTCCCTTCAGGATGGTAATCTGCTTACCAAAGAGATCCTTTAGAATATCCCTGAATAGATTACAGCCCCAACAAAGCCCTGCCCTGTGACATTCATTTCAATTCAGTTCGTTGCAGATTTTAACCCTTTCTGACCACTTGATAAATGAGTGAAACTAATTACCCAACTAGGCCACATATTCATGTTACCAATATATGTCCATGTTACAGGACACTGTCTTTGTTTTGTGGCCTGTGATATCTTTTTTGCTATTTATAGGCACTGAGATGTAAGGAATTATGAAAAAGTCTGATGTGTAACACACATTTTCTTACAGCATGTCATGCTACCAATAAAGGGCAAAATTCACAAAAGAAATGTGCCAGGTGCGAGATGCGCCGGCGTAAACAAAAAATGTGTCAAGAAGTGATTCACACACAGAGCAGTTGCACTGGTGTATACCAGATACAGTGCACTGAACCAGATCTTGCTATGGGTGCATCCCTTAGCGTTATCTGATTGCAAATAGAGGGCAGACATGCATACACAGCACAAAGTGGTTCACAGTGCAAAATGACGGCGCAGTGACAGAGCAAACCCAGGGCAAAAATCAAATGCGCCATGAAAAGATAAGTATAAAAGAAGCAGATTTAAGTGCAAGCCACCAGCAGGTCAGTGGCAGAAAAGCAGCACCTGCATGCTGGCAGAGAGAGGGGGGGATAGAGTGAGAGAGAGAGAGAGAGACATAGAGCACACCACCGCCAGCATCATGGATACAGCACCATTTGCCATGGTTGGTGTACTAATGAGGATGAGGAGATGGGGAAGTGGAAGGCACCATAGGCGGCCTTCTCCATGGCAGTATCATGCCAGGCTGTCCTTCAAGCAGCTGATGGATGTGGAGACAGTAGGCCGATACCGCCTGAACAGGGCCATTCTGAGGCAACTCTGTGAGCTGTGCCATGAAGAAATGCAGGCACCCACTGCACGTGGTCATGCCATCTCGGTGGAGACCAAGGTGACAACATTAATGTGCTTGCTCACCATTGGAACCTTCCAGAGGCCCACTGGGGATGCCACTGGCATATCACAGGCCTCCGCTTTCTGCCTCCTCACACAGTTCCTCACCACACTGCTACCGCATGCTTTGGAATACATCCATTTCCTCAGCATGCAGGTGGAGTGGACAGAAGCAATGCAGGGGTTCTACAGGGTGGTATGTATGCCAGACATCATAGGGGCCATTGACTGCTCCCATATGGCAATCTGCGCACCACCTGGTGAGGATGCCAACACCCACGTCAACTGCAAGGGATTCCACTTGGTGAACTGCCAAGTGGTGTGCAATGCCACAGGGTGAATCAGCAATGTCTGTGCCATGCACCCTGGGAGCACACATGATGCCTTCATCTGGCAGCAGTTGGCCCTCTGCCAGAGGTTCCAGGCAGGGGACATACCAAGTGACCATCTAGTAGGTGCGTGGGACATGGAAACAGCAGCATGACAGGGCACCACTGTCAGGACAGGAGAGGGATGTGTGTGCATGGAGAGCAACAAGCACAGTGCGCATTAGGCGCAGGTGCCATGGGACAGCGGAGGTGTGCAAAGGGACACATGCTAACACCTGGAGGCACAGGGAGACACATGAGCAATGCATGGCATGTGTGGGGTAGTGCCATGGGGGTGCATGTGTGGCAGGGACATGCACAACACAAGCAGAAAGTGGCTGGCAACAGCCGCCAGTGTAGGGTTGTAGGAATGCAAGGAAGGGACAGGCACAGGCAGTGGCGGATGCCTTGCGCACACACCTGTGTGGACTGGAGCAGGGAATGGGAGCATGCCACATATGAGGCAAATGTACTAATGGCCACCCATTTCCCCCCCACAGGTGACGAAGCATACCCACTGAGGCCCTGGCTCCTCACACTCATCTGATGACCTGGAACAGAGGCAGAGGAGCGGTACAACGAGGCACACATCGCTACACACACCATCATGGAGCGCATCTTTGGCATGTTGAAGATGTGTTTCTGGTGTCTGTGTAGGTCAGGTGGTGCCCTACAGTATAGCCCTGAGAAGGCCTGTGGCACATTCCTGGCCTGTTGTATGCTACACAACATGGCCATAGACCGTGGAATACCCGTTGAGGCCAGTGAGGAAGACAGTTCCAGGGAAGAGGAGGAGGGTGAGGGGGGAGAAGCACCACCACAGGGCCATGACACAGAAGCAGCAATGGGTTGCCAGGACCCACAGCTGGCAGCACGGGCCAGGCAGTACCACAGCAGGCTGGTGGAGGAGAATTTCGGGAACCGCAGGTGAGTATCAGATGTATGTATCTGGGAGGTGTGCTATGGTGAGGACATGTAGTCACAGTGCCATACAGTGGAAGGCGGATACAGGACAGTACACGGACAGGCCCACATGGGTGCACACGCACACATACACACACACACACACACACATATGCAGCCTGCAGCACACATGTACCACCATGTCAGTGCCAGGAATGGCATGGATTAGTATGCACTGCAACCAGCACACAGGCATGGCAGACACTGGACCGCACTCATCACACCCATGCCACATAGCACAATAGTGGTACACTCAGACACACAGGTGGCACTGCACAGGGAGACCACGTGATGATGCACTGAGACATGTGCCTGCCACACACGCCACCCCAGGCAACGTCAGCCAGGCGTGTTGGACACAGTGGTGGTATGTGCCACTTCCGATGGAACGGGGACCAGGATGTTATAGGGCAGCACCTTGGCTGCCACAGACACATGGGCAGCCTCTGCCATGACTGGTGGATGCAGCCATGGCACCACCAGCCACAGAGGATGTAGCCAAAAACCCTGCAGGGGTACTGCAATGAGACCATGATCAGGTGCTCATTGGTGTGGTGGCCCCATGGGCCACATCTGGGCCTGGGGCACTGGGCATTGCACCACGCAGTGATGGCATCAGCAGCAGAGGGTCCACCTGACACCACTGCTGAGGTGTGCGGGAGGTGCTCCTGAGTGTTTGACTAGACGCCCTATGTCAACATTGTGCAACAGCTGCAGCCACCATCTCCACAGCAGCTGAAATCTGCTCCAATGCTGCGGTCATGCCCACCCACAGGAGGCATGCCTCGGTCAACATCTGGGCACACCATGCAGGTGCAGACTCATGCTTCAGGACCATCACTGTCCTATGGCTCCTGAACTTTGAATGGAGGGCCGCCTGCCCCTCCATTGTGTCACACAAGAGGCGGACATAGCCCTCCATGTCTTCGGCAGGTGAAGGGTCACAGTAGCGTTGCCGACAAGTGGGGGGGCGAGACAGCCTGCCCTGGGGAATCCATGGGCTGTGGTTGCACCATGGTAGGCTGTGGCATGGGTGGGCCTTGGTCATGCTCAGCCATTGCATGTCCATGGCCGATAACATCACACTCCAATGGTGTATGCATCTGCCCCACAGCACCCTGACTGGATGCCCCTGATGGCCCAGTCACTGCACCTGGTCCAGGTGCAGGGTGCAGAACACCCACTGATGTGGGCAGCTGTGTGGCCACTGTAGCTGCACCACATACAGCCGGGCCACCCTCATAGGTCCCTGTGTGTTGTGTGTCCCACTGTCAGCCATGTCCCCCTCAATCTGTGTGGTGTTGTAATCCATGGTGGCATCACTGTACACCCCCTGTGTGCCAGTGGAAAGCATAAGAGGGCATCAGTGATGTCCACCGCATCTGCATGGTCATCATCAGCTAACCCAATCAGACACCCCAGCCATGAGTCGCCATTGCCGGCCACCATGCCAGCAATGGCCAAGGGGACTGATGAGCCCAGCACCACTGGGGCTCTGTCCAGTGGGTCTGGTGCTGTTGATGGTCCAGGGATGGCATCATCCACTGTGGTGACAACAGCCCTGTGCAACGGGCCTGCATCATCGTCTGATAGGGCATCCTGTGCAGCTGTGGAAAGAAGATGGGAGAACATGGTTAGTGTACTAGAAGAATCAGTGGCATACAAACATGCAGACAGGCAGACATGTACAGAGTGGCAGAGTGTAGTGCCAAGGGTACGCATGCCAATCTGCAGCATGGCTTTGCTGTGCTCACCACACCACACCAGCCATACGCATACTGTGACTGGTACTGTGTGGTTACAGGCCATGGCCACATGGCACTATGTGTGGTGTTGGCAGCACAGGCTTGCCCAACCATGTGTGTCACCCAGTCGCATGACTGGCAGTGGCACCTCACATGTACCACCATGGGCATGGGTGGTGCGGTCAAGTGTAGCATGGAATGGGACACCCATGCACAGTCACCACATGTGGCACAGCCCCTGGATACACAGTTGCATTGCTCAGCACACTAGGACAGGCATGGCAGCCAGGGCACATACATGGTCAGCCATGTTTGTGTCCATGGCTGCTTATAGTGTTGTGACAGGCTGCCACTAGTCTGGAACCCCCTGCCTGGGACCTGCTGCACTGAGGCCCTGGCAATGGTTGCCACAAGTAGCTCTTCACTGAGGCTCAGGTGGACATCTGCCTGTAGGCCACCCCCTTTCTGCCACAGGGAGGCCTTGATGTGGGCCACCTTCTCCTTAGCTCTCCATTTCCCATCATTCAAGTGCTTCCTGCACTCTAGGGGGGTCCTGCTAAATGCTCCCATGGCATTGACATGGCGAGCCACTGCCTCCCAGCTCTCCTCACCCGCAGTACGGCTGCCACCCCTGCCAGTTAGGACATCATGCCGTAGGTGGTATGCCTCGATGAGGGCCTGCTCCTCATCCTTGGTGAAGTTCAGCCGCCGTATGCTGGTGGCACTATTGCTTCCTGACATCGTGGTTTCTATGGGAGAGTACAGACAGATATTAGCCATGCTCTGGTAGATTCCTGTGTGGCCATTCCCAATGGACAGTGGTTGCAGTAGCACACAACAGCACCTGTCAGCCAGGGCCAGCAGGCTGTGCAGATGCATGGTTGTGCACATTGCACCGTGATGGTTGTGACTGTGTCCGGCATGTATAGTGCACATGCCATGGATGTCTGCAAGGCCACAGCCGTGCCTCCTGTGCCATATGTCCAGCTACACATACAGCTGTCAGCACAACACACGCACTATGCACGCCATGCTGTTGCGGCAGGCACATTGGCCGTCATGTTCCCTTCTAAGGGTGCTGCCTGTGGGACAGTTTGTGGGACGCCATGTCACCCACCAGGTGTCCCTGCACATGGCATGCTGGCAACAGGATGTGCTCAACCAGCTCTAGCATGTGGCATAGCCACAGTGCAATTGGGCCTGTACACAAATGTTTGTGTGTAACACACATTTATGTAGCAGTCTGCTGTATCCCCCAACCCTGTGATGTGTCTGGGTGTAGGCAGAGGTCTACAACAGCACATACCCACTCCACAGTACCTGCAGTATTACATGTAGGACTAGCTGTGTACTCACCCTCAAGGCTGTGATTTCTCTCAGTCACCTAGTCTCATTGTGGGATGAGTTAGGAGCATTTATGGCTCAGAGCATGCAAATTAGGTCTGGTGCAATGTTAATGAGATGCTAAACAGCTGAAATGCCCCAGCATACAATATGAGACTGATTTGGATGCATTGGCTGTGAATTGCATAATTGCTCTCAGCTCTTCTCAATCAGCACGGCGCATCTGCTGGGTTGTCTGAATTTGTACACAGCGCATGTCCCATGCATGCGTGCTGTGCTCATCTCATCTTCCTGGATAGCGCGCATGTGCCTCAGTGCATGCTGCGTTCATGGGCTGTGCGCTGTACCCATGGTGCATCCCTGCATGTGCTCGTCTGTACCGTCGATCGTATCGGCCAAATGCTGATGGTGCCCATCGCGCAGTGCAGCCTGCCTGCACATTGCATGGCCACCTGTGTGGTGCCCCTTGTTCTGGTTTCTGCTGTTGTACATGGATTGCGCATTACATAGTGGTACACAGCGGTTTACTACCGTGCTCCATGGGCGCTGTGTGTAATCTCACTTGCCACATGTAACATAGTGGCCGTGTCCACATCACACATGCCTGACTCGGTCATGACCCATGGCCCGCATTCCTGCCTTAGCGGTGCACATTGCACATGCGCCAATGGGCACTTGATGGACCAATCGCGCTCCATGCTGCTATCGGGGATGCACTGCATGTGGGCTGCTGGTGCATGTGGCACCATTTTGGTTTTACACCACACATCCCGTTATTGCACCACTAGGCTGCTACGGCATTTGAGATGCCTAAGATGGGGAGGACTAGGCATTGGGCCATGAACTGGTCCCAACTGGAGCTGCTTCACCTGGTGGCACTGGTGATGTCTGTGGAGGGGCAGCTGTTTGGCTGTGAGGACCTGCAGGTGCCCAGGTCACAAGTGTGGGCCACCATTGCCTGCAGGCTGGTATGGCGCATGGGGGTTCCTCACACTGGTGAACAGTGCAGGCACCAGTATGATGACCTTGGTCAGAGGAACGGTGACCGTCTTCGGTAGCTGCGTAACCATGCACGCAGGGATGCACTGCCATGGCCAGGTAGGTTGTGCGCATATGTGTGCCTCACAGGCACATGTGGAGTGGGGCCAAGCCACATCACAACATCACACCCACATGGGCATACCACACCACGCAAACATAGCTGTGGCTGCACCTGCCCTGTGATGACCTGTCCTGCATGTGACATGGGGTGCGCACTGCACACTGCTGTGTGTGGGTCAGGTACACTGTGTCGCACATGGAGCGGGACCCCCATGTGCCTTGCATGGCCATGGGAGGGCACTCTGTGGATTCATGAACAGTGGCTGTGTGCTGCTGTGGTCTACGTGGATAGACACCGGTGTTGCACTGGAAGGGTACACCTACACTGCATGCTCACACTGGTGTTGGGGTGGGGTATGTGCACTAATGTGTCTACTCATGGTGGTATCTGTCTGTTGTGTCTTGCAGGGCTGGAGGCCAGGCAGCCGGCCACAGAGGCCGCTGAGGGGAGAGACGCTATGTGGCTGCAAGAGCTCGACACGGTATCCATCTGGGAGCAGGTATGTGGAGCACTTCTGTGTGGTTTGCCTCTCTGGTGGAGTGGGCTACTGCTTGGTGGGTGTTGTGTATCTGCCATGGTCCTTAGTATGTGTTCTCACTGTCCTTGCTGTAGGTCCCCAGGATTATCATGCAGCGTCCAGAGGTGGTGGAGTCATGGACCGCGGTGGAGACCTGGACCACAGGATCGCTTGGGCCATCCAGGAGTCAGTCCGGCCCATTCAGAGGATGATTGGGCACCTGAGTCAGGCCATCGGGGCCCTCCTCCAGCTCTAGCTGGCATGTGGCCATCTGTGGTTGGGGCACGGAGGTGCACAGCCATGCTTGTAGCCCCTGTCCAAGTGTAGGCATGTCCCTGCTGTATATAGCCCACTGTTACCCACCCCCTCCATTCCTCTGGTGTTGTTCCTGCACCCGCCCCCCTTCTGCACTCATGTTGCTGTACATAGTCCCTCACTCCCCTTCCCTTTTAATTGCACTATGTACATAGTTTGTGGATTTCCTGTTGTTTATATTGTTGTTTGTTCTGTTTCTCTTATCAATATATGTATTTTTGCACTCTGCTATAGTGTCTGTGGTCATTCACTGTTTCACATTCCTGGGTATGTGTACTGTCAGGGGCTCTTCCCTCTACCCTTCCTGCCATGGCACTGTGTGCCCATGGTGTTGCATGGTCTCCTTCCTCCCCTGCCGAGCCCCCCCCCCCTCAGTGCGGCTCCACAGTTGCCTGTGGCATGTGCATGGGCCTCTGTCCTGCTGCTCATGTCTCTGTCCCTGGTTTTTGTGTCCACACTGCTTATGGCCTGCTTACATTGCACTGCTGCACGATTGCTCTGTGGAACTGTGTATGGTCTCCTGTGTTTGGGGCTGTGGCCTGGTTGTGTGGCACTGTGGTGGCACAGTGTGCTGGCCACTATTTGGCATGGTGTCACCCTGTGTGCCCCCCATGGTCACAGTCATGGCCACCTGCAGGGCTGGCCATATCCAGTGCCCTCCACCTTGCTCTTTGCACCTGCACGCTGTTGTGTGGCACTATGCCTGCTACAGTGTGCCTGTTCTGTGTGCCTTCCCTGGACCTGTGTGGGTTGTGACATGGGGCTCTGTGTGGTGTTCTCAGGTCCCTGTCATGGTTCTGTGCCTGTTGTGGCCACTGTTGTGCCCTTGGCCTCTCTGGTGTGTCCCATTGGTCATGTTTTTCTCTCCTCTTTGTCCCACTGCTTTGTCCCCTGTTGCTCCAACATGCCTTGCTGCCTTGCTCCGTATTCACTATGTTGCCCTGCTGTGTGGCTCTGTTGCATCCTGCTTGTGCTGGCGCATCTCTACTTGCACCCTGCCCTTTCCATGAGATTCTCAGTGGAGTTGTGCATGGCGCATCCCTTTGTGGATCGCTTGCCATTTGGTGGGTGCATACTCTTTGTGTCAGCGCATCTCACTTGTGCCCGACGCATCTCTTTTGTGAATCCTGCCCAAAGTGTTACAAGTTAGAAACATTGCTTCAGAGAAATTTGTATTGAGACTCTAAAGGTGTCAGACAGTTCTCTTAAAAGGTCATTACAAAAAAATAAATGAAAATTACAAAAAATATGGTCTAAAACATTTCTAACTCACATTTCAAAATGCTCCAAAATATTCCTAATAGACATATCCTTTTTTTTTTCTTCTTCCTTGCTTTTCTTTTTTTTTCCTTTCTTTTCCTCTGTGGGTTTCTACTTGATACCTCTTTACATTAGATAGTTTCTTTCAAATGATTGCACGTATACAGTTAAGAATTTTGATAATTTAGATTTCTGAGATATTAAAAGCTTGAAAAGGCATAGTTCGCCTGTTTTGGTAACAGACAGTAACTGAAGAGGTTTTATTTTGAAACAGCACAGATGGGGTAAATTGTGAGAAAACTTGTGGAAGCAGTGTCTTAATTATTGTCTGCAGGGTACATTGAGACCAGCCACAGTAGCCCACATTTAAGGGCCACATTAAAGAACTGTGTCTTAGTTTGGTGGCTAGGTGAGATTTGATTGGCTTGGGGCCCCAGCAAGGTGATAATTGGAGGAGAAACAGGAGGACGTAAGGACTGAGGCCTTTAATTCAAACTTACCCAAGCATCCCATCATGTCTGTGTAACACTGAAAGAGTGGCACAGAGAAGGAGTGAGTAATCTGACTTAGTAGCACCTGTAGGGTTTCACAGGAAGACTGAAGGACAGCAGGGGACTCTGGAGATCAGTATAGGTTCATGCTAGGCATTGGGCAGACTGTCTAAAGGGAACCTAAGACTTCCCTAGCTGGGGTACCCCAACATAGTTCATTGTAAAACTGAATCTGTAGTAAGGTGAATGAACAAGTGCCCTATCTAAGGTAAGGCATTATAGGAAACAGCTATAGTAAATGGTTTTAGGTAGGCAGAGCTCAGTATAGCTAGTGCCAGAAGGTGAATAGGTTTTGTTATGAGTCATGTAAGTAATGTGGGATGGGAAAAGTCAGACAAAATGGCGCATGGTACAGCAGGGATATAATCAGCTATAGGAACTGTGTGGCCCTTATCTCCCAGACTACACTGTAGAGGAGAGAATACTGCCCAATACGTAGGAGATCTGAAGAGCTACAGGCACAGCTGATAGCAGCAAAGAAGGAGACATCCTGGCTGCATCACCAGCTGAGCTGATACCCATAGACACGCCCAGCACCCCCTCTTCCCCAGAGTACCCAGGCCCAGGGGGCTAGAGGTTAGTAAGAAGGGGAATGGTGGCAACGCAGCCAGTGTAGTTCCAGTTGGATATCAGCAGGGAAACCATCCCGACTAAGACCAAAATCTTGGATTTCAGGAGGGTGGACTTCAGGAAAATGGGTGAAGTGCTAAGGAGCCATCCGGTAGACATCAGAGCAGATATGGGGGTGGACCAAAGGTGGTCCATCATTAAGGAAGGAATACTGGTTGCCACAGAGGAGTGTGTTAGGCTCAGGGGGAAGAACACAAGGGCCAAAGCACCCAGCTGGTTCGGTTCTGGGGTTGCCCAGACAGTAAGGGGAAAGAGGTTGGCCTATAGACAATTCAGGAAGACCAAGAGAGGTGGATAGGGAAAATTAGCTAAGGTTGGCTAATGAGGCAAGTAAGGAAGCGCGATGAGCAAAGGCACAGAAGGAGCTGTAGACAGCTGAAGGAATTAAGAAGGGGGCGATGGCTTTATTTTGCTATATAAGTGAGAAAAGGAACAAGAAGGAAGGGATTGCTAGGCTTAAGAAAGGGGTGGAGTGGGTGGAGGATAATGGGGAAAGCAGAGATAGTAAATGAATACTTCTGTTCTACTGTATCTTCACCAGGGAGAAGGATGGACCAGTGCCTTCATGAGGGAAAAGAGGAGTGGGGGGGGGAAGGGAACACAGATATAGTGATAGAGGAGGATAGAGTGAGGGAAGGGCTGCTGGCATTGATGGTGGACAAATCTCCAGGCCCGGACAGAGTACATCTAAGGGTACTAAAGGAACTGGCTGAGGAGCTGTCAGGGCCACTGGCACACCTATTTAATAGTTCATTAGAGTCAGGCGTGGTACTGCAGGACTGGAGAACAGCATGTGTAGTGCCCCTCCACAAAAGTGGTCCCAAGGATGACCCAGGGAATTACAAACCAGTCAGTCTGACCTTCATTGTGGGCAAGCTCATGGAGACCATACTAAAAGAAAGTTTGAAGGAATACCTAGAGGAGCATGGTCTCCAGGATGTGAGGCAGCATTAGTTCGTGGTGGGGATGGGGGAGGTCATGTCAAGCAAATATGATTGACTTCTTTAACTGTGTCATTAAGACAATAGACAGGGTCCAATCAGTGGATACCTATATCTTGATTTCAGCAAGGCCTTTGACTCTGTGCCTCACAAAAGGCTGATCAGGAAGTTTGTTGATCTCCGGGTTGGTGAAAAGATGGTCAGACAGGTGGAAAACTGGCTGAGGGACAGAACCCAGAGGATGGCTGTGGGGAGGAGAGTTTTCTGGCACCAGAGAGGTGACCAGTGTGGTCCTGCAGGGCTCAGTGCTGGGGCCTGTGTTGTTCAATGTCTTCATCAATGACATTGGAGATGGTATTAAGGGCAAAATGTGCCTATTTGCAGATGACTGCTCTGCATGCAATCTAATACAGACTCCTCTGGGTCTGTCTGATCCACTGAATTTATCTGCCCCACTAAATTTACCTATTCCACTGAATTTACCTGCCCCACTGAGTCTGTCAGCCCCATTATTGGGACTGCCTGCCTCACTAGGACTGTCTGCCCTATTACTGACTCTCTCTCTCTCTCTCTCTACTCCGCTAGCCTGCTCCACAGGGTCTGTTTGCCCCACTGGGACTGCCTGCTCCATTACCCCCAATCAATGAAGAAATGAACCAAGAACTTAGGGGCATGATGGCCAGATGGATTACTGCAAATATTCCTCCTGGAATCCTGGATTGGACACCATAAATGGATTCCACCCAATAGAGTTTAAGCATATAAACATAGCCAAGTTCAATGCATAGGCATCTGCTTTTTTATTGATTTATAATTAACAATTACTTACGAATTTCAGTGTGTGTTTGACATTAATCATAGCCAAGTTCAATACTTACGCATCTGCTTTGTATTAATTAACAATTTGCAATCGATATTTACTTATGAATTTTGGTGTGTTTTGACATTAATCATAGCCAAGTTCAATACTTAGGCATCTGTTTTGTATTAATTCATTAACAATTTACAATTGATATTTACTTATAGATTTCAGTGTGCGTTTAACATTGATCATGGCCGAGTTCAAAAACCTAGGCACTTGTCTTTCATTTCTTTAATTTTGGACAGAGTTAATTACTGAAAATGAACTTCTGAAGTTTTAACCTTTCAGCCTTTGCTAAAGATGATGAGCACTGGGTGTGACCTTTTAAACTTCTGTCACCTGTTGGGTACTTTTCTCTGGTAACCACAGTCAGTGTATTTTTAGATGTTTAGCCTAATCACAAAGGTTAACTAGAGGCCAGCCTTATCCTTCCAGTAAACAACTAACCACACGAGTGGCCAAATGTTCACATCTCTGATTAAGTGCAACATTTCCTAGGCTGCATGCCTCGCCTGAGAAAACAATTTTGTTTTTAGTATTTAAGAAAAATTTCCTGGCTATCTCAAACATAATCTCGTGACGTCAGGCCAAGGTTACAGCCGAAATGCTTCTCCATATCAATCAGATGTTTTGGGGTCGCTGACAGCTTTCCAACATCTAACCATCAATTAGTGGTTACCTGACTTGTAAGAACCGGGCTAGGATTAAAAATTGTCGAAGTATCTGGCCCTCCTATTTTCCTGCCTTGACAAGAGTATATAAATCCACAAAAACCCAAGTCAAGGTAAGAGCCTCAGAGGGAGAACCCAGAATCATCCCAGCTCCCAGAATCTCAGTTGGACATCAGTTGGTACTGGTGGGTGAGTTGTTGCCTGTACCCCAGATATAGAATCTGGGGATAACATATGCCTACATTATTTTAGTTTTATTTCTTTTATTGCAACTATTTTGTTGGCGTTGAAGAAATTATTTTCATTTGTACTGCTGTTCAGAAGAATTGTAACTGTCATTTAAATTGTAATTGTCTACTTGCATTAATGCCAAAACTCTTATGTAAATCTTGAACTTAAATATCAAAGTAAAAACATTTTTAAACATGAATTCTGACTCTTTTGGTCCTCAATTTAACCTGATAAAATTGAGAGGGTATGATTTAGAGAGTATTATATTGAAAACTATGCCAAGTTTAGATTTCTGTCTTGTACGACATGCCAGCACCATTAAAATTACAATTCCTGGTTATATTCATTTTGTCATTTGTACAGACTTGGCAGGTCCAAAATTTCTACACAAATACTTAGGATGGTGTCTCATAGATTCTGGTAGGAAATATATGTGTAAGATACATGATTGTCCTAGACATAAGCATACTGATGGATTTAAGGTGAATGTAGGAATATTTGAGGAACTAGGACAAGCTCATTGTCCAGTGATGGCCGATCATGCCCATAAAGGAAAATTAGATTATAATGAACATAGTGTCTTTATAGACGGAGACCAAATAGTCTTGATTAGTCAAGTGTCCAACCAAATAGTGGTAGCAGGTGGTTTGTATCACAGTGCAGGACATGCATTGCCACTCCAATGAAACTCTACCCCTACTTGGCTGAACTAGTGAACAGTTTTGAAGGGTCATTAGTCTCTGCCAGTCATGGTGAAAACCATGCACACGAGACTGACCAAGGGAGTTGTGCTAGGACGTCGGAAAATTATCCTAGCACCACATAACACCACGCCCTGTGGGAGAGTGGACACAGCTGAAGAGACACAGGACCTACAGGAAGATCTGGAAAAGCTGGAGAGGTGGTCCAGAATCTGGCAGCTTGGCTTCAATGCCAAGAAATTCAAAGTTATGCATATTTAAGCTAAGAATCCCAGGACAGAGTACTACCTGGTTGGAGTCCGAGTATCTGCATCAGAGGAGGAGAGGGACTGACCTGAAGCACTCCACGCAGTGCAAGAAAGCAGCAGAAAATGCAAACAAAATGCTGGGATGCATATATAGCGGGATCAGTAGTAGGAGAGAGGAGGTTATACTGCTCTTGTACAGATCACTGGTAAGGCCGCATTTAGAGTATGCAGTTCTGTACTGGTTCTCAAGTCTCAAAAATGACATTAACCTGCTGGAGAAGGTCCAGAGGAGGGCTACAAACATGATAGTCAGTCAGCAGGGTAAGGCATATGAGGAGAGGTTGAGGGCACTGAACATGTACTCCCTGGAAGACAAGAGAGAGAGAGAGAGGGGACATGATTGGGACAGTCAAGTACTTGAAAGGGATAAATAAGGTTGATAAGGAGAGTCTTTTTAAGCTGAGTAGCAACCATAACATGAGGGAGCACAGTCTTAAGCTGGCGGGTGGGAGGTTTAGGGGGGAGGTCAGGAAGCACTTATTCACAGAGAGGGTGGTGGACACTTGGAATGCGCTGCCCGAAGAGGTCATCTCATTGAAGACAGTGGGCAACTTTAAGAGAGGCTGGGATAGGCATGAGGGAAAGTAAAGCTCATTGGTAGGGAGGATCGGAGGAGTGTGGATTGAGGGCAGGGACATTACCTCAAGCTGTGGACCCTACAGTACGAGCAGACTTGATAGACCAAATGGACTTCTTCTGGCTTGCTTTCTTTCTTTCTTTCTTTCTTTCTTTCTTTCTTTCTTTCTTTCTTTCTTTCTTTCTTTCTTATTATTTTCATTGTTTTCTAAAGAGGGTGGAGGTACATAACTTGTACATTAGATGTTGTGGAATAGGTGAGCCAGAGTTATGTTTCATTCAAAATATATACAGTAATTTAATTTTTTTTTATTTTATAAGAATAATCACACCAATAATAAAAGCATATGTACTTTTTTTTTTAAATATATTGATGGGTCTTATTTAGCCTCTCTGATTTTACAGGCCCTATTACCAAATGAGTAACTCACCTGAGAATTGGGTACTGTAGTGAATTAACCTCCCTGGTGTCAGTGTGGCTCAGTTGGTAGCACACCCGCTTCTGGACCAGAAGGTCGTGGGCTCTCATCCCACACTGGGATTGGACTTGCACCTAAAAATCGCTGGCATCCGAGTGCAGTATTGGGGGGTGCTGTACTGCTGGGGTGTGCCGTTCTTTGGATGAGATGTTAAACCAAGGTCCCTTCTGCCCATCCTGGTGTTGTCCTGGTGGGTGTCCAGGTGGAAGTAAAAGAACCCAGGGCACTCTTCGCAAAAGAGCAGGGAACATTTCCGGTGTCCTGGCCAACATTCCCCTTCCCATAAACTGGTTCATGCAATTATCCAGGCTGTGTGTGGGTGATGATGTGCAATATGGCCGCCACCACACATTCAGTCACTTCACTACCAGTCTAGCATTGCTTGTAAAGTGCTTTGGGATACTGTATATGAAAAGCGCTATATAAATGCTGATTCTTCTTCTTCTTCTTCAAATAGTTTCCAGTTCCTCCATCTTGTGCAAAGTTTTGTTGCAAAAATGCATCACTTCTGTGAAATAGCTTTTTTAAGCTATGGTAGTCAGTAAAACATTTGTTGAGCAAAGCTAGGATTTATCTATTGCATTTATATTGAGTTACATTTTTAACTAGTAAATTGATAAAAACACCACACCCTAAAAGTACTATCATTTTAGTAGTATCATTATTTTATAATCCAAAGATAAAAAGACAATGGCAAACAGTAAAAATCATATTTAGATACGCTTAGTTAAAAACAAGGTAAAAAGAACAGGCAATCGTAAGAACTTACAGTATTGTGCACTGGATTAAAAAATACAATGAGCTAAATTGTTAAATATTAGCATGGCAGGAATAACAACAATGTGCCAGCATGATCAGATTTTAAGTTATGAAACCTGGTCAAAGACTTCTTTTTAGCTGTGCTTCCTAAACCATATACTTTTTGTTCACCCAGAAAACAAATGATGAGATATCAAAGGAGAAACAGATTCCCAGAGACTGACAGTCATAATAGCCTGCTGTTCTCCAAATTAAAGTGTATATCCACCAAAAATTGGTCAAGACATCTTTTCTTGAATAAGTATGTATTGCACATTACAATATATAATGGGTTAACATAATATTCCACTCATATCCACAGGGACAGCTGCTACAACCAACTAAGCTGTTTATCCAACCTCTGCCTTTATTGTATAGGGGCTGAAGAATCTACAATCTTAATTAAACAAATGCTTTCAGACAGTGGCATAGATTGGGAGGCGGGGGGCAAGGTGCCCTACCTCAGAGGTGCAGAGCAATTGGAGCGGGACTTTTGAAGCTCTGAGTTTTTTCTGTATTTCTGGGATTCGGGATGCACAACTTGATTGGGTGGGGGGGCGATAAGGACATGTCTGTTAGTCTGCCACCCCTGCTTTTTGCACTGCAGTTTTTAAATGTTCCCGGAAGTTTTCCCTTGATTGGCTGCAATTACTGTTCCACAGTTCATTAGCCAATTAAATTGGCCAATGGTGGTGGGTCAAACTCATGCCTGAGTGGCGATGGCTGTTGGAGCATGCCAGCAAGAAACATGGTGGCTCCACGTTGTTTGCCCTCTCTGTGCTGTGAGTCAGGACTGGACAAGTGTTGCACTGCACATCAACCTTTGGCCAGTACTCAGCAGTGTGTCCATCTGAAGCAGCTTGATACAGTGATCTCTGGCATGGCAGTGGATGCAGTGGGAGAACTCAAGGTAGATTGTTTTTGCCTTGTCAAAGTGTCTAGGCAGTTATTTTTATTGCTGGCTACTAGTGGCTACAGGGTTCTGTTTTATTCCAAGTCCCACACTGTCACTCACTTTAAAAATGCTTTCTCTGTGGGGGGGGGGTTCGCTGTGCGGGTGTTGCTGTAGTGGCAGCATACCCATCCTGCTCTGGTGTCTAACTGTAATTGCATGTCGTTAGGGATGTAGGCAGCCTGGTTGGGTGCCTTATGGGTCATTAATTATCTAGCATTTTCTGTGAGGTCTAGTGGTTGGACGTGGGAACCAGGGAATCGCAGGTTGAGGTTCAAATCTCACTAGTGCAAGAGACTCACCGTGTGAATCATGCAGAGAAGGATACGCCCCTCTATCAGCCATGAAATTTAACATTCTTCCAAGGATGACTATAGCACTGATTCTCTTAGGGTACTGTTCATTCCAGCTGAGATGGTGAATTTGTACTAGTAATTTTCTGTCATGTATGTTTCAGCTCAGGACCTTCGTGTTTTGCTTGTCTGGCATTTGCTACTCATCCAACCTCATTACCACACACTCAGAAAAATGTCCAATATGTTAGCATAGACCCTTCGGGATGTAGAATACATGTCCAACATCTGTACCCTGCTCTCATCAGTATCTGAAATAAGTATCTGTCTGTCTGTCTATCTATCTGTCTGTCCGTCCATCCATCCATCCATAGATCTATCTATCTATCTATACATACATACACATGCTCTTTCTTTTATGAAGCTTAAATATGACCCTTCATAACAAACTTATAGTCAACTCTCATAATGTAAATGACCTTGGAGAAGTTAGAACAACATCAGAGGTCTTGAGGGGCACTCTTATCCTGAACCTGCCCAGAGGACAACTCACATAATCTCCCACAGTGCTCTGTCCCATCCACCCAGCTATTGCAGTGAGATAGAAGCAGGATGGGACCTCACTTGAAATGAGCTGTTGCATTAGAGCTGGGCTCTATTGGATAAATAAATTATGACTGAAAAATAAAAAGTGAGACAGCTAGCACCTACCCTGTATGTTTTTTTTTTCTGGGGTATTCCCTGCATCTGGTTAGAGAGGGGCGGGGGCTCATTGTGTTTGCATCCATGGGCCTTCAAGAGCCTAAGCCACAAATAAGGCTGCAACATAATTTTAATGGTTTATGTTTAAAACGCACGCACACACACACACACACACTCACTTACTTGTGTTTAAACATGTAGTTTTATTCTTTGCATTGAAATAAATTTGTAAGGGAAAACAGATCTAGTCGAGAGCATTTCCTGTTGAATTAATGACCTGCTGAGCTGCTGATGTATTCGGGCATTGATGAGCACCTGAGCCTGACATTGTCTCAGGCACTCAGTTTTACAAGCGGGCTCAAGTTATTCCTCCGGGAATACCCTAGCTCTTGTTTGTTGTTGTTTAAGTAGTGTTCTCTGTGATTAAAACATGTATTGTTAGGCAGTAACAGAAAGTAAGCTGATCCTTGTCCAAATTTAAGTCTGTGACCCCCCAAAAAATGAAGAAGTTTTACTTGCCCCTCACCTACTCAAAGGGGGCAACAATAGTGACGACCTTCACCCCAGTGAAGTTAATCATTTTGGTAGTGATATCTGTTGTTTGCAGCAAGTCAAAGAAAGCTTTAAAAGCAGACAAAAAAATTCAAAATGACCCTCAAAATGCACCAGGATACATCTTAAACTTGATAGCTTCTGGGGGCCTAGGTGGCCCCCACACCCCCGGCCTGTTGGTTTAGTTTTTATTAGGAGGACCAGGACTTTTATCTGTCTTTGCCACCCCATCAAAAAAGCTAGCCATGCCCCTGTTTTTAGAGGACAATTATTCTTAACATACAGCAGGCCAGCCGAAAACTCCTGCTAACACATTCAGGGGTTCCTATTTCTGATTTTCACAAAATATCATACAGTTCTGGTGAGTGCAAGCCTTGCAATTGATGTCATCCCTGTTTCTGCCCAAAGGGCTTCTCCAGGGACATTTTGTGGTACTGAGACTACTTGAGTCTATTTTTTGTTGGAAAACAAGTGAGTTGGGTACAGTCAAATGAGCTTCTGGGGAAGCTTAAGCTGGTTGTCAGTTGAAGTGGCTAACAATCACACATTTGTTTGAAATGATATGATTAATAAATATACCATTACTCAATCACACACTTTTTTTTAGCATACAGTGGTAGTAGTCAGTTCAACAAGTTATCGCCTGTGAATTGTTGGAGATACCTAGAAAACCAAATGGCTGGGATTGCATTTTCTGCAGTACATCTCACAAAAATCTCCTTCAAAATCTCCAGAGATTTTGGAAAAAACCTTGCTGAATCAACTGCTATTACTGCACATTGCCAGTAAAGCTGCTTTGATTCTTTTAGTTGTAATTTACTGTGGAATATGCTCTCTGAAGATGGAATTAATGCAAAGCTGCTTGATATCTTAAAACCTTTTCATGAAAATGTAAGTTTGAGTCAGAGTTGAACATGGGATGGGGGGAGGGGCAGCCCTCTTGGCCAATTCAAATTAGGTCAAGCTAAACTTCAAGCAAGGATGTATCCTGGCCCTAGTACTGTTTAATTTTTTACTTTAGCAGGATTATGTGTGTAGTGTTTACCACTGTGGTGTGCAGTGCTTCCCACTGTGGTGCATGCTCCTAAAATTGGAAATAATAACATTCCTGCCGTATTTTGTCATATGCAGATGATATAATTCTTCTCTGACTGACCCAAATAGGTTTCCAGAGAGGGCTTGAGTTTTATTAAACAACAATTAAGTGAGATAAAAATTGAAAATAAATGTCTGAAAGACCAAATCAGATTGACGGTACAGTATTTGGGTAGCAAAAGCCAAAGTCTTTCAGTTGGTCTATTGGGAATCATGGGATTGAAGTGGTCAGTAATTCTAGATATTTAGATGTCAATTTTAATCATAAGGGTTCCTGGAAACAGTAATTAGAGGCAATAAAGAAATGTAATACTGAACTGTCACTGTATAATTATTGAAATTGGATTTATCATGTATCCCATTAAGCCTGAAGGTTTGTTTACAATAGACTGCTGTTCTAAAATGGCTTAAATGACAACATGCAGTACAGTATACAGCTTATTTATTATTTATTTATTTGTTTTTGTTAACCAGGTAAGCACACTAGACAACGAGTGCCTATTTTCAGGTGCGACCCGGGAGGTTACAGTACAGAGAAACAATGGTACATATACAGGGTGACATACAGGCCTGCAACTACAAGTAGGCCAGAATGGAGTACAGTACACTGCACATTGAATAGGCAAAGAATGATCTCACCCACACACAGGTGGGGCCAGAGAAACAGCATATGGACAATAGTACATGTTCAGAGCAACAAACTAGAATACAACTACAGGCTCAAAATAAAAGTTCACATTGAAGCGGTGGGTGGGGAGAGGTCGGGAGAGAGAGTAGCAAGATTTGCAGTGGGCAGTATTGGGCTGGAACCAGGGGGAACCACTATGGCAGAGGCGAGCACGGCAGCAGGTGGGAACTGTTCAATCCAGTGACAGGCCCCAGTAGGCAGGTCTGAAGATGGCAAGGGGACCCTTCAGGAGCCCCGAGGGAAGGAGCTAGAAGGGGAAGGGATCCAAGACAGCATGGGGGGGAAGAGGGTGCAATCAGGCGGGGATGGTGGGGGCTGGGAACTGCTAGAGGGCAGGGTGGCCATGGGAGCATTTAAGTGCGAGGGAGTAGAAGTGGTTGGTGCCGAGACCTACGAGATAGAAGCTTATCAGCTCAGACAAGGAGATAAAGGCAGAGAAACATCATTTCACATAAGCTAGCACATGAATTTTTCAGGACTTTATATAAGAACTTCCAGAGTGCAATCCAACAGAAATATTTCTACAGTAGAGTTTATTCCTTAAAGCAGCAGTACTAGATAAAATAAAATTGAATATTTTGTACTAGTTTGTTTCCTGTGCTCTGTTGAGCACTTACATGGTAATCTTTCTTGTTTTCGCTGTACTATCACCCTGTAATTTGCTCCATTTTTCTTTATTTTTGTTTACATTTCTGCCACCCACCATGTTGAATTGGAACCTTCTACTGCCAACTGTGCATGCACATGACTCACAGTACCACACAGGGACAGCAGGAATGTGCAGCACAGGGTCCAGCGGAAGTAATCAAAAGACATGATATGATGTGAGGGGGGAGCTCAGCTGCAAATTAAGCAGCAGTAATAGTTACTGTGGATCCACAACAGTGGAAGTAATATTTAAATATCTAAAATACTAAAGATCTCTAGAAAAAAATATTTACAGATATGGAAACTAGAACTATGTCTGCATGTTTCCAGCTAAAAAGCAGAATTTTGATAATCACTTCCTGATTATGCAGCACTGCTGCTTTAAGGTAAAAAGTACTGTAGGGCTACAAGTTTGAGTCTACCAGAGAATCAAACACCTCAAACTTTGGATGTTTGTTTCTTGTGGACTCTTGAAAACTTTTGGTCCAAATCTCACATTTTTAGTTTGTCTGCTTTAAGTGGTGTAGACCAGTCAAACTAGTCAAACTGATAAATAAGGAAACCACAGTTTATGTGCTGGTAAAGATCTCATGACTATCAGGGTCTGCCAGAGAGGCAGTCACATGGTACACAGTCGTGTTTTGGTCTCAGCTCAGCACTTGTGCAGAAGAAGAGTTTATTCATGCATCGTGTGTACAGTGTTAAACTGAGGTTAGCTTGATCAAATTTCCAGATGAAAAACCTGAATGCCTGACAAGGTCTACAGCTCGCGGGTACACCTATTACTACTTCCTATTAGTTATGTCTCTGAGAAAACTGGGGCAAATGGAAAATATCCTAAAAATGACCAAGACAGCTGATTAAAACCAGGACTGTCCTCCCTAAACGGTTCCACCCATTCAGACCACCGGCGTTAGTGCACCCGGTCATCAGGGCGGCAGGTTGGGATTTTGCTGACCCCTGTTTTGTGGGGATGTGCCCTTCCCTCATGTGGGGGCTGCACTTCCCCACCCCCCCTTCATTATTATTCTAACTTCAATGGGAGGGGGCATGAATCCTCAAGTTGGTGCCCTGGTGTGCAGACGCACTGATGCCAGTGCTGTAATGGCCAGAAAGACCACTAAACTGGGACACCTGGTCATCTTAGCTGGAATAGTGAGATAGGCATCTCTGTTTATGATGGCTTGATTACTGTAGCTAACAGAAAACAACTGAATTTAAATGAATATTTTACAACAATGCATTTTCCTGCAAAACTGAAGAAGATACAAAATGTAAACAAGCACCAACACCATTCAGCGATCAATTCACAAAATGTCATTGCAAAAAGAATTTAAAAAACTCACCACTATCTGTCATTCAGGGTCCAGCACACTGAACCCCAACTGGTTTCGTAGATTACTGCATCATCAGAGGGATCATTTTGTACTTACTTTTACACCATGGGCATTTATTCTCAGTGGAGCAGTTTTGCCAGTTGCAAAAACTGAAGAAGAAAGCAACATTAAAGAAGCTTTTCACTGAGTGTGTGAGCTCTGAAGTGTGTAGGTCCCTGGGCCAGGTGGTGAAGCATAGAGGGAGGGAGGGAGTGTGCTGGGGCAATGGACTGGGTCAAAGGACAGCAAATGGGTCTTTGGGCTAACAGTCTTCCAGTACTCAGTACAGTCCCCGTTGGCACTTGTTACATCATAAAGAAATAGCTGATAAATGATGTGTATGTTAGACCCAGCTATGTAAGACCCTGAGGCCTAGTGGTAGACTAGTATATGACGGAAGCCTGGGCAGTGGGCAACCAGTGGTTGTGGGCTGCAGCCCTCCAGTGCCCATCTCAGGCTTCCACTTTTTCTTCTTAACAAAAACAAACAAGTAATTTGTTTTCACTTTGATGACAGCATTTGGTGTGGGTTTCTGGCACTGCTGTGCAAGCCACTGGGGCATAGGGTTAAATATAGGGATGAAGCCTAAGCAGTGGCAACAAGTGGATGTTGGAGGCAGCCTGCCAGGGCCTGCTACTAGCTGACACTCCTTCTTCACAACTCACCAAAATAAAATAAAAGCATAATTTCTAAAAATAAAAATGTTCATGTTTACAAAAAGTACAGCACAGTACTGTACAGCATTTGTTTGTGTGCATCAGGATCAGCTGGGAAGCCTCTGGGTACAGAGTTGAATAGAGGGATAGACTCTGTGTAGTTGGCAGTAAGCGGGTATTGACTGGCAGCCTACCAGTGCTCACTGCTTGCTGGCAATTTTTATATTCATAAACCCCCCAATAACAAAACAATTATATTTTCTAAAATAAAAATGTTTATGTTCATGAAAAGTACAGTACAGCATTTTTGTGTCTCATACTCAGATGAACAAGGCTGTACAGTTGGGGTCACATATAAGTAAGTCCCTCCTAGCAGTTTTTCTCGGCTCTGGTCCCTATCCTGTTATCCCAATTCATTTGCCAAATTCTATTTATTGCCCAAGCACTTATTCCCCTATTTTTTGCAGTACTGTATGCAATTTGGTTTGTTGCTGGGGAATATAAACTGTTGCCTCTGCTTCTGTACTGTTTTATTGGTGCCTGGTACCTTACTCCTTGCCTCTGTCTGTTATTACCCGACTATTTTATATTTTTTAGTTTTATATCACTTGTTGTAACCTGTTTGTCCCTTGTATCTGGCTGTTGTTTTCCCACCCATATGTATTGTAACCTCCTGGGTCATGCCTGAAAATAGGCAGTTTTGCTGTCTAGTGTACCTACCTGGTCAACAAAAACTGACTAAAATAAATAAGCAGGTAGTCCACATAGTGGAAAGCAAGTGGGTGTGGGCTGGTAGCCTACTAATGCCTGCTACAAGTTGGCACTTTATTTTTGCATAACTTCCCTCTCCAACAAAAAAAATAATATTAAATAAATAAAACATGTATGTTTTCAAAAATAAATTTTTCACATTCAGGAAACATATTCTATAGCATTTGTGTGTTCTGTCTCTAGGAATCCCTCACTTATGTTTAACAACTGCATCAGGTACACTGATCTGAGTGCCCTAGAGATTTAGAATTGTATACAAATAATGGAATGTTTACATGGAATTGGAATTAAATGCAAACCCTGCTGAGTGGTCACAGCACCCCCTAGCAACCAACGTCAGATTTGTTTCTCAACTTGAACAGAGTAGTCACCCCGAAGATAGCGTCACTCTTCTGGCCTTCCAGAATAATATTATTATTTTAATATAATGTATGGGATAGGCTTATTATTAACTAAATTCACACACTTTACGCTGTTGTTCTACCATTGATATGACGTCAGATTGTTGTTATACCCTCTTCCTTATGTCATAACAATGGTATAACAAAATGGAACGTTCACTCTGTGTAACATTCTGTACTGTGAATTCAATACAAACTGGTGCCCATACACTATAAAAGCTAATGAATGGTCTCTGGGTAACAACCACTCTGCAATCACTTCTCAAGGCAGCCATGACAACAGTAAACCTCTCAAGCTTCACTCTATAGGGTTACCATGTCATGACAACCTCTTGAAGTGATTATAGCATGGTTATTACCCAAAGACCATCCATTATCCTCTATATTATAGTTTGACGGTTTCAAAAGTTATTTTAGTTAGTTTGCAATATACTCTGTGTTAGTTAAGTTGTTTTTGCATTAATTGCAATATTTTAGCTGCCCCCCCCCCCCACCAGTTCCTGCATCAGTTTCAGCAGCTGAGGAAAACCACTTGTCAATGTGTGGTTCCTACCTTCAGGAAGCCACATTTTAAAACATAATAATTTATTTTAAAAAATGCTAAAATTGTCTTTTTATATCACATATACTTAGCAGTTTTACCATCACAGTTCCCTTTTTAAAGGCACCAAAATGCTTTTTGCATTCGAGTAACATTTTTCGATCAAAGCAGTTATTGTTTAGATAAATATGTGCTCTGTTTTGATTTACAAATACAACTGTTTACATTTTAGGAACCATTAAAATATTTGAATTAAGAACCAGTTTCTTTTTTGGGAGTCTCAGTAATTCGATATGACTGATACTCCTCAAAAGGACCAACAGGGTTTAGAAATTGTTCAAATTGTTTTAAGCTCTTGGCAAAGGCAGACTGCCCTGAACTCTGTTTACAGTCTAAGAACAAAAACTTTGGCACACACTACACTCAGACAAATGCAAAAAGTTGCAATAAGTCTTTTGCTCAAAGTTCAGCAAACCTTCACAGCAAAAATATATAGCCCAAAAAACCGCTCAACATTTCACACAGCTGCACCTGCGCTTTGTCAAGAGAATACAGTGCTATACAACATTCATTCTTTAAATAGTGCCCTAACAAGGTGCTGCTAATGCAATAAATCAATTAATGTTTTTAAACACCATTCATTAAAATTTGTGATACACCATACCACAACACTATATTACAAGTATCTTAACCTTTACATTTTAAAAACCTTTTTCCCCAAAGTCAGCTTTTCCATATAAATATAAAAAATTATTTGAAGCATCTGTGCCAGTAACAATCATATATTCTAACTATTTATAGCATAAGGAAAAGGCACATAAAATAAGGCTCTAATAGCAACACACAACTAATCACATGCTAATTTTATTGCCTAAATAATTAGGCTATTTTTATACTATATAAACAACAAGTTTATAGTATGTATTACAAATGATGCTGTTTATTTATTTAACAGACTTTAGGATTACAACCTTTGAGTCAGAGACTCATTTACAAAGACTCCGCATCAGAAAAACAAACACTTAATACATATAGACATAGAAAAGCAGCTAAAGGTTACAGTTTTTTCAGTTATACAATATTGCAGAATCAAGATCAGCTATTCATTGCATTGAATGTGTTACCGAGAGCTGTGTTTTACAGTTTTCAAGAGAACAATAAGTTTGCTGATAAATGGAGGGAGTAACAGGTTTGATATTTACAGTGAAGCAGAGAATTAGATAGATTATTTATTTATTTATTTAAGAGTTTAACCAGGCAGGTATACTGAGCGGGGAACCACTTGTTTCCAGATGTGACCTGGGGGAAATACATAGGGTGATTTTTTACAGTGCAGGTTTTACATAATGTACAGAGATACAGCCAGAGACCAAAACATAAATAACATTGAGTACCCTAAACTTTTTACAAATTGTACAAGTAAACACATGGAAATCAGAACTACAATACTTAGAAGACCTTACAGACCCTACAGTGCAGCAGCTTACTATAATAGGGCAGTCAGGTGGTGCAAACAGAGGAACATGAGGGCTTAGTACTTATGGCTGCTGGGAGCAGGTGCATGTGGCAGAGAAGTGTATGTGGAGGAGTGGGTTTAGGTGTCTAGGGTTTGTGGAGTGCATGATGTCTGCAGGCAAGTCATTCCATAGTTTGGGCATGCGATATTTAAAAGCTGATTGGCCCTTGGTGGTATCCATGAATGTGATTTGGAGAAGCCTGGAGTCTGTGCTTCTGAGTGAGTAGGCAAGGGAAGGCTGGGCCAATAAGGTGGAACCAAGATAAGGGGGAAGGGACTGGGACCTGAATTTGGCAGTGACTCTGGTGCAGTGGATCAGTCTGCGGGTCATGAGATATCTTGTGAGTGCAGCCAGAGGAAGCATTGTTAATAGGTAATGTTTGGTAGCCCTATTGGTAGGAGCTCAGTGGTGGGGAGATCCCATAAGATGATAGATAGATGACCCGGCACTAGCTGGTACATTGGCAGCGCTGTGAAGTGAGAATGTACTCTTTGAGGGCTGACTTGAAAGGTCCTAATTTGGAGATGTCAGAGATGTTGGAGGGGAGTTTGTTGTACCAGACTGGGGCTCTGTGTGGGAATGACCTTTGGGCTAAGGAGGTTCTAACCCTTGGGATGGACCACACCTGTCAGTTGGCAGTGCAGGTCTTCACTGAGGTGTGGGAGGATAGGAGAGAGGCAGAAACCCCCAAGGGGGTAAGCCCCAGGTGCATTTTCTTTGTGAGGAGACATGTTTGATAAAATAGCCTTTCATCCAGGGTGAGGAGATTTGTCAGGGCATATAGGGTACAAGTATGGGTACGCTTGTCTGCCCCAGAGAGGAGTCTGCATGCTTTGTTTATGGCCAGGTGGATTTTGTTAAGGGCTGTGTGGTCAGCGGCCAAGTAGATAGTGAGCCCATAATCGACTAGGGAGAGAACTGAGGAGGTGACAGCCAGATTAAGGGCTTCCGGAGGTAGGCAATCCTTGTGCCAATACAATAGGCCTATACGGACATTTATGGCTGATGACAGAATGTTAATGTGTGAATGGAAGGAGAGGCTGGAATTAAATGTAAGGCCCAGGTATTTATATATATGGGCCTGTTCTAGAGGAAGGAGACGGTGTGAGATGATTGTTAGCTGCGCATTCTTGGCCTTATTCTGTTGGTGGGCAAAGAGCATGGTCTTTGTCTTTTTTACATTGACCACAAGTCTTTGGTCTATGAACCAGTTTTCATTCTGGTTAAATGCATGTTGGAAGGACGACTGCAATTCTGTGGGATCTGGTTGTGAGGCAAAAAGAATGGCGTCATCTGCATAGAGTAGTAGGTTGCTGGAGCAGGAATTGGGCAAGGTGTTTAGGTAGATGCTGAATAATAGAAGGCTGAGGATGGAGCCCTGGGGAACCCCAGAGTGGACTGGCAGGGTGGTTGAAAGGGTGTTGTTTATTCTGACACATTGTGCTCTAGCTGTGAGGTAACTGGTAAACCAGGAGATGGGTCCTTGGGACAGACCTATGTGGTGGAATGTGCTTAAGAGTAAGGGGTGGGAGACTGTATCAAAGGCCTTTGATGGGTCAATGAAGACAGCTCCAGCTAGGAGTTTTCTAACTAGGACAGAGTGAATAAAATTAGAGAACTCAGTGAGAACCGTAGTTGTACTGTGCCCAGATCTGAAGCCATGCTGCTCCCTGCAAAGTAGATTATGAGCAAGCAGGTACTCAGTGAGTTGGGTGGCTATAATTTTTTCAAGGGCTTGCGAGAGTGGTAGGGGAATGGATATGGGATGGTAGTTATTGGGGGAGGTGCTGTCACCACTGTTCAGTATTGGGGTGACTGTGGCAGTCTTCCAGGCTGCTGGGAACTGCCCCAGACTTAGGGAGCAGCTAATGAGGTCAATCAGTGGGGAGAGGACTGTATCTAGTACTAGCAAGAGCCACTGAGTGCTTTAATGAGATAGGACCTTGCCTCATTCATAGAGATCACCCTGAGATGGAAGGGGGTTGCTGGGTGTTAGGGGCCGGGGTTGCAGGAGTGGGGTTGGGGAAGTTATTTGGGAGTACTGCACTAAGGTCAGAGAATGATGAGTTGAGGCAGTTGGCGATGGCCAGCGGGTCAGTGGTAGGGACATTGTTGACAGTTATTGGGGGGGGAGCCAGGATTTGCCATTGAGTTCCTTGATATTGTCCTAGAACAACTGAGCATTCCCCCAGGAGGAGGCAAGGGTAATTTTGTAGTAGCCTGATATGGCCTGTTTTATGGCCCAAATGCATCTGCTATGAGCCGCTTTATAGGCTTGCCTGTCCACCTGCATGCCAGATGTGACTGCTATATGCAAGAGATAATTCTCTGTGCTTTAGCTGTTGGAGCAGTGCAGGCATGACCCAAGGGACATTACATTTCTTGGATTGCACTTGGGGCATAGATGTCACATGCTTTACTAAAAGAACAGGTGAAATAATCAAGGGCTTAACCTATAGTAGGGGCCCGGGAGATGGGGGACTAATCCCATTGAGTTAAGTATTTTCTTAGTTTTGTGAGGCCTCCAGGTCAGAGACAATGCTGGGCAATATAATTTGGTTTGGGTTTCTGCTTTAGACATGACCAGGAAAAGAGGATGGGTGAGTGATCACTTAGGGAGTCCAGAAGGACCACCAGGTCAGAGATTCTGTGGGGATGGTTGGTAAGAAGAAGGTCAATCAGGGTGCTAGAGCCATTAGTGGGGTTTGCCCTGGTAGGTTGGCTGACCAGCTGGGTCAGGTCCAATGCATTGAAGGTGTCCTCGGCATGGGAAGCTGAACTGGCAAGCCAGTTCACATTAAAGTCTCCAACTATGATGTGCTCCATTTTTTGGGGGGGGGAGCCAGAGATGTAGTTAGCAAGGGATTGTATAGCAGGAGCTTGGTTTCTTGGGGGGACATGTATGACAATAAGAGTTACAGGGGCTCTGGAGGGATCTGGAGTAAGTTTTAATGATAAGGCTTGGGCATCATGGTCTAGTGGAGGTGTTGGAAGGACATGGCATATCATGGAGTCACAGACATACACAGCACACCCCCTACCATGTTTGCCCACTCTGTCAGCTCTATGAAGGGTGAAGCCAGGGAGGGCGACCATGGAGTCAGGTGTTTTTTGGACAGCCAGGTTTCTGTGAGGGCTAGCACATCTGGCTGATGTTGCAGTATCCAGCAATGAAGACCTGACATCTTTTTGGGTAAGCTGCAAATGTTCATTGCAGCTATTCTAAGCCCGTGGTGTGAGAGGCTAAGGCTGGGTGAGATGGGGCCTGGGTTAGGATGAACATTTCCTGAAATTCGTAGCAGTATGGCAAAGACTCTGAGGAGAGCAAAATATCATTGCCTTATTGTCAAGGATAGCTGCCACCTAGTTATAGTGCGGGTAGTACATTGGATGGTGAGGGTGATAAGGGTTGGAAAGGATAGGAATGTGATCTGGCATGGAGGTTGATGGTGGTGCATGACTGCAGGGAGATATGTGGGGGGGAGATGGGGGATGCATGGCAGGCAGTGGCAGTGTGGGTGGCAGTTGGTGATGGTTCATGGGGGTGGGAGGTGTGGGAAGAAGGCCCTAGAGGGGAAGGCTGAGGGGTCCAACATGTAGGATAGTAAGAGTGATCAGTAGGAGCCTGGGTGGACCACATGACAATGGGTGCCCAGCAAGTGGTGATAAGGGGGCAGTGGCCCAGTGTCGGTATAAAGGGGGCACTCCAATACCCATAATTGTGGTGGTCTCTGTGGCACAGCAGTAGGGTGATGGACTATGGCTTGTTAGGGTGTAGTAATTTGCTTTAGGTATGAAGGACCTGGAATGAGAAGTGTTAGGGGAGAGCAGTGGGAAGAGGACTGCAACCTCCAAGAGTTGTTGCTGTAGTTTAATCCTGTCATTTAATCCTTGAAAACGTAATGCCTCTAATCTGAAAATCCAATAGTTTTCTTTATGTGCCAGAATATTTTTTAGATTTCCACCTTGAGGCTCCAATTTAGCTTTATCAATTGCCATAATGCTCCAATTGTGTAACAAGGGGTCACAACTAGAATGACTATGCTGAGCTGTAGCATAATCCAAATTTTTATTTAAAACAGCCTGAACATGCTCACCCACTCATTCCTTTAATTTCCTTTTAGTGTGACCTACATAATATGCTCCACACTGACAATTAGCTAAATATATGACATAACAGGAGTCACAATTAATAAACTCCTGAATCTGGACGTCATTTCTATCTACTGGGTTTTTAAGGGTTTTTCCAGAATTAATATATCTACAAAATTTGCACCTTTGACATTTGTAACAGCCCAGCGGCAAAGGTAGTAACCAGTTTTTTACTTGTCTTGAGTCCATGTTGCTATTCCCTGTAAGGCTAATAGAAGTGGACAAAAGGGGGGAGGTGGTAGTAGTGGGAAGTTCAGGCTGATAACTGCTATTTAACTTATCCCCTAAGTTTTGGGGTTTTCTAAATACCATTCATGGAAATTCCTTCACAAATGGTGCTAGTTTAGGCTCATTCTATAAAATGTGCCAATTTTGCTTTAGCACCATTTCAATTTTTTTGGGCTTGGATCGAATATGTAGTGGCAAAATTAAGCCTGTTACTATTAGAATAATTTTGAACTGCAGATTTATTATTCGCTATAAGCTGCTGTCTAGAAAGCCCTATAGCATGATCCCTAGCTTGTGCTATGTCATTGGCAGCATAACCGCGTTGCAAAAATCTTCTTTCTAAATCCTGTGCCCAATGTTAGAATCCTCCTACTGTGGAACAATTCCTAGGAGCACAAATTAATTGTCCACGTGGTATAGACTTCGATATATGTCTAGGATTTATTTATTTTATTTATTTAGCTTTTGTTGACCGGGTAAGTGCACTAGACAAATCCTGCCTATTTTCAGGCACGACCCGGGGGAGGGGAATACAGATGAATGCCAACTGACCTTGAACCAGATTAAGCTGTTGGTGGTATTTTTAGTGAATGAGGGAAATTTGGCCAGGACACCAGGGAAATTCCCCTACTTTTTTCGATAAGTGCCATGGGATCTTTAACATCCACCTGAACTACCACCAATCCAGGCAGATGGGACCTCGGTTTAACGTCTCATCCGAAAGACGGCACCTCAGAAATGCAGCACCCCTCTCATGCTGCATTACAGTGTCAGTACTGGGATATTAACCCAAGTGCCAGATGTGGGAACTGAACCCACAGCCCTCTGATCTCCTGGCCTCAGATGCGAGTGTGCTACCTACTGAGCCACTGACACTAATTATGGCATTAATTATGGCAACTAAGGATGGCATGAACTAGCTAAAAGAACTGCATTTCTATCAGTTTGTTTTCAAAATAATGTGGTCCTAAGACCATTATCTGAGTCTTTCATAACCTCTATATCCAAAAAGGGTATAGAATCATAACTGGAATGTACAGTGCACCTCAAGTTTTTATTTGTAGATTCCAAATAGACCACAAAAGATAATTCATTCTTCGTTCCTTGCCAAATAATAAAACAATCATCTATGTATCATTTGTAAATTGAAATATATGGGAAAAATGGGTTTGCATCTGAATCATAAATAAACTTCTCCTCCCACATACCCATATATAAATTAGCAAAATTGGGGGCAAAAGATGTCCCCATTGCTGTACCACTAATCTGAAGAAAACAATTGCCTTGAAACATAAAAACATTTTTTTTCCAAGACGCACTGAGCCATATCAACAATAAACTGTTTATGTGCCAAACTAACTCCCCTTATCCAAATAATACTGTAGGGCTAATAATCCATCCTGATGTGGAATGTTAGTATGAAGGGCCTCCACGTCGAGGGTGACCAAAAGGTCCAACCACTCAATGTGGAGGTCCTCAAAAATACTCAGAGCATGCTTAGTGTCCTTAATATAGGACCTCAATTGTGGAACAAATTGTTTGATATGGGCATCTACATATTGACTTAATGGTTCAGTCACTGATCCTATTCCTGCCACGATTGGGCGCCCGGGGGGGGTTCGAATATTCTTATGTACTTTGGGGAGAAGGTAGTTAGAGGGACGTACAGGATTTTCCACAGTAAGAAAGCTACATGTGTCTGTGTCAATAATACCATGTTGCCAGGCTAAATCCAAATGTGCATCAATATATTTTTTAAATTCTAATGTGGGATCACTCTTTAGTGGTTTATAATGTCTTTCACATTTTAATTGACACTCAACCTCCATAACGTAGTCTGTCGTATTCAACACTACTACACTTCCACTTTTATCAGCCTGTTTAATGGTGATGAAATGATTATTTTCTAATTTTTTTACAGCACCCATTTCTGCCCTACTCATATTGACAAAATTAGGTTTACTCCTATGCGCATGTATTTGTTTAAATTGTTGCTCACATGCCCTCATGAAAACCTGCACAACTGAGTTCTGGGGGGGCATAAAGGTTGATTTTGGTCTGAACTGTTTCTGTAAAGACACTCAGTTAGTGTTACATCTTGTGCCAGCAGACCCCCATCAGAATCTACAATCACACGTTCATTACCCTGTGGAAAACAGGAAAGATTCAGTAGGAAAATAAACTAACCAAGCGTTTTTTTTTTTCTCCTCTTCACTCACCAGTCACTCACTTCCTCCTAGCTGGGTGTTTTGGGTGTCCTATAGGGAGTCAGCGGCACCTATGCTGCGTCTCTTATAGAGACCCAGTCTGTTTAAAGTCCCCATATCCAGTCCACAATTTTAATAATTGTGATCTCTGCATCAAGTTTTGCCCAAAAACTTGAAAGAAAAGGGCTAAAAAAGAGAAGATCTAATGGTTTAATGGTCTGCCTTTATGTCACCTACAGTAAGTAGAATAAAGGCTCTGAGGGTGTTCCCAGTGATGGTGGAAAGCAGGCAGTAGAAGATTCATCTTCTCATGATGATGAGCAGTAGTCCCTGCCAAAGGGGACAGATAAGAAAGCCAAAGATGCTCAGTCATCTGACTTGCACAGAAGACCTGGTTCAGAAACCAGGGAGTCCAAAAGGGGGACCCCTGGCTTCAATGATGGCAAACATATCAATAAAAGAGCCTCTGAGTAGACACTGGAAACAGTGTCTGCCAAGAAAAACAAAAAGAAAAGCCTACCTCTGTCACTCCTCCTGAAGAAGGAAGGGAACAGGCATTTGACCAAAGTACAATGCCTTCAGTAGAGGTCATGATAAAGGCATGGCAATGTTTTCAAGTCTTCCAGACTATGGGAAATTTTATAAATATGCCTGCCCCTCCCCAGGCACAGGTTCCACACCATCTGCCTGTGGAAGAGGAAGCCCAATATGATGATGATGAGGAGGAAGGTGAACCTTTGGAAGGTTCCCATCAAAAGGAATTTGGTTCTCCTCCCAGACCTACAGAGGACTACATTCTGTTTTCCTCACCTGTAAGGCAAATGATAAGCACTCTGAGCATCCACTGACAAGATACAGAGAAGGATAAAGAGGATACAGAGTCCTTGGACATGGGGGGGGGCTGGCTCCCACATGGAGATTGCTGCTTCCCATTTGTAAATCACTCCAAAAGGCAAGCTCTAAAATCATCTCAGTACCCACTTCCACTGTTGGCATCGAAAAAAGGGTTGAAATGATTGACAACCAGGGGGTAGAATACCTTTATGCTCATCCTAGTTGTGAGGGAGTAGTCCAAGCTACTGCCTGTCAAAGGGCCAAAATACCTTTCACAGCACAGCCACCAGAAAAGGAAAGGAAAGGGACCTAGTGGTTATCATCTCTAATGACCTTAAGGTATCAAAGCAGTGCGCAAAGGAGGCAGAGAGGGCCAGTGGCATGCTGGGGTGCATAGGCAGGAGTATCACTAGCAGGAGGTGGGAGGTGGTGATGCCATTGCATAAAACATTGGTAAGGCCTCACCTTGAGTTTTGCATGCAGTTCTGGAGGCCACACCTGTGCAAGGACATAAACAAGTTGGATACTATCCAGAGAAGGGTGACAAAGATGGTGCAGGGCTTGCACCACAAAACATATGAGGAGAGACTAAGGGACTTCAATAAGTACTCACTGGGGGGGCATGATTGAAACTTTCAAGTCCCTCAAGGGCATAAACAAGGTGCAGATGGGGGACCTTTTCCAATGTAAAAAAATGTACTAGAACAAGGGGGCATGATATGAAATTGGAAGGGGTTAGATTAAGAGGCAACATGAGGACTTTTTCTATATAGAAAAGGTAGCTGACGCTTGGAATAGTCTGCCACAGGAGGTAGTGGAGCAAGCACAGTGGAGGGGTTTAAGCATGCCTGGGACAGGCACAAGGGAACCTTGAGAGGGGAGGGAGTGATGAAAAGCCATTGATCACATAGGGTCAGTGGCCACATACACTGTATAGGGCCTACGGGCAGACTGGATGGGCCAGGCAGTCCTTATCTGACGACAATTTCTATGTTTCTATGATTCCAGAAAACTGGACACAATGGCCAAAAAAGTTGACACTACAGCCTCCCTGTTGATTAGGAAACAACAAATGAGCACACACTCACCTGCAATTGGTGCTGAACCAAGAATGAACTAGAGACAACAGGGTCTCCTAATAAAGCGTCACATTTATGACGTGAAGCATCTGGGCTTAGTGCTGTGAGTTCTTTCTGGTGCAATAAACTTTTTGTTTTTTTGGGCAGACTTCAATTTTTGAGCTTATTTTTTTCATTCTTCACTTAAACTCTGAGTGCCACCGCTGCCTGTTGTCTTCCTGTTAATTAGGCAGGCAGCATATATGGCATATACTGTTCCATACCACAAAGCACTATGGAATGCTGTTCTGATTACAAGTGACAAAGCAGAAGGTGAAGTGGCTCAAGATCTGGCAAGCTCTGCCAAATCAGCACTGGATCCACAAAGTACCAATTTCATATGGCCATGGACACAAATGATTCAGCAGGGTTCCTGGCACATGCAGCGTCCCTGAGAAGGTTCTCCTGGCTTAGAGCCACTACCCCCTCAGAGGATATAAAGACAAAATCAATGGATTTTCCATTTGAAGGTAACTTCATGTTTTGTGACGCAACAGAGGCTTACATGAAAAAAGTGGATGAATATAAAATCATTTATAAAAGTAGTACTGAGAAAGAAAGGGTTCCACCTCCTATAGGCCTTATGAAAGGGGAGGCGGGGCAGGGATTACTTCCCAAGACCCTACACCTCCTATGAGTACTCACCTCAGAGGGTATACTATAGACACGGGCAGAAGGGGTACCAGGTGTGCAGCTACATAGAAACACAGAAACATAGTATATGATGGCAGATAAGGGCCACTGGGCCCACACAGTCTGCCCATCTTTTTAACCTCCATTTTTTGCTGCAGAACACCAGCCCCTAATCCACAGCCCAAATGAAACCCCTGACAGTTTTGCCCAGGTCACCAGACCATTGCCAGTGGGGGAAGCACTAGCTTACTACTTCCAGGAGTGGTAAAAGTTTACCTTGGACAAGTGGGGTCTGGAAGTAGTGCATCAGGGTCTGTCCCTTAAGTTCAAGAAATTTACAAAACTGCAACGTCAGCTGTGTTTCCATCACATTCTGCATCAGAGAAAATACTGTTGGATTTAGAGGTAGAAAAAAAGTCTAGCTACAAAAGTGGTGGAAAAAGTGCCTCCATATTAATGGGGGAAGGGCCTTTTTCCAGATGCTTCCTAACCCACAAGAAAAATGAGGAGTGGCAACCCATTTTAGATCTGAGATACCTGAACAAGAATATCAGGAAAGCAAAATTCAAGAAGGTAACACTAAGAACAGTTATACCATCCCGATAGTTAGTGGACTGGCTGGGGTCACGAGACGTGAAAGATGCATACTTCCTCATCCCAGTAAGACCATCCCACAGAAAATACCTAAGGTTTAGGCTAGGGAATGACCAGTACTAGTTTGCAGCCCCCTCTTTCAGCCTTACCTCAGCATGTAGTGTGTTAACAAAATGCCTAGCTGTGGAGGCAGCAATCTAAGAAGGCAGGGTGTGGTGGTTGCCCGTACTTGGGCAACAGGCAAGTCTCAGGAAAAACAGAACAGGAAACAAAGTGCTCAATACATCTAGTAAAGAGCACTCTAGAAAGCCTGGGTTTCCTAACAAATCTGCAAAAGTACCAAACGAAACTATCACAAGTGCTGGATTTTATAGGTACAGAACTAGATACTTTGCAGGGGAAAGTACTTCTTCCTCAGACAAGGGTATCAAACCTGATTACAATGGCAAACTCCTTCTAAAAGGGCAAACCAAGGCCTGCAAGGGATTTGTTGCAGCTCATGGGACAAATGACATCCCCCACAGCAGTGGTTCCAGGATCCAGGTTCCAGATAAGAGACATACAGCACTACTTAAGACACCACTGATCTCAAATGTTAGATTCTCTGTCAAAACTAGTACCAGTGACAAAAACATTTCTGCAGGCATTCAGTGGAAGGAGGAAGCAACCTAAGAGAGGGCATTCCTTTCCTCCAGCTTGGCCCAACAAATATAATCACAACAGATTCCTTCCTCCTGGAGTGGGGAGTCCACATTGAGGATTTCACATTAAGTGGTATCTTGTGTCCAGAGGAGATCAAGGAACACATTAACATGTTAGAGCTCAAGGCAGTGAACCCTGACTATGTAGACCTTCCCCCCACCTTTGAGGACAGGCTGTGCAGATCAGAATGGACAATACCACTACAATGTATTACAAAAACAAACAAGGGGGAACCAGATAATCAAAACTGTGCACAGAAGCCATGAAGATCTGGAACCTGTCTTATTCCCTAGAAGTCACTCTGCCAGCAGTGCACTTGTCAGGAAAGGACAGTGTACTGGCAGACTTACTAAACAGAATCAGCCAGGGAAACCATGAATGGACACTAAACAACACAGTGCTGGCATCAGTTTTCAGGAGATGGGGTACACCAGAAATAGACCTCTTTGCCTCCTGATAAAACTAGCAGCTACTATATTTTTGCAGCATTGGGCATAGTCCCAGAGGATCCCCTAACACTGAAGTGGGCAGAGAAGTTCTTATATGCCTCCCCATCTTTTCTGCTCATACAGAGAGTCCTCATAAAGCTGAGAGGAGAACCTGCAACAATGATACTAATAGCATCAGACTAGGCCAGAAAGGCATAGTACTTCATGCTCCTGTGCATGTCCAGCAAGACCTCAATCAACCTGACAATGAGGCACAATATGCTCACACTGACTCCGGGCAGAGTGACATTCCCAGACCTCATGGCATGGTTCATGAAGAGCTAGAATTCTCTAACCTAAACTTGTTAGAGGAGGTGGCAGTGAAGGTTCTGGTGGTCTTCAAAAAATCATCAACAAGGAAAACGTATTCCTCAAAATGGTAAAGGTGTTCAAACTGCTGTACCACCAGAAAGCTATCCCTCCTACAGGTAGGATTGTCTTTAGTCATGGACTACTGCTGCATTTGTAATCTTTTGGCCTCAGCCTCCATCCTGAAAGTGCACCTACCAGCAATTTCAGCTTACACATCACCTGACAAGCCTAACTCTCTGGTTTCAGAACCAGTTTTTAAAAGGTTCTTTAAAGGCCTCAACTACTTGTACTCATCCTTGAGGAAAACTGAACATATTCCTTGCATGGCTGATGGAGGCTACCTTTGAGCCAATTGATACTGTTGGCCTAAAGTATGTCACTTGGAAAACAATCTTCCTGATGATCATGCCTTCTGCCAACAGCGTAGGTGAACTGCAAGCTCTCTGTACAGATCCAAACTACCTGATCTTCCACAGAGATAAGGTAGTCCTGGGACAGAAAGTTTTGACTCAAGGTGGTTTCAGAGGTCCACCTGAATTAGTCAATGACTTACAATCCTTTTTCCTGAGCATTCCAGTGCAGGCAAGCAAAAACTGCACTGCCTGGATACAAAAAGAGCTCTGAGTTGCTAGCTGGACTACATAAAGGACATAGTGTTCAACAACACTTAGCTCCTCATCAATATGGTGAGGTAGGAAAAGATAAACCAGTGACCTAGAGAATTATCTCACGATGGATAGTCACCTGCATACAACTCTGCAATGAGAGCTGGTAAGATTCCACCCAGAGGTCTAAGGGCACATTTCACATGGGGCACCTCCACCTATGTGGAAGCATCAAGGGTCATCACCTTACAAGTTATTTGAAATGCAGCTACAGTTCCTGGAAAACAGTACACACCTTTATGCAACATTATTGTCTAAGCACCCAGTCTAGAAGGGATGCCAAATTTGGTACTGCTGTCTTTCAAAACATTTTTCCAAGATTCCTGTACCCAACCTCTGAAGGTACTGCTATGGAGTCTGCAGATAATAAACATTAAGTGATGGATTCCTGGGGATAGAAGACAAATTACTCACTGTAATAATGTTGCTTCTTCCAAGGGATCCCTCACTATGTTTAACAATCCCTAATCCCTGCCTTCCCTTCCAGACCCTAGGAAAAAAGGTAAGACAAAAATCAGTTTTTACATTTGCTTGAGACTTCTTGTTACAGTTGTTCTTCAGAATAATTGTCTCTGATCTAAGTCAATTCTGATTTTCAATCATTTTAATGTCTGTCATAATTCATTTGGTGTTTTTCAAAATTTATCTTAAGTTTTGGCTGCCTCTTTGCAGATGACACTAAACTCTGCAATTGAGTAGAAAGGATGAGCAGTGACTTAAGAAAACTTGAGGAGTGGTAAAGGGTATGGCAGCTGGTTTTTAATGTGAAAAAGTGTAAAATAATGCACCTGGAGCACAGCAACCCAGAGGCAGAGTACGATGTGGGGGTCGGGAGTGTTACTGACAACCACCAAGCAGGAAAGAGACCTGGGGTGTTCATACTGGGTGACCTAAAGGTGATCAGGCAGTATGAAAAGGTAGTTGGGAGGGCTAGAGGGATGATGGGGTGCATAAGAAGGGATATCACCAGCAGAAAGAGGGAGGTGGTGTTGCCTCTGTATAGGTTGCTGATAAGACCCCACCCACAGTACTGTGTCCAGTTCTGGAGACCAAGGGTTTAATTCTCAAAGCTTCCAGTGCAGCACAAGGGGCTTGCACCACCATGAATGGCACAAAGTGCACTTTGCACCAAACGATGTCCTGGGAGTGATTCTCAATGGCAGCCTGTGTCAACTGGAGGCTGCCTGCCCCAAATGGGGCTTGTGCCACCCGTACGCCCAAAAATAGACTGCAACATGGTGCTAGGGGGCATGTGGCCACATCCTCAAAAGTGGGATTCTCAGAACTCTCTCAGAGGAAGAAATTCTAAGTACCATTAGACCATCGAGGGCTGATCTAAGGGTACTTAGAAAATTCTCCTCTGGGGGGGTTGACCTGTTTGTGGTAATGTGCTGTGGTCCCCTCTTCCCAGCCCTGATGTCACTCATAATCATATTTAATAATAAACCCCATCCTGGTGGTCTAGTGGCTCCCCCAATCCCCGATGTTGCTGTAATCATAAATATTACAAACCACCCCCTTCCTGGTGGTCTAGTCTCCCCCTTTCCAATCTCTGATATCATCATAATCATAATTAAAGAATTAAAAATCTTCCTTGTTGGCCTAGTGGCCCCCCACCCCAGCAGGTAGTGCTCACTACTCTGCTCCTCCCATCCCGAAACACAGCCGGTGACTGGCACAGCCCACCTCTCACCTCTGCAGCTGGCTGCCCACTGAACTGTCACTGAGTGCGTACTGTATAGTGTATATGCTGATTGACTGACTGTCAGTCAATGAGTACATAGACTATACAGTGCGCACTCAGTGACAGTTCAGTTGGTGGCTGACCACAGAGGTAAGAGATGGGCTGTGCCAGTCGCTGGCTGTGTTTTGGGATGGAGGGAGCAGGGTGGTGAGCAGTACCTGCTGGGGTGGGGGGTTGGGGTCCAGTAGGCCACCAGTGAAGGGGGGAATTTTATTAATCATGATTATGGCAACATCGGGGAAGGGGGCACTAAACCACCAGGAAGGGGTTTAGTACTAAATATGTTCATGGCAACATCGGGGATCTGGGAGGGGGCCACTAGACCACCAGAAAGGGGTTTATTATTAAATATGTTTAAGGTGATATTGGGGATTGGGAAGGGGGAGCCACAAGACCACCAGGAAGGGGGTTTATTTATTTTACAAGGGGATCAAGGATGGGGGGACGCTAGCCTTTGCTGCATGGAGCCTGCGGCAAACATCTCTCATGCACCATGTTTCTTGCATTGGAAAGGTTGCCGCAAGTGTGAGGACTAAGGCACTGGGACCCCTCCTGTACCAGAATCTGGTGCAGGGTCTCTGGCGCACCAGGCTTTGGAGCAAGCTGCTGTTTGCCGCAGCTTGTGCTGATCTAAGCCCTCTTTGAGAATTGAGCCTCACATCTCTGGAAGGACATAGAATGGAGCTGATCTAGAGGAGGGCAACCAATTAAAATGGTGCAGGGCCTGAATTAGAATCCCTATGAGGAAAGAAGATTAAAGGACCTTAGTATGTACACCCCAAAATAGAGGAGAAGATGGGGGACATGATTGAGACCTTTAAATACTTCACAGGGGTAAACAAAGTGCTAGAAATAAGTATTTTTCAGAAAAAAAGGTGTGCAAGAACAAGGTGACATGCCATGAAGCTAAAGTGGATAGATTCAGGGGAGATGTGAGGAAATACTTCTTTACAAAAAGAGTGGCGGATTCCTGGAACAGCCTTCCAGTGGAGGTGGTTGGGGTGAAAACAGTGGTGGGGTTCAAAAATGCTTGGGATAGGCATAAGAGAATATTATGGGAAAGGAGGGGAAATGGGCTGGAGATGAAACAAGATCTGCAGTGATACAGTAGGTAGGGAAAAATGGTCAGATTAGGTGGGCCAAGTGATTGTTATCTGACAGTAAATTCTATGTTTCTATACAATTTTAAATCTCCACAGCATTCAGATCAGTGGACCTGATGCAGTTGTTAAACATAGGGATCCCTTGGAAGAAAACACATTACTACGGTGAGTCATTTTATCTTCCAGGCTCAGTAGTAACACATTGTATGTAACATATGTTTATTTGAAACTTTGGGAATATCACCAATTGAGCAAATGCTCATTTGCAGTAGGATTCCTAATTAACTATTGTCAAATGAATACACAGATGTAATACAAAATATTGACATACTGCCAACCTGCTTCAACAGCACATACCTCTGCACCAGCTCTTCCAATCTCCCCATCCCTCCTGGTATGGTGGCAGTATCTGGGTGCAGACCATAGTGAAACCAAGGAGAGGGGGCATAGTTTAGGCTCCCTACAAAAGCAGAGCCACTTTAGAGACATTTGCCAGCAAAAACAGGACTTCGCAGCCTGAATATAGACTGCTCCAGTCAGCTACAACAGCATGTACCTCCACAACAGTGCTTCTCATTCCCCACCATCCCTCCTGGTATGGTGGCAGTATCCGGGTGCAGACTGCAGTGGTAATGAGGACAGGGGGCGTAGTTGAGGCTTCCTTACAAAATCAAAGCTGCTTTAGAGACATTTGCCAGCAACAACAGGAGTTTGTAGCCCTAATGTAGACTGCTCCAGCCTGCTACAAGAGCATGTACCTCTGCACCAGCATTTTCTGTTCCCCTCTATCTCTCCTGGTATGGTGGCAGCATCCAGGTGTGGATTGTAGCTGCAACGAGGAGAGAGATGGGGTTTAGGTTCCCATATAAAAGCAGAGCCGCTCAAGTGACATCCTGCGGAGCGACTCTCCATGTGAGTGGCTCCCACTGGAGTGGCGGGAGTCACCAGCAGGGGTTTATAGTGGGAGGCTGCATTGTAAATTTTAATGTTTGTTTTAAAGGCTTGACTAAATAGTTGTGTAACCCCTAGATGGTGCTATCCCAAGGGCTACTGCCCCTGTCTGCTGGGCTTGCAGCAAGTTAAGGGGCCTGAGTTCTGAAATGGGTGCCTCCACCCAGAGGTCAGGGATGGTAGTGGTCAAACCAGCCTGGGCACAGCCCTCCAGGACACTGTAACCCCCCTCTTTCCCTGCTAGTGGCCACACCAGTACACAATAATTACTTTCACAATACTCCTGATATGCTTTGCAAGTACTCCCCCAGGTTGCACTTACCACCAAGGCCGGTGTCTCGGGTTCAACCCTGGGGAGCCACCTGTAAAACAAGGTTCGGCAGAGCAAATGGCAACAATACAATACTTTGAGCACAAATTGGAACCACAGTCTGGTTGAATGCAGAAACAAGTTGATCTGATTTATTCAGGGATTTGAACAAGGAAAGGGGTAATCAGGTTAATTAGCTTAATTACTCTATCAGTCACACAGCTGTGCATGCAGTCAGAGTCCCCTAACACGATCACGCTCTCTGGGTACCCAGGTGGAAACAAGGTGGGCTAGCCAGGATCATTGCCGGGGTAGGCGGCGTTGCAGCTGGTCGGGACCCTGTGATGGAAAAAACAACTTGCACAGGACACTATTTGTAATCCGGAGCTAGATGGCTCAGTTCATGAAGGAAAAGAAACAACAAAGCAATCATATGACACACTTAAATTAAACCGTAGTTGCAGGGAACTACCCTGGTGGTTACTCACGATACCCAGGACTGGATACAGGATGGACAAAAACTGAGACAGCAGGTGAACTCTCTGGAGTGCCAGGAGAAGCAGGGCCCACACGATTCGCCGAGGCATCATTCCTGTTCAAGCGTGGAGCAGGGGGCTGATCCCCGGGCAGGTTTCTCATCGATGGTTCTTCTCTGTGCAGTAGGGTAGGATGGCAAGGTCCTCGTAGCAAGGCCTAGCCACATGGAGCTAACCGCGGATTCTGTCTGTTTAAGCGGGCTACAGTTTTCAGCAAGCAGAATGCAGTCCGCAATGTGGGGAACTGACTCGCGACCCCCTTTCAGTACACAGCACATTTATATGCAAGAAAAGATTACTGTGCCAGGCAACATGCTCCCCGGTCATGATGGCAAAATCCCTGCTCAGACTGGGAGCTCAGAATTAGCTGGAGTTACTGACAGGCCGATCGCATGCAGCAAAATCTTCGGTCTTCTACAGATTGAGCCTGGTTACACTTCAGTGGCTTACTTCAGTCTCACCACCTCAGATTTAGTCCAAAAGAAATTCTCTCTTCCCTTTCAGAGCAACAATCAGACTTGCAGGCCTCAACTCAGGCCTTCCCACAGTTCTCCCGCTCGAAACTACGCAGACGCTTGCTCGAATATCTCGAGCTGCTACTCTCTCAGCTTCCAACTTAGATCTGCCTAAACAGCAGGCAGCTTGAGGATTTCCTTCAGATCCAAAAGGTTTGGTTGGCTGATTCATCAGTCAAAACAAGAGCTCTCCCTTCAGTTGCAAAAAGGCGACAACAGTCTTAAACTACAATTTCCAAGCTTTTACCCCACACATCCCCTGTAGACAGGCTCCATTTTAGAGTCCCAATGTACTGATTGGCCCAATTCAGCAGTTCAGGGCCAGAATGGTGGAGATAATCAGAACACTCCTTTCTGCAAAGACATCAGGATAGAATAAACTATCTTAGCATTATCGCTCTAAATGTTTTTCAGCAAATAATTACATCTTTTAACAGAGCTCCCTCTGAACAATTAGCGATGGCAGAAACGGAGCTATTTTCCAGCAGCCTGGGCGGGACTCGAGCATGGGAACACTCAGTCCCTTTTCTAGATTAATTACTACTACAAACTAAGCAACTCTTAAAGCAACAGTACATAGAGGCTACACAGGCACTCTTTGGCAATAGCATTTAAATGGCTATAGTGCCGAACACCAACCTGGCAGTGAGCATTTAGGCAAGCTCTAGGAAGACTTTTCGGGAACCCCCATTTGTAGGGGGGTTACACCCTTTCCTGCCTGGAGAAAACTTGGCATCTGCGTCAAGTCTGTACCATCACAATAATTGCAATTGCAAATTATACTAAACATCTATACCATTAGCATGTTAGGCAAGTAACTTCTGATTCATCAGTCAACATTCTTAACTTTTACTATACATATTGTCTACATTTCACAATATTATATCCATTCTGAATTACATCATGCATATTTCACCAGGTAATTTACACATTATTATACGAAATCAGGTAATAACTTCCTCTACATTGAACAATGTGAGAGGAGGGCCCTTCCCTATCAGCTAACCTAGGGCTAGACAGGGCAGGGGCACCATACCTAGAGGGCAGAACAATCAACCTGGAATTGGTACTTAGACTCAGTTTGGGCAGTGAGCTCTGGGAAACATAAACCCCCTTGTGGACCACATTGAGAGACAAATCCACTAGCCTCCCAAGAAAATCATAATTGAAGCGTACTACTGGCTTGACAGCTTGGCCAGTCCTTCTGGGGGGAACAACCACAGTCTCTGTACCTTCAACACTGGCCCGGGGGCTTTCATCACTTGTGAGGGGGGCCTCTGCCTGGGTAAGAAGGTGCAAACTTGGAGCACTGTCAGTCCCTGGCTCTGTAGGCTCTGTTTCTACAACACTTGGCTCACTGTGAAAACACTCTGGCACTGAAGGGGAATTATCACTCTCATGGCAATCTTCAAGTTCTGGCATGTCACCAGAGAAACTCTTACCCTCAGCCCCCTTCCCGGGCAAATCATACAGTTTCACCATACACAGAGACTCAGCATCTTCAGACGTGATACTTTGCACTTCACTTTCAGGGAGCATTGGCTCCAAGGATGAAGCTGTGGGGGTTAGGCAGTCCAGAAGGCCCAGCTTCATCCCCGCAATTAATCATGGGGTTACCTTGAAATAACTGACTCAGTTCATAAGAGGGGTATTAGGCGTAGTTGCACTCACTCTCATCAGATGTGGACTGACAGTCACTATCATTCTGGGCTTGCTGTGGAGAAAACCTTAAGTCAATGACCATTAGGGTAGGTTGACTCTGTCTTTGTTTTGCAGCAGCACGAGTCCCCTGTCCAGGGGGAACAATCTCAGGGAGTTCAGCCTCAATCATGACTTGGCCAATAGGTAGTAAGTGGTTACGGTGCATGGTCATGACAGCTTTGGAGTTGTTCTCAGGGCACACTTTGTATATGGGTAAATCATCCAACTTGCCTACTACTATATGGGGAAGATGGTGCCATCGGTCAGCAATTTTATGTTTACCATGCAGTCCCAAATTTCACAACAACACACAGTCTCCAGGTCGAAGTTCTTGAACCTTTACTCTTTTATCATGCCTCTCTTTGTTGGCTAAATTTCTCTTGGTTGCCATTGTCTGGGCCAGTTGGTATGCATGATTCAACTGAGCTTTCAGTTTTTGTACATATTGCAGATCATTTTCAGCTTGGACCCCATCCAGAGAGACCCCAAAACAGACATCCACAGGCAATCGAGCCTCTCTCCCAAACATGAGGCAGTAGAGAGAGAGAACCCGGTAGCATCATTCTTTGTGCAGTTATAGGCGTGTACCAAGGTGCTAATCTGCTGGCTCCATTTATGCTTGTCTTTCGGGTGAAGGGTGCCTATCATGTCTAGCAGGGTGCGATTAAAGAGTTCTGGTTGTGGGTCCTCCTGTGGGTGAGAAGGGGTGGTTCTTGACTTTCACACCCCTCATAGAGAGCATTTCTTTGATTAATCGACTCTCAAAGTCTCTACCTTGATCAGAATAAATTTTCTGGGGGTCTCCATAGTGGATGAAGAAATTTTCCACTAGAACTTTGACCATGGTGGATGCCTTTTGATCTTTGGTGGGGAAAGCTTGTGCATACCATGTGAAATGATCCGTAACCACTAACACATTACCAATGTTTCGCTGGTCAGGCTCCAAACTCAAAAAGTCTATGCAGACTAGTTCCATTGGGTGCTGGTGGTAATGTTGACAAGGGGGCAGCCCTCTGAGGCAAGGCCTTTCTCTGCAAGCAGCCACTACAAGTCCTTACATGGTGCTCAACATCGACCCTCATCTTGGACCAGTAGAATTGAGATCGTACTAGGTCAAGGGTTTGGTTGATACCGAGGTGGCCCATATGATTGTGGAGGGACCTCAGCACCAAATCTCTGAAGGCTGTGGGCAGAACCAGTTGTTGCTTGTCTACTTGGCCACCCCGATCCACTGTCTCTCTCTATACAGCAACTGATTAATCAGCTTCAACCTGGGGCCTTCTTTAAACAATAAAGCTGTTCACAAATCAGAGGAACGCAACTTGGACACATCTTTCCCTGCATGGAGGGTATCAAGGGCTGGCTGAATCATAGGATCTTGGGATTAAGCCCACTAAATGCTGTCATTGTCAAACTGAGGTAGTGCACTAATATCTAGAGCAGAGAAGTGACAGTACACAGCTGGTATGCATGTATCAGAAGGGCCCAAGCAATCTACTAAGCAGTCCACTGTGTCTGCTGACATCTGTTCATCTTTATCAAACTTTTGGCACAAAGCCCGAATGTCAGGTTCAGACAGCCTGACCCAGTCACTCTTGGAAGTGGGCCTTCGGGATAGGGCGTCAGCATCGATGTGATTCAGGCCTGACCTGTATTCAACAGCATAATCATAGGTAGACAATGCAGAAAGCCACTGATGCCCTGTGGCATCTAACTTAGCTGAAGTCTGCACATAGGTCAATGGGTTAGTGTCAGACTTCACCAGTATCTTTGCCCCATATAGGTATTCATGGAACTGGTCAATGATGGCCCACTTTAACGCCAGGAATTCCAACTTATGCACAGGGTAGTTTCATTCTGATGGGGCCAGACTCCTACTAGCGAAGGCTACTGGTCTCAAACCATCCTCATGGTCTTGATACAGCACAGCTCCCAAACCTTGTAGACGAGCATCTGTATGCAGCACATAGGGTTTGGTAGGATCAGCATAGACGAGGATGGGGGCATGGGTGAGCTGGTATATGATTTAGTGGAAAGCTGCTTCACAGTCAGGCATCCAGAGAGGCCCAAAAAGTTCACCTGGTTGGAAGTATACTCTTTCTGGTCCTGGGGTGGCCCCTTTCCTGTATTTATGATTTGTAGCAGAGTAACCCTGGGTAAGATTCAGGAGTGGGTGAATCACCTTGGAATAGTCCTTTATGACCCTGCGGTGGTAGCCACAGAACCCCAGGAAGCATTGTAATTCTTTCAGATTGTGGGGCTGGGGTAATATGGTCAGGGTCTGAACTTTACTGGGGTCAGTCTCTATCCCCTCTGTGGATACTATGTGCCCCACATACTTCACGGAGGTCTGTAAAAACTGGCACTTGTTGATGGACAGCTTGAGGCCGAAATCCTCCAGTCGGTCTAGTACTTTGAACATTCAACTCTCATGCTCCTCCAATGAACTTCTGAACAAAATGACATCATCCAAGTACACTAGGCATTCTAGCAAATTTATATCTCCCACCGCATGTTCCATCAATTGCTGAAAGGTGGCCGGGGCACCTGATATCCCCTGTGGCATCCTCAGAAACTCATAGAACCCCAGTGGACAGATGAAGGCTGTTTTCTCACAGTCTTTCAGGGCCATGGGAATCTGGTAGCATCCACTGCGAAGATCCAACATCAAGAACCATTTGCTCTCATTCAAACAGTCCAGAGCATCTTGTATACGGGGCATGGTGTATTGGTCATGGATGGTCCACTGGTTCATGGTTCGATAATCCACGCACATTCTCACAGACCCATTCTTCTTACGCACAACCACAATGGGTGAAGCATAGGGGCTCCTGGATTCTTGTATCACACCAGCCACAAGCATTTCCTACAGGTGCCTTCTCACATCATCTATGTCTGCTGGAGCTAAGCGCCGAGATCTCTCATGAAATGGCCATTCATCGTGTAGGCGTATGTGATGCTCCACATCCTGGACACATCCCACATCCCATTCTTTCAACAAAAACACTTGGTTTCTCTGGGCAAGTTTCTTGCTGATTCTAGTCTTCCATTCAGCTGGCAATGGGGAGTCACCAAAGTCAAACAAGTTGGGAGTCACTCTATCAGTCTCACCAGGGTGGTTGTTGCTGGGTAACACTGCAGTGTCGGTGCAGTGTACCATAGCTAGAGTGCAGCTTCTGTTCACCCGAATCTCCCAATCTGACACATTGTCAATCTCGACCATCACCCATCATGCATAGGCATGAACATGAGTGGACAAGATGCTGGGCTTGACCAATAATCCTTCTGGCAATTTTCCATCACCTGGCACATCCAGCATCAGTATTCTATTCTTGACATCTTTCCGTAGGCGGACCTCCCCTTGTAGGGTACACTGGGTGTTAGGGGCCAGCACCATCGACTCAGGATCCTTCTTCCATACAACCCCTACCAGTTCATCCTGGTCTACTTCCTTGGGATTCTGCTGCAACTCATAGGCCCTCCTGATCAGAGCTGGAATTCTCAGCACCCTACCAGTCCGGTGCCCCTGTTTCTCGTAGCAGAGTTGTGCCAGTCTCCCAAACATATGAGCGTTGGTCTCAATTACCAGGGGAACCCCATCATACAGTCCAGTAGAGGGACACGTTAAAGCCAGGGTCTCGACTTGCTCCCCCACTCCAGCCACTGAGGTAGGAAAAGACAGCCAGATCCGAATATACCCAGAGTATGTATACGACTTCTCACTCAACCCCCAGACATGTAAACCTTCCAAGGGTTGTAAGGGCACATCAGGCAGATGCTTCCGATACCAGTCTTGAAACATGATAGTCACTTGAGACCCACTGTCAAGCACAGCTTGGGTGGATACACCATTCACGTTCACTGTTTTCTCCATCGAAGGACCCACCACCTTGGACCATTCCGGTGGTGCAGACTTAGGTGCCAACTTTTGCCATGGCCTTTGAACAGTAACCTTTTCGAGCAGCCCCACCTGGTGGACGGTTGTTATTTCGTTGAATTAAGGCTAATAGTCTAGTAGTGACCCTCCTCAGATCCTCTGGCGAGCGACAAAAGAAATGGGTGTGTCCCTCCTCCACCCCGCAATGATAGCAAAAGGTGGGTTCTCTAGGATCTCTGGGGGGCCATGGGCCATCCCCCAATTTGGGCACATCAGGGGCACTTCACAGTTCATCTTTGACTTGTGACTTGCGTTCTTGATCCTCTAGACTTCCACAGGTTTGGGGGTTTGAGTGGTTCATAGTAGGTCTCCCACCAGGGCTCTCAACTCTTGTACTTCTTCCAATAGGTTACCCTCAGTCTGGGTTTCTGAAGAAACAACATGCACCTCCACCCCAGTTTTTGTCTCCGGGGGTGCCTGATAAAGGTCGGGTTCTCTGGTCGCCTCTGTCAATTCTTTGATCAGTTCCTTCAGCTGCTGGGCCTCATCTGTGTCACTTCTCTCAGGGGTCTGGCAGGTACCAACAACCCCAGCAAAGGGTTCACAGCCCTCTTCATCATCCTCTGTTTCACAAATCTCTTTCATAAGATAACAGTACTTGGGAGGATTAGCCTTCCTGTCTTGTAATTTAAGGTTTAACATCATCACACTGGAGTATCTGGCTGACTTTAGAATATGGTCCAATCTGACCCAGTTCAGTTCCTTAGCCAGCACCCCTCCTTTTCTGTGGGCCCTCTGCAGAGCCCTCTCAATTCTAGTAACAAACGCAGACAACTTCTCAGTTTTCCATTGCTTGGCCGACTTGAATTTCCACAACAAATTGTCCCCAGACTCAGTGCTTCCAAACACTCCTTCCAACGCAGAAAGGTATTCAGCTGCAGTAGCCTCTGGGCTAGTGGCTCATAAGAAGTGGATGGCCTCCAGTGCAGTGCCCCTTAAGCTTTCCATAAGTCTCTTTCTCTTTCCCCCCTCAGAGCACTGCCATTCCTGTAGCAAGGGGGTAGCTAGTCCATCCATGTTTCCAGGTCATCCTCTCCTGTAGGCACTGGGACTGTGCCTGAGAAAAGTCTGAGTTTATGGTAAGAGTCCAAATGTAAAGATGGAATTATTATGGGGGAGGAGACTACAGGGGAACCCTTAGGGGAAGCAGGAGATGTGGCTGGGGACTGCAGAGGCGTGTGTGTTCCTCGGAAAGATTTAGCATCTTTACTAGCTCTTAAGTGGTTTGTCCTTCAGATGCTAATAGCTTGAGCAACGTGTCCTTAAACCTCTCTATACTGGGGGACCAACCCAGGGTAGCCGGATCACTATGCAGGTGAACAACCCCCCACCCCTTCTGGGTCCCTTCTGGCAGGATAACAGGGGTACCTTCTCTGGATCTATGGGAGAACTTCAGGAGAGTAGAACTATCATAGTCTGTTCAAACAGGTCTGAATCTCTCCCCCTCACTTCAACTTTGCCCAAACCTTTGACATGTTCATAGCTTCTATAATACCAGCATTAGTGGTCCCTAAAGGGTCATCCAATAACAGGAGGGTCTGTCGGGGATCTAACCCCTCAGACTCGCTCCACCCCATTATTCGGTGCACCAACAGCTTATGGGGGTGATTTTGAGCATGGGCATAGCAAGGTCCTTCATTTTCTCACCAAAATTGAACATATCGGGGTCATTTCCTCCTTTGGCCACTTGAGGACGCTAATCCCAGCGGTGCCTCCAAGATGTAACCCCTAGATGGTGCTATCCCAAGGGCTACTGCCCCTGCCTGCTGGGCTTTCAGCAGGTTAAGGGGCCTGAGTTCTGAAATGGGTGCCTCCACCCAGAGGTCAGGGATGGTAGTGGTCAAACCAGCCTGGGCACAGCCCTCCAGGACACTGTAACCCCCCTCTTTCCCTGCTAGTGGCCACACCAGTACACAATAATTACTTTCACAATACTCCTGATATGCTTTGCAAGTACTCCCCCAGGTTGCACTTACCACCAAGGCCGGTGTCTCGGGTTCAACCCTGGGGAGCCACCTGTAAAACAAGGTTCGGCAGAGCAAATGGCAACAATACAATACTTTGAGCACAAATTGGAACCACAGTCTGGTTGAATGCAGAAACAAGTTGATCTGATTTATTCAGGGGATTTGAACAAGGAAAGGGGTAACCAGGTTAATTAGCTTAATTACTCTATCAGTCACACAGCTGTGCATGCAGTCAGAGTCCCTAACACAGTCACACTCTCTGGGTACCCAGGTGGAAACAAGGTGGGCTAGCCAGGATCATTGCCCGGGGTAGGCCGGCGTTGCAGCTGGTCGGGACCCTGTGATGGAAAAAACAACTTGCACAGGACACTATTTGTAATCCGGAGCTAGATGGCTCAGTTCGTGAAGGAAAAGAAACAACAAAGCAATCATATGACACACTTAAATTAAACCGTAGTTGCAGGGAACTACCCTGGTGGTTACTCATGATACCCAGGACTGGACACAGGATGGACAAAAACTGAGACAGCAGGTGAACTCTCTGGAGTGCCAGGAGAAGCAGGGCCCACACGATTCACCGAGGCATCATTCCTGTTCAAGCGTGGAGCAGGGGGCTGATCCCCGGGCAGGTTTCTCATCGATGGTTCTTCTCTGTGCAGTAGGGTAGGATGGCAAGGTCCTCGTAGCAAGGCCTAGCCACATGGAGCTAACCGCGGATTCTGTCTGTTTAAGCGGGCTACAGTTTTCAGCAAGCAGAATGCAGTCCGCAATGTGGGGAACTGACTCGCGACCCCCTTTCAGTACACAGCACATTTATATGCAAGAAAAGATTACTGTGCCAGGCAACATGCTCCCCGGTCATGATGGCAAAATCCCTGCTCAGACTGGGAGCTCAGAATTAGCTGGAGTTACTGACAGGCCGATCGCATGCAGCAAAATCTTCGGTCTTCTACAGATTGAGCCTGGTTACACTTCAGTGGCTTACTTCAGTCTCACCACCTCAGATTTAGTCCAAAAGAAATTCTCTCTTCCCTCTCAGAGCAACAATCAGACTTGCAGGCCTCAACTCAGGCCTTCCCACAGTTCTCCCGCTCGAAACTACGCAGACGCTTGCTCGAATATCTCGAGCTGCTACTCTCTCAGCTTCCAACTTAGATCTGCCTAAACAGCAGGCAGTTCGAGGATTTCCTTCAGATCCAAAAGGTTTGGTTGGCTGATTCGACTGTCAGTCACAGCAAGAGCTCCCCCTTCAGTTGCAAAAAGGTGACAACAGTCCAAAACTACAATTCCTAAGCTTTTACCCCACACATCCCCTGTAGACAGGCTATATTTTAGAGTCCCAATGTACTAATTGGCCCAATTCAGCAGTTCAGGGCCAAAATGGTGGAGATAATCAGAACAGTCCATGCTGCAAAGAAGGCAGGTTAGAACAAACTATCTTATCATTATCACTCTAAATGTTTTTCAGCAAATAATTGCATCTTTCAACAGAGCTCCCTCTGCACAATTAGCGATGGCAGAAACGGAGATATTTTCCAGCAGCTCGGGGGACTTGAGCATGGAAACACTCAGTCCCCTTTCCAGATTAATTACTACTGCAAACTAAGCAGCTCTTAAAGCACAGTACATAGAGGCTACACAGGCACTCTTTGGCGATAGCATTTAAACGGCTATAGCGCCGAACACCAACCTGGCAGTGAACATTTAGACAAGCTCTAGGAAGACTTTTCAGGAACCCCCATTTGTAGGGGGTTACAGTTGTATATAATTAAGCAATAAGGCATGACCGAGGGGTTATGTTAATGGTCAGTAATCACCTTCTGAAAATTGTGCATGGCACGAGTGGCAGCCGGGTGCTAGGGGTGATTAACTGACCTTAACATAATCCTGGGAGTGCCTTATTGCTATTATAATAAAAAAATGTTTTTAAACAGTGTTAAACCTTGTTCAGCATATGGCTAAGCTCTACATGTATGTTAATAAAAGATTAACATAAGGCTGTTAGAATGTTTGCAGCCAATCAGAAAGCTCCATTTATTAGATCCTTTTTATAATTTTGAATAATGAATTGCATACTGGTCCTACGTTTTATGCTGCTATTTATTGTTTCTCTTAAGAACAGTACAGGTTAGTACCAGCAGGGTACTGATGACTTGCTTTATCTAAACAGAGTGAGAAATCTCACATGTAGTGTTGTAAATCCAATGAGTGTTACTTTTAGGTTTGTGGTGTGTAGCTGGAGTGGGTAGGTCGGGTATCAGTGGTTTTTGGTTGGGTGGGGTAGTTTGGGTAATTCACTACCCTACCTGACCTAACAGTGTACTTCGTGGGTCAAGTACTGTGGACATGGGTAACGGGTTATTTTTTTAAAACAGGCATTAGAGGCAGCCTCTGGGGTCCTGGGATTCATTTGAGGTAAGAAACAGGCATGAAAGGGAACTCTTTGGTATCCTGATGGCAGAAAGGCTCACATGACACCAGCCTGGCAATCCGATTGGTCAGTGCTGGTGTCTGTGCTCTATATCTGTTGTGTAAGCATAAATAGCAGCAGACTTTTTTGGGAGAAGAGAAATTGGAGTTTGTTCTGCAGTTGCAGCCGCCACAGCGAAAATGAAAATGTTAACTTAAAAAAAACAAAAAATAAAGCACAAGTTTACTGCACAAAGGAGCAATGGTTGGGGAGGAAGAAGGAATAATCAAAAGATCCAGTGAAGTGCTAGGAGAGAAGGAGAAAGGGGGGCACTCATTGCTGGCCTGGCAGCAGCTGTTACACACTGTTAGGTGCCTGCCTTGTCTGTGACATAGTAGCTAGTGTGTCTCGTCTCTGAAGTACAGAAAGCCATTTTTAGGCTGCATTACGCACTGTCTGTTAGGTTCCCCGAGCTCTGTCTGTGACATAGCAACTCTGTGTGTCTCTGCAGTTGTGTGAAAGTCATTTGGCTGTATTAAACACAGTTTGTTAGGTGCCCTGAGTCCTGTCTGTGACATAGCTACTCTGTGTCTCTCTGCAGCATAGTGAAAGCCATTTAGGCTATATTATACACTGTATGTTAGATGCCCTGAGCCCTTTAGCTGCTCTGTGTGTCTCTACAGTATAGTAAAATTGATTTTTTACACACTGTTTGTTAGGTGACCTCATGTGTCCTGTCTGTGACATATAGCTATGTGTCTCTGCAGTATAGTGAAAGCCATTTAGACTGTATTAAACACTGTCTATTAGGTGCCCTGAGCCCTGTCTGTGACATAGCAACTCTGTGTGTCTGCAGTATAGTGGAAGCCATTTGGGCTGTATTACACCCTGTCTATTAAGTGCCCTGAGCCCTGTATGTGACATAGCTACTCTGTGTGTCTCTGCAGTATAGTGAAAGCCATTTAGGCTGTATTACACAGTGTCTGTTAGGTGTTCCAAGCACTGTCTGCGTCATACTGTAGCTACTCTGTGTCTCTCTGCAGTATAGTGAAAGCCATTTAGGCTGTATTACACAGTGTCTGTTAGGTGTTCCAAGCACTGTCTGTGACATACTGTAGCTACTCTGTGTCTCTCTGCAGTATAGTGAAAGCCATTTGGTTCCAAGTCATAATAGCAATTTCAAAACAGTGATCACTATTATGGCGAGTGTACTATTTATCACCAAAAAGCAAATCAGCAAATGCACATCCGGCAAATACAGTGTTTATGCGGTGGGGCTGTGCTCCCATCCCCCCTCACAGAGGGCCTTGCCCTCCACACCCCCTGCTTTTGGATTACCAACTCCAGGGGGGTGCATATCGGGGACGGGGCTACACTCATGAATGTGGCAAAAAAAAAGTCAGCAAGCAGCGGCAAAAATGTCTTCCCGGTCCAGCCCTGACCCCAGTGCCTACTATACTGGAGCCAGCCACCCTAACCACCATACCACATGGCTTGCTCAGCTGCAGCAGGCACACTCCCCAATGAAAACCCTCTTACCAATCCCTCCCCTTCCAGTTGTCATCCCTCAGTGTTCTGTCACTACCATTGCAGGGTAGCGCAACATGATAGCACTGAAAATGAGTTGTTGTTTTTACAGTTGCTCATTTTCAGTTGCATCATCACTGGATACCAAGCCATTTAGGCTGTATTACACACTGTCTGTTAGGTGCCCTGAGCCCTGTCTGGGACATAGCTACTCTGTGTCTCTCTGCAGTATAGTAAAAGCCATTTAGACTGTATATTTTACACACTGTCTGTTAGGTGCCCTGTGCCCTTTCTGTGACATATAGCTACTCCCTGCCCATGTTCGTACTACCTCCTCCCATACTTGCTTCAGAAACTCTCTCTGTGGCCATTTGAATCTTGCCTTATCCTGTTACTGTCCCTAGGGTATCATGACTCTTTTTGCACTGTGCTGCACTTTATTTGCTCTGTTCGGTCACCTTCCTTGAGACTGGAGTGTCCATGAGTTCATAATTTGACTGTCAAATGTTACCTTGTTATGTGATGATCTTGGCCTGTATGTCAACTGCTTATTCATATTATGTGATGTTGCTTACTTCAACTGTTTATAACATTATGTGATTTTTTTACTTGCTTCTCTGTTAAATCATGCTTTGTCTGATTACTGTTTCCCTGATATCCTGTTATACCTGGTTTGTCTGTAATCCCTCTGCAATCTCCTGGGTCGCACCTGAAAACAGGCATATGATTGTCAAGTGTGCTTACCTGGTTAACAAAAGCTAAATAAATAAATTCTGTGTGTCCGCAGTATAGTGAAAGCCACTAAGGCTGCATTACACAATGTCTGTTAGGTGCCCCGAGCCCTGTCTGTGACATAGCTACTCTGTGTCTCTCTGCAGTATAGCAAAAAACATTTGGGCAATATGTTTTTTATACACTGTGGCTCAGATATTCAAACTGCTCCATTTTGTGGCGTAACCTCCCTGCACCGCTCAAAATAGTTGTGCAGGGGTGTGGCCAGGGTGAAATTCAAGGGAGTTGCGCTATGGTGCAACTTCTTTGAATATCGCCCTCTGGACACACCCACTGTGCATGGCGCAGTGGAACTGCACCAGCGCAAGTGGTCAGAATGGAGCATTGAGATGCGGTGGCTCAAGTTCCATTGCGCCATACACAGCACCTGTGATATTGAAAGGGTGACATGCAAATGGGGCCATAATTTATGCAAGGCGCATGGGGGCCATTTGCATCTGATTACGGCCCCATTTGCATGTCATTAGCATGCAGGTGCACCGATCCCCGATGACTTGTGCCTGGCGCCCTGCCAGGCAGCAGCCGTCAGGACCAACGCCCCCTGCAGCCTGATCGCATTATGTCCCGTAAGGGACAATGCATGTCTCCAATCCCTGGTGGTCCAGTGGACCACGAGTAGCTCGATCATGGGCATAACAGTAGTCCCCCTCGAGTAGCTGATAAGGGCAGGAAGTGTACCCCCTGGTAGCCCGGTCATGGGCGAAGTGTACCCTGAGTATTCCGATCGCGGGCAGAAGACCTCCCAAAGTCCAATATCCCTGGTGGTCTAGTGGACCTGGTAGCCCGATCGTGGGCAGCATTCCTCCCACCACATCCAAAATCCCTGGTGATCTAGTGGCCCCCACCCCACCGCCCATGGAGCCCCATCATCCTGCTCCCCCATCAGCTGGAGGCAGTAGCACCCACCTGCCTGCCGCCCCACCGCCCGCCGACTGACAGCTCGGTAGGGCTGCCGCCCGATGGTTCAGGCATGAGCCAATGGGCGTGCAGCTCCTCCGTACTAGTCAGTCCAGATATGTGGAATGAATCTCACCGGGGGTGGGAGGCACACTCTGGCTCGCGATCGGGCTACCCGGGTGTGGGGGCACACCTCTGCCCACGATCGGCCACTTGGGGGTGGGGTACACCTCTGCCCATGATCAGGCTACTCAGGAGGTGGGGGTACACTTCTGCCCGCCATCAGGCTACTCGGGGTGGGGTACACTTCGCCCATGATCGGGCTACTCAGGGTGGGGTACACTTCTGCCCATGATCGGGCTACTTGGGGTACACTTCTGCCCGTGATCAGGCTACTGGGGGTGGGGGTACACTTCTTCCCATGATCAGGCAACTCGGGGTGAGGTACACTTCTGCCCATGATCAGGCTACTCGGGGTGGGGTACACTTCTGCCCGCGATCGGGCTACTCAGGGGTGGGGGTACACTTCTGCCACGATCGGGCTACTTGGGGTGGGGATACACTTCTGCCCATGATCGGGCTACTCGGGGGTGGGGTACACTTCTGCCCGCGATCAGCCTACTCGGGGTGAGGTACACTTCTGCCGTGATCAGGCTACTCGGGGTGGGGGTACGCTCTGCCCACGATCTGGCTACTCAGGGGTGGGGTACACTTCTGCCCGCGATCGGGCTGCTGGAGGTGAGGTACACTTCTGCCCATGATCGGGCTACTCAGGGGTGGGGTACACTGCCCGTGATGCGGGCTACTCGGGTGAGGTTACACTTCTGCCTGCGATCGGGCTGCTCGGGGTGGGGTACTTCTGCCACGTTCGGGCAACTCAGGGTGGGGGGTACGTCTGCCTGATCGGGGCATGGGGGTGCCACCAGGTGTGGCGGGAACAAGTCGGGGCCACCCACAGGTGGCAGCTGCTGTGTTGTGCCCTGCAATGCGGCAGCTCACCTGTGGGTGGCCCTCGACTTGTTCCTTTTTTTTTCGGCTCAACTTTGTGCAGGCGCAGGTAGGGGCTGCGCCTGCATAACTCTGCATGGCCCGGGCTGAATATCGGGCTGTGCAGTTTATGCATGGGCACGCCCCCCCCACCTGTGCCTGCATACATTACTGATGCGCCCCGGCGCATCGGGATTTGTGCAGTTGCACTTTTCCCTTTTAAATATCGCACCGGGGCGCATCAGTGGGTTGTGCATGGTGCAACACTGTTGTGCCATGCGCAACCCTTTTGAATATCTGGGCCAGTCTGTTAGGTACCCCACGCTCTGTCAGTGATACAGCTACTCTGTGTGTCTCTGCAGTATATTGAAAGCCATTTAGGTGGTATTATATGCTGTCTGTTAGATGTCCTGAGCCCTGTCTGTGACATACAGTAGCTACTCTGTGTATCTCTGCAGTATAGTGAAAGACATCTAGGCTGTATATTTTCCACACTGTCTGTTAGGTGCCCTGTCTGTGACATACTGTAGCTACTCTGTGTCACTCTGCAGTATAGCAAAAGCCATTTAGGCTATACTACACTGTCTGTTAGCCTGTTAGGTGCCCTGAGCCCTGTCATAACTACACTGTGTGCGACGTCTCTGTGGCATAGCGAAACCGAAAGCCACAGCTGTGTCTATTATGTCTAATTTTTCCCAGACTATGTCTACTGAAAGCCAAGTGCTGGTGCATGTACAACTGAAAATGATGTGGACAATATAAATTGTAGCACTAACGAAGAACATAACAACAATAATAGCAATAACATCACCAGAACTGGCACTAAACATCCTCCTGAACCGAAAAAGCATGTTACCAATGAAATTATAGTAGAGTTTCAGAAAGAACTGACAGGAGTTACTGATAGAGGTACTGAATGTTTTGCCACATGTGCCAGAAGACTTCCAACTGCTGAAGCAGCATGCTAAGAGGGGGAGGCATCTTCCTCAAATATAACCTCAGGTGCTGAGGCAGTGAATGCTGATAAAGATGGTGGTGATAGTCGGGACTGTGAATGGGATAGCCCAGGCTATGTCCCAGCTGATGATGACAACACTTCCAGTTTTCTGAATCTTGTGGCGATAATGTCAGCAGTTTTAATTAGGGGGTAGAAGAGGATGCTGTGTTGGGCATGAGAGTCATGTGCAGAAAAAAAATTGTATACTAAATGTAAGAATAAGAAGATGACCATGAATTAGAAAAATTAATGTGAGAAAGGAAATGGCAGTATTGGCGTTCCTCCAGGTCCCTTGACTGTATAAGAAATAGAATATTACTAGGCACCATAGTACAAAGCAAAAAAGGTAAATCTTTAGTGTGGAATTCATTTTATATTAACCCTGCAGACAACTCACGAGCTGTATGCAGTCTATGCAAAAAGAGTGTCAGCCATGGTGGCAAAGCGGGACATTTTGGAACATCAGTAATGATACGACATGCAAAAGCAAAACACTCAACTGAGTGGGGCAGGGCAAGGGACAGTGTGGTTAGTATGGGTGGTAGTGGAGGTCGTGGTGGTGGTGACCATAGTGACAATGAACTGGAAGCAGGAACTGACAATGAATTATTTGATGTGTCCTTGCAGTCTTCCCAAACAAACATAGATCATTTTCTTCTGATACCATCACGTACTGCAAAATCCCACAGTAGTAGTCCACCTGAAAAAGGTGTGAAAAGTATGATCTCCCCCAAATTAAAAATATCTCAACATTTACAATAAAAGAAGGTGTTGCGAGGACATCAAAATTTACCTGCAAGAATCCAACATGCCAGCTGTTAAATAGAGCAATTACAGAGCTGTTAGCAGTTTGTCAGCTACCTGTTGCATTTGTTGCCTAGAAATGTTTCCTGAAGTGCATGAACCAGATTGAACCATGGTACACCATTCCGTCTCAAACATATGTCTCAAAAAAGGCTGTTCCACAGTTCCATGACTTGGTGTGTCGTGCGGTTACTAAACAGTTGAAACTCTCCGAGGTGAAGCAGGTTCACATAACCATGGATATATTGATTTATTAGCTTTTGATGACCGGGTAAGTGCATTAGGCAATAGACCTGCCTATTACCAGACACGACTCGAGACAGTACAAGATACAGTAATTATGAACAAGCTCAGGTACATAAATACAGTCTTATAACATGTACAACAGATATCCTTGCAGGGATAAACAGGTGTTATACATCAAGCAGGACCATCCATGCAAGGATGAGATAGGCAGGTCAAGACAATCTAAGAGATATATGAGGAGTTTGGCGAAACCAGAAGTCTAGGCAGTTACGACAAGCAAAGTTAGGTACAGTTGCAAGTCTCAAGAGCTAAAAGGTGAGAGAAAAGTGCAGTTTTGAAGGAGGAGTAGGATAAGGGGTGCTTTAAACTTGGGGGAAGGGTGTTCCAGAATTTGGGGGCAAAATGAGCGAATGCTTGCTCACCCATTTTAGTTGAGCTGCATGGGACAGAGAGCAATGGAAAGTTTGAGGACCTCAGAGGGCAGGAGTGAAGCACAAGGTTAAACATAGCTCCAAGAGAATTAGGATGGTGCGGTTCTGGTCATGGTGTTTATGAAACAACCCAGTGAGTAGAGGCAATGGGATTTGGGAGACAGCCAGTGCAGAGCAGAGTACAGAAGGCAATGGTGACTGAGGCACGTGGCAGGTAATGCAAATCTGCAAATGTTGTTGTAAGTGGTGCTCCACTTTTGGAGATTACCAGCAGTAGCACGGAAAAGCATAGGAAGAGCATAAAGAAGCCTTGGGAGCAGGACACCTCTAGCCACAGAGATCCTGGCTGCTGGGTTAAGGAGTGGCACACGTGGTAGGCTGCCTTGATCCTCATGTTAACGGATCTGCATATCTCGTTCATGTGAGAGGAGAAATCAAGTGCAGGATCCAGCGTCACTCCAAGGTACTTGAGGGAGCACGTGGTCAGGACAGCTGACCCATGATGACACAACACGCAAAGCTTGGGGGACAAGGCCTGGATTTTCTAGAAGACCCGAAGAGCATGACCTGGGTTTTAAGAAGGTTGGGGATTAGGGAGTTAAGGGAGAACCAGGTCTGAAGCTGTTGAAATGCTGATGTCAGATGATCACTAAGTTCAGCAATGGAACGAGAGGCAGTATATAGCACTAAGTCATCAGCATACATGATGGAGCTACAGTGGGGTATGGAAGTAGGAATATCATTAACGAAGATAGAGAAAAGTAGGGGCACAAGAATGGACCCTTGCAGGATGCCACTGGAGATAGGGGCAGGAGAAAAAGAACCTTGCAGAAGGAGAAGGATTGGGAACAGTTTTTTAAGGTAGCTGTTGAAATAGGCTTGGGTAGATTCAGAGGCACCAAGAGAATGCAGCTTATCTAAGAGCAGGAGGTGACTAACCAAGTCGAAAGCTTTCATTAGGTCTATGAACACTGAACAAGCAAGTAGGCCCTTATCCATGTTGGACTTAACTTCACTGGTAAATAGGGTGAGAGCAGTGGTGGTGCTATGTCCAGCCCTGAACCCATGTTGAACAGGGGACTGAAGGTTGAAATTAAGTAAATGAGCAGATATCTGGTGGTGGATAAGTTTCTCCAATAACTTGCTGAGTGTAGGAAGTAATGTAATGGGACAATAGTTGGATAGGATTCTGGGGTCCCCTTTCTTGAACGCCGGAAAAATCCTGGTGGATTTCCAGGCTGAGGGCACTGCATAGGTGCTGATGGACAGGTTAAAAAGCTGAGTAACAGGAGTGACTAAAAGAGGGGCAGCAAGTCTGAGGATCCTGGGTTCCAGTCCATCCAGCCCGGCACTGCCATGAGAGGGACTGGTTCTTAGTAACCTAAGTACCTCCTGATGCGTGATGAGGAAGAACATACTAACATACTAACATACTATTTACCAGCAGATTAGGCCTTACGGTCTATCAAGTCTGCTCGAACCTAGATCCTTAGTTGGATGCCGAGACCCTCCCATCCCTTGTTCTCCAGAAACCCCTATCATCCATCCCCACCCCCCCGGGACAGGCCATCATCTGATACATCCACTTTCTGTGTCTGTCCCACCCTCTCTGAAGCCCTCCACTGTGGATCTCTGAACCAGCTCACCAGGCAGTGCATTCCAAGGTCCACCACCCTCTCGGTGAAAAACCTCCTCCTCTTTTCCCCCTCACCTTCCACCTTCCAACTTCAAACCATGCCCTCTGGTGATACCTCCTGCTTTAGTCTAAAGATCCCTCCATGTTTACCCTATTTATTCCCTTGAGGTACTTGAAGACCTCAATCATGTCCCCCCGTCTCTCCTCTCCTCCAGTGAAAACAGGCAGAGCTCCTCAAGTCTGTCCTCATAAGTGAAATCTCCTAGTCCTCTTATCATCTTTGTTGCCCTCCTCTGTACCCTCTCCAGGAGCTGTATGTCCCTCTTCAAGTGTGGTCTCCAGTACTGTACACAGTACTCAAGGTGTGGTCTAACCAGTCCATTGTACAGCGGCAGAATCACTTCCTTGCTCCTAGAGGTGATCCCCTTGCGATGCATCCCAACATCCTGTTTGCCTTGCTTGCTGCTCTCCTGCACTGCTCAGAGTTATTCATACATGTATCCACCATGACCCCTAGGTCTTTTTCCCCTATTGAGGCCTCCAGCGCCTCCCCTCCCAGGGTGTACCTGTGTTTAGGGTTTCCCGACCAAGATGCAACACCTTGCACTTGGTGATATTGAAATTTAATTTCCATGTGTGAGCCCAGCTTTCCAGGGTGTCCAGGTCCTTGCAGGGCCACCCTCCCCACCTCTCCCTCAACTACTTCTCCCATCTTGGAGTCATCATGAAGAGACTCATTTCACACCTATACCCTCCTGATGTCCGATATGTATGCATTAAACAGGATCGGACCCAGGACCGAGCCTGTGGTACCCCATTACCAACCTCTCTAGGGTTCGAGAGCTCCCCACAGACCACTACTTCTGAGTGCGCTCCAGCTAGCCAGTTTTCAATCCATCTGACCATCAAAGGGCCTACCCTAACCCCATCAGTTTCTCCACCAGACCATTGTGGGGGACAGAGTCAAATGCCTTGCTGAAGTCCAAGAATAATACATCCACAGGCTTACCCTGTCCAGTTCTGATGTTACCCATTCATAGAACTCCACAAGGTTGGTTTGACATGATCTACCTGGCACAAACCCATGTTGCCAACTATCCAGACCTCCACACCTCCTCCAAGTACACCCCAATCATTCCTTTAGTATGCTCTCCATTAATTTTCCCACCACCGAGGTCAAACTGATGGGTCTATAGTTACCTGGTACTTCCCTCAACCCCTTTATGGATTGGTACCACATGTGCCTCTGCCAATCCCTAGGTACCCTCCCTGTCTCAAGTGACCTGCTGAAAGCTCCACCAGGGTGCAGCCAGTATGTCCGCCTAATTCCCATAGTACTCGGATGAATGCCATCCGCCCAGGAGATTTGTTTTCTTTAGGGCCTTGAGGCTAACCACACCCTTTGGTGGAGATAGCATCATCCGTCCCTCCCCTTACTGGTCTTTTATCCTTATCCAGATGTGACACCCTGGGGTACCTTTCCCTCCCTCTTGCTCCATTTCTGTTGCTCCTGATCCCACTCCCTGCCACTTCTATCCCTTCATGCCTTGCTTTGTAGATATCCCATCCCCCTCCCTAGTGAACACAGAGGCAAAGTACTCGTTAAATACCTCTGCCTGGTCCCTCGCCTCTTCCACCCACCCTCCTTCTGATCTCAATCTGCTGAGATGGCCCTTAGTTTTTCTCCGCTCCCCAATGTAGCGGAAGAACCCCTTTTCCCCTGCATGTATTCCCTGTGCCAGCCACTGCTCTTTACTGGACTTTGCTCCCCTCACCATACGGGTGACTTTTCTAGATGCAAGCTGGTACATTTCCTTATCCCTATCCCCTCTTGTTGTTTTATATTTTTTGTAGGCTGCCTTCTTTCTCTGACTGCTACCTGTACCTCACTGGACCATCAGCATGGTTCACGTGACCTTGCTCACTACGTTTCAACTTAAGCGCAGATCCTGACTGCCTCATGAAGTCCCCATTTATGACCTCCATCTCCTTTCCACACTTGTCGTTGAGGTAATCCCCTTCAAGTGATCCTTGAGAATATTTCCATGCCCATAAAGTCTGCCCCTGAAGTCCACTGCCAGTGTCCTAGATCTCACCCCCCACCCCCCATGCTTATTTGAAACCAGACAGTATTGTGGTCACTCCCAGTCAGGGGTCCTGTCCAACTTGTCCCTTACCAGATCCCCATCTGCCAGAACCACATCCAGGACATGCCCCTCCCTTGTGGGTTCCATCACATGCTGTGTTAAGAACACATCCTGGAAGCCATCCAGCAGCCTCTGCTCCTTGGCCACCTTAGAGGACATGGTTCCCCAGTTTGTACCTGGCATATTAAGGTCCCCCATCAACACCACAACATAAAGGTAGTAGATGCCCCAAGAGGAGCTGGAGGGCAGGGGAAGGTCCACTGGATGCAGGAGGGGAGGTATGTGGAACCATGGTAAAGAGGGTGTTAAAGGCGCTGGCAATAGTGCAGAGGTTATTGCAAAGGATATCATTGATTAGCATATCGTTCAGTGCCTGTGGTTTGTTATTCCCCAGCATCTCATTAATTTGGTTCCAGTATTTCTTCGGGTTAGAGGCAGAGGAGTTTAGGAGTTCACATTAGTAGGCATTTTTGGCTGCACAAACCTCCTTTTTTCAGGTATTGCGCAAGGCGCAATATTCCTGAAAATCATTTCAGATGAGGTAGACACTGGGGTGGCAGTGCAGCTTAAAGATTCAGTAGCTAGTAGCTATTTGTCCATTAATAATTTAGCGCACTCACCCATTCTGAAATGAACACTCGAGCTGCAGTTTTTTGTTTAATTCAGAAGCTTTTTATTGCAGCCTCAGCCACATGCTTTTAAGAACTGCCAAAGGAATATTTTACATTTCACACCCTCCGGTGTTTCATCAGAGATACCAATTAGTACAACAGTTACAAATTTATGCACGTAACACAATTCAACAAATGTGAACAACCAATGATATTACTTTTCCTTAATTAAAGAACCATGTGATATGATCTGGCATTTCATTCATTCATTCACTGCCTCATGCAAAACAAAATGTAAACATTGTAGTGATCACCATCTAGTAGCTACTATTAACAATTACACCATTACAAAAACTGTTGTAAACAAAGTATTACATACATAAATAAGAAGAAAAAATCATAATAAATTCATTTAAATGTTTTTGATAGTTTCTTTATTTAGAATTTCTTCACATAGTGTATGTAATCATGGCTCCTTTTTATACTGCAGACAGTCATTGAATCTACAAGATAACATATATACACATACAAATAGGTCATATTAATAGTGCAAAAAATATATATGCACACAAATAGCAGCTAAATACACTGAAACTGAATGGGGGGACAAGAGGACAATATTTATTCACTGTAATTCAAATCACTTATTAAACTCCATTACCTACTGTTAAACAGAAATTCTCTTTTGTTTGAGTGTTGTTCAATCTTTATTTCTAAAATAAATAATGCTGCTGAAAATGGGGGATTTTGTTATTTCATTATGTCTTATGTAAATTGCTTACCTCCATCATCTTCTGTTTAACAGAAATGGTTTCAATTTGAATTTTTCATTTAGGCCAGGTGAAGTAAGTGCACCCAGCTTATATATCAATTTCTGCTCTCTACAGTTTACTGCATTCTGTAGGTCTCCACCCCTGATGTTAACAGATATTTTATCAATACCTATAACTTTCACCATACAGTATGTTCAGCTTTATTACTTTGTGAATTGATGTGTACTGCCATTACATAATTAATATTACCATTCCTAATAGCCAATATGTGTTCATTAATTCTAAGGCACAATTGCCTTTTCGTTCTTCCAACATAGAATTTGCCACACGAACAGGTTAGCACATAAATTACTGCTTTTGTATTGCAAGTTGTTTCTCCTCTTATTTTTTCTGCTACCCCTGTTCTGTTGTTGGCAAATTCTTTAGTTCTGACCATTACACTACAGGTATTACACCTGCCACATGGTTTACACACCCATTTTTCTAGATCCTGTGTGATAGAATCTTTTCTAGGTAGGTAACTGTGGACCAATTGGTCCCTTAAGTTAACTCCTCTTCTGTAGGAAATTCTGAGTGTTTGTCAAACAATGTCTGTAACTGTGGTGTCCCCCTAAGTATAGGTAAATTATTGCTGTCAATATCTACCACTTGCTTTGATCCCACCCCAAAAGTAGCAACAACGTTCATTGCTTGTTCTCCTGTGTTCTCTGCTTTTGATTTCAATAGTGTTTCCCTGGGTATTCCATCAATTTCAAGTCTTGTTTGGATATATTTTCTTTACTATAACCCCTTTCTATAAGCTTTTTTCCCAGTTCTTCTGCTCTCTTGGAGTACAAAGTGTTATTACCACAATTCCTTTGTACTCTAATGAATTGTCCCTTTGGTAGATTCCTTATAGTGTGGCCTGGGTGGCAACTCTGAGCATGTAATAAGCTATTTCTCTCCGTGGGTTTCTTATACAAATCTGTTAGAATAGTGCTAGCATCCATTTTTTCAATTACCAAATCTAAGAAGTTTATTTTATGTTTGTCAACATGTACTTTAAACTTCAAATTAGAGTTAGTTTTTTTCCAAGAATTTCACAAATTCAGATAGCTCAGATTTATTACTTTTCCAAACCAGAAATATGTAATCAATAAAGCATCTATATACTGTACATCTGTTTTGTCCCTATATGGGTTATTACCAAAATCAAAGACATATTTCTCCTCCCATTCTCCTAAATACAGGTTAGCCAGGCTTGGGGCTAATGTCACCCCCATAGCCGTTCCTTTCAGCTGTTGATAGTTTCTACCCTCAAACATAAATACATTGTTTTTTAGAACAATCTCAGTCAGGTCTAACAAAAAATAAATTTTTGTTTGTGGAAGATTTGTCCCAGTAATTAGGTAATGTTCAATAGCTGACAGGCCTCCTTTGTGAGGGATATTTGTGTAGAGAGAATCAATATCCAAACTTACAAGTAGCCATTCTTCTTCTAACTGCATCTCATTCAAGATGGTTAAAAGATGCTCTGTATCCCTCAAATGACTTCTTAGTTTAGGGACCAAAGGACAAATGTAACTATCTACATATCTGGAAATTGGCTCTGTGAGTCAGCCAATCCCTGAAATGATGGGACGTCCTGGGGGTTCTGTCGGGTATTTATGAATCTTTGGCAATGTATATAGTGCAGGTTTTTGGGGACAATCAACAGATAGGAAAAACAGTTCATCTTGTGTAATCAAATTATTATAAAAGGCATCTAAGAGATAAGCTTCGATGTTTTTATGTATCTTGGAAGTAGGGTCAAAGGTCAAGTGTTTGTAAAAAAAACATTATCTGACTGTTGCTTATTTATTTCTAGTACATATTTCTCTCTATCCTGTATAACTATAGAGCCCCCCTTATCTGCTGGTTTTATCACAATTTCTTGGTCTTGTAGTAGAGAATTTAAAGCTTCTCTTTCTTGTTTAGTAAAATCATTAAATGGCATATTAGGTGGTATTTTATACAGTTCTGTCAGATCTTTTATACAACATTCCAGATAAGTATTTATACTTGCACAAAGAAGAGGGCAGAAGGTAGAAGGGGGTCTAAAAGAGCTTCTGAGAACCCTACTGGTTATATTCTCATCACTTTGTATGTCCTGACTCTCAATAACATTTTCTACTATCTCCTTATCAGCAAAACATACTTTAAATTCAATTTTCTAACAAATTTATTAATATCTACAAAAGCATCAAACTCACTTAGTCTGTAAGTAGGAATGAATTAGAGTCATTTGGACCATCTTTTACTTCATTTTCCATGAGGTTTTTGCTAGAGATGTTGTTAATAATTGTTAATATCTGTTGATTATGCCTGGAAGTGGATGCCACACTCCTTGTCCTCTTATTGCTCCTCTTGCCCCTCCTCATCTTCCGCATCCTCTTCTTAATTCTCCTCTTCCTTCTGATGGAAATTGAAATCTTGTACAACATGTGCTCCTCCTGGTTGTTGCCCCAGAAGGAGTTACCCCTAAAATAGGTCCCTAATTTTTGCTGTCATCAAATTTGGAAGTTCCTTCCCCAGTACTATAATCCACTTGTTCTGTTCATTTCAAAAGGTAGCAGCCAGGATGAGCGCTTCTACAATGGCGCTGACTCCTGGGGCAATTCCAAAAGAGCTGCAGCTGATAGTGCGAGCGCACACAAAGCCAGAGTGACAGTCAAAGAGCAAAAGGCTCTGCTGCATGGTAAGGGCACATCCCATACATACCAGCAGCAGGACTGCGAGCCACAGCAGGCCGTGCACAGGAAGAGCAAGACCTGGACTGGACTTCCGCAACCCCTTGGGTTGAGTTCCCTGATAATGGCATCTGTGGTACCCTGGGGAGTGAACAATGACAAACTAAATCATGGATACAAGTCTCCATGAGGGCGCAAATAGAACACATATAATACCTGAATACATCATATGTCATGTATATTCCGGTAAACAACAGTCTCTCCAGCCTAATACTACTTGAGAGGGTGAGGGTGGGGGAATGAGTAAATGTGGACATTGTATAGAACAGCTGTGTCTATATAGACTAGAAAGCCTGGTACACTGAAATAAGTGTCAGACCTACAGACTCTCCTAGGTGACTAGTAAGCTCAATCCCAACAGTAAGGGTACAAATGTAGAAAGGGGAAGGGGAAAAACAATATTGTGTCTCACAACGTCAGCTGGACATGTTGGACATCTGTGTTATTAAGCCAGAACAATATATCATTCACAGGTTTGTTATTCCCACTTGTATCAATCACTGCAGGTACCACAATGAGTGACACAAGTATTACCCTTGCTGGGGAAGTGGACTTTAACTGCATTGAGTGCTCACTGTACATGATGATGACTGACAACATCATCAAGGGAGGATTTGTGTGTGGACACTGTGTACCAAACAAGAGTTGGTCATCTGAGCTACAGCAGTTATGCAACTGACTAGACTTTTTAGAACGGTACCTCCCCCTGTCCACATGCGGTGTGGGATGTGGCCATTGGCTGTCGCCCTGTCTGTGTTGCCCGTCCCTTACTGCTCATGCCACATCGTTCAGTGCCTCCTCTGCCCTGCCACGCTCGCCATGTTTGCACTGCCCTTCCAGCCTCCTCCTCCTACTGCTGTCACTCACGTTGCTGTTCAGTGTTGTTCCCTGTCATCCATGTTGCGGGCACCGTTTTTCCTTTGCTGTTTCGTGCCATGCCATATGGGGATCGCTCATATCACATAAAACCATTTCAAAATAGAGTATATGGCAGTCTCATTTATAGTGGTAGCTGTAGCGTATTTCAGTGTATTTAGCTGCTATTTGTGTGTATATATATTTTTTGCACTATTAATATGAGCTATCTGTATGTGTATATATGTTATCTTCTAGACTGTACGAGTGTCTACAGTATAAAAAGGAGCTGTGATCACATACACTATGTGAAGAAGTTCTACCGAAGGAAGCTATCAAAAACATTTAAATGAATTTATTACGATTTTTTCTTCTTATTTATGTATGTAATACTTTGTTTACAACAGTTTTGGTAATGGTATAATTGTTAATAGTAGCCACTAGATGGTGATCACTACAATGTTTACATTTTGTTTTGCGTGAGGCAATTTCTATGAATGAAGTGCCAGATTATATCACATGGTTCATTAATTAAGGAAAAGTAATATCATTGGTTGTTCACATTTTTTGAATTGTGTTGCATACATAAATTTGTAACTGTTGTACTAATTGGTATCTCTGATGAAACATCGGAGGGTGTGAAACGTAAGATATTTCTTTGGCAGTTCTTAACAGCATGGGGCTGAGGCGGCAATAAAAAGCTTCTGAATTAAACAAAAAACTGCAGCTCGAGTGTTCATTTCAGAAAGAGTGAGTGCGGTAAATTAGTAATGGACAAATAACTCCTGAAAATCAGCCTGGCGAGAGGAGGATTTCCATTTAGACTAGAGTTTGTCACGACGCTTAAGCTGTTGCAGAAGAGGCCGCTTCAGCCACTTGGTCACTTTCCCACTGACCCTATGTGTCAAGAATGGAATGTGCATGTTCTGCAAGGCACAAAAGTTTTGTTGAAATAATCCATGGCCTGGATGATGTTGGCAGTAGTAAAGAGGGGAGACCAGCCAGCATGTTTTAGGTCATTAAGGAATGCTGTCTGGTCAAATTTGGAAAATCTGGCAAAGGATAACACTTTGGGAGGATATGAGGGAATGGAGGCCCCCCTCACACAGTAGACTGGGCAGTGATCACTAATCCAGTCGGGTAAAACCCCAGCAGGGGAGTAACAGTCCTTCCGGTTGGTGAGGATCCAGTCAACCAGTATGGCTGGATCCATTCTGTGAGATCCTAGTAAGAGATGAGATGAGTTGAAAGAGGTTAACCTTGCTGATGGTAGAGGCAAGAAGAGTGGAGTTAGGACCTAGCCAGTCGAGGTTAAAATCATCTAGACAGATCACCTCATTTTTCTTGGATTCAGTAGGAATTAGGTCTGTAAGCTCATCAAGACTTTTGCTATTGTGAGGTGGAATATATACTCCAAAGATGTGCAGTTTTTTGGCACCACCAAGTAGAAGGAGAGAGTGTAATACCTCACCATTATTTAAAGGAGGTGTAGGCAGAAGAGAAATGTTCAGATGAGACTTATAGTACAACGCCAAACCACCCCCCCCCCCTTTTTGAGGAAGGTCGGTCAGCCCATTACATGTTATAGCCTGTTATAAAATGGGCTTAAAAATACAAAGCACTGATTGGTTGATGACCCTTGCCAGCCGTGTCCTTAATAAACGGTATTCCATCCAACCGGCACTAATCTCTGCCACACTGCCCTTGACAACAGCAAATCACTGAGCTGTGCCAACCAGAAAAAAAAAAACACAGCCTGGCACAGCTCAGCGCGAAATCAGCAATACGCGCTGACAGAAACCCAACCGGCAATCTTTCGACGGCACGAGCATTCACTTCAAACTGAAACGACCGTATCTTGCAACATAAAAATTGCTGTAATTCCGGACCCATATGCTTTCTTTAAAAAAATGGATGCAACTTTCTCGCTATCATTTGAAGACATACTCACCGATCTATCTCCACAGTGAGACGAGCAGCCTCTTCAAACTGCCTCAGCTGAACCAGTTTCCCGCAGTGACACTGTTACGGAGGCGCAACCCACAGGGCCTCTTCAACAGCTGACTACAACGGCAGACGTCCACCATGAACCACCAGTACCTAAAAAAAGAAAAACAAAACTGAAAAACATAGGAAAATTCCCAACCCTAAGTTCACAAGAGCTGGATCAAATAGAACGAATGAAAGATGAAATCAACACTCAAAAAACAACATCATGGGCAGTAGCAGTCTTTCAAGGTTGGTGCACAGCAAAGCAGATAGCCATAGATTTAAAACAAATAGAAATACACCACCTAGCAGACATCCTCCGCAAATTCTATGCAGAGATCAGACAAGTAGATGGTACAGAATACAGTCTAGCTAGCATAATTGCCCTCAGAGCAGGCCTAAATCGGCATTTAAATTCACCACCACTGTCCAGAAATATTAATCTCCACAACCACCCTGATATGCAACCAGCTAACAACATGTTTTCAGCAGTGTTAAAAAAGTACAGGAGAGAAGATAAAGATAGAGCAGCCCACCACCCTGCAATAAATGAGAACTAATTTAGAATTTTGGCGACATCACCAGTCCTCTCACCAAACACTGCCCGAGGACTACTGTACAAAGTTTGGCTTGATATACAGCTCTGCATGGCACGAGGGCAGAGAAGGTCTGAGACAGTTGAAACCGAACATTTTGAAATAAAAAAAGATGACCAAGGCTATGAATATGTAACACTCAGCTTCAACGAATAAACTTAAAATCACAAGAAAAATTACTCCACAAAGCAACAGCACAGAGGCTACATATATGAAATTCCACACAGCCCTGTATGTCCAGTTGCTTCTTTTAAAAAATACATTGCCAAGCTTCCACCTAACCCTCCTGCCTTCTACTTACTATACAAACCACTCAGTGAGAGCTACAGCTGTACAATTACTCTCTACAGCAGGCCTAGACTCTCGCAAAATAATGGCAGTAACGGGCCATAGAGCAGAAAGCAGCTTACGCTCATACTGGGCTGCTACTCCAAAAGACCGACAGTTGGGGAGCAATATTTTGGCAAACAAAACAAGAGATCAATCATCCCACTCACACAAGCTGTCCAAAGAACTGCAATTTCAAAATGACTGCCGATGATCAAACTGCATGCTGCAGCAAATCTCTACCTGCAAACACAGCAAGCAACACAGAAACCCTCTGCATCTATTTTCCTCCGACAAAACCAAACCAGCAACAGCTTCAGATAAATACCTTAGATCAGCAAGCACAACAGCCAGAAACTCCTACTGCAGAGACGCCATGCTTCACAAACTGCCGAAAAGAGACCGGAAATCCCCAGACGTCCTCAACCACGAAGACAGCAGATGCACCAGACTATCGCAAAAGCCAGCCAGTTACACAAGTCATCCAACAATTTAAAGAAACAAGCAGCACTTCTCCTTTCATTATACAAAATTGCTATATGGAACATGTTGAATTTATTAACTACACAAAATAAAAAACGTAGTCATGTATAGATAGTGAACTAGATCCTGTTTTACAATAAAGCAGTAGTTAAAAATGTTGTAACTTAACAATTTTAAATCTTTTAAAACATTTAAAAGTTTATGTCTTCTAATGTTTCCAGTTTCTTCTGTTGAAATGTAAAAACAGTGCTTTACGTAAACCTTAGCAGTTCATTTCTTTTGAGAAAAAAATTTATTTAACAAACATTGCAGCAATAAAAAGTGGGACTATTTTATGTCTACATGATTTCAAAACAACAACTGTTTCTCTATTTTAAAAGTTACAAATAAAAAAACTTGTTCAATTAAATAAGGTGTCCTACCATTTAATAAAATCCATTTTATAAGCACAATAACACACTCAGAGGTGTGGTTTATCGCCTGATAAGAGCACGCCCAGGGGCATAAGGCACTCGGCGCGAAGCACCTCAGTGCTGGGCACACCTAGGCGTGCTCTTATCAGGGATACAAACCACACCGTCGCGGTGTTATTAAGCTTGCGTATTGTACAACCTACTCAGAGACAGCAGGTTTTAAACCAGATTTCGGAAAGGACAAGTATATCAGGATTATTGACCTGAATCTAGGCCTCAAGATCTGGGAGACTGGGTATAAGACTTCAGATACTGAGATGGGTGAAGGTCAGGCCCAGGGCCTGGGGCAGGAGATGTCCAGAGTAGGAATTAGTTAGGTTTGGATTGAGCACTGGGCCGGGGTTGGACTCAATGTCCCCAGCTAGGGTATGGGATAGCACGATAACCCACAGTGTAGCAAGCACAATGGAACAAGCTAGGTGCATAGGGGAGTTACATTTCCTGTATGCAAAGAACCTAAGGGGACACCCTATGAGTTTATAGCTAAGGTACACCGGAGGAGATGGCATGGAGGAACTATCAGCAAGCATGTTGGAGTTGGTGAAATTGGTAAGGGCCCCCTCAGACCTGTGTGTGGGAGTCCCTGTAACTAGGGAGAGGGAGTCTAGGGTAAGTAAAGCAAAGAATGCATAGGGCAGATAGCACAAAGCCAACTCCAGACATCCTAGAAGGGAGACAGTGCAAGGGTTGGCACGAATTAATAGTAATGCAAGCAATGGAAAAGGTGTACTCTAAGTAAGTGAAGTAAGGGACAGGGGTAGGGGAGGGGAGGGGAGGGTTAAGAAGGAAATATCCAACCAGAAGGGTATTAGGAATCAGGATGAACAAGCAGTGACCTCAAGAAGGCGGGATCCAAAGACAGAAAAAAAGAATAGGAAATACCCAAGATGAGAAGAGTCACAGCCAGAGACTGGGATCAGCGAACCAGCAGAGAGGGTGCTGGGCATTAAATAAGGTGGCGACATCTAGTAGAGGAATCGAATAATCTGCTGATGAGAAAGAGAACAGATAGAAAAAAAAAGAATTTCAGAAACACCCCCAGGCACGTGATAGTTAAAACCTATGCCTATATAAAGAAAGCCAGCTAAGGGTGGGAGGGTATTGGGGGGCAGGTGGGGAGCAGATGCATAGCGGCTGCAGGGAATCCCTAAGTCCTGCCTGCACAGCATAATCAGCCATCTGTGCTGGCAAGAGCTACGCAGTGAACTTCTGCTTCAAAGCCTGTAATTTTAAACTGAGCAGCTGCGTAGCATAAACTTCGGCTGCAAATCTTTTACTTTAAAAAAAGTGAAGCTGCTGCTCCCGACTATGGAGAGAACTTCAGCTTCCAAATCTTACTTTTATGGTGTGAAACTTTGAGTCCCAATCAATAAAGTTACCAACTGAAGCAGTGAGGCAGTTCTAAAATTATTTTCTCAACACTCCGAGTACTGGAGTGTAATAAAACAGTGAGAGACTCGGTGCATGGCACTCGAAATCAATCAGCAGTGAGGGACCCTAAAATAGGGTAAAATTACGTAGCCCCACGCAGCACTCTAGTAAAACTGCTGCAAGTCCCAAAGAAAATTGAGTTTATATTTCCCAACTGCACTCTAAACAACAAGGCCCGGATATTCAGACTGCACCAGGCTGTGGCGCAAGCCTGGGCGCAGCGCAACTTGAATGTGCAGGGGCGTTGACAGGGTGATATTCAACAGAGCTGTGCCATGGCACAGCATCACTGAATATCGCACCCTGGCCATCTGCAGTGCACATGGCGCAGTGGCACTGCACCAGCGCAAGTGGCCAGAGTGGAGCAGGGGGATGCACTAGCGCAAGTACCGTTGCGCTAGGTGAAACAACCGCGATATTCAAAAATGCACATGCAAATGGGGCCATAATGCATGCAAGGTGCAAATGGGCCCATTTGCATGTCATTATGGCCCCATTTGCATGCAGGTGCGCCGATCCCTGGCGACTTGCGTCTGGCGCCCTGCCAGGCTGTAGCTGTCAGGAACCGACGCCCCCTGCACATCGCTGAAAAGTGCCCCAATGCCCAATGTCGGGCATGTGCAAATGAAGTACATGTCCTATATCCCTGGTGGTCCAGTGGACCGCTCGCAGCCCGATCGCGGGCTTAAGTATAAAACTTAATCGTCCAATATCCCTGGTGGTCCAGTAGACCGCTTCACGCCCAATCACGGGCTTAAGTATAAAAATCAATTGTCCTATATCCCTGGTGGTCCAGTGGACTGCTCGCAGCCCGACCACAGGCTTCAATATGAAAATATACCGTCCAATATCCCTGGTGGTCCAGTGGACCACTCGCAACCCAATCATGGGCATAGGTAATACAAGGAGAGGTCCAATTCCTGGTGGTCCAGTGGTACTCCCCTCCCCACCCGCCCATTGAGCCCCCTGCCCGCTCCCCAGTCAGCGGCCGGTGGCAGCACCCACCCGCCTGCCGCCGCCACCTGACACTGTACGATGAGAGCTGTATGCCCATTGCTCCACAGCATGAGCCAATGGGCGTGTAGCCATACCATACTACACAGTCCAGATATGTGAATGGATCCATTCACATATCTGGACTGTCAATGCATGGTAGGCTGCACACCCATTGACTCATGCTGTGGACCAATGGGCGTGACAGCCCACCGAGACGTGTGTCAGTCGGCAGGCGGCAGGGCAGCAGGCGGGTGGAGTGCTGCTGCCCGCCGCTGACCGGTGGGGGAGTGGGCGGTGGGGCCCAGTGGGCGGGTGGGGAGGGGGTACAGCTGGACCACCAGGGATATTGGACCTCCCTTTTATTACTTATGCCCGCGATTTGGCGTGAAAGGTTCCACTGGACCACCAGGGATATTGGACGATTTATTTTCATACTGAAGCCCGTGATCGGGCGTGAAGTGGTCCACTCGACCACCAGGGATATAGGATGATTGATTTTTATACTTAAGCCCATGATTGGGCATGAAGCGGTCCAATAGGGAGGTGACCAGCAGCCAAACAATTGACTACATGACTGTTACAGCTCACTGGGCAAGTTTTCAGTCAGAAAGTTATAATACTTGCTCTACCATAAGTTGTAGAAAGCAGATTGTATTTTGTATCACCACTTTTGAAGAAAACCATACTGCTCTGAATATTTTGCAGGAGCTGCAAAATCAATTCCAGAAATGGCTTACTCTGTATTCCTTATCTGTAGGATTCATAGTATCAGTTAATGGTGCCAGATAATGGTGCCAACATGGTCAAGGCTGTCAGAGATGGCAACTACCAACACTCACCTTGTTTTGCACATTGTTTAAAATCTTCTCATCCATAGTTTCTTAAATGGAAATAGAAATGTTGAAAACCTGTTAGGTCTTGCTAGGAAAATATGTGGCCATTTCAGCCACTCTGTGAAAGCTCAAAAAGTCCTGAAAGGGCTGCAGAGGTCAAACAACCTACCCTGGCATACATTAAACAGGAAGTTACAACCTATTCGAATTCAATGTTCAACATGTTGGAAAGGTTTCTTGAACAGAAAAAAGCTGTACATGACTACATCATGCAGATTCAAATCTGTAAAGTAGACATAATGTTCAGCATCCCATCAAATGGGTGACTGCAAATGAGTGATTGTGTTTTGCGTGACTAATTTGCAGCACCCTGGAAGACAGCGAGCATGCAGGGTTCGTGAAAGGGATTTTAGTGACCATTGCAGGTAGATAATGGTGAATAAGGGACAGCGTGACTGTGGGAAAGCATGACATAAAAAAGAAATATGGGAGGAAGTGTAGGAGGTGCTGTCAAGCTGCTCGCTTGGTGTGGTGGATCACTCTGATGGCTACACTGCAGAAGGTACAGGGTTCAGGGCTGGGTAAGGGTTTGGTAAGTTTTTATTCTTTTGGTAGTCTGGGACTTTTTTTGGGGGGGTGCCATTCCCATGTCCCATTCCCAATCTCCCTGGACATGTGCCGTGGTGTGCAGTCCCCCCCCCCGAATAGCCCCCTGCTGAGGGTTTGCCTGTACCCTATTGTCAGGCCCCCCCTCAGAGTTGATTATATAAAGAAAGGGGGGTGTGGGGAGCAATGCCTCCCACATGGGGGGTGTGGGGGCATACCCCCCCTGCATAAAACATTAGTTTTTTGATGATTGAGTGTTGCGGTTGTGGTTGTCGACATAGTGCACAGTTGCTGTAGCTGTTTTCAGTGATGTGCACTCGCCAATATGTTATTCATGATTCCAAAATCATCTTTATCACATGGAACCATCATGTTCAGTTCCAGAATCTGGACTATGTTGGACTCTTTGGTCACCTTATTGGAGCCATTTGAGGCTGCCACACATAACAGTGCAGACAGTACAGCTCTGAGTCAAATTCTTCCTCAAATCAGATTTCTTCATATTTTCCTTGATGACATAAAGAAAGACTTTCGGTCAAAAGATGATGCCACTGCTGTTATTTATTTATTTAGTTTTTGTTTACCGGGTAGGTGCAGTAGCCATAAAATGACTATTTTCAGGCACGACCCGGGAGAGTACAACATAAGACAAGCATACAACAAGCATTACAGGAGTGTGGGAACATTACAGGTATGGTCAGTAAGAAGCAATAAGCAGTAACACTAAGCAATAACAATAAACAGGAGCAGTCAGAACATTAGCAGGATAAAATAAGGACATTAGCATACATAATCTAGAAATCAGGCAGGGTACATCAAATAAAGACAACAGAATATAGTTAAAACTTGCAATGCATTTCAAAAAGTAAAACAAGTAGCTATAAGTAATACTGTACAAACACTATAGGTAGGGATATTCAGATGACCTGAGTCCGACTGTTGACTAATCAGAGAATAAATGCCATGTTTAAGAATGACACCTATTTGTTGGTTACATTGCAAGATCCCCACTTTAAGTGGAACTCTGAAGCCATCCTTCCTGCAGGGGAAGACATTCAGTATTAGAGAGATCTTCTGCTAACCAAATGTGACATTGTCCTACAAAAACCATTAACTGATTTGTAGCAGTCAAACCCTGCCAAACCATCACAGTGCACCTTTGGCACAGGCAATAGCACATCTATCAATTCTTCACAGTTAGCAGTGTCATTGAGGGGAAAGGACATCTACAGCTATTTCTCAGGCATCCTATGTTCAGAGTCAGAAAGGCAAATCACTTCTGAGTCACCTGCAACAACATGGACTGGTATGCTGTAAAGAAAGTGCAACAGGTTCATCTGCCAGACTGGTAACCATCTCACACAGCACAATGATCCTGCAGTACTTTGCAGATCATACTGTGATTGGTCTCGAGGAAGACACACCATTACTCTGTTGGAAACAAAAGAGAACAATATGGCCAGATCTTGCAAATCTTGCAGTAATGTACCTCAGTTGTCCACCTTCAAGCGTATATTTAGAATGCATATTTAGTGCAGCTGGAGGAATAGTCACTGATCGCAGAACACTGCCAAGCCCTGCAAATGTGGAACGGCTTACACTTCTCAAAATGAATGTTGACAATTTCCCAATTATCACAAACACTGATTTACATGAGGCTGACCCTGAACATGAACAACAGCCTGCAAACAGTGATACTGAATATGACTAGGTTGTGCATGAAACAAATGGAGCCATCATCACTGCCACCATGCCAGATACAGTACATGTGCCACACTAGTATTACTCAGTTTTCTTTTGTCAGTCATGAATTTATAAGTTTGATTGATGCCCACCATGGGTATAATTTTTTGAAACAGCAGTAGGCTCACCCAGAGCAGCTGCGACTTTCATACCTACCTCAGCAATGCCCACAATGGGTACAACTTTTGGAAACAGCATCAAGCTCACTCAGAGCAGCTGTGCCTCTCATACCTGCCTCAGCAATGGGTATAATTTTTTGAAACAGCAGCAGGCTTGCTAAAAGCAGCTGCACCTCTCGTGCCTACCTCAGCAATGCCCACCATGGGTATCATTTTTGGGAACCGCAGAAGGCTCTTTAAGAGCAGCTGGGCCTCTCATACCTACCTCAGCAATGCCTGCAATGGGTATAATTTTTGGAAACAGCAGCAGGCTCAGTACAGCGTCTGCACCTCTTATACCTGCCTCAGCAATGCCCACAATGGGTATAATTTCTGAAAACAGCTGCTGGCTCACTAAGACAGCCTGTGCTTCTCATACCTACCTCAGCAATGCCCCCATGGGTACAATGGGTCGGGGCATCAAACAGACAGTGTAATAGTTCCACAAAAACAGTCTTTCCATGATTTTTGTTATGGTTAAGGTCAGGTAATCGACTAGTAAAATGGATCGGGTAGTGACTACCCGATCCGACTATTTGGTTTGTATTTGTCTTTTTTCCCAGGTACTTTTGGGGTATCTGAGGGGTGTCTTGGTGGTTGGATATTTTAGTACCCATCTATCCCTAGTTTTAAGTACTCATTTTAGAGCTAAGAAAAACAGAGGTAGGAGTGTAAACTGAGAAATTTGTGTGAACTGTTAAGTGCACGAGGTGGGGTTAGTGGGGATTTAGCAACTATGTTTAAAATACAGAGTACCTGCAAAAATATTATCTTCAGTGCCCCCAGCAGCACGGATTCTGGAAAAATCACAGCACGACTACTGCCCTAGTAGAATTCTGTGAATACGTGCATAAGGCGATGGATGCTGGCCAGTTGGTTGGATCTATCTTTATAGAACCTCATTTTATGGGGGTAACCTCGAGAATTCATTGTAGAATGGCCCCTTTATATAGAATTCATTCATTTCTTATTATGGAGTCTAGGTTAGCTAATTCTAATCATTGTTTAGTTCCTATTGTAAATTATGCTGCTATTGTAACTGATACTGCTTCTGCGACAGTGATCTCTAGGAAATTCACTTTATTTCATCTGATTGCTAAATTTGCTTTAAACTATCCTAAATTATCTCATCATTGAGAGATTTTGAAAGAGATGGGTTGGCTTCCAGTTTTATTAAATTTTCAGTATTAAGTAGCTAAATTTACACGTAGAATTGTTAATTCTGGAATTCCACAAAAAATGTGTAAATTGTTGAGGCCGTATAATGAGGGCTATTTTGCTAGACATAGGACAGATGGTTTGGTTCTCAAAATTCCATTTATGAGAACTAAAAGTGGACAGAGAGCCTTTGCTTATATCGCTCCGTTCATTTGGAATGAAATTCCCTGTGATATAAGACAGTTACGTTCTGCTAAAATATTTGCAGATGAATTAAGGATGTTTTTTAAATCTCAATCTAACTGTAAATGTTTTTTATGATTATCTTTTTTGTAACAAAGACATTTTTTGTCTGCCATATTTGTATTGTATATGTATGTATGTCTTTTGATTGAATAAATGTAATTTTATGTGGGTCGTACCTGTAAAAGGAACTAGTTTTCCAGTGTGCTTACCCGTTAAGCAAATAAACAAACAAACAAACAAACAAACTAACAAACAAGATCCCACCAAGGCCTTTGACACTGTCAACCACCCAATTCTGCTTCATGAACTGTTATCACTAGGGGTGGCCACTGAAGCAGCCCTTTGGTTCAATGATTATTTGTCTCTCAGATCCCAAAGTGTCAAAGTATGAACCACAGTATCATCCACAAGGAAAGTCTCTCTAGGTGTCCTGCAAGGGTTCATTCCTGGTCCTCTACTGTTTAATTTATTTCTGAACTATCTCCCTCATGTCTGTAAAAGCAAAATTATCTTGCATGCGGATGGTGCAGTCATCCTGTGTAGTAGCTGTCAGCCCACACTGTTAAAAAAGAGTTACAGACCACCTTCAACCAGTTAGAGCAATAGTTTTGATTGCAAAAACTACTCCTTAATTATAAAAAGACAAAAACAATGCCAATTTCAAGTCACCAGCACAAGAAAATGCACCCGGATCTGACCATCTTCAACAATAAGGATGTCCCACTGGAGCAGGTACACTCCTTCAAGTACCTTGGAGTCACTATTGTTAATACTCTAACTTTCTCTCAACATATTGGATCGGTCGTTATAGCGGTCAACATCAAGCTAGGTGTCCTACATAGACACAAACAATATCTCACTCCCTCTGCCCTCAGGCTGACAGTTTCCAGATCAATCTTGTCAATCATAGATTATGGTCTCATTGTCTACGGAGCAGCTTCTGAAACTACACTTAAGAGGGTGGTGACTGCCCTTAATAAAGCCTGCAAACTCATACTTGGGGCAGACAGATTTGAGCACTCCTGCACTCTTTACGAGCAAATCAATTGGCTGAATCTGGACTCTAGGATAAAGTTCCAGACATGTCTGTTAGGGAAAAAAAAACAATGCTAGGTAAGGCTGCACCATGTATTGCTGATCTTCTACAAAGTAATTAATCTTGCTACCAAACAAGGGGCATGGACCATAGACCCCTGCTGGTACCCTTCAGGAGAACATCCCTTGGACAACGATCCTTTGCTTACAGAGCCCCACTCTGGCTAAATGAGATCCCTGACCACCTAATAAATCTTGGAGCTACTTTGCTTTCAAATCTGAAGTGAAAAAACACTTTCTGGACAAGAGTCGGTGCTCATGTGGTACACCTTCCTGATACTCCACACCACCTCTCACTGGTCACTATTTCCCCCTACCCACCCCCTATTTCTGGCCACTGCTGGCTTGCATCCCACTATCTCTGACCCTCATGCCCACAGATCCATTATACACTGAACACTGGTGGTTCACTTCTGCGGAAGTAGCTTCCCCCTCATGCTTTACTATATCCTACTCCTGCACTGGCACCACTACAATCTCCTAATCTTATCTCCACCTTCCCCCATGCCCCCCAGGACCTACACAGCACTCTAGTCCATACCTCCTTCACTCAGTCACAAGCGGTGCCATCCCCCCACCCTGTTGCCCTGAATGACTTCACTGTCACCGCCCTCCACTCACTCTGTCCACTCACTGTCACCATTCTCCACTCACTCTGTCCACTCACTGTCACCATTCTCCACTCACTCTGTCCACTCACTGTCACCATTCTCCACTCACTCTGTCCACTCACTGTCACCATTCTCCACTCACTCACACACTATTCTGGCACACCCCTACCTCTATCTCTACCTCTACCTCTACCCAGCTATAACAACCAGGTCAGTTCATATGTATCTGAAGCTGCTCAGTGCCTTGTAGCCTGTGTTTCTCTGCCTCTATAGATACTGTATCATACATTACCAACACCTGTAATCTATGAACCTTTGTCTGTTGCTTTGCATACCATGTCTTGTAAACTGCTTCCTTATGTATGTGCATTATTCTCACTGATGTGGAACCTTTGAAAAAGAACATCCTGCTCAAAGGTTATTTCTGAAACTTTAAATAAATAAAGAAATAAAAATACCTGTTAGAGTTACTGACAGGTAAAACAAGGGTTTACTAGTGTAAACAAAAGATGAGAATAAGATAAATATCTACCTCGGTGAGCATATGGACAGTAAATTCATGGGTCCCCACTGTTATGAACACAAATATGAAGGCATTATTTACAAAAATTGTTGACTTGAATGAAGTACTTACCTAGAAACTGTATGCTTTTGTCTGTGGGAGGGTTTTACCATCCCTCTTCAAATAATAATCACCTGAATTGGTGCACTGACAGGATTATTTTGAAAAGTATCCTCCTGTCTGTGGTATAATCTTTATAGGAGATGCAAATCACCTACCCATATTAAAAATAATGCAATTGATACATTTAAAGCAGATGGTAAAGGAGGGGATAAGAAGGAAGAACATTTTAGATATACTTGTGACAAATCTTTGAGTGGTATGAACCACCAATTATTTTATCTCATATAGGACTATTTGATCATGAGGTGTTTTAATGTCATCTAGTCAAGGGGGTGCAGAAAACAAAGAGATAGGAAGCAGGATTTTCAGAGTAGAAAATGGTCTAAGGTAACAAAAGAAAAGGTGTTAGATGCAATTGAGGGTGAGATGGATACTGAGTGGTTTAAAGTAGACTCTACTGATTCCACTTAAGAAAAGATGATGAGCACCCTATAGGAAATAATAGATCAAATTGCCTCTTTAATGGAAGTGATTCTGAAGGGGGATGATAAGCCATGGGTAACAGAGGAATTTAAAGAACTGATACATGAATGACAGGTGACATTAAAGAAGGATGGTGCAGAATATAATAGGATGAGAAATGAAGTAAATAGGACAGAAAAAAGAATGAGGAGAACATATTATTTATTTATTTAAGGGAATCAGATACACCTTTGAGCCAGGGAGGTTCCACATCAGGTTACTTGAAACATCAGGGCAGACAGTGGTATTGTGCAAAAGAGAAATAAGCATATCAGCTGGAGGGCTTTGTCAATTACCAAAGCATCACAATTGTGCAAATCACATCTATAACAAATTAAACAATATAGATTCGTATAGGTAGCCATCCGACAGAGGGAGGTGAGGCCAGAGGCTGGTGTAAAGAGGGAGAAAGAGAGGGAGTGGGGGGGGGTGGGTCATTATATTCAGAAAGTCTAGGGTTTACAGAAGTCAGATCCACAGAAATGGTTGTGTAATACAAAAGAGTTTTATTAAGAGCAGCAAGCAACGGGGACAACTGGGCAGATAGGCAGGAAAATGTGGGTTTGGGGACTTCCGGGGAAGATGCCATACCATGCAGATGTCAGGTTATTCAGTTCCCACTGATTCCCTGTGCAAAATAGCCTTTTTTGCCCACCTCACCAGTATTTTCAATGAAAACTTACAAGTGGCGATTCATTGTCTCCATGGCTTTGAGATTGACGGGTCGAGCAATGCTGGGGGGAACCTAAAGCAGCAGAAATTGAACTAGACTCCCCAGACTTCAGCAAAAGGAGACACACCACCCAGGCCTCCAGGAAACCAGGACTTAAATTCAACTAGTGAGTCTGAGGAGGAAGGTGAGGATTTTATGATCACCTCACGCCATCTCTGTCGGGAATTAAGATGCCTGACTAAAACCTTGGACACCAAGAGGGAGAGAGTAAGCATCCAGAGAAACAGTAGAGAGGACACAAAATAAGACATGATAGGAGTGGTGTAGTGCAATGGCTGTGGGGCGGCAGTGTTCCGGGAGACATTCTGGAGGCTGCGAAGCTGCCCTATTTGCAGGCATCTCTCTGGTCTGAGAGAGGAGGTTGCCCATCTCCAGGCTGACCTGGCTAGGATTCGTGAAACCTCCTCCCCACCCAGGGACCACCAGGGCCAATGCCACTACCTCAGAGGTTGCCAAGAAAGAGGAGAGCTGGACCAGGGTGGGCTCAAGGAGGACAGGGTGGTGGAACAGAGTTGCATCCTCCAGCTGTACCTCTCCACAATTCATTTGCTCTTCTGGTGGATAGTGGTTCCTCTATGGAGGCACCTGCAGTGGAGACCAAGGAGGATGCTGGGAACCTTCACAAGAGACCCACAGGAGGGTGGCATGGGACCCCACAGGGAAAGAAACAACTCCTGGTGGGGGACTCAATCATTAGGGGGTAGAAATGGGGGAGGAAGGGGAGAGGGAGGTAAGGTGCCTTCCTGGTGCCACGGCTTGGAGGGACAGGAAGCGAATCCTCAGGATCATGGGAGGAGCTGCACGAGGGAGGGAGCTGGATGTCATTGTCCACCTAGGGACAAATGACCTGGCTAGGAATGGGATCAGAGCAGTGCAAGAGGAGTTTATAGAGTTGGGAAGGGGCCTTAGACAAGTACGTATGGTAACCTTCTGGAGGGCGCTGCTGTCTATGGCAAGGGAGATGCTAGGGCACTTCTCACCAGGGAATTCAATGAGTGGTTGAAAAACTGGTGTGGAGCTCAGGGTTTTGGCTTCATTGGGGACTGTGGAGCCACCTGGAGGGATGCAGACCTATACTGGTGCGATGGTCTGCATCTGTCCAGGGGGGACCAGGATCCTAGGTGAGAGGTTTAAATGCTTCATTGGCAAGCATTTAAACTAGCCAAGGGGGGAGGCACTGAAAAGGAGCAGGGAAATCCGAGCCTCCCCCCACAAAACATGGTGATTAGTGAGGTAAACACCAAGGTACAGAAGTTATTAGGGAGCAGAACAGATTTAAATGTAAAAAAAGGCAAAGGCAGTAAGGACAGAAATGGGGCTAAAAGGGGTAAGGCTATCAAAAAGTGGAGGGTGATGAGTACCAATGCCCGTAGTCTGTGTAACAAGCTCCCTGAACTAGTGGCCTTGATGGAAGAGGGTTGCCTGGATATTGTGGCAGTCACAGAAACATGGTACACAGAGAACCATGACTGGGACGTCAACATACCAGGATACACAATCTACAGGAGGGACAGGGAGGGTAAAAGAGGAGATGGGGTAGCTCTCTATGTAAAGGAAGGGATCAAAGCAACAGAACTAAAGAGTAAACAGGGAGCAGATGAGGCACTTTGGGTCACCCTGGAGACAGGAAACGGCACCACAATCCGCATGGGGGTTGTATACAGACCCCAATCTCAGGGGAGGGAATGGACAAGGAAATGATAGAAGGCTTTCTTAGAATGGCAGAAAAAGGGGAGATATTGTTGATGGGGGACCTGAATATGCCAGATGTTAACTGGAGCACCTTTGCTGCAGGCACATCCAAGAGCAGGGTCATTCTTGATGCCCTACAGGGGCATGCCTCAGACAGCTAGTATTGGAACCTACCGAGAACTCGGGAGGAGCAATCTTAGACCTGGTACTCTCAAATGGGGATGGAGAAAGATCTCAGATTTAGAAGTGGGTAGCCATCTGAGGAACAAGTGACCACCAAACAGTGTGGTTCATAATAAACACAGCCATACAATCAAGCCATACAAAAGCAAGAGTACTGGACTTTAGGAGGGCCGACTTTGGGAAAATGAGAGTGCCTCAGAAAAACACTAGCAAACAGGCAAGAAGGAGGTGGAGGAACAATGGGGAGTGATCAAAACAGCCATCACAGAGGCAACAAGCCTTTGTGTAAAGCAAATCAATAAAACACAACGAAGGAAAAAAACGCTATGGTTCTCAAAAGAGGTGGCAGGGAAGGTTAAGGAGAAAAGGACAGCATTCAGGAAATATAAGGAAACACAGAAGGAGCAGGATAGAGAACTTTATCAGTTAAAGCAGAAATAGGCTGGGAAGGCAGTCAGAATAGCAAAGGCCCAAACCGAGGAAAGGATAGACAATTCTGTTAAGAAGGGGGATAAGACCTTTTATAGGTACATTAGGGAGCGAAGAAAGACCAAAGGAGGGATACTGAAGCTTAATAAAGGGGAGGGAATGTGGGTAGAGGGTGACAGTGAAAAAGCAGCTATACTGAACGAATATTTCTGCTCAGTATTCACAAAGGAAGAGGAGGGAGTTACCTAAACCAAACAAGAGAAACATCTGAATATGGGGTCGATACCAGTCCATTTACAGAAGAAAGGGTTCTGAAAGAACTGATAAAATTGAAGGTGGACAAAGCAATGGGGCCTGATGGGATTCACCCAAGAATTCTAAAAGAACTAAGGGTAGAACTAGTGACACCGCTGACTACTCTCTTTAACAAATCATGGGAAGATGGGGTGGTACCCAAGGACTGGAGGGCAGATGTGATTCCTCTTCACAAAAGTGGGAGCAGGGCAGAGGCAGGAAACTACAGACCAGTTAGTTTGACCTCAGTGGTAGGGAAAATGATGGAATCATTTCTGAAGGAAAGAACTGTTGAGTACCTAGCGGCCAGTGGGGCATAGGACCCAAGGCAGCATGGATTCACGATGGGAAGGTCGTGTCAGACAGAATCTAATAGATTTCTTTGACTGGGTGACCAAAGTAGTAGACCAGGGAGGGGCTGTGGACATGGCCTACCTAGATTTTACAAGGCATTTGATACAGTCCCACACAAAGATTAATTCACAAGATAGCCAGCCTGGAGTAGGTCCCAAGGTGGTAGTCTGGATAAAAAATTGGCTGGACAACAGGACGCAAAGGGTAGTAGTAAATGGAATACACAGTGAAGAAAGGAGGGTTACTAGTGGGGTACCGCAGGGTTCAGTACTGGGACCGGTCCTTTTTAATGTCTTTATAAGTGACATTGCAGAGGAACTGGAAGGAAAAGTATGTCTCTTTGCAGATGACACAAAGATCTGCAACAGGGTTGATACACAAGATGGAGTGAAAAGGATGAGAAGGGACTTGGCAAGGTTGGAGGAATGGTCAAATGTATGGCAGCTCAGATTCAATGCAAAGAAATGCAAGGTAATGCACATGGGAAACAAAAACCCAGGGGAAGTGTACACAGTGGGGGTGAAATACTGACAACAGTAAAAATAGAAAGGGACCTGGGGGTAATTATATCAGATGACCTAAAGGTGGGCAAGCAATGTGAGAAGGCAGTAAGGAAGGCAGGGGGGATACTGGGATGCATAGGAAGAGGCATCAATAGTAGAAAACAGGAAGCTGTTATCACTCTGTACAGACAGTTGGTGAGACCCCATCTAGAGTACTGCGTGCAGTTCTGGAGACCCCATCTCCGCAAAGACATAGACAGAGTGGAAGCTGTCCAGAGGAGGGCAACCAAAATGGTGCAGGGTCTGCACCAGAAGACATATGAAGAAAGACTAAAGGAGCTTAATATGTATACCCTAGAGGAAAGGAGAGAGAGAGGGGACATGATAGAAACTTTCAAGTACCTCAAGGGAATTAACAAAGTCCAAGAGGTAGCATCTTCAAAAAGATGTGCAAGAACAAGGGGCACAATTTGAAGACAGAGAGTACGGCTCAGAGGTAATGTGAGAGTAATTTTTTCACTGAGAGGGTTGTGGATGCATGGAACAGCCTCCCTGAGGAGGTCGTGGAGTCAAGAACAGTGGGGACTTCAAGAATGCATGGGACAGGCATAAGGCAGTCCTAGTGGGGGTAGGAGGAAGTAGGCTGTTGGTTAACTAGGATTTGCAGCTTATCTGTTAGGTAGGAAAATGGTCAGACTGGGTGGGCCAAGCGGTCCTTATCTGCCGTCAAATTCTATGTTTCTATGTTTCTATGTCACCATCAGAGTAGAAGTTGGAGATAATAAAAATAAAATACAACAGCATGAGAGGCAACTGCATTCGATAGAGGAGCACCTTACCACGCAATCAGACATGGTGGATTTACACAACAGAGCTCTGATACATCTTCATGACAGCTCATAGGCACTGATCAACAAAACAGAGGACATGCAGAACAGGTCACATCGTATTAACCTTCAGCTACATGGACTGTCTGAGCACACAGAATCAGGGGATATGGCAGAATATATTGAAGGGCTGTTGAAGGAGCTACTAGATTTAGATAAAAAATACTCCCCTAAATATCATCAGAGCACATTAAGCTCTTGTGACTCGACCAAAAGATCCGAAAGCCAGGCCGCGCTCTGTTATCATGGCATTCCTGGATTACAGAGTGAAAGAGATGGTGCTTCGGAAGATCTGGGCCCAGAAAGAAATTGTGTGTGGGGACACTAAGTTATATTTGGACTGGACTATGACCCTACTGCTATGGCCCGTGGGAAGCTATGGTTCCCAGTGGTAAAAGAACTTAGTAGCAAGGGGCTTAAGGCTAGGGTAGACTTCCCAGCTAAGCTTTGTATTACCTCAGACAGAGGTACAAAGATCTTTGAGAGCACCCAGGAGGCTAAGAACTACTTGGCATCACTGGAAATAATGATTGACGATCTCATTGTCCCTGGGGCAGTTAAGGATCTGGAGAAACATCAATGGCAGTTGGTGGGGGGGTGCCAGACCTTGAGGTAAAGCACCCCAGATAATGTAGCAACAGAGAAGGCACCCTGAAGGAAAGATTTGGGAGTAGGAGATGTCCAGGAGGTCAAAGGAAAACTACTTTAAAGACAGGGGGTATGACTGAAATTTCCTAGGTGGAAAAGTGAAAGTGCTTTGGGACTTTGAATTTGGACTGGAGGAAATGAAAAACTGTATAGCACGTTTAAGAGAAGGGAAATACATATAGAGAATTTGGGGGGTGGGCACTTATGAAAATGGGGTGGCTGGGTGGGACCTTCCTCCTCCCTCTCCGTAAGCTTTAACTAAATTTTGAAAGCATGCACAGGGAAGGTGGGAAGATGGAGGGATGATTTGTATGGGGCTGGCAGTATCACACCAATTGCACTCCCATGGCTGTGCCAGGAGAGGGCAGCACAGTGCAGAGATGGCTCCTGCACTACCCATCATCACAGAGCAACAGAAGAATAATGTGATTTGGGTGGAACCCAAATTGTGTGCTACCTATAGAGACATACCTTGTGTTATTTAAAATATGTATGCTCCGAATAAGGATAAAGAGGCTTCCCTCTTTTTTAAGAAGATATTCACGGATCTGTTAGAAGCTATGGAGTGACTGCATCCTGGGAGGGGACTTCAACACCGTTTTGTCCACCACTCTCAATAAAAGGGTTGGAGCATTAGGAACCAGAAAGAGAATATCAAGCTCAAAAAAGTAGAGTGGTGTATCTGCAAGATATCTGGGGGGGAATTCACAGGCAGATAAAAGACTATTCTTACTTTTCAGATAGACATGACTGCTACACCAGAATTGACTTACTGTTCCTCTCTGAGGAGTGGGCCTACACAGCCATAGTATGCAAAATTATGCCACAGACACTTTCTGATCATGCACCAGCCAGACTAACTCTTGCCCTAGCTCCCACAGTCCAGAACTCACACTGGAGATTTAATATGGGACTATTGAATATACCCAACTTTAGAGACCTAGTTAAGTCTACCATACTAGAATATCAGCAGCAGAGCCCAGTGGGAGATATATCCCACAAGGTCTGATGGTATGCACTAAAGGCAGTTCTCCGAGGGGTAATAATAAAGTTTGCCTCGGAACACAAGAGAAAGATGGCAAGTAAACTAGTGAGCCTAGAGGAGTAGTTCATGGACTTAGAGTTTCAACATAAGATCACCCTAAACTTGGAAGTCAAGAGACTCCTCACAGAAAAAAGGGAAGCCATTAAGAGCCTAACTCAAACTCAACTGGAAAGGAAGAATAGGAGAATTTGCCAACAATACTTTGAGGGGAGAGATTGGGCTGGGATAATACTGGCAACCACGCTCAGGTCCCAGCATCTTGGTAGGCTGGTTTTAAAACTGAAACACCCAGAGGGGGGAACCCAATAAACAAACCAGGAGAGATCACTAATATATTTGCGGACTACTGTAAGTCTCTCTCTATATCCAGGAGGAGATGTTAAACTATACAAGCCTTACAGACAGTTTTTTTGAAGGCTTAAACATCAAGACTCTTTCTGAGGAGGCTCGAGACAGACTGGAGGGGGGGGTCTCCATGGCAGGCCTGAGGGCCCAGATAGTGGGATTGAAAAATGGAAAGCCACCCGGTCTTGATGGCTTCACACCACAGTTTTACAAGACCTTTGCTGACCAGTTACTCCTGTATTTACTACCGGTATGTGAGGAGATTATGGAAAGGGGAGAAATTCCAGCTTCTTGGCGACTAGCCCAGATTTCAGTGCTACCCAAGGAAGGGAAAGATCTCCTAGAATGTGGGTCGTATAGACCCATTTCATTGCTTAATATAGACCTGAAGCTATTCGCCGGCCTAATGGCGGGGAAACTGCAGGCTGTAGCCTCCTCAATAGTACATGAAGATCAGACCAGCTTTATCGTGGGCAGATATCTCCCAGATATTATCCACCAGCTGTTAAACATTAGTATATCCTCCCAGAAGACCCAGACCCAGTTTCAGATAGCCATATCCATGGATGCAAAAAAGCATTTGATAGGGTTAATTGGCAGTTCTTAAACACATCCATGGAGCACATGAAATTTGGCTCCAAATTTTTAAGTCATATCGCAGCTGTATACCAATCCGATGGCCTTAGTAAGGGTAAATGGCATCAGCTCACAGCTCTTCCCATTGTTAAGGGGGACATGGGAGGGTTACCCCTTGCTTCCCTTTTGTTTTCCATTAGCCTGGAACCTCTAGCAATAAAAGTACGTAATAACCCAGATATCGGGGGGGGGGGGGGTTATGGCAGGTGGGATCAAACAGAAACTCTCCCTGTATTCTGATGACTATTTCTTTTTTGTTCTCTCCGGAGCACTCCTTGCCACCCCTCACCCAGTTATTACAGATTTTTGGGACAGTTTTGGGCTATAAGAATAACTTTATGAAATCAGAGGCCCTGGTTTTAACTGGGGAGTGCCCAGAAGATTTTAGGACCACCTTTCCTTTTCAATGGGCCCCGAACAACCAGATCTGTTATCTGGGTATACAGGTCACAATAAATTTAAATAGACTTTTCAATGCAAATTATGAGGGGCTATGTAGGGCGCTGGAGTGAGACTTGACTAGATGGAGGCTGCTGCCCCTAAGTTTAGTGGAAAGAATAGATACTATACAGATGAATATACTGCCCCGATTCCTTTTTTTGTTTTCGTGCCTCCCCATTCGGATACCAATTACGTATTGGAACAAAATTAACCAGCAGATTTCCAGATTTGTCTGGAACAATAAAAGACCCAGAGTTGGCAGAATATACTACATCTCCCCAAAGGGGCCAGAGGACTGGCTTGGCCTAATCTCTCTTTATATTATTTGGCTTCACAGGAAGCAATGCTGGTGATGTGGGCTAAACAGAGAACATCATCTCAATGGTATCTGATTGAGGACACAGATGTGGGAATGAGATCACTATATACACTGACCCTAATCACAGTACCTCCAGAACTGGCCAGGATGGTGAGGAATGTTTGGGTTAGACATGGGTTATATATCCTGGGGGAGATACGGAAAATGACAAACACACCAGAGGAACTGGGGCCCCTGTCGCTCATTAGATATGAAAATGAATTCTTTCCACCATTATTAGATCCTGGGTATGCCAGCTGGGGAATTCAGTGACCTTACAGGTTTGTACAGCTTATAGAGGACAGAAATGTCTAACCTTCCACCGAGCCGAAGACAAATTCGGCTGGCCTAATTCAGAATTTCTCCAATATATGTAAGTCCAACATTTTATTAACACAGGAGACAATGTTCAACTCCTCAAGAGGCCCTATACAGGATGGGAAGAGTTCATATATGGGGTGGTCACCATCAAGGATCTTAAGGGACACATATCAAATATCTATAACATTTTGTTGGTTCAGAATGGAGCATCTCTGGCAGCCATTAGGGAAGCCTGGGAGAGAGAGAAGCTAGCATAACTATAACAGAGTCAGATTGGTCACATAGATTGGAGATGGGATGGTGAGTAACATCTGCTTCAGTGTGGCGGGAGTTCTTCTGGAAGTTCCTAGTTCGATATTTTTATACTCTGTCAATCACATGCCATTACAGCGCCTCGAGCTTGGCAGCCTGCTGGCAAAATTGTGGACAAACAGGGAACCACTGGCACATATTTTGGGGCTGTCCAGTACTACAGACATACTGGAAATCCATTCGGAGGGTGGTGCATGACATCACTGGGATCCTTTTTCCTCTAAAATTTGAGAAATGGGTGCTGGAGCTCCTGAGGGCAATGCACCAGAGAGGAGAGGAGAGACCAGGGGAGTTCAGCTGACCTTAATAATTGTGGCTGTCAAGTGCACAACAGTACACTGGTTGAAGCAGGAACCCCAACCTTGGGAGAATGGATACAGTGAGTTAAAGGAGTCTTAGTGATAGAGGCCCTGACAGCAAAATTGCGACTCCACCATGAGCGGCATGAAGCTTGATGGAGTAACTGGGAGGCATGGCTTATAAATAGGGGAGAACAACAAGGCATAGACAAGGAGCAGGGGGAGCCCTCAGGAGAGGAGTCAAGTTAAGGGATGAAGAGAGAATTGCGACCACTGGGGACGTTGTATGGGTTTACGTTAAAAGACTGGATAAAGGACAACTTTTTTCGCGGGAGAGATACGTGAACACAAAAATGGCCACAGGTTGGAACCTGGTAGTTTAGCCCAGCAGGTTAAATGTATGTTTTTTCTCTTTTTGATATGCATGTACAAGCACCCCTGTTGGGGAACTCTTTAAGGAGTTAAATGCTAGACACAGCAAAAGACAACTCAATACATTATCAACTTTAATAACCTCTGGTGAGTTAACATTGAATATTCTTGTGCTTTAGATGGCTGTATAATTTAACAAATCACTAGATGATGTTTATGGACTTGTATTTAATGAATGTCTTGCTATATGGCTATGCTTGGAAGTAAATAAAGCTGAGTTAAAAAAAAAGAAAAATGTGGGTTTGAAGGACGTGATACAGAAATTTAGTTTGTGCAGGAGTTAAATACAACATTTTGTGAAGTGAGTAAAGATCTTAAACCTTTAGGAAAAAAAAAACAGAAGGGAAATTATGGAAAGCGCCTGAAATATAGCTTGTAAAGGTGGATGAAGCAGCAAAAGAACTGAAAAAACTAAAGGTAAACAAGGCAGTCGGCCCAGATGCAGTACCAAACTGGGTGTGGAGGGAAGGGGCAGATTTAATTGTCCCTTGGGTATGAAACACATTCAATAAATCTTTTTTTTTTTTAATTATAGTTTATTGAAGTTTTCAGATTGGGCCATAAACACACATTTACACCTCTAACAATAATTCTACATAACACAAATAGACCTAACTTAAAATACACTTAAACATTAACATTTCTACAAATCATACTGGGTAGGTACTGATTAAATCCCTTCCTCCCCCTTCCCCACCTTAAAATCATAAAACAACCTTGTTCCAGGACTTCATTATATCAGACTAATATCCTTGTCTGTCAAACTTGATCATAGGTCAGTACAGAAATAGCATATGAAGGTCAAGCAAGCATATCTCTCAAAATAATTTCAGTCTTGTTCTGCAAGAATGTCAAGCACATTTCTGTTTTGTTTGGTCGCCAAATAATGGAAAAAAGGAAGCCATCTGCATATAAATTTATCTTTTTTCAGCCTAATTTTGGCAGTCATCCGTTCCATAACCAAGATCCATGAGCAATTTTCCAGCCAATTGGGGAACATGGGTGGAGTGGTAGTTAACCACCTTTGGGTAAGAGCCTTAAGGGCTGCTGCTACCAAGACGTTGTACATTTTTGATTTTGTCCGCATATGTGGAGGAGGGAGTCCCAATATCCAAAACTGAAATTCCCTTGGAATAGAAATTTCAAGTATATTCCCCACCTCTGTTGCTATTTTCTCCCAGAATTTAATCACCTTGGGACATGACCAGAAGGTGTAAATATATGTTCCCACCTCTGCACATCCTCTCCAGCATTTGTCCGAATGGTGTGTCCCAAAATGTTTTGTGATAACTGGAGTTCGAAAGTGTCTAATTGTTACTAGCCACCTAAAATCCCTCCATGAGGGCAATGCTGTAGTGTGGAACACCCCTGTCCATATCCTTCCTCATTCCCCCTTGGATAATACTTTATTAGTTTCTGTTTGCCATTTGATTTGAATGGATTTCCCAACCTCAGACTCAGAGTTTTAAAATATATGAATAATCTGTGTGATCTTACCACCCATCCCCCGAGGAGTTGGCCATGGCTAAAAGTAGTTGCTGGAGTGGATTACTTCTATTATTAAACCCATGGGCATCAGAAAGGGGGGAGGGGCGAAGGGGGGCACCCACCTCTCCAGTTTTTTTATGCTATTTTTAAGTGCCCTTTTTTTACTAGCAGTCTTCACTGTGCTTGACAGGCTTTGTATTTAATAATAGCAGTGGCCTAGTGCCGCACCTTGCGCGCCTCCACTCCACCCCCCTCGCACGAGCCTCGCGCGCCCCCGCAGGTCCACCGCCTCTTAGATTTAAATAAAAAAATACATCATTTGAAAAGAAAACACAGCTGCTTCCTGCTGTCTCCAGACATCGAAAGATCAGAGATAATAGCCCTAGCATGTCACTGGGGTGTCGAGACATAACTTAATAATAAATGCTTTCTTTTATTATGCTGCTTAGTTATATACTCAGACGAGCTGTAAAGAGAGGAGAGTGAGCCGCCCATTATAATAACGATTCCTATTTATAACTCTTCATCCAGAACTTCAGCTCCCTTGTGTTCTACTGTAGTTAGAAAAATAACAGCCCATCATCCAGCCCAACCCGGTCCCTGTCCTTAACACCTCTCTTTGTTCTGGCGTGGAGGGCTTTAACACCTACCTAGAGTTTGTCATTGTCTGCTTGTCCTCCTGCATGTGCTGTTGCCCACAGGTCTGCTCTCTCAGAAACTTCAAACAGGATGGATTGGTGCCGTGTCAGTATAATTTAAATAAACAATTATATTAAGCGGCGGCCCCTTGGGAAGTCCCAACTGAGGTGCTGCGAGCCCAAGATTTTGAACTGTGAAGCCAGCCAAGCCAGGTGGGGGGTTGGGGGGTATTGGGTAGCTTGCCTGGGCTGGGTATAAAGAAAGATAGCCCGGCCGCATTGTCACCACATCTGCTGAGTCGACTCGATTATAATTTGAATGAAGCTGCTGCTCTGTCTGTCTCTTAATCTGACCCAGATCCAGCCAGACCAGTCAGCCAGACCCACTGACTTGCTATCACTAGTCGCTATGCTACGTACAGCTACTGTGTTGCTACCTGCTTGTGCTTGCTGCTTGGCTGAAGACCCACCTGGGCCCTGGTTCTCGAGTCGGGGAATCCTGGCAATTGGCAAAAGTTTGTTGGGGTGAGTGACTGAGTAGTGTGTTTGCTGTTTGGAGTGGACTAGAACTAGAAGACTTACTTTGGTTCTGAATCCGATCCCGGGGGTGGGGGGTAGTTGAATTGAAGTTGAACTACTCCAGTCAAGTGGCTATGCCTGTGAACTAGTAAGTGGTGCTGGTGGCCAGGTGTGTTGCTCACACTTGCTTAACCTTCAAGTTTAATTTTTTTTTTGCCCAAATTTTCAATTGTGATTTGCGGTTCTGCGCTCAGTACACTTTAAAAATTGCTGTAGTGTGTGTATGTGTCAGTCAGACTCAAAACCGGACAACTCCTTGGACAGCCTAAGGCGAGGTTAGGGTTGGGACACTGACACGGTTAGTTAGTAGATGCCGGGCTGGTCAGAATTCAGGATGGGAGAGTGGATTTGAACAAGAACAACCCAGCACTGTAACCCACCTGACCGAACCGAACACGGAAGACCGCTGCTGCTTCTGTCTATGTAGCTGCTGTTCTGCGCCTCTTCTATGCTGAGTGAGACTGAGTCAACTATCTACTTCATTTGCATTTGCAATTGCAACTGAAAGTAACAGCCAGGTACTTTTTTTTATTATAAAAATAATTTCTTATTTTGGACTGGTATTCTGCACTTTTTCTCTGGCTGCTGGCATGGATGAGTGGTGGGTGGTTAAGAGTTTGTTATAGCAAGTCAGGCTTAATTACAATCAAAAGGAAATCAATTCCAAGAACAGCAAAGCCAAAAACAATAACAGGTTTTGTAAATACTATGGTTCCTAATAATATTACCAAAAATGAGCATGATCGCAACAGACCGAAGATCTGCACCTGTGTCATGCTAGGTAAAGTATGCCCCTGTGATCAGATCAAGGGTACCTGACTTGCTTATGTTAACAAAGGATGTGCCTTAGCGCTGGTAAAACATTCACCCTGGGTAAATATACATTATGCAAGTCGCGTGTAATTTGTAATATAGAAATGATAGGCTTAAATATTATATGAAGGCATCATCACTGGCAGTAAACAAACATACTGTATCACTTATCCATGCAGAGTGACAATGACATCTGCTGTTGAATTGAGTGAAATGTTGGTTTTTCGGGGGGAAGGGCATAAATCTTGTCAATTTTAACAAACAGTGAAAAAAACTGAACCTAATGCCATAAAAAGAAGGGAGAAGTAAAACGTTATGGAGAAGGAAAAGTACTTCATGCAAGAACTAAAAACGAATAGTATGGATATAAAAAGTGTACTACTAAAGAAACAAGCAATTGTCAATGCCGAATGTTTGTTTGCTGGCATTGGCATTGGTAGTGTAGGAGTTAGAGAGCTGCATAATAGGAATGGCAGTGAAGTATTGAACTGAAGCCAACCCCACCACCATCCTGCAGAGACTGACAGGCATTGGGGTGTGCCTTTGGGTCGTCAGGCATAACGGCCATGCCATTTCACCACACCCTACCCTACAGACACTGACAAGTGTCATGGTGTGCCTTGGGGTCTTTGGCCCTTATGCTCACCCCATTCCATCAGGAAATATGGTGAGATGGGTCCTGTATAGGAGAGTGGGGTGAACGTTGGGGCCAAAGAGTCCAAGGCATACCTCGATGCCTCTCACTGGCTGCAGGGTGTGGAATGGTATGAGCATTACAGGCGAGAATCCCAAGTCACACCCCTGATGCCTTTCAATCTCTACAGGCTGGGGCGTTATGGTCGGAAACCCTAATGCCTCAGGCATTCGTTGGCATTTTCACTCCAAATTTTCAACATGTTTTTTTTGTGACCCCCACCTTATGAACAGTGGCAATATCAGTTTGTTAGCTGAAACCTGATTTCGCACAGCGACTACACCATTTGGCACCCCAGGTGCAAAAACACATTTTGAACAGGATGTGAAAAATGACAGCTGTACTGTTCATGGGGAGGTGCAAAAAATGGCAATGTTGAAATTCTGCCGTGAAAATATAAAAAAAACTGGTGACGTCAGTAGCATGCATAGAAAATGTGCAACGCACACCCGTAATGCAATTAGTTTGGGGATTTTTTTACAGCAGATTGTCAACACAGGGATTTTGTAACCTCCGCTCATGAACAGTCTCACTGTGATTTTCTTAATCTGTCCCGAACAGTGATTTCCCACAGCGACCACGCATTTCTGCGCTGGAAGTATGAAAACACATTTCAGCTATGGTGTGAAAAATGACAGCTGTGCTGTTCATAAGGAAGTGTGGAAAAATGCCAGTGGTGAAAATCTGGACCGAAAATATTAGAAATCCATGAAGTCACGAGAGTACGTGGAAACTGCGCAATGGTCACTTGTAACACAGTCATTTTGTGGACGTATTTCATCAAATTTTTAACATAGCCATTTTAACACCTCTGCTCATGAACAGTGTCACTGTGATTTTCTTAATCTGTCCCGAACATTGATTTTGCACACCGACTGCACCATTGTACGCTACATGGGCGGAAACACATTTTGGCCGGGATGTGAAAATTGTCATCTGTACTGCTCATAAGGAGGTGTGGTAAAATGGCAATGTTGAAAGTCTGGAGTGAAAATATTGAAAATTCACTAACTTACGAGCGTGCGTAGGAACAGTGCAACGCATGCTCGTAAAACAGTAATTTTGGGGAATTTTTTCACCAAATTTTCAGCATAGCCATTTTAACACCTCTGCTCATGAACAGTGTCACTGTGATTTTCTTAATCTGTCCCAAACATTGATTTCGCATACCAACTGCGCCATTGTGCGCTACATGCACGGAAACACATTTTGGGCCAGATGTGAGAAATGACAGCTGTACAGCTCATAAGGAGGTATGGGTAAAATGGCAATGTTGAAAATCTGTAGTGAACATATTGAAAATTCGTGAACTTATGAGCGTGCCTAGGAACAGCGCAATGCATGCTCGTAAAACAGTCATTTTTGAGAATTTTTTCCCCAAATTTTCAACATAGGGTTTTTGAGGGCCTACCTCATGAAGTGTGACACTGTCATTTCATAAATCGGTCCCAAAAGGTGGTTCCACGCAATGACTGCAAAATCACCTTTTGGGGCTGATTAACACCATGACAGTGACAGAATTCATGAGGTGGGGTCCCAAAAACCCCATGTTAAAAATTTGGTGAAAAAATTCCCCCAAATGCCCGAGATATGCACTAAAGTTGAAAAAACCCTATTTATTATATTATACAGCTTACAGGCATTTCCTCAGTTCACAGTCAGCTTTAAAGAGTGCAGACGTGTTCCCGGTCCACCGGAAATCGTTGCACTGGACTCGGAGGTGAAGTATGGGGTGAGGAGGGGTGTGGGAGGCAGGGTGTGCAGAGGTGGGTGCAGGTGGGGGAGATTGGGTCAGGACAGTCAGCAAGGAAGGTTTCTTCTTTCAGGTTTTGCTTATAGGCAGCCCCAGGGGCTTGCCACACTGGGTGGGCTCTCAGCGTGGCAGCTGGAAGGCTGTTTGGGGGCTATGGAGCCAACGGTGGATTGGGCACCCCCGTAGGCCATACGATCTGTTGCCATGCTGGGGTGGGCTCCTAGCATGGCATCTGGAACTCTGTTGGGGGGGAGTGCAGCACAGCCGACGGGGGATTGGGCACCCCCATCAGCTATACAGTGTGTGCATGGGGGGAAGCATGAGCATGCAGTATGCGTGCGTGTGTGTGTGTGTGTGTGTGTGTGTGGGGGGAGCACGCATGAGCACACAATATCTTATCGCTGCTCACTGAAGCGTAGCTCTCCCTTTCAACTGTATGGCCACTGCATTTTCAACTGCTGTTATAGACAGCTGCAACATTCATTGGAGAACTGCGGCGGCACCTGCAAACACACTGACTAAATTGGAAGATGGGTGCCACACCTCCGAAAACTCGGATGATGGCACTATGTTGCTTGCACATGCGTACAAGCAAACATAAAAATGGGTCTCAAAATCTCTCAGCATCTAATAAAATGCTCTAGTTTCTGGAAATTATGACTCAGGGACTGTTATTGTAGTGGCAATGTAGCGCCACTATTATTAACAAAGTATTTAATTATTGAATGGCAAGTCGTATTCATTTTGAAATAACATACCTTAATTAAACAGTGATTAAAAAGAACCCAAGAAGAGGTCAAAAAAAGTAAATAGTCATGAAGAGGGAACATTACTTGACGTAAGTGAGAACTATTAAGATGGTTATAACAATTATAGCCTACTAAAATGAGTTCCAGTATTTCTCAGTTTCTAATTAAATGCTGTGGTTTTGAGGAGTGTGGGGGGTGACTGACAATGGGCAACAACATGACAGACATTGCCATTTCACTAAGTTTCCCAAATCCCCCCAAATATATGTGAGGAGGCATGCTGAATGAACCATGCTAAAAAAGACTACAGTCTGTATCTGTATAATGATTGTTTGGACTGCCAGAAAAAATCAACTTAAAAAAAATTAAAGGCACAGCACAGAGAGAGACATGGTGACTGAAGAGACTTAAGGATTTTAGCTACACATAAATAGTCTAAAATATGATGGCAGGGTAGATGTGATGACACAAGAACATTCCAGGGCTTTGAAGTCCATCATTGCCTAAGTCTTCTTCAGTCTGCCACTGTGCTGTGCCTTGAATCATATTGATATTGTACGTGCATTTAGCGTCGTATTGTTCAGTGATGTTCCATTGTGTAGTCATATATGTACAACTGTTAGACCATTTTCAAACAAACAAGTTTTTATGTTGAATTTCTGGAAGTCCAGAGAGAATTATTATACACTGACAGACATTTTGTTTTGGCATGATTACATGCTTCCTCACATTATTGCCATATTTGCACACACCGGCTTTAATTCAGTTTACTTACGTGCATGTTTGGAGAAAGACCTTTTTAAATCATTGCTAGGTCTCATTCACTATAGAAAAATGCAAAAAACAAAACAGAAATAAAGAAATTAATAAATTAAATATTTTATTTAAGCACAAAGAAAGCACACCAACAGAGGCAGTACACCTACACCGCTCATTGACCATGGCACTCCAAACCGAAACAACATATCTTCTTGTTTAGCATACATAACCTAAGAACTCCAATGATTTGAACATATTGTTTGAAAAGGTGGTGACTGGATACTCCTTGGAGAACAAGTTGAGAACATGCCATGTACAGAATGATGATTGCGGCATTTTGCTACTCATAGTCCTTTATAAATGATACTGCAGAAATATGCTTACTGTACCACATTGGTTGTGAAAAATTGCAGGAGTGAAAACAAAGAAAGCAGAATTTGGCAGGGCGGCATATGCTGAATTTATTGCAGTTGGAATTGATATATTTTCTGCAGAATGCAATGCTACAGAAATGTTAAGCTCTGCCCATTGCTACTGGTGGAAAAATAATAGCAGAACCCTAATGCCATGCCAGATGCCAATACTTATCTCAAAAAGAATTTAGGGGAGAACAGAATGTAATCTGCTGGCTTCGTATTATGTTAGCATTTATGCTAATCCCAGTCCAGGTTTCTGTACTGTGTTTATTAAGTTTCTGCTTCTAAACAGTGTGTGCATATGTGTGTGTGTATACATGTTTAGCCAGAAGTTACCTGTTGCATAGATGCACCAATATATAATATATAATGTGAGAGGCAGTTAGCTACTGTAGTAGCAAAGTGCACAGAGCTGTAAAACTGGACAGGTGTGCCTAGGTTTGAATCCACTCTGCACCACTTTCTCATTGTACTGTATGGCCAATGGCCTTGAGCAAAGCACTTAACCTCCTTATGCTAAACCTATAGTCTTGTCTATTTATGTATTGTTTAACACCTCATGAGTCTAAAATGGCAGCCACATTCTCTCCATTTATTCTCCTGTATTATAAAGCTCTTTGAGATACAGTTTGCATGAAAGGAGCTATAAATAAAAACTTACAATAGTGTAAGTGAGCATACTGATACTGAAGAGGACAAACCGTCCTCCAAACCAAATAATCTATAGTCAGATGATTCCTTCTGTCCTTTACTTCTTGTCAATAAACTCTGTACCTATGTAATGAATAATAATATATGGTGCAGTATGTGTGTGGTGGCTCAAGTTCAGTGAGGGCTTCGGATGGATGAAGAACTGGTAAAAAAGTAAGGGACTGAATCACTGGATACTGGGGTCTCCCATGTAGACATAGCTTAGGTACAGTTTGGTGCATGTACAATGCAGGGGTTCCCACACTGTGATGTATTTAGTGCTGGTGAAAGGTGAGGGACTGGAGCCCCTGCTTATACACAGGGTAGGTAGGGTGTGATGCAGGCTTTCCCATAAACTGTTATATGTTGCATGATGGTAAAAGTGAACTAAAAGCACTGAAAGCTGGAACAAAATGTTTATCCCCAGGGTATGGTACAGTGTAGTAGGTAAACATGTAGGCTTCCCTACACTGTGATGGATTATTGCATTTATATGAAAATATACAACCCAAAGACTGTTTAGCAGCAAGTGCAAACTGCTGAATCAAACAACATAAACTTTAATTGTTCCAGAGATCCCAATTTATGATGAGAAGTGATGATCCCAGCCATACATAAGGTGTTTGGCAAGAAAATGCTCTCTGCCCCATTTTGGATTTGTACAACAAGGGAAGAACCAATGGCAATAGCAAGCTTTTGTTTTAAAGCATTAATTTCTAGATTGACAGCATTTTATTAAGTTGCCTTTCCCCTATTGATACTTTTAAATATTAACTGCCCCTGAATAAGTTTAACTTCCTCTTGTAAATGGAGCCACTGACATTTTCTGTACATTCCTGCAAATTTGGTGTTCATATCTTCTTGCCCTTAGGCAAGTCTGCAGACAGCATGCTAAAGCATATTTCGATTTTATTGCAATTTAGCAGAGGCTGCACACCCAAATGAAACTGCATCTGAGTAAAAGTTGAATCATGTCAGATTTCAGAACTGTACATGATTTGTCTGTTACAGTTGCATCTGATTTAGTTTATCAACATTCCCAGGCCCCTTGTATTTAATGAAATTCTTCACGATGCAATGCATTATAACTTCACACAACTGTGGGTACAGAACATGAATACCAGTTTTCAGATGTCATTGCTGTGCTTAATATTTGGCAAATGCAACATTGCCACTTTGAGGAAAAACAATTGTTCCTAATTAAATTCTGTTGTTTATGTGTGCTTTCATGCCTTTGAATCCTCTTTTTAGAAACAGGCTGCTATAGTATGTAGTGATTTACACAGTCTGCTATGCTTCTTTCCTTAATTGCTTTTGAGTCTTCTTTGCAATCAATCAATCAATCAATTTTTATTTATATAAAAAGGCGCCTTTCCAAAACCAAGGCGCCTGTACAACAAAATAAAACAATAAAGTAAAATTGCGTACATTATATAAATTCCAATAAATATAAAACCACATTAAAAACACTTCAATTACCAAATGCCAGGTCAAAAAGATAGGTTTTTAATGCAGTTTTAAAACTCTGGACGGTTAGGCAATCTCGTACCCGATGAGGTAGAGAATTCCACAGGGATGGAGCAACAAAGCTAAATGCCCTTACTCCCGGTGTCTGCAAACGTACCCTGGGAACCTCTAGCAATCCCTCATCGGTGGATCGGAGAGGACGGGAGGGACAGTACGGACAAAGGAAATCTTTCAGGTAGCTCAGTCCTTGGTCGTGTAGGGCCTTATAGGATAACAAAGCAACCTTAAAGGTGATCCGCCACTTAATCGGGAGCCAGTGCAGATCACGGAGCACAGGCATTATATGACTGGCTCTTGAAGCACCAGTCAACAGCCTGGCAGCTGCATTCTGCACCAGCTGCAAGCAGTGGATATCAACCCCCGACAGCCCTAGGTAAAGGGCATTGAAGTAGTCAAGGCGGGAGGTAACAAAGGCGTGAACCAATGTTGGAAGATCATCGGGAGAAACCAGATATTTCACCCGGGCGATATTTCTCAGATGGTAAAAAGAGGTTTTAACAACTGCTGACACCTGTGATTTCAAAGTCTGACAGTTATCAAACATAACGCCAAGGTTCCATACCCAGTCTGAGGTAGCTAGCTGGACACCTCCGAGCCACAAGCCCGAAGGTGAGCCTGCCAACACACCTGCCTCACGACAGCCTGGGTTCTCAACCAACACCTCGGTTTTTTCAGGGTTCAATCTTAGCCAGCTCATGTTCATCCAGGCCTGGATTTCAGCCAGACAGCTATAGAGCACTGAAATGGCATCATCCTGTTCAGGGACAAAAGACATGTATAGCTGAGTATCATCTGCATAGCAGTGAAAACTCAAGCCATACCGTCTAATAATCACTCCTAACGGCAGCATATACACTGCAAACAACATGGGCACTAAAATGGATCCCTGTGGAACCCCACAGGGCAAGGAGAATGGAGCTGAGATACCAACCCCAGACACCACTCTCTGAGTCCCACCCATGAGGTAGGATTGAAACCAACTGAGGACAACCCCAGATAGTCCACAGATAAACTGCAGGTGATCCAGCAGCACACCATGGTCCACAGTATCAAATGCTGCAGAGATCAAGAAGGACCAAGATGGAACGAGTCTTTCGATCTCTCGCTATCAGGAGGTCATTTAGTACCTGAACAAGAGCCATCTCGATGCTATGTCTCTTCCTGAAACCAGACTGGAGAGAATCATAGATATTGTGGCTGGTCAAATGGTTATCCAATTGTAAAACCACCACCTTCTCAATGACCTTACCCAAAAATGGAAGGTTAGAGACAGGCCTGTAGTTTCTAAGACAGTCAGGATCTAAGGAGGGCTTCTTAAGAAGAGGCCAAACCACGGCCTCCTTAAGAGAAGCTGGAAAAATTCCCCTCTCCAAGGATAACCTGACAATCTCAGCAAGGACCGGGCCGATAACACCAACACAGCCAACAAGCAAACGCGTAGGGCCCAGAACCAAACTACAGCTGATAGGACGTAAAGTCTGGATAACCATCACAATATCACTGATTGTAGGCTAATCAAAGTCACGCCACTCAAACCGAGGGTTTGACATCTCCTGCCGACCACTGCAACTCCCTAGAGAAAGGGTCATGTGGACCTCAGACCTGATCGTGGCAACCTTATCCACAAAGAATCAAGTAATCTCCTCACACTGCTCTTGTGAAAAAGCATTTCTGGGCTGAAGACAGAGTGGATTGCACAATCTGTCCATGGTCCAGAAAAGCTGGGCTGGTCGATTCTGCATGGCAGCAATTTCCCTGGACAGGAATTCTGCCTTCTTATGGGAAATTGTTGATTGATAGACCAAATAATGGTCCATCAAACTAAGCCTGTCACACTCCAGGCCAGCTCTCCACCATCACCTCTCTAGCCTTCGCCCAACTCTCCTCAACTCCCTCAGGTCCTCATCAAACCATGGAGACCTAGGACAAAGGGAGAGTGGATGAACATGAACCAGAGCAATGGAATCCAGGGCCTCCATCGCTGCCTTATTATAGGCAAGCACAAGATCCTCTGGATCCACTCATTCCCTCGGCGTGCCCGATAGGTCAAGCTCCACCATCAAGCCATCTGGGGATATACCCCTCAAAATGCGGTGCTTGACCATCTGCATAGGGGCAGACCTCTTGGGGGGGCCTCAAAACTGAAGCTGATGGAATGATGGTCCGACCACCCGACTGGTTCCTGCATACCCAGGAGGAATACCAAGTCCAGTGAATGACCACCAATATGGGTTGAGGAGGAAATAACCTCTGTGAGGCCCAGTAAATTCATTAACTGGAGGAAGTCTTGTCCAAACTGCGAGAGTTCATTGTCGACCCAAGCATTGAAATCCTGAAGGATCAACCATCTACGGGGTCCCAATGTTAGGTCGGTGATGAAGTCCCGCAAGAAAACATTCCCGTCACCTGGTGGATGGTAGACGAGAAGAATCCTGCACCCCACACCCTCTCCTGCGATACATTCGAAGGACTTGGTGATTCCCACTGAGATTTTCCTCGGATTCCGTTCTGATTTAAAACAAAGGGCCACACCCCCACCCCTACGATCAATCCTCGGGTGGTGTATCACCAAGCACTTGGGAGGAATCGTTGAAGCCAAAACAGGGTCAGCATTTCCATCCAACCAGGTCTCGGTGATGCAAGCCAGGTCGACCGTATTAACAAGATCCCCAATTATGGTGGTCTTGTTCCTAATCGACCTGGCATTGCATAACACCGCCTGGGTTCGATGAGCAGGTCAGGGAGACCGAGTTTCCTGTCTGCAGTATGCAGAACCCTTGGGTATGGGAACCAGACAGGGAGAACCCCTTTCCTGGACCCATTTTGCCCCAGGGCATCTCCTTGTCCCCACTATCTCAATCCGTCCACTCCTCTCTGTTCCCCCTGCAGGCCGAGTCCCTGCCCGAGCCCTCCTTGCTATTCCCAGACCCCTACAGTGTCTATACACCTCTGGGGGAAAAGGGGGCAGAAAAAAGGGTGAAGATCCCTCAGCCTGGAAGGGGAGTAATGTCTAACTGTCAACCCTGGCCAACACATTTTCTAAAACCAAAACCGAACAATATATAACCATGCAACTAACACAATTAATAACAAATAAATCCTCCACCCCTAAAAACCAAAGCAGAACAATCTAAACCACCAGTTTATTTCTAACATTAAACTCCTCAAACAATATCTCTCACATATTGTCAGGACAGAGCTTTAAATAAAATGGAATTTTGATATTCTCACAATCTGTATTTTTGTGCAAACTAAAACTGAAATAAAACTTAAGTACACCCCTCTCTCACTGAGGTGTACCAAATAATATAAACAAAATCTTAAAATAATAAATTAAATTCAGATCCCCAGGCCCTCCCACCACCTGGGAAATCCAAAATAAAACAGAGGCACTCTCACTGCCCAAGTCTGACCAAAAGTGTCTGTAGAAATCCTCGAATTCCTTATTTGTACTGTTCACAAAGTCTCCAGATGATCCTCCAGTACTTGCACAAGAACTCCAAGGCCCTTTAGAATAGAGGAGGGGGGGAAACCACTGGAAATATCTGCTCCGTAACCTCAACACCCCGCTGGACCGATCCACCGATTGACCCAGCAAGGAGCTTTGGAGAAACACAGCCCCCACAGGCCGACACCCCAGCCTGTCCAGGACTGGTCCTCCCACCAGAAACAGACTCCAGCGGCCAAACCACCCTCCTACAAGCACAGGGCCACTTTATAACAAACCAGGCCGGATTCCCAAATCCACTTACAGGACAGTTTGAATTAGAATGTAGTCAATAAAATAATAGTCTCCAAGAGAGCAACCAGGACCAAGTCTAACCCCACCAGTTCACTGGATAAAGCCCACCAGTTCACAAAGTCCTTGGCAGCAGAAAAACTCTTTCTGGAATCCCAACAGTCCAACCAGCAATAACCTGGACTCACCACCTTCCCCTCCATGCCGATCCTCGAACTCTTGCCAGCTGTCTCGAGTTATAACACACTGGGGAATCCTCCGTACTCCACAATTCAAAACTGATCACATTGGGACTCATCTATACTCCAAATCCCAAGCTACAACCATACAATGTGGAGTGTGAAATGCCAAAATACTTGGCAATCATGAAAAGGTCCAACAGGCCAGCATCTGAAACACGTCCGAAACACCGCACCGCACCAACAGCACACAAATCGTTCCTGGTCGTTCTCAAAATAGGTTGCTAGTATATAGTAGTTTAAAGAGCAATTGCACACTGTAATTCTTCCAGCCCCTACCAAACATATCTGATAGCTGACCTGCTCCAGTGTTGAGGGGTATTAAAAGTTCCACGTGGGTCAGTCCAGTAAGAAAGTTACAGGACCTGTGTACCCCAGAAAAAACAGCTACTGCCTAAACCTGCTGACACACCCATAGGCAGGCACCCACAGACCCCTTTTTGTGATGTCAGAAAATGAGGGCTGTATGTGCTCCATTGACTTGTATGAGCACAATTTTTCTATAGCTTTTAGTAATATTTAAAGTTGTGATATAAACAAATCAAAGTGACCACTGGAGTAGCAGTCCCTGTAACTCAAGCAGTCACTTTGGTTTTTCTAAATTGCACCTCTAAGTATTACTAAAAGCTATAGCAAAATTGCACTCATACAATGGAACATCCCCCCTCATTTTCTGACATCACAAAAGTGGGCTGCAGGTGCCTGCTAGGGGGTGTTTCAGCAGGTTCATGAAGCAGCTCTGTTTTTCCTGGGGTACAAATTAGGTGTGCTGTCACTTTTTTACTAGACTGCACTGCATGGTATTTTTAATACTCTCTGCAGCACTGGAGCAGGTCAACTACCACATATGTTTGGGAGTAGTGGCTGGAAAAATTACGGTGCACACCTGCACTTTAAGTACACAGTGTGGTACACAGTTTGGTACAATCAGTTCAGCAGAACCTACCAATGTCTACTAGTCCCTCAGGATGGCAGCAGGGACTTGGCCCAAATATTGTGAAGGCAGCAAACTCTTCAGCATTTCATTATTAACCAAGAAAAAAAGATGTCAACTCAAAACTCTGGGAATCAGTACGTTACAGTTCTGGCTGAAATATTATGGGACCTGACCTGATGTCCTGTATTATTATAAAAAAGAAAACCAAGTAAGTCACATAGTATGCAAGCAGAGATTGTGGGATATATCCCATTTTTTTACACACACACACACACACACACACACACACACACACACACACACACACACACTTTCCCAGAGGTTAATAGTTGAATTTTAATTCCATCCATCCACCATTACATATCAGATTATTAGTGGAAAGGGAATATTGTTTAACTAGGAGTAGCACACTAAGTTGAAGCTTGTTTCCATTCCAGAAGTGACCTGGGAGCACAAGAAAGTTAAGTGACTTGCTCAGGTAGGATCACACAGTATGCACCTAGACAGCTGTGGGCTTCAAATCCAGGCCTCCACATCTGCAGCTCAGGGTCTTAACCCACTGCACTATACCACCTCCTGGTCTGGAGGATGTTTTCTATGTGAAAGTTGCTGAACTACTGGAGCTGGCAATGACTGATAATACTCATTGGTTGTTTGGGAGCATTTATTGTTTGACACAATAGTACAGTCAAGGCTTCCTTCTTCCTAAATATACAGTGCCAAGGACTTTGTCATTTGTCATAGTTCTGTTAGGGTGAGTGAATGCAACAATGAAGTCATGCAGTGATTGTTTTAAGGATTGTGGCTGGGCAATTTCTTTCTGGTTGGACTAGTCAGCAACTGAGACTACTTTAGAGTCTTGAATTGGACATAGATTTGGAATCTGGCTGTGACTGGAGGGGGTTCTATTAATATTTCTAGACTCATCCAATCCCCCCCCCCCTTCGCTTGAGCAACATAACTGGTACATGCTTACAATTAATGGGGAAATCAAGGGATAGGGGATTTGCAATTATATATTTTTGCTTGGTGCCAGAATAGAATAAGTGGTGTTAGACATAAGAGTGCATGGGACTGCATAATACACTTGTGGTATATAAAGGACTTTTCTTGTTTTCATCTCTCTGTGTTAAAGATTGGAAAGCCTCACAGATCAATTGGACTCTATTCTGCTTATACAGTCTTTTGTTTCCCTATGATCACTACAAAGAACATGAAATGCTGAAATCACATTCAAGATCACACAGTATGTGGCTGTGGTGGGATTCAAACCTGGGTCTCTACGTTCACAGCTCTCCATGCTAAGTACTGGGCTAGACTGCCTCAAAAGGCTTTAAATGAGGCTTTCACTTTGCATGACTTGTGGGACATGAACCACTATGAGTGGTATAGGGAGCATAGGTAAAAAGCAGTGCCAATGTGTCAAAGTCCTCCCTGTAGGCACCATTGATGAAAAACTGTTGAGGATAGATGGGGTCCTCATATTTAAATAAGTCAACGTTGGGTGAATTGTGTATAGTCATAGTGCTGGTGTGAATTTAACTTGGGCCTTTCTGTATTCCCACCCTTGGTAGAGGAGCCAGGCAGTGATAGGGAATAGAAGACCCAGCAGCAAGAAGGAGTTGGGGAGGCTGGAGGGGGATGTGAAAATGATGTAAGTGGAAATTGATGGGATAGGCTGGCATTTATGTGACGCATGGGAGGAGTCAATTTCCAAATACTGCATCACGGGCAAAAGTCATCCCACTGTAACTGTCGGGCAGGTGAGAAACTAAAGGACTGTGGCAAAGACAAGCCAACATAATGGTGTACAAAAATGCTAGTTTTATCAGTACAAGCCAAATCATGTATTAAACATTTTATTGGACCAACATGTCCTGTACAACAGTGGTGCAGTAAACACACATTTTGAGGCATGAGTCACTAGCCAAGAATGGCCAATCAATGTAGCTCCAGTAGTTAAGGATAACTTTAACTGCTGGCAAAAACATGGGGGGGGGGGAACGGCAATATATAAAAAGAAACACTTGTTTGCCATGACACTTCATTGCTAGCTTGTTTAATAATGTTCATGTAGCAATGCCTTGTTGGAAGATGGTAAATAGATAGTTTCACTAAATTTTATACACAAAAATTCATTCTCAGAGTCTGCATCCTCTGTGACATTGCATTCAAATATGCCAAGGTCAGAGAGATGAAAAAGACAGATGGAGAAACAACTGGTTGATATTGCTGCCAAGATGCCATGAAAACTAAATTATTGGTTTGGGAATGCCCAGATAACAGCAGCTTCAGAGCCTGCATGTGACATTGCTGCTGAGAACAATACCACAGACACTGCCACAAGCAATGCAACCGTCAGTTGTACCTATACAGTAAGTGACACTATAACTGTGCATACAGCTTTGCTGTCAATGACTTTTACAGAGTCAGATGCAGCCATGTTTGTTCCAAATGTTGCATCAGTGCCAGACCTGACATGTTCCTTGCCTGATATGGATTGTCCTGCAGCTGCTATTTCAGTGACCCTGGATGGTAAGGTCTGCTCTGATACAGAAAACAGAGCTGCAGAACTGTTCCCCATGAACAGTAATAGCGATGGCAAAATCATGCATGTCTCTGAGAACACGCACGTCACAGCAGTTGACCCAGAGTCTGAATTGGTTGTCTCTTTTTCTCTCCCCTTCTGCTCTGAGAATACAAGGGTTACTACAGTTGACCCAGAGTTTGAATCTGCTGTTTCTTTCTCTCTCACCTCCTGCTCTGAGAATACAACAGTCACTTCACGTAAACCAGTGTCTGAATCTGCTGTCTCTTTGTCTCTTCCCTCTTGCTCTTATGTTTGTTGCCACAATATTAACAGTGTTTTTCAACCAAGCAGTGTTACAGACACGTCCATCAAACAAGTCATTCCAAGAACCAATGGGAGAACCGAAACAAGAACTTGTCAAACACAGTGGTTTTCATCTTTCAGCTGGCTAACCTACTGTGTTTCAAAAGGATGTGTATTCTGCTACTACTATTGAGCAGCAGTGGAAAGAAAGCTTATCACAGGCAGTCGTGGTGAACCGATCTTCATTTCATCAGGATTTAGTGATTGGAAGAAAGCAATTGGCAAATTTAAGAAACATCAGGCCGCATTGTTTCACCATGAAGCTGTTGAGAAGAATACTGCATTCAACAACACAAGGATGAATGCTGGTGCTTAGCTCAGCCAGCATCTTGCACAGGAAGAGGTGAGAAACCGAGAAATGTTCCTGACACAACTAAATGCAATACAGTTTCTAGTTTGGCAAGGACTAGCAATTCATGGCAAAGAAGAAGAGGAAAGCAACCTAAGGCAAGAAATGCTGAGTAGGGCAGTTGACATACCAGAACTGCTGAAATGGATCCAGGAAGGAAAATATCAGAGTGCAGATATTGTAAATGAAGTCATGGAACTCATGGCACATCAGCTTCTGAGGAATCTTCTGGAAGAGATACGCAATGAATTAAAGCTGTATGCAATCATAGAAGATGAATCTTGGGATATCAGACAGCATGAACAGATGACAATATGTATACGATGGGTTTCACTTCCCCATTTTGTTATACACGAAGATTTTATTGGGATGTATGAAATGGCAAAGACCAATGCAGAATCCATCACCAGTTCTATTAAGGATGTTTTATTAAGATGTAATTTACCAATCAACAACTTGATGGGACAGGCGTATGATGGAGCAGCAAATATGAGTGGATGTATTTCTGGAACTGCAACAAGAATTAGAAGAGAAAATCCACTAGCATTGAATGTCCATTGTGCAAATCATTCCTTGGACCTGGTGTTGCAAAACTGTGGCAAAACAAGCGATGCCATTGAAGATGCCCTCAGCTTTGTCCAGAATTTAAGTGTGTTGATTTGGGGATCACCACAGAGGTTGGCTCTTTATGAAAATATTTCAGCAAATGACAGCGAGGACCCTTACATGATGATAGAAGGCCAGCACTTACTTTGTCCAACAAGACAGACAGCAAGAACAAAGAGCATCAAGTTGGTTCTCACAAACTATGGAACACTTTATGAAACCTTACGAGAGTTGGAAGCAGACAGATCTTCTGATGTATGAAGTAAAGTTAAGGGCCTGCAATCAGTGATGAAAAAGGTTTTGACCTATTTTGGACTTGTTGTGTCATACAATATATTCAGCGTATCTGAACAAGTGGCTTCAATTTTGCAAACAAAAACACTGACAGCAGCAAATACAATAATGACTGTAAACTTCCTGAAGCAAAACTTACAAAGCCAGCGTGATACTTTGACCAGGTCTATGAAGGCATCAAAGAGAAAGCACACCTACTGAACATTGTGAAAGAGCCCAAACTCCCCAGACAGCACTATGTCCCAGCAAGGCTGCAACATGGAAGTGCACCACATTACCATCCTGAATCTGCTAAGGACTGGTATCGACAAATGTATTATGAAGCCATTGATGCTTGTCTCATCAAACTACACCAATGTTTTGATCAAGAAACCTATGCTTTGCTGTCATCCATGGAGAATCTGTTGCTTCAAGCAGCCAATGCAAAGTCATTTCCAGTTCCTCCTCAGGTCACACAGTTGTATGGAGATGAAGACTTGGACACTGACAATCTGAATGCACAGCTGAAGTTGCTCCCAGGACTTGTACAGCAGGTTTTGCCAGAGGTGAAGGTAGTAACTTCAATCAACACCATTATTGATGCCTTAGTGGGAGAAGACTGTCAGCAGCAGACACGGTAATCAGAAGTGGTGAAGCTCATTCAAATTTGCCTCCTCGTCCCAATGAGTACAGCAACTGGGGAGAGATCCTTTTCAACACAGCAGAGGATAAAGTCTTACTTACGAAGCACCATGACAGAGAAGAGGTACAATCACCTAATGCTGTTGAACATTGACAAAGAGAGAACAGACAGGTTAGATCAGACACAAACTATTCGGGAGTTTGTGCAACAAAATGAAAGACGACGTAACTTTTTGGGAAAAATTTGATACTAAAAACCTTTAGTCAAGGGAAGTATATGTATGGTAGTAAATTGGGTATTTGGTGACCACCAGGGCCTGGGAATGACTTGTCCAGCATACCAGCCTGAAGTAGTGACCAGAACATCCATAGGATTCATTCGTGACAGAAGTATAGATGTGGTGGTAAATTGGTTGATGGGGTGATTTGCTGGCCACTGGGGCCTGGGAATGACTTGTCCAGCATACCAGCCTGAAATGGTGACCAGAGCATCCATAGGATTCATTCGTGACAGAAGTATAGATGTGGTGGTAAATTGGTTGATTGAGTGATTTGCTGGCCACCAGGGCCTGGGAATGGCTTGTGCAGGCATACCAGTCTGAAGTGGTGACAAGAGCATCCATAGGATGATTTGGTGGCCACCAGAGCCTGGGAATGACTTGTACAGGCATACCAGTCTGAAGTGGTGACCAGAGCATCCATAGGATGATTTGGTGGCCACCAGGGCCTGGGAATGGCCTGTATAGGCATACCAGCCTGAAGTGGTGACCATAGCATCCATAGGATAATTTGGTGGCCACCAGAGCCTGGGAATGGCCTGTACAGGCATACCAGCCTGAAGTGGTAACTAGAGTATCCATAGGATGCATGCATGGCAGAAGTATAGATATGGTGGTAAATTGGTTGATTGGGTGAATCTGTGGTATGCAGTTGCAACAGTACAGAAATGAGCACATGGCTAGCCACTATTGAATTCTTAGGGAACAGTGGCTCATTTCCAGGTGTATCCTACTCCTCCATCCAGACTTTGCCGTAAAATCTGAATGTGTCCAGAAGAGCATTGCCATTGGCAGAGCTTCTACATGAAGTAAAGACACTGCTTTTCTAGCAAGCTTCTGTGCTGCAGGCTGGAATACCAAAGCCTGCAGGTCAAAGAAAGGACTTTTTATTTTCACTGTTCTGTTCAACACTGTAATTATTTTATTTTTGTAATAAAACAAAATGTGAGCAGGAGTACAGGAGAAGATTGAAGGCCATGCCATGGGCAACACTTGGTTGGGCCTGACCTATGTCCTCGTACCAGCGAGTGATGTTTTTGGCAGGCCAACCTCTCTTGATTCCAGCAATTATAAGTTGTGCAGTGTTTTGTGCCGATATTGTTGTAAATTTATATTGTTTACTGTCATTGTATACTATGATTCATTAAAATAAACTCAACATTGTACACTGTGATTCATTAATAAAGAAGCTCTGTGTAAAGTTAATGGCTCTGTGTTAATATTTCCCCAGCCTCAGGAGTTTACCTTGTCACTGGTGGTTGGGCTTAAGTGCTAACTTCTATCCTGAAGTTAGTGGAACCAAAAACTCCTAACTCATTTGTGTGAAGAATGCATGCTTGAGTCTGGTGATACGCATATATTACTATGCCATCTTTCATTTTCACCTGGGCACCTTTGTATCAGGTTAAGCATTGGATGGTTCAGACTTCATGTGGAGCTATTAGAGGGAATGAGTTGACAGCTGATCTCTTAGTATAGCTGCATGCAGCACACTCAAGCAGACTTAGATAGACCAGGTAGTCTGTTTCTGCTGGCACATACGTTCATAATAACTGCATTCTGATGTTGCGATCTTCATCATAAGTGTACATTTATTGTATTTTTGTATGGCAAAAACAAGTGTAGAAAAAGTGCCCTTTTTACCCTCATAAGTGCCCCTCCGAGTCTCCGCCCCCCCTTAGCTTTTGCTATCTTCCAGCAGCCATGATCAAACCCTTCTGTGCCTTGCTGCACTAACACATACAGTAGTGTCTAAGTTGTAAGAATTGAAACTGTTCCCCTGCAGCTAAATGATGTTCTTGAGAAAGTTGGGTAAATGATTTAAGTGTATTCCCTATATAGAACTGCCCTAACCAATCTAAGCCCCTTCTCCCCCATCTATGGGGGACCTATGTAAGTAACTAGTATTGATTCTGTTTTTGGGGTGGACTTTTCTTAGTTTTAACTTTAATTTGCCTGGGAGGAGCTGTAGCTGAGAGATATTTGCAGTTAGTTGTGACTAGACCTGTTACTTAGCCTTTGTGAAATAGGTGTCTGAAATGAAGGAAGGCACTCCCCGGGGTGGAGGGTAAGAGTTGTAGGTGATTGTTTCTGGACAGCATAGGGACTCAATGACTGGTTGAAAAGCTGGTGCAGAGCTCAGGGATTTGGCTTCATTGGGGACTGGGGCTCCACCCGGAGGGATGCAGGCCTATACAGGCACGATGGTCTGCATCTATCCTGGAGGGGAACCAGGATCCTAGGTGACAGGTTTAAATGCTTCAGTGGCAAGCATTTAAACTAGCCAAGGGGGGAGGCACTGAAGAGGAGAAGAGGAGAAGAGAAATCCTAGCCCCCCCCAAAAAAATCAGGGTAATTAGTGAGGTAAACACCAAAATAGAGCAGTCAATAGGGAGAACGGCAGGGGTAAATGGAGAAAAAGACAAAGGCAGTAGGGACAGGGATGGGGCAAAAAGAAATAAGGCCATAAAAAAATGGAGGGTAATGAGTATCAATGCCCGTAGTCTAGGTAAAAAGTTCCCTGAAATGGTGGCCTTGATAGAAGAGGGATGCCTGGATATTGTGGCAGTCACAGAAACATGGTACACAGAGAATCATGACTGGTATGTCAACATACCAGGGTACACAATCTACAGGAGGGACAGGGAGGGAAGAAGAGGAGGAGGAGTAGCTCTCTATGTAAGAGAAGGGAAAAAAGCAACAGAACTAAAGGGTAAACAGGGATGAGAGGAGGCACTGTGGGTCACCCTGAAGACTGGAAATGGCTCCACAATCTGCACAGGGGTTGTATACAGACCCCCGTCTCAGGGGGAGGAAATGGACAAAGAAATGATAGAAGGCATCCTTGGGATGGCAGAGAAAGGGGAGATATTGCTGATGGGGGACCTGAATATGCCAGATGCTGACTGGAGCACCTTTGCTGCAGCCACATACAAGAGCAGGTCCATTCTCGATGCCCTACAGGGGGCATGCTTCAGACAGCTAGTTTTGGAACCCACTTGGGAGAGAGCAATCTTAAACCTGGTACTCTCAAATGGGGATGGAGAGAGCATCTATGATCTTGAAGTGGGTAGCCATCTGGGAACAAGCGACCAACAAACAGTGTGGTTCATGATAAACTTAGCTGTAGAGTCAAGCCACACAAAAGTGAAGGTACTGGACTTCAGGAGGGCTGATTTTGTCAAAATGGGAGAGTGCCTCAGAAAAGCACTAGCAAACAGGCAAGAAGGTGGTGTGGAGCAACAATGGGGAAACATCAAAACCGCCATCACAGAGGCAACAAGTCTTTGTGTGAAGCAAATAAACAAATCAAAACGAAAGAAAAAAAGCACTATTGTTCTCAAAAGAAGTAGCAGGGAAGGTAAGGAAAAAAAAGATAGCATTCAGGAAGTATAAGGAAACACAAAAGGAGCAGAACAGAGAACTGTACCAGTTAAAGCAGAAGGAAGAGGGTAAGGCAATCAGAATAGCAAAGGCCCAAACTGAGGAAAAGATAGCCAACTCGGTTAAGAAGGGGGATAAAAGCTTTTATAGGTACATTAGGAAGCAAAAAAAGACTAAGGCAGGGATACTGAGGCTGAACAAAGAGGAAGGTGGTTGGGCAGAAAGCGACAGTGAAAAAGCAGGGATACTGAATGAATACTTCTGCTCAGTATTCACAATGGAAAAGCAGGGGGAAATACCTAATCCGGTCAATAGAAGCACTCTGGATAGGGGGGTTGATATTTGACCTTTCAAAGAAGAAAGGGTTCTGAAAGAACTCTTAAAACTGAAGATGGATAAAGCAACGGGGCCTGATGGGATTCACCCCAGAATTTTAAAAGAACTAAGGGAAGAATTAGTAACACCACTGACTACCCTTTTCAATAAATCATGGGAGGATGGGGTGGTATCTGAGGACTGGAGGAGGGCGGATGTGATTCCCCTTCACAAAAGTGGGAGTAAGACAGAGGCAGGAAACTACAGACCTGTCAGTTTGACCTCAGTGGTAGGGAAAATGATGGAATCACTTCTGAAGGAAAGAACTGTTGAGTACCTAGAGGCCAGTGGGGCACGGGACCCAAGGCAGCATGGATTCACAGTGGGAAGGTTGTGTCAGACAAATCTAATTGATTTCTTTGACTGGGTGACCAAAGTAGTAGACCAGGGAGGGGCTGTGGACATGGCCTACCTAGACTTTAGCAAGGCATTTGACACAGTCCCGCACAAAAGATTAATAAACAAATTAGCCAGTCTGGGAGTGGGTCCTAGGGTGGTAGCCTGGGTAAAACACTGGTTGGACAGCAGGACACAGCGGGTAATAGTAAATGGAGTCCACAATGAAGAAAGGAGGGTTACTAGTGGGGTACCGCAGGGTTCAGTACTGGGGCCGGTCCTTTTTAATGTCTTTATAAGTGACATTGCAGAGGGACTGGAAGGGAAAGTATGTCTCTTTGTAGATGACACAAAGATCTGCAACAGGGTTGATACACAAGGTGGGGAGGAAAGGATGAAAAGGGACTTGGCAAGGTTGGAGGAATGGTCAAATGTATGGCAGCTTAGATTCAATGCAAAGAAGTACAAAGTAATGCACCTGGGAAACAAAAACCCAGGGGACGAGTACACAATGGGGGGTGAGATACTGACAAAAAAAAATGGAAAGGGACCTGGTGGTAGTCATATCAGATGACCTAAAGGTGGGCCAGCAATGTGAGAAGGCAGTAAGGAGGGCTGGGGGATACTGGGATGCATAGGGAGAGGCATCACCAGTCGAAAACAGGAAGTTGTTGGCCCTCTGTACAGACAGTTGGTAAGACCACATCTGGAGTACTGTGTACAGTTCTGGAGACCCCATCTCCGCAAAGACATAGACAGGGTGGAGGCTGTCCAGAGGAGGGCAACCAAAATGATGCAGGGTCTGCATCAGAAGACATATGAAGAAAGACTAAAGGAACTAAAGATGTATAGCCTCGAGGAAAGGAGGGAGAGGGGGGACATGATAGAAACTTTCAAATACCTCAAGGGAATCAACAAAGTCCAAGAGGGTGGCATCTTTCAGAAAAAGAGATGTGCAAAAACAAGGGGGCACAATTTGAAGATAGAGGGAGTGCAGCTCAGAGGAAATGTGAGGAAGTATTTCTTCACAGAGACGGTTGTGGATACATGGAACAACCTTCCTGAGGAGCTAGTAGAGTCAAAAACGGGGGGGGGGATTCAAGAATGCATGAGACAGACATAAGGCAATTCTAGTGGGGGGGTAGGAAGAAGTAGGCTGTTGGTTAACTAGGATCTGCAGCTTATCCATTAGGTAGGGAAATGGTCAGACTAGGTGGGCCAAGCGGTCCTTATCTGCCGTCAAATTCTATGTTTCTATGTTTCTATGGAACCCCCTGTCCATTTTATATGGTAAAAAGTTTAAACATGCCCTTATTGAAGTATCTGTAGTGAATCCATGTGGGAATTAGTATTTTTTACATGCTTTCACCCAGAGTTTTTTGTGTCAATGCCCACGGATTTGTTGTGTCTAACATTTTAATGTTCTTATCGTCCATGAATAGGAAGTCCTATAAGCACGCAGTGCCTTGTTTCCTATTCTATTGTGACCCACTTTGGAGTGTCTTCTCCCTGAAGGTGGGGTATGAAGTGTTGTAAATGACCTGCCGAGAAATACTTTTTAATGTCTGGAAGAGCAAGGCCTCCTATTTGTTTTGGTGCTACTAAAATGGGTGAACGAACTCTAGATCTCTTTCCTCCCCATAGAAACCTAGTCAACATTGTTCTTATTGTTTTCCAGAATCTGGTAGGGAATTTAATAGGTATAACTGAAAAAATAAAAAGAAACCTGGGCAATAGGTTCAAGCGGATCTCTTCTATCTTGCCAAAAAGCAATAGTGGTAACTCTTTCCATCTTGTGCAATCCCCCTGTGCTTCCCGAAGTAATTTTAAATAATTTGTTTGATAAAGTTTGCTAATATCCCTCAGAATCCAGGCTCCTAGATATCTGAAGCCTCTCATGACCCACTTGAGCCCTCCTTTAATAGATGGGAGAGGTCCCCCTTCCCGCCCCACTGGCAGTACATCTGTCTTAGTTTCATTGACTTTAAAGCCTGATACCGATCCAAAATCTTTTAGTAGCTTTGGTACTACTGGGATGTCTTTGTTTGGGTTTGTGACATATAAAAGAATGTCATCTCCATATAATGATACTTTTATTTCCTCTTCCCCTAATCTAAAGCTCTCCAAATCCGAGGACTGACGTAAGAGGGCTGCTAGTGGTTCAATACTAAGAGTAAATAAGAGCGGTGACAGGGGGCATCCCTGTCTCATTCCCCTTTGAATATTAAAAACCTACAACAGTACCCCGTTAACCTTAATTTGGGCTGTGGGTGCTTTGTAGAGATTCAGAATCCACTGCCTGAATTTAGACCCAAACTCAAATCTACCTAGAGTGTAGTCCAGGAACTGCCAGTTTAATTGGTCAAATGCTTTTTCAGCATCTACCAAAATAACCACGTGCAGAACATCCAGAGATAATCCCTTCGACTTGTCCAATACATTTGATAATAGATGGATGTTGTCTTGTATGTGCCTCCCCAGGATAAATCCCGTTTGGTCTGGGTGTATTAATAGAGGAATAATTTGTGGGACCCTTGTACTGATTACTTTTGTAAATATTTTCACATCCCGATTTAATAGTGAGACGGGTCTGTAGGTGGCACAGAGAGTCCTATCTTTACCCAGTTTTGGCAATACAGAATTGATGGCTCTGTTCCAGGAGTCAGGAACTGCTCCCTCTTCATATGCCACATTACATACTTTAGTAAGTAGAGGAACCAGTTCCTTCACAAAAGTACTATAGAACTCAATAATAAACCCATCAGGACCTGGTGCTTTCCCTCCTTTAAAAGATTTAATAGCCCCCATTATTTGTGCTTCGCTAAATGGAGACTCCACCAATTGTTGTTGTGTTGTGGATAGTTTTGGGAGTGTAATTTTCTCAAAAAATTGTTCAGTCCTCTCCAGATGCCCCTCCTGTTTTTCCTGACTATACAAGTGAGAGTAGTATTTTAAAACTTATTTAGCTATCTCTGTGGGTGACATCACCATACTATTATCCCTTCCCTGTTTCTGTACTTTGGGTATGTACCTGCCTGCTTCTTGCTTTCTCAGTGAGAGAGCTAGTAACCTGCCCACCCTATTCCCCCATTCATAATACCTCTGTCTGATAAAATGAAGGGCATTTCTTTCCTTCTATTCAATATATTGTTTACTTCTTCCCTCACCTTTTTAAGCTTTAGTAGTAGATCTGGGTACCTTGATTTCTTGTGTTCAGCTTCTAATTGCCATTTGCCATAGGCTTCTTCTGCTTTAGTAAGGCCAGCTCAGTACTGCTTCTTTTTAAATGAGGCATAAGATATAGCATGGCCTCTCACTACTGCTTTTAGGCAATCCCAAATGAATTTGGGGGCACTATCCTTTTTGGTATTTTCCTTGAGAAAGTTATTAATTACTGTCTTTGAAGAGTTTAAAAATTCCTCATCTCATAAAATACATGCATTTAGTCTCCAGTTTCCTGCTGATTGTTGCCCCCAACCTTAAGTCAAATGAGACCAATGCATGGTCTGATAAAGACATAGGGTGTGTCTGAATATCATAAACCGTATGTGCCCACTTTTTTTTGGATATACATCCTATCCAGTCTGGAATAAGAATTGAAGACTGTTGAATAGAATGTATACTCTTTCCCAGTGGGATTCTGGAGTCTCCAAGGATCCACAAATCCCCTCTCTGATCTTTAGCGCTTTAGCAGTCTTGAACAAATCTTCTGCCCTTTTCCTTGCAGTATGCTTCTTTATAAAGCTGGTTCTTCTACACAGTTCCAATCTCCAAGACACATTATTTGTCCTTCTGATAGTTTGGAAATATGCTGGAACACCTTCCTAAAGAATTCTCCCATTGGTGGAGTAGGTGCATATATTGCTAATAGTAGGGCTGGCAGTATAGCCTAGAGGCTAGAGTAATGAGCTGTGAATGAGCTTGGTACATCCAGCAGACCAGACCTTGGTTTGATTCTCACAACCTCCACTTGCATACTGTGTGACTCTGAGAAAGTCACTCAACCACCCAGAGTCCAAGGTCACCCATGAAATTAGGCACTTGTGCCTAATGGGTCTTACCTAGTTACCAAAGACTAAAATAAAAACAAATAAATAAATGTAGAGATCGCCCCCCCAAATACCCCTGAAATCTGTACTAATCTCCCTGAACCTTCTGTGTGAATTTGGGTAATCTGGAATGGCAACCCCCTATGCACCAGTATTGCCACCCCTGTTTTTTTGGCCACCTGATTGGAGTCAGCATAGACATTGCCCACCCACATTCGATGTAACTTTGTGTTCTGTTGCAGATAGTTTGGTTTCCTGTAGACAGGCTGTATCACATTTATTTCTTTTCAATTCCTGCAGTATTTGTGCTCTCTTGACCACGTTGTTAATCCCCTTAACATTCCCGGTGCAAATCTTTAATTTTCCCATTTTCGTTCTGTCTTTAAGACTTCTTTATCCCATAGCCATCTAAATCTTCCCATTCCTTTTCTTCCACCCCCAATCAAGTAGTAGTTTCTTGGAAGAAGAAAATAATGCTAAAAAAAAAACAAGTACACACATCCCAAACATTCTGAACCATTGCTTGAACCAGATTCTGGCACTGCAGTATCTGTGTATGAAAGATTATCCTCGAGAGTGCACCCTACCAAAAGGGTATATATAGCTAGCCGATAAACAGCCTGCCTGCTTGTCTTCTCTCGAGGTGGACCTCTAGGATCCCAAAGTGTGAGTTACTCTGGCAGTCCACTGCAGCCCGAGAAGCAGATTTTACTAACTAGGGGCCCCTCCCCCCACCCAGTGAGAGAGAGAGAGGGGAGCGAGACCATTCCCCCCTCTCCCAGCAGACGGCATTCCTTAGATCTCTTAGATTTAACCTTAGCTGCATCCTCAGGTGCCTTTAAATTATGAACCATGGCCCTTTTGCTGTGTAGCCACAATAAATTGTAAACCAGCTTTATTTGTTCAGCTGAGGTGTGGAGCCCTCCCCCTTAATTTATCACCTTCCAGTAGGAATAACTCCTATTTGCAAACTGGTAGACCCCAGTGGAATTTCTCCCTCCACCAGCAATGTAGCTACCCTTCCCTTAGAGGAAGCATCTCCCCTTAAAGAGAGACCCTCTTAAAAACATGTCTCACCTTTGGTACAACATATGAATCATTGTTAACATCTAGTCAATAGCTGTGGAAGAGGAAAAAAAAGAAAAGCAAACAGTAATAATTCTATTGATGACTGCCACAATGTATTAACCAAGGCTCTTCACTTGAGCAGGCCACAATGCTTCTAAGGGAAAGTTTTAACTGTGGCACTCATTGGAGTATCCCTCATTAAGTCTGACTGGAAACCTTTTACTTTGAGCTGTTTTCACTACTTGCAACATTTTCTTTCGTTTGACGAGAAGCAACATGGGGTAATCCTGATCCACATATACTCAATGTCCATCTAAATTTAGATCTTTCTTTGCCCAAGCCAACCTCAATATTTTTTCTTTTACTGGGTAGCTGAGAAATTTTATTATGATTGAGCAAGGTGGGGATACTTGTTTGGTTTGGGAACCACTGCATGGTGTACTCTCTCTATGCCCAGCTCAGAGTCAGTTGTGAGGTCTAGTTCTTTCTGAAGACAGCAATCCAATAATTGCACAGGATCATCTTGTTCCGAGCCCTCCAAGATGCCAAATATTCTAATATTATTTCATCTGGATCTTGCCTCAACATCCTCCGCTTGAGTTGTCAAATCCTGTTCCCTTTTTTATAAGTAAGCTAGAGAGTGCTGAAGGCCATGTACTCCTGCTGCAGGGAATCCATGTGCGTTTCCATTTCAGAGGTATGCTTTTCTAACTTTCTCATATCATTGTGGATACCAGACACTTTACTATCTAAATGATGGTGCATTCTCATAATTGCCTATGTAGCTGCCTTACGACCTCCCTGCTCTGCTGCCGATCCATAATCATCATCTTCCATACCCGTATAGGTAGATGCATGGAAGACCACAGGGCTGCTATCCCTAGGCTGTGTTTTAGGTGTGTCCATTGTCTGTGGTCTGGGAGTGTGTCTGGTGGAGCTTTTGTTCTTTTTCATGTGGAAATATTGCCAGCAATCTAGGAGAGTCTTCAAAGTCTGGAATTCAATAAATAATAGGGCCGATTATGATGGATTTCACCACCAAGCACTCAGCGCTTCAGAATCAGGCAGCTGGTAATGTCACTGGAAGTCCATTCAATAAATCTTTAATACTCTGAAAATTACCTAATCAATGGAAACAGGCCTATGTAATTCCCTTACCTAAAGTGTCTGTACCACAGGATGCAAGAAGAGACTTAAGGCTCATCTCATTTACTTGTGTGGTATCTAAGGTATGCAAGGGTTTTATTACAAGATGGATGACTGTTTTCATGAGATCTCCCAAGCACTCTCAGACTTTATGGACAGTAACACAGAGATCATAGTGGGGGGAAGACATAAACCTCACAGTAGACTATTTTGTGGACAGATCCAATTCAAAGCAAGAGCCACACACCAAATCACTTCTGGCTCTCAAAGAGTTAATTAACTTACACACCCTGCAAGATATCTGGAGGCTCCAACCCCGACTGACAGAGATTAAACATATTTTTCTGCTCTCAGACAGATGGCCAGTAGGCTGGACTACTGGCTTACCTCCCCCCAGATATCACAAAAAGTGGTGGATACGAAAATCACCCCTTTATACCTCTCTGATCATGCACCCTTATCTATGGCCCTAATGGACAGCCCTACCCCAAAAAGATCCCTTACATGGTGCAGTGACCCTCTACTGTTGCAGGATGCTGATTTCAAAACCTGGGTGTCAAAAGAAACTCAAAACTACTTCACAGATAACCCTCCAGGGAGAGCATCCTGTGCAGCCATCTGGGAGGCCTTTAAAGCTACCATAAGGGGGAAAATAATTAGCTATGCCTCATACCACAGAAAGAAAAGGGAGGTGGAAGCAACAAATTTAGAGCAACTATTGGCAGCAAAGAGTCCTTATACAAAACCAACCCAGGGAGGTTTATGTCCCGTTCCCTAACCTATGAGATTGTAAAAATCAGGCTACAGTTAAACAGTCTGGCCACTAGAAAAGCTGAATTACAGATACAAAGGATGTAATGCAAATACTGGGCTCAAGGGGAAAAATTAGGAAAACTCTTAGCCTTCAGGCTGAAAAAAACGCCAGGCCGAAAGACACATAGCTCAGTTACAGAATAAAAAGGGACAGCCTCAGGTCACCGAAACGGGGATAAATCAGGCTATGTTGGAGTTCTACGAGACACTCTATAGCACCCACATTAAATGGGATGCACAAAAATAAGCAGCCTTCTTCACCAACCTAAATATGCCCCGTCTCTCTGATTCTCAAAGGTCACTTCTGGACTCTCCATTGACAGAGGCTGAAATCAGAGACTCAGTCAAAAACATGGCCCCACACAAAGCTTCCGGAGGTGATGGTTTCCCGGTAGATATGTATAAACTGGTTCAAGATACTATCTGCCTTCCCCTGCTCAACATGGTGCAAGAGGCCGTGAAGGAAGGGGGACTCCCTAACACTCTGAGAGAAGCTATTATAACAGTACTTCCCAAAGAGGGGGAGGACCCATCTCTCCCTTCTAGCTACAGGCCTATCACACTCATAAATGCTGATACGAAAATTCTGGCTAAAGTATTAGCAGCTCGATTAGAAAAAGTGCTTCCCAACTTAATTCATCCTTCCCAAGTGGGATTCATTAAAGGCCGAGTAAGCGCAGACCACCTTCACGCATTAGTAACATTACTGTAGGGAGCATTGCCAATTCCCACCCCAGCTGCAGCCATTACAATTGATTTTGAGAAAGCTTTCGACCCAGTGGAATGGGAATTTCTATATGCTACCCTGCAGCATCTCAATTTTGGCCCTATTTTTAGCACCTGGGTTAAAACCCTATACACTAACCCCACTGCAAGGGTCCTCACTAATAGTACCCTTTCTAAACCATTCAGCCTGTATGGGGCACTAGACAAGGATGCCCCTTGTCACCCATGCTTTTTGTTCTGGCAATTGAAACCCTAGCATGTGCTATCAGGGAGCACCTGAACATACAAGGGCTGGAGCTAGGTGGGATTACATCTCACACAATGCTTTATGCGGATGACTGTCTCATCCTAACTAAAGACTTGCAGGCTAGTTTACCCTCAGTACTGTCATTACCTGACTCCTTTGCAAAGATATCAGGTCTTCGCATTAACGCTAACAAAACGGAGGTACTCCCACTAAACCCAGTTGCCTCTCCACATATGGTAGCAAACACCAGTTTAGCATGGGCCACAAGGGGCATAAAATACTTGGGAGTGATTATATCCTCTAATCTACAGACCCTTATGGACAAGAATCTATCCCCTCTATTTGCTTGGTTACAACCTGAGGTACAAAGATGGAAACACCTTAACCTAACCATGCCAGGGAAAATAGCTGCAATAAAGATGATGGTTGCCCCTAGAATCTTTTATCTCATGTCCCACCTGCCTCTAGAATTTCCCAGCAAATGGTTGCAAAAACTAGATTCCCTAATAGGCAATTTTTTGTGGGAAACTGCTAAGCCAAGGTACAGTAAGGCAAAATTAAGAGCTCCATGGAACAGAGGGGGATGTGGGCTCCCTAATTTCCATCTCTATGCCTATGCTTTTTTGGTAGCTAGAACTTGCTGTATATTCCAAGATCTGGGCCCAAACAAACCTGTATGGTGTGACCTTGAACACGGGATACTGGGAGGGACTGACTTGTCAGCCTATTTGGGAGGGCCACTGCCCAATTCCCGGAAAAAAATGGAGGGTTAGTCAAAATGCACATAGAGCCTGGCATAAAATCTGTCAAATCACCAAATCATGTATGAGCCCTGACTCATTAGTATGCTTCCGGAATAATCCCAACTGGCTAATTGAAGGGAAACCAATAAATTGGCCTCAATGGAAGGACAATCAGATCATTAGGTTAAAAAGACATCCTTAGTTCTGACAATCTCACTTTCGACTCGTTTACTTCTTTAAAAGAAAGATATCTACTACCCCAGCAAGATTTTTGGAAAAACCTTCAACTGAGGCATGCTTACACTACTTGGTTGCATAAGGACTGCTCATGCCAAACATGCAGCCGACAGAAGAAAAAGCAACTCCCTCCTCTCCCGCTGGGTAGCTGGCAACACAAGTCGAAAGTTCTAGCTGGTATAATATACAAAACACTTAGGGACTCGGCCCCAGACCCCTCCATTAGAGCTCAGAGTAAGTGGCAAGAAATGCTCCACACTCCTTTATCAGATGAAGACTGGGCTGCATGCTGGGCTACTACCAAAAAGGCCTGCTCTGACCCACTTAGACTCCTGATACAGAATAAAGTGCAACACTTATGGTACCGCACCCCCCAACTCAATTAAAAACAATGGGACTAATCCAAGAGGATAAGTGCTGGAGATGCGGAGTGCAGGGTGCAGACCTTCTCCATATTCTTTGGCACTGCCCCCCCCAATCTGCCCCATTTGGGGGAAGATTATAACATGTTGCTCCAGAATTTTAAACCGCACTCTGCCACAGTCACTTTCCTGTGGATACTGGGACTCCTCCCTTAAAACCTAAAGCTGCCATAGCAATACAAATTGTGGTTGATACAGGCCTCTGTAGAGATTAAAAGAGCATTATTGAGAAACTGACAGTCTACCATAATTCCCTATTTTCAGGGATGGTTAATGTCCATGAAGAAATTGACCAGTTTCACTAAAATGTCCCAATTTGCTGCAGGTACCACTAAAGTGTTTTTAGAGAGGTGGGCCCCCTTTTGCGCCTACATATCTTTAAAAGGATGCCCTACCACTTTCCTACAGAACAAAGATCTTTTAAGACCCCCCTGAAACCTAAATATCAGAGATCTTATTTCCCCCAAGCCTAGGATCCCCAATTCTATGCCCAGCTTCAGATGTAACTATCCGCTCTGCAAGCAATAAGACACGATGAGGTGTGGGTTATCTCCTGATAAGAGCATGCCCAGATGCATTGTTAGGCATGAGGCGCTTGCGCCGAGTGCCTTATGCATCTGGGTGTGCTCTTATTAGGAGATAACCCACACCTCGGAGTGTCTTATTGCGCTTATAAAATGGGCAGAAGATTTATAAAACTGGTTTTGAAGACGTTAATAAACTTTTAAAAGTAAAATGGCATTTTTTTCTCTCTTTTTGGAGTTTTAAAGAAAATAGTCCCTGTTACTGTACAATGTGATCTGTGCATCTGTCTCTCTCACCCCTACAAGTCTACACACAAAGTGCTAATCAGTGATATATTCCTATTTATTTTACTATATGTTTTGTTTACTAGTGCCTGTTTCTGTCTCATGGTTTTTGTCCAGCCGTGCTGCCCTCCCCCTGACAGACAGACACACACACACCCACACACAGAAAAGTGTTGTCTTTGTTATGTACAGGTAGCTGAGTTTTTTCTTTTGAGGTTTTCTGCTGTTTATTTTTTTTTCTTTGCTGAGTGGCTACCATAACTGGAACTGTATCCTTTCAGGGTGACTGGCCCGTTTTAGTGGAAGCGAGCATGTCCTACTGCAGCTGCCGTTGTTAGCGCTTTTCAGCTACATGCGTAATTACGGCTCTACAGTGTGAGCGCGAGTGCGAGTGGGATGCCGTCGATGCCTTTTTGTTTGCTGTTTTGTTTTAAATTATTTATTTTAACATTGTGGATGTCTGGAACTGAGCAGCAATGCTAAGGGAGAGGGAAGGGCAAGGAATGAAAACCGCGGAGAATAAGAAGCAGAAAAAATTGAAGTGGCTGAAAGAGGACGTGACAAATGGCAGCTATGGAGACAAAAAAATACAGGTATAGTTTAATCAGTATTCCTGATAAATCTGTGTTGGCAGGAGTTTGGCCAGGATGAGGTGGCTTAGCTGTGTGCGGGGGGTTGGGTTTGTGAAGGAGGAGTGGGCTGGCAGACGGAGCTCAGTTACTCGGTCACAGGGACGTCGCGCTGTGAGCTGTGCCACCTTGTGTTTCTGTTTTTGGCTGGCACAGCTCACTGATTTTGTGGTGTTGTGGGGCTCGCGACTGGAGGGTAGTGCCGGTTGGCTACCATATCATCTGATAAGGACACGGCTCAGATGATGTAGTAGCTAATCAGGATGGTGGAATCTTTTAGTCCATTTTATAAAGTTCAGTAATGCATGTACTGCTTTCTTGTCGCTATCTGTTTGGAACTTAGCAGTAATACATACCTGATGTTATAGTAGATTGCATCTTATGTGAATGTTATGTAAGGATTATACACACAAAAAAATATGCAATATCCTTTTTGACCTTTTATTAATTGTTATTTGAGGAACAATATATATGTTGTATCTGTCTGCACCTGTGTTGTACACTTGAAAATTTGGAAAAACAAATAAAAAGATTAACTGCAAAAACAAAAAAAACAAAAACAAGATGGATGTTAGAAGGATCATTAAAGGGGAGCGTGACAATCTTGGCAGCCTTAAAGTTTCTGTAACTACTGTATATATAAAATCATGTGGGGGGAGGAAATGGTGAGGGCAGTACTGGTGGATTACAGAAAGGCTTTCATTTGATTGGTCATAACACTTTTATGAGCAAGTTACAGGTGTTAAGTATCCCACTGTATATTGTGAGGTGGGTTTATGACTTTCTGGAGGGCAGGACCCAATAGATCGAGGTGGGGGGGTGATCATTGATGGAGGGTATGTGTGTGCGTGTGTGTGTGTGGGGGGGTGCTGCTGCGGGGAACAAATGTGGGACTTCTGTTGTTTTAATAATGACAAATGACCTCATACTGATGGATTGTGTGTTAAGTATGTGGATGATACGACGGTAATTGATAAACTGAGTGAAATAAGTCAGAGTCCCATGCAGGAATACTTAAAAAAATGAAGACTGGTCAAAGTAAAATTTTATGCAGATTAAACTGGAATTAGGAACAAAGAAATTAGGTCTGGGAAAACAATTAAATCAGAGTGCCCCCCCCAACACAGTTTTTGGAGGGGTTGCATTCAAGATGGTTGAAAGTGTACAACTGTTAGGAATTACAGTACAACATAATTTTGGATGGAAAAAACAAGTTGAGGAGGTGATGTCGAGAAAAAGAAATTCAAGAATATATTTTCTGACCATGTTAAAAAAGGCATGTGTCAGTCAGGATGATTTTGTGTACTTTATTGTACAGCGGTTAGACCAATACTTGAATATGGATCCTTTGTATGGAATGGGGGACTCACAAAATGGAAAGCAAAGAGTTAGAAAGGACACTAAAAAAGAGCACTACAAATAATTTTAGGGGTTGAAGTCTCATATGATGAGAGACTAAAAAAGTGTAATCATGTAAGGTGTGATGTATGGAGGAAAGAAATGGCAAATAAATTATTTGTAAAGATTTGTGATCCCAAACATAAATTGCACCCCTCTTACCACCAAAAGAGGAATCAGTATATGGCCTAAAGAAACAGGTTAGATGGCAAAAACCTATTTTTAGAACAAAAAAGTACAAAGCATCTTTTTTTATGCAATTTTTGGATGGACGATTTCAAAGTAAGCTATGAGTTTTCTGGTCATATTTACTCAGTTTGTAATAATGTAGATTTTGTTGAAGAATGCATAAATAATGTAGATGAAGTGTGTTTTCATTACTAGACTTGGTTATGTATTAGAGTAGTTTTATCTTTTGTATTCATAAGTTATTTTTGTAAGTAGAAATGTGGGGCCAGATATTCAAAGCATAGCACAATGCGCAAACCAGTAGTCTTGAGGGAGTCGCGCGGGAATAGCATGGAGTAGCCATATTCAAGGACCGATTTGCGCCACGCTTCTTCAGTAACGCAGGACAAACCGATAAATGTGCAAGTGGCAGGGGAGGCCTGCATACATGTGCAACGAGATATTCAAAGCCATAACACCGCATAGGACATCGTGACATGTAGCACGGAGCTAGCTACCACCTATAAAAGGCTGGTCGTAACCCAGGGCAAATCACCTAGGGGGAGAGACCACAACAGGAAGTGGGAATGAGAGCTGTACCATTAGCAGTGATGCTGCCATTCCTGGTAGCAGTAGTGGAGGAGGAGGAGAGGGAGCAGGCCCAACATAGGCCTAAATGCAGGTCGAGGAGACGGTATGCTGCAAACAGGTGGTACCGGCCCAGGGTCTCTTTCGAGACCCTGCTAGATGAACACATCACTGGCTGGTACAGGATGAATAGGGGAATGTTGAGGCAGCTATGTGAACTCCTGCATAAGCAGCTGCACCCCATCACCAGATGCAGCCATGCCATGACAGTAGAGGAGAAGGTGACAGCAGCGATGTGCTTCCTAGCCACAGGGATGTTACAATGACCAATGGGGGACACCATTGGGGTATCGCAGTCTGCAACCTCATGCCTCCTGACCCAGTTCCTAGAGGCTTTCCTGCCACATGCTAGGGAGTTCATAGTATTCCCCAGCACGGCAGCAGAGCGCAGAGAAACAATGCAGCAATTCCATCAAGTTGCGCACCTACCATCTGTACTGGGTGCCATTGACTGCACCCATGTCCCCATCCATGCACCACCTGGTGATGGCAGTGACGTCTACATAAACAGGAAGGGGCACCACTCCATCAATTGCCAGGTGGTGAGCAATGCGACTGGGTACATCAGCAATGTCTATGCGCAATACCCCAGCAGTGCCCATGATGCCTTCATCTGGCACCAGTCCCAGCTGTGCCAGGCATTTGAGGAGGGCAGGATACCCAGTGGGCACCTAGTCAGTGAGTAGCAGCTGACAAGGCACACACACCACAGCATGGATGGGGACAGGCATGGGAGACCAGGGAAAGGGTGTGGGAGGGCAACACAGGGATGCATGACATCAACGGGCAGACAGCAGTACAACACTAACAGGTGCATATCTCTTGACAGGGGACAGCGCCTATCCCCTGCGACCCTGGCTGCTGACACCAGTACCCTGGCCAGCCACAGTGGCCAAAGAGCAGTATAACGAGGCACACGCCAGCACCGGGAACATCATAGAGAGGGTGTTTGGCATACTGAAGATGCGCTTCCAATGCCTAGACACATCAGGTGGTGCCCTACAGTGTAGGCCTCAGAAGGTATGCCGTATCTTCCTAGCCTGTTGTATGTTGCACAACATGGTGACGAACAGTGGGATACAGGCACCTGAACCTGAGGAACAGGCCGACAGTGACCCAGAGCCAGTGGTCAGGGGATAGTGGAGCAACTCGAGAGGAGGGATCCTCGCATGGCCTGCAGGGCCATAGAGCACACAGCCAACATCATCAAGACACTGTCACAGGCCAGAGGGTGAGTACAGACTGCACAGCAACATGAAACAGTACAATGGTGAATGTTTTAATGTGAACAGACAACCACAACAGTGACAACACCAATCACAGCAGGAGCACAACAAAGTGGAACAGAATGCATGTGTGTGTGTGCAGTGCGATGCGTGGGGTGTGCAGGTCACACAGGAGGTGGACACACAGCCAAGGTACTGTGGAATGGGCGATGCCCAATGTGTGGTGGCAGTGTGAGGAGGGTCACCATGGCCATGCAAGTGAGGCGGTGCATGTGATGGAGTGCGGGGTGGTGCGTGTCAGCATGTGTGCATGTGTGTACAAGGGTGTGGGTGTGCCAATGTGCACATGAGGGTGGCGACCGTGCATAGGTGCAGGTCGGCCATGCCCATCACCAGCGACTGCCACCATGCACACGGTGCACACCACAGGAGTGGGTCACCGAACCAGGGGTGCTCTGTGCTGAGGACACATTGGGGGAGGACCATGGTGAGGCAGGCAGGGCAGACCGCTTGTGCCCCCATCGACCAGCGGAAGCTGACAGGGTGGATGGATGGTCACGGTGGTGCTAGTGCCCTTAGAAGTGCCCAATACATTGGTGCTAGAGTCAGTGGCAGCCCTGTGGCCACGGGTGGCTCATCTGTGGGCCCCTGTGCCATGGTCACCCTGACCTCCTTGCACATCCTGGTGACCCCCATGCACCCCGCACAGCACAGTGGTGAGGTCGACCACTGCAGCCATGAGCCAGGCAAAGCCACAGTCCAGTGCAGCAACCATACAGCCCACCCTGTCTTCGGCCCGCTGTTCTGCACGGGCAAAGCCCAGGGACACGGGCTCATGCATCAACGATAGCTCACGCCTGAGCTCCCTCCGCAAGACATGCAGGTCCATCTGAGCCTCCTGCTGTGATGTCAGTGCAGCCTGGAGCAGTGGGCAGGCCCCCGGGGCATCCTGCTCCAGGGGCGCAGCCCCCTCTCTGGCAGCTGGCACTCGTGCCTGTGGCTCAACAGGGTCAGGATGCCGGTGCATGGGTGGCATGTCCTGCCACTGCAGTCCACTGGTGGTGTGCTGTGGTTCCGGAGGGCCCTGCCCCACAACCCGTGGGTGACACTGCATGTCCAGTGGTGCACACACATCCCCCACATGGCCAACCACCGGCTGCATGGGTGCACCCATGCCAGCAAGGCTGACCACCCCCTGGCACCTGTGCAGCCCCACCCCTGTACCCCCTCCACAGGCCCATCCACGGGCAGGAGGTAAGAACCAAAAACAAGCATAAACAAACGTGACTCAGGAGACATGAGCTGGAGCCCCACTAAACAGAGACATTAATTTCTATCGTCGTTTTATTGATGATATTTTTTTAATTTGGACTAGTGGTTTGGAGGAATTTGATCTGTTCATTAAATATTTGGAAAATTCGAATCTTTATTTGAAATTTACCATGATAGCAAGTACAACAGAATTGTCATTTCTAGATTTATGGGTTTACAAGGATTCACTTGGGGGCATTGGAACAAAGCTGTACAGAAAAGATACAGATTGGAACAGCATTTTGTTCCATAATAGTTGTCATCCAACCCATATTGCTAGAAATATCCCTGTCGGACAATATATGTGCATAAAACATAATTGCAGTACAGAAACAGAGTATGAGTTGAATAAAAAACAGATGACGTGTAGATTTTTTGAAAGGGGATATGGTGTTGACACTTTGCAAAAGGCAATTGGTAAAGAAGATAATATTGACAGAAGTAATTTGTTAAATAAGAATATACAGAAAATGGATATGTCTGGTAATTCAAGCCCTGTTTTTGTCTCTAATTATAGTGCACAATCTCGTGAAGTGGAGGCAATTATTAAATCAAACTGGAACATTTTAAATGCTGAACCAAAATTAAAAGACTTGGTGGAGCAAGGTCCGAAGTTTGTTTATAAAAGAAGAAGCAATCTGTCAGACTTACTGGTGCATGAGACGATGTATAAGCCTTTACCGAGTGGTTTGAATCTACCTGCAGGAAATCATTGTTGTGGACACTGCACGGCGTGCAAATTTGTACAAGCTGGACATTGCATTCAGTTGCCACATGAACTAGGAATGTTTGTGTTAAAAGATTTTATTTCATGTATAACGGAAGGCATTGTTTATATTGCTACCTGTACGTGTAAATCTTTTTATGTTGGTATGACAACACGTAGATTCAAAGATCGAATTCTAGAACATTTACTTTGTATTAGAACTAATAAAATGGAAAATGCACTGGCATGTCATGTTAAAACAGCAGGAGTTGAACATGCATTTAGTTTTCAGGGCTTGGAAGTAGTGAGGTTGGGCATTAGAAGTGGCAACTTTCTTAATAAAGTACAGAGACGTGAGAGATACTGGCAATTTAAATTACAAGCTGGACAATATCCTGGCTTGAATGATGCCTTTCAGTTGTCTCCTTTTTTAAAAAATAGATGAAAATAGTATCACTTGAATATCTGGATATTAGGATAGATAATAGTTTCTTTTTAACCATACCTTTATGTTTATATTTTTGTATAGACGTTAGGTTGCTGTATTCTATGCTATGTTATTAGTTTAGAACTAGTTTTTTCTATTGCACATGTTATAGTTTATGTATATGAAGGGGTATGAGGTTAGTTTTCCCTCTTTCTTGTAGACACATTTTTTTTCTAATGTTGACCAGATGTATTTAATTATTGTTATGCAGTCATTATTAGTATGTATGTTCTACCATGTTGTACTTTGTAATATTATAATTGTAGGAAAAAGAATAATGGTATTTATTTAACATTGTGATGTAAGTTAAACATGTGTTTTAATAGTATGTACATTATTATAGTTGGTCTTTTTTAACTAACCACAGGTGATTTTGTAGGTAAAAATATTTGATTACAACCATGTATGATCTTAGCCATTGTAAGTGCATTTTAAATGATGGCAATTACTATCTAGCAATCATTTAGTATGTTTTTTTTTCTCAATCGGTTTTTAATTGTATAATTGGATACACTTGTGTGTTATTAATTAATTAGTGAGTTTCTACTATAAATGTCGGTTGTTTTATTCATGCTGCTGATGTCCTGTAAAAGCGCCAGGGCGGTGTGAAACATTGATGTTTATTGGTGCTTGGGGTGTGCTTTTTTGTAATAAACTAAGTTGCTAATTTTGAAGCTACTACAATATTAATGTGTTTTTTGTGCTGTTGAGCCAACTTTTTTTTTCCCAAGGAGGTAAGAACCCTCTGACATATCCGTGACAATCTCACTCGTCACTGTCAGGAGGATCACCTGCCCACTACCCAGATCCTCCACCTGGGCATCCTCCAAGTTGACACTGTAGTCCAGTTCCCCGCCTGCAGTGGGGCCCCCCCCTTCCCTATCAGCTGTAACTCCTCTCCAAGGGAGTGCCACACATGGTGCGACCCTGGGAGTCCTTGTCCATCACCCAGGCCAGATGTTGATGGCAGGTTGTCATTCTCCTCCTCTACCTCCTGTCTTGAGGCAGCCATCCCAGCATGGCCCTGGTTCGCCGCTGGCCCTGCACACACCGCTGTGGAGGAAAACAGAACAGGATCAATCACCTGTACATGCACAGTGCGCCCTATCACCAACACCGCCACCCGAACATGCACACCCTAGGACACGTGCCACCCACTGTAAACATGTACACCCCACACACCATCCCCACGGCTATATCCTGTGGCCACATGCACCCAACCACCCCAAAGTGCACATGCATACCCATCCCTTGTGCATAGTCTGCAAAGCAGTGCAGCCCCACAGTGCACCCCAGGCTCAGCACCAACACCAACACCCTGTACCTGTGCCGCCACACCATGCAGGGTACACACATGCAGATACAGACCTGTCCTCAGCGGTGTGAGAGGCATCTCACACCCACCACCTGGTATACCAGTGATGGCCACCGGGTGCAATGTGGATGCCACCATGGCCAGGAGTGGGTCCTCCTCTAGCTGCTGTGCTGTTTGCGGGCCACTACCAGTATGCATCCTGTCGTGTAGCCGCTGAGCCTCCTCCAACTTCACCCAGTGAATCAGGGCACTCCAGCGCTTGGGCACTGCTTCAGTTGTCCTGCCACGACTGCCGACTGTGTTCACCTCTGCAGTCATCTCTTCCCGTGCCTGGCACACCACCGCATCCATGGTCCTGTGCTGCCACAGCACCTGCTCCCTCTCCTTAACACCATGCACCATGGTCTTCAGTTTCTCCTGGGAAAAGCGATGGGCACGAATCCATTCAGGCCATGGCGCACTACCTATGGAAGAGATGGAAATGGATGTGTCACCAGCTGTGGCATGCCTGTGTTGCGTCACGCATGTGCAACAGCGTGTGCATGCCACCACCTAGAGTGGCACAGGTTGCATGGATGTGGCTGGCCAGCATGTGCGTGTATGGTGCGCACACAGCCACAGTGTGCTGCGGCCACCCCTGTGTGCACTGTGCCACTGCATGGCTGTCATTGTCCAGACGGCATGCACTGGACCCACAAGGACACTGCCATCACCAATGGCTGACATGTGTACCCCAGGATGGGGCCACCCCAACAGCCACCACCTGGCAGCCACAGGCCACACGGTGCTGTCGACAACACACTGCCGGGAGCGTGTGATCCCTGGGCCATAGCTGTGTACCACCATTGGAGCATTTGTGACCCTCCACGTCCCACATCCTGGGTGACAACTGAGGTGCCATGGACCCCATGGCAGTGTGCCACTGTTGCGGTGCACACACCCACACTCCACGTTGGGGCCCTCCCACACCTGCCTGGCACCCACAGTGTGCAGGTGGTCCCACATGGCGCAGGCTGATGCAGGAGTACAGGCACAGTGCAGAGACCAGTCTGTTGGACTACCAGCCTTATGGCTATGTGCACCTTTGTGCAGCACCATGCTTGCCTCTGGTCCTGTGGTTGGCAGACCTGTCCCCAGCCAGTACAGCTGTGGACTACAGGTATGCAGTGCGTATGCCCCAACCCTGTGTTTCTCCAGTGCCATTCCAACAGTTCTCCAGCTGCTATACAGACCTGCCTCTCGCTGCTCTTCCTCCTGTTGAATGGCTCCTTCAGTGTCATCTGTTCTACTGCAGTATCTGCTGTATGCTGCATTCCCACAACACAACACCGGTGGAGTACTGATTGCCCTTTTATAGCCCAGCTGGGCAATCCAGCCTGTTATGCATGCAAATCATCTGTTAATGATATGCTAATCACAGTGTTTGCACCATGCATGCACAAATACCCTCATTTGCATATGCCAGTTGAATATGGGCCTGATTAGTGCTGGGCTAATGGCTTAGCACTGTGTAAATGGCAGCACTGGGATATGGGGAGGACAGCGCCACGCTGGCCCAGTAGCGCAGTGCTATGTGGCATAGCACAACCAGCACGCATGCCCGTGAGGCCCCAGGGCCATGCTAACATCCAGGTATAGCGTGGCATAGTGCCACATGAGCCCACACAGAGCAGCGCTACGCGCATGTGTGTTGTTGTGGCTCCAGGGTCATGGCAGGGTCACGCATGCACAGTGAGCCCACTTCCGGGTAGCGCAGCACTATGTCATGTGATAGCGTGGCGCTACTGCACTGATTGCTGGAGGATCCAGGGTGTGGGAATAGCTTTGTTGTGCAATAGGTGGCAGGGTATCTGAACTGCATGGGAAATGCCAGGACATGGAAGACAGTGAGCTGTGGTGCACAGGGACAGGCGTTGGGGGGAGGTGGAGACCACCAACCTTGTGCAGCTTGTATAGCAGCGGCACAGACAGCTGTTTGGGGAGGTCAGAGAGGGTGACCTCCCACGGTGGCAGGTGTGGGCGTTCATCGCCAGGTGGCACACAGAGTGGACGGGCATCCAGAGGGATGCTGAGAAGTGCCGACACAGGTATACGGACCTGCGCCACCACCAGAGGGGCCAGCTGGAGGCATTCAGATGCATGGTGTGTGAGGGCACTGTGCCAGTGCCAGGTGAGTGCCCGAGCAAGCTGCACATGTCCACAATGTGTGTCGTGGTCTGCCTGTGTGTGTCTGCATGTGCCTGTGTGTGTGTGTGTGTGTGTGTGTGTGTGTGTGTGTGTGTGGCGCGCACACTGGTGTGTGCATAGGGGTGCAGGTGTGCAGGGCAGTGGGTCACATATGGCACAGCTTGTGGGGCACGTTGGGGGGCACAGTGGTCCGGGAGGGCACGGCCGCCACATGTGCCAGGTGGCCATCACAGTGGTGGCATTGCATGCATGGGCATTGTTGGTGGTGGGGCATGCTACAGGCCCATCCTACAGCCTTCACCAGTGTTGTGAGGGGGTGCTGATGCATGGATACTGGACTGCTTACACAAGTGTGTGTGCCTCCAGTCACTGTGCCCATGTGCCCTGCATGGTTGCAACACTGGGCCCACATGCCTACATGCCCTGTGTGCCTGGTGCATGGTCAATGAGTCATGGGGTCCACTGTGTGAGTGTTTCCTGCATGCTATCACAGTGCCTGGGCTGCCCTGCATGTACGGTGTCTTAGTGGTGGGCATGTATCTTGCTGTTGTGATTGCAGTTCTTGCTGTGCATTGCAGTAACGGTGCTTTTTCCCCTGTCCACTGTAGAGCAGACTGTGCAGCCCAGCACAGGGAGAGGGGGCCCGGAGCAGTCCCAGGTGACAACCAGAGGCAGCCCCAGGGTGCCGGCCATGCAGCAGCGGGCCCAGGAGAGTAGCCCCGAGGCTGGGGGCCTATTGTATGAGTACATCTCAGTCTTCATTTGTGCTGTGCTTCTGTAATGTGTTGTTCCATCACTGGGCTGTCATTGACTGTGCTGGGGGTTTGGCCACCACGGTAGTCATGCTATTGCTGCTGCTGCTTTCTGCTGTGTTGTGCAGCACTGTTTCTTGGTGCTGGCAGTATCTGGATGTCTGGATGCCATGCCCTGTGATGGGGGGGCCGTATGTGCCAGTGTCAGTGTGCATGGTTGGCATTGCCGTGTTGTCCACATTCACCGCTGGCCATGTTCGCCTGGTCACCTGCCATGTGGTTGTCCTGGCTGCAGGGCACCACGCACATTGCTGTACATGGGCCATGTGTGGCAGCATCTGTTGGTCCTCCTCTGCTGGCATGTGTGCCCTGTGGGCTTGCAGCTCCTGCAGGTCGGTTATGCCCTGACATGAGTTGGCCATTGGACACCCACCATGGCTGCAGTGTGCTGCCCCTGCACCCCTGTTGTTTGATGTTGCACACTGCTGTTTGGTACATTGGTTTCTGACTGTGGGCAGCATGTCCCAATGTTAGGTCTCCCATGTGCATGTTGTTGTGTGGCCCACACCCACCACCATTCGGGGGGTCTACCTGTGTGTCTGCACTCACTTACTGTCTGCAGTGCTGGGGTGGGTGGTGCTGTCCTTGTCTTGGTGTTGTCGGGGCCTGCGTCTCCATGTGTGTAGGTTTTCCGGTTGTTGCCTGTGTCTTCCAAGCCTTCCCTGTGGCTGACAGTCGGTTGTGCCAACCATTGTGTTCCTCAGCACCACATGGGCATGGCTGTCAGGACATGCTGTCCATCCCTGTCTGTCCACCTGTGGCTGCAGTTAGTCTCCTGGCTGGTTTACCATACTCACATGTTTCCTCTTCCTCTTGTAGGTCCACTCCGATCCTCATTGTGGGCTATGCGGCCAGAGGAGTCCGAGGGCAGCGAAGACCTCCTGCGGAGAATCGTGCGCCAGCAACACACACTTATAAAGCAGCAGGTAGTGCTCATTGCTGAGACCCAGAGGGTGGCCACTGTTCTTGAGGCACATCTGCCAGAACCTGCAAGCTCACAGCCGTAACCTGCAGCAGCGTGCCTTTGTTCTCCCTGCACCCTCCCCACCTGAACATTGCTTTCTGTTTCCACCCTTTTCCCTCATTGTTTGTATTCATATCTCCATCCCTGCCTGTGATTTTGCTTGGCTGATGCCCTCCATGGCTGTACATATGTTTATCTTTGTATTTACCTTTGTTGCAGATGTTCACTTGTTAGCTGTGGTTTAGTCACTGTTGTAGTTTAATGTGTAGCTGTAGTGGTAGCATAGCTTGTTGTAGGTTCTGTAAGGGTAGTTGTAGTGTTAGTCATAGTAGTAGTCATAGTTGTAGTCATGGTTGTAGGTCCTGTTCATGTGTATATAGTGTTTCGTTTAGGTTTCCTTTTTCATTTCTAGTCATGTTACGTTACATTGCTGTTTGGTTTGATTGTGTTGTTCACCTGTTGCATACCTGTTTCTGCTCCCTGCGTCTCTTGTATTATATATTCCTTTTTCATACTTACACTGTGTCCTGTGTCTTTATTGTGTGCCTGCCATGTACTGCAGGGTTGTTCTGTACTTTGGTTCTGCTCATGAGTCCTGCCACACTCTGGCCTGTCCCCTGGATGTGTGTGTGTATCGGTGTCTGGGTTCTGCACCAGTGTCTGCTCTTGGGGTCCCTTTCCAGCCTGTGTTCCTTTGCCTGTGGTCCAGGGCCTGGTGGCTCCATCTGCATTGTGTGCCTGCTGGTGTTTGCACTGCCTGCCTTGGGTGCTATATTCAGTGCTGTCTTATTTGCCATATTCAGTGCTGTGTTATTCCCGGACTGTTTTTGCCCTGCACTCCTGGCCCTGTTTGCCCGGCTTCCTTTGCTTGCTATGTTCAGATGGTTTTGCCCCGGGCTATCCCTTTTGAATATAGCTTGCATTTTGCTTCTCGCTAAGTTTGCATGCTGGGCAGTGTTAATCTTGGCCAGGGGCAAAGCTCTGAATATCTGGCCCGTGGTATCTTACATTTTGGTTTACAATATAAGGACCTGATTTTCAAACTGAAGTAGAGTGCATCAAGGGAATTGTGACAGGGAGTATGATGCAAGTGCTGACTTCCATCAAACTCTGCCAAAGGTGTGATTCTCAGAGAAATGTGCTGCACACTCCCTGCTGCAAGTCCCATGCAGTGACACAGCTCAGTTCCACCAGCTACCCCCGGCATACCTTTGGGTCTGTGGGGGAGCCAGTTTACAGGGCTTGCCCACAGCTTTGGTGCAGGCTGCTGTAAAATGAGGGTACTGTCACAACTTGCATCCTGGGTTATAAAATTGTGCACATGTTGTGGCAAATCCTTGGCCACAGGTGTGGGAAACTTTGCGTGGACACAGGGCTTGGCCGCATGCTCTGTGTCCCCATATGAAAATCAGGCCCTAGGTTTTGTATGTGGATTTGTGTTACATTAACTGAACTTCAGCCTCCCCTTTGGGGGTTTGTCTGCAATTGTGCTTTAATAAACTAAACTAAACTAAAATAAACAAAAATAAAATAAACTAAACTACACTAAACTCAACTAAACATATAAAAGACTAACATTTATAAACAACACGTTTCCTTTGTGTAAAACAGATGTAATAAAATATTTTGTTAAAAATAATAACGAGCAAAACCAAGAAACATTTGTTTACCAAATAAGTGGAAGATTGTTTAATGCAATAGGGCCTTTAACCATCTAATAATTAGAACCAAGCCTTGTTTTTAACATGGGAATTAAAAATTCAGTATCTTCTGCCCATCTAAGAGAATGATTTAAAATCTAAAGCTGAAGCAATTTAAGATATATACATGTAAATTTGTGATATATATATATATATATATATATATATATATATATGTGTGTGTATGTGTGTGCGAGGTTGTGCCTCTATAGTTAGGGTTTAGTATACTGTTTAATGTTAAACCTCATATTTTGCACTTTAATAACTTTGCAACTGATCAATGGATTTGCACAAAATTTGGTATGCGCTGTCCTGTGGGAGTAGATCTCTTGATGTGACAAGTTTATTTCTGGTCAGCTGTATGGATTCTGAGATCAGGATAGTGCTAAAACTTTAAACGTCGCCTTTTTTGCAGTTTTTCCCATTGCTTTGCATCCACACGGTGTGGAATTTTGGTATGATTTTTTTTATGCTACAACCAGCTTAGGTAACAGAACTGCCATACTTAGTTTGGTGAAAAAATATTAATCTGTTGCAAGGTTATTACATTTTTAAGTTCCCATTGTTTTCAATGGGAATTCCACTGTTCAAATTAAAGGGATAAAGTTCAGCCATGGACTGATCTCGTGAAATAGGATTTGCTCTTGCGAGATCTGCTCCTTTTTTGTGAGGTAAAAATCCTGTTTCATGACAGAAAAATCATTTTTTGCCAGCCACCATCTTGTTTTCTGTTTAAAACAAAATAATCAAAAGCAATAACCTAGGCTCCAAAACGACTTCATCAAGGCTGAGACTTGGCTAATTGAAAACCGCCTTGTTCTCAACCCCATTAAGACCAAGGTCATGCTGTTTGGGCCAAAATCCCTGGGCCTCTCCAGGGACCATCTCCTGCCACTCGCTACCTTGGCCGGCTCCAACATAGAGGTGGTACAATCAGTCAAATACCTTGGTCTCATATTAGACCAGGGCCTCACCCTCAAGCCCCAAGTGGATGCTGTAACAAAAACATACATCAAAAACTGGGCCTTTCTATGCCTTTAGCTACAATATGATACCAGAGACTAGACTGGCCATCTCACAACTATCCTTCTCCCGACCTTAACCTACGCCGCTCCCATCTTACTTGGCACCACTAAAATGGACCGGAGCAGACTCATGACCCTATATCACAAAATAGCTTGCTTTGCTTCAAAATCCTGCTCGAGGACCCACCATTGTGATGCCCTCACTGCTCTCAACTGGTCATCCCTGGACAATAGGCTCCAGTACCCCCTACTAAACTGGACCTATAAGCTCCAGGAAGCCCATCCACTGGCAGGCCTGAATGGACTACTTGCCCCAAAGCCGCTCAGACGACCGCTTCGCTCCTCAAACAAAAAACTTCTGGAGACTCCCCGGACCTGCACAGTTGCAGGGAGAAGATCCTTTATTCACCTAGCCCCGGAGTCATGGAACAATCTCCCCAGGCATCTTCAGGAGGCACCAACATTAGCCATCTTTCAAAGGAGGCTACGTGCTCACATTAACAAACCAAGTCCCTGCAACTGCCCCAACAGCTAAGACAATCACACCTAATATCAGTCCATACCGACTAGACACCTCTTCCCTATAAGGGCAACAACTAACGTTGGCTTGAGCTGGTTCACTACCCCGTACGGAACCTCTCGTAGACACAGAAGCACTTATTCACCTCTCCACCTGACGTCACTGCTGTATTCTATACTATAATGTATTTGTTGCCCGCATCCACAGAAACTGTATGGTGTATTCATAACCCCGTATTATTTGTCCACAGAAACTGTATGGTGTATTCATAACCCGGTATTATTTGTACTACTCTCAGCGTATCAGCGGACCTTACATGTACTGCTCTGAATTACTATATCTTGTAACAAATACACTGCACTGTATTATGACTGTACCAACTAATACAATGTACCTCATGCCCTCTTGCACAAAATTGGGATATTGTATACTGTCTTAGCAACTCTGTATGATCCGTAGAACTCTGTGAAACCTATCTGTATGTTCAAACCTTATGTACCAATCCCCGGGTTGCCCCTGAAAAAGGGATCTTCGGAGCCCAGCGGGCCTACCCAGTTAACAAAATTTAATAAATAAATAAATAAAAATAGCATCTGGAGAGAGACCACCACACCTACAATAGCTGGCTGATTGAGACCCCCCCTTAGGTGCAATCTGCACTTCAATGTTAGAGATAATGCATACCCCAGAAATGCATTTTATTTTTCTACTTTTAGGAATTCTTTTTCATGACTGTGTGATATGAAAAAAGAAGCTTTTTTGTATCATGAGTCTTGAAAAAGGATTCTGTATTGTGACTTCTGTGCCATCCCCCATGCTGTAATGTATTTCCCTGGTGTCTAGTGGCAGCCCCCTTACCAGGACTGTGTGAATACCTTTTTACGAATATTCAGCTGAATATTTTTATTCAGTGCTGAAGTATTTGGGTATTTGGTATTCGTTATTTGGTTGGGCTATGACACTGACATGAAAAAAAAAAACAGCCTTTTGTCTCCTCATCCGGTGCCCATGGTTAGTCTACTGGCCACTCTTCCTCCACCTCTGTAATATTTAAATGTATCCCATCTACCTCCCCCTTATCCATGTCCCAAAAGCCCAGAAAAGTCCAACTAGCCACTGCGATCCCCCTCCCGCTGATAAGTGACCTCACTAGTTACTTTCCCTATTCCAACTCCACAAAGTTGTGTAGTATTTTTAATGAAAAGAAATGTTTAAATTATGATAACAGTGTTAGCCATTAAATAACTATATAGAAGAAGATGGTAGTTTTATACTATGGTAGCACTGCTTTGTGAGTAACCACCTCCCCCCCACAGTATACAACATACTATGTAACGGGTGGTGGAAAGATTAAGGCACTCTGTGATCCGATCATATTCATGCTGCCTGTAATACTATTATGTTAAAAATAAAATCAATAAAGCAGCAATTACACATGCTAGTGCTGCCCAAAGAAATGATTGTTTATATAGGAGCAAATTTTGCATTGTGCGCATTTTATAGAAAATGTTGTTTGTGTTTTAATGTCACAGTAGTTTCCATGGGTACTTTACCTTGTAATTAAACCCTTTATTTTCAGTGCCATGTGAAAGTCTATTTCTGTGCCTTCATTCTTTTATTTCTATTGGAACATGTACTCATGATATGGATGATATGGATCTTTTGATTCTTTGACCTTTCAACAGTCGGCACGCACACTGCGACAGAAGCCTTGGCTCTGTGCATTCTTCAGTCTTTAATATCAGAGATGACCAGTGGGAGGGTACTCACTGTCAACAACTGTGGATGTTTGCCTTTTGCTGAAAAACCTGAAATGCATGTGAGCACTGGAAATTTGTTCCATTTGCTTGAATACATTATCAGACACCATCTTTTAAAAGAGGAGAATCTAGTACTTGGGAACTTATTATGCTCTATCCTTTCCTAAGCTGCATAAAAATATTTTTATCCAACCTGAAATAAAGGAAATGGTCCCTCATTGTCACCGCCATTCCCCTCCCCACATCCCGACTCTCCTACTTACCACCCACCTCCGCACCCCACCTTACCCTATACTTACCTCAGGAGGTCATATGCTGTCATCTTTTGTGGATCGAGATATGTCTGCACTCTTCAAAGCTGAACTGGGAACTGAGGAATAAAGGTATTGTAAGTGCCCTATAAGGTATTTCAATGGCATTTTGAACTTATGTTGATAGCTTTGCCATTTTTTGGAATTTGTGCACCACATTTTCAACATTTGTTTCTTATTTTTTCCATTTGTAATCAGATTGTCGCTTTTCTTTCCTCATATTTGGTTATAAGGACTTATTATGCCAATCATCATGTTCTACCCTGCCTCTTATGTATTTTACTACCTATTATTCTCCGGATTCTCTAAATCTTTTTTACTATCTACTTAATTGTTTACATGTCAAGGTGTGTCTATGTATTTATACACCTTAAGAAGGAGACCCATATTTGTTGAAATTCTGTTGCTTTATCTTCCATATTGTAATAAATTCTTTCCAGATCTGCACTAACAATAAGTTTAACCAATGTCTTGTATTGGCGGATTTTTATTCTTCCAATTCTGTAATATCAATTTATTTTTCATTAATAATAGCTAAATTTAAAAAGGCTTTATTTCCTGCTGTTAATGCTTCCCCATTTAAAAAAGGGGTTCCAAAAAATAGAATTCCTGTACCAAATGGTATATCTGATCCTATTATTAATTCTGTTGTTTTCCTAATATTTGTCCAAAATTCTTTCAATGCTGGGCAGGTTATAAACATGTGTTTGTTTTTTCCGGCTGATTTTTCACATCTTGAACATAAAACTGATATCTCTTTATTGAATTTGTGTAATTTAGTAGGAGTATAGTAGGTTCTATGTAAAATATTATGCTATATTTGTTTTAATTTATTGTTTTTTGATGTAGATCCAACTGTGCTTAACATATTCAACCATTCCTGTTCATTTATTTTATTTATAATATCCTTTTCCCAGGATTCTTTAAGTTTATTTAAGGATGGAAAATTTACATCATTCAGAGTTCTATATATTTTACCTATATGTTTATCTATATCACTGTTAGATAATATATCCTTTATTGGAGATAATGGAGGTGTTGTTAAATTTCCTAATTTCTTTTGCAGGTAGTGTCTAATTTGAAGGTATATTAAAAATGACCTGCTTGTAAGTCCAATTGTTTTTGTACATCTGGAAATTCTTTTAATAAATTATCGTTATATAAATGCTGTAGCTGGATTATACCCTTTTGTTCCCATGTTTTAATAAAATGATTGTTCTTAATGTTGTCTTTCCTGTTAAGTATTTTATATACAAGTTTAGGGAGAGGGATGATTTATATTTTAACGTCTTATGAGCTTCTTGCCATATTTTAATAGAATAATTTTGTGGTTGTTAATCCTATCCTTATCTACTTATTTCATTCTGTATCTGTCCATAATAAACCCCTGAAATCTTCTATTTCCAAGTTTTGTTGCTCTATTTCTATTCAGGTTGTGTCCCTGTTTGATCTGAACCAGTCTATTATTTGCTGTAATTGTGCTGCTAGGTAATAAAGATGCATATTTGGTAGGCCCAATCCTGCTTTTTCCATTGAGGGGTATAGGTTTTATAATGCTGTTCTAGGTTTTTTTTATTTTGCCAGAGGAATTTTCTTAATTTATTGTTCCATTCTTTAAATACTTTTCTTGATATCCATATGGGTAGCACTTGAAACAAGAACATAAGTCTTGGGAAAACATTCATTTTTATGATGTTTACCCCTTCCTGTTAGAGTCAGTGGAAGATGAATCCATTTATCAAAATCTTTATATACTTTTGTGAATATAGGATCATAGTTCAACTGATATAGTTTTATAATTATGGGTGAGCAATTTTTACAATTGGCTCACCAAGTTGATATTTGCTGTAATAACCAGTCAGTTATTACAGCATTCATGTGCTCCATCTTTCAAAAGGGAGCTCTCCCTCATTGGCTCCCATTTTGTGAGTGGGTGGGCTAAACAGTTCAGAAAACATGGCGGCTCTGTAGCTTAGCGAGGAGCCGCCACAGGTAAATCCTCACCCTCACATAATTATTTGTTTTATTTATTTTGTTAATCCTACCTTAATTTTCACCATTCTTTTTTTTTTTAAGCATCTGGTTGATCCTGCGGTTCACTAGCTTTGGGCAACACACACCATCAGTAGAAATGAGTCTGTGTCTGACTGCCTGGCACAGGTAAGCATGATTGTAATCACAATCGTGATTTTAGTTGAAAGTTAAAAAAAAGTTTTGAAACTGGGAGCAGAGTGAGCAGGATGGTGCTGTGGGGCAAGATACAGAGGGACTGGGGAGTGCTGCACAGCTCAGCTGGGGAATTTAGAGTGGGGGCTGGAGGGGCAGGAAGCTGCTGCTGCATTTGGTGCCCCAGAGAACAAGATTAAAGGTGCCACTGGGATTTCTTGAGAAGGACAGAGGGAGAGAAAGAGAGAGAGAGAGAGAGACAGACAGAGACTGTGTGTGTGTGTATGGGGGGAAGGGATCACAGCACTTGGGTTGGAAAAATTTGCTCACCAGCAAATTATATAAAATAAAAGATGGGGAAGTGTGCATATGAGAATTTAATGAAAACCCTCGGTGTGGGATACTTTGATAAACCCCTCGGACTTTGCCCTCAGGGTTTATGCAGTATCCCACACCTCAGGTGTGATTTAAATTCTCATACCACAGACTTCCCCATACATTATTCTCTGTGTTTCATCCTTAATTAAGTTTACCCATGGATATTTTATACTCTCTTTGCTAGGTATTTTATAGTGATCTACAAACTCTTTAAATTCTGGTTTGTTGTGTAGTGGTAATATTTCTGTTTTACCCCAATTTATTTTATAATTTGAGTATGTGGAGAAGTTGTCTATTATTTTGAATGATGGTTGTAAAGATATTATTATGTCTGCCAGATATATTGAGACATCATCTGCATATAGTGAAATGATATGTTTTTGATTTTGTGTTTCTATTCCTTTTATCATATTACATTGTCTAATACTTTGTGCTAGTGGTTCCATATATATTACAAACAGGAGGGGAGAAAGTAGACATCCTTATCTTGTTCCTCGTTGAATGTTAAATGGGGCTGATAATTGATTATTAGTTTTGATTATTGTAGTTTGATTTTTTGTATACAGACCTAATTATTTTGCATAGTTTATGTCCAAAATGTATGTTTTCCAAAATTGTTAACAAGTACATCCAGTTCACTCTATCAAAAGCCTTTTCGACATCTAACGAGATCATAGCTGCATTGTCATGAGTTGCAATTTCCATCAGTTCTAATATCATACATTATCTGTCAGCTTTCTCCCTTTCATAAAATCTGTTTGATCTTGGTGAATGATTTGTGGAATTACATTAGTTAGCCTTGTTGCTATGATTTTGGTAAGGATTTTATAGTCTGTGTTGAGTAGTGATATTGGTCTATATGAATTACAGTTTTCCTGATTTTTATCTGGTTTTAATAGTAATATTATGGTTGCCTTATTAAAGGAATTCAGGATTGACCCTAAATTTAAAGCATCATTAAACAGTTGAAGTAAAATTAGTGTTAATACTTCTGTAACTGTTTTGTAAAATTCCATATTGAATCCATCTGGTGATTTGTTATTTGGCATATCTGAGATTGTGTCCAAAATCTCTGTTACTGTGAATTCTTTTTCTAATACTTCTTTGGTTTCATTGTTTATTTTTGTTAAGTTTAGATTTGTTAAAAATTCTGTTATCTTATCTTTGCTGTTACTACTTCCATCTGTATATAGATTTTTATAATACGTTAGAAATATATCATAAATTTTTCTTGGTTCATAATATTGCTGGCCTTAGCTATCTTGAGTTGAGTTTATTGAGTTGTTAGATTTTTCACTTTTGATTTGATATGCTAACAGGCAGTTGGGTTTTTCTCTGAGAAAATAATATTTAGATTTTGCTCTCATCATAGCCCCTCTCACTTTCATTTCTGTAATTTGTTTTATTTTGTCTCATAAGGTTAATACTTTATTTAATCTACTCTAGCTTCTAATTGAATAAAATTGTGCTCGGTATTGTCAATTCTGATTCTGGTTGATTTAATGTTATGGGATCTGATTTATTTTTATAGGCTGTGTATGGTATAATTATACCTCTTAGAAATGCTTTAAGTGCGTCTCATAACATTTGATTTGAAGTGGATTGATCATTGTTATTGTGTAAAAAAGTTTTGATTTCTTTTTTGATCAAGTTAATAAAGACTTTCTCTATTAAGAGAGTAGTTTCCAGTCTCCATTGTTTAATCCACATATTCATATCCTTGTTAGCATTGTCATAATTACTAGGGTGTGATCAGGTATGTTAATGGTTTGCTAATTTTCAGCATGGCCTGTTTTGGGACCCCACCTTATGAACACTGCAACAGTCATTTTGCTAATCGGCCTGGAAGGTGATTTCACAGTTGCTGCATGAAATCACCTTTTGGAACTGAATACTGTAATGAAATTTCACCACCAGTGTTCATGAGGTGGGGTCCCAAAAATGCTATGTTGAAAATTTGGTGAAAAAATCCTATAAATGGCAGAGTTACATGTGTTCATTGAACTTTTTCTATGCACACGCATGACACTGGTTCAATATTTTGACTCCAAATTTTCAACATAGCTATTTTTTTCACACCACCTCATGAACAGTATAGCTGTCATTTTTCACATCCTGTCCAAATAGTGTTTTCACACGTGTGGCATAGAATGGGTTTTGGCATGGATTTCAAAATGTTCACCTATAGGGTTTATAAGGTGGGGTCATAAGAAGACTATGTTGAAATTTTGGAGTCAAAATATGTAAAAATGCCAAAGCTATGACCATTCATTGCAATTTCACTATGTCTGGTTGTAACTTTGGAAATGTTAAATATTTTTACCCCAGTTTTTCAACATAGCCTTCTTATTACCCCATTTCATGTATGTTACAGCTGTCATTTTTCAAATCCTGGCAAAAATGTGTTTTTGCACCTGTGGCATGGAATGGCATTGCAGTTGCGCAGAATTATGTTTTGGCGGGGATTTGAAAATTTTCTGTACCGGGTACATGAGGTGGAGTAATAAGATGGCTATGTTCACAATTTGGTCATTGTTGTCCTATAAATGGAAGCACAGGGCCTGGAGGGCCCTGTGTTTCCACAGCTACATGCATATATGCATCTACAGAGGGATGGGAGCACGCTCTCCCACAGTAAAATAAAAATAAGGATATTATTATACTTCTCAAAAAGTAAGGAAATAAGCTGCAAAAAGCTTCATTAATGCTCCAGTTAGGGTCAAAGTGACACAAGTTGGGAAATGAGGCACTAGGGTTTCCCTAATACTCCACCCTCCCAACCCAGACAAGAGAGCAGGTGTGGGGTGTGCCTTTGGCTTCTCAAGCCTAACGCTCACTTCAGTCTCAAAAAAGTCTATACATCTGACCTTATTTACAGATGGAATGTGGTGAGCATTAAGCTTGAGAAGCCCAAGGCACACTTCACACCTGCTCTCCTGCCTGGTTTGGGAGGGTGGGGTGTTAGGGAAACCCTAATGCTTATATATACAGTGTATTTAGGGTTGCCCAGCCACTTCTATGTTAAACCACAAAATTTGCACTTTAATTCCTTTGCCACTGTACAGTACACCGGTTTTGCCTGCAATGTTGCATGCACAGTGGGGCACCATAGATCTCTGGATCTGGCAAGTTGTATAATGGTTGGATGAGCAATTGCGGAGCTGCAGAATGGCAAACAATGTGTAAAAAAGGCAGTTTTGTGCGTTTCTTTGCTTGTGGATACAGCCCACATGCTTTGTCTGTTTGGTCTGGAATCTTCAAGGAAGATGCAGTCTGGGTCACTGATGAACCTTTTGAAGATTTGGTGACAAAATACTAATCCGTTCAGAAGTTATTCAAATTTAAATTTTCCCATTATAGTCAATGGGAAAAAATATATGTGTTTCTCAAATGCACCTGGTACTGTCATGACAGTATATTTTACTGTTGCGAATGCCCTCAGTAGTGTCGTGCTGCTGCCATCTTCTTTTCAGTTAGCGGCAGACAAAAATGACCAAAATTCAAAATTTATAGCCGCTAGGTAAACACTGGCAGTTGTATTTACCTAATTGAGGGCTAAGGAACACACTGGGGGCATCAGATTTTCAATCTGAGCCCCAGAAATGCCTTTTCTGTGATCAGGACCCCCCGGAGTTTAGCAAATTGAAAAAGAAACGGATGCTACACTTTTGCAATTACGAAAATGTCACACCCATTTCTTTTGCAATTTGTGAAACCTGCCGCAATTTGCGGCACTACTTCATGCCTATTCTCCCATTAAAAACAAATGTTTTCTGGCCACTTCTTGGCCAAAATAATGGCAGCACCTTGTTCCTTGGCCCCCATTTAGGTAAACATGTCAAAGACCCTCTCATTGGACTAGCCCTCCCAGCCCCTGTCCTTGACTTCAGGGCTCAGGCCCTAACCCTAAAACTATCTCTTGATCCCTCTAGGGGTCCCATCTACCTGACTACAGCGTACATACCTCCAAAAAATCAAGCACAAGCACTAGGCCCACTAATTGATTATCTTACCTCCCTACCCCACTCCTCCGACCAAATCCTTGTGGGGGACTTGAACCTCAATTGGCTTAGCCCTTCATCCACTTCCTTCCGTGACACCTTTGCGGCCATTGACCTAACCCAACTAGTCTCCCAACCCACTAGAGTGAATCCTAGAATGGGTTCTAGCACACTCCTGGATGTGGTCCTCACAAACCGCCCTAACCGCATCCGCAATATCCAAATCCTCCCAGACTGTCTTAGCGACCACTCCCCTGTTCTCTTCTATTGGTCAACCTCCTTGCCCAGACCCACAGCACAAACTACCCTTCGGCGACATCTTAAACCTAGTGGGCTGAAAGGCCTTAAGCAACTCCTAGCCCTCATAGACTGGTCCCCTATACTAAATGCCCTGGATATTGACACGGCCCTTACCTTCTTTACCCACACCTTCAACTCTGCTTGTGACATTTTTGCACCCATAACTGCACGCCGGTCCAAAGTAAGGCATGCCCCCTGGGTTACCCCCACCCTGCACCAACTTCTTAAGCACAGGGACAATCTATGGCACATTGCCATGAAACAGGCTGCCTAGTTGACAGGCTGGCCTATGCTGCTGCCCGGAACAAATGTACATGGGCCATCCACAAAGCGAAGGCTGAGCACTATCAAGCCTCCCTCACTTCCTCATGGGGGAATGCTAGGACCTTCTGGGACAATATTAAGCAGCTGAATGGTGGCACGCATTCCCCCCCACCTTCGCTTATCAACATTAATGGTTCGGTCTCCTCAGACCCTGTCCTTAGTGCCAACCACCTCAACAAATCCTTCACAGACCTTAGCCCTGTGCTCCCAGATAATTTCTTCACTCCCCCTTCCTCCAGGTCTGTCCCTATTCTCCCACGCCCCTTGTTCTACCTGCACCGAGTCACTGCCCAGGAAGTCAGACCTTACCTACTCAAGGCCTTAAAGAGTAACACAATTGGCAATGACTCCTTTATCCCAGTCTTCCATCAGGTTCTGGATCTGGTTATCTCACCAATCACCAGCCTCTTTAATAAATCTCTCTGCCTAGGGCAATTCCCTCTGCCTGGAAGATAGCTACTGTCACCCCAATACACAAGGGTGGTGATAGGACCCTCCCCAGCAATTATACGACCTATCTCAATCCTCTCCTCTCTCTAGGCCTTAGAAAAATTGTGGCCACCAAATCTCTGAATACTCGATAAATATAGCATCTCTGCCCAGAACAATATGGTTTCAGAGCAGGCCACAGCACCAATACTGCCCTCCTGGAGTTCTCTAACTTTCTTCACACCTCACTGGACTCTGGCTCCTAGCAGGTGCAGTGTTCATTGACTTATCAAAAGCCTTTGATACTGTCCCCACCCTCTGCTAGTTACCCTTAGTCACTTAGGCTTTGCCACTGGGCCTGTTCCTGGTGCTCCAGCTACTTGTCGCCCACTCACAATGTGTGAAATCAACGGAAACTTTTCAGCACCTGACCTATCTGCTCGGAGTCCCTCAGGGCTCCATTCTTGGGCCCTTGCTCTTTTCCTTTTCTCAACTCCTGCCCAGTGAATGTACTGGTAAAATCCTTCTTCGCAGATGATGCTGTACTCTTTGCCTCCGACCGTAATCCCATCTCACTTCAGGATTCTCTGCAGGAATCCTACAATGATGCAGAAGCCTGGTTTACTGAGCACAGACTCGTAATTAATCTAAAGAAAACCAAAACCATGCTCTTTGCTCACCCCCAAAATAAATCCAGTAACTATCCTCTCGCAGTCCACTCCACCTCTAAACTTCCTATTGAGCTAGTTCACTCTTATAAATACCTAGGTATAACCTTTGACCCTGCCCTCTCTTTTCATGCCCACATCTCTGCCCTTGCTTCAGCCTCTAACACTCGGCTGGGTATCCTCTATCGTCATAAAAACTGCCTCCCCACGGATGCCCTCCAACTTGCAGTCACATCCTCTGTTCTATCTCTGGTAGACTATGGCTTACCTGTGTATGGTGCAGCAGACCAGACTGCCCTGCACAAGATCCGCCTCACCTTAAACAAGGCCTGCAGCTCATAAGTGGGGCTTCTAGTCTAACCCACACTTGCCTTCTTTACACCATGGCTAATCTACTCAACCTAGATGAGCGCCTCAAATACCAAACCTGCCTCCTAACAAAAATCACTTCTTGGCTATCCCACTGGGTCTGTCAACCACTATCCACTGAGCAAACCCTACAGTGCATACCCGTATATCCCGCAAAACTGCACTGGTTATACCGAGGGTAAGAACCTCGCAAGGTCAAAGGGCCTACCCCTACAGAGCCCCCTGTTGGTATAACGCCCTCCCCGCTGGAATCACTGATGCTGCCTCGTTATCTTATTTTAAAACTAGCCTTAGAAATCACCTGCTCTCAACACACAGCTGTACCTGCCTCTAAGCCTCCTCCTATCCTTCCAGACAAAGCTCGCTGAGCCGCTCTCTGACCTTCTGTCCAGCTCTACCTTTTTACTTGCTACTATCTTCCCCACACTCCTCTTCTGATGTCTTCCACCCAGCCTTACCTTTATCTGCCCACTGAATCAATCTCCATGTAACTACTGTATAATGTCTACTCTGTAAAGCTCAGATGTAAGCCTGTTGTATACTGTGTTTGACATATGTCTGTATTTTTGCCTGATTCCTAAATGTACTCTGATTTTTTGTCTGCCCTGATGTTTGTTGCTTGCACTGTTTTGTCCTCTCTGTGATGAGGTACCTTTGTAAATGAGCCTCTGGCTCAAAGGTTGTTAAACTGATGTTCTAATAAATAAATAAATAAATAAATAAAACACCTTCTGGTGTTTACCTAATAGAAGGAGATCTTCTCCTTTTTATGTCTTTGCCGGGGCAGAGGCATGTTTTAAAATGGTAAATGTTTTCTGCTGACATCAGGGTGCCCAATCCCCGTGTCAGCACCAGGAATCCCTCCCAACAAGCACCACTGATGTGGCACACTGGAAGCCCACCCAGTGTGCCCCAAATTAATATTTTTTGATTACCTGTTAAAGAAAACCATCCGCTGACATCTTTTATCTTTGATGCAGAATCCTGCATTGAAATTTTTGATGCAGCGAAGTAGTCTGCCCCCAATTCCTCACCAACAACAGGGGTGCCCAATCCCCATGTTGGGATGCCTTCCCCCCACACACATACACTTATGTGGCACACTGAGAGCCCACCCCAGTGTGCCCAGATCATTTTTTACTACTTTTTATCTTTCTGACACCAGGAAGCCCACTCCAGGTGTCAGATGCCCCCCAGCCCACTTTCTTTGCCAACGGGGGGGGTCCAGTCCCTCTGTTGGCAGCATGTATCCCTCCAAAACTCAAGTGGCACACTGGGAGCCCAGCACAGTGTGCCCAAAAGTCTATATATATATTTGTTTAACCTGTTAAATAAAGAAAACCATGCCTGAACATTTTTTTTATTTTAACCTGTAAAAGGAAATGGTCCCTCGTTGTCTTCCCACCCTCCTCCCCCATCCCCACCCTCCCACTGAGCACTCCACCTCTCCACACCCCCTTACCCATACTTACCTCCAGAGGTCAGGAGCCGTGATCTTCTCTGGACTGGGACATGTCTGCACTCTTCAAAGCCAAACTCTGAACTGAGGGACTCAAGGTAAGTGCTTATAATTGCATTTCAAGGGGGTTCAACAAGTTGATGTATCAGCCATTTGTGGGAATAGTTTTGCAAATTTTCAACATGGGGTTCGGACTCACCTCATGGTACCTGTCACTGTCAACTCATAAATCAGACCTGAAAGGTGATTTCACGATGTTCATGTAGAATCACCTTTCAGGACTGATTAAAAGAAATGACAGTGCCAGTATTCATGAGGTGGGGTCCCAAAAAGCCCATGTTGAAAACTTGGTAAAAAAATTCCAAAAAATAACTGTATTACGATCATGCATTGTGCAGTTTCTATGCACGCTCGTAACTTCACCAATGTTTTATATTTTCACTCCAGATTTTCAACATTGATATTTTTTCACACCTCCTTATGAACAGCACAGCTGTAATTTTTTACATCCTGCCTGAAATGTATTTTTGCACCTGTGGCTCAGAATGGTGTAGTCCGTGTGAGAAATCAATTTTTGAGATGGATTAACAAAATCCTGGCCTGAAAACTCCATGGCATGCCCCAACACCTGTTGGTGTGTTAAGGGTGGAGTGGTAGAGGTGGACACCATAACATCAAATTTCCAAACTTTTGTCACTGTGCTATCAACCCTAACTGATGCATTAACAGAGTTTTTTGCAATGAATATATATATATATATATATATATATATATATGTATATATGTATATACACTTGCTGATATGAACATGTATACATAAATTGGAGTAAATGTAGATGTTGCCTATCCGACAAAGACAGCCAGTCCAAATTAATGTATAATACACGAGTGAGAAAACCTTGCTATACAGTTGTATAAAATGGCTGATTCGAACAACCATAAATAATGTTGCCATGATGAAAATGGAGTAAAGTACAGTATTATTTATTTATCTTGACACAAGAAGATAATGAAAGACTGGACTGGATTTTTTGCCCCGTGTCGAGGGCTTGTGGAAAGATTATGCTTTATCCCTAACACTTGTGCTAATATGTTAAATCACCTAAAATATGGTTAAACTATTATGTGCATCTACTGTGATTTGTGGCAAAATGAGACTTTCTGGCATTTTGTTAAGTACAGGAAATATGAATGTGTCATTTTTGTGGAGGAAAAGACACATATACTTGCTAAACAATGTACATGCAGATGCTATACAACAGATACACATATATACATGCCAGTACACGCGTACCTCACAGAATAAACAAGCATTCCACACACAGTACACAAACTCTAAACTTCTATCCTGCTCAGTTCCTGCACTAGGGCCTCTGGAGTCAGCATGATCTTTTGTAATATACAAAAAGTTTCATAAGCTTGATTGATGAACCTCCACTACTCCTTCTTGTGGTTGTTTAATCTGGATGGAGTGGGACAGTTACATTTTTCATTTTTTTTTTATTTCTGGGTTTCTAACAGTTCTATAGTGTGAAAATATGCTTCAAGCCCTTAAAGCCCTATCATAGATATCAGCAATGATGTCTAACAATTTTGCTCATACAAGATAAATTGTAGTGACTAAGAAAAAAATGTGCCCTACTGGGAATTTAACCTAAGCTCCCAAAAAACTGCCCTGGTGCTCTGTCATTGTGCTGTTGGTCATATGGTTAGAAATAAGTTTTCTAGATAGAGATGCATGCTATGGTAATCCATATCCTGCAATTAGGAACAATCATATGAAGGCAATTAGATATTTGGTGCAGTATTATCCACAGACTTGCAAGTACTGTAAATCACACATTGTAATCAGAGGAACAATAAAACATGCAACCAACTGTAAAGGATTCACCAGTGCTTGTTTTTGTGTATCAGTTTGTATGTGAATTCTGAATGAGTGCAGATTCTCTTCCCATCTATACACAGATGCAATGGAGTTTAGAAAGGAGTTCTACCCTGTGGGAAAGAATGCTTCCCACCAAGTTATATTCCCAACCTACACAAGCCTCAAAGCTTCAGCATAACTAATTAAGTCAACAGCAACATAGAAAATAGTTATGTGGTCTGAAACCCAACTACAAGCCCTGAAACCCTGTCATTGACATCAGCAATGAGAACTAACAATTCCTGTCATACAACATGAATTGTAGTGAAAAAGAAAAAAAATATGCCCTACAGGTGATTGAACTCAGTCTTGTGTAGGTATGAAACCCTATGCTAATCCCTAAATGCCCTATAACTGAAATCAGCAATGACATCATGCAACCAAATCACTTAGAGCAAATGTAACCTTAAACTTCACCAAATGCAGAAAAGAATACACATAACCACAAGAGGTGCTTACAAGCTATGCTTGCTGGCACATAAGAGTGTGTCCCAAAAGGTACTAAGCAAGTGCACTGCGGATACTTTCCTCAACTCAGTGATTTCAGGAGGAGACAAACTTGCAAATCCCCTACTTAGTACTTTAATCAGGAAATGTATAAATTGCATTATATAGGGGATTTTCAAGTTTTTTTTTTTTTTAAATATTGTTTATTCCTTTGTTTGGGCTTATATCCAGTTCCTATTATCCTGCCTGTTAACCACTCAGGAATGGCTCCTAATTGGATTGCTGATCCTCTGTCCCTGACTAATCCTGCTACACCCAGCTGATCCAATAGGGAATCTTAAACTGAAACAGTCAGTAGTCACTGTGTTAGAAACAAAAAACAAACTTGCATGATTCTAAAAACCCCAATATTTCGATATTAACTTCAAATTACACCCAACAGCCCTAGGAGGTTCAACTGAACTATAGCAAGAGAACTGACATTTCAGCAAATGATTATTTGCCAGTAAAATTCTGAATTTTAGAACTATAGTTAAAGAAATACTAGATGCATTTGGGCTGGCAGTATAGCCCAGAGGTTAGAGTCATGAGTTGTGAATGAGCTTGGTACCTCCAGCAAACCTGGATTTGATTCCCATAACCTCCACTTGCATACTGTGAAACTTTGACTAAGTAACTTAACCTCCCCAGTGCTATCAGGTCGCTAATGAAACAGGCACTGAGCCTAGTGGGTCTTACTTGGTTACCAAAAAATAAAATAAAAATAAAATAAATTTGATTAACTAATCAGGGCCTGCCTGTGATTCTAGGTTAATTGTGACTACATTAGAGGTATTAGGGTATCATCTTCCCCAACAGGCACTGTGCACTTTATTGTGATCCCACGTGCTTGTCCTGCTATCACTATGATGTGTCTTAGTGCTGTTTGCCTACCTGTGCACCACTTTGCTTTTTCACCTGTATTTGTAACTGCCTTCTGATGTTTTGCTGTACTTTTTATTATCTCTATACTCTCCTTCCCCTTTCCCCTGGGTCATTCATAGAAACAAGCCTCAGCTTTGTGGGCCTTTCCTGGTTACCAAATGTTTAAAGAAAAATAAAATAAAAAAATGATCAGTGGAGAATTGTCATGAGATGTGACTTGTCATTCTCATTAGGGTCCAAGGAGAAAGATGTCAAATCTTACAAGCTATAAGGAGCAAAACACAGACTGTTTAATAGTTATTAATCTAAAATGTACAACACAGAGGAATGGGAGTTAAATTGCATTCTCGGTTGCTAGGGAACTGCTTTAAGGTTCATTCGTGTGCTAGAGTTGCATCATTCTGGATCTGTTTGGGGTAACACTTGTTTTATTTGGTTCAGCAGCTTGTTTCAAATGTTCTGGGCATAGATGTAACTACCTGCCTCCATTTATTTTCTTACTCTTGGAATTTTGATGTTTGGCCAGCAAGAGGAGAAAAGATTTTGATGTTCCATAGTATCAGAAAGACAAGGTAATCTAAAGTAATCTAAAGCAGGACCCTAGATACACTAATCAACCTGGGTATACCAGTGAGGCTTTTACTGGCAGGTATTTCTATGAAAACTGGACATCAACACAGACAGCATAGAAATGCAGTCTCCCCAAAACTTGGAGTTCATCTTGATGGACTTGTTGGGACTCCTAGCAGGGCTCCCCAACTTGGCAATCTCCATCTTCTGCCTGGTCCCCACCATGAAGTCTTTCAACAACTGCAGGGATCAGGCATCAAGCAGAAACTAGGGAGCAGGTGTACCAACACAAGGCATCTTTGATGTCCTTGTCATCATTTTCACTTGCACTGTGGTTCTGCAGCTGAACAAGGATGCAATCAAAATAAGATCCCGCAATGAAGAACACATGCCTGGCCTCTGGGCAGGCAATTAGTCCAATAGCAGAAATAAGCATCACCTCAGGAGCCAAAGTTGCTGTAGTGGAAGACAAAGGAGAAAACAAGTAAGCAGACTTGGACACACCCATGTTATTTGCCCCCTAACCCCCCCCCAGTATAATGGGACAGAAGTCAAGTGGCACAGTCAATAACCAACTAGGATATGATCGAGTCTTTGCAGAGGGCAAGCTACATGCATTCTGCATGGGAACATTGCACATAGGTTTTAGCCAATCAGGAGCCAGCAACAAGACCCTATCGCTGAAGAATCTGGGCTGTTACTGCTCTAGCCTGAGGAGAGTTACTAATCTAAAATGTACAGCACAGAGCAATGGGAGTATTAGATTGTGTTCTAGGTTGCTTGGGAACATCTTTAAGGTTCATTACTATGCTAGAGTTACATCCTTCTGTATCTGTCCAGAAGTAACACTTGTTTAATCTGGTCTAGCAGCTTGTTGCAGACATTATGGGCATAGACATAACTATCTGCCTCCATTTATTTTCTTACTCTTGATATCTTGATGTTTGGCCAGCAAGAGTAGAAAAGGGGATTTTAATGTTCTATGGTATCAGAAAGACAGGGTAATCTAAAGCACAGCCATGGATACACTGGTTAGCCTGGGTATACCAGTGATGATTTTACTGACAGATATTTCTACGAAACTGGACAGCAACACAGAGAACACAGAAATACAGTCCCCCCCATACTTGTAGGTTTACCTCATTGGTCTCATTGCGACCCCCCCCTTCCCCAGGGCTACCACAGTTTGTAATCTCAATCTTTGTCTGGTCCCCATCCTGAGATTTTTCAACAACTGCAGGGACCAGACATCAAGCAGAAACTAGGGAGCAGGTGTTCCAGTGTAAGACACCTTTGATGCTCTTGACATTGTTTTACTCGCATGGTGGTTCTGCAGCTGAACAAGGATGCAATCAAGCCAGGAGCCTGCAATGGAGAACAGTTGCCTGGCCCCCGGGCAGACAGTTAGACCAGGAACAGAAATAAGCATCACCTCAGGGAGCTTTATAAAACAGCCAAAGCCGCTGTCATGGAACACAAAAGAAAAACAAGTAAACCAACATGGACACACCCATGTTGTTTGCCCCCTTATCCCCAGGTATGATGGGACAGATATTGAGCGGCACAGCCAACAATCAACTAAGGGATGATGGAGCCTTTGTAGAGGGTATCTTGCATACATTCTGCTTGGGAACTTTGCCCACAATTTCAGCCAATCAGGAGCCAGCATCAGGACCCTATCAGAAGCTGTGGAGCTGGAGAATCTGGGCTGTTACTGCTCTAGCCTGAGGGGAACATGACATGCTGCCAATGTCATTTAATAAACCAGTCTGCAAGTGCACATCCACACTACGTGAAAGAAGCTGTTCCATCCTGGAACTGGTAAGAAGAAAGGCTAAATTGTTTGGTGCTGGGCGGGTTTACACAAGAGACTTTACCCATGCAGGATATTTTAAACCCACATAAGACAGAGTCTGACTGGGGGCCAACAGCTGCATAAAGTGAGTTCCATTAGGAACCCATACAGTGAGAAGACAGTGACAATGTTGAAACAACACACTCTCTATCGGTATTATTCACAAGGAAATCCCCACATGGGCAGAAGATGAAAAGAAAAAGTTTGGTAAAGAGGTGAAGAGCCAAGTCCCCATGCAGGGAATGTCACAGAAGAAAAAGGGGATGCTTGACCCCAACCTCCTCCTGTAAGCCTCTTGCACCAAAGTGACTGCTGTGATGCAGTGAGACTATCAGAATTGCAGCTGTTGCACACCAGAGATCAGCATTCTACACCTAAGTCCTTTCAGGATCTGAACCAGTCAGCAAATCTTGAGCACCAGATCAGGGACTCAGTTTATCCACAACAGTTAGATAGTTATGGCTGGAGGTAGTATTGAGTCTGGGAGTTTCCAGGCAGAAGATCTGCATTTAAAGCCTTTGGGCCTTGTTTGGGATTACAAGTAGTGATCACGTCAATCTTTAAATGTAGTACTGCATGGTAAATAGCTGGGGCTAGATTTTCAAAGCCTTCCAAACTCCCGTAGCTGTGGGAAAAACTGGCGCAAGTGGGTCTCCACTTGTGGAGCTGCAGCTTTTCCTGCAGCTACGGTATTCTCAAAAGTGGAGCCGGTTTGCGACCTGCTCCATGATTTATGGCAGCTTGCATCCATTTTTTTGTTGCAGCTGTGGGGAACAGTTTCATCTGGAGGGACCAGGCGTAACATCCCCTGCAGCTGCACTGGCTGAAAATGCAAATCTCTGTAGGTGTGGAGATTTCATCCTGCAGCTGGTTCTGTGGGTGGGGACTTAGTCCCTGACCCGTTTGAAAATCCAGCCCCTTGTCTTTTGTATTTCAGGCATTGGGACTGTGCAGATACAACTACTGTGGTACACAGAAACTATTAAAATGTGAGCGCCCAAAGGATATTTGGAAAAAATAACACTGGTGAATCAAATAGCTCAAGACATGGGGACTGATGGTAACATAGAAACATAGAAATTGATGGCAGATAAGGACCGCAAGGCCCATCCAGTCTGCCCATTTCTTTTCCTACCTTATGAATGTGCCATAGGCCTTTGCTCTGTCAATGGCCTATCTATTCATACTCATCTGTATTGCTCCCTTATGCCTATCCCATGCCTTTTTGAAGCCCTGCACTGTATTCATATCCAGCACTTCCTGAGGTAGGCCATTCTGTGCATCTACTACCCTTTCTGTGAAAAAGAACTTCCTCACATTACCCCTTAATCGGCCTCTCTCTAATCTCATGCTGTGTCCTCTTGTCCTGCTATTTTTCTTATATGAAACATGTTAGACTCTTTCACCTTGTTATACCCTTGAGGTATTTGAATGTTTCGATCATATCACCTCTCTCCCTCCTTTGCTCTAGGGTATACATATTGAGCTCCATTAGTCTGTCCTCATATGTTTTCTGATGCAGTCCCTGCACCATTTTGGTTGCCCTTCTCTGGACTGCCTCAATTTGGTTAATGTCCTTGTGAAGGAGTGGCCTCCAGTACTGCACGCAGTACTCCAGATGGGGCCTAACAAGTGTCTTGTAAAGAGAGATTATTACCGCCCTCTTCTGACTTGTGATACCCCTAGTAATACACCCCAACATACCTCTAGCCTTACTTACTGCTTTAGTGGTCTGCTTGGATGATTTCAGGTCATCTGTGATGATGACGTCCAAGTCTCTGTCTTCCCTTGTGACTGCCAGCAACTCCCCTCCCAGCCTATAGGTGGCTTCAGGGTTTATCATCCTTATGTGCATGATCTTGCACTTCTTTGCATTAAACTCCTGTTGCCACTCGTCCGACCATTTTGCAAGTTTATCCAGATCTCTTCTCATTCTGCCCACCCCACGTGGATCATCTACTCTGTTGCAGATCTTGGTGTCATCTGCAAACAGACAAACCTTACCCTCTAGTCCATCTGCAAGGTCACTAATAAAGATGTTGAAGAGGACTGGCCCCAGAACTGATCCCTGAGGTACCCCACTTGTGACTTGCATCTCTTCTGACTGTATACCATTTACCACCACTCTCTGTTTTCTGCCGTCAACCAGTTTGCCACACAGTTGACCAACTTCTGACCCACCCCGAGCCTACCCAGCTTATTAATCAATCTTCTATGTGGAACAGTATCGGAAGCTTTGCTGAAGTCAAAGTAGGCGACATCAACTACTCCACCTGGGTCCACCACTCTGGCTACCCAGTCAAAGAAATCTATGAGATTAGTTTGATAGGATCTTCCTTTCGTAAACCCATGCTGTCTTGGATCCTGTGCTCCTATGGATTCCAGGTGTTGCACTATCCTTTCCTTAAGGGGTGCCTCCATAATCTTGCCCACTACTGAGGTAAGACTGACTGGTCTGTAGTTCCCTGCCTCCTCCCTGCTACCACTCTTCTGGAGCAGGATCACATGAGCCCTTCTCCAGTCTTCTGGGACCTCTCCTGTGCTCAGAGACTCACTAAACAGTTTTGATAATGGCTCTGCTAGTTCCACCCTTAGCTCCTTTAGTACCCTGGGATGGATGCCATCAAGTCCCATTGCCTTGTCCACCCTGAGCTTATCGAGCTCTTGTAGGACCATTTCTTTTGTGAAGGGACTAGTGCACCCCCCCCGTGTCTACGGTGCTGAGCTGTGGGCCCTGCCCTACCTTCTCGTCAGTAAATATTGAGCAGAAGTATCTATTTAGGATAGGTGCTTTTACATGGTCCTCCTGCTCACATGTCCCCTTATCCCCCTTTGATCTTAGCAATACCCCCTCTGGACTTTCTCTTTTCACTAATGTATCTATAGGAAGTCTTGTCACCTTCTTTTACTGTTTGTGCTAATGTTTTCTCAGTTTGGGCCTTTGCCTGCCTTACTGCCTTCCCTGCTTCCCTTAGGGAAGTTTGGTATGCCTCCCTATCTTCATCCTGCTGTGTTCTCTTATATTTCCTGAAGGCCAGCCTTTTGGCTCTGACCTTTTCTACTACTGGTTTTAAGAACCAAAGTGGTTTCCTTCTTCTTTTGCACTTCCTTTTCTCTCTAACACAATGGGATGTTGCTTCAAGTATTGCATCTTTAATGCTTGACCGCTTTGCCTGTACCCCCTCACCTGTATTTCTTTTTGCCAGGGCTAGCTTAACTCTGTTGGCCATCTTATCAAAGTCAGCTCCTCTGAAGTCCCACATTTGTGCCTTGGACTGGGTTGATTTAGTTCTAGTGGCCAAATTGAACCATACCATGTTATGGTCATTGGCCCCCAGGTGACCTTCTACCTGGAGATCTTTGATCTGTTCCCTGTTAGTCAGTACTAGATCTAGGATAGCCCTGTCTCTTGTGGGTTGTTGTACCAGTTGTTTGAGTCCCTTCCCCTGCAGAGAATCCACCATGTGTCTAGTTCTGGCAGATGTTCCTGCTGGTATTGACCAATCTGTATCTGGCATGTTGAAGTCTCCCATTATCAGAACCTCCCCTTTCGCTGTCATGTTTTGTATATCTTCTAACAGTAATGTGTCTATGTCCTCCACCTGGTCAGGAGGCCTGTACATAACCCCAGTTTGTATGGCTGTCCCATTTCCTGTTTCCAGGGTGACCCACAGTTCTTCTGGCTCCTTATGTGTATTCTGAATTTCTGTAGCTTTGATATTTTCATTGACATAAAGGGCTACACCACCCCACCTTTTACATCTCAGTCTCTTCTGAACAGTACATAGCCAGGTACTGAAGTCTCCCAAGTGTGGTTACTGGTAAACCATTTCTCGCTAATGGCTACTATGTCCAGTTTAGCCTCTCTCATTATTGCCTGCAGGTCTGGGATCTTGTTTCCCAGACTGTGAGCATTTGCGTACATGATTTTCCATTTTCCAGATTTCGGTGTGTTAGTTTTGGGGCGAGGTCTGGTGTTTCCCCTGTGTGTCGTATGGGGAGCCAGACCTTTTTCCTCACCTGGTGATGCAAATGAACTACAAACATGCTGAACTCTTATTTGACCACTAGCTGAGGGGGGAAGGGTGTTCTTCCCATTTGACGTATGGGGTGCTGCACCCATCTCCCCATTTGCTAGTTTAAATATTCTGCAAAGACATCAAACTTCTGCCCCAATGCACTGGCTCCCTCCTTAGTCAGATGCAGTCCATCAAATTTAAAGAACTTTCGCTCCCAAAACTGTTGCCAGTTCCCTACTAATTTGCATCCTTTTTCCTGGCACCAGCCCTTGAGCCACATGTTTAGCTCCCCTATCTCCCCTTCTCTGACCTTCCGTCCATCTACCCCCCTCTCCCAGACTGGCAGGATCTCAAAGAAGGAGATGCCGGATGAAATGGATGATAGTTTGTCACTCAGCCTGGTCAGGTGTTCCTTGGTCTCCACAGCTGACTGGCTGGTGAGATCGTTAGTCCCTATGTGTACCAGGATGTCAATATTTTCTCCTGCTTCCAGAACAGTTTTAGCAATGCAGTCAGTGTCTCTCTATGCTGATGTACCTGGGAGACATCTGACCATTACTCCTGGCTGGAGATACATATCATCTCCCCAAATCATGGAGTCTCCTATGATCAGAAGTTTTTTGGATTTCCTTTTTCCTTTTTTTGTTTTGGTTCCTGTTTTGAGTGAGTTTTGTTGTGCTAGCTCCTGTGCTGCAGTGCCTCCACCTGGGGAAGTCCCTTGCAATATCTGCAGGTGATTGCCTCTGTTTGTGTTTATTGCATTGCAGTAATCATCTTACTCTCTTCTTCAGAGTCTTTTTCATCTTTTCCCCATAAATACTAAATTTTGGGTTACATTTTACTTTTCTGTATTACTGTTTATTGTTTGGTTACTCTATCATTGCATGTTGGGGTGAGACTGCATGGGGCAATTAACAATATTGTTTCCTGGGTGTCTGCAGGTGTTGCAAGGGACTTCCCCAGGTGGTGGCACTGCATCACAAAAATATTTGCCCAGCTTAAAACACCTGAGCTGAGACCAACCCCTTGATGTATTGGGGAGGCACCTCCACCCCCAACAAGGGCCCTAGGTTACAGAAACATAGCAAAGATAGAGCTGTATATGGCCACAAACTCTACCAAGGCTTTCCTTCTTCTGTTGCTGCAACCCCTCTGTCCAATTTATTCATGAGTGAGAAAACACTTGCCAGCAGTGGTACCATCCTGTCCCTTCTTTCTGTTTAAAAAAATAGATAATTCCTGTTGCACCTTGGTATTTACAACTCATGTAGAAAGTGAAAGTATCTAAGAGTCTGACCTTTTTTTTTAAAACATATTGTGGTGGGTTTTTAGTTTCTGTAATATGTACTGAGGTGATGTCACAGGAGACCAATGTAATTTTTTTATGGCTGCAGTGGGCGAAGCCTGCAGCTGTCTTGCGGTAGCTCTAAAAATGAGCCACCGGATGGACACCGAAGAACGGAACTGTTTTGGAGTTGCAGTATGATCATTCCACAACTCCAAAACAATCTGCTCACTCCTCAAACACCTGGGTCACACTATTTTGGTTGCTGGTCGCCCGCCATGCTAAAGATGGCCACCGATGTTTAGTGTGCCTGCGTGAGTAGTTGAGCATGTGTGACTGCACCGCAGCCATCTTGGGCACAGTCAACTCTTTTACTGTGAGCTCAGTGAGCGTAACTGCAGCCATCTTGGCTCTGGCCAGAGATTGTTTATTGACTTAACTGGTACAGATTCAACAGCGACAGTATGAGTGGAAAGAGGGCAACCTAGGCTCTGTGTATCCCATTTAGATCTTCACCTCTAGTGAAAAGGGCCATCAGTACTGCCCATTAAAGCCCACTAGATTTGTAGTTTTGTGATGTGGAGGACATGTGTCCACTAGGAATTGGATAGGAACCCCCACAACTCATTTCACTAAGGCCCTTGGGTGTCCATCAGAAATTTACAGCTGGCAGCCAGCACTGACCTCATGCAGATCCCCACAAGTGAAGTAAAATGCCTAAGAAATTGTACATCAGAACCCAATAACACTATGCCAGAGATGACCTGTAAACATATTTAAAACAGAGTACTAGGCTTTTGCAGAAGTGACTGTCAGTACCCTTTGTTTTGCAAACCATAGGTTAAGTTGATACAGTCAGATACTGTTTCAGGAAACTCCTTTCATTTTCCTAGAGGCATTGATTAAACTGTGACAACAGAGCAGTTTCAGAAACTGGCCCACTGTCCTCCTGACCCAGATTAGTGCTCATAGTCATGTTTCTTTTTATTTGTAATAATGTCTATTTTACAATCTGAAGGACCTGTGCCAAATCTCAATGTGATGAGGTGCATGACTGATGGCTGTGACATGATAAACTGCCTTTAAGAAAGCATTTCTCAACCCAAAATGTTTCGCACACAAACGCACGACTGAAAACAAAACTAGTTTGCTGCCTTGCAATACATAATCCACAGCCCAATTAATTATTTTTAATGCCTCTTAGGGTATGAATAAAATTGATTTGGGTTTCCATGGTGTGAGTCAGTTTCCTATCATGCAAATCTAAGGAGAAGAGCTGCCAAAAATGACTTTAGAACATTTTTAGTTCATGCTATGCAGCTACAGCAATAATGCAGATAGCACCAGTATGGCTTTTAACACCATCATCTGCCACCCCCACACACACACACACATTGGTTAGCAAGCCACTGAATACTTGCATCAGACTCAAGAGAAAAAAAAATAATTTGAGGTAATGGTTTAAGGCACATTCCTAATGTTGTAAAAACATAATCTCCCCACCCTCAGCAACACATCCTTAAATCATTGTGAAACATAACATTGCTTAGTTTTGTATTTCTTTACAGTTTTCTAAAGGCAACAGTTCATGTAAAAAAACATCTTTATATAGAAACGTAGAATTTGACGGTGGATAAGGGCCGCTTAGCCCACCCAGTCTGCCCAGATTTTCCCTGCCTGTACTTTCACCACAGATGCTACTTGATCTTTGGCTCCCCTCCCCCCCTTTGACTAAGATTTCCTTTTGCCTATCTCATGCATGCTCGAAGCCCACCACTGTTTTTATCACCACCACCTCCTCTGGAAAACTGTCCCTGGCATCCACCACCCTTTCAGTGAAGAAGTACATTCTCACATCTCTCTTAAATTTTCCCTATTCCAGTTTCAATGCATGCCTCCTTATTCTCATGGATCTTTTCATCAGAAAAATGCTTCCCTGCTGTACCTTATTTGCCCCTGTGATGTATTAATATGTCTGTGTCATATCCCCACTCCCTTCTCTATTCCAGGGTGTACATATTGAGGTCCTTCTATCTCTTCTCATAGGACTTCTGATGATGATGTTGCTCTCCGCTGGACTGCCTCTACTTTGCCTATGTCCTTTCTGAGATGTGCTATCCAATACTGGACACAGTACTTCATGTGGGTCTCACCAGTGATCAATACAGTGGCAACACTATCTCCTTCCTTCTGCAGGTGATGCCCTTCCTTATGCACCGCAACATCCCACTGGCCTTACCCACTGCCCTGTTGCACTGCTCCACCACCTTGGGGTCATCAGATATGATTACTCCCAGGTCCCTTTCCTGTTTGGTGATCTTCATTACCTCTTCTGACATTTTGTATTTTGTCTCTGGGTTTCTGTGCCCCAAGTGCATGATTTAGCATTTTTTTTCTTTGAATCCCAGCTGCCATGCCCTTAACCACTCCTCAAGTTTTCTGTGCATTTTCCACCCCCCCCCACCTGGAGTGCCCACCCTATTGCACATTTTTGGTGTCATCTGCAAAGAGACAGAACTTCCCTTCCAGCTCATCTACAATGTCACTTACAAAGACATCAAAAAGGATTGGTTCCAGTACTGAGCCCTGTGGCACCCTGTTGGTCACCCTCCCTTTCTTGGAGTGAACTCTGTTAACCACCACTCTCTGTTGTCATCTCTCAACCAATTTGTTACCCAGTTTACCACCTTTTGATCCATCCTAAGCTGCCCAGTTTCCTTATGAGCTTCCTATGTGGAACAGTGTTGAAAGCCTCACTGAAATCAAAGTAGGCCACATCCATGAACCCACCCTGATCTATTTCTCTGGTCACCCAGTCAAACAAATATGTCAGATTTGTCTGACATTACCTCCTCCCCATGAATCCGTGTTGCTTTGGGACTTGTAACCCATTGGTTTCAAGGTATTCCACAGTTCTGTCTTTTGGCAGTGACTCCATTGGCTTCCCCATCAACTCATATAAGGATGACTGGCATAAAGTTGCCAGCCTCCTCCATGCTACCGCTTTTGTGAAGTGGGACTATATATGCCCTCATCTAGCCCTCTGGAACTTCCCCTGTTTCAAGTGAGTTGTTAAAAAGGACTGTTACATGTGCAGTCAGTATCTTTCTGAGCTTCCTCAGTACCCTTGGGTATAACCAATTTGGCCCCACAGCTTTGTTCTCTTTTAGGTTTGTGAGTCCTTTCAGGATTCTCTCCTCTGTAAAGAGACTTGTGTCTACCTCCCCCTTCCTGTGTCCCTATTGCTTTATGTGGCCCATTCCCTTCCACTTCCTCCATGAAGACTGAACAAAAAGTATTTGTTCAGGATATCAGCTTTTCCATGACCCCCCTCTGCAAAGTCCCCACCTGCCCTTCTTAATCTCATAACTCCTCCCTTAGTCTTCCTCTTTTCACTTATCATTCAGCACTTCTTGTCAGTACCTGAGGCTAATCTCTGCAGTTCTTATTTGTCACCAAATCCATTTATATGGGCCACAATTCATCCTAAAAATGGTGATTTGCATATATGGTACTTTGAAAGTGAAGTGAGCCTGGCACACGTAGGTCTGAAGAAAAACTCACCACGAAATTGGTCATAAGGCAAAACTCTCTAATGGTATTTATAAATAGTATAATTTGAAAAGCAACACCAGCAGCTAGCACACCACACCACCAATATTTTTTACATCCAGTAGCACGTATACGGTACTTCCAATGATGCTTTGTATTAGTGGAGTATATGTAATTTGGTATTTCTTTAAAACTTACTTTTATTGCCAGTGCCCTTCCAGAGTAACCATTGCTGCAACCTTTTTGCACATTTCATCAGGTACCTGTAGGTTCATCATGTTAGGGCTTAGGCTTTGTTGCATGGAGTTAGCCCTAATGTTCCCAGTCTCCTACAAAGTCAAGGAGTAGTGCCTCTTGCATGCTTGTTCCTCTAGGTCACAAGAGAAGTAATTAACAATGGGTGTTCATAAACTTTTGGGAATATTAATAGAACTCTGAGGGAAGCCATATTTAATTGCACTCTCCTGTGATTGTTTCAAATCTAAAAAAAATTGCAAATTCAAAAAAATATAATAGGGACATCTTACAAGACAGACTTCCATTTTTTTTAAAAGCTCCTATTGTGTCATGTAGTTGCCCCATTGACCATACCAACCATCAGAACATTTTTTGGTTTCTATAGACTGTACATGTTCTCCACCTTCATCTAAGGGTGGCTAATCAATCTAGTCTCCACCTCCCCAAGCTAGCTCCTGCCTCCCCTGCTACTCACCATGGTCAGGTTATCCCAACAAATTCCCCCTCGTGGTGAGACCAGATGAGGGATAGTCATCCTCCCCATCAGTACAGTAATCCAAGGCAGACCAACAGTGAGCCCCAGCTGGTGGTGTGGGCTTGGGGACAGGTGGTCTGAGCTTTATTAAGCCCTCAACATTCCATTTTTCCATTGTCTCCATGTCCCTTGCTGTGTGGAGGTGCACCCATCTGATGTTTCCCACAGCACCCTCCCTATCTTGATGCCCATACTGCACCACCATCAAGCCTCCATCTGGTAGCAGTCTAAGGCTGGGAAAACGTGCCTCCTCGCCATGGGAGAGGTGAGCTATCTCTTGGATGCTCAATCCTCTCCTGCCCCAGCTGACCCCTGATGACCTGAGTCTGTACCTAAACCCGGGTCACTGGCATAGCAGGAAATAATGTGCTGATGCCTTAGCTCTGCACACCACTGGACTGGACTCAACAGAACATTTTTTACAAAGAAAAAATCCTTGGTCTGTTAAGCCACCAGGGTATAGCAGACTCATGTTCAGACTGACTACTCATCACCATATCTTAAATATTTGGTACTCTAAGAAAAAGAAACTATAACTTCTCCTCCAAACATTTCTTCAAATTGATGTCACTAGAAAGGATTGATCAGTGTCCAGACAAAATGTTGTATGTTGAAGATGACGATTCATTGTGGAGAAGTCTAGCCTTAGAATTAAAAATTCAGCATTATGAATTGAGATCACATGGGCTGCAGTTGAAAATTGGTAGATCTAATTCAGTAAAAAGACAAAATTGGTATACACAGAGGGTAGTTCCTATTTGGAACTCCCTACCCCAAGAGGTGGTTGCTAGCCCCTCAATGGCAATATTTAAAATAATTTAAACAATTATTAAAAACTTAAAGGGAAAGTATTTGACATTATTTGGTGAGCATAATGGATGCAAGTCTAATCTAGCTTTGTATTTTCCTAAGAATCCTATAATATGGAGTTGCAATTAGTTGCAAAGGTCAAAGGTGATTTCTGATTATCTGCCTTAACTCTTGGAACCAAAACAAACTCCCTCTCAGTGTCTTTAGCCCACCTAGAGGCATTCCTCACAAGCTTATTTGAATATCCCTTAGATCTAAATCCTCTTTTAAGATCTTCAGATTGGACTTCATAGTCATAAAAGGGGAACAATTTCACCTGATATGGAGAAATTGTTCAAATGAGTTATTTCAAATTAAATTTGAAGGATGGCTACTCCCTGCTCTTACCTGAAGCTGGTTTTTAAAACATTTTTGTTTCAATCTTTCATCAAAGAACAAATGAAAAGACAATGAAATTCACGTACATTCTGTGTCATGGGTTACATGAAGCTCAAACCTGCCCTAACTAGTAATCATCACATTGTACGATTTTGTGAATTAAAGTGTGTTTCAAGGGAAGGGAGGGAAGGGTTACGTTATTAGGTGTAGACCGTAGGTTGAAAACATATCATTGGTTAAAGGGGACGAATCCTTGACACATTTGTGCACTGAAATTCTGCTTACAATAGTTACAATATAGTTGTAAACAGAGAAGTATGTAACCTGAGAATACTGGTACCTCCATTCATAGGTGTGTTATTCTACTATCCTAGTTCTGGACTAAATGGTTCCCCATGGGAAAACCCTCTATTGTAATGTCACTGCTTCTAAAGCACACTGGGAGCTGCCTGTGTAAATGTGGAGCAGATCTGGTGATACCCTGATATGAAATGGAGTGCTGAAAATTAAATTACATGTAGCAATGGGAAGGCAGGGTGCAATTCAAATCACTACAGTACATTTCTATGTTGAGGCTTGAGTAAAGTTATGCTACAAATTATCTAAAGGCCCTTTCCTTTCACATGTTTAGATTTTTAAATGAGAACGTATAATTACTGGTGATTTTCTTCAGTACCAACTACATTAGTCAGATCAGGACTAGAACAGACTGGAATTCAAGAAATGTTCATCAACACAAAGTTCATGAAGTTGCTGAACTTTTAAAGGACCATGATGAACAGAGACAAAAATCAATTCACATTCCAAATTTACATTTCATAATGTAGTTTCACACTGTATAAGTTATAAAGCATCAATATCAGAACTTTTCAGCTCATGAGTGGAAAATGTATGTTCTACAAAGCAATTAACTGTCAGAGCACCCAAGAGAATTATAATGTTAACTCACTAAATTACTGTAAGTAGCAACTGGGCCTTTCTATGTATAAAAGGAAAATGAGAGTGATTACATTTGATTGAAGAACAAGAGAAAAAAGTAATTATAAGGTAAGTTACTAATTCTAAAATCCATTGAAAAATCATTCATTAGAACATGTTGAGTTGTTAAAGCAAAAATCAGTTGTCAAGGTAAATTGCTTAGACTGTAATAAAACAACTAAAGGATGAATTGATCTGCCTCTGGTTTGTAAAGAGCACAACAATATTTTGAGAACAGTGGTGGCTGATGAATTAATTATTATATAAGCATGGTATTTTTGGTCATCAAAGATTATGATGGACTGTGTTTGTAAAAGTCCAGTGGAGGAATTTCATAGACTTTCATGGTCCTTTATGAACAGTTATGTTCAAGAATGTTCATGAACCCAGTTGGCACATTTGTTGTTCTTGCACAATTCATGAACAAGATTGCTGAACTTTGATATATGTTCATGGATTCAGTTCATGAACTGTTCATGAATAATTCACGTATGTTCAAGAATCAATCCTCATCACTTTGGGCAGGGGCTAGGATTCTGCACCCTGGTTCCCACTTAGCGTCTCCAGTACTTGACTGGAATCCACTTCCATTCCAGACCCACCAGAATCTTCAATTGACCTGTCAGTCCTCAGCCTACCCCCAAGGTGGGGTTTCCCTTTCCTTTGATGGGGCTCAAAATACAAGGAGATGGACTCCTATCACATCAGGTTGAACAGCAATTGTGGGACAGGGGATAGCCTTTCCACATGCTCAATGGGTATGAGCTGTGATTGGACCAGCCCTGTCATGCTGCTGCCACCCAGGGAAGTGTTTTCCCTGGTTAACTTCCTGCACACCAGACAAGATGGAATTTTGGATGAGAGGGGTTAGGCTGGCCACTACTTCAGAAGAAATTAACCCAGGAGTCACCATAAGTGACTCCCTCAAACAAACTAGCCAATGCAATAAGGCCTACAGCAAAGCAACTAGAATTTATTTTATTTATTTATTTGTATTTCGGATGACACCTTTGAGCTGAGGGCCTTTTACAAAGGTTCTATGTCAAGGCAATAAGGACAATAAGGTACAAAACATAACATGATCATTGCAATGGAACTTACCAAAAAAAGACAAATAAGGTTACAATAATAGCAGCCAAGGGCATTGTCAAGGAATTGTGTTGTGAGTTACTTATACAGTACAAGTCATAGGTGGCTCAGTGAAGCTTTGTTAGGAGTGGGTTAGTGGGAAAAGAGAAAGAAGAGTGGTGGTGAGGGGGTGGTATGGGAGACAGAGAGAGGAGGGAAGGGAGAAATGAGGAGGGCATTGCATTGGGTATGTGGTATATGGGAAACAGCAAGGGAGGAGGAAAGGGGAAATGAAAAAGAAAAGGAGACAGATTCATCCTATACCCAGTAATGGGGGGTAGAAGAGGAGGAGGAGCTGAGGCAGTGAGGAGGGATGCTTGAGGGTGGTATGCCTGGAAGGAATTATAAGAAGCAATCATAGAAGGCACTAGCCACGAGGTGTTGACACAATTTACACTTAAAAGCACCAATCCTGGCAATGTTGGAGATTTCTGTAGGTAGCAAGTTGAACCAGGTGGAGGTTCTGACAAGGTAAGAACGCTGAGCTTGAGAGGTTTGACAGCGAGGTATTGTAAAGGTTAGACTGTCCGATCTTCTAGTAAGGCAGCGCACACACTGCGGGGTCAATATTGATTGGACTCCAGCGGGCATAAGGCTCAGTGATCTCTTCTTAGCTAGGATGCAGGTCTGGTACTTTAGCCTGCCGGATAGCTGGAGCCAGTTAGCCTGCTCGTAAATGTCACACATGTGAGAAAGGCAGGCAGCTGAAATAAGGAGTCTACATGCCTTATTAAGGGCTACAGTTATGCGCCGGAGTGCAGTATTAGTATCGGATCCATAGATAACAAGCCCGTAGTCAATAGTTGAGATAACAGAGCCCTGGATAGCAAGGTTCAAGGCTTCATCAGTTAGGCAATGTTTATGCTTGTATAGTAGTCCTATACGGGAGTTCACAGTTTTAGCGACATTGTCAATGTGTTTGGTATACGAGAGGGAGCAGTCAAGGGTCAGGCCCAGATATTTAAACTTATCCACCTGCTCAAGAGTAATGCCTTTGTGGTTGTTAATTATGAGCTCATGGTCCTTGTACTTGTGGGTTCCATGGAACAACATTGTTCTAGTTTTTTTGTGGTTAAGGATGAGTTTATGTGAGCAAAACCAGTCTTCCACTTCTGTGAAACTTTTCTGTAGTTGAGACTGAAGAGAGGTGAGGTCGGTGCGGCAAGTGAAGATTACTGCATCATTCGCATACAGTAACATTCTGTCATGGCAGAAGGCAGGGAGATTGTTCAGGAATATGTTGAATAACAAGGGACCCAGGATAGAACCTTGGAGTACTCCAGAGTGGATTGGTAGAGATGACGAGAGGAATCCACCAATCCTGACCTGTTGGGTCCGGTTACTGAGGTAGCTTTGAAACCAGAGGGTAGTTTCACTTGAGAGACCAAGCAGGGATAATTGTTTGAGGAGAATGGAGTGATTAACAGTGTCAAATGCCTTAGTCAGGTCAATAAAAGAGGCGCCCGACCAACTGGCCCTAAACAAGTGCATGATGGATATGTGTGGTGAATTCGAGGAGTGCCATGGTAGTGCTGTGCCCTTTGCGGAAGCCATGCTACTGGGAACATTGCAGGCTGTATTTTGCAAGGTACTCCATGAGCTGATCAGCCACTATCCGTTCCAAGGTTTTGGATAGAAGAGGGAGGATGGATGTAGGCCTGTAGTTGTTCGTGAGAGTCTTGTCATCACTTTTATGGACTGGAGTCACCACTGCCAGTTTCCACTTTTGGGGGAACTGGGAGAGCATGAGGGAACAGTTGAGGATTTTGGTTAGTGGGAGCAGGACTTTGTCAATGGTGAGGGCGAGAAGTTTCATATCCAGTGAACCACCACTGACCCTAGACTTTCCACTACTGGAAAGTGGTTTATTAGGAGATGTTTCAATAGCAGGGGGAAGGATGTCATACTATCTCTCTACAGATTTCTGGTGAGGCCCCAGCTGGAATATTGTACCTAGGTTTGGAGTACCCACCTGAGGGAAATACACAGACAGACTGGAGGCTGGCAGCGAAGGGTATCTAAAATGATTCAGGGCCAGCAGTGCAGATCCTTTGAGGACCAGCTTAGGGAACTGAACATGTACTCACTGGAGGCCAAAAGGAAGAGCAATGACATAATAGGGACCTTCAGGTCCCTGAAAGTAATAAACAAGGTAAACTGTGAGAAACTATTCTACATAAATAACAGGGTCAATAACAAGGTGGTGGGAGCAAAAACCATAAATGGGGTTAAGCACAGCTGGGACAGAGTATGGGGGTTTGATATTTATGCATGGGGACACTAGTATGATGGGGAACAAGAGGTGAGACAAGGGCGACAATCCCTATTTAAAAAATAGGTAATTGGTTAGAGCAGGGTCAAGTAGAGCAGATTGGATGGACTAATGTGGGTTTTTTTTCTACTAACAATGTTTAAGTTTCTGTGTTTCACTTTTCATGCATGCATGTAACAGACCTGAGGGGGAGGTGCTCAGCAATATGTTACCACCCACATCCCCACGGATTCTTTACCATGCCTCTTTCAGTTGTCACTCATTGTCTATGTGATGCAACCACTCCCCTCGCCCCCAGGAGGAGAGCATTCAACTAGATGCTTTTAGCCCTCCTTGCCGACTTCCACTGATAACATCACAGGCTCGGGGTGTGAAACTGGGTCACCAGTGTGCCAGAGCAGTATCCCACCACTAGGCACCCTGGAATCAGACAATCTGAACATTTTAACAGTGAATCATAGAAATTTTAGAAAGGCTTGCAGTTTTTTACATTCTGACATTGCAGTTAGTTGATTAGCTTTTTAAATTATGTTAATGGATATGTCTTTATATACTGTGGTATTTGGATAAGTGACATACATCTGTAACATTGTGAGATCACAAAACTGACCTGAACTACTGGGGATTTCTTTTAAATATGGTGATGTGGTGATATTCTATGTTTACATAACCTCCCCCCTCACAACTGCTGGCTAGGTTCCAGTAAAATGAGGGCATAGAGAGGGTAGAAGTGTCACAGCCAAGGTCAAAACAGCAGACAGTTACAGAAAGCAGACTGAACATGGCAACATTGCACTGATTTGTATGGGGGAGGCCTATACTACAACAGTAAGGTCTAGAAATAGTGTTTTGTAGTGAAAGTTCATTCCTGTAGATTAGAACTGAGCCAAAATATCAGAAACTTGCCCAAATGTGTCCAAATCCATGGAAACATCTATTGTCCTCACATGAGGATTTCTAGTGTTTGTTGCAATAGCCTGTTATTTCTTGTATCTCTGGAGAATGCTGCTAGCAGTCAAAGTTCTGTCCATTAAAAGGAAAGATAGGTACAGTCAAGAGACTAATGCAGTGCATTTTGGGAGTTGTAGTTAATTAGATTTTTACTGGTTTTGAGGTCAGAATAGGAAAGGAATTTGATTTTATTTATTGTCATTTTTACAAACGTATCATAATCACTTTACAATCCAGGAGAGAGTGAGGGGAGAGAATGCTGCTGCCAGTAGATGCAAAGGCAGATTCAAATAGCATATAGATAAAGCAGAGAGAGATTATAAAGATGTTAAGCGTAACAAGGTAACTCACTTGTTACATAGAAACATAGACTTTGATAGCAGATAAAGACTGCTTGCCCACCCAGTCTGCCCATTTCCCTACCTAGCGGATAAGTGGCAGATCCTAGTTTTGCCAACAGCTTACTTCCTCCTACCTCCCACTAGAATTGCCTTATGTACTGTCCCATGCATTCTTAAATTCCTGCACTGCTTTTGACCCCATAAGCTCCTCAGGAAGGCCGCTCCATGCATCCACCACCCTCTCCATGAAAAAATACTTCCTCACGTTGCCCCTGAGTCATCCACCCTCTATCTTCAAATTGTGCCACCTTGTTCTTGCACATCTCTTTTTCTGAAAGATGCTGCTCTCTTGGACTTTGTTTATTCCCTTGAGGTACTTGAAAGTTTCTATCATGTCCACCCTCTCCCTCCTTTCCTCAAGGGTATACATATTAAGGTCTTTTAGTCTCTCTTCATATGGCTTCTGGTGCAGACCCTGAACCAATTTAGTTGCCTTCCTCTGGACTGCTTCCATCCTGTCTATATCTTTGTGGAGACTGGGTCTCCAGAACTGCATGCAGTACTCCAGATGGGGTCTCATCAACTGACTGTACAGAGAGATAACAATTTCCTGATTTCTACTGGTGATGCCTCTCCCTATGCATCCCAGTATCCCCAACCCTCCTTACTGCCTTCTCACATTGCTTGTCTACCTTTAGGTCATCTGATATAACTACCCCCAGGTCCCTTTCCATTTTGTTTTTGTTAATACCCCCCATTGTGTACTCTTCCCATGGATTTTTGTTTCCCAGGTGCATTACTTTGCACTTCTTTGCATTGAATCTAAGCTGCCATACATTTGACCATTCCTCCAACCTTGCCAAGTCCCTTCTCATCCTTTCCACCCCCCATGTATCAACCCTGTTGCAGATCTTAGTGTCATCTGCAAAGAAGTATACTTTTCCTTCCAGTCCTGCCGCAATGTCACCTATAAAGACATTAAAGAGGACTGGTTCCAGTACTGAACCCTGCGGTACCCCATTAGTAACCTCCCTTTCTTCGGAGTAGACTCTGTTTACTATTACCCTCTGTGTCCTGTTGTCCAGCCAATATATTACCCAGGTTACCACCTTGGGACCCACTCCCAGGCTGGCTATCATGTTTAATGATCTTTTGTGTGGGAACATGTCAAATACCTTGCTAAAGTCTAGGTAGGCCATGTCCAGCCCTTCCCTGGTCTACTACATTGGTCACCCAGTCAAAGAAATCTATTAGATATATCTAATATGACCTTATTGCTGTGACTGCATGCTGCCTTGGGTCCTGTGCCCCGCTGGCCTCTAGGTACTCAACAATTCTTTCTTTCAGAAGTGATTCCATCATTTTCCCTACCACTGAGATTAAACTAAGAAGTCTGTAGTTTCCTGCCTCTGCCTTGCTCCCACTTTTGTGAAGGGGAATCACATCTGCCCTCCTCCAGTCCTCAGGTACCATACCCTCCTCCCATGATTTGTTAAAAAGAGTAGTCAGTGGTGCCACTAGTTCCCCCCTTAGTTCTTTTAGAATTCTGGGGTGAATCCATCAGGCCCCATTTCTTTGTCCACCTTCAGTTTTAGAAGTTCTTTCAGGACCCTTTCTTCAGTGAATGGACTGGTATTGACCTCCCTATCCAGTGTGCTTCCATTATTTGGTTTAGGTACCTCCCCCTCCTCTTCTTTTGTGAATACTGAGCAGAAGTATTCGTTCAGTATCTCTGCTTTGTCACTGTCACCTTCTGCCCACCCCCACTCCCTTTTATTAAGCCTCACTATTCCTCCCCTGTTCTTTCTTTGTTTCCTAATGTACCTATAAAAGGTTTTACCCCCCTTCTTAACTGAGTTGGCTATCTTTTCCTCAGTTTGGGCCTTTGCTATTCTGACTGCCTTCCCCACTTCCTTTTGTTTTAACTGTCACAGTTTTCTGTCTTGCTTCTTCTTTGTTTCCTAATACACTCTAAAAAAGGAGTGTTATTTTTTACACTGTAAATGTGTAAATCACTGTTTAACACAGTGTGTGTAACGTTAACTCACAATTGTGTCATATTTATGAAAACAGTGATTTACACAATTACAGTGTAAAAAAAATAACACTTCATTTTGTTGATCAACTGTACCCATAAATGGTATAGTGCTGTATTACAGTAAGTAATTAAAATGTTATAGTATATGGTTTATCTGTATTATATATGGAAACCAGTGGTTCCTCAAAAGTTGTGCAAATTTGAAAAGTTGTGCACATTCAAAAAGTTATTGTGCACATTGCATGATTAATATTCATAAAGGGCTGCACTCCTCACCACCTGATTGGACCGGACAGAACTGTTCAAGCTAGCAAGCATGGCTGCACTTCTTACTGATTGCTTCCTCCAGATGGTTTGGACATGGAGTGCCGTACTCGGGTCCGTGTTTACAAACCATACTACTGTCACTTCTTTTTGTTTAAAAAAAATTTAACTCTGGCCAGAAATATGGGAACGCTAAGCACCAGAAATGGAACTGCAGAAAACAGACTTTGGAGCAGACAGCTGCCGACAGCTAGTGGGACCGTTACACAAGGTATGACAAATTCTCAAACTGAAAACTACAGAAATTTCTGAAATGTCTCAATTTCTGGGAACTATATACTATAAAAAATAAAAATAGGGACATCCATTCACAACTCGACTTGTGCTTCTATCTCAGAGTTGAGATACCAGCATGGATCTCTCCAGCTTCGTTCTCGAGGTCCATACGCTGGTATCTCAACCCCTCGATGGAAACACAGGATCGTTGTGAATGGACATCCATACTTTATTTCTTATTTTGCAAGCAGTATTGAGATTTTTATTTTATTTTACAGCTTTAACAATTTTTCTATACATGTTAAAATATATACTTTTTTAGAGATGAGCCAATGTGAATTCCTTCATGTCAATTTGCATATACTTCCCATAATGCTTTGCTTAACTGGGTGTGTGCAATTGTGTTTTTCTTTAAAATTTGGCTACATGGCTAATACCCTTCTAGGGTATTCTTTGCCCCAGGGAATTTGCTCTAGGGTTCTTATCTTTTGTAGTTATTCTCTTCCCCACTATGGGCTCCCAATAACATTAAAAAGTAAGACCCTCATAGTGGTAGGTGGCTCCCAAGCACATAGTAAGGACGCAAATACAGCATATTGATGAACTCTATAAGGGGTATGTCACCTGTGTAAGTTTGCTGTACATTGGCTTTGTTGGTTAAATTACAAGGCTTGTTGACAATAAAATTATAATTCTTCTATTAGGATTTGTGCATGTTTCTTATTAGCAATTGTGTTTTTTATTCAGTCTATGTGGGATTAATACATTTCAAATTTCAACAAACTTATGTGTTGAAATAACACGTTCAATATAGACATTTTAACACATAAATGTGTTAAAAATTCAACACACTAGTGTTAGTAAAAGCTACAAATTTGTGTGTTGAACAATTTACACACTACTGTGTTAAATTTATTTAACATACTTCATGTGTTACATTTAACACACACTGTGTTTTCCCTAACTGTACTAAATGCTGTGTTAAAAATTAACTAATTTGTAATCAAATTTAAGACTTCATTTCTAAAAGTTTGCTTCCTGAATGCTATCTTTTTCTCCCTAACCTTCCCCATGGCCTCTTTTGAGAACCATAGTTTTTTTCCTTCATTTTGTTTTGTTTATTTGTGTCACACAAAGGCTTGTTGCCTTTGTGATGGCAACTTTGATTTTTCCCCATCGTTCCTCCACCCCACCTTCTTGCCCATTTGCAAGTGCTTTTCTGAGGCACTCCCCCATTTTGCCAAAGTCAGCCCTTCTAAAGTCCAATACCCTCACCTTTGTGTAACTTGACTCTACAGCTGTGTTTTTTGTAAACCACACTGTTTGGTGGTCACTTGTTTCCAGATGGCTACTCACTTCTAAATCTGAGATCCTCTCCCCATCCCCATTTGAGAGTAGCAAGTCTAATACTGTGCCCTCCCAAGTGGGTTCCAACACTAGCTGTCTGAGGCATGCCCCCTGTAGGGTATTGAGAATTACCCTGCTCTTGGATGTGGCTGCAGCAAAGGTGTTCCAGTTAACATCTGGCATATTCGGGTCTCCCATCAACAATATCGCCCCCTTTTCTGCCATTCTAAAGATGCCTTCTATCATTTTCTTGTCTATTTCCTCCCCCTGAGAAGGGGGCCTATATAACCCCTGTATTGACTGTGGTGCCCTTTCCTGTCTCCAGAGTGACCCACAGTGCCTCCTCTCCTCCCTGTTTACCCTTTAGTTCCATTGCTTTGATTGCTTCCCTTATCTAGAGAGCTAGTCCTCCTCCTCCTCTTTTACCCTCCCTGTCCCTCCTGTAGATTATATACCCTGGTATGCTGACATCCCAGTCATGGTTCTCTGTGTACCATGTCTCTGTGACTGCCACAATATTTAGGCATCCCTCTTCCATCAAGACCACTAGTACAGGGAGCTTGTTATTCAGACTACGTGCATTGGTACTCATCACCCTCCATTTTTTGCTAGCTTTAGCCCTATTTGTCCCATTCCTGTCCTTACTGTCTTTGCCTTTTTCTCCATTGACCTATGTCCTACTCCCTGTCAACTTTTCTACCTTAGTGATTACCTCACTAACTACCCTGTTTTATTTTTGGGGGGGGGTCTGGGATTTCCATGCTTATTTTCAGTGCCTCCCTCCTTGGCTAATTTAAATGCTTGCCAATGAAGCATGTAAACCTATAACCTAGGATCCTGGTTCCCCTCCCAGTCAGATGCAGACCATCACATCAGTATAGGCCTGCATTCCTCCAGGTGAACCCCCAGTCCCCAGTGAAGCCAAAACCCTGAGCTCCACACCAGATTTTCAACCATTCATTGAATCCCATGATGCAGAGTACACTAGCCTAACCCATTCCATAGACAGACAGCACCTCTAAGAAGTTTACCATGTGTGCTACTTGTCTAAGGCCCTTCCCCAACTCTACAAACTCTTCCTGCACTGCTCTGATCCCATTCCCAGCCAGGTCACTTGTCTCTAGGTTTACAATGATATCTCACTCCCTCTCACATGCTGCAGCTCCTGTGATTCTGAGGATTCACATCCTGTTCATCTCAGCCATGGCACTGGGCAGGCACCTTACCTCCCTGTCCCCTCCCCCCAGTTGTATCCTCCTAATGATTGAGTCTAACACCAGGAGTTGTTTCCTTCCCTTGTGGGGTCTTGTGCCACCCTCCTCTGGGTCTCCTTTGGTGAGGTTCACAGCATCCTCCTTGGTCTCCACTGTGGGTGCCCCATAGAGGAACTGCATTCCACCAGAATGGCATATGAATTGTAGGGCTGTGTGAATACTGAATATTACTTTCCAAGTACCATGAATAATGGGCTATCCAAATATTCAGAACTGAATAGTCCACTATTCACCTGGTATTCTGTATTCAGTCATGTGTAAGGAAAAAAAAAGTAATTCCCACCTTCCTGGTCAACATTAAATAAATATTTTAGCCTTGGTGTCTAGTGGTCCCACCCCCTGGCTGATCCCCAGTCCAAAATGAAGAATACCTCCCTCTCCAAGACCATCAGCAATACCCCCCAGTCCCCCATCCCCAAATGTATAAAAATAAAAGAAATTCCCTAATTTCCCTGGTGTCTATTGGACCTCCCACCCCACCCTGTCAGGAAGTACCTCCCCCTCTCCCCCACCCATGACCCTGAGGCAGGCCACTGCTTAGCCTCCACTCACCTCCACAGCCGGCAGCCTGACTGGGTGTTCAGCGAATGACTGTGTGCTTGACAGCACATGCTCATTCATTGAAAACTCAGTCGGACTGCTTCCCGTGAAAGGTGAGTGGAGAACTGTGCAATAGCATGCTAGGGTCATGGGAGAAGAGAGGAGGAGGAAGCACTTCTGACAGGGTGGGGGTCCACTAGACACCAGGGAAATTAGAGAATTTTTAAATTTTTATACATTTGGGAATGGGGCTGGGAATAATGCCGAGAGTCTGGGCAGGGGTGGACGGATTCTTTATTTTGGACTGGCGATCAGCCGAGAGTGGGGTGGGACCACTAGACACCAGGGGATAAAAACATGTATTTAATGCTGGCCAGGATGGGGTGCTCTTTTATTTTTAAATACCCCCTTCCAGCCATCTGAATAACGAATACCGAATAACGAATATTTCAGCACTGAATAATGAAAATTTTGCTGAATATTTGAAAAAAGGTATTTGCACAGCCCTAATGAATTGTGGAGAGGTACAACTGGAGGGGTGCACCTCTGATCTACCACCCTCACCCTCAATGAGACCACCATGGTCCAACTGCTCCTGTTTCTTGGCAACCTCTGAGGCAGGGGCATTGACCCTGTTGGTCCCTGTGTGAGGGAGGCAGTTTCCTGAATCCTCACCAGGTCAGCCTGGAGATGGGCAACCTCCTCTCTAAGACCAGAGAGGTGCCTGCAAATAGGGCAGCACTGCAGCCTTCAGAATGTCTCCTGAAGGACTGACACCCCACAGCCAGTGCATTGCACCACTCCACACATGTCTCTCTCCCTTCCTGTTTAGTATTTTTTTGTTTGTGTATGTAAGCGTGTGCATGTGTCTACCCCCTATGCAATGTGCTGGGCTGTTAAGGGTTTGACAGGTGTATGTCCTTTGCTCTTTTGGGGAAGTGATGTCAGAACCTCTGGTATAAAGGAAATGATGTGCTTGGGGTGGGTGTGGTGAAAGGCAGGGTTGACAGGACCAAGCCTGTGCCCTCCATAAACAATCAGCTACATCTCCGACCCACTACCCTGGTGAGTGTTTCCTTTCTTTTAGCAAGACAACCTGCACAACACTTTAAAAGAAAATATACTCTGTAAAAAACTATTTTAATCAGAGAAAAATAAAGCAAACTGTACAACCTGTAAGCACAAAACAGTAATAAAACCTTTAAGCACAACCTGTAATCACAAAACAAAATAGTAACACAATAGTAACTCTGCTTGGCCAAAAGAAGCCTTAATGTTTCTCCTTACTTTATTAATGTTGCAAACTCTAGAAGAAAAGAGCTCAGGTGGAGCTAGGTGCTTTATGCCAGCAAATCGAGTCTACACTCTGTGGGAATCAAGACCTCAAAGGGAAATCTACACTTAGTGTCAAAAGAGGCACATAGATAGGACTTCTGGTGATGCCAGCATACATGGTTGAATAAATGTTTGACAGCTCCTCTGAGCCTTCACCCAAATCTGCTCTAATCTCCCTTAAAGCTGGCTACTAGAGGCAAACAGAGGCATTTGGATGAGATGATGCTACAGACACACCAGAAGCTGAAGGAATTTGAGGCAAATACCCCACGCAATGATGGAAAATCCAATCCAGAGCTCACATCACTGGAGGCCTGCGATACGCCTTGGCACTCGGCTTCCCCAATTTTTGGCTCGGCGGATGACAGCAGCTCAGATGAGGAACCGGCATTCATGATTACTTCTAAGCACCTCTTCAAAGAACTCAGATGCTTGGGAGACACCATGGAAAATATTCAAATGGAGCTAAAAGAGATCTGCTCTGAACAAAGTACACAGAGTCAGAAGATTGCGGATCTGGAGCAGCAGGTCACGGAAGCGTCTGGGGCTATAGATTTATATAACGGCGCAATTTTCCAGCTGCACGACAGGGAGGTCTGGATACAACAGAAGCTAGAAGACCTAGAGAAACACTCTAGATGATCAAACATCCATATCCATGGCGTCCCTGAACAGACGGAATCGGGGGAAATGACAAGCTTTATGGAGAGCCTCATTGAGGAACTTTTGAACTTGCCCTCGGACAGTGTTGAGTAAGTTGCTTTTTCTATTACTTTTGGAAACTTGTTCCAGAAAGCTCTGTGCAGTCACTAGCAAGGATGGAGAAGTACTAGAACAAATAACACACCTTACAGTTACAGTTACTTATGTCTTTTTATACAAAAGTAATACGTAACTGTAATTGATTACATGTATTTGAAAGTAACTAGTAACCAACCTATTACTCTCAAAAAATGTAATCTGTGGATATCACGTGATGAGCTAGTGGGGAAAAGACATCTCAGAGACTTCTCCTGGATTGTGGTGAATAAAATAATAATTTTAGCACTGTAAGGCCCCATAATTTGGATTCAGCGAGGAGCTTTGATTGTTAGCAAGGTGCTGAGCCTTAGTGAGTAGTCAAGTTAAGTTAAAAAAGGAGTATATTCACTAGAAGTAGAAGTAGGCCTGGAAGACAGAATGGCTGAGATGGAATGTGGAAGCCCCAAGCCTTTGGCAGCTAGAACTCTGGTGGTTAAGCGCTCAAAACCCCATTCCCCAGCTCCAGAAGAGAACGAGGATCTGAGAGTAGAAGACCAAGGAGGGCACTCAGCCTCAGAAGATATTATTGAGATTAAACAGCTTCTACAAGGGCTGGTCACTGATTTTTCTACACTGATGCCGGCTCTACATACTTTAACACAAAGTGTGGGAGATGTGGAGGCCAGAGTTGCTTCACAGGAAAGGAGAACGGGGGCCATGGACCAGGAGGTGATAGATCTTAAAAGGCAAGTTAAAAAACTAGAGGATTGCCTGGAGGATCAAGAATCATGTAATCGGAGGAACAACTTTTTTTTTTTAAAGCCTTCTTTATTGTCATTTTTGGTTTTCCATTGATCGTTAGACAAACATACACAAACGCCCGGGTTACCCCCGGGCCCCACACCCCAAAACTGAGTGAGGAAACTATGTACAGCCATTAACTATATACATACACAGCTGCCTTGCACAACCCTCAATCACCATCTCCATATCTATATTCGATAACAATATGTAGGACGACCTCTGCCGAGAATAGTACATCTATATTTCAGAGTTTAGATCTCAGGTTTACTCTGCATAGCTATAAACCATGCTTCCCCGAGCAGTAGCCCTTAGGGTAGTGCCCTGCAGCTGTGTCCCTAGGGAAAGGAGAGAGTCCACGCCCCCCACTCACACTTAGCAGATTCTGTGGGTTCCTTTAACATATCCGAATAATATCTGGTCAGTGCATATATTAGGAGTAATCCAATAGGACCCACTCCAGTCATAGCATCTACTCCCTATCTATAGGTCTTTAACTACGTACTGTCAGACAGACAGGCCTGTGCCTGGGAGAATTTAGACTGCAACATATAGACCACCTCCAAGGTCCTCCATCTCTTGTCATAGATTCCTTTTCATCCGTTTCGAAGCATTTGTCTTCTAAGCCTACTCAGTGTTGTCAGCGTTTTCAGCAACTCTCCCACCCACTGGTCATATGAATAAATCAGATCATTTTTCCAGTGCCTCAAGACAAATGCTTTAACTAAAGAGGACATTAGAGAAATATGACCTTTAATAAGTGTACTAGGAATATTGGTCATGTCCCCCAACACACAGATCTTTGGAACAATAAAGTCCTTATAATTCACCACAGGGTCCATATTGTGTCTAATTTGCTCCCAAACTGGATAGATTTTGGAACAGTGCCACATGACATGGAATAAGTCCCCTGGGTTTGCACCACACCTAAAACTTAGGTCTGTCTGTCTGAGACCCCTAGCACATAGCTTAGCAGGGGTATAATATATATTAGAAACTACAAAAAATTGCATGATCTTATATTTAGGAATAGGAATATACCTACTACTCCTCTTTCCAGTCAGGCCCCTGGGGGATAATGTCCTTTTTATTTTCCCAATATGAAACTTTTACAATAACATCTCCTCCCAGAAAATCTAATAGTAGCTTGTAAATCCTAGACAGTGGTCTTTTGGAATAGTTAACATCTTTAATGCTGTCCCACCTGAATGGGGGGTCCTGGCCTCCAACTCTCCCTTTCTCCATTCTGTGCATCATATTAGTAACCAGTATTTTCCTAAAGAAGTTGATTTTCTTACAGTGATCAGGAAAGACCACCTTATCCCCTCTTAAAAAATCTGCCCATTTCAAGTTAAGCAATTGAGTGGCCCAGTGCCTCCTAATTATCTGGCCCCCAATGAGCATATTTGGGTTACCTAAAACAGGCTGCTCCCTAGAGCCCTTCTGGGCTTTCCTTTGATTTGGGGACAAGAAAGTCCACCAGGCTGACAGTGACTTATAGATTGGGGTTTGCTTTCCTCCCTCTGGTAAATCTACTGGATTGAAAAACAGTACTGCTTCTGTGGAAATGTCCAACTCTCTAAGGATCTGTCTCTCGACCTGTAGCCAAGTTGGGATATATCCCTCCTCCTCCACCGATCTAGCCCATTGCCCCATTATCCCTAATTGTCCAGCCACATAGTACAGATGTAAGTCCGTAACTTTAAGACCTCCCATATTATAGGGTAGTCATAATATATTGTACTTTCTCCTAGGGGGTTTAGCATTCCATAAAAAGCTGGAAATAAGCTTTTGTACTTTGATAAACCAGCATTTTGGAACGTTATATGGGGATAAATGTATTGGGTACAAAAGTCTAGGTAATAGGTTCATTTTAATCAAACCTAGTCTCGCTGTCCAGTTTGGAGGGAGTTTATTCCATCTGACCATATCCGTTTTAATTACCGACAATATCTCACCTAGGTTTGCTCCGAGACCCTCATCCTCATTGGTTGTGATCCAAATGCCTAAATATTTGATCTTTTTCAGGGACCACTTCAATTGCAGAGGTTCAAAGTCCACCTTGTAAGTAAATACAGTGAAGGGGAGAACCTGTGTCTTACTCAGGTTTAGCTTATAATTCGACACCCTGGAAAATCTCTCAATTATCTCTAATGCCCTCTTGAAGCTCTTTGCTGGTTCCTGAAGGTGTAGCAAGATGTCATCTGCAAAGGCAGAAATTTTCATTTCTGCCTCTCCAACGACAATCCCCTGTATTGCCGAGTCCATCTGGATCGCCCTTAGAAGGGGTTCCAAATAGATGTTAAATAGAATTGGCAATAGGAGGCATCACTGTCTGGTCCCATTATCAAGACAGATTTATTTCGACAAATAGCCATTACATAGAACCCTAGCCGTGGGAGCAGTGTATACATTTTTTATGCTTCTAAGAAGGCCCTCCGGGAATCCCATAGTTCTTATAGTTGCAAATAGGAAATTATGAGAAACCCTATCGAAGGCCATCTCGGCATCTAATGCAATTAACGCCATGGGTAAGATAGAGTTTGAGGCCTTATGTAATATATGGTGGAGTGCATTATGTGCCCCTCTACCTTACATAAACCCTACTTGTTCTTGATTAATTAGCCTAGGGGCAATTTTCAAAATTCTATTGGCCAATATCTTCATCAACAACTTCAGGTCCTGATTCATCAGGGCAATAGGTCTATAACTCCCAGGGGATTCTTTGGGCTTGTCCAGCTTTGGGATGAGTGTGATATAGGCCTGATACAGCGGTGGGTGTAGAACCCCTTCTTGCATAATGTTTGAAAATAATTCCTTCAACAGAGGCAATATAGTTGTAGCATGTGTTTTATAAAATTGTGCCGTTAGACCATCAGGTCCCGGTGTCTTACCTTTCAGGAGTGAATTGATTACCTCTAATATTTCGGAATCCAAAATAGGGGCAGCTAGCAACTGAGCTTGTTCTGGATACAATTTTGGAAGAGGTATACCCTCCAAAAAATCCATAAAATCTCCCTCCCTGACCGAAACACCCCCCTGATAAATCTCCGCGAAGTAGGCCGAAAAGGCATCAGCCATTTTCTGGGGCTCTGTTATTATTTCCCCATGGAAGCTTATCATTGGAATCACACAAGCCGCCTCCCATTCTTTTATTCTATTTGCCAGAAGCCTTCCCGGAGTATCCCCCTGTATTAGATAATTAGCCTGAATCTTTTCTGCCCACTGATCCAACTTACCATAGAGAATGCTTGCCATCTCATCTCTCAATTCCTTAAGCTCTAGGTCTAGCCCCTCAGAAGTACCCTCTAAGGGAGACAGTGAGTTGATAGCACCCAGAATAAACTCTTCCCTCACCCTTCTCATACTGTTCCTTCTAGCTGTGAACCTCTGAGCTAAACCTGAGTATAAAACTTTACAGGTGGGCCATCTTAATCTCGTGTCTGATAGTGTAGGAATTTGGGTCTGAATGATCTCCACTAATGCCTGCTCTAATCTCGGTAATATATTTTCATCTACTAATAAAGAATCGTCGAGTCTCCATCTGTATGGTTTCCTTGGGAGAGTTTCCATCGTCCAAGTCAATTGGACTGGAGAGTGGTCAGATAATATTCTAGTATGAGTGATCAGTTCCCTCACCCCCTGGTAATTGGAGGAACAACTTAATTATGGCGGGCCTCCCTGAGAAATCAGAAGGCTCAGACTGTGTTGCTTTCATGCAGGATCTCCTCCTGAAGATGTTTGGTCCAATGCAATTTGGCAACTCTTACAACATTGAGAGGGCTCATCGCTCGTTGAGAGGAACCCCCCCCCTCCACCTGGAGCTCGCTCCTGAGTTCTTATTATGCGATTTTTGAATTATAACAAGGAGAAGACACATGTGGTAAATAAAGCAAAAGCAAATAGAAATTTGCAGTGGAATGGGGCTTCTGTTTGGCTCTTTCAAGATCTAATACCCTCAGTGAGAGGGAAGCAGAAGGAGTATATGGAGATAAAGAAGAAGCTGTACTTGGCGGGGCTGAAATTCAGAATGCAGTACCCAGCTATGCTGATAGTGAAGTTACCAAAGGGAGACAAGAGATATGCTATGGCGTGCAATGCCATGGAAAGCCTCCGGGTGGAGCTGCCAGATCTGTTGAAGCCCACGACCTGAAGGACTGAGGGACTTGCAGGAGTGCATGCAGTAAAGTGGCAAGCACAATCAGCAAGGATTGGGAAGTGCTGTGAGAGTTGGTAGCATTTGTTATTGGTCAATTTCATTCAAATTCCAGGCTTGGAAGAAGAGATCTGCCTTTTTTGACTGGGACTGCTTTAGTTAAAGGTTCCACAGGACTGTGAAATGAAGCCCTCTCACTGATCTCGTTTCTTTTTCCTTCCTTTTTTTTTTCTCTTCAGGGCATAGCTGGCCTGAGAATATCTACTGTCCTGGACTATTGGGATCTTTTCTTTCTGCTAGCTGTTATGTGTTCTTTTTTTTCTCCTTTGCTTACACCAGAAAACTACAGTTTAGTAGTAAGAAGAGGATCGGTCATTGAATAACCTGAAGTGTTATAAGTACAGAGCAGGTTAATGAAGCCCATGATTGAAATGGGAAAAAAGGTTAGGGGAAAGGGGGTTCTGCTCCGCATATGCTAAGGAGCAAATATGTTACAGAGAGTGGGCTGTTTTCATACGGGGCTAAGTGAGCCTTCAAAAAATGAGTAAATACAAGCTACGGGGAATTATTGGGTTATTCTTTTTAGGCTTTCCTTTTGAGTAGCTCTCTGATACTCTCCCTCAGAATCAGCTATAGCTGGAAAGGACATAAGGGGGGAATGGACATGGTGAGGAATGCTATAATTTTGACATTAAGATGGTACTATAGTAGTGGTGCCCTAATATGGGGGGAAGGAGGTATCTGCTAAGCTACTGGAACCCCCCTCCCTTTTTTTTCAATGTAAAGCTATGTGGGGTAGTAGGTAATTTAAGAACTTAATGTGTGGGTTGGGGATTATGGTGGGGTCTTCTGGTTCTAGTTGGCGATATGCTGAAACTCGGGCAGGATCGAAGACACCTTGGGGCTGACTCATACACGTCTCATGAGGATTAAGGAGGGCGATCGGAGGATCGGGGGTTGTAGGGGGGATTTACTGGGGGAATAGGGGAGAGAGAGAATCCATGATATATGAAATAAGGAAGATAGAGCTTATGAGAGTGAATATCAGGGGTAGTGGTACAAAATATGGTACTAATAAAATTTCTTTCATGGAATGTAAAAGGCCTCAGGGGGAGGAAGAAAAGATTGGTTATAATGCAATATATAAATCAATTGGGGGTTCTCTTTGCTGCACTCCAAGAAACCCATTTACTAAATTAGGAATTATATCTACTTAAGAAAGGGTGAGTGGGCAAAGTAATAAGAGTTGGGATTGCGAAAGCATCAGGGGGTGTGTCGATATTAATAAGGAAAGCTTGTCCATATGTAATCAATCAAATTAAATCAAGAGAGGATGGCAGGGGGATATATGTGTCGGGTTCAATTTTGGGAAGCCCATTTTCGTGTGCCTCAATTTGTGGCCCTACTCCGGTCAAATCAGAATGTTTTGCTTCACTGGAAGTTGATATTGCCATGCTTCCATCTCATCCACTTATTATGACAGGTGATTGGAACCTCTTTTTGGATAATGGAGTGGATAGGAACCCTCCTTCTAATAGATTACCGAGTGCACCACAGATAGCTTTAAATTGATTCCTGGAAGTTGCAGCACTAGTAGACCCATATAGAGTATATAAGAAAGGGGATACCGAGATTACTTTTTATTCCGGTGTGCATAAGTCATATACTAGGATTGATTTTTTGGGGGTTAATAGGGAAGCATTAAGGGGTATTAAAGAATTGCATACCTTTAAAAGGGTATAATCTGACCTCTCACTGATCCGGATGCTATGGGAGATGGACAATATTCCCCCTAAACCATACTGATGGAGGTTGGATGAAGGGATAGTGGCAGTTAATAATATGGTGATTAAATTAGTAGATACATTGAAGGAGATTATTCAAACTCAAATACCGACACTGGTGGATAATAAACTTGCTTGGTCTACTTGTAAGGTATTATACGCAGGAATAGCTCAGGAATATACTGCTAGGAGGAATAAGTTGAATAGAGCATGGGAAGAACTTTTAACTGGGGCCATTAAGTCACTATTACCTTTGGAGGGTTCCTCCAATGAGTTGGATAATGAGCTAAGAGACTTAAGAGAAGAATTTAGAAGTATAATGAATCTCAGGGTTGACCACTGGCCTGAAAGATTAAATGCCAGATATTTGATACAGGGGGATGTGCCAGGTAGCTTATTGACTTTTAGAATTAGGGAGTGGGAGGTGGAGAATGATTACGGCAGTGAATTTTGGCGGAGGAATCATTATGGATCCTCAGGGAATGGCTGATGCCTTTGCAGATTATTATGCTGGGATCTATCAAGAGGGGGGGGTACTAGCTCAGAGGAAGAAATCAGAGGTTTCCTTGACAAAATACCTTTGCCCAAACTAGACATAGAGCATGCCCAGGCTCTAGCTGCCCCAATCTCCAATCTAGAGATTATGGAGGCAATTAAAGAACTGCCAAATGGTAAGACACCAGGGATGGATGGCCTGTCGGCTAAATTTTACAAAGTCCATTTATTGACAATAATTCCTCTTTTGAAAGAATTATTCTTGAATATTATGAAAGATGGGGTTCCCCCATCCTCCTTTATACCAGGCCTACATTACTTTGATTCCAAAACCGGATAAACCTAGGGATCTACCTGGTAATTATAGACCCATTGCTTTAATAAACCAGGATATCAAAGTACTTACAAGTATTCTGGCTAACAGGGTTTTAAAAGTCACTCCTCTATTAATTAGTCAAGACCAAGTTGGGTTCATGCCAGGAAAGAGGACACATGATGCATTAAGGAAGTTGCACCATATCCTTCATCGAGCTTCCAATTCCAAGTTTGCTATGGCATTGATTGCACTTGACGCTGAGAAGGCATTTGATTGGGTTTCCCATAATTTCCTATTTTTTACAATGGAGAAAATGGGTTTTCCGAAAGGTTTTCTCAGATGCCTTAAAAACCTTTATAATGCCCATACAGCTAGGGTCCTATGTAATGGCTATCTTTCTAAAGAGTTCCTTCTGAGGAATGGGACAAGACAGGGTTGCCCCTTGTCACCAATCTTGTTTAATATTTACTTGGAACCTTTATTAAGGGCACTTAATTTGGAGCCCATGGTTCAGGGAATTGACGTTCAAGGAATGGAGCTTAAATTCTCGTTTTTTGCCGACGATATTTTGTTGCATTTATATAATCTGGCCGATAGTTTCCAAAAAGCCCTGGAAATTATTGGGAAATTCTCAGAGGTTTCCAACTATAAATTTAATTTAAGTAAAACTCAAGTTCTTCCACTTACCGAGTATACTTATAGAGCAGATTTCGAACACCTGCATCGTAACTGGGCCCCCCAAAAAATTTAATATTTGGGAATTTGGATTATGGCTAAAACAGAAGAGGGGGTGGAAGAAAATGTGGGTAATCTATTGCCCATAATTAAAAATGACATTTCTAGGTGGAATAAACTCCCACTGAATTTCATTGCCAGACTGGGATTGATTAAAATGAATCTCCTACCTAGATTATTATACACGATTTATTTACTACCCTATAACATTCCTAAGGGATGGTTTATTAATATCCAAAGGGTAATTTCAGAATTCTTGTGGAATTCTAAGCCTCCAAGGAGGAAGCATGTTGCCTTATGCCTTTCTCACCTTAGGGGCGGTATTAAGCTTCCAGACCTATTTTTGTATTATGTAGCAGGACAGCTTGGTCCGATGGAGCAATGGTCTAGGAGTCGGGGACAAGGGGGATATATCCCAACTTGGCTCCAAATTGAACAGCGCACTTTAAAGGATCTGAAACTCTCCCCTGCTGCCTTATTGTTTACAGATCCAGGGGCTTTACCTGATAGGGGACAGCAGTCATCAATTTTTAAATCAGTGAAGGCGTGGTGGGATTTATTAAGCGATACAGAGGAGGGCACAAAGGGGAGCTAGGGATAAACCTATATTAGGAAATCCTAACTTTAGGTTGGGGGGGCTAATAATCAATCAGCAATGGGCATCACAACTATCTGACCTGAATTTAACAGATTTTATAATAGAAGATAGGGTGAATTTACCAGTGCAGACTAAGGAATGAGATTTTTTCCAAAAGATCCAAATTACAAATCTGGTTCAGAAATGTATACGAGATACTAATGAAGTGGGTTAAAGTTCATTTACTTGGGACCATCTGAAGGAGATTGATTACTTACAACACCCCCTCTCAAAAGTTTATAGGGTGCTGTTAGACTTTGTGAGCTTAGAATTTAAGGCTCAGCTACTGCATTGGGAAAAAACTCTAACCCCACTGAGGCCTGACTGGAAAGAAATATGAAAAAATGTTAAACTTCTGCCTATACCGAAATATAAGACTATGCAATTTTTTATTTGTTCAGACATCTATTACACTCCTGTTAAGCTATGTTCTAGAAAACTCAGACAGACAGACCTATACTTTAGATGTGGAATGAAACCGGGGGACTTGTTACATGCGATGTGGAGCTGTCCCAAAATTCATTCATTATGGGTTCAAATTAGTCAAAACATGAATCTATTATTAAACTACTCAGAGCATATTAAACCAGAGATTTGTGTTTTGGGGGACATGTAAACGGTTGTGAAGGACTCAGCTAAGCATCATGTGTCTCTGATGTCCGCTGTGGTTAAGACATTCATCCTAAGACACTGGAAAAATGATCATAATTACAATTATGATCAATGGGTCAGTGACCTGCTACAGGTCCTGGATAGACTCAAAAGACAAATGATAATAGAAGAGAAAAAGAAAATATATGATAAAAGATGGAGGGCATTACAGGCAGTGTACTCAATACAACTGAAGAGTGCTCAGACTCAGATCTGTCTGTCTGAGGGGAATTAGCCTGTAAGGTTCTCTTAAGTGAATGTGAAAAGGGATTATGATTTCATGGTGATGCATGATTTTGCTTAGTGCAGGTTTGCTTTTTTTTACTCAGTGAGGCATAATACTCTCTTGAGATTGTTTTTAGCTAACTTAGAAGGTTGTTTATATTTAAAAGGCTAGGATGGGTTCTCTCTCTCTCTCTCTCTCCCAGGGACACAGTTATTAAAGTCCCATTCTGAGAAGTTATAATTACAGTCGATTCCTCTTGTGTGCCATTCGGTTGTGTGCACATTCCGTGTGTGTGCACAAAAATGTCCGGTCCCGATTCATTCCCTGTACCTGCAATATTAAATTGATCAGATGTGTGCACACAGATTTTCGGTTGTGTGCACACATTTTTAGCAAGACAACGTGCTATCAGCTTATTTTTCAGCAGCCACTAGTGGAGATAATTAGGTGCTAATTGAGTGTAGTGCTAAACAATAGCAAGACTGTCAGTGTGGCTAGACAGTAAGCATGTGCTAAGCATCTGCCTAATTGTTAGCTTGTGGTAACCCGAGGTTACCTGAAGTTATGTGATGTGAGTTAAAGTTTTTTTTTTTTTTTACAAAACATCCATAGCCCATAGCCCAACAATGGAGAAGCATACCCATACGGTCCTGTCTTTTGAAGCAGAAGGTACAGATGAAAGATGTGCCACAATATTGGCTATAGAAGAGTGCACAGAGAAAGAGCAAAAAAATATTTTGAGGCTTCGGACAGGTGGCTACGAGAAGTGTTGCCTACCATCACTGCTTCCTTTGCACCAAGGGACATTTTCATTGTGGATGAGACCACAGTTCTTAAGAACAACACCAGATGGCACCCTCTCCTTTAAAAAAAGAGATGGTTTTAGGGCACAAAAAGGCAAAAGACAGGGTTTCTGTCATGGTGTGTGCTAACAGAACTGGCACCAAGAAACTCCTTCTGCTGGTTGTCAGGCAATACTATGCCTTATTAAATTTGTTTTTGATACTTCTCTACATGTCAGGCTGCTGTTTGTTAAGTACCACAGCACCCGTGGTTCCGGGATCGATTATATGCGGTTCTGAGATTGCAGTAAATGTATTTTCAGTCATGTGCATTTTTGGATGTGTGCACAAATTTGGCTGGTCCCGACCATGTGCACGCATCCGGAATTGACTGTACTTCACAGTTAAAGAGAATAATATAGAGGGAAGTTTGATTTGGAGATAGATCAGATAAATGCTAACTTTGAGGGACTAGAATCAAGTGTTACATTAATAAAAATGGACTTAAATTTTTGGCTATAATACAATATAACTGTGTATGTAAATAGTTTAGGGGATGTATATAGTAACCATATCCAGTTTGGGGATGTGGACCCGGGTATTTATCCTGGGATATATGTACAGTATGTATGTCTTATTGTTGAAAACGTAAAACTCTAATAAAGAAGTTTTATAAAAAAAAAATGTAATCTGTTATAGTTTTTTATTACTTTTGTATTGTTTTTGTATGGAATGAAATACGTAACTGTAAGGTGTATTATTTTTTCTAGTACTTCTCCATCCTTGCTAGTGACTGCACAGAGCTTCCTGGAACAAGTTTTCTAAAGAAATAGAAAATAATAGACAAAGTAACTTACCCAACACTGCCCTCAGACTATGAATTAAATTTGATTAGAGGTCATCACTCCCTGGGTCCTAGACCTCTGGACCCTAAAGCCCGCCTGAGGTCCATTATCATTGCTTTCCTAGACTACAGAGTTAAAGCAGACATCCTGGGAAAGGCATAGGCTAAAAAGGAAATTATTTTTGGGGATACTCGACTTTTCTTTGAACATGATTATGCCCCCACAATCATGGATCGCAGATGTAAGCTACTTCCTATTTTAAACAACTTTGGGCAAAACGGGTGAAAGCCCACTTGGATTACCCAGCTGTGGTCAGGATTACAACAGATTCTGGTGTGCATACATTTCCAGCTATTTCAGAGTCAGCCAAGTTCCTTCAACAGTGGGAAATAACTCTAACAGATATCTTAGATGCTGATACCATAAAAGAGCTGGAATACCGTCGTAGGTATGTAGTTCGAAATCCACGTGGGACAAGGAACCAGGCCAAAGGAAAAACTGTGGATGATTCTTCCTTAGAAAAGCTGGCAGCTAAATCAGGTGCCCCTTCCCAACCCTTGGGTCCCCGCCAACAATGCTCTACAAGAAGGAAAGGGAAAAAACAGGTGCCTAAAGCAGGTCGACTATCAGCAGCACGAGAGCAACAGGGCACTTGAAATGGACGCATAAGCAGAGTTGGAAGTGCCGACTCCAGACCAAAATGAAATGCAAAATAATGCACCTGAGAAACAAAAACCCAGGGGAAGATTACACAATGGGAGGGAGGTAGTAACAACAACAAAAAAGGAAAGGAACCTGGGGGTAATCATATCAGATGACCTTAAGGTTGGCAAGCAAAGTGAGAAGGTGGTAGGGAAGGCTGGGGGGATACTGGGATGTATAGGGAGAGGCATCACCAGCAGAAAACAGGAAGTTGTTATCCCTCTGTACAGACAGTTGGTGAGACCCCATCTGGAGTACTGCGTCCAGTTTTGGAGACCCCATCTCCACAAGGACATAGACAGGACAGAGGCAGTCCAGAGGAGGCAACTAATATGGTGTAGGGTCTGCAAGAGAAGCCATATGAGGAGAGACTAAAGGAGCTTAATTTGTATACCCTTGAGGAAAGGAGGGCGAGGGGGACATGATAGAAACTTTTAAATACCTCAGTGGAATCAACAAAGTCCAAGAGGGTAGCATCTTTCAGAAAAAGAGATGTGCAAGAACAAGAGGACACAATTTGAAGATAGAGGAGGGGGTGGTCGAGGGGCAATATGAGGAGGTATTTTTTTCACAGAGAGGGTGGTTGACATATGGAACAGCCTTCCTGAGGAGGTTGTGGGGTCTAAAACTGTGAGAGAATTCAAGAATGCATGGGACAGGCATAAGGCTATTTTTGTGGGGGGTAGGAAGAAATAGGCTGTTGGTTAACTAGGATCTGCAGCTTATCCTGTAGGTAGGGAAATGGGCAGACTAGGTGGGCCAAGCGGTCCTTATCTGCCATCAAAGTCTATGTTTCTGGCCTTCCATTCTGGTCTATTTCCTATATGGCAGCTTAGCTTTTAAGTTCCGCTATAACCTAACTTAAATCCGTTCTAATCTGCAAACAAGAAAACCCATCCTGTCATCAAAATGTAGAATTACAGACCACGTGATGCTGGCTAAACACAAAATGAAAAAAAATTACCCGGGCGGGATGAGTAAGCAGCAGAAAACGCTGACAGATTTAGGCCCACAAGCGCTGGCCCAACCAACGATGGAAGTACTGCACAGTGACACAGAGGGGGCGGGCCAAGGGGAGGAAGACTGCATTATAACATCTAAGCAACTCTGTTCCACCTTAAAACAAATGAATGAAATCTTGCTGCACCTTGATAAAAATGTCTCCAGCCAAAAACAAGATATTGTGGATTTAGCGCAGAGAACGACAAGTTTAGAGACCATGATGTTGGATTATACCCATACCAAAGATGCCCACAACACTGCGCTGTTAGATCTTCACCAAAGGGCAAATAAGCTAGAGTAAAAGCTGGAGAAGCTTGAAAATAGAAATTGCCGCAACAATATTCGAGTAGATGGCTTACTGGAAGGTACAGAGTCCAAAAATGTGGTGGAATTCATAAGTTCTTTTTTATACGAGATCCTGAACTTCCCACAAGATAAAGTACTAAATGTAATACAGGCCCACAGATCCTTAATCCCTCGCACTAGAGACTCAAAGGCAAGACCATGCTCCATAGTGATAGCCTTCTTAGATTACCGGGTAAAAGAAGAGATTTTAATGTTAACCTGGGGGAAAAAGTAATTCAATTTGGAGATGTGCATTTGTATTTTGATCAGGACTACTCACCCCAACTACTAAATAAAAGGAGACAGGTCCTGGCAGTGGTGAAGCTATTGCAACAGAAGAACCACAAGGCATTTGTGGAATACCCTGCTCGTCTAAAGATAATGACGGAGAAAGACCCCATTCACTTTCAAGAGCTAGAAGCAGCAGAGGAGTTTCTACACACACTAGATATTAACATACCCCGCTTGCCTACAGAACAAAATCGGAGACAATTACAAAATAAAAACCGGGCAATAGCCGATCCCAAAAGTCGAGGGGTGAAGGAGAAGGGGGACACTTCTGCTCTGTGGAACATGATTGGAATGAAAAGGCCCGTGGATAGAAGTTCAGAGCACCAGGTGGTTCGAGAGGAGCCGGGTAGTTCAGTTTTGCAGCTACAGGACCTGCTGGAAGAGGAAGGAGGCACCTGAAATGGCAGCCATTTATTGGGACTTAAGTAATCAGGGCCTTGTGGTGGACTGGGACTATTACTATGGAAACAGCAAGTTGCTGGTGAAGATAAAGGAACTTTCTTTTCTTAAATTGTTACCAGAACAATATATAGTTTGGGTTTTACTTAAAACCTGAGAAATGTTTAACAAACGGATGTATATTTTGAAAGGGTAGGGCAGGGGAGTGGTCGGTGTCTGGGGGCAATGCGGGGGCTCTCGCCTCTGGGAAGCTGGTGACTGAAGCTTAGTGGTGCGAGTTACTGGGAGTCAACTACCTCATGGAGAAAAAATAATGTAGTGGGGAACAGTGTGCTCAGTGGGGAATGAGCTCCAACTCGTGACCATAACTCCAGCTCTGAAGATCAGGGGCCAAATAGACCGTGCAGTGGCCTAAACATAAAAATGGAAAATTAAAACCACAATGGATGGATTGGCTTGCACTGGGGGCCTGGTAGCTCTCAGGACAACTGGGACCCACTGAACTGGAAGCTAGGCACTGCAAAAGTTGGCCCAAATAAAAGAGGCTCATTCTCCCCAGGGGTAGACTTACCCTAGCATGAAAAGGGGAAAATTGAAGAAAAATATACATTTGTAAAGAGCAATTCCCTGGAGGTAGAATGCAAATGGTCTCCCTAAATGTTACATGGATACTGGCTTCTGGCGCCACGACCTACCGTGCAGAGGATGCTTGGCTTGCTCAGGGGGGCGCTCAGTGGTGTCTGACGGGTGCTGACCTGTTATTCCTGGCCTATACCCTCACAAAGTGAAAGAGCATACGTAGACCAAAACAGGTCAAAGGTTGTCTGTCTATGGGATAAGAGACCGAGAATTATCCGCTCTGTGTTGTTTTTTTTTTTCTAGTTTTCCTTTCCTTGCTAGTTTTCCTTAAGTTGCTAATTGCTGGGGGTTATTCCTTTGCATCTCATCATCTTTTTTTTTCTTCCAGCTTATTGCAACACTTAAAAGGTCAAGGTGGGGGCTTCCACCCTCTCCCCTTGATAGCTACAAGGAGCTGAGAACCCATACAGGGCAGCTCCAGGTGAGGGCTTCTGTTGCAGGGCAAGTGTACCTCACCTTACTCTCCACTTTCAATTAAGACCCACAGGAAGGAGGTGTGAGGGTAAAAAGAGATTCAGTATTATGAATCTCCTACCTTGGAAGCCTACTACCTTTTGTTCAAGATGTTGGATAGGAATCATGTTGGCTGTTACTGTTAGTAGAAATGTTGGGTATTCATTTTTACTTCACCAGGTAATTCTTATCATCCTAAATGTACAAATGATGTTCACACAAATGACTTTAGCCAGTTTGGGAAACAGATTAATAGGGCATTCAGGTAATGGCTTTATGAAAGCCTGCTTTTATCTTATTTTCAGGAGTGATGACTGAGAGGCGCTCACTGTTCTGTTCCTATAACGTGAATGGCCTTACCAACCCTGTTAAACGTAGCAAAGTTATGAGTTTTATAAAGAAAACCTCAGCTGACTTTATTTTTTTTTCAAGAAACACACTTGTTGAAACAAGAACATGCCAAATTGTTGAAATTTGGGTTTGGGGACATGGTGGCATCCTCGTATAAAAAAGGTAGAAGAAGGGGGACGGTGATTCTGGTTCCAGCCAAAACTCGTCTTGAAAAGATGGATATATTGACAGATAAAGATGGTTGCTATGCTGTGATGAAAGATAGATTGGGGAGAACGATGATCACTCTGGCTTCTGTATATTTCCCAACGGGCTCCAGATATCAAGAATATAGGACCTTTTTGACTGCCTTACTGAATTGGGCTGAGGGTACCATAATATGTGGGGGAGATCTTAATTTGGTGCTGAACCCTGCTCTAGATACCACATCACAAACACCAAGAGCAATACATGGGACAGCAAGGAAGGTGCAGAAATTGGTGAGGGAGCTGGGTTTCCAAGATGTTTGGAGGTATTTTAATGGTAAAAGGAGGAATTATACTTTTTTTTCAGCTGCACACCAGATGTATTCCAGGCTATATTATTTTCTGGTTCCTGGGGAAGACATGCACAGAGTGAAGGATAGCTGGGTAGGGGACATGGGTCTTTCTGACCACGCTCCTCTTTTCATGAGGACTGACATAGGAAATGTCAAGAGAAATACCTTTTGGTGACTCAATCTATCATTACTGAATGATCAAGAGGTCAAGGAAAGCATTAAGGAAACTTTTGATAATTATATGGCTGAGAATCTACCCCATGATACATCTCAGGCAATGAGGTGGGATGCTGCAAAAGCAGTTTTGAGGGGGAAATTTATTTCAATAGCATCCAAAAAGAAAAAGGATAGGAAAGCTAAAAAGCTAATATTATCCACACAAATTAAGAACCTGGAAAATCTCCAGAAAGGTAAAATAGATAAAGTGAGGGCTAAACAGCCGAATACACTTGCAAAATAATTAAATGATATATTAGACTACCAGGTCGAACAAAAGCTCCATTTTTTAAGGTAACAATATTATGAGGGGGGCCGAAATCATTAAAATTATTGGCCAGTAGGTTACGTGTGCAGAGGGCTAAAGCTACAATAACTTCAATTTGGCACCCACAGAAAAAAAAATGGTCCATGGGGTAAAGGAGATAATGAATGCTTTCAAATTATTTTATGGCAAATTATACACGCCAGATAAGACACCGTGTGTAGAAAGAGTACAAGGTTTTTTGGAGGGACTGGCATTACTGGGGTTATTGGAGGAACAAGGGAGGTCATTGTTAGCCCCTATTATGGAATTTGAGGTGAATGCAGAAATTTCAAGACTTAAAACAGGTAAATGCCAGAGTTCTGATGGGCTACCATTGGAGTTTTATAAGACATTTAGAGGGATGGTACGCCCAAGCCTCCTGGCCTTATATAAGGCTGTGCTTAAAGAGGATGAGCAAATACCCCCCTCATGGTCTAGGGCAGTGATTTCTGTGCTCCCCAAACCGGGAAAGGACCCTACTAAGTGCTCCTCGTATTGACCAATCTCCTTACTAAATACTGACTATAAAATCTTTACTTTCATTCTGGCCAAAAGAATACAACAATACCTTCCAGGTCTAATTGGAATGGATCAGGCGGGTTTTGTCCCAGAGCGTATGGATCAGGATAATTTGAGAAGAACATCTCATGTTATAGATCAGATTAACCGTACAAAGACCCCCTCCCTTCTTATGAGTTTAGATGCTGAAAAGGCATTTGATAAAGTCTCTTGGGCCTTTCTAGGCCAGGTCCTTTCCCGGTTTGGAATTCCACAGCAATTTGTGAGGGTTTTGTTTAAGATATATAAATCCCCTTTGGCTCATATACGTGTGAATGGTCATGTCTCAGAGGCTGTCCAATTAGGAAGAAGAACAAGGCAAGGATGCCCTCTCTTGCCACTACTATTCGCCCTTTACATAGAACCCCTAGCTCAGAGTATAAGACAAAATGGAGGTGTCAGGGGGATCTTAATGGGGGGGAACAAAAATTAGCTTTATATGCTGATGATGTCCTACTCTACTTGTCAGACCCAGATAACTCACTACCAGAGGTGTTTGGGCAGATAGAGGAATATGCCTCACTCTCAGGTTATACTTTGAACAAGAGTAAGACCAAGGTCCTTAGTTTCTTTTACACCCCGTCTGTTTAAATTAAGCAGAGATACCCAATGAAATGGGATATGGAAGCTATCAAGTACTTGGGAATCAAGATAAGTAAAAACACAGCCACTCTATTTGAATTTAATTATTCCCCACTAGTGCAACAATTAAAGGCAGACTTTAAAAGATGGACACTGCTCCCCCTAATTTTGCATGCCAAAAATCAAGCATTAAAAATGAATGTCTTACCCAGGCTACTTTACTTATTTCAGTGTGTTCCCTGTGTTGTGTCTCAGAAAGATCTTGAATCCTGGCAAAAAATGTTTGTAAGATTTTTGTGTGGAGCAAGGTGACCGAGGGTTAAAAAAAAACTGTTATTTCTTCCCAAGAACAAAGGGGGCCTGGCTTTCCCACACTTGCAGGGGTATTGGACAGCATCTCAGATGAGGATTGCATTATTGTGGGGTAACCAGGCAACCTGGAAAAAGTTGGATTTAGCAGAAGTTAGAGAGGTTCCCTTGCAGGCGGCCCTGTTTAGAGATGGGAAGTTACAGGGAACTACGGTTTACTCAGGGATGGCAGCAGTTTTGGAGGGTTGGAGAAGGGGCATTGTTAGAGGCAATACCAAACAGCAAATATGGAAATATAAATGGTGGGCTTTTGATTCCAATTTTGCACCAGTAAAAATAGATAACTGGTTCCTAAGACAGGCAAGAAAAGGATTACATGCCCTGTATCAACTCTTCCATGGATCCTCCTTGATGTCTTTTGAGATGGCACAATTAAAATTTGGTATAGCCCCACAAGATCGAATAAGATACTATCAGTTAGGAGATTATATAAATGATCAGTTGGGGAAGGGAACTAGGGTGAGTGGTAAGGAGGGAGGGGAAATACCATTCCAACAGATTTGGAACACAACAAATGCTAAACATATGATCACTATGTTATATAGAAATTATTTAAATGACCTCAGTACCTCTTCACAATATATCAGGGAAAGATGGGAGAGAGACATGAACATTTCTATTATAGACCGACAGTGGTCCCAGGTGTGGAGGGGCACTTGGAACACCATGTCATCTCCAACTTGGAAGGAGTTTGGTTGGAGGGTGCCTGCACAACTTGGTTATTCCAGACCAGGGGTGGGCACAGAGTGCTGGAGGCAGTCCGGAGAGGGAAATGCATTCCAGGCATATGTCTTCTGGGCTTGTCCAGAAATCATTTCTTTCTGTGAGGGAGTCAGGCAACATATTTCCAAACTTTTTGAAGTCCATACACCTCTGGGACCTGAGCATATGGTTTTGGGTATTATTCCACAAGAAATAAAAGGGAGAGAGGCAAAGTACTTGTGGTTAATACTCGTGATTGCAGCTTTGAAATCTATTACTAAGAGGTGGCGAGTGAGAGGCAGTCTGGACCTGGGGGAGTGGGCCAAAATAATAGGCAATATAATGGATATGGAGAAAATCACCTTTTCTCTCAAACAGCTAAATCAGGAATACCAGAATAGATGGACAAGATGGCTTCTATATGAGGGAAAGAAAAAATGGCAGACCTAATAGAGATAAGAGACAGAAAATTATAGCACCAAAAAGAGTGAAAAGAGGTACTAGAACAAGCCAAGTGGGAACAAAGGGATAACAGTGAATAGGGACAGGGGGAAAATTTGATCCTATTTTGGGGGTTCCCATGATAAACTGGTGAATCTATAAGACTGATAGGATGACTTTTAGTTTATGTTAGTAATAACCTGGTAATTTGTCATTGTTTATGGTTATTATTGAAAAAGAAAGATGAGTTCAAATCACTCAATATTTTATTATTGAAAGAGATATGAAGGGATATTATTCTCTTACTGATTTTTAGCCTGTCATCCTACCTAGATATGTGATAACTGTGTAAAACATATATGTATTAGGATGTACTTGGAGACTCTGAGACATCTCTGTTTTAAATCTTAAATAAAGCAAGTATAAAAAAACAGTCTATGTTTCTACGTTTCTAAGTGGCCTAGGACTTGCTAAGTACTTTTTAATTTTTTTCTAAGGGAGGGGGGGAGATCTTCTCTTCCAGGCTACTTGGAATTATATTGTACACTAACTCTGGTTTCTCAGCATTAGGTCAGGGAAGAGATACTCAACATTGGCAATGCAAGGAGTATTGTAGAAGGTTAAGGTGGGTTCAATTTTTTGAGGGGAATCAGAATGATTCATAGTTTAAGCCAGCAAATTATTTGAGTACATGTTATTATCATTTTTTAATCAAAGGGTGGAAGCGGGGGCTCAGAGGATTTATAGATATGTTACGTTACAGATAGTCTGAAAGTGTTCACTGGTACACCACCTAATACTGTGACTGAATTAAGCCTCAGTTTGGCACAACCTTTAGTAGTTGTACCAGCCCCCCCCCCAAAGCTTGGACCGTTGGGGAAGGGGAGATGGTGGCACTATTGGAAGTACTAGAAAGGTCTACAGTTCTGAATCCAAGGGTTCAGCCTCTTCATTGTATAAAGTTTCATGTTTACTGTTCAATCTGGTTATTTTATTTTATTGGTTGGCCTAGTGGTATGTTGATGTGGGGGTCATATTGGGAGGTGAGTTGGGGAAACAGTGTATTAATTATTCTTCAAAATATTATTACTAATAGAACTGAATATTATGACATACAATGTGAAAGGATTAAATGGACCCATAAAAAGGACTAGAATTTTACAGGAACTTCAGAGACATCATACTAGTGTATCTCTGCTGCAAGAGACTCACCTGAATGAAATTGAACATTCTAAATTAAGATGCTCCTGGGTGGGGGAGGTCTATGCAGCTAGCTGGTTGGGCCACCCCCATCAGAGGGGAGTAGCTATTTTGTTTAGATGAGATCTTCCTGTCCAGGTGGTTGCTCAGGTCCAGGACCCCCAGGGCCATTTCGTTAGGCTCCATCTACTTATCTTTAATATTAAACATGTGATGGTCTGTCTGTACACCCTAATGAGTCGAAGGAGAACTGGACTTTTTAAAAAAAAGTGTTAATGGAGACCATACAGGATCCAGATATTCTATATATTTTGAGGGGAGATTTCAATAGAGTGGTCTCAGCTGTATGGGACAGAGCACACTCAGACGGGGGGGGTGGGGGCGGACAGTTCCCAGGATGACAGCTTCATGAAGAGGCTGATGGGGGAGGTCAGCATGGCAGATGCCTGGAGGGAGGGTCATGTGGCGCACCTGAATTACACCTTTTTCTCCCATAGGCATGGGATGTATTCAAGGATAGATATGTCCCTTGAATCTAGGGAGAAAATGCACCTGGTACAGAGCTGTGAAATTTTGCCAATGTCATGGTCTGATCATTCTCCACTGTCCCTTAAATTGCAATTCTTCCCCTCTGTCAGAAACTCCAATTGGAGATTAAATGTGGGCCTCCTAAATTCAGCAGATTTTAAATCTACACTTAAAGAACAACTCTCTGCCTACCTGGGTGCCAATGATCCAGATTCAACCTCCCCCTCAGTTAGATGGGATGCTCGTAAAGCCTACATCTGGGGTCAAATAATTTCATATAGTTCCCGGCTAAAGAGGCAGCACCAGACCATGTTAGAAAGGCTGGAGAAAGAACTTAGGGAGGCAGAGTTCCGACATAAGCTGACCCTCCATCCTGGAGATAAGGCCCTATGGCAGAGAAAGAAGATGGAAGTAGAGCAAGAATTAGCATACCAGGTGGAAGGGGCTATTAGGAGAACACAATGTAGGTACTATGCAGAGGGAAACAGGGCGGGCAGACTTCTGGCTAGCGCTCTTCATAAGCAGCTCATTTGGCAGGGCAGTTCTGAAAGTGGAGGATCCAGAGAAAATAGGGGACCTTATTGTGGACACCCCAGGTATTACAGGGATGTTTGCTAGATATTACAGCAAATTATATAGCCAGTAACATGCACATAATGAGGCGTAACAAACAATGGAATCTCTAAACTAAATGTAAATCCAACTTGTAATAAATAAATAATAAATAAACTCCCTGACTCTTCAGACCCTTACTCAAGAGGACTGGGATTTATTATACAGCCCAATCACTCAGGGGAAGGTTATCACAAAGATCAAAAGTCTTAAACAGGGTAAATCCCCAGGCCTACATGGCCTGCTGTCAGAATTTTATAAGGTCTTAGAGGAGTCCTTGGTTCATCCTTTGGTCCTGTGCTACCGTCATATACAGGAAGGAGGGGAGGTCCCGGAATCTTGGCGCTCCACCCTAATCTCAGTTATCCCAAAAGAGGGGAAAGACCATACCCAATGCGACTCGTATCGCCCGATTTCATTACTTAATGTGAATTTGAAAATGTTTACAGGGATCCTGGTGGACTGCATACAGCAGGTGGCTCCGAGACTTGTACATCGAGACCAGACAGGATTTATAGCTGGCAGATACTTACAAAACAATGTGAGGCATTTGCTTAACATAATATCTGCTCAGTGGGAATGGAGGACCTTCCAGCTTGCCATCTCCATGGATGCTGAAAAAGCATTTGATAGGGTTAATTGGAACTTTCTAAATGCAACCATGGAAAAAATGCAATTTGGCCCAAAATTCTTAGACATAACAACTAATCTGTACTCTTCCCCACAAACACAAGTTAGAGTAAATGGTGTAAACTAGGGGTACTTTCCAATTGGTAGGGGAATTAGGCAGGGCTGCACCCTATCTCCACTTCTCTTTGCCTTGTTTCTGGAGCCTCTCACTGTGGTAGTTTGCCAGGATCAGAGGATAGAGGGGATTGTGACAGAGGGGGTGGAGAACAAAGTCACCCTGTATGCAGACGATTCCACATTCTTTGTTTGGTGGCCTGAAACTTCCCTGCCACAACTACTGACTTTACTAGGGCAGTTTGGGTCTATCTCTGGCTACAAGATCAATTATTGCAAGTCAGAGGCCTTGGTTCTGAGTGGGAGCTGCCCCCCACCAATGCAGCAAGATTTCCCTTTCTCTTGGGCCAAACATAACCAAATACGTTATTTGGGCATTCAGATCACTACAGCGCACAATGCTTTATTTAAAGTCAATTACGATCGCCTTTGGAATGCCATCCAGAGTGACTTGGAGAGGTGGACATTGTTGCCCCTTTCATTGGCAGGCTGAGTTGAGTCCATTAAAATGAATGTACTACCTAGATTTCTCTTCTTGTTTTCTACCCTGCCTATCCAGGTCCCAACCTAGTTTTGGGGAAAAGTTCTGAAGGGCATAACTCAATTTATTTGGGGAGGCTGCAGACCTAGGGTGGCCAGAAATATTCTATATCAGCTAAAAGAGGAGGGAGGATTGGGACTTCCCTGACTTGCACAGATACTATCTGGCATGCCAGATGACCCCGGTGTGTTCCTGGGCCAAGCAACAGACAGAGTCTGGCTGGTATGAGATAGAGGAGGGTGCTGGCCTTTCAAGGCCACTGTTTACTTTTGCATGTCTTGACCAGCATATCCCCCCCAGGGGCTGACAGTTAATATTTGGACTTGACACTCCCTCAAGGTCTTACATAAGGTCCGGAGGAAATTAACTTTTGACACCTTCACTGGGCCCCCTGACTCTTATAAGGCACCATGCCAACTTTGCTCCTCCAGGACTAGACCCTGGATACAGAACATGGGAAGTCAGAGGTCTTACTAGATTTTCTCAGCTCATTGAGAGAGGTACCTGTATGTCCTTTGATAGAGTGAAAGAGAAATTCCATTTAGGTAACTCAGAATTTTTTAGGTATTTACAGGTCAGACACTTCATCATGAGTGAGGATACAATATTACTTTTGCAGCGACAAAAGACAATGTGGGAAGATTTTATCTACAGGGTTACCACTCTGAGGGTCAGGTTGAGATATATCTTGGTATTATACAGGATACTGGGGGAGAGGGGCCTAGAACCTTTAAACTCAATAAAGACTGCCTGGGAGGGAGAGCTCTCCATCATCATCCTACAGGACATATGGGAGAAGAGAGTTAGGATCAGGTGGAGGGTGACCGCCTCCCCAGACTGGAGGGAATATTTTTGGAAAATAATCATTAGATTCTTCTGCACTCCCGTAGTTACAAAGCATTTTGGGACCACTTTTTCAAACCAGTACTGGCGGAGGTGCGGTCTCAAAGGATCTCACACGCACATTCTCTGGGAGTGTCCAGTTATTAGAAACTTTTGGGATAAAGTCAAGATAAAGGTACACCAGATTTTAACGGTGAATATACCCTCAGACTTCCTAAACTGGGTATTGGGGTTTCCGGTAGTTCTGGGCCTCTCCCCTACCCAAAGAAAGCTGGGACTAGTTTTCATTATCACAGCATTAAAATGTCTCTCCTCTAGGTGGTTGCAACAGGAAGTCCCAATGGTGGGCAAATGGTTCAACTGTGTAAGGCATATTCAGGACCAAGAGAGGCTCATTGCCAGAATACACTTGAGGAAAGAAACATTTCTAGAAATATGGAATCCCTGGCTGATGTGGCCTGGAGACAGTCTCTAGGGTGGAGAAGGTCAGTTGATAGACAGTGACATTTATGATGGGATTCTATCTTTGAGAAGGAGGAGTAGGAGGAGGTGGAAGGCCCCCTATTGTGTTACTGTCGTCCCTCCCTCCTCTTTGACTTTCCCCTGCTCCTCCTCCTCCCTTAGTACCCCCAATAGAATTCAGATATATTGGTGACTGGACAGCTGCAAAAGACAGTTGCTTGATTTATTAAGTAGAATAATATAAATGGGTCACCTAATTCTTTTTTTTTTTACTTGAACCATATGTTAGTGACATACTACTATAGGCCAGGAAGTGAATGTATTTATTTTTATATTAAGCTTTCTCTTTATGAGTTGTATAACAAGTTTGTAATGCTGAATTTTGATTCTGATTGTATCGGCTTAAAGGAGCTCTTGTTCGAAGTTAAGAAGAGGGGAGCAGCATGTAAGAATGAGCCACTATATATGAGGAGACAACAGGTGGATTCTGGACATTTCGACCACCTTTAAGCTTCTTTGGACTGATATTTTGTTTGAATGAAATGTTGACCCTCATTGCTTAATATGTATTGGAATTCAAACTTTTGAATAAAACTGAGTTACAAAGAAAAAAAAAAGCACATAGAAACAAGAAAATGGAAGTTGTCAGCAGAAAACACCCATGCAGTCTGCCTTGGCCTACTTATTGTTGTTTGTGAGGGCTTCAGTTATCTAATAGAAACCCTAGATGTCAAGGGGACTATAAAAACACGTTTTACAAACATTAAATGTATGGTAACATATTACACCATGCCTATAGTACTGCATGATGAACTTGAAACTAAAATTCTTAGGATTGCTGAAGCCAAACTTGCCCTAAAGGTAACACAAATGTTTAATCTAGCCCTCACATCTCAAACAGCCTGTGAAATCTGGACAATATCCCACGTCTTCCCTCTGTACAAGAAAGGGAAACCTACAAATATGACTATAGACCCATCACAATACTCCCCATATTAAACAAGCTACTTAAAAAACTAGTCTCCTCCCGGTTGACTGAATACCTCTCCACTTATAACCTCCTGTCCCTTGCATGGCATGGTTTTTGTAAATGAAACAGCGCTACCACTGCCCTTGCCACTCTCCTCCTCTATCTCCTCTGCCATGGATAGTTGCGAACTTACAGGTGCGGTCTTCATTGAACTCACAAAGTCATTTGACCTTGTTGATCACACCCTATTATGCAGTATATGAAGTGCGTTGGGTGTCTCTCCCTCAACTCTGAATTGGTTCAAAAGTTATCTGGGTAACAGGTATCAGTGCATTAAATTTGGCCATACCCTATCAGGCCATTCTGCTACCACAATTGGGGTCTTTCAAGGCTCCATACTGGATCCCCTCCTTTTTTCCATTCACATAAACTCCATCCATACTAGTCTCAGACACTGCACCCTGATTCTATATGCCAATGACCTTGCCGTCTTCACTAGCTCCCACAGCAACCCTGAATTAAACTGCCACCTCATCTCTGACCACCAATTTACACAATCCTGGTTCTGATCCATCAAGCTCCACTTGAATAAGACACAAGCCATGCTATTTGGCTCGGCCCCGGCTGAAAAAGTGTACTACCCTTCTCATGGTACAGTACTATGATGGATCTCTTCTTACTGCAGTCCCTAACTTTTAACTATCTTGGAGTGACACTCGATGTATCCTTAGATTTCTAGATGCATATCTCCACTGCATGTAAGGCAGGTAACATCAGACTTGGACTTTCACATAAAGTCAGAGACAGTCTGTCACCCTCCGTCCATACCACTATTGCCCGAGGGATCCTTCTACCCAAAATGACATATGGGATAGCAGTGTACTACTGTGCCTCTAAAACCACCCTGCAGAAATGGGACATGGTTTACAATAATACCTGCAGGTTTGCCCTGGCCACAAACAGGTTTACTCACCACTGTGACTTCTATTTTGAGCTTGGATGGCTCTCTCCAACAGCTCTATAACATTTGCCATGGGACGTTTTATCCACACAGCTGAAAACAAGCAATCCCCATGTCCCTCTCAGTGTTACTGAAACCTTACAGCCTAGCATATTCACTCAGATCTAATGTCCCTGGATTATTATACATCACTAGAACCAGGACCAAACTTGGGGAGATGTTGTTCTTCTTCATTGCCCCTACACTATGGAACTCCATCCCTAGCACAGTCCATCAGTGTTTATCTATTCACACCTTTAAAACTGCATTTTGCACCTTCCTATGTCAAGCAGCTGTATGTCCCTGCCCTTAGGCTGTTACCCCACTCCTATATATGCATTACTAACTGAAGATACATACCCTAGAACTTTGTTCTGTATGAATGACCATATGCCTTGCATCTTGTTGTATTATTCCCAATGCTGCTTCCATTCTAGTACTTTATTGTTCTCAATTATGTACTAAACCCTGTTTGTACTGAATATCTGTCATGACGGTTCCTTACTTTTGACCACCCCTGTTGTACTCTCCCAGGTCATGTCTGAAAATAGGAAACTGTTTAGGCAACTGTTTTGTCTACCTTATTTATTTTATTTATTTATTTATTTGTAATATCAGAATACCTTTGAGCGTGAGCTCTTTTACAAAGGTTCCACATCAGGGTGGACAAATAATACAAGACACAAATACAGTAGTTACATTGTTCAGCACATATACAGTAGTTTCAGGGTTCAGCACATTAGGCAATTAAAGAGCAGTACATGAGAATTATAGATAATTAGTGGAAAACAAGGTGATTGTAAGAGGATTCAGGCTATGTCTAGGATGATACTCTGGGTATCTCAGCCCTGGAGACCACCAAAATCCATTGAAAGACTATGGTTGAAAAAGTGGGTGAGGGGGGATTGGGGGGCAGTACACAGAGTGGTAAAGATGATTAATAGCTTACTAGTGCTCCTGGCTAGGTAGGGATGAGGGCAGGTTTTTCTAGGTATGCGTGATAGGTATTATCGGTGGTGTAGGTTAGTCTTTCAAGTATGGCCTGAGAAACAAGTGCATTGTGAGCTAGACTTTAGGTGCTGTTTGAGGCCTGTTTTGAACTGTGGCAGGCTGTGTGTTTGTAGTTTCAATGGGAGTTCATTTAGCCAGAGGGGGGCTCGGTAGGAGAAAGTGCACTGCCCAAGTGAGGTTCGCCAGAATGGGATGGACAGTGGTCCATTCTTCCTCCCTCTGGTGATGTGGGATGAGATAGAAGGCTCAAGCAGGTTTCCTATGCAGGGTGGGGTTTTTCCGAGGATTACCTTCTTACCCAGGAGACAGGTTTGGTATTTGATCCTGTCTTTTAGGTTAAGCCAGTCTGTATGCTCATATAGGGTGCAAGTATGAGTGTATTGGTCTGCGCACAGGGTCAGGTGGCATGCCTTATTTAGTGCAATTTGGACCCTGTTGAGTGCAGTATCAGTGGCAGCTCCATAGACCACTAGCCTGTAGTCTATCATGGGGAGTATGGAGCTGGAGACTGAGATTCGGAGTGCTTCTGGGGTCAGGGATTTCTTATGTCTATAGAGGACCCCGATCTTTGTATTTACTGATCTGACAAGGGAGTCAATATGGTTCGTATAAGTGACAAGAGTCATCAATGGTGACCCCTAGGTACTTAAACGATTGTACCTGCTCAATCTGCTCACCAGTGTTATTGGTGATTTTTAGGGGAGTGAGCCTGCGTTTATTGTAGGGCTGGAATGAAGCATGGCCTTGGTTTTCTTGTGGTTCAGTAGCAGCTCTTGCCTACAGAACTAGTTCTCAAGTTTGTTGAAAGAGGTCTGTAGTTCTGTTTGCAGGGCAGCCTGGGAGGTGCTGCTACTCAGCAGCACAGCATTGTCCGCATACAGGATGAGTTTGGTGTCACCGGCCATGGGTAATTCATTAACAAAGAGGCTGAAAAACAAGGGACCTAAGATTGATCCTTGAGGAACTCCAAGGAGTACATCTCTGGAGCTGGATAACATCTGCCCGATTTTGACTCTCTGATTCCTTTGTGATAGGTAATCATTGAACCAATTTAGGGCATTTGGAGCCACTCCCAGTCTTTGGAGCTGGAGTACAAGCAGAGGGTGGTTGATGGTGTCAAAGGTTTTAGTGAGATCAATGAAGATGGACCCCACCAATTTGCCTTCATCCAGTGCCTTGTGCACATAGTCAGAGTATGCCAGCAGTGCAGTGGTGGTACTGTGTTTTTGCCAGAAACCATGTTGGTTTGGGCAGAGCAGATTGTACTTGTTGAGGTATTCTGTGAGATGGTTTGCCACTATTTTTTCCAGAGCTTTGGATAGTGGGGAGAGGATAGATATTGGCCGGTAGTTAGTTACCAGTGCCTTGTCTCCATTCTTGTGCACTGGAGTTACCAGGGCTTGCTTCCATGCTTCCGGGAATTGAGCTAAGGCCAAGGATTTATTAAATAGCATTGTAATGGGTTTGATCAGAACATCAAGGGTCAGAGATAGTAACTTCACGTCTAGCCCATCACTCCCCAACCTAGTTTTTCCTATGACTTTCCTGACCATTGTTTGGGCCTCCTTTGCCATCACCTTCTTAAAGTAGAAAGCTGGGTGGTTAGTAGTGGTTAGGTTGGCGCAACCTTGGTCCTCCACCAGCAGAAGGTACTCTGGGAGCATTACTGGGGACAGGTCAGTAAAGGCCTGGTTAAAGGCATCAGCAATGGCTAGTGGATCTGTGGAGGGTGCATTATTGATGTTGAGCATTGTAGGATTCAGCTTCTGGTCTTTTCCAAGGGTGTTCTTGAGGTTGTTCCAAAACCTCTTTCCATCTCCCCAAGCGTTGTTGAGCTGGGTCTTATGGAAGTTGGCCTTCGCGAGCCAGATAAGTTTAGTGCACTGATTTCTAGCAGTTTTGTAACATTGTAGGTCATGCTTACAACCTGAGTTTAAGGCTTTTGCCCAGAGGCAGTCCCTTTCTTTTAGGAGAGAGAGGAGCTTACCATCCAGCCAGCCATTCTCCACTCCCCAAATTTTTCGTTTAGTGTGTGGAGCATAGATATCACAGATGGAGTTGAATCTCTCCATGAAAAATCTGAGTGATTGGTCCAATGTAGGTGCCTTGTGTATGGGGGACCAGTTGTAGGCAGACAGAGCTGATTTGAGGGAACCAAGTTTGCCTTTTTGCAGGACCCTGCTCTCGATGAAACATGTTAGGTTTTTGGCAATTTTAGTGGTCCAAAGAAAGAAGATCGGAGAGTGGTCACTCAGCACATCCGGGAGAACTCTGAGTTCAGAGAATTGAGATGGTGTGCTGACCAGGACCCAGTCAATTAGGGTGCTGGTACCAGCCTTGTAGTTCTACCTGGTAGGGTGAGATACGAGTTGAGTGAAATTGTGGGAGGTGATTAGGTCTCTGGTGGGTGTCGCCTCTTTACAAAGCCAGTTAATGTTAAAGTTGCCCATCAAGATGAGTTCTGAGCTCTTTTTGAGGTCACTTATTTCTTGCATAACCAGAGGAAGGCCTTCCTTGGCTTTTTTGGGGGGCGGGTAGGTTGTGGCAATGGTAATGGTCTTGCCATTTAGGCGGCTTGAGTTTTTACCACTAGTAGCTCATAGTCCTCCACAACTTTGGAGATGGGGAGGACAGAGCAACTCAGTGTGTTTCTGGCATACAAGAGGCAGCCACCGCCTTTCTTGCCTATTCCATTGAGTCTAAACATTTGGAATCCTTCAATGGTCACCTCATCATCTTTGATCCTATTTGACAGCCAGGTTTCAGTTAGGCAGAATATGTTCGGGGGCGTGAATAGTCATCCAAGCCTGGAACTGGTCAAATTTTGCAGTTAGGCTGCAGATGTTTAGCGATGCTATCTTTAGGCCGGTCACTGAGCGGGCTTCCCTGCTCCTCAGGGTTGTTGGTCCAGAATATAGGTGAACATTGCCAGAGAATAGCAGTAGCATGAGGGTGACCTTTCTGGCAGATAGGGTGATGTTCATCTTCCCTTGTGTCTTCCGTCGCTTGCACTTCAGATGGGGGGGTGTCTAGATGCGTGTATTACATAGGGGGGAAATTAACTGTTAAGGTTAAGGGAGGGGAGGCTATCTTGGTGATAACTGTGTATGGGAGGTGTGGGGGAATGGGGGCCTAACATTACTGGAAGTGGTAGTGGCCATGTGCATGCTTTTGGTCCAGGATGCGCACCCAAAGAGGTTTCAAAGTGTGGAGGTTGGAGACCAAATTTGAATGTGGTGCCAGCAATCCCAAGAGAGGTAGAGAGGAGGAGTAGTAGTATGTAGTTGTACCCCATATTAGTTTGTTTGGTGTGGCTATCCTGCTTTAAGCTGCTCGCTGGTAAATAGGTGATTTACTTTGTAGCCTTAGACTAGATTCAGATTGCTAGAGGGCAGGGAGAGAGGGAGGGATCTACAGACAAGTTTAGGAGTAGGAAGGAGACAACAGTTAGACTGAGAGTGGGCACTGAGGGAGAGCTAGAGAGAGTAAGGAAGCAATAGGTTAGGTGCTCCGTTTAGGCAAGGGGATTGGGTGAGGCTGGGTGTGCTGTATCCAATAGGGTTAGCAGTCCAAAGATGGGAGGGGTGACATTGGTAGTGTCAAGATCACTCCGGTTTCCCTAGTGGAGCCAAAAGATGAAGCAGAGTAATTAATAGCTGGTTAGTGCAGGAGGGAGGCTGGTGACAGTTCGTCAGTGGGGGCAAGGGTGCTAGAGGAAATTAAATAAGAAAGGGTGGCGTGGCTGAGGGTGGGGTGGAAGGACAAAGGAATCAGGTAGCACAATTAATTGGGGAGAAGATCTTGTAAATGATCGGGGGAGGGGAGAGGAGGTGAGAGCACAGGTGAAATAGGGCTGGGCAGAGTACTAGAGCAGAGAAAGGGCCGAGCCAGGAGTTCACAAACCACTGGGGGGTCAGTATTACAGCTATTCAGGCTGAGGAGGGGTTTTGATAGAGATTCAGTGCAAGTGAGGGGCATATAGAGGGAGTCCAAGATAGAGAGAGAGATGGAAGGAGAGAGAACAAAATGAAAGTAGTAAGCTCTAAAACAGAAATTTCAGCATTCTAGAATACTAGATTTAACAGTGGTTTTTCTTACTGTTTGAAAAAAGGTTAGCAGTCATTATGGAATCAAAGCAGCTATGTACCTGTTATGCTAGGATTAACAGAAAGCAGCTAAACAAAGCTTGCACTTCAGATGGGGGGGGTGTCTAGATGCGTGTATTACATAGGGGGGAAATTAACTGTTAAGGTTAAGGGAGGGGAGGCTATCTTGGTGATAACTGTGTATGGGAGGTGTGGGGGAATGGGGGCCTAACATTACTGGAAGTGGTAGTGGCCATGTGCATGCTTTTGGTCCAGGATGCACCCAAAGAGGTTTCAGAGTGTGGAGGTTGGAGACCAAATTTGAACGTGGTGCCAGCAATCCCAAGAGAGGTAGAGAGGAGGAGTAGTAGTATGTAGTTGTACTCCATATTAATTTGTTTGGTGTGGCTATCCTGCTTTAAGCTGCTCGCTGGTAAATAGGTGATTTACTTTGTAGCTTTAGACTAGATTCAGATTGCTAGAGGGCAGAGAGAGAGGGAGGGATCTACAGACAAGTTTAGGAGTAGGAAGGAGTCAACAGTTAGACTGAGAGTGGGCACTGAGGGAGAGCTAGAGAGAGTAAGGAAGCAATAGGTTAGGTGCTCCGTTTGGGTAAGGGGATTGGGTGAGGCTGGGTGTGCTGTATCCAATAGAGTTAGCAGTTCAAAGATTGGAGGGGCGACAGTGTATTCAAAGGAGGCCTGGGAGGGGGTAGTTGGGGCGGGAAAAAAACAACCCAACAGCAGAAATACTATGGCTGGCAGAGAAAAATACAGATTTGGCAGCAGTCTGTGAGCGCACCAATGGTTGAGGTGCAGAAACTGTCTTATCCAATCACTGGCTGCTTGCTGCGACACTGTACCAATCTGTGAGAAGTCACAAGGTATGGAGCTCCCACTTAGTTAGGCACTCGTACCTGTGTTCAGGATCTGGGGGTGAGTTCCAGGGAGGCGGCCTGAAGTCCTGGGCAGGAGTCGGCATGGTGGCCGTTGAGTGCCACTTTTCGGCGGTAGTGCCAAGGTCACTCCGGTTTCCCTAGTGGAGCCAAAAGAAAAAGCAGAGTAATTAATAGCTGGTTAGTGCAGGAGGGAGGCTGGTGACAGTTCGTCAGTGGGGGCCGGGGTTCTAGAGAAAATGAAATAAGAAAGGGTTGTGTGGCTGAGGTTGGGGTGGAAGGACAAAGGAATCAGGTAGCACAATTAAGTGGGGAGAAGATCTTGTAAATGATCAGGGGAGGGGAGAGAAGGCGAGAGAACGGGTGAAATAGGGCTGGGCAGAGTAGTAGAGCAGAGAAAGGGCCGAGCCAGGAGTTCGCAAACCTCTGGGGGGGGGGTCGGTATTACAGCTATTCAGGCTGAGGAGGGGTTTTAATAGAGATTCAGTGCAAGTGGGGGGGCATATAGAGGGAGTCCAAGATAGAGAGAGATGGAAGGAGAGAGAAAAAAATCAAAGTAGTAAGCTCTAAAACAGAAATTTCAGCATTCTAGAATACTAGATTTAACAGTGGTTTTTCTTACTGTTTGAAAAAAGGTTAGCAGTCATTATGGAATCAAAGCAGCTATGTACCTGTTATGCTAGGATTAACAGAAAGCAGCTAAACAAAGTGTTTTGTTTTTAGACAGGAAATATCAGCAAAAAACAATCCAACAGCAGAAATACTATGGCTGGCAGAGAAAAATACAGATTTTTTATTTTTTTTGGTGTTATCTCTTTATGCTCCTCTGCCCATCTGGCGAGCACCTCCTTCGGGCTCTCATTGTCCTGCCCGTCTGTCCACCATCCCCACGACCTGCCTCAGCCCCAGATCGCAGCCCTCTGGAGGTAGCCTGGTGTAACCCTTTGCCGGGTGGGTCCCCCTCCTCCGAGAGGGAAGGCACCGGTTGGGGCCATCCAGCGCACTGCAGCATCGGCTCCAGGTGCTGCTGGGGTGGGAGGCCGTGGGGCCGTGATGGCAGCGAGGGGACCGGAGAGCCATCATCTGGCTCGCCAGAGAGCCATTTTTCCAGTTTTCCCGCAAGGAGTGATGTACCTGACATCAAGGTGAATGCTGGCGTCTGCCACTCCCCCGGAAGCTTGAGCCCCTGACACTCTGCCATGCTCCCGGCTTCTGCCAGGGGCCAGCAGGTGCCGGCTCACATCCCCACCCTCCCCCCTGGAGAAGACGAGCTGTCTACGGATGCTCCAAACTTCTCCCCTGGCCGGCTGTCCGATGACCCAAGTCCATTCCTGAACCCGGGTCGCCGGTGTCGCAAGTGGAAAATCCAACCACTGCGCCGACGAGCCGGTGAAAAATACAGATTTTGCAGCAGTCCGTGAGTGCACCAATGGTTGAGGTGCAGAAACTGTCTTATCCAATCATGGGCTGCTTGCTGTGATGCTGTACCAATCTGTGAGAAGCCGCAAGATATGGAGCTCCCACTGGGTTAGGCACTCGTACCTGTGTTCAGGATCCGGGGGTGAGTTCCAGAGAGGTGGCCTGAAGTCCTGGGCAGGAGTCAGCATGGCGGCCGTTGAGTGCCACTTTTCAGCGGTAGTGCCGAGATCACTCTGGTTTCCCTAGTGGGACCAAAAGAAGAAGCAGAGTAATTAATAGCTGGTTAGTACAGGAGGGAGGCTGGCGACAGTTCATCAGTGGGGGCAGGGGTGCTAAAGAAAATTAAATAAGAAAGGGTGGCATGGCTGAGGGTGGGGTGAAAGGACAAAGGAATCAGGTAGCACAATTAATTGGGGAGAAGATCTTGTAAATGACGAGGAAGGGGAGAGGAGGCGAGAGCTGGGGTGAAATAGGGCTGGGCAGAGTAGTAGAGCAGAGAAAAGGCTGAGCCAGGAGTTCACAAACCACCAGTGGGTGATCGGTATTACAGCTATTCAGGCTGAGGAGGGGTTCTGATAGAGAATCAGTGCAAGTGAGGGGGCATATAGAGGGAGTCCAAGATAGACAGAGAGAGAGAGAGAGAGAGAGAGAGATGGAAGGAGAGAGAACAAAATGAAGGTAGCAGGCTCTAAAACAGAAATTTCAGCATTCCAGAATACAGGATTTAACAGTGGTTTTTCTTACTGTTTGAAAAAAGGCTAGCAGTCATTATGGAATCAAAGCAGCTATGTACCTGTTATGCAAGGATTAACAGAAAGCAGCTAAACAAAGCGTTTTGTTTTTAGATAGGAAATATCAGCAAAAAACAACCCAACAGCAGAAATACTGTGGCTGGTGGGAAAAATACAGATTTTGCAGCAGTCCGTGAGCACATCAATGGCTGAGGTGCAGAAACTGTCTTATCCAATCATGGGGCGCTTGCTGCGATGCTGCACCAATCTGTGAGAAGCCGCAAGGTATGGAGCTCCTGCTGGGTTAGGCACTAGTACCTGTGTTCAGGATCTGGGGGCGAGTTCCAGGGAGGTGGCCTGAAGTCCCTGGGCAGGAGTCGGGCGTGGCGGCTGCTGAGCTGCCGGGCGAAAGCCGAGATCATCTGCTTCCCTAGGGGCCAAAAGAAGGAGCAGAGTAATTAATAGCTGGTTAGTGCAAGAGGGAGGCTGGTGACAGTTCTTCAGTGGGGGCAAGGGTGCTAGAGGAAATTAAATAAGAAAGGGTGGCGTGGCTGAGAGTGGGGTGGAAGGACAAAGGAATTAGGTAGCACAATTAATTGGGGAGAAGATCTTGTAAATGATCGGGGAGGGGAGAGAAGGCGAAAACTCGAGTGAAATAGGGCTGGGAAGAGTAGTAGAGCAGAGAAAGGGCCGAGCCAGGAGTTCTGAAACCACCGGGGAGGGGGTCGGTATTACAGCTATTCAGGCTGAGGAGGGGTTCTGATAGAGATTCAGTGCAAGTGGGGGGGCATATAGAGGGAGTCCAAGATAGAGAGAGATGGAAGGAAAGAGAACAAAATGAAAGTAGTAAGCTCTAAAACAGAAATTTCAGCATTCCAGAATACAGGATTTAACAGTGTTTTTTCTTACTGTTTGAAAAAGACTAGCAGTCATTATGGAATCAAAGCAGCTATGTACCTGTTATGCTAGGATTAACAGAAAGCAGCTAAACAAAGCGTTTTGTTTTTAGACAGGGCATATCAGCAAAAAACAAGCCAATATCAGAAGTACTACAGCTGGCAGAGAAAAATACAGATTTGGCAGCAGTCCGTGAGCGCACCAATGGCTGAGGTGCAGAAACTGTCTTATCTAATCATGGGCCACTTGCTGCGATGCTGCACCAATCTGTGAGAAGCCGCAAGGTATGGAGCTCCCACTGGGTTAGGCACTCGTACTTGTGTTCAGGATCCGGGGGCGAGTTCCAGGGAGGCAGCCTGAAGTCCTGGGCAGGAGTTGGCGCGGCGTCCATTGAGCGCCGCTTTTCAGTGGTAGTGCCGAGATCACTCCGGTTTCCTTATGGTAAATAAAAACGAAATAAACCAAATAAAGATACACATCAGTTTATCATCTGCTACGCAATGATCAGCCACATTAGTACTGTATTAATCTCACAAACTGTAGTGAGAAAGAAGTAATTTGACCTACTGGGAATTGAACCCAGGCCCCCAGGATGGATAGACTATGATATCCTGGCAGTTGAAATGCTGATGCTCAAATTGCCGAGACCGTCATCCCGACTCGCTGATTGCCCGATAGACCACCATCCCGATGAATGAAAGCCCAACACCTACACTTATGCCCTGTTTGTAGGTGGGCAGGGGACTTTGCCCCCCCCCACACCACCCCAATATAATCCAATCAACTCTGTGCCTTGGCAAGTTTGAGCATCGGGCTTTTGTTCATCGGGATAGTGGTCTGTTGGGCCATTGGCATGTCAGGATTTTCGTCTCAGGATTTTGAGCACCGGGATTTCGACTACAGGCATTTCAAAAGACTCCCCTGGGAATACCTAGTTGCAGGATATGCAATACCAGAGAAAGGAAATATATCCAGAAACCTCAGGTCCAACCATGTGAGCCTGTAGCTCAGTGACTAGAACACCAAGATTGTATTTTGGAGGATTGGGTTCAATTCCCAGTTTTTATTTATTTTTGTTTATTGAATTTTGTTAATTGAGTTGGCTCACTGAGATAGATGTCCCTTTTTCAGAATTGACCAGGAGTTATTCACATTAATCAAAAAAAATCAATTCACTTTTACAAGGATAATGATGTTCAGATACATCAAGAACAGTTGGTTACACTATTTCTTTCTCACTACAGTTTGTAATTTAAATTGCTTAGCAGTGGCTAATACTGCATCAAAAACATCTAATTGTCGTACTGTGTTTATCTGAAATGTAACAATCTGCTAGCAGAAGTATTTTTGCACCTTGCTGGATTCATGTTCGTTCTGCCAACCACTTTAATATACAGTAAGCTTGCTTAGCTGGGGCAAGCTATAGAGCAAATATCATGGTGTCAAAGGGAACAGGACCTAATTGAGGACCTTAGCATCTGTATTTTGGACTATGCTAGAAACACAGAACGCGTAGATGTTCATGGACAAAGAATGGCTCACAGTTAATCTAGTCTGCTCACGTAGTTCCTTGGTCCTTACTACACTAGCACTGCCAAGGTCTTATGCAGATCTATCATCCCTATGTGCTGCTTGGACTATCCCAATGTCCCCATCTGCCCCATTCCCCTTCCCCCCATCATTTTCTTCAGTCCCGTGTGTCTATTTCCACCCTGTCTTGAAACCTGCAACCATCCTAACATTGACCAGCTCCTCAGCCAGATGGCTTCACTTTTCCACCACACTTTCCATGAAGTACTACTACATCCCATCCCCTCTAAATTTCCCATGTACCATTTTATAATTGTGGCAGCTTGTGATGGGTCCCTAAACAGTTAATGGCTATCCATTCTCTTTATACTTTTCAGATACTTGAAGGTTTTGGTCATGACCCCCCCCAGCCTCTATGGAGTACTTACTGAGATCAGCCAGTCATTGCTTATAGGTCCTCCTCTTGCCAATGAATCATTTTAGAGTCTTTATTTTGGACCCCCTGAAGGTGCTTCTTGTGCTTTTTTAGATGCTAGTTCCAGAACTGCACATTCCAGGTGCGGCCTCACTAATGGCCTATACAGAGGCAAGATCACTTGTTTCTTCTTAAAAAGCTCTGTCTACACATCCCAGCATCCTAATAGTTTTACTATATGCTTTGTTACATTGGGCCAAGGTCTTCTGGCTGTCACTTATTGTAACTCCCAGATCTGTCTCCTCTAACATCTGCTCTAGTCTTACCTCCATGCAATAGTCAATCTTCGGATCCCACATCTCAAGTGTGTAACCCTGCACTTTTTGGAGCCAAATATCTGTTGCCAGATCCTGGATTATCTTTCCAGTTTCACCAGGTTCCTTTTCAGTTCAGTTGTGCCCTCCTCACAGTCACCCTGCCACATATCTTCGTGCCATCTGCAAATAGACAAATGCTGTGCTGGATCTCCTTCCCTAAATTGCAAATAAACACTTTGAAGAGTTCTAGGCAAAGGACTGACTCCTGTGGCACCCTGTTTGGTACCCTCCAACCTTAGACATAGTTTTGTTAGAACTAGTTCCTAAAAGGATTAGAACTCTTTTAGTACCCAAAGAGTTCAAGTTACAACTAGAACATCCTTGAGTTCTAGGTATTAATTATTTTCAATGCTGAAAAAATGCTTTTTTTGTTCAGACATTTTAAAAATGGGGGATGACAGTATGGAAAACAGACTATATGTAATTTCATTTATAAATGTTTTAGTGAGATGCATATGAGAATGTATTGTTCCTCTACCTGTACATGCAGCTGTGCCAAACTACAACACATCATTTGTGACTCTTGGTCTTTGCTTTTCGAATGGCACACAGTGTTTCTTGTTCTTTTCTGTATGTGCAGTGAAACAGATTATTATTGTGTGCTGAGAGAACAGGTCTCTTTTTAGCTGTTTTAGTTGTTTTTTCTCCTCTCAGTAATTCTGTGTCATTCCTCTGCAGTCCCATATGCAAACATGACTGAATGCTAAAGATTAGAACCCTAGCACTATTTGAAAAGTTCTAGACCAGAACCAGAGCCCAGAACATCAGTATGTTCTGACAACCCTACTCAGACTACATACTCACTAGATTTACATGAGTCAGTGATTGATTACCTTATCTTTGATTCCAGGTAACTGATCCCCAACTCCATTTGCATTAAATGGAGGGCAGTAATCGATGCATCCAGAAGAGAATGGGTTTACATGGAGGGTAATATTTGATTACTGCATAATTGATTACCATGTAATCAGTTTTATCCTGCATGTAAACAAGTTTGCTGAGTTTGCACACTAGATCAGTTTCAGCTATGATCCCATCTACATGGAATTTTGTAACCAATATCCAGGTAATCAATGCATTTATTCAGTGCACTTGTTTTGATCCCAAGATTGATCCCAATTGCATCGAAAGCACTGTTTACTCTGTAATCGATTCTAATCCTGCATGTAAACAGGATAACTAATACCACAATTTGATTCTCCTTCCTAGCCAGTTCTCTGCCCATCTTCTGACTTTCTCCCCAGCACCCAAGTCCCAATTTTTTTTCACTAGCCTTTTATGGGACACAGAATCAAAGTCTTTGCTGAAGTCCAAGTACAGAACATTCAGCAATTGGCCCTTTTCCATTGTTTGGGACATGCAATTGAAGAATTCTACAGTACAAAGTTTGTCTGAAATGACCTCATCTTTACAAAGCCATCCTGCTTGCAAAGTTGACCAGCTGTTCCTTGATTGTAGCCTGAAGGAGTTTCCATACAATGGAAGTCTGGCTAAGTGTTCTATAATTCCCTGTCATAGAAACATAGAAAACATAGAATGTGACAGCAGAAAAGGACTGCTTATCCCATCTAGTCTGCCCAGATGTTCTTTACCTATTTTGTCTCCACAGACCTATGGTCTCTGTCAATCCTTCCATCTCCCTGCTTGTTATTGAATATACCCCTATGGCTATGCCATGCATGCATGCTCAGAGTCCCCTACTGTTCTAGCCTCTACCACTTCTGCTGGTAAATTATTCCAGGCATCCAGCAGAAGTGGTGAAGGCTAGAACAGTGAAAGGCTTCAAGCGCTGAATCACCACTGTCCCCACTCTTGTGCAGAGGGATGATGTCTACACCCCCTCTTTCTTAGCACCCTTTGTTGCAACCCATCTGGTCCTCGGGACTTACCCATCTTTAACCTTCTCAGACCTTTGAACATCTTTTGCTCTGTGATACTCACCATTGCCATATTTGTTTCCTGCCTGACTATGGTGCTGCACTTTAGCACTGGAACTCCCTCCTCAATGTGAAGACTGAGCCAGCGTATAATTCAGAATATCTGCTTCTTGACCATCTTCCTCACCCAATGCCCCTCATTAGTCAACCTCTTTAATTCCCTCTTGTTCTTTCTCCTTTCCGCTTTCCCTGACATACTACGAGAAGGCCTTATCATTTTCTCACATCCCTTCTCCACCTTTATCTTAGCTCTCCTCATAGCCTTGCTGTTTTTTTTTTTTTTTTTGCTTTGCTGTGGCAGAGCTTCCTGCTTGCCTCTGCCTGGACAGCTTTATACACTGTGAAGGCTGCTTACCCATGCCTCCTTTGAAAATCATATAGATCCCTTATGCCTCCTCCCCCTCCCTACTGGCCTCAAGCACACCTTTGATATGTCAAGGATCCCTTGTTTGACATTTACCTACTTGCTTTATGCCCCAAGCAACTAGTAATACCACTCTAGCCTCTCCTTTGGCTTATCCTCCATCTTCCTAAAATTTTCCCTTGTAAAGGCCAGGACTAGTGTCCAGGACTTCTGTTTTTGTGCTTTTAGGGCTATGTTGAACCACAGTGTGTTGTGATCACTAGACCTCAGAAGATCCTCTACTGTTAACCCCCGATACTGTCTCAGTGGGATAGAACTAAGTGGAGTACTGTATGGCCCCAACCTTAATCTCTTCCACCACATATTGAGCCAGGAAGCAGTCCTAGAAAGTATCCACCAATGCCAGGTTTGTGATGCTCTGTGCCACAGGAATGCTCCAGTCTGCTTTTGGTGTTTTAAAAATCTAACTGGATGATTTTCCCTCCTGCTGCCATCTTCCTGATCTTTCAGCTAGTGACTTGTCCACCTCCTCTCACTAACTAGGAGATCTATATATCACTCCTATGCAGGCATCTCTTCCCCCATCTGCCATCAGCAGTACCCATAGTGATTCCACTTACCCTCTCCACCTCTCACATTGTCCTCCAGCACTCTGATGCCTACCTTAGCATACAGTGGCACCCCTTAGTCTTTCCTTTTTTCAACCCTCCTGAATATCATGTAGCCTGGGATCATGAGGTCCCAGTCATTGATGGGTGATACCCACATTTATGTCACGGTCATTATGTCTGGACTGCCTTCTGCTGAAATAGCCTAGGGATCACTTACTTTGTTGTCAAGGTGTTTAGCATTTAAGCTAGCCACACTTCAGGAACCTTGTCTACTGCCCTTACCCTGCCTTATGTTAATTATCTGACTGATTTACATGGTTATCTGATTAAATTAAAATTTTTATGATCTGTTTTATTGAACATTAAGTAGGACTAATAAAAGGATAGAATATCTTTGATAGCTAAGATGACCACTGGACAGATAAGGCAGGCCAATCTGCTTCACATTACTGTTCACATGATACAAGTATCTCATCTTAACAATTCTGCACTCCTTTATTACAAGATAATGTACAGTACAGTACAGTTAATCTAATTTAATACATAACATGAAGTATACAGACAAAAAACAAAACCAGTTCAGGTAATGGTTTGGGGAAGGAGGAGTTGGGGGGGTAAGCATTCAGTGATGGCCTGAAGTTCAAATATTGGAGCATTCAGGAAAATGTTTTCATGCCTAAGATACAGTGTATTCATTTGTTCTGATATCTGTCTAATTGTAAGGGGAGGGAATGTGTGATGTGCTCCATCTACTAAATAAATCACACCCAGATCCCTAGTTATTCAAATTTGGAACTTACAATGAAAGCCCCTTACATGTGATAGTTCATTTGGCTACCACAGTCAGGATGTAAAATAGATGTTTCTCACTCTTTCAGTTCAGGTAGGCAGAAGGCTGAGCCGAGCAAAAGCAAAGACCAGAGGATCTGAGAGGACAGCATGAAGACTGCAGAGAGGACTAGGTGATTGATAAGAAAGGCTTGCAGCCTTACCACCATGTAGCCTCATTCTATTAGATAGCAGACACTAAGCAGTGTTGGCCCTGGTCTGCAGTCAGACGGGAGACCTCCAGGGAACACAAGGCGCTGCTGAAGGTGATGCTGATAGTTCTACAGAAAACACTCTAACCTTAGTTATAAACAAGCATACTGATGCTTAAAGATGCATGGGTTTCGCAACAGGAAACATGATAGACCATAAGGTCTTCTGCTGAATAAGATTCTTATGTTCTTATGGTGCCTGTGGATACTGTGCTTTATGAGGTACCATCTTTCAGAGGGCATGTTAAGCGAAGGTCCCATCTGCTAGTTCTGGTGGATGTCCTGGTAAATGTTAAAGATTCCATGGCAGTTCTCAAATCAGAGTGCAGGAATTTCCCAGTGTCCTGGCCAGATATCCCCCATTCACTAAGTCAGCAACAAATTAATCATGCTCAGTATGTATTGGTTCAAAGTTCAAAGTTCATTTATTTAAAGGTGTATTACCAAAAACAGTACAACACATATAAATTACATTTAAAACCAAATAAATATCACATATCACTTTGTAACAGTTAACAGAAAATCAAATACATTCATATCTTCAACAGTCTAATGGCCGCTATTACAAATCTTGCTAAACTATATAGTATGGCTATTTCCTTTGTATTCAGTAAAAACTTTAATTTTTCCTCCCTACTCAAATTTTCTGATTTTGAAAGCTAGGATTGGAGCCACTGATCTCTTAAACCTACTAAATTCTCACAGTCTAGTAGGATATGATTTGTTGTCCATTCTCCTGAGCAATTGCTCTTGCAAGCTATCTCTTTATTAAAAACCATCTATTCCATAAACTCACTAGAGGGCCCCCTATTAACATCAAATCTCAGATTTGCAATTGCTTTATAATGGATGGTATGCTCACATTTCAAAACATACTCTTCTCTCATGTGTGTATTCTTTATTTTCCTGTAATTACTAAAATTAGTTGAGGATGACATGCGTTCTAAATCACTATGGTTATATCAGTTACTCTTTCTAATATCCTACTTTGTAAAACATTAATATTTATATTTTCCTCTATATCTAACTGTGTGATAGTAAGCAGACTAAAATTCCTAAGCAACCCAACCAACTCTTTAACCCAGGTCCATTTGTTAAATGTTATATTACCAATAGCCACCTTCATTTTGCTATCTGTCCAGCAGTTATATAAAATTTGGTTCCAATCCTTATTTTGATGCAATCTTTTAAGAAATTTAACTTGTCCACACACCATTTTTGTTTATAAGGACAAGGTTCCTATTTCTGCCCTTATAAATTTAGCTGGGATAAACTGTGGTAAATTTAGTATTAACCTAATATAAAAATTTTGAATTGGTTCTAACTTATTTATATCTTTTTGTACACCCCAGACTTCTGATGCATATAATAATGAAGATCCTACTTTTGCTCTAAATAACTCTAATAAAGCTATACCCAAACTATTGATACATTGTTTTGAAAATTTATTTATAGCCAATACTATCTGTCTTCCCTGTTTTTTACTTTCTATTACATGGGATCGCCATATTTGTTCATTATGCAATTGTACCCCTAAATATGTGTAATTATCTGTTTCCTCTAAAAATGTATTACTTAATTTCCATTTATAGTTCAATTTCTTTGGTCTATTTATCACTAATACCTTGGATTTAACTGCATTAATGGATAACTGTGGATTAGATAATGTCTTTGCAACATTTGTTAATGCTTGCTGGAGACCAATTGTAGTTTTTGATATTAACACACTATCATCTGCATATAACATGATATTTAAACTACAGTCTGCTATTTTAGGAGCATCAGTATCACATTTATCCAATCTATGCACAATCTGGTCAATGGATAAGTTGAAAAGCAAGGGGGCTATAAGACAACCCTGCTTAAACCCCTTAGTGATATTTATTGATTCAAAGTTAACTTTCCATCTGTTGTATGCCATGTTTGAATCATAGTATCTGTGTATAACTTCTTTATTAGAGTCAGTAATTTACTTTCTATACCCCACGCTGTTAGGATCTCCCACGAAATTCTCCTATTTACATTATCAAAGGCAGATGATAAATCTAAAAAGGCTGAAAAAAAGGTTGTTTCATCTTAAAATTTTCAAATCAGATGATCTAAAATAAAAAATGCAATCTACTGTAGAGTATCTTTCTTGAAAATCAAACTGTAAATTGCTCAAAATGTTATTCTCCTCCACCCATACGTGAAGTTCTTGCAATAAGATCCTAGTAAAAATCTTTGCAGAGATGTTTTATAAAGCTATTGAATGATAGTTACCAGGAGAATATTTATCACTTTTTTTATGAAGTGGAACCAATTCTGCCATTTTCCAGGTTTGTGGAATATCTGTCTCTTCTATGATGTAATTAAAAAGTTTACTAAAAACATCTATCCACCATTCTACATTATTCTGATAGAAGTTGGCAGGGATACAGTCTGTACCCAGTGCTTTATTCTTTTTTTGTGCATATATTGCGTTATGAATTACTATATTTGTAGCCTTTTATTCGGGCCGGGGCACAGGAACATTTACTTCTTGCACTTTAGTTTCTATACAGAAAGATACATTTTCCACCCCTATTTGTTCAGTATTATATAATCTTTTGAAATGTGAGATCCATACATTTTCAGGAATATTTGCATCTATGTTTCCATTACAAACCTGTTCTGCATATGTAATTAAATTCCAAAATTCTTGTGTATTCTTTTCATGGACTGCTATTTGCAATGACTGCCATAGCCTTTTACTGTAGTTATTTTTCCTTGTTTTAAAAAGCATGCTATATTCTTTTTTTAAGAACATAATATCCCTACTATAATTAACATTAACATTTTATTCTGTTTAATCTAGCAATTTTATTTAAAAGTTTTTTTTATATTTTCTACACTGAGTATCATATCAAGGGTATCTTCCACACACATTTACATTCTTCTTGTGTACCCGTGTGTTTAATCATATTTTATCTTTCAGATAAAAGTTTAAGTATTCAAAACTTCTAATAATTTCATTTCCTGTGGCTTCTAGAAGAGAATTTTTAATCAACAAGACTTCCTCCTGACATTGTAAATTGTCCATTTTTTCTTTCACTAGTGGATTCCATTGCACTCTTTTTTTTTTATAGATGGTCAAATGTTGATCCAACTCTTTCTCCACATCCCTGGCATAGATCTCACTACAATGTGTAAAATCCAGTGATAGGGAAATTGTGAAAAGGTCTGAAAACAGTTTCTATCAATACTTCAAACTTGGTAATTTTCTTATATAATGGGATGTTTAATGGGGCTAGATCTAATACAGAGCCCACATTTTTCGTAAGGAATGTTATTTCACTCGATCTATCTTCCTTAGTTCTCCCAGTTGCCACACAGAGATTATGGTTAACTATAAATTCCAGCAGCATGTCTCCTTTTTTATTGTTTTTTTGCCTTTCTAGAATTCCTTAAGGGAATATTACAATAATATCCCATATCTTTAAGGTTTTTAAACAAATCCAATTCATTTTGCTTTCCCAGATGGGCATTCTAGTCTCCCATCATTATTATATGCTTATTTTTCCACTGATAACAATAACCTTCCAACTATTTAGACAATTCTGCTAATTGGTTTTGATATTCAACATTGTCCAAGGAAGATGGCAAATGCAGATTCACTAATATAAAAACTTCACCATTTTCAGCTCTAATTTCTAGTAGTATCCAATTTGCATCAAATAGATGTACACTTTTTTAATACTCATTCTGCCTTTCGTAGCCACCAAAACCATTACGCCACCTCTATATCTCCCTTTTAAGTTCAGTTTTTTCCTTGGTATAGTTACTTTATTACATCTTTTGAAATTCACTTGATTATTTACATGTAACCAAGTCTCTTGTAAGAGTATTATATAATGGTTACCAATCAGGATTTGCCATGTACCATCATCGGTTTTCACACTTATCCCAGCTATGTTCCATGATAGAATTTTCACACCTTTATTTGGGGGGAAGGGGTCTTGATGGTTTTCCAGCTTTAATCAGACAAAATTGTTATAGTATCATCTGTTGTCAATTCCAAGGATTCAATCAATAAGTGAGACAGCAATTCAAACTTACTATGAATTGAAATATTCACCCTTGTTCTATATTCATCATCCTCTTCACTTGGGACTTGTTCCCAAAAATCTTCTAGAACTACACTATTATTTATCCTTTGCCCCCTCTGTTTTCTACCTCTAATTACTCATTCATATTCTGGTGATCCTTTCAACTCATACTCAATTACCTCAGGTTTCTTTAAGTATCCAACTATAGTCTGTTGCTGTGGCTCATTTTCCATCTTTCTCTCTTCTAATTGTTGATGTTGACTTGTCTGGTCTTTGGTCCTCATAAAGTTTCTTGTATTGATATCCATGTCCATGCCTGCTTTTTAAACCTCATTTCTTATTCCCAAAACATATTCTCATCCCTTATAGATTTTCAGTACCAAACATACAAGTCCCTTGTCTGGTAATGTCTTATATCTATATACTGATGCAAGATCCTCCCAAGCGATCTTGTTTTACAATTGTGCCTTAATGATATTATAAACTGAAATCTTAAGGGAGAATGGACTTTCTCTCCTAGATTTTGGAATACCCTTGAGGTGGACTGTTGGAAGTTTATCACCTTGCTTACTTACTATATTTTTTTCTCTTTTTATAATTTTCTTTCTACTTTTGTTATTATTTCGTGTGTTTACAATCTCCATTTTACAGGGCTCAGTTTCTGTTCCCCTTTCCTTTCTCTTCCCCTCTTCTCCTTCTGTCTTCTGTTAATCTTCACTGATTTTCCTTCAAGATCCTTCCTCTTTCTTAGCTCCTGTATTTTTTCATATTCTCTTTCTGAAATTTCTGCTGTAATTTCACTAATGTTTTCCTGTTTCTTATTGTCTTCCCTTTCTATTACTTTCATGTGTCATTCCCTCCTTAATTGGCTAATTACCAGTTTAAGTTCCTCTAATTGCTGTTTTTGTTCTTCAAACTCTTTTCTTATAGTTTCCATTGCCAGATTAGTGCAAACCAATACAGTTTTAATTTCAGATAGTTGTTTACTAATTAATATATTTGCTTGTATGTTATAGTCTTCCAATGGGTCTTCATTCTGACTAATATGAATGGAGTTATCCTTCATAGTATGACTACTTCCATGTGTTATAAAATTGCCCCCATCATCCCATTTTTTTCTCTGTTCATGAAAGGGGTGATAACATTTTCAAAATCTGCTAGATAATCCTCTTTCCTTTCATCACTTCCTTGTAACAATTTACCCACACCTTGTTGTTTAAATTAAACTACTTCCACTTTAGGATTATCATCATGTTGTGTCTGCTTGGATGCCTCTAATATTTTAATTGTTTTCAGGATATAATCCTAATCCATTTAAAATTGTATTACTCTTTGGAGAGGATGTTACAGGGACTACCTCTACTTTAGTCATTTTATCCATGAAATCTGTTATTTTTTCCCTTGGTCTTTCTTGGGTTTAACATCAGGCTTAACCACTTTATCATTTCTCAGTTTCATTAGATCCACCTCAGTAGTTACTTCCATATTTCTATAGAGAACATATAGAGACCAGAATAAATCAAGCAGTATTATATTTCAATTGCTATAATCACATGTATATACAGCGTCTTATTCAGTCAATCCAATCTTAACAATAAAGATGTATAATATCAATAAAAGTCCAGTCCAAAAAAAGTTCTCTACAAGCACGAGGATTCAGCAGTGTCACAGCCAATTTACTTGTTCTAGTGTTTGCTTCTACCTTTTGGTTCAGCGTACAAAGTCCAAAGAGAAAACATCTGAAAATCACTCTAGAAACATTTCTTCACAAGCCTTTAATGCTCCTCACATATATCAGGAAGAATAATTCTGTTTTTTAGAATCTCTTGCTGATTTCAGCTCTCAAACATCCAGGCCAACCAAAGGAGAAGACCCTTGGTCTTCCAAGCAAAAGCTAAGAAAGAAGGGCAAAAAACAGGAAGAAAATGTAAAATTCAATGTAATATACAATCAGTGTTCCAAAATCCTAAATACAAGGGGCACAGTCAAAAATAGTATTATTAACAGTTCTATATGTTTACTAATGAACTATAGAACCTCAAAAAGACAGAGGGGGATAGACGTAAAAATAAAACTTACATCAATCAGATGCTCAGCAATAGCAGCTCAATGGTTCAAAGTAAAATGAGAATAAAATGGCAGAAAATTACTATCAGTGATAGCCACACATGGTCTGTGGACAGAATCTCTTGATAAGAACAGCAAACCATAATCTGTCACAACAAAAGCTGGAAAAAACTCCTCAATTGCTAAAAGGAGACAGCCAAAACTATAATAAGCAGCTCACAAAATCAGCACCATACTTCAAGTCTGCAGTGAGAGGGATCATACAACAAAGACACCTGCACATGCACAATAAGTATCCTGATCAGACCATCACATGACCTCAATGACATGAAATATAAAACAACACTAGTTTAAATAATATATAAAATAAATATCTAAAATAAAACCTAATACTTTAAAGTTTAAAACCCAACATTCACTTGTGAATAGTAAAAAACTTAACCAGTCAAGGAGAGACAGAAAAAGAATATTTTAATGGAGCAGTTAAGCTGAACAAGCTGAGCATGCTGATAATGCCAGGTACACTAAAAATGGTTTGAGAAAAGAGGTAAAATGCAGTGTAATAAAAAATAAATATATGAACACTACTAAACACTACAACAATAGTGTCCAATAGTGTCCAATAAGTTATTCAAGTCACTCTCAAATATATCTAATCTTCTTAGCATTTTCAGCACATATTCAGCGATTTTCAGATTTTAGGTTTTAGATCTCTATGTCAGTGACTGTGTCCAACATCCACTGATCTGTTAGTTCCAACTTCCGCAGCAGCCTCAGTACTTCAGCAATCCTTTACCCATTGGTCATCTCCATGTCATTGCTGTGTGCTCAGACCTGCTTTCCGACCACTTTCAGACCACCTTAGGACTGCTTACTCCCACTTCTTACTTCTGCTCTGCTTGGCGAATATCTCTGGCTCCACACACAGTTTCCTGTGGAACCTCTCTGAATCCTCTCCTCCAGGGTGGCTCCTCCACTGCAGGACTCTGAACACCTGTAGAGGAACAAACAGAACAAGGGCCAGCTACACCAGAAAACCAGGCAGCACAAGAAATTCCGATAAGAACCTATAACATCAAGAACAATTTAGGCAATGGTGGCATACTATTAGAAAGTCTTGAGCTTTGCATTTCTAGGTTCCTGCTAGTGAGCAAACACTTCTCTCCAGCATGCAGCAGCCTCTCTCTCCTATCCCAGAATATCTATTGAGTTGCATCTAGGCACATACTGTAGAGCTGGAGAAGTGCTGTGTAGTGTGTTGGTGCAGAATGGTTGCCATATTCCACCACCCCAGCAGTGGTTCCACTTCTGTGATTGTTTGTCAGGGAGTTGTGTATTGATTTTTAAGTACTTTGAGATGCCTGCATAAAGGAACCCTATAAATAAAGATTACTGGTGTTTGTTTTATAAGTGTCCCTTTGTTTTCTACTTTGGAGGGCTGCTGAACCGATGCATGGAATAAATTAGTAGCAGTCACCTTCCAAGTGAACTCCCTCCAGGTGTAAGATGAATATACCTTAGGGAGGTTTGAGAAAACAATGCTCCAATGTGCTGGGGAGAGATTCTGTCCTTTTGCAGTCTCTCATTTTCCTGGAAGTTGAATTTCAAATCTCTCTAGCTTTCAGAAGATTTTGCACAGGGCTAAAACTAGGTGTTTCTGCTGCTGACCATTCATGGGCTCTTGGAATATATGGGTCAGAGGCTGTCTAGATGCAAGAATGTATTTAGTCTGATGTTTCTGTTTCAAGTAAGCTCTGACTTGTAGGTATAAATAGAAGCCTACATATTCTTCTAGACCATTACTACTTCTTTTAAGTAGCACTCCAGATATACAGTATGAGGCAAATAAGTTATTGTCCACAGGTAGAGTGATCATGTTCTTTGTTTCATTGGTGGTTATTCTGGTAGTGTATGGAGTCTGTTGCATCCATTGGACCAAAGGCTCTATGCAGAGTAGGAAAATAATTGATAGGAGCAGCCATGTCTTGTGTCATGTAGTAGGGAAAGTTCCTCGGAAATGTGGCAATTTGCATATATACAGGCCACTGAAAAGTCATATACTATAGGGTCTGTGGTAAGGAGATGCAATTATCTGTGAAGCCACTTGTTTTCCTCACCATGCACAGAAAGGACCAAGAAACATGACAGAATACATTCTCATTATTTACTCAAATTATGAAAGATAAAATCTGATTGCTTTTAATAGTGTGCAGTGCTGTATGTAATGTAAGTCTGCTGCTGTTTTGGGAATGTCTGTCTATAATAAATCTAGGTTTGTCCATCCTAATGAGTACCAGGAGGTGACATTCCATTCTTTGTATTGGATGAAACAACCGAGCTGGTGAAGACAGGGAAAAAAAAGACACCCTTTTAATCGAGCTATGCGGTAGGCACATTCCGAAGCTAGTACTGGCTCATTGATGAAACAGCTGATGATTCCATTATATCACTGTTTCAGAAAATATCAGTTGTGACAATAGTGACCGCAACATATTTTTGATATTTTACTGTTACTGTTATCACTGACGTACTATACAGTGAATTTCACTTTATCTTGACATTTTTTTACTCACTCCCATTGTGTATATCTATATTCATTTGTTTTCCTCTTTTTCTTTTCTTAAGTTCAGATAGTGGTTATCTTTCTTGCAGGGGTACTGTAATTTCATCGGCCTTATACACAAGAATAAAATCAATCATCATTTGCTCCTAGCCTTTATTTTCGTAAGTGTTGGGTATCCCTAAAGATGAATTTAAAGTGGGATAACAATTTGGCCAGTAACATTTTCTAGGCAGCATTCCCCTCTAGTACAGTTAAAAAGGGTCCCTAGTCTCTGGCTCAGCTAGTGGTCTGCCGGCTCATCAGCGCAGCAGTTGATTTCAGCTTGTGACGCGGCGCAACGGGTTCGGGAATGGACTCGGGTCGCTGGAGAGCCGGCTGGGGTGGAGTAGGTTCGAGAATCCCACGACTGCTCACCTACTCCAGGGGGGGTTGGGAGGGTATTCAGGACCACTGCATGGTACCCCTGGCGGAGGCCGGGGGTCCAGTCGCAGCGAGCCTGGATGTTGGGGGGGCATGGTGAACGTCGGCTACGCCTTGACATTCATGGCACACCACACCCCCAGAGAAAAGCGGAAATACCAGCCTCCAGGTTCGCCGGATGATGGCTGCCCGCTCTCACTGACCCAAGGGGTCCTGTGCCCTCCGATCCCACCTCAGCAGCGCCCAGGGACTGATGCCTAGTACACTGGGGCCCACCCCCACCCCGGTGTCTTTCCCCTCGGAGGAGGGGGACCCACTCGGCAAAGGGATATGCCGGGCCACCCCTGGGTCGGCTGCGATGTGAGGTGAGGGGAGGGGGGACAGGACGAGGAGGTCACGAGTAGCAATGTGCAGCCGGAAGGAGTGGCAAACCCGGAGGCACGACCGGAGGGGGGAAAAAAAAAAGGGTCCCTAGAAATGTTCACATGTCCCTATGTTCCCGTCTCTAGCATAATGCATCCTCTTGATTCTACTGTTGTCTATTACCAAGTTTAACTACTGAATACAAGTTAATTGATTATACTCTTTCCAGCTTATTTTTCTCCCTGTTACTAATAATAAATTTGACAAATTATAATAGTTATCTGCCTCCAAAGTTAAAATGCTAGGGGAAAAAAATGTATAATGCCTGGACTGAAGGGGAAATCTAAGCCTATTATCTTTCAAAAAAGGTTCGTTCTATCTTTGCCTAAAAATCTTTCAATTTTGGACAGGTATCAAACATAACCATAAGGATGATGGTGGTGTTAAGGTTCTGTTATTGGGAGACTCAATGATTAGGGGTTTCCAGTGGGAGGGACAGGGGGGTGGATGCCATAGCCAGGTGAAGGTAGTGAGTATCTCTGAGCTGACAGTACACAGAGCAAAGTTCATGGTGTATGAAATGGTTATGGATTGTGGAGGGAAAACGGATTTCCTGGTGCATTTGGGAACTAATGACCTAGAGGGAAATAGCGTTTTGGAAATCCAAGCAAGGTTCCAAGAACTTGCCAGAGTCTGTCGGGATAATGGATGCAACATTTCCTTTTCGGAGATATTGCCAGTACCAAAGGCCTCAGTGGAGAAAAAAATGAAGCTCACAGAGGTTAATGACTTGCTCAGGAAGTGGGGTGAAGAGAGTGGGTTGGGGGTGTTAGGGAACTGGAATGGAGTTTGGGAGGATAAGGGACTATATGCCAAGCACAGGTTTCATCTTGCTCCATTAGGGAAGGAAGTCCTTAAACAGGGGATGGCTGACTACATACAAGAAAGGTGGGGTTTAAACTTGTAAGGGGGGAAGGGATAAGGGAGGGGCTGACCAGAAGCCCTCTCCTCCAGATGAGGGGAGTAGCCTTCAAGCCCAAGGGGGGAAGGGGAAACAGACTGGAGGTGGAGGTTTCAGGAGGAGCAGGGGGAGGATGAAAGTATAAGGAATCTGGGTGGGGTTTGACAAAGAGGATCAGGGATAAGGGGTTGGGGTTGGTGTTAGTAAATGCCAGGAGCTTGGGAAACAAGTTGCCAGAGTTCAAGGCTATGCTGTTTGGGGGTGGATGTGGTGGCGGTCACGGAAACGTGGGCCAACAAAAACCATGACTGGGACCTAAACGTACAGGGGTACACTATGCTTAGGAAGGATAGAAAGGAGGGCAGAGGGGGTGGAGTAGCTATGTTCATTAGAGATGACATAGAAATTGCTAGGGTAGAAGAGGCAGAGGGAAACGTGGAGGCCTTATGGGTCACCTTACGATCCCCAGCAGGAGATAAGGTCAAGCTGGGTGTAGCATATAGGCCCCCCGGGATGAGTGATGTTCTAGAGGATGGTTTGCTGGACAACATCATTGCCCAGTGTGGACCAAAAGGGGAAGGAGTGGTGTTGATGGGGGACCTTAATATGCCAGGTACAAACTGGGGAACCATGTCCTCTAAGGTGGCCAAGGAGCAGAGGCTGCTGGATGGCTTCCAGGATGTGTTCTTAACACAGCATGTGATGGAGCCCACAAGGGAGGGGCATGTCCTGGATGTGATTCTGGCAGATGGGGATCTGGTAAGGGACATGGTTGTACAGGACCCCCTGACTGGGAGCGACCACAATACTGTCTGGTTTCAAATAAGCATGGGGGGGGGTGAGATCTAGGACACTGGCAGTGGACTTCAGGGGGACAGACTTTATGGGCATGGGAAATAGTCTCAAGGATTGCTTGAAGGGGATTACCTCAATGACAAGTGTGGAAAGGAGATGGGAGGTCATAAAACAGGGACTTCATGAGGCAGTCAGGATCTGCGCTAAGTTGAAACGTAAGGGAGCAAGGTCACATAAACCATGCTGGTGGTCCAGTGAGGTACAGGTAGCAGTCAGAGAAAAGAAGGCGTCACAAAAAAATATAAAACAACAAGAGGGATAGGGATGAAATGTACCAGCTTGCATCTAGAAAAGTCACCCGTATGGTGAGGGAGCAAAGTCCAGTAAAGAGCAGCGGCTAGCACAGGGATACATGGAGGAAAGGGGTTCTTCCGGTATATTGGGAGTGGAGAAAAACTAAGGGCCATCTCAGCAGATTGAGATCAGAAGGAGGTGGGTGGAAGAGGCGAGGGACCAGGCAGAGGTATTGAATGAGTACTTTGCCTCTGTGTTCACTAGGGAAGGGGATGGGATATCTACAAAGCAAGGCACGAAGGGGATAGAAGCGTCAGTAAGTGGGATCAGGGGAGCAACAGAAATGGAGCAAGAGGGAGGAGAGGTACTCCAGGGTGTCACATCTGGGTAAGGATAAAAAGGCCAGTAAGCTGGAGGGGACAGATGATGCTATCTACACCAAAAGGGTGTGGTTAGCCCTCAAGGCCCTAAAGAAAGACAAATCTCCTGGGCGGATGGCATTCATCTGAGAGTACTATGGGAATTGGCGGACATACTGGCTGCACTTTTGTGAGCTTTCAGCAGGTCACTTGAGACAGGGAGGGATACCTAGGAATTGGTGAGAGGCACATGGTACCAATCCATAAGGGGGTCGAGGGAAGTACCAGGTAACTATAGACCCATCAGTTTGACCTCGTGGTTGGAAAATTAATGGAGAGTATACTAAAGGAACGATTGGGGGTGTACTTGGAGGAGGTGGGAGGTCTGGATAGTTGGCAACATGGGTTTGTGCCAGGTAGATCATGTCAAACCAACCTTGTGGAGTTCTATGAATGGGTAACATCAGAACTGGACAGGGGTAAGCCTGTGGATGTATTATTCTTGGACTTCAGCAAGGCGCTTGACTCTGTCCCCCACAATGGTCTGGTGGAGGAACTGATGTCATTAGGAGTAGGCCCTTTGATGGTCAGATGGTCAGATGGATTGAAAACTGGCTAGCTGGACGCACTCAGAGAGTAGTGGTCTGTGGGGAGCTCTCAACCCCGAGAGGCTGGTAGTAGGCATCATTAGGGTTTCGGGTCCTGGGCCCGATCCGTTTAATGCATACATATCGACACATCAGGGAGGGTATCGGGTGTGAAATGAGTCTCTTCGTGGATGACTCCAAGATGGAGCAGAAGTTGAGGGAGAAGAGGGAGGCTGGCCCTGCAAGGGACCTGACACCCTGGAAAGCTGGGCCTCACATGGAAATTAAATTTCAATATCACCAAGTGCAAGGTGTTGCATCTTGGTCTGGGAAACCTAAACACGGTACACCTGGGAGGAGGCGCTTGAGGCCTCAATAGGGGAAAAGACCTAGGGGTCATGGTGGATGCATGTATGAATAACTCTGAGCAGTGCAGGAGAGCAGCTAGCAAGGCAAACAGGATGTTGGGATGCATCGTAAGGGGGATCACCTCTAGGAGCAAGGAAGTGATTCTGCCGCTGTACAATGGACTGGTTAGACCACACCTTGAGTAGTGTGTACAGTACTGGAGACCACACTTGAAGAGGGACATACAGCTCCTGGAGAGGGTACAGAGGAGGGCAACAAAGATGATATGAGGGCTAGGGGATTTGACATATGAGGACAGAGTTGAGGAGCTCTGCCTGTTTTCATTGGAGGAGAGGAGAGACAGAGGGGACATGATTGAGGTCTTCAAGTACCTCAAGGGAATAAATAGGGTAAACATGGAGGGGATCTTTAGACTAGCTTTCTCCTCTTTTCTAAACCATAAATTAGTAATTTAATTTTGGCAGTCTAAATAGGGTTCCACCTATGTAGAACACTGGCAGCAATGCGCTCAGTCATTATGGAGCCAAGTGCACAGGTCTCCATCATCTCTTTTAGCAGGGGGCTGTGCCCCCGCACCCCTTTTCTAATGATACCAACTCTGGGGAGGGACAGACCTCAGGGAGGGGTCAGTGAATCCACCATTTGGCACCATAGTGACCCAGCGCTGTAAAGTCAGTGCTCAGAGTGCCATAAGGGGTTAAATAGTGTATATATATATATATATATATATATATATATATATGTGTGTGTGTGTGTGTGTCCACACAGGATTTTCAGACCCCCCTTCCCTTTTATCTGGTGTGTAGAGTTTTTCCAGACTCACCTGTGGAACTTTTTCCCAGCAGGAAATTTCTTAATGCTATTTCCTATTACATGAAGAAAGTTTGGCTGACCCTGATCTGGAGAGCCTAAAATAAAAACAAAAATGTTGGCAACACATTAATTTCATTAATACTGGCTCTTCCCATCAGTGTTGATGGGTGTAAGGCACATCTAGCCAAATCCTGGAGGATTCTTCCCCAAAAAAGGGTGATAACATAATGGAAAAGATTTTTATTTTTTACATATGTGTGTGTGTGTGTATATATATATATATTTATAAAATGGGTTGGAAAAAATGATGGTGATCAGCAATTAAAACACCATCAGAAGACCGTGCGTATATCAGAGCGCAACCGCACACCTGCACTTTTACCCCCCCTCCAAAACAATTTTGCCATTTTATAAGATAGGTAAAGCACTCTGAGGTGTGTGGTCGCTCGTGCTTGCGCCTTGGGTGATTGGTTTTACACCAAGCGCATGATATCAGAGCGCTGACCGCAATCTCAGAGTGGTATTATATATATATATATATATACTGTATATTTATATATATGTATATATATATATATATATATATATATATATATAGAATATACAATGGTGAGCTGTGGATAAATGATTTATCTACAAGTGCTGTTTGACCTCAGGTAACCTCACGAGTGGTGCAAGCCACGAGTGAGGTGTCCAAAGTCAAACAGCACAAGTGTAGATAAATCATTTATCTGAAAGCTCACCATTGTATATTTCATTTATGCAATAGGGATGCTTTCTATCACTGCAGGAACATTTGGTTTTGACTGTTTAGCTTTTTTTTAAATGATAATTTCTGGGAGTTTTGGTTAACTTTACTAGAATATGTCTGCCTCGCATAGTGATTGCTATTAAATGAAACATCTTTCATTTTGTAGAAAACTTCTTGCTGAACAAATGTCATTCAATTCAATTCAATTCATATTTATTTATAAAGCGCCTTTCAAAATCAAGGCGCTGTACATAGTAATAAAAACCAAAAACAGCAATTAAACAATCAAATTATAAAGAGAAAGCCAAGTCAAAAAGATATGTTTTAAAAGCAATTTTAAAACTATCAACGGTCGGGCATTCTCTCAACCAATGAGGTAGAGAATTCCACAGGGTAGGAGCTGAGAAGGCAAAAGCACGAGATCCTGATAACTTCAGATGAACCCTGGGAATCTCTAGCAATCCCTCATTGGCGGAGCGGAGGGGGAGGAGGGAGCAGTAGGGAGACAGAAGATCTTTCAGGTAACCGGGTCCCTGATCGTGTAGGGCTTTAAAGGTTAGTAAGCCAACCTTAAAGGTGATTCGCCACCGCACAGGCAGCCAGTGCAGTTCACGAAGCACAGGTGTAATATGACTGGTTCTTGGAGTCCCAGTCAATAGCCTGGCTGCAGCGTTCTGCACCAGCTGCAGGCGGCGGATATCAACCCCTTGAAGCCCTAGGTATAGGGAATTACAGTAGTCCAAGCGGGTGGTGACAAAGGCGTGAACCAAGGTCGAAGATCCTCCTGGGGAATCAGATGTTTCACCCGCGCGATATTCTCAGATGATAAAGAGGATTTGACAACAGCTGACACCTGAGATTTCAGGGTCAGGCCATCGTCAAAAATAACCCAGGTTTCGCACCTGTCGAGAGCTGAGGCGGCACCCACCAAGTGATAAGCCTGATGGATGTGCCTCACCCAAACCCCTCCCAGGATGACCTGGGCTCACAACCAATACCTCGGTCTTATCCGGATTAAGCTTCAACCAACTCGAACTCATCCAAATTCTGATTTCATCCAGACAGTTGTTAAGTATGGAGAGTGCATCACTCTGATCGGGGAGAAAGGATAAATACAGCTGAGTATCATCTGCATAGCAGTGAAAACTCAAGCTGTATCTCCTGATGATTTCTCCTAATGGCAGCATATATACTGCAAACAACATGGGAGCTAAAATGGAACCCTGGGGTACCCCACATGGTAGGGAGAAGGCATCAGAGGAATAAATTCCGGTGACGACTCTCTGAGACCTACCAGTGAGGTATGAACGAAACCATTCGTGGACTGTACCAGACAGTCCACAAAAAGCCCGCAGCCGCTCCAATAGCACCTCATGGTCTACAGTATCAAATGCTGCAGAGAGATCAAGAAGGACCAGAATGGTATAAGCCTTTCGATCTCTGGCCATTAGGAGGTCACTCAATACCCGAACAAGGGCAGTCTCAGTACTATGCCTCTTCCTGAAACCAGATTGGAGAGTATCATAGACACTATGAGAGGTGAGATATTCATCCAATTGCAGTGCAACTGTCTTTTCAATAACCTTACCAACAAATGGCAGGTTAGAGATAGGCGGTAGTTAGCTAGACAGTCTGGGTCCAAGGAGGATTTTTTAAGGAGTGGATGGACAACTGCCTCCTTAAGGGGATTAGGAAAAACCCCCCTCTCCAAGGATTTCCAGACAATGTCAGCAAGGATTGGGTAGATGACATCTATACAACCTACTAACAGTGGTGTAGGACCCGGATCCAAACTACAACTAGTTGGACGCATTGATTGGATGATCCTCACAATGTCAACGAATTCCAGGTGGTGAAACTCTCCGACCAGATAGGCGGGGATTAGGCACAGCCGTTGCCTTACCCGGCGAAGGAGAGTTCGGACCGATGCGGACCTGATGTCGGCAACCTTATCTGCAAAGAAGGCTATGAACTCCTCACATCTAAGTTGAGAAAAAGCTTCTCTAGGCTGAAGACAGACTGGATTGCACAGCCTGTCCACAGTCCAGAAAAGCTGAGCAGTGTCTATCTTTGCAGCAGAAATCTCTCTGGACAGAAATTCTGCCTTCTTCGAGTGATTTCTGATTGGTAGCCATCATAATGGGCTAACAATCTAAGCCTGTCGACTTCAAGGCCGATTTCCACCAGATTATCTCCAGCCTTGCCTATCCTTAATTCCTTCAAGGAGCCATCAAACCATGTACTCTTGGACGGATAGTGAGAGGCCAAACACGAACAGGAGCAATTTTGTCCAGTGCATCTCCTACAGCCTTATTATAGGCAAGTACAAGATCATCTGGACTCATGCATTCACCAACAAACTCGATAGGTCCAGCACCACCATAAGGTCGCTAGCCAACACCCTTAAAGGGCGGTATTGGACCATCTCCGTAGGGGCAGACCTATTAGAGGGGGCCCTGAAACTGAACCTTATGGTGTAATGGTCCGACCAACTGACTGGTTCCACCCCCAAGTCAGTGATCTCCATACCCAGGAGAAAGACCAGATCTAGTGAATGACCTCCAATATGGGTAGAGGTGGTAACAACCTGTGTCAGACCCAGTGTATTCATCAACTGGAAGAGATTCTGACCAAAATGAGAGAGTTCATCGTCGACCCAAGCGTTGAAGTCACCCAGAAGTATTAATCTGGGGAACCTCAACATAAGGTCGACAATGAAGTCTGCAATCTCCTGTAGGAATTCGCCACCGTCACCTGGTGGACGGTAGACGAGGAGAATCCCACAGCCTGCACCCTCGCCCAGGTCATGCTCACAGTACCATGCTGCCGTTTTCATTTTAAAGTTATTCACATTTGTTTGTCAAAAAAGGGAAAAGAAAATGGAATTTTATGCTGTTTTTTTGCTAATTATAAAAAAGACTGAAAGTATCTGTAAATGAAACACCACTCATTTTGTAGATATTTTTGTGCTGAACATTTGTCGTGCTCACAGTACCATGTTGTCATTTTTTGTTTTAAAGTTATTCACATTTGTTTATCAAAAAAGTGAACAAAAAAATTAATTTTCTTCTGCTTTATTGCTAATTGTAAAAAATCTATAAGGTATCTATACATGAAACACCACTCATTTTGTAGATAATTTTGTGCTGAACAATTTTTGTGCTCACAGTACCATGTTATCTTTTTTCATTTTAAAGTTATTCCCATTTGAATATGGTTAGTACTGCTTCTGAGGCCGAATATTCTAAATGAATTCTAAAGAGATTTGTGACATAGTAACTGTGGGCCGGATATTCAAACTGAGCCCAAAATGTGTGCAATAGCAGGAGCAAGCACAAGTCCATTGCGCACATGCGCAATAGACGCGATATTCAAACACGAAGCAAGGCAAATTGCACAACCAGCCAATGTCTGAATATCGCACAACCTGCGCCATAGCACAATCAGGAAGGGGAAGCTGAGCAGATATGATGTGCTATAACGCAACAAGGCCAGCCCAGCTGAGCAGTCCAGAGGCACCAAAGCGCAAGCAGAGAGCCCCCCCAGCAGCAGAGCAATGGAACTGCACAACCAGGGAGGTAGCAGGGGCCCACCACCCATGCCATAGATGGGCACAGGAATACCCTGCAGAACTAACAATGCACCCCCACACCCCAAGCACAGCATAAGTGGGGGAGGGACGGAATATCCACCGGCCCATGGGGACAAGCCAACAAAGCACAGCTGGGCCATGGTGCCCCAGCACACCCACTGGCAAGCTGAGACTGCCACACAAAGGGGGCGGACAACCCCAGTGCACATTAGCCCCCCCTTGTGCACAGCACACCCTGCACTGTGACCCCAAGACACAACCCATGAGCAGTGACTGTCACTGCAGGAATCCCCATGCATCCCCCCATCACACTGCAACCTCGTGTACCACAGAACCATACAAGCCAGACCCACCATGAGCATCCAGCAGTGGGTGGCAGCACATGGCAAGACCGACTGAAAGCCACTCCCACACCAGAGACACCTCCCCATGCACATACACACATACCCAGGACAATACCACCCCAGATGCCATGCACACCACTGCAACTGAGCACCTATAGCCGGCTGCAAATCAGACACCACCACAGTATTCATAACAAAATATGTATTTCTCTAATTAATATATGAACAACAGCAATATGAACAAACAGAACTATATACAAATATATACAATACAAGGGTGGGGGTATGGGTACAAGGTAGGGGTGGGTAAGGGGCAGGGGTGAACAACTGGGAGAGGGAAGGCAGGGTGTGAGCGATGGGTAAAGGGGGGAGGTGATGGGCAGCTACTGCCTGCCAGCCCGCTCGTCATCCAGCTGCTGCTGGTCCCGGGGGCCTCCTCCTGCGCCTGATGCCACGGCACTGCAGGTCCCTCAGGATGTCGAGGGAATCCACGGCCACCTGAATGAGCTGGTGGATCGACTGCTGTAGCCTCCGCAGGATCCGGACACTTAGGACAAGGAATCAGAATCAATGGCTGTGACTGTCCATATCCCTGAAGCCCACCCAACATGCATGGCATACAGCCAAGTGCCCCACTCCTGTGATGGAGTGCACCCACCCACAGTGACCGTGCACAAGACATGCCCAACCAGGCAGCAACAGCCATGTATGCCACTGCACACACACACCACCTATGTCCAGCACAGCACAACCAAGGCTGTATAGTGATGTGGCTATGCGGTGGGAAGGCAGTGCCACAGCCATGTGCCCAGTGCATGCATGGACCACCATTGACGCACTCCCAGACATGCAGTGCCACTGGACAGTGCTGACTGTCACATGTCGCGTGCGTGGCAGTGTTGTCCATGGATGGTGACCATGCCCTGCCCCCCCACAGCATGTAATAGCATTCATGATGTCATGACACTCACCCTCATCAAACTGCTGCTGCTGCTGCTGCTGCTGTCGTGGCTCATCACCAACACCACCACCAACACCATGCACATCCACTGCTGACACCCCATGCTGCACCTTAGCCTGGGCCCTCCTCCACTCTTCCATGCCTGTGGGAAACAAAAGGTGAGAAACACATCAGTGAAATCCCAAAGCAGACATCCCCCTGCCCCAATGAGTGTGCCCGCCCACCCAGCCAGACCCATATATCACATATCCTGTAAACACCGCCTCAGCCAACCATAGACCAACCCTCCCCCATGTGCTGGCCACAATACACAGTGTTACCTATACGGACAATGCAGGTGCATAGGCAGCTCACCCACCTGGCCGAGGCACCATGCCCCTCCTGGCATGTGAATGAAGTCGTGCCAGTAGTGCCTTCTCCCTCCTCCACAGGTCACCATACCGGTGCCTGCACTGCTCTGCCTGACCGCCGCCGGCCAGTGGCCTCCTCCAGGGCAGTGGCCACCTGCTGCCACACATGAGTCCTTGCCATGTTCAGGGGTTCATCCCCAAACAGTAGGTCATGGTGAGGCTCCACTATGGCCACTAGGTTGGCAAGTTCCACCGCACTCCATTGTGGGGCTCTCCTGCGTGCCATCCCTGCATATATATAGTTGGCAATATGGCACTCCGCAGTGCAGCAACCCCACGTGGAACTGTTGTGCAATACAACTCCGTTAGTCCCTATCGCGCTGTTCGTATAGCGCTGCCAGTCCCTATCGCGCTGGTACCGAACAGCGCAATAGAGCTGCAGATGTGCCATACGTACAGTGCCATGGGGCAAAGGTCGGGCACAGGGTCATGGGTCTCTGGCGCAAGGCCACGCCCAGCACCATTGGATGTCTAGATGTCCAGCGCGATTGGTCACCTGTGTGCCATTGCCACAGTGGACTATTGCGCAGTTGTGCCACAGCGCCATGTGGTGACCATCACTGTAGCACCACTGGCACAATGGTGGCCGTGTCCTGAATTGCCTGTCGTGCACAGCATGTCATCAGTGCACCAGATGCCTGCGTAAGCTACCTGGGCATGCGCAGTGTGGTGTACTATGCAGTCACAGAACTGCGCCATTGGCTCAGCTGGTTCAACTGTATTGCGCAAAGCGCAACAGCACGATATTCAGCCGTCATATGCAGATCATTTGATCAGCCATTCAATAGCGCAGCGGCGCGATTTGCATCTCATTAAAGTTGCTCCAGTCCTAATTTGCATGCATTGCGCCATAAATGTGCGACACTGTTCTGCAGTGGCCATATTCGGTTACTGCAGTTGATAGGTGAGTTGCATGCATTGTGCTGTTCTGGACCATGGCCCCAGAGAATTGCTGTGTACTGCACAGTCACAGGTGACCACTCTTACCCATACAGGCTGAGAAATGACTGAGAGAGGACTGGGTGAGGAGGATGATGGTGGGCGGAAGAGGAGGCCCAACTTTACGAAGGTGGAGGCAGAGGCACTGTTAGAGGCCTACTTGGCTGAGGAGCCACTTCTCAGTGGACGGCGGGGCACCCCTCAGGCCCGTGCTGCTGCATGGGCGGGGGTGGCACATGCCATCAACCTGCATGGCAGCCACCAGTGCTCCCTGCAGGAGTGCAAAAAGAAGATGGGGACTGACAGGAGGAGGGTGAAGGAGTAGGTTGCAGCCGTCAGGGCGGCACGTGCTGCAACAGGTGGGGGACAGCCGGAGGTGGTGCAGCTGACCCTGGTGGAGGACATGCTCACTGCAAGCATGCAGCGCAGCGCCATTGAGGGTGTTCCTGGGGGTGGCTTCCAGACAGGTGGTAGCCCATCACTGCATGGTATGTCATGGTCGGGGGGAAGGTAGTTCACATGCACTAACATGTCCTTCCTTTCTGTTACAGATCCTGTGCATCTGCAGGGGTCAGCAGTGGGAGGGCTGTCCACTGCGGACAGCCACCCAGAGTTGGAAGAGGGACCATCCACCTCTGCAGATTGCCAGCGTGCACTGCGGCAGTGTGCATGCCTGGATACCTTCACTGATGTTGAGACAGGTGTGGGGAGTGCCCTTCCTGTGTCCCAGCAGTCTGGCATGCAAGCATGCCAGCACACTGCAGCTGTGGCTGTGGCACAGACCTGCACCATCAATGATGCACTGACTACTATGGGCATTGAAATGTGTGTGTCACAGAATGGACACACAGCAGGACAGCTCACGCCCATGGATCTAGCTGGTTCCGACGTGTGTGCCAGCATGTCAGTACAGTCCCAGGCTATGCCTGTCAGCACTGGTGGGGCAGCACCGATGGCTGTGCAGGTCACTGGCACTGTTGTGGCCACAGCAGTGGAACCACTGATCCCTTGGGCACAGCAGGTGGAGGGGCAGCAGCAGCAGTCACCCACCGGGACTGGGGTACAGGGCTCAGCAGTAATGTAGGTGCACCGCCTGTGGACATGCCTATATCTGGTCCTGGTGAGCAGCGCCCACCCTCAAGGGGTGCTGTACATCAGGCCCTTCCAGACCCTGAGGGATAGGTTGCCGATGTGGCAGACAGCCTCTTTGATGAGCACACCCGCCTGCTGCAGGCATCAGTACAGCAGCAGATGCAGGTTGCAACAACTGTTGAGGCACTGTGTGTGGCTATGGAGAGGCACAGCAGGGACACCGAGAGGATCCTGTCCTGGATTGACCATTTGCGGGTGGATGAGACCGCCACCATCGACAGGCTGACACAGGCAGTGGTCAGTGTCATGGCCACATTGTGCACACAGTCAGGTGCCCCTGTGCCGCTCACACTGTGCAGTACGCTATCCACTCCCCATTCCCAGCATCGTGCGACACCCACCCTGTCAACGCCGGGTTCAGCTGTGGGCATCCAGAGCACCCCTGGTGCAGGTATATTTGGTATGCTGCAGACCCCTGTGCAGACAAGATCACGTTCACGCAGTGGGACTCCTGGTGATCCATCGGTGCCACCCCATGTGGCCCATGCTCAGCCTGCCAGTGCTGCTGGGTCTTGGCGGGGCCGCCCATGCATCTGAGGTGGCCGTGGCACTGTGCCGCATGACTGAGCTGTCTCCAAGTGCAGGCCCTGTCTGGTGCTGCCCTGTGTGCAATGTGTGCTGACACACAGACCACCTGCACACCCTCCTGACTGCTGTCCACAGGTGCGTGTGCATGATGATGCCTGCATTGCACTGTACACCAAAGTGCAAGGGTGCCCAGCATCTGACACACGTACATGGACAGTACAGGTGGTGGTGGTGGCCTGTGGATGTGTGTGTATTTAATGTCTGTGTTCCTGCTCTGTTGTGCACCTGACCCCTGTGCACTTTGTGCCTGGTGTGTGCGTGTGTATGTCTGTCCATGTGGCGTGTTACTGTTCACCCCTCCCTGGTTGTGTGTGTGTGCTTCTATGCTCTGCCACTTCCCTCGCCATCATGCACCCCTGGTGTGTTTCCCTGTGTGTATGTGGATTGTGCCCTAGCCACTGTTGGTTGCACTTGGCCCCATGACTTACCTGTGTTGGGCGAAGTGCTCCTCTGTGATGGTGTCCCAGTGCAGCTGGGCCAGCCGGATCAGTCGGGGGTCACGCCATCCAAGGGGGGGCTGCTCATCTCCATCATCACCGGCATCACCAGTGTTCCCATTGCTGTCCCCCTCCTCGACCTGTATGGCTATCCCACAGTCTTTGGCCATGTTGTGCAGGATACAACAGGCCAAGAATATCTCACAGGCCTTTGAGGGGCTATACTGTAGGGCACCGCCGGAGGCATCTAGGCATCGGAAGCGTGCCTTCAGCATCCCAAACACCACTGATGATGTTGCTGTGGCGCGCTTATTTCATTGGAAGCGTTGTTTATGGGGTCGGGCCGCTGGTAGGTGTGAGCAGCCAGTGACGGAGTGGGTATCCACCGTCACCTGTGTGGAGATAGTGGAGGTTAGTGTCATGTTCAGGCTCATATTGCCCAACCCTGTGTGCCACTCCCATGGCACCTGTGGCTTACCCACCCTGCCCCCGATTTGCCAATCCCACATGCATACTCACCCACTAGATGTCCTGTGGGGATGTCCCCACCTCGAATTGATGGCACAGTGCTGATTGGTACCATATGAATGAATCATGTGCTCCACCAGGGTGCGTGGCACAGACATTGATTATGCACCACTGCGCATCACACACCACCTGGCAGTTGACACTGGAAACCCTTCCGATTATGATAGGCAGCCCCGCCGGGGCCGGGTGGTGCGAATGGCCCATGGGTGCAGTCTATCACCCTCGCATGCCATGCATACTGCACTTCTGTGGAACTCTTGTATGTTTGCTATGCACGCTCTGCTGCGGTGCTGGGGAAATGGATGTACTCCGCAGCATGGAAGCAGTATGCTGAGGGGTGGGTGAGGATGCGTGATGTGGCCGACTGTGTTATGCCTGTGGTGTCCCCTGTTGGTCTCTGAAAGGTACCCGTGGTGAGCAGGCACATGCAGGCTGTTACCTTTGTCTCCACTGACAGAGCGTGACTCCATCGTGAGGGTGCCTGCATCACATCACTGCACAGCTCACAGAGCCACCTCAGTATTGCCCTGTTCAGGCTGTACTGGCCCACAATCTCTACATCTGAATACAGCTCAAAGCTGATGCGGCCACGGTACTGCCTGTTGGGGGCGTACCGCCGACGGGCCCTTCCACGGCCACGTCCCCCTGCAGCATGCCTTGTCAACCCCCTCATTACAGCTTCCATGTGGAAGCTGGCACTGTCCATCTCCCTGGCTTGTGTTCCCCCCTGGCAGTTGTGGATCTGTTACCTCCGCTGTCCTGACTGCTACCCCCACTGCACCAGGTACACCTCCTGGCCTCTGCACTCTGTGACCCCACACAACTTCCCTTGCCTCTCTTCTGTCCTGTGCACTCCCTGGCCTGCACTGTTTATTGTTTTGGCCTGCTCTGTCTCCCTGCCTCATGTGGCTTCCCTGTCGCGTTCTTGTGCCTCTTCCTTGAGCCTTTTTATTTTGGCTCATTTCCGCTGTGGCGCAGCTTCCGCCTGATCCACTGTTGCGCATTGCGCAAGCCTTTGAATATCGCATTGCGCACTTTATGCATGGTTCCACTCCTTCAGTTGCGCATACCTTCATTAGCATTGCGCTGTTGCTCAGCATGTTTTCTGTGGCACAACTGCCTCCTGCTGAATATTGCAGGATGGCGCAATTTCAGACTTGTGCTGGTGCAACCCTATTGCGCATGGCACAACCCTTTTTGAATATCCCACCCCAGGTGTATAAATGATCACTGTTTGTATTAATTTATTTATACATACAGTGACTCAGATAAATGCATTTATCACACTGAATATATGTCCACCCCATTGCATAAATATATATATATATACATATAAAAAAAACAAGATATTTAATAAATGATTTGTAGGGATCGAATTATGTCAGATTGGCTTTTTGGCTCATGATTATCCTTATTTAATGAAACAATGTAGTCTTTTAAGGGTGTTAACTTTATAGCCTGCCTCTTTAGTAAAATGTGTTATAATTTAAAAAAGTGGGTCAGCAGAAAATGTAGTATTATACAAGAAGATCAGGAGATATAGCAGGATCTCATGGTCTATGTCAATAATTTTAATACTATTCACATCTAAGATACCCTTATCCTTTGTGCCATAGGCTATATAAATATAGCATGCAGAAGTGGTGATCGGTGCACCCCTGGTAGGTTCCCCTTCTTAAAATTGAAACCAGCAGATGTTTCCAGGTTAATTTTAATTTTTGAGGCTAGAGAGGTATAAATTAATTGAATCCATTTAATATTTTATTTTATATGCTGACCTTTGACAGAATCTCCAATAAAAAAGGCCAGGAAACACTGTCAAGGGCCTTTTCAGCATCTAAAGCAATCATTACTGAGTTTTTATTTGATGCATAATGAAAGATTAATGGCTCTTTGAAAGTTGTATGAGAGTTTCTGTCCTTCAGTGAAGTTCTTCTAATTTTTTATGGACTGGTTAAATATTAGTTCTAATCTTTTTGCCAAGACTTTTGCAAAGATTTTATTGCCATAATTTAACAGGGAAATTGCCTTGTAGGATTTTTAGTCATCTGGTGGTTTATCTGGTTTGGGAATTGGTGTTATATGGGCTTCACTGAAAGATGGAGGCCAGCTATTTTCTTTGAACTGTTTGAATGGTTTTGTTAGAAATGATAATAGCTCTATGTAAAAACCTTTGCAGAAGTCTGCAGTCATTTCCTCTGGGTGGAGTGATTTGCCAATTTTGAGATATCTTACTGCGGCTAGAATATCCTACTCCTCAAAATCGTTATCCAGTAACAACTCCTCTTCTTCTGTCACAGATGATAGTTGTAGTTTATCCAGAAACTGTTTTATGTCTTGTAATTCTATGGTATTTTCTAGGATATATAACTATGTTTAATAATCTTCAAATAATTTATTGAGTTATTTTCTTTCAGTAATTATTTTTCCACCTTCATTTTTATTTTGATTAATTGTATTATATGTTCTCTCTTATTGTAACTGTAATGCTAATAGCTTATCTGTTTTATCCCTAATAAAATAATTAACCCTAGATCTTCACAGAGCATTTTTGGCTAATACTATGGATTGTTTCTCCCTCCAGTGCAAAATCCCCTTAAATCAGGTTCTGCAGTTATAGTAATATGTCTAGCTTCTGCTTCTGCTAGTTTATGTTCCATTATTTGTAGCTCTTGATTTTGGAGTTTCTGTTTGTTATCAACATAGGGTGGGATATTCAGAAATGCACCAGGAAGTGGTGCAAGCCGGGCGCAGCTCAATTGGGATGTGCCAGGATGTGGACTGGGTGATATTCAATGGTGCTGTGCCATGGCTCAGCGCCATTGACTATGGAAATGTGGCCTCTTGCATTGCGCATGGCGCACTGGCACTGCGCCATAGCAAGTGGCAGGGAGGAGCAGGGGGATGCACCAGCACAAGTGCAGTTGTGCTAGGAGCAGGAACTGCGATATTCAGCAGTGGATATGCAAATGGGGCCATAATGCATGCAAGGTGCAACTAGGGCCATTAGCATGTCATTATGGCCCCATTTGCATGTAGGTGCGCCGATCTCCGGCGACTTGCACCTGGAGCACTGCCAGGCTGCAACCGTTCTGAACCGACACCCCCTGCACATCATGGCAAAGTGCCCCAATGCCCAATCACGGGCATACATATTAAGAAATACACGTCCAATATCCCTGGTGGTCCAGTGAACCACTGCCGGCTTGATAATGGGCATAGGTATAATATTAAACACATCCAAAATCCCTGGTGGTCCAGTGGACCGATGCCAGCCCAATCACGGGCATAGGTATACAAAATTAAACCTCAATATATCCCTGGTGGTCCAGCACTTTCCCCCCATCTGCCCACTGAGCCTCACCACCCCACTTCCCCCAGTCAGCAGTGGGAAGCAGCTCCCTACCTGCAAGCCGCCCGACTGCCAGCCGACTGACTGTGTACAGTACAGCTGTACACCCATTGGTCCACAGCATGGGCTAATGGGCATGCAGACCATACCATACTACACAGTTCTGGGTGGCTTGCAGGATGGGAGCTGCCACCACTGCTGACTGGGGACCATGGTGGTGGGGCTCAGTGGGTGGGTGGGGAGAGGGGTGCCACTGGACCAACAGGAATATATTAAGACTTCATTTTGTATACCTATGCCTGTGATCAGGCTGGCAGCGGTCCACTGGACCACCAGGGATATTATTTCTATTATGATGCCTGCGATCGGCCATGGGGGGAGTGTGACACCAACAGACCCTGGCCCCAGAGCTCGTGTGGCGACCCACAGCTGGCGGCTGTGGTGTTGCACCCTGCAATATGACAGCTCACCTGTGGGTGGCCAGCCCTTGATCCTATTTCTTTTTGGCTCAACTTTGAGTACTAGTGTGTGGTGCAAGTAGGTGCTACACCAGCATATGTGCCATACATCCCAGACTGAACATCGGGATGTGTGGAATATGCATGGGCACGCCCCCGCACTTGCACCACATACATCACTGGTGCACCAGGGCACATCGGGATCTGCGTGGTGCAACATCCCCTTTTGAATATCACACCAGGGTGCATCAGTGAGTTGCGCATGGTGCAACACCGTTGCACCATGTGCAACCCCTTTGAATATCCTGCCCATAGTTTATTGTGGTATACCTCTTAGTACATATTTGAAAGCATCACATACCATAACAATGGATGAATTTTATGGTTTATTCAGCTGAAAGTATTCAATGATGTTTTGTTTGATAGGATTTACATAACTGTCCTCTTTAAGTAATGAAGCATTTAGCTTCCATGTGTACTCTGTTTTTTTATATTTTCAAAATCTATTTTGAGAAAAAATGGTGCATATTCTGATAGGTGAAATGTTTTCATAGGAAACATCTGCTATTTTAGACAAGATTTCACATCAGACAAAACAAGTGTCATATTCTTGAATATGATTTGTAGATAGTTGAGAAAAAGAAACATGATTCTTGATTTGGATGGTAATGTCTGAATACATGTAACATATTAAAATCACCCAGGAGGTTGTGCAAGTCTGAAATCAACCTTTTTTTGGTTTTTTTTTCCTTTGAATTGATAGATCTATTTAATTTGCCCAGTATAATATTAAGGTCCCCTGTTTTTACATAAGGCGCTGGAAAATCAACTCGATTAACAAAAAAATGTAAAAAAAAACTCAGAATTATCCTGATTCAGAGCAAAGCACAAGAAGTAATAAATTCAATCAATCAATCAATCACTCAATCACTCAATCAAAATCTTTATTTTGCAAGGCGGAAGATCATTGAGACAAGCTCATTTACAAGATGGACCTGGGGCAAAACAATTGTCAGAAGGCTTAAGACATCATAGGTTGAGTGAATGTACATAACAATTACATAGTAGTAATAACAACATAATAACATATAACCATCACATATGACAAGATACTTGCACCAGAACAGAGCAATAGGTTCAACAGGAGGTAGTGCCATTTAAATACAATTGCATGGATACAGATATATGGACATTAGATAATGAGCTAAAGTTTATACTGTAAACATCATTGGAGGAGTCATGGTGAGCAGGAGTGGCAGTTCCTCTAGTGTCAACGTGTGAAGAAGATTGAGATGTAAGAGTCCTTTGATAAGTACTGTAGGCATGTCCTGACAAGTGGGGTGGGAAGGGGAGTGGGGGTATAGGGAGGGAAGGTTAGACTAGATAGGAGAGGGTTGGACATGATGGCCTAGGGAGGAAGGACTGTTTGAAGGGAGAAGACAACGGATGCCACGGGAAATGGTTGGGGTTTAAGTCCAATATTTGAAGCAAAGCCTGATCATGATGTTGGGACCTTGATTTGGACAATGACAAAAGGGAGGACTCAAATGACACAATTGTTGAGGTTTAAATCCAGAATTTAAAACAGTAACAAATTGTGATGTTAAGATCTTGACTTGAAACAATGAGAGACTTGGAGAAGGTACCCAGGACCCAGGATTTGAAGAGGGAGAACGTGACAGGGGACGCGAGCCTTAAGGTTTCCTGGATCTTATTCCAGAGTGTAGGAAGAGTGAAGCTTATTAAGGCTCTATCAAAGTGCATTTTAACTTTAGGGATAGCCAGAGATAAGATGGTAAGACTTCTGAGAGTATAGGCATTAGGGATGCAGGGAGTTAGGCAGCTTGTGAAGTACTGAGGTAATTTATTAGTGATTGCCTTATATGTCCATAGAATAGCATTCTTTGGCCTTCTGAAGCTAAGGGAGCTCCAGCTACAGAAGAATAGAGGATGCAGTGCTGCGTGTCATAAGGGGCATCTGAAATGAACCTAAGGGCTCTGTGGTATAGGGTATCAAGCTTGGAGAGAGCTGTGTTAGTACTATAGCCATATAGGAAGTCTGCATAGTAAAGGTGAGGCAAGAAGGTAGCTTGGACTAGGAGTTTTCTAGCCTCCTGTGTTAGTGAGTGCTTGATCCTGAAGAAAATACCAAGCCTTTGATGCAGTTTCTTAGTGAGTTCATCAATGTGATCAATGAAGGACAATTTGTAGTCTATCCAGACCCCCAGGTATTTGAATTTTTCCACACACTCCAGGACTTCTCCCAAAAGGGTGTTTATGTGAGGAATCTTATCTGGGTTTTCTTTTTTTGAGATGAGGGACCAGTGGAGAGAAAATCATGGCCTTAGTTTTTTTGCCATTGAGCAGGAGTTTCAAGTTGAGTAGATTTTTGGGAGGATGTCGAAACCATTCTGGAGGTCCAAAATGGCTTGATCCAGAGTTGACCTGTCAATGTATAGCACTGTATCATCAGTAAAGAGATGGATACTTGATGACTTTAGGCCAGTGTCAATTTGATTAATATAAATGGCAAAGAGAAGTGGACCAAGTATGGCTCCTTGGGGGACACCTTTAAGGAGTATTTTTTTTTGGCGACAGGTCTCCTTCAGCCTTGACCTACTGTTCTCTGTCCACAAGATAGTTTGTGAACCAACTTAGGGCCAGGTTGTCCACCCCAACTTTCTTTAGGGTCACCAGGAGTAAATCGTGGTCCACTGTGTTGAAAGCCTTGCTAAGGTCCAGAAGCAAGGTGCATATGTATTGTTTGTTATCAAGTGTGGACTGCCAGTCATTTATAACCTTAGCAAGAGCAGTGAAGGTACTATGCATGGGACAGAAACAGGATTGAATCAGGTTTAGTAGATTAAAATTTTCCAGATGAGATCTGAGCTGTTTATTTACTACCTTCTCCAATAGTTTTGACAAGGCTAGGAGCAAAGAGGTTGGGCAGTAATTATTTATGTCACAGAGGTCCCCTGATTTGAATAGAGGGATGACATGGGCCATCTTCCAGATCTTGGGGAGGGAGCCCTGATTAAGCGACAAATTGAAAAGGTGGGTAATGAGGGAGACAAAATATAGTATGCCAACTTTAGGAAGAAAGGCTCAATCGTATCCACGCCCGCACTTTTCTTAGTATCTAGTTGAAGAAGGAGATTCACAATCTGTTTGACGATGACTGGACAGAAGGAGAAAGAGTGGTAAGGGTTAATAGATTCCAGATCATGGCAATCAGATGACTGACTAAGGAACTGTGCTCTGATGGCATTTTCTGGGTAGGTATGAAAAGCCATTCCTGCTGTGGCAAAGTGATTGTTAAGGAGGTGAAGGATTTCATTTTTATCTGTAGTGTGGGTATCACCAGTCAAAATTGTGTGGGGAAGCATGCCAGTGCTGTTATGGCCTTATACCTCCCTTAAAGTTTTCCACAACTTAGTAGCAGAGTTAGTGGACACGTTAAGCTCAGAGGGGAATAACTAGACTTCATAGCTCTGATAGTTTTCGTGCAGAAATTCCTTGCGGTTTGGAAAGCAGACCAGTCTATGGCCAATTTAGACTTTCTGGCCCTTTTCCAAACAGCATCCCTGTGCAATAAAGTAGTCTTTAGGTTATCTGTTAACCAGGGAAAGGATATTCTTTTGGTTCTGCTTTTGGTAACCGGGGAATGGAGGTCTAGGGTTCCGGTATGTATTTAATGAAGTACCTTGTGTGCCTGTTCCACAGAAGATGTGAGGTAAAAGCTCTGCCAGTTAGCATACTGGCGGTCATAGAGAAAAGGATCTGGGTAGAAGTTCCTTTTATATCTCTCTTATGGATGTATTTAGAGGAAGAGGAGGTTTGGAGTTGCACTGACCTTATGCATGCAATGGCACAGTGGTCACTGATGTCATTAAAGAATACACCTGAGTGGAAAAAAAGGCGAGGCTTGCTTACAAGGATTAGGTCAAGAAGGGAGCTACACTCTGGGTTTTTGGTGTTTGGGCAGGTAGCTTCATTAATAATCTGGGTAAGTCCATGGGCATCACAGAATTATTTCAATGGTAAGGAGACTGGAGAGAGCCAGTCAAGGTTGAGGTCACCAATTATGGATACTTCTGATGAGGTAGCTAGTATGTCACTTAGGTGTTTGAGCAGAGATAGGCTAGTTGATGGGGGCCTATAGCACCCACTAATGCAGATAGAGGTAAATTTGGCTGGTTTAATTCTTAATGTGAGGCACTCAAACTCCTTAGGGACTGTAGTCATGTACACTATAGTTGAGGTAACGTTGTCCTGGAGATAGATGGCTACTCTCCTTCCCCAGGATTTCCTTTCAGTATGAAACAAGTTGTATGAAGGAATGTTAACCTCATAGTCCAGGCTGGTTGGTCTTAGCCAAGTTTCAGAGATTACAAGAACATCAGGAGAGCAGTGGAGGGTCCAAGTTTTGATAGCATAAAGTTTTTTCAGACGGCTACAGGCATTCAAATGCAAAATGATAACCCTTTTAGTAAAGGTAGGTCAGATGGGGCAGGAATAGAGGGGGGGGGGACCGGGGTTTAATTTGACTTTACCAGCACAGATCAGTAGCAGCAGGAGCATCTTTTTTATAGCACTAAGAAGTAGTCAGAATGGCCAGATTTGCCCCTGAAGCATGGGCAGTTTCACAAACTCTTCTCCAAGGCCAAACAGTGAGGTGACAGGTGATAGCAAGCTTACAGAATAGCTTTAATTGAAAGAGCAAACCCATGAGAGAGAGGCAGTTGGTACCTGATGTGAGTACGGCAGTGTTTGGTAGTATAGAGGCCAGGTCGGGTAAGTGACAGTGGGAGGGAAACATTTAGGAATTTGTGTATAAGATTTAGGTAGTCTGTAAATATGCCTGAATGTTGAAATTGTTGTTGGTTTAGAGACCCATGATATGTGACGTTTATACTAATAAGTAGAAATCCTATGCTGAATGGATGAAGCAGCATTTTTGCTGTTAAATTTGAGCACAAGAGAGGATAACCCCTTTAAGAAGTTGCAGGAAAGGATAGCCCCTTTAAGAAGTTGCTGTAATTGACTAGTGTGAGGCCTCAGGGGGTGGGGATCACTGGGGAAGTGTATTTATTAAAGGAGGAAGGGGGTGGGGTTTGTGAAAAAAATTGCCCAGAGAGTAGTACAGCAAGGCAGTGGCTGAGCTGTGATTTGAAAAAGGTGCTTTGGGAGCTTGCTTTCTCAATGGGGATCTACAGCATCCAGTCGGGAAGCAGCAACAGTCCCCAGGAGACAGTCCAATTATGGGGATTGAAGCCTGACAGCTCTGAGCTAGGAGCTGACCAATCGTACCTGCTTTCCTTTGTCAGGGGATGGTGGGCTGGATACAGAGGTCCAGCCACCAGCAGATAACAGTGCCAGGACCACTTGGCTGAAATGGAGAGCCTGAGTTGGGCTTGCGGCTGCTTTCCTTGGTCAGGCTGTGGCGGGCTCGAAGCAAAGGTCCGGCCACTGGCAGGTAGCAGTGCTGGGGCTGCTCAGCTGTAGTGGAGAGCCTGATTTGGGTTTGTGGCTGCTTTCCTTGGTCGGGGGTGGCAGGCTGGATGCAGAGGTCCGGCCACCAGCAGGTAGCAATGCTGGGGCTGGTTGCATCTTCTCAGTGTAGTAATTATTGATCTTCTTTCAATATCAATAAATTATTTCACAATTTAGGCTTTAAACTGATTTGGAAAATTTATGACAACGCCACGTGCATCCTTTCGATCATGTGCAATAAAACCCCAGTCCTTATATTGATTAACAAAGTATCTGAAGTCTTTCTCTAGGTAATGTGACTCTTGCAGATACAGGCAGTCATATTTTTGTCTTTTAATAAAACATACTAGCTTTTTGATTTTTACACATTTCCTGACCCCTTCATTCCATGATAAACATCTTAATTTATCTATCATTTATTTTGTTCATATAGTCAAAGAGGTCTCTGTGACAGTTCAACTATATATACACTCTTTCCCTAATATTTGAAGTATAATTTATTTTGTCATAGATGCAATTTCTTATTTTGATATTTGTTAGTATTAATTAGTACTTCTGTTTTCACAGTTCACGTTTTTTTTATGTATTCTTTCTCAATCCCATATATATATAGGGGATACATGATGGGAATGAGTGTAATATGGCAAATATTGTCACTCCTGCAGAGTGAGCTCTGGATATCTCACGAGTGCCGAAGGCACAAGTGAGATATCCAAGCTCACGATGCAGGAGTGACAATATTTGCCATAGCACATGATCTGCCCATCATGTATTTGATAAATACAATAGGGCCAAGAGTTTCATAAGTTTTGTTATGCTGTCTTGTGTTCTGTTCCTGTTAATGTGTTTGCTCATTCTGTGTGTGAGTTTTTCTGAATGGGCTGGCAGTGTTATAAACTCTGAGAGACACATGAATGTGTTTTGCAATGCTAAATGAATTAGTTTTAGGTAGAAATGAGAAACATACTTTTGTAAAAGCTGTATTGTTTAGCAGTCTGGCTGCAGTGAAGTTAAAAGCATCACAGTAATTGTAATAAACTGAAAAGGCAGAGTGACAGAGCAGCTGATACTGTTTTCAGTGGTAATTAAGTTAGCTGCAGGCAGAGTGCAGTGTTCTGTGAAATTGTGCTCTTTAGGATTCTGGCTGCAGTGAAATTGAAATTGTCACATTAATTGTAATGGGTGAGAATCAGAGTTTGAGGAATAAGTGAGAGTGTGTTTCAGTGGTAGTTGAGTTAGCTGCAGGCAGTAGTTTAGACTGTTCTGTGAAGCTGTGCTGTTTGGAATTCTGGCTGCATCAAGTTGAGAGCATCACAGTAATGAGCTGGAAGTTGGGGGGATAGGTGTGTTTTGTAATGCTCACTGAGTTAGCTGTAGGCAGCAGTGAGACCTGTCAGGTAGTTCTGCATTTGTGTCTATGGTAACAGGACAGGTGTTTCTTTCACGCTGAGAGGAAAGCTGCCTAGGGTGATGATATCAGTGACCTTTTGCGACCTGTGTGTGTAAATGTCTCATATCATCACAGTAGAGCAGAGGGTAAAAATATCACACTGCAGTGGATGATACGCTGTTTTATCGCACTCATTTACCACTCACCCTAATGGAAATCACCATTAACATTTAGGCTTCAAGCAAGAATGCATGGTGCCAGAGGGCCTCTCACACAATCTGCAAAGTCTAAGAACAGAATACACATATACATGTTTTGTCCTACTGAGGACTCATCAGTGTGCCTCATCTGTATCTCATCCTGAGGGAAAATGAACCAGCCTTTATGTGGTCTTACAGTTCGGGTCATTGTGGCCACCCTTGCCACAGCACTTTTGTGCTGAGTTTCTTTGTCTTTTCAATAAGGAAAACAACTTGTTACAGTATGATATATATATAGATATATATGTATATATATACATTTATATTTGTTTCTGTATATCTATACCTTCATTTAAATAAAACTGTGTTAATACACCAATTATGGTTCAATGTAAAACAAAAAAAGTAAGGAAATGTGGTGGTAGGGTTTCCAGCCCTAACTCCCCCACCACCAAGCAGCAAAAGGACAAGCCATACCACCAACCACAGACAGCCAGCATCTGTAAGACAAACAACATACCCCTGTTTCCAGATTACACAAATGGAGTAGCATTGATGTGTTACTTTTGTGGATTTGTATGTGCAGCATGCACACCACAATACATACTCACTTGTCTCTGTAGATGGAAATCCAGAATATTCAAATCACAACAGTGCTTCTGTGTGCAGAAACAGTGTAAGATTCTTGCAGGATTTGGACTTATGACTCTGGGATCCCAGTACTGAGAATAGTACAAATGCCACTCAACACAGTGAGTTATTGTTTCCTCACCTGGAGGAGGTTTAGTTCAGCATATAGGTATTAACATTACAGGCAATATAATAAAAATATAGCTGGCAATAGTTTACAAGATAATAGAGCATGGATGTTACCCATTCTCCTGGAAGCTGACGGCAGGTTCTTAGGATGTCAGAATTTCCAGCTCAACTCTGGCTAATTCAGTCAGTTTATATACATTTTACACTCTGCCTGATAACTGCTTTTGGAGAAGGTATGCAAATATTCAAATGAGAGTGAATGAATAGAGCTAAGAACTGATGAATGGCCTACAGGAAGGTAGGCATACAAATAATGAATAGGGCTAATGAATAGCCTATTGAACAAACAAATAGCTACTAAATAGCTTATTGAAGACTTGAAAATTGAGTACGCTCTTTCCATCACATACTCAACATCAGGTGAGAATAATGTCAGGTCAGAATAATGTCAATTTCAACTAGCTCCTGACCACAAGGCTTGTATTTTTTATGAACCTTACTCTGAACCTTTCATGAACCTTTCATACACTCACTTTGGCCATCAAGCATTGAAACACAGTGCATAATACAGCAGTACCTTACAGGCCCCCACTTGAAGGAGAGAGAATCTGATTCTTCAAATGGCATAAGCTAGAGCATAGAGCGAGTGATAACTGCAGCTCTGATCATAAGCATTTCATTTCTGACATTTCTTATTAAACAGCGGATATATCAAATACTTAACAAGAGGAAAAACACTAATACCAATTGTAACATTAATAAAATCTTAAAGGATAAAATTCCCCAACTACCACCAAGGGTAGAATATATTAAATGCTGTGAGTCTGCAGCATTTAACAATTCAAGCTCAGTATTTTGTACCCTTGCAGCACAGTTCTCAATTTGAATGAGGTGTGTATCTTTATGGTCTAGTAATTTTTGTATGTTTAATGTGAGGGGTGGTATGGGTACCCCGAAGGCCAGGGCATATTCTTTAATCATCGTACTCTGCATGCGGACTGAGGCATTAACATATGACGTTTTGTAGGTATGGGTGGTAATAGGATGGAGAATTCGGTTCCCCAGTTGAGTGTCTCCAAGGGGCACAAAACAGAAATTAGGATATGGGATTGGACATTGGAGTCCTTGGTAAGTCATAACTTGAAGGTTAGTGACCACACAGTACTGATTAGTACTATTACATGTGACTCTTATTTGCTCGGTAGTCCATTTAGATATTCAGACTGGACACCAGGTGGAGGTATTAGATTGATTGTCAATAGGTTTTTCTCCACAGATGGGCTGTTCCTGTGATAAAGCATCACAATCACAAACCCAGAGATCACTCATTGGAGAACAGTAATGGAGATTTGGTGCAATCCATGTATGATTTTCATTAAGCACCAAAATCTCCGGGGGTTCAACATGGTAAGCATAGTAGTCACCTACTAGTATACCTACTGAGTGAACTCTTACTATATCTTGATATACCTGGGTTTTTACATCTTTCTGAGGAAGGTTTACAGTAAAGGAGACCACCATGGTCTGGCTGAGGGTGCAGTTGGGTTGACAGGTAAATTTGGGTAAGTGTACCCGGGTGGTGGTTACTTTTCTGACCAGAGGAATTGGGGGCACCTCATGTATAGCACATGAGGATAGGCAGTGGGTGTTACTGGTGTCAGTGCACATGGGGCAGTACCATAACTTAATTTGGGCATCAGATACCATATTAGGGAGATTTCCCAAGTCCATTTGTTCAAACAACTTGGCAATGGTTGTGAGTACATATGACCCATATGCAGCACAAATAATGGATTGCCCGATGGTCTTATTTCTTACTTCTTCATTATTATGTTGAATAATCTCATTGATTTTATTTTGTACTTCTTTAAAGTGATTTTGTGATCTTTTTGCAGCCCTGTAATAATGCCATTAATTGCTGCTATTGATGCATTAGATGCCGACTGTAAAATGCTTAATTTTGTATTGCTGTTTCTTTTTCATCTGCAGGCTGTGTTTTATAGCCCTGTTTCTGCTGAGCAGTACATTTTTTGTTGGCAGTGCAGTCCAGGACACGCCCCTGTTTCAGTCATCATCCAAGGGAGCGGGTCCTCATCTGTCAGCGTGTTCACAGTGCTATGAGTGGTAACATCAATGCGAGTGATCGTACTTCCTGATGACAGACTGCGTGCAGTGTGGAGCATGGGAATTTTGCTTCATGCTGTTGCAAGCTTTCATTTCTGCAAATGGGGAACACAGACTGACTAACACTGTTTTGACCTTATTATTTTCGTCACTGCACAGAATTGTGTTACTTTCCCTTGGTAGGTAAAGTGTTTCAGTCTGAGGTTTTTCGATGGGCTGTGCCTTTTCGCTTCCTAAATACCATTCCCATTGCTGCCTTGTAAATGAAGTTGTTACTATTACTAACACTCTCCTGATGTCCTAATGTTAATTTCACTGTAACAGCACACAGTGGTTAGGAGTTCAGACGTGGTCATTGTTCTTATGGATAACCTAGTTTGCTCACTTGGTTGATCCACATACAGCAATGCACAGAAATGAGATGTGCCATATTCTGCCAATGCCAGTCTTCTGTCATTCCCTGCACTGTGCAGAGTCTGGATTCCTTGTTGTGTAAATAGTGGCAGTGGCAGTATTTTGTCACCTCAGAGGTTTCTCAAAGAGCCATTGCTGACTTATTTTACTGTCTTTATTCTGTCTTCCTTCTCTATTGCTTCATTTGAGCGAGGCGGGTTGTGGATGGCCAGACACTACATTTTACAATGTTCTTACACTCCTTGGTTGTTTTAGAGACCACATTGAAAGAGTGTGAATAAATCATACAGGGAGAAAAGACATTGTATATTGAAATTCTTAAAGGCTGATTTTTTGGGAACAGCCACCATTTCTATGTTAGAGACATAGACTCGAAATCCTATATTTATTCATACTCCATAATCCTTTCTTACAATGATTATTCAGTTTGTATTTTCAGCTGTCACCTTGTTCCGCATGTTTCATCTGCATTTTGTGCATTGGCCATCATGGTAAACTACTGTGTTGTGGCTGGCTATAAAAATACCCCCAGTGAATGTGTGGCTGTGGTATCGTTCCCAAAGAGAGACAAAGCTCTAGACAGATTCCAGAAGTGGGTGGACTTTGTACTGCTTTACCAGAAGTGGGACTGGCAGTCTGCTGTGTCCCCACATATCTGTTCGGTACATTTTACAAATGACTGCTTTGAGAATATGATGCAATTTCAAATGAAATTTGCAAAGTTTCTAAAGCTGAAGAGAAGTGTGTTGCCCACTATCTGCCCAACAATATCCAACAGTGAACCTGAGTGCTGTACTGTTAATCAGAAAAGGTCTTCATCCAGTGATGAACATGATCACATCTTGAAACGTGGTCATATGAGCAACTTATTGAACAAATCAGTAGTGAGTATTCCCTTGACCTTCAACGTATGCTCAGTTCTTGGGTTAATAATATTCTACACAACCCCCCCCCCCCATCCAACAACTTGTGCACGTTACTACTGTGGTGAATCTGTATTGAGTTATGCAATTGTCTGTGGTCTGGTGATTATACATTGTTCCACTGTGCAAAACAATGGGGTAAAGTGATGTTACACTGTGGTCAGTGCATTCATCAGCATGTTTGTGTGTAGCGCACATAGCTGTTTATGCATCATGTAATAGTGTGACACACCGCTTGGTCAGCTGTCCAGCTCGATACTTGCAAACAAGTGTAGCATTACTTTCTCTGTGACATTGTCATCATGCAAGGCACTGTCCTGTCAATAATACCATGTATGGGTATGCCGATCCCTGTGTCTCATATTGCATGTCCCTCTTGGTGCCCCTTATGTATTCTCACTGATGTTGTATTTAGCAGTGGTGGGCAATGGTACACATGTGCTTATCCACCATGACAAATTCTTTACATCCAGACATTCCTTGTCAACTGTCTAGTACTGAAGTAATGAATTACACTCCAAAGTAAAATTACCACTCTTTATTTGGAGACTGGATCACACTGCAATACCCAATCTGACAACCGTCTCACCCCATGGAACAGTCACGTTGAGATGCTTGTTCAGTGTACTCTGTTGCGACATTGGTGAACTCTGCCACTTTGCAGATGACAGTAGGATGTACAATAGGGTTGCTAGTCCTGAAGGGGTGGATAACATGAAGTGTGACCTTACCAGAAACATGAAAAACAAAGTGAGGTATGGAAAACAAGGATCTATGAATAGAAAGGTGAAAAAGAATGCACCTGGGTAGACAGAATCCTGGGTACAGCCACAGGGTAATGTTGTCAGTGATATTGATGACTTCTATTTCCCTTTCTGCTTTGCTTATCAGTCGTGATGATCTACTGGTGTCAAGGCAGATCATGGCGGCGTTGAGGAAGACAAGGTGCACGCTGATGTGCATGGTAACAGGGCTCACTGTCAGAAGATGGGAGCTTGTGATGACATTTATACAACAGTGTCAAGGCCTCACATACAGTTTTGTCTGCACTTCAGAGCACACCTGTGCAAGCACATTGACAGACCACAGGTGGTCCACAGAAGGGGGCAAAATTAAGTTTTTTAGCCAATAGCCAACAGGCCTACTGACTGGGAAAATCCACTAGCCCCACAGACTTTACCACTATCCCACTTGATGTACTTATTGAACTGTTACCTTTTCCAGTACATGTTCACAGGGCTACTTCAAGTAAACTCTTACTAGCATGACACAAAGTCTACCGGCATTTGGCTATTGGACTGGTGCCAATTTCAACCCCTGCATCATCTTACTTCTAGTGCTACTCACTTCCATGCACTACAGCAATATAGTAGCACTTCCAGTGCCATCATCACACTGGTTTGCCATCTGTGGGCCATCTGATGCACATATCCCTAGGTGTCTTTCCTGCTTGGTTTAGTCAGTAATACTGTGGGCATATATAAAAATATTAATCGTACAGATGTAAACACAGATATGGCAAAGGGGGAGGTGGACATAGGAACCATTACTGAAACATGGTCATACAGGCACCATGGCTGTCACCTAATCATCCCAGGGCATAAACTGTTCTGGAGGGATAGAGATAAAAGGAAGGCTGGGTAGCTTGCCATTTATGTAAAGGGAAGGGAAAAGATGTAATAGGGAGTAAGGGGAAGGGGACAGGTCTGAAGTAATCTGGCTGCAAATACACAGCCATAAAGGGACCAAGATCTGTCTGTGGGTCGTTTATAGACCTCCGGAGTCCGGCCCCGAAGGAGGACATTGACAAGGAACTGTGGGAGCACATAAGGAGGCATAGTGGCAGAGAGAGCACAGTGGTGCTGGGGGATTGTAATCTACCGGGGACAGATTTCAGCATTCTGGCAACCAGGCTGACACACCATGACCACTCTCCTCCCTGTGTAACCTTTACATCCATTGCTTTCATTCCATTCCCTATGTAGGCTATACTCCTCTTCCACTGTTACCCTTGCTCTCCCTCCTGCTGATTATTTTATTTTATGGTGACATGCCAGACATTGCTCTGTAATATGTTTGTGTGACTGTCACAATATCCAACCTTCCCTCTTACATCAAAGCTCTTACTTAATGGAGTTTGTTACTGACAGTACGGGCAGTGGTAGCCATTGCCATCCACTTCTGGAATGCCCCCTTTGGCCCCGTCATTATCCATCCTGCCTTGTCCTTTTACTTTATTTACCCCAGTCTTGGTCATTGCCAACTTCTCCATCTTTGTTTTTCACTCAGTGATTACACAGTTTTCTGGTGGACTGCTGTGATTTCACACGTCAGCCCTACATATCCACAACACACCGTAAAATATCCCCATGTTGCAGACGCGTACAGAAGAAGATGGGACTGCTGAGACACACAAAGGCATGTGGACAGGAACAAGTAACTGGATGCATCTCCAAGACTGTAAGTAATGTGCATTCCATATCCTGAACACCACCACACTTCTTTGGTTGTGTGTAGAAGGTCATCAACAGGAACACAGTATTGCACTGGACTCATTAGTCTGGGTGTCTTTGGTGCCAGGAGGCAGTAATATGCCAACCACAGACAGCATTTTTTGTACATGATAATACATCACGTATGAGGGACCATCTTTCCTTTAAGCTATGCAACACCGATGTCCACCAATACTCTGTACATATTACACATCGGTCGCATAGCATTGTACTAACCTCTGCAAGGGGTACATGACATGTACACATACAGTACCTGTCTTGTGTGTAAGTAGTGATCTGTGTATATGAGTTGATCTAGACATTCGATGGCATTTGACACTGGATGAAGCTTGTTGCTCAGAAGTGTCAAATGCCATCGAGTGTCTAGATCAACTCATATACACAGATCACTACTTACACACAAGACAGGTACTGTATGTGTACATGTCATGCTGTATAAGGTTGTACATCTCTTCCGTGCCCACATCGGTACTGATGATTACATGCTGTTCATTGATAGGAACATAGATGACAATGCCAAAGATGGCAGACGTCGGAGTTCAGTGTGACCTTCTGACAGGTGACAACATTATTCTGAGCAGTGTTTCAGGCCTAACATCATCAACACCAATGCAGCTCCCTTGTCCATCCACTCCTTCATCCATCGGTGTTGACCGTGGTGACAGTGATTCAGAATATGTACCATGTGATCAGTCCCTGTTACAAGCAGAAAAAGAGTTGAGGGAAGACTTAGGGCAAGTTTGCTACTTCAGTTTCATACCCAATTCCATGAAGAAATGCATGCGTCATGTAATATGTGCCAATCAATACATGCATATTACACATTTCTCTCATTCACAGGTTGAGACAGACACCAGGGTACTCTTCACATACTGAACCCAAATGCACAGTATACAGATCGTGCCTTGAAGGCCTGTTTGCATACTGCTCTGCTTGTGGCTCACCTACATCAGCTGTGTTCTCCTCTGACAACCCTGATAGAAGGCGGTGCACTCTGCTTGTTGTGGATGTCAAGTGCTACAACTGTGGATTAAAGAAGTGTTGGCGTAATCAGCCTGATCTTGGCCATAACATCCATGGCAATGTATGCATGGCTGCCGAAATTTTTACTTCCGGTTGTCCAGTCTGTAAGTGTCTTAGGGTGTTTGAATTCATGAACCTTGCTGCAATCTCTTGCAGTACATATGAGAAGCACCAAAGGGAGCTGATTATGCCCACAACAGACAACATGTGGAAAACACAGCAGTCTCAGATTGTTGCACAGCTGAGGCAAATACCAGGCGGTTTAATCCTGGGTGGGGACGGCCGTGCAGACAGCCCCGGGCACTGAGCTAAGTTTGGTTCCTATACTTTGTTGGAATACCGCATAGGGAAGGTCATAAGCATCACACTAGTGCAGGTGAGACATGTATAATAAAAATGTATTCTTCCTGCATCACTACTGCCATTTGTTACTGGTCAGCATCACTAATTCGTGCTTTCTTTGTCAATAGAGCAATGAGGTTAAAAACTCCAATTGAATGGAGTTGGAGAGACTACAGAGGGCACTAACAATGCTTGTTGAAGAAAACCTGTTGGCCATCGATGCATTAATAACTGATCGCCACAGACTGATAAATGCTTGGCTTGTGAGTACTCCACTCATGGCAGCTGCCACTCACTTCTGTGATGTGTGGCAAGTGGCCAAAGGTATGACTAACAGCTGACTGTAGGCTAAAAAATTGCATTTCTTTAGCTCTGTCAATATTGTGTCAAAACCCCTCTAAGCCCCCTCCTACTGTGCACATATGGAGCAAAGCTCACCCTGCACAAAGTGTGCATTCAACATGTGCTACTGTGTGCTGTTCTGTGACATTGACCCAGACACCCTATATTCTTTGCCAACACAAGACAACATCCACTGTGCCCTGTTGTTTACAACAAAACACCACACCAAAACTGCTGTGCACCACAATGCCAGTTACACCTTTTCATCTTTGTTTACTGAAAACTCAGCACTCTCTGTGCTGTGCTCCAGGAATGCCAGTTCAAGCTTGCCCCACACTTGTAATAACTACACACCCTATGTTCTATTCCCACTACCCATGCCTGTTCCACCAAGGTCTTGACACTGCTATTTGTGGAGTGTGTTGCACCCAAAACCAAGATCACTGAGCAAAGATTATGGATCAATACTGATTCACAGATGCCATGGTCCATTGTTCCCTCCAGTGGTACTATATCATCCCGAACATGTTGCATAGTGTAGTGTCCACCCACACCCATACACCAGTAGTCATAACCCCCTAGCAGCACCCACATCCAACAACCCAATACGTGCCACCATGTAGCACACCATGCCTCAGCACATGATGGCCAGCAAACGCCTGACCATGACTGCGATATGCTGTAGGTAAAGTCATCTGAACTGTATAACATCATGGTCAACATCAGTCATAGGCTTGCACTGGCAATGGTAATAGGGTTATGCAATTCGATGGCATGTGTCCAGTTGTGGGAATGGTGTTGTGAGTGGCTTATGCCTACAGTGGTGGGCGACGTACTGCGGAATTTCTGCCATTTGACATTGTTCCATGGGTTGGTTTCAAGGACCATGGCACCACGGTTGCAGTAGTCGTAATTCAGGTTTCATGGCTTTGGTGGGGTGTCTACCACACAATGGAAATGTGGGTGTGTCATGACTTTAGTGGAATGGTTATGGGTGGTGTGATTGCAAAGAGGGGGTGTGTGCGTTGCATTACAAGCATGGTGGAAGTTTAACTGACATGCGATGATCACTGAATAATACAATGTCATTTTTCCAGTTCAAGTACGGGTAAAGGTGAAAAGGAGCACTAGGATGTCAGGCAAACCAATCCTGTTTGTATGTTCACAGTCATGCGATAGGCACACTATGGGCATGCACATGTGTCTTTTGCACCGTGCATTACGAAAGTTCACTTTTGCTTTCAGTGACTGAATATCACCTTTCTTGATGCTGTGCTTCCAGGTTATGACTGTGTGTCACTCATTGATGGTATTCACCACATCCAGGGAAGGCAACAGTTGGTTTGTTGGCCACACAACAATTTGCACTGGCAGCACGTAATGCAACATTCACAGCAGATGTGCAACACGTTTTGATTGCACATCTTCTTTTTAAGTACAGTTTAGACACTCCATCACCTTTCTTTGCTTGGCAAATGTATTACTGCCTCTCATCTGGGCACCTTGATATATGTTGAACCTTGTACCTTGTGGATTATTGTAACCACTTCATAATATGGCCAAGGTAACAGGAGCTGTCAGTATGACTGATTAGACTCCTTGTTGTTCACCGTAAGGGTACAGTTCCCATGCTTTGCTCCACATGCGAACATGATCCCCAACAGCACAGATGTTCACTGACATGACTGTAAATGCTGTCACGTTTGACCTTCCTTCCACTTATGTTCTGATGTTGCCCTCAGTCATTTCCCGTATTCCACCATAATGGACTGACACAAAGCACTCTAGACACACTTCAGTATTGTCATTTTATCCACAAATGGAGGTAGACGCTGAACAGTACCTCATGGCTTCATATGATTGTGCCTCTCAACTGTCCTATCCTATGACCACCACCACACTCACATCCAAGAAATGCACATGACCACGGTTCACTGCATGGTGATACCCCTGGTGATGTGTCAATCACATTGTTTTGATATTGCTGTCATGTATCTTTGACACTAATAATGTTACCGATTACACTGAGTCCGTGTTTCATGACTTGTAGGTGTTAGAAAGAAGGTGGAGGATCTCTGTAAGCAGAGAGGAATGGAAAACATTATACCCTGGAGAAAGAGTATTAACAACCATATATACTGGGTGGTGTCATCATCTCCCCACGGTGACACAGAACTGATAAGGGCAAAGTGGGATGCAATGATATGCCACATGCAAAACACACATGAACATCAAAGCCCACTTTTTCTGGCATGCAAACATGGAACGCTGACCGGACTTGAACGTAACAAAAAGTGGCTCATGCCAGGTAATCACTTCCACTGTATTTTACCATTCATTATTACACTGTCCACCTTCTGTAATACCCTCCTCTTTCAGATGTCCTTCGGATTGTCACTATCAACCGGTCTTGCTGTGTTATGTCTTTTCACCATGTTGGCAGCAGTATCAGCCATGATCCAAAGCAAACCTCTGTTTTCCATTGTTCAGTGTGACTGAAAATGGCATGATCACTGTCACAGTGCTGTCATGAACTGTTCAGTCACTAACACTGATAATCCATGGCAAAATTACATGTGTGTGGACATAATAAGAGGAATTTCTAATAACGACACTCTCTCCATTCCATCACGTTCCTGAAAGATAACAGTCTTGGAACTGTACGTTGTCTGCCACACTTTACCACAATATCATATCACTTTTCCAGCATTGCACTGAACCTGGTATTGTCTTCTGCTGCACCACTGATTGTCAGCACGGCAATATCTGTAGTGCCGTCGCACAAACAGTTAACACATGCTGTATCACCTTGTATTGTGTCATATGACATGTCACAACATGGTGACCATTTCAATATTTAAAAGTTGCACATTACAAATGTTTTGAGTCATACACAGTATTGATTTTGAACTGTGATTCTTTCTTAGCAGCGTTACTTTGCTGTAATCATGTGGATGCTATCAGCATGTTCTCATGAGTGGTTATTCACTTCGCTACTGTGCTCCAACCATAGCCTTACTGCCAATTTCAGATAGTTTGTGAAAGTTGCCTTTTAATGTGATACTGTTTCACCATTCCTGCAGGTAACGCTGATACAGAGAAGCTGCTGACAATTCTAGAAAGTCCAATGCTGGTCAAGGACATCACCAGACTATCTCCCATGCAGCAAACTTCATCTGTGGAGGCTTTTCATTGCACTATTTTACACTTTGCACCCAAACACACTGTCTACTCGTTCCACGGAATGCAGTGCAGGTAATATTCCAATGAAGTGATACATTCGTGTGAAGTACCAAAAGGACAGTAACTCGTTTTAATGTACTGTTTCATTGCTGTCACCTGGGACAACAGACATAGGTTACTGATTACACCAGAATGTTCATCAGCGTCATAAGAAAATACGAACACTTGACCATGCAAAACTGACAGCAGACAAACTCATAATGTTCTATGAAGTGTGCTTGATTGTGCACCTAGCAGCAATCATAATGCTTTTGGTGCTCAGTAACCCACCCCTCCTCCACTGACCCTACCCCTGTAACCTGTCACACTCACCCCTCTTCAAATGAGTATGCAAAAGTCCTGTGACATCTCATCCACTGCTTATGCTGCAGCACATATCTGTCACTGCTGTCATGTCCAGGGCTGTGTCCAAGAACACTTTTTTCATGTCTCAAGTTATTTCACATCCTTGCAGCATTTCCTACCATATCTTGGATTGTAATATGGCCTTACCTCCTGTCCAGCCTCCATTTCCAAATGAGAGATGTCAAGGCAGGTGAGCAGAGAGGTACAGTGCAACAACGCGTGACTGTATGTCAAGACAAAAACTTCATGAGGCATCCCTGCACTGTTGTGGAGATGGAAGTTGTGCTTTTACTCAGAAGCTGGCCACCATTGACCCGGTGAGGTTCATTTGTTGCCCAGACTGAAGTTTTTTACCACCACTTCAACAACACACATTTGCAGACAGTGGTCTCTGCTTCATTGTGGCTCTTCTTCCTGGTCTGGAAGTGGATCACATGATGAAGGGTGCCACAAATTTATGCAACACCCATAGCAACACTTTAAGTTGCACGACCTCTGGCATGGCTAACCACAGTTCTTTCATGTGTTCAGTGGTCAACGATGACTTTTGTCATACAGCACACATTCCATGACACTACTGAATAGAACTACAAAAAGGTACAATATAGTAATCATGTATCTGTGTCTTTTAACTTGCGACTTTCTGTACTTCTTTACATCCAGATTATATCTAGCAGCACTCCAGTTTAACGAAAACTATGGCAATGAAGTGCTGAGTGATGTTGCTGGAAATCCTCAGTTAGCCATCTACTTCAGCAAAGCCAAGAAAGGGGAGCCCTCTGTCAGGCGATTGAAATCAGCATCAACATATGGTAACTACAGACATGCTGCTCATGGTCCGCCATTCATTTTTCCTAACAGCTGTGTCACACTTCAAGTATTTTATGTTACTACACAAGTATGATTTACACCTGCAATGCTACATTTCACATCATCCCAAAAAACAGAACACATGTCTTTCATCGTTCCCAAGTAAAACGTCCTAACAATCTGTCACAGCTTACCCCAACATTGTTTTCCATTTGTCAAACAGTTGTCTTAATGGACATGTTTCTAAATTTGTAACAGTAGGACTTCTTCAGGGCAGACTTCTTCTGCCATGAAGAGAGATGTATTGTACTATTCACAGGGCATTAAAGATGCGTGTTCTGTGTGCAGGTCATGCAGTGCCGATATACAGGCTGCATATGCTCACATAATCAGTACCAGTACAGATAAGTCTTACAATTAATGAATGTTTCATAATAATTTCTGACAGCAATGAGTAAACACGATGTTCCTTAAGACATGCTGCTTTCTGCTGACTACCTCCGTGGTGACGAGCCACGATTGACCAGTTGGCATGCTGTCAGCCAGGGTTTGTGCCACCGACCATGTAACAGAAAAGTAGACCTGCATGGTATAAGTGAAGAGCATAGATAGGATGATTCACTGGTGGGGTTGCCACCTTTAACTCCTGCTCGGTGGATTGGAGACATACTGCTCTGTGCAGCCTAAATGCAGCTATGCATGTCACCACCCAGGAATGTTCATGACACCATGACATGGTGGTAGGGTGGTTCAAAAACAGTAAAACATAACAGCTGCCCACATGATTTTTATTTAATTTATTTTTTATTTATTTAGTTTTGTTGATCGGGTAAGTGCACTAGACAAATCCTGCCTATTTTCAGGCACAACCTGGGGGTTGGGGATACAGATGAATGCCAACTGACCTTGAATCAGATTAAGCTGTTGGTGGTATTTTTAGTGAATGAGGGAAATTTGGCCAGGACACCGGGGAAATTCCCCAACTCTTTTCGAAAAGTGCCATGGGATCTTTAACATCCACCTGAACTACCACCAATCCAGGCAGAAGGGACCTCAGTTTAATGTCTCATCCGAAACACAGCACCTCAGAAGTGCAGCACCCCTCTCATGCTGCACTACAGTGTCACTTCTGGGATATTAACCCATGTGCCAGATGTGGGAACTGAACCCACAGCCCTCTGATTGCACAGCCTCAGAGGCGAGCATGCTACCTACTAAGCCACTGACACTGCTATGATGGCAATTCACATGTCCAGTACCATGAACTATGGCTTACCCCAGAGCAGTGACCTCGCCTACACCCTAGTAGGATGTCATACAGTGCCTTCTGTTGCCCCGATGTACAATCCCGTTTGTCAATAGTGGAGGGTCATCACACGACAAAGGGAAATGCCTGGTTGGTAGTGGAGTATGTGTGATGATAGTCAGCAGACAGCGGTTGGAGGGAGCACTGCCTGTTGTCAAGACGGATTGTCCACCATAAAGACAGTTCATCCAGGACAGAGCTGTAGGAGGTAAATAGAACATGCTCAAAAAATAGAAATGACGATGCTGTACACTTGTAACATGCTTTTATTAATTTATTTCAAAGTTATACCAGAAAAGTGTACTAAGCAGAGTACTGCTAATTTCCAGATGCATCCAGTGGGGTGGGGAATATAGGAGAATACACAGTTGTATACAAAATTACTACAAAGCATAACCTGAACAGCAATGTGCAATGAAGCAGCTTAATCAAATAAGAAAAAATGGTCAAACATCAGAATTAACACATTTACCTGCACAGTCAACAAACAGAGCCTACTGACACAACCTATGCAGGTATGCGAGAGCGAACAATATTTCATTAGCAAGATGGTTAGCAGCAGGTACAGGAGCTGCAGAAATGGTCTTTGAGGGGAGTGTTGAAAGAGCAGGAGGTACAGGCATGTCAAATGGCAGAGGGAAGACAAATCAACAATTTAGACATTCGATAGGAGAAGGCAGCCTAGGAGGCAGAGGCAGAGGCAGACATGCAACAGACAAACAGCAAACGGTTGTCATAATGTCTGAGGGAGCATGGGGGAGAGGCCCAATAAGACAGCAGAGACTGCTTCCAAAGCTTAGCTGTAAGGGTACAGCAGTGAGCATGACACCTGCCCTGAAGTATAGGGATTGTTAGTGGACACAATAGTGTGCACTGGGAGGACTGTCAAGGGCAAAGTGGCAGAAAGAGTGTAAGATGGTGTTAAGTCTGTCTAGGGAAGTTTTGTGAGTGCCACTGTACAGTAAAACCCTGTGAGTTGAAAATAGGGTGAATCATTTTATCTTCTATTTCAGGTTGGGCCAGCAGCAGGATGAACCCATGGCTGCGACATAGAGCACCCAGCTTTGGGTGCAGTTTCTTGTGGATGGCCTCAATATGTACAGAAAACTTGAGCTGTTGCCCTGTAGATACAGGAAGGTATCTAAAGGAGGAGGACCATTCCTCCAGCTTACTCCCAGGCAGGGTGTTGAAATGAGGGAAGGAAAGGAGGTGATAGACTTTCTTCCTTGTACCAAAGGTCATGGAGACTGTCTCCGTGGTATTCAGGAAGAGGTAATTAGTGTATAGGCAGAGCTGGACATCCAGGAAGTCATGCTGTAGTCCGGTTGCCACATTAGAGGTAGAGGGGCCAGATGTAAACAGAACAGTGTCATACACATGCATGTGGATGGATGAGTGTGGTCAAGCAGAGGGCATGCCATTGAGGAAGAGGGAGAACAGCAGAGGGCACAGGACAGTGCAATGAGGAACACAAGTGGTGATGGGGGAGGAGATGGGGGAGGAGACTGACTTCCACGTCCTGATGGATTGTGACATACACACAAGATCTGAGTGGAATCAGCTGGTGGCCTCATTGGAGAGCCCTGACACTGAAAGTTTGGATAGGAAGAGAGTGTGTGAAACACTGTGAAAAGCCTTTGCAAGGCTGACAAAAATGGCAGAGGTTATGAGGACCTGGTCAATGCTGGGATGGATGGATTCAGTAAGCCTTACCAGGGAGGTACTTGTGGAGTGCGACTTCCCAAACCGATATTCACATTGTGACATCTTACTAATTGTGAGTAACACAGTATTAGAAACCCCACATCTCTGTAACCCCTTCCACCACGTTACTCCGGATGAAGATTATAAGGCCCTTCTCGCACTGAAGATAGCCAATAGAAATGTCCCACCGGCTTGGACTTCAAAATGCTTCTCCTGACTGACACCTACATCATCTCACCCCTTGCCGCTGTTTTCAATCTCTCTTGCTTATATCTCAGCAGAATGGAAACACACCACCATCATCCCCATCACCTGAGGCGGCAACCCCATCTACCATGTAAATTAACACCCTGTCTCCCTTGTCAACATTCTATGAAAGCCACAGAAACATCTTGTCATCTTCAACCTCGTCTCCTTCCCTGTCCCCACGTCTTCGTGTGAAGAAAGAGGTATGGTCAAGGAAGAAGGAGAGCTGGGACAGTACTAGATGTTTCTGTACTTTTGCTCCTTCACACCTCATTCCTCTAACCTGTAGGCTATACTGCCAGTCCACATAGTTCCATTTCACGGTGTGTGCTGCCAACTGTGAACTGTGCTGGCTTAAGAGGAACACCACATGATCGTGTAGCCACTTCAGGTGTTCAGCACTGCCTTGATAAAACAACAGTGTTACTGCTGACATTGACAGTGCAACGTCAGAAAGAAATGCAAAACATTTTGTGTGTGAGGTACTCTGTAAATCATGAAGTAATGCATTCCAGATAATAACACTATCCTTCACAACTTTAAGTACAAAACAATTTCACAACAGTACTTCAAGACATGCTTACTGAAGCCGGAACGCAAGTGCATGAGTGGTAGGGCTACCACTCATGGCGCCAGCAACCCGGGTTTGGGAACGGAATTGGGTGACTGGAGGGTTGGTCGGGGGGAAGAGGATTGAGCACCCAGAGGCTGCTGTCCTCCTCTGGGGTGGATGGGTTGCATGTTTTGTCACTGTACCGCCACCTGGGTGACCATAGGTGAAGGTGCAGCAGGATGGCAAGTAGAAGAGAGGGGGGATGTCAGAGGGGAGATGGAGTGTTCACACGTGTCAACGTACATTGCTCCATGGCTTCCCAAGCATGCTGACATCCTGTGGCAGGACCAGAGAGCAGGAAAAGCACTGCGGTGCTCCCTGTAGATGAAGCACCAGGCCCCAAACCCAACACCCCTGCCAGCACCAGTGACAGCATCCATGACAATATATTGACACGTCAGGGCAGAGGAAGGGTGACCCATCCCATACCCACCTGGGGGTAGAACCAAGGCCCCATGGTGGGGGATGGACTACACTGCTGACTGGACAGACATGTAGGGACACACAAGGCCATGGAAGCCTCAGGAAGGTAGGGAAGCACTGTGGTGAGAAGGATGCATAAGGAGAGAATAAATAAATAAAAAATAAAAAAAATTGCTTACTCGTACAAGTTAGGTGGTGCATTGCCTCCTTGGTAGTACTGATGATATGTGTAATAAGCGGTTTGCAGAACATGGGGATCTAACATCACTGGATGAAAGCCACTGTGGCTCGTAATGCAGTGTATGTCTTTGCCATCTCTTCTCTAAGTCATATGCTCCACCTCATTGCAACACAAACATTCTAAAGGGTCCTCCATGATGGTGCATGCACCACAAGTACACCTGAGGATGAAACAGAAACAGTAAATGAAGTTTTGAAATGTTGATAAGAATAATTTCAGCACCATGGCATTATGCAACATACATGTGATCTTTCAATGTGTTTGTCACTTAACAGTTACTTTATACACATGCGGGATGATATTTAAAGTTCTCCCAAGAGCAAGTGGATGATATGCACATGTAGCATGCTCATGCTGCATACATGGAAATATTCAGAAGATGTGTGGTTACAATGCTACTGAACATGTCATGCTGAATATAGCAAAGATGCTCCATAACTCGACTTTAAATGATCGGCATAGCATCTGTGCACCACTAAATATAGCAGATGGAGTGACCCAGCCAGTGTTGCTGAGTCAACATGGAAGGACTGTTGATGTGAAAAGAGGGTGCACAACAAATGAAATGGAGTGAGTCAGCATGGGGCCAAAGGGGTGGAGTGGCACTGGAAAAGTGCAAAATGGGTGTAAACACAGCCACCTTGGGCAAAGCACAAAGCACCGCACATTGCCCACCAACCCAGGTGATGAACAGGCACAGTGGACACAGCACATAGGGTGGCACAGGCACAGTGACACTGCACATGAGGTGCGACAGACACCATGGCTGGGCTAAGCAGAGAAGTAGAAGTACAAAGGAAACATGCGTGGTGGCCATGGTAGACACACCACAGGCACAGTGCCACCCAGGCCACTGGTTGCGGTAAGCATGACAGTGCCAGCACTGTTCTGCAGTGCATGTCACCACAGTGTGGCACTCGTGGCAACCAGCCACACTGAAGAAAACATCAGATCAGACCTCCTTCAAACTACATACCCCAAACAGGTGGCACTTCCATAGCATCAACCGTAACTAAAGATTGGCCAACTCAGTGTTGCTCCATGCAAGCGCATGTGGCTCTGCAGCCTGCGCACATAGCATGTGTCACAGAGGTGTACCTGGGAATTCCGTGCTAAGTTTTGGCAGTCCTGTTATGTGGTCTTGTTGACCCATGATGCACAATTGGCACACACGTACACTGATCCACGCATCACAGGTGCACCATAGGGATGTGCTATCCACATGCAGTGGCGCATAACCACACTGTGCTGTGACATGCATGATCCACAGCTGTTGTCGTCATACATACTCACCCGTGCATGTCCAATTTGGTATACGCAGAAGTGCTCCATACAGCGATGCATGGAATAAATCACATTCCACATACAGAATGACACGTGCTGCTAGCCAATGTACGATAAGCAAGGAGAGTATGCAAATGGACTCATTGGCCATTCATGGAGCAAGCATAATGCTTAAAATCTCACCTGCTGCACAATTCATTTGCATGAGCTGAGCTACAGTTGCACTTCTATCCAGTACCATACAGCACCAGTGACCAACAGGTACTCTAACTCTGTATATTATTTTGTTTACTTTCCTGATGTTGCAGTCCACATGGTACTGCATGCAGTGGTTCGTAGACCACATGTCGATATGTGGTAACTATTGCCACACATGTTAATATATGGTAGCGCTGCGCCATATCCATCCTAATGGCCCCACCTACCACTATACCATGTAGCCATTGTTTTCTTCCATGCCCCTGACATAAATGATGCATTACTGTGTGTCTTGTCCATCTCCCTGTGACCTATTCCTGCTCTGTCTTGCACCTGACATGACAACCCTGTGGTATACCACACCAATGTCAACAATTCTGTGTGCACTGTTCAGTTTGACAACCCGGTTGAAAATGTACACATGGGTGTTGGCCCTCACACTTTCAGTAACACTGCTGACCCTGGCACTCCTGACGTGTGTTGTGGTAAAGACTGCATTGTCTAGGAATGCTGTCCTGCACAGTCGACAGCATACATGGCCGTTAGGTATTTCTACACTATACTGACACCCTTCATTATCTCCAGTATCACAAGTAGTTTCTTGTCCATGTTACCTCTCTTGTACATGAATGTGATGTTACAACCAGCACTAGTGAAAACAGCGTCACTGGTATGTCTCAGCGTGTCATGTTGTTTCTGTGCGTGCGTGTGTGTGTGTCTCTGTTTGTTTTACAGTAGGCTCACAGTGCTGAATCAGTATTGCACCAAAAATCATTGTATAATGGCAACATACAGTGGTGAAAGACAGAAATATTGACAGTGTTGGGGTGAAACAGAAATGTTATAGTAACATAACATAATAAATACAGTATTGTCTTGGACCAAGTGTGCCTGAGTGTGGACACAGGAAAACAGCATACTAACATATTAAAATTCCATCAGAGTAGGCCTCATGGTCTTTACAGTGCGCTCTATAGTCAGCATCCATAATGGGTGCCATTTTGGCTGTCCCCAACCTCCCTCTTGGAACCCCTACACCCTTGTTATCCCCCTCATGCATTGAGGTAACTCAGCTTAACCCTACACCTATACTGTATCTGTCCCCACCCCTCTTGAACCCAGACACAGACTCCACCTACACCAGCTCCTTAGGCAACGCATTCCATGATTCCATCACCCTGTCAGTGAAGTGACGCCTCCTCTTCCCCTGAGTATCCCCCCTTAAAGCTTCCACCTGTGTCCCCTGGTTGCCCCCCTTCCTTTCTATTGGAGCACCCCATGTAAGAGACCATTGTTTATCCCCTTCCTATAACTTAACACCTGAAAATGTCCCCGTCATCTACAGAGTACATGTTGAGCTCCTCAAGCCTCTACTGATACGTCCTCTCCCCCTACCATAATCATCTTACTTGCCCTCATGTGGACCCTCTCCAAGAGTGCAATGTCCCTTTGTAAGTAATGATGACAGAAATACAGACAGTATTCAAAGCATGACCTAAACAGGCAGTTCTACTGAGGGAGAATCACTTACCTCCTTATTGAGGTTAACAAAAACAGTGATTTGGTTCATAGTTATGGTCACGAGTAATTATATATATACAATAATGGCTGAGGAAGTGGTCATAACGAGAATGTTAGACACCGCCAAGGTGTGGGATGCCACATAAACCCCGAGAGCGAAGCTCGAGGAGTTTGCACAGGCATCCCACACTGAGGGGGTGTCTAACATTCCAGTTTCACACACCTCCCCAGCTTTTATTTTATATAATTGCTGGGAAACACTTTTTCGCCTCAGCAATTATATAAAATATAGTTATATTAAGTTACCTCTGATTCCAACTGTGGCATGCTATAGGGTGAAGAGGACTGGAAGATAGCTTTTTGCACATGCTCACACACGTTATAACCCGCGGGTTATAATGGAAAATTATGACCCCCTTCCCCTATGGGAAAAAGCGGTTGCCAGTTATTATAATACAGTTATGGACCCATACAGGAAGTAAGTGTGTATGCGGGTCAGGAGCAAGTTGGACGAAATAAGTGTTACACATGAGCAACCATGCAAATAAGTAAGAGAGTGATAGTGAATGTGGGGACGCTCATAACTGGTACCCGCCATCACTTCACTAGTACTCTATTACGTAGCACAGTGGTGCTGTGTGTGTGTGTGTGTGTGTGTGTGTGTGTGTGTTTTTGCACAGGCCAACAGCAGGCTTGTCAGATACATGCTAAACTACGGCCAGAAGGCTATAGCATGAAGAGATACACACTATGGGTGAATAAAGTCAAAAGTAGTTGTCACAGAAATAACACACAAATTGTGCTCATTATGATACCAGTCATAAAGTGAAATGGGGGAACACAGTGGCAGTACTGTAGTACAAACAAGAAGAAAACAGTATTTTGCTGGTCAAACCATACCTGTCTGTGGATAAAATGCATGAGCAGTCTGGCAAAATATGTTTTAGTTCTGCCACCAGCCAATGGAGAAACAGAGATAAAAAAAAGAAATGATGTCAGCACAGGACAATAGCAGGCTGGATAAATAAATGGTTGAGCAGGTGCACCTGCCAGGGGGACAATGAGTGAAATAAAGGTAGTAGGCAGAAAAATTAAAAGGTGGCAGTCAGAGAAACCATAAAGTTTATTCATCCACACATATCCGTGTGTATCTGCATGTTTCACAAGTTCCAACAGCCAGAGGAGAACGAGAGACGGAGACAGAGGAATGACAAAACAGGCTTATTCTAGCACACAGTTTGGCTATGGTGGAGTGAGACTGTGTGTGTATGTTGACTGTTGTGTGCCTGTGTGTGTGTGTATGTGTGATGTGGTACTGTATTCTGTGCAATGCTATGTATGTCTGCACAAGCCAATAGCAGGCAGGCATAATAAATACTTGAGCACATCCACCAGCCAGAGAAAAATATGAGAGAGAGAGAGAGAGAGACACAGATAGCACGTGGGCTAAGCAAATATGGTGTGTCTGACTGTGTTTTATAGGTTATGAACAACCACAAAGCTGTCAAGTCGCCTCGTCAATAATACAGGGGGCACAAGTGATGCATGGATGGGCATAACAAGACCCTCCACTATGAAAGCATCCATCATGGATTGGTGTGGCACCTTCGTGGATGAACTGTGAAATAATGGCCTAGTCATCCTGATTAGATATAGGAAACAGCACACCAGCTTGTAACTCTACTACCTGTCCCTGAAAAGAGAATATTGACATAACAGTAACCCCCCCAAAACACACAAACACACACACACACAACATCACAGCATGACAACCACAGGACACCTAGAAAGGCGCAAGAGATACCATTGGAACACCTAATATGAACTGCAGTCATATCGGGAGGTGGTTTGGTGTGGTTGATTACTGAATTATAACGGGGAAATGTGAAGGCAACAGACATTGAGGACTGTTGCTGGGGGAGCATATAAGTGGTGACACTGAACCTGTGCAACAGTCATCTTAGTATCCAAAGTAATGCTCCCCGGGAACACAGTCCCTCAATTGGAGCATGATGAAAAAACCTGAACTGTGACATCAACAGTAGTGTTCAAGAGACCACCACAAAAAGTTATGGAGAGGGCAGCACGGACATCACAGAATCCAGGGACACAGAATCCAGGGACTGCATTAACAGAGTAAGCAAGCACGACGCCATTTCAATATGTTAGGTATGAGTGCTACAGTACACAGGTTGGAAAACCAGTCTCCACAGGCCCAGCTTCACACAGTGATTGTATAATTACAGTATATTCACGAAAATATGCAGTCGGTTAGTACTGAAACATAACACTGACAGCCGAAAGTCAGAACCACTGTTGTAAAGAGGGTTTGTCGGGGGGGGGGTGCTTCCTCATGACTGTGAAGCTCTGCAGGATAGTGTGATTCAAATAAAAAAAAAGATGGGAGTAATGCAGAAGTAAAAGTGTGGAACAACAAATGCAGAGCTCATTACCATTCTGTGTTTCCCAACCGACGCATGCTTCTGTAAGGAGGCGGCCATGCACTGTCTTCCTAGCTATCTTCTGATTCCGTAGACATGCTACTTGCATCTGTCACATAAGGGTCATCACGATAAGTATCCACATTGTCCCCTTCAAATTCCACCATGACCTCAGATGAGTCATTTTCACTGGAGGAGTCCACGGTGCTATCAAAGCACTCGGATGAGTTGAGGGGTGCAGTCCACCATATTTTTTTCCCCTGCCGTGATGTCACACAGATTCAGCACTCGCAGGAAGAAAAATTGGGGCGTGGCCAAGACAGACAAGTAAAACTACTAAAAATAACATTTGCATTAACGTTTTACACATTTTAAACCACATTTCCTTTATTATTGCACCAAGAGCAATTGCAATCTTGGTTACATGCCCCAAGGTTCACAAAACCACTTTAAAAAGATTAGCACTATCATGCATATTATATATAGTTAAGCATTCTTCTTGGGCCAAACCTTCCTGATTTATTGCCAAAGGAAATATTGCTTTTCCTTCCAATTCCTGATCAGTTTGATGGGAATACTCTTTATGAGCCTCCAAGTCTGCCCTGTTCCAAATGCTCATGCCAGATCCAAAGAGGCCTGCCATGTCCCCAAACAAATCTCTTTTTCACCTTCTAGACATACTTACATTTTGCTCACTTACTGTTTCTTTTCTTACCCAATTTATCTGTTTGGCCTGGAAGGTGCTAACCATATCTATTAGCATGGTGGCATAAAATATTGATGCATTAGAGTTGGCACATTGCCCTGTGGAGTTTAAATCCCAACTAGAAAAATTGAATATTACAGGTAACCTAATATACTGTACATTGTTAATTAAAGTTTTCTCAACAGTCGTTGAAGTTAGTCCACTAGGTGGTCCTTGTGCGACATTTGGACACCGGGATGGCATCACAGTCAGGTGTATTGTGGCCAATGAGTAATTGGCATAAGAGTTCCGCTTTTGTCACGGGTTCCATTGCTCATCAGGCCTTGACTTATACTGCAGCTGGTGACATCTGGGTAGGTAGACCAGATACAATAAAATATTACCAATGTATATTTACCATTGTCCTTTGGTGTGGTGTTTTTATAATTAAGAGACCCACTGTCCCGGTCTATGTAACCGTCTTGAGACCTATTATAGGCCAAGGGGCATGTAGGTCCCTCCAGATCTGGCCATTCTGTGCACCACCTGGTAGATGTTATAGTTCAGTTATCCTTGGTCCAGCGGATGGTCCATTACCATTCCATGGCATCATCAATATCGCCAGGGTCCCAGTTCCAGGAAGTCACTAAAGTCACTGACTGCTCTTATCCACAGGTTACATGAGTTTGTGGGGCACTGATATGAAGGCTGGCGACTGTTGAGACACATATAATCAGCCACACCCACCACATCTTGTCCCTTTATATTGTTTGTAGAAAAGGAAAATTTAAAGTTAGTATCTGTTCTTTTACATTACTGATTTCAGCTGGTTAATGTGAAACCATTTCAGTATGACAGCATTTTTCTTTCCTGTTATTTTGATTAGATACACTGAGGGACTGGCCTTTTCCACAATGGGGAAGGGCCCTTTCCATTTTACATCAAATGTGTGTTCTTTTGGAGCATAGTTCTTTATCGTGACTGAGTCCCCCACTTCATACTGAAATGGATTAACCTTATCAAAATACTTTTTGATTTGCTTTTTAGATTTACCCAATTGAGAGGCTGTAAACTTATTAACCTCTAAAATATGTTGTAAATATGTCTTAAGCCATGTGTTAGTTATGGGAGCATTGAGACATGGAGTTTGAGATGGTAGCATTAGTTGCACTGGAGTAAGCATCAGGCATCCAGTCATAGCCTGGTAAGGTGAGATTCCTGTGGAGGCAGATGGAGTGGAGTGAATTGCCATCAGGCAAAGAGGCAACATAGCAGCCCACTGGGTAGGGTGTTGGTAACAGAATTTAGTGAGCATAGTTTTTAATATTCGATTGCCATTCTCCATGACTCCAGAGGATTGAGAGTGGTAAGGAATGTGGAGCTGGTGTTGAATAAGTAGCATCTGTTGTCATTGTTGAAAGACTTTGCCAGTGAAGGCAAGCCCTTGGTCTGAAGAGATAATGTGAGGTAAGCCCCAAAGTGGAAATAATTCAGGAGCCAGCAGGCGTGCCGCAGTAGCAGCCTTGCTGTCTCTGGTGGGGAATGCCTCTATCCACTTGGTGAACAAGTCAACTATGACTAAAGCATGTGCAAAGTTACCCTTAGTTTTAGGGAGACCTTCAATAAAATCTACTTGTATATGACACCAAGAACCAGAAGGGGGCGCGGCTGAGCACAAAAGGGCTCGATTAGTGGATGAGGAGCGTTAGTCTGGAGACAGGGCAGGCAAGATGCATACACCTCTTGAAAAAGCTGATGGTGGTCTGGGCACCACAGGTGTTGTGTGATTTTAGAGAGTTTTCTTTAAAGAGAAATGGCAAGCTGTTGGATATGTGTGGTACAAGTGCCATATTTCCAGGAACAATGCTGGAGGCACACAGACTATTGGTGGTTGCGAAGTATCTTTAGAATACATTAAAAGTTTTGGTGCCGATTCTCCCCCACTGGGTGACAAAAAGACATGCTTAGCCCAGTCATAGGGGGGAGGATCCGATGCAGAGCCTTGCAAAAAGTCTCGAATCTCCACAAAAGAAGAATGAGAATTTTGGATGGATAGCAAGTCTATAGTGCCGGGGGTAGCTGCCGCTATGATGGGAAGAGGACATGTGGGGAGCACCCACAAGTCTCCCGAGATAGCCGCCAGCTGTGCTGCATCATAAGCTTTTTGATTACCACCAGCATGCATAGTACCCTTAGAATGCCCCTTAACTTTAACAATAGCAATCGAAACAATAGTGGTAGACAACAAACTATGTAAAAGTTGCAACAAATTTTGTGCTTGAGGGGTTTTCCATCAGTAGCAAGATAGTTATTTCAATGGTAAAGTGGAAGCATGGAGCAGGCATTACACACATAAGCACTGTTGAAATAGATGTTTACTGGAAGGGAGTCTGCCAGACAAACTGCACAAATAATGGTGGACAATTCAGCCACTTGGGCTGAATGGGGCAAGCAGCGATAACTGTGGGTGTTGGTTTCAGTAACTACTGCAAAGCCTGTATAGGGCTGACCTTCCTAATAATAGCACTAGCCATCCAAATACCAATGACTGGTATTTGCAATAGGAGTATGTTGGATCAGAGGCGGGGGAAGGGGTATGTCGTATGCTGCTGTGCCATCAGGGCACTGATGAGGCTCTCTGGTTGCAAGAGCAAGGGCAGGCAGCATTGTAAGTTGTCAGCAAGTGACATCAATGTCTCTCTGCATAAGCATATGGGTCCACTTGGACAAGCGCTGGGAGGAGATGTAGGTATCCCCTGGCTTCAGGAGGTAATTCAAGGGTGTATGTGGTGTGTGGATGACTAAATGTTGTAGTCCCGTAATATAGGTAAAATGTTGGACAGCCCAAAAGGTGGCTAAAAGATGTTTTTCACAAGCCATAAACTTTTTCTCACTTCCGTCAAAACGCGTGAGGCGTATGCAAGGGGGCAGAGTCTGCCATGGCACTCTTGACACAGCACAGCCGAAATGGCATTGGGAGAGGCTGCCACTTCTATATGAAATGGTTGCTGTGGGTCAGGGATGACAAGCAAGGAGGCTTCTGCCAGCGCTGCCTGTAGTGCCCTAAAAGCCTCAGCATGTTGCATGGTCCAATGCTTGGCAATCGAGTTGCTTGGCAGGTGCTTAATTCCCTTTAGCAAATCATACAAAGGAAGCTCTGTTTCAGCGAAGTGGGAAATAAAATCCCTCTGATAGTTAACTAAGCCCAGGAAAGAGCGTAGAGCAGTTATTGTCATTAGGAGCTGGATTCCTTTAATGAGGGCCACTTTGGCAGGGTCCGGGGACTTGCCATCTCTGGAAACTACCACACCCAAAAAGGAAGCTTCTGACACAACCAGTTGACATTTCTTCGGATTTACTTTTAATCCAGCTGCTTTTAACAAAGCGAGCAACTCATCTAACAATGCCACATGCTCCTCCCTTGACTCAGTTGCCAACAACAAATCATCTACATACTGCAGTAAACAATCTGGTTTAGAAAAGTGTGTTAAATGGCTGCCATGCATTTGTGAACATGGTCGGGCTGCAGTGGAACCCTTGAGGGAGGGCGGTACATGTGCACTGTCTATCTTTCCAGATGAAAGCAAATTTATACTGACATTCTGTAGCCAGAGGCACACTCCAAAATCCGTTAGCTATGTCCAAAGTGGAGAACCACTTAGCTTTGGGTGGCACCGTACTCAGGAGGGTTGGAGCCTCCTGGACTACAGGTACTGTTAACGAGGTAGCGGCATTTAAAGCCCTATAGTCTACCGTTAATCTCCATGATGAGTCCGGCTTTTTCACCAGCCAAATAGGGGAGTTAGTTGTAGACTCACATCCCCTCAACACCCCTTGATCCAAAAGCGATTGGATTGTCTGGTCAATTGCCTGCTGACATTCTTTGGGAATTTTATATTGCTTTTGCGGTGGGTGTGCTTTGCCTGTGACATGCTCTTCCCTTTCCATCCTGCCACAATCATGTTTATGGGTAGCAAATACATTAGCATGTTTTTGAATTATAGCAGCAACTGACTCTTCAGATGAGGTGGGCAGCTCTAAGTTTCCCACGCCCTTAATTGCAGCAACAACAAATGCTTCATCAATCATCCCAGCCTGTGACTCTGAATCACTAAACCACATACAGTTATTAGTCATATCTAAGACCACATTGTGTCTTGTTAGAAAGTCTGAACCTAGAATACCTCCACCATCTGGCAGACACATAAGAAAAGGTGCACAAGCAAATTCATTATTGTTATCAAAACACAGTTTTGTTTCCTTTGCAACTACTGCTTTTGTCTCAGTTCCTTCAAATGCTATCATAGATCTACATTGTTTTGTAGCAAGCGGGTGTGAAATTGGTTGTGAGGTATGTACAATTGTCATGGACGCTCCAGTAATCACCAGTATAGTTTGCTGTGGGCCTCCCTTCACAGCTGCCTGAACAACTGGACGATTCCATGTGTCTCTCCGTAACCTCACACACGGAGTGACGGGGGAGACCTGTAATTCCTATTTACTATCTAGCTTCACATCTGGAGATGTTTCTCCAAACTTACAGTGAAGCTCTTCTAATGACCTTACTATTTCTGCAAAGGGGGGCCCGTCCCTTCTCTTACCAGTTTGCGGTGCCTTACTCCGAATGGTTGAATCCTTCTTGAACTCAAGACAATTGGGTCAGATATGTCTGGGCTTGTTACAATTCTGACAAATTATCTGGTCTGTGTCTCTCCTCTCTTTGTTTGGCTTAGGACGGCCTCCTTTGGGTGGTCTCTTGACTGCCGAAACCTTTGCTTTCTTTGACGTCTCTTCTTGGGGAAGCATGGCATCAGCCCTAATAGCGGCTGCTTCGATATCCTTAAATAAGGACTTGTAACTGACTATTAGTCCTACCATGCTTTTGAGTGTGGGTCTTAATCTGGCAATTAATCTACATTTGAAGGTAACATCATCATTTTTGAGTTTGTCATCCCAGACCGCAGGGTTTCCCTGTATAGTACCATCCCCCTCGGGATATGCCTGAACATACATTACCTGTAAGCGGTAAACCCAAGACTTATAGCACTCCTGATCCTTTTGTGTGGTATTTACAAAGTCTTCCAAAAAAATCATGGGTCCCTCGCGTGGCCAAATTAACAATTATTCCCAGTACATCATTGAATTTTTCATCATCCTTTTTAGATGACATTGCAGAATGTAAGTCCGCATGAAGGACGGTATGTATTACATCTATAATGACTGCATCTTCCAATTCAGAGTGGACCTTTTTAAAGGTGTTTGCTCGCTGGACAATATCAGAGCCATTGTCCCCCAGGCAAATGTCTCCCAATTGCCTTGCCAATGCTTGCCAGTCCGCATAAGTAAGGGATTCGGTTTTCTTCATTTCAGTAGTTTGGGTGTCAACTCCCATTCCCACCTTAGTAATAATGGTACAAACGGGTGCTTCAGGGAAGGGCGGTGCCGATGGGGGTGTCAGCACACAATCGTTGGGGTATTTGTGACAATGGTCTCTATAATTTTCACTCTCCAAGTCCCAGGCATCTGTTCAATGACTATGTTGGCTACGGGCATCTTCAGAATCCGACTCATCATTGGAACTGTGATAGTCCATGACTCTTAAATATAGTGGTGCCTTTTTGCCACTGATAGCCATTATGAATGATGACAAATGCTGTACTTCACTTTCTAACTGATTAGTTTTTTGTTTACATCTGTGATGCTCCATGCCATATGGGTCTCTATCTTCCCCTATAGAGTCCAGATGGTAACGGATGGTGGCTTGGGCATCTTCTAAAGAGTGACTGAGTTTGTCAACTTGTTTCTTTAAAGTTTAATTTTCTTCTCTTAAGTTAGCAACATACTGTTGCTTCATTACTTTGTCCTGCGCTATTAAGTTACACTGTTGTAATCTCTCACTGAGATCTGTAATTCTAGCTTGATCTCGTGAGTGCCTGTCTGCACGTTCTTTATTTAGGACATCAATTTTTTTAGCAATTGCAACAGCGGCTCTCAAACACAATTTAACAGCCTGTTTGTAAGATAATTTTTTATCACTACACTCCCTAAATACAGATATCAGCACTGCCTCCATGGCGCATCCGCCTGGAGGGCATCCTGTAGGGATGAATACGGTTTAACTTTTGTAACTTTTTGTTCACGAAGATGCTCTAAACTAAGAATGTCTTTCACTGCCATTTTTACTATTGGTTTGTGGACTACACAAACACTCAGGCTGTTTCCAGTCTTTCTCCCCTGTACCTCGTTAGATTGCGAACCTTATCGAGGGTACAGCCTGTAATGTTTGCCAAGCTTATTCTCAGTCTTGAGGATTAACCAGTAGTCCTGCCACATGGTCGCCACTGTAAGATTCTTGCAGGATTTGAACTTAAGACTCTGGGATCCCAGTACTGAGAATAGCACACATGCCACTCAACACAGTGAGTTCTTGTTTCCTCACCTGGAGGAGGTTTATTTCAGCATATAGGCATTAGCATTACAGGCACTATAATAAAAATATAGCCGGCAATCGTTTACAAGATAATAGAACATGGATATTACCCATTCTCCTGGAAGCTGATGGCAGGTTCTTAGGATGTCAGAATTTGCAGCTCATCTCTGGCTAATTCAGCCAGTTTATATACATTTTACACTCTGCCGGATAGCTGCTTCCAGAGAAGGTATGCAAATATTCAAATGAGAGTGAATGATTAGAGATAAGAACTGATGAATGGCCTATTGAAAGGTAGGCAGATAACTAATGAATAGGGCTAATGAATAGCCTATTGAACAGACAAATAACTACTAAATAGCTTATTGAAGACTTGCAAATTGAGTACATTCTTTCTATCACATACTCAACATCAGATGAGAATAATGTCAGGTCAGAATAATGTCAGGTCAGAATAATGTCAGTTTCAACTTGCTCCTGACCACAAGGCTTGTACTTTTTCTGAACCTTTCATACACTCACTTTGGCCATCAAGCATTGAAACACAGTGCAAATACAGCAGTACCTATACAGCAGTACCTTACAACAGACCCGTGCAGTCACAGATGTAAATCCATGATACCCAAGTTATAAGAGTTCTTTTGTCTGTACAGGCCTATAAGGGACTGGTGCTTCTGTAGCCTCAGGTACTCATGCACACTGTAAGACATACACACACTTGATGGGCCTGCACTTCTGCAGCCACAGGAGTAACACCTACACACTGATTTCTGGCTGCAGAAGCAAGGAAGTCACAAAATCCATGATACCAAAATTACAACAGTACTTCTGTCTGCAGAAGTGCAGTTCCCTGAGGAGCCTGCACCTCTTTAGCCGCAGGTGTGAGACATACACACTGACTTAAGGCTTTAGAAGGGCAGCCCCCCCAAAACACAGATAAAAGCACTGTGGCAATGAGGGTAGCATGGTTTCAACAGTGGATCTAGAAACTGTTCAAGGGTGTAGCAGGTTTTCAGATAAAAATTGCAACAGTGCTTCTGTCTACAGAGGTTCAGGCCCCTGAAGAACCTGCAGCTATTCAGCTACAGGTTTAAGACATGCACACCAACCTGTGCATGCAAAAGCATAATCCCCTGTGGGGCCTACCACTTTGCAGATGAAAGTACTGTTGTTCAAGGCAGTAGTAGGTTTTCAGTTACGCAGCTGCATATAGAAAACCATGCAGTAGTTGATCATGTTATCAAGTGAGATCCCTCATACAGTGTGCATAAATACCTCTTTCTGCAGAGGTGCAGGCCTCATGGGGCCTTCTAGCTGCAAATACACTGTATGAAATAAACACAGGTGTGGCCACGTATGCAATTGCCCCTGCAGAACTGTTCTTATGCAGCCACAGACAGAAATTCATGAAGGTAGCACAATCTGTGCTACTGCAATTGTGTCATCTAAAAACAGTTGTATGTTGTTTGCCTTTCCTGATAATGGCTGTCTGTGGTTGATTGAGGGTTTGCTGCTGGGGGGGAAGGGTTGTAAACCCTAATGCCACATTTCTTTACTTTTGTTTCTTTAAGTTAAACCTTAACTGATGCATTAATGCAGTTTTTTGCAATGAATTTCCTTTCTTTTTGAGATACTGGAATTGTATTCTTGTTCATGCAGGAACAAATCTGTCTGGTTGCAAAAGCACAGGGCCCTCCAGGCCCTCCACTTCCCTGCATCTACATTGGGTCCTGCACCAAATGTGGACTCCATTAGGCTGCAGAAGCACTGGACCCTCTGGACCCTGCACTTCCATGTGGCTACAGATGAAGATGTGCAGTGCCCTCAGGGCCTTGCACCAAGTGAGGAGTCTAGGCACAGAAGCAGAGGGTCTTCTCAGGCCCTGCACTTCCATAGAAAGCAATGAGTCCATCTAGCTGTAGAAGCACAAGGCCTTCTGGGCCTTGCACTTCCATGTGGCTACAGAAACAGTTGCATAGGGCCCTGTGAACCCTACACCAAGAGAGGAGTCCATCTAGCTGCAGAATAAGAGGGCCTTCCAGGACCTGTGCTTCTGTATGGCTACTGATGCAGACACATATTGCCCAAATGTGGAGTCTAGCAGATTGCAGAAGAACAAAAAATATATCAATGTTTAGTTTGCATGTCTGTATCCATTCACATGTATCCAGACAACACCATTCTGTTTACCTCTGGCTCCTCCCCTACCGATGTTGCATCCAGACTTCAGCTTGACTTTGACAAAGTCCAGCTCTGGCTATGCTCAAACCATTTATTCCTAAATGCCAAGAAGACCTTCTCCATGTCCTTTGTCACTAGGCAGAGACACTCTAGGCTCCCCTGCCTCCCCTCTTTCCACACCTTAGATGGCTCCCCATTTGAGGATGTCACCTCTGTCAGGTATCTTGGGGTTTGACTTGACCAACACCTCAGCTTTTCTGGTCACGTGGACACCATTCACAAAAAACTGCACCCCACATTCAGAGCCTTGAACAGAAATCGTGGCTGTATCCCACTTCCAGCCCATAGTACAATCCTCCAGAGAATGATCCTCCCCATCTTTGACTACAGTTATCTGGTCTACAGTGCTGCCCTTCATATTTTCTTAGCCAGCTTGGACACTCTTTTCCACTCTTTTGGCCACTTTGCTCTTGAATGCCCTCCTTGAACTCACCACTGCACTATGTACCAATCTCTATCTCTGACCACTCTTACCTGTTACCTTGAGCACAGGTGCCTTATCTGCTGTGCTAGCTTCCTAAGTAAATTCTGGTTTGGCTCCACCTCTCTGCCTCTCTCTCTCTCTCTCTCTATCTTCTACCTCCTCCCACTCCCTTAAGAGCTTTGATGCTCAGACCCTTGCTGTTCCCTCCAGATCTACCTCTGCTGGCCAAGCAGCCTTCTCCCACTGCTTCCTCAGGCTCTAGAACACCCTTCCAGCTCCCATCCATAATGCCTCTTCCTCTCATCCCCTTTTCTCCCTCCTCCAAAACCTCACCTCACCCTCCTGCAAGTGCTCCTAATCCCCTCTCCCCAGTCCACATTCACGGTGTCCCTCTTGCTGTTACTCATTAGGTACACTTTCCTACTTCATAATACTGCACCTTTCTCTCCTTTGCTGCTAGCCAGGTGTCTACAGCTCCCTGCATCAGTAGGGAAATTGTAACCTGATTGTATTCCTGATGCCTATTATGCACTTGTATCTCTGTATAACCGATTGGCTGATTGCATTGCTAACATTGTATATGTTTTACAATTGTATTCTCTATTATTGCTATTGTCCTTTTCTCCTCCCCCAGGATGCATCCAGAAATGAGAAACGTACTCAGTATGTAGAGATGTTGCCAAGTTTTAATTTGCTTTTGAAATTTTGGCAAAGTCAGCAAATTCACTTCCACAGAGCATTTTGCGAAGCTGCAGAGATACATACAAAATTTGCCTTTGTAACTTCACTGCTGATTTTGCTTGAGACTTCGCCTTGCACTTGTTAGGGTGAAGTTTGCCAATAGAACTGCAGAATCACATGACAGAGTTTGTGCAGGTCATATAAGACTGAAGCAGACAGGATGTAAGGTGTCTGTTGTTTATCCTGGGAGGAAGTGAGTGAGCTACTTTCACTTTCCCCCAGTGGTTGACAGAGGCAAACTGATCTAAGTTCTGTGGATACAATCTGGTAGAGAAAAGCATTTAAATAGTTACTTGATCACTTTTTTGTTCATTACATCTACTTATCTGTCCTCTGTTCATGTTTTGTTAGTGCTTAATGTTTGTGCTTTTCATTTTTTTCAGGTTTTTTTTTTGTATTTGAGTTTGTTATTCAAACTCCTGTACTTCTCTCTTTTTCTTTGCTGTAGTTAGTATAGTTACTTTACTTACTTAATATATTGGAGGAGCAAGAAGTGGCCTGTGCAGGATGTAGTGGGCAGCAGTCACGCAGTATGCATGTGGGGGAGGGGGGGTTGTATTAATCAGGATGTGTTTCAGCCTGGGAGGGAAGCACCTAGCGAAATGCAGCATCAGTTGCAAAAGCAGGCAGAACAGCAGCAGCAGGTGGAGCCGGTACAGCATCAGCAGGTGAAACTGGTACAGCAGTATCAGGTGGAGCCAATACAGCAGCAGCAGGTGAAACTGGTACAGCAGTAGCATGTGGAGCCAATACAGCAGTAGCAGGTGGAGCCAATACAGCAGCAGCAGGTGAAACTGGTACAGCAGTAGCATGTGGAGCCAATACAGCAGTAGCAGGTGGAGCCAGTAGAGCAGCAGCAGGTGAAACTGGTATAACAGTAGCAGGTGGAGCCAATACAGCAGCAGCAGGTGGAGCCGGTAGAGCAGCAGCAGGTGAAACTGGTACAGCAGCAGCAGGTGGAGCCAGTAGAGCAGCAGCAGGTGAAACTGGTACAGCAGTAGCATGTGGAGCCAATACAGCAGTAGCAGGTGGAGCCGGTAGAGCAGCAGCAGGTGAAACTGGTACAACAGTAGCAGGTAGAGCCAATACAGCAGCAGCAGGTGGAGCCGGTAGAGCAGCAGCAGGTGAAACTGGTACAGCAGCAGCAGGTGGAGCCGGTAGAGCAGCAGCAGGTGAAACTGGTACAGCAGTAGCATGTGGAGCCAATACAGCAGTAGCAGGTGGAGCCGGTAGAGCAGCAGCAGGTGAAACTGGTACAACAGTAGCAGGTGGAGCCAATACAGCAGCAGCAGGTGGAGCCAGTAGAGCAGCAGCAGGTGAAACTGGTACAGCAGTAGCAGGTGGAGCCGGTAGAGCAGCAGCAGGTGAAACTGGTACAGCAGTAGCAGGTGGAGCCAATACAGCAGTAGCAGGTGAAACTGGTACAGCAGCAGCAGGTGGGGCCAGTAGAGCAGCAGCAGGTGAAACTGGTACAGCAGCAGAAGGTGGAGACAATACAGCAGTAGCAGGTGAAACTGGTACAGCAGTAGCATGTGGAGCCAATACAGCAGTAGCAGGTGGAGCCGGTAGAGCAGCAGCAGGTGAAACTGGTACAGCAGTAGCGGGTGGAGCCAGTACAGCAGCAGCAGGTGGAGCCGGTAGAGCAGCAGCAGGTGGAACTGGACAGTAGCAGCAGCAGCAGCAGGTGGAACTGGTACAGCAGCAGCAGGTGAGCTGGCACAGCAGCAGCAGGTGGAACTGGTACAGCAGCAGCAGTGGAAACTGGTACAGCAGCAGCAGGTGGAGCCAGTACAGCAGCAGCAGGTGAAGCCGTACAGCAGTAGCATGTGGAGCTGGTAGAGCAGCAGCAGGTGAAACTGGTACAGCAGCAGCAGGTGGAGCCGGTAGAGCAGCAGCAGGTGAAACTGGTACAGCAGTAGCAGGTGGAGCCGGAAGAGCAGCAGCAGGTGGAGCCAATACAGCAGCAGCAGATGGAGCCGGTAGAGCAGCAGCAGGTGAAACTGGTACAGCAGTAGCATGTGGAGCCAATACAGCAGTAGCAGGTGGAGCCGGTAGAGCAACAGCAGGTGAAACTGGTACAGCAGTAGCAGGTGGAGCCGGTAGAGCAGCAGCAGGTGAAACTGGTACAGCAGTAGCATGTGGAGCCAATACAGCAGCAGCAGGTGGAGCCGATAGAGCAGCAGCAGGTGAAACTGGTACAACAGTAGCAGGTGGAGCCAATACAGCAGCAGCAGCTGGAGCCGGTAGAGCAGCAGCAGGTGAAACTGGTACATCAGCAGCAGGAGGAGCCAGTAGAGCAGCAGCAGGTGAAACTGGTACAGCAGTAGCATGTGGAGCCAATACAGCAGTAGCAGGTGGAGCCGGTAGAGCAGCAGCAGGTGAAACTGGTACAGCAGTAGCAGGTGGAGCCAGTAGAGCAGCAGCAGGTGAAACTGGTACAGCAGTAGCATGTGGAGCCAATACAGCAGCAGCAGGTGAAGCCGGTAGAGCAGCAGCAGGTGAAACTGGTACAGCAGTAGCAGGTGGAGCCGGTAGAGCAGCAGCAGGTGAAAGTGGTACAGCAGTAGCAGGTGGAGCCAATACAGCAGTAGCAGATGAAACTGGTACAGCAACAGCAGGTGGAGCCAATACAGCAGTAGCAGGTGAAACTGGTACAGCAGTAGCATCTGGAGCCAATACAGCAGCAGCAGGTGGAGCCGGTAGAGCAGCAGCAGGTGAAACTGGCACAGCAGTAGCAGGTGGAGCCGGTAGAGCAGCAGCAGGTGAAACTGGTACAGCAGTAGCAGGTGGAGCCAATACAGCAGTAGCAGATGAAACTGGTACAGCAGCAGTAGGTGGAGCCAATACAGCAGTAGCAGGTGGAGCTGGTAGAGCAGCAGCAGGTGAAACTGGCACAGCAGTAGCAGGTGGAACCGGTAGAGCAGCAGCAGGTGAAACTGGTACAGCAGTAGCAGGTGAAGCCAATACAGCAGTAGCAGGTGGAGCAGCAGCAGGTGGTGCTGGTGCAGCAGCAGCAGCAGTAGCTGCCCACAGTAACTCCAGGGTTACCCCCATTTTCTCAATGTATATCCCCAGTGTGGGATTTCTTTGAGTCTCACAGTAAAGACAGCAGTTTTGTGACATGCAAACTGTGTGGAAGAGAGATACAGAGAGGAAAAAGGGTACCCATTTAGGTACCAGTGGTGGGCAGCGAACCCACCTCAGTGTCCACCATGCCAAAGAATGACATGCCAGGCTGCAGCATGAGCATGAGGCTCCTTGGGGGATGTGGGATGGGGGGTCAAGGCATGCTGTCAGTTGGTCACATAGGTGTGGACATGCAGAGTCCAGCAGGGGTAGAGACCAGGATGTAGCAGCAGCTGAAGCTCTAGCTGCCTATCCCCCACTGCCACCAGCAGCTCCCCATGCAGTGGTGATGCAGATGGACATGGCTGTTCTGTGGGATGAAGTGTCTGACATCTGGCATGTGCTCACTGAAGTATGTCAGGATGTCAAAACCATAAAGGAGAATCAGGACAGCATAATTGCCAAACAGGAAAAATTACTGAAGCCAGTTGAGGAGCTTGGTGGGCAGGTGTCAGCATGACTCAGTTGGTAGCACATCAGCCTCTGGGCCATAAGGTCATGAGGTCTTGTCCTGCACCGGGATTGAACTCATACCTAAAACATTGGCACCCAAGTGCAGTATTAGGGGGGTACTGTACTGTTAGGGTGTGTCATCCTTTGGATGAGACATTAACTGAGATCCCTTCTACCCATCCTGGTGCTTTCCTGGTGGATGTCCAGGTGGAAGTAAAATAACTCAAGTCACTCTTCACAAAAGAGTAGGATAATTTTCTCAGAGTCCTGGCCAATATTCCCCTTCCCATAAAACCATTTCATGCAATTGTCCAAGCTGTGTGTGGGTGCTGATGTGCAATGTGGCCGCCGTTATACACTCAGTCACTTCACTACCAATGTAGCATTGCTTGTAAAGTGCTTTGGGATACAGTGTGTATGAAAAGTGCTATATAAATGCTGATTCGTCTTCTTCTTCATAGCAGTGGCAGTACCCCTTAATTTGTTTCCTGTCCTTTTTTCATTTCTGTATGTTGTAATTGTATGTCCTTCAAATGTTATTGTCTCTCACCTCTCAAAAAACAAACAAAACAAGGACACAAAAAAAAATCTATCATCTTGTCCTCCTTGTCAAATTTCTTACCCTATTACTTTGTACTCCCTTTGTAACCTTCCCCAGGAAATAACTGTCTTGTTCATATCTTTCTTTATAGCCAATATTTTTTTCTGTTCTGTGCTAATCATCCTAGGTTAATGGTAGAGTTGTCTGTGCTGTTGTTTAGTTTTGCATTTTTTCCCACCACCTCCTATAAAGTACAAATTCAAAAACAATTATCAAAAGTGAGACAAAAACACAACCAAAAAATCTTTCCTATCTTAGCAAAACTGTACAGGCCTGAGGCCACTACATCTTGTTGCCTGCCATTGCATAGTTGACGGTGTCTAACAGTAAAATCTAAGAGGCACCTCTCTGGGCTGTGGGAGGAGGTTGCTCATCTCCAGGCTGAGTTGGCCAGGATTTGTGGGACCTCCTCTTCCATCCAGGGACCACCAGTGCCACTGCCGTTGCCTCAGAGGTTGCCAAGAAAGAGGAGCGGTTGGACCACAGTGGGCTCGGGGAAGGTGAGGGTGGTGGAACAGAGGCACATCCCTCCAGTTGTACCTCTCCACAATTCCTATGCCATTCTGGCAAAGTGTGGTTCCTCTATGGAGGCACCCCACAGTGGAGACCAAGGAGGATGTTGGGAACCTCCACAAAGGAGACCCACAGGAGGGTGGCAGGGGACTCTGCAGGGGAAGGAAACAACTCCTGGTGGGGACTCCATTGTTAGGAAGGTAGAACTGGGCAAGGAAGGGAGAGGGAGGTGGCAGGGCCTGCCTGGCGCCATGGCTTGAGGGACAGGGAGCGAATCCAGGATTGCTGAGCAGCTGCACAGGAGGGAGCTGATGTCATTGTCCACCTAGGGACAAATGACCTGGCTAAGAAAGGGATTAGAGAAGTGCAGGAAGAGTTTGTGGAATTGGGGAGGGCCTTAGTCAAGTAGCATGCATGGTAACCTTCTCGAGGTGCTACCCATCTATGGCATAGGAGAGGCTAGGTGTTCCGTGTATGGGATTCAATCAGTGGTTGAAAAACTGGTGTGGAGCTCAGGGATTTGGCTTCATTGGGGACTGGGGGTCCACCTGGATGATGCAAGCCTATACTGGCATGATGGGCTGCATCTGTCCGGGAGGAGAACCAGGATCCTAGGTGATAGGTTTAAATGCTTCATTGGCAAGCTTTTAAACTAGCCAAGGGGGGAGGCACTGGAAAGGAGCAGGAAAATCCTAGCCCCCCCAAACAATCACGGTAGTAAGTGTGGCAAACACCAACATGGAGGTGTCGATAGGGAGAAGGGCAGGGGTAAATGGAGAAAGTGACAAAGGCAAGAAGGACAGGGATGGGGCAAAAGGGGTAAGGCCATCAGGAAATGGAGGGTAATGAGTACCAATGCTCAGAGTCTGGGCAACAAGCTCCTGAGCTGGTAGCCTTAATGGAAGAGGGATGCCTGGATATCGAAGGTCACAGAAACATGGTACACAGAGAACCATGACTGGGATGTTAACATACCAGGGTACATAACTTACAGGAGAGACAGGCAGGGGAGAAGAGGGGGAGGAGTAGCTCTCTATGTAAAGGAAGGGATAAAAGCAACTGAACAAAAGAGTAAACAGGGAGGAGAGGAGGCACTGTGGGTCACCTTGGAGACTGGAAAGGGCACCACAATCCGCACAGGGGTTGTGTACAGACCCCCATGTCAGGGGGAAGGAATGGACAATGATATGATGGAAGGCATTCTTAGAATGGCAGAGAAAGGGGAGATACTGTTGATGGGAGACCTGAATGTGCCAGATATTAACTGGAGCACATTTGCTGCAGCCACATCCAAGAGCAGGGCCATTCTTGACGCCCTACAGGTGGCAGGCATTAGACAGCTAGTTTCGGAACCCACTCATGAGGGAGCAATCTTAGACCTCGTACTCTCAAATGGGGGCAGTGAGAGGATCTCAGATCTAGAAGTGGGTTGCCATCTGGGGACAAGACCATCAAACAGTGTGGTTCACGTTAACTCAGCTACAGAGTCAAGCCTACAAAAGTGAGGGTACTGGACTTTAGGAGGGCTGACTTTGTCAAGATGGAGAGTGCCTCAGAAAAGCACTAGCAAACAGGCTAGAAGGAGGTGTGGAGCAACAATGGGGAATTATCAAAACTGCCATCACAGAGGCAACAAGCCTTTGTGTGAAGCAAAGAACAAATTAAAATGAAAGAAAAAGCCACTATGGTTCTCAAGAGAGGTGGCTGTGAAAGTCAGGAAGAAAAAGATACCATTCCGGAAGTATAAGAAAACACAGAAGGAGCAGGACAGAGAGCTGTACCAGTTAAGGCAAAAAGAAGCAAGGAGGGAAGTCAGAATAGCAAAGGCCCAAACTGAGGAAAAGATAGCCAACTCAGTTAAGCAGGGGGATAAAACCTTTTATAGATACATCAGCGAGCATAGAAAAACAAAGGGAGGGATAGTGAGGCTGAATAGAATGAATGGTGGGTGGGCAGAGGGGGACAGTGAAAAAGCAGGAATACTGAATGAATATTTCTGCTCAGTATTCACAAAAGAGGAGGGGGAAGTGCCTAATCCAATTAACAGAAGCACTCTTGATAGGGGGTCAATCCCAGTCCTTTCACAGAAGAAAGGGTTCTGCAAGAACTCCTAAAACTGAAGGTGGACAAAGCAATGGGTCCTGATGGAATTCACCCCAGAATTCTAAAAGAATTAAGGAAGGAACTAGTCAAACCACTGGCTACTCTTTTTAATAAATCATGGGAGGATGGTGTGGTACCCGAGGACTGGAGGAAGGCGGATGTGATTCCCCTTCACAAAAGTGGGACCAAGACAGAGGCAGGAAACTACAGACCTGTCAGTCTGACCTCTGTGGTAGGGAAAGTGATGGAGTCACTTCTGAAGGAAAGAATAGTTGAGTACCTAGAGGTCAGTGGAGCACAGGATCCAAGGCAGCATGGGTTCACAGTGGGAGGTCATGTCAGGCCAGATCTAATAGATTTCTTTGACTGGGTGACAGTGTAGTAGACCAGGGAGGGGCTGTGGACATGGCCTACCTAGACTTTAGCAAGGCATTTGACACAGTCCCACACAAAAGATTATTAGTCAAATTAACCAGCCTGGGAGTGGGTCCCAGGGTGGTAGCCTGGGTAAAACATTGGCTGGACAACAGGACACAGAAGGTAATTGTAAATGGAGTCCACTCTGAAGAAAGGGCGGTTACCAGTGGGGTACCGTAGGGTTCAGTATTGGGTCCAGTCCTTTTTAATGTCTTCATCAGTGACATTGCAGAGGGACTGGAAGGAAAAGTATGCCTTTTTGCAGATGACACAAAGATCTGCAACAGGGTTGATACACAAGGAGGCGTGGAAAGGATGAAAAGGGACTTGGCAAGGTTGGAGGAATGGTCAGACATATGGCAGCTAGGATTCAATGCAAAAAAGTGCAAAATAATGCACCTGGGAAACAAGAACCCAGGGAAGAATACACAATGGGTGGGGAGGTAGTAACAACAACAAAACAGGAAAGGGACCGGGGTAATCATATCAGATGACCTTAAGGTTAGCAAGCAATGTGAGAAGGCAGTAGGGAGGGCCGGGGGTATACTGGGATGTATAGGGAGAGGCATCAGCAGCAGAAAACAGGAAGTTGTTATCCCTCTGTACAGACAGTTGGTGAGACCCCATCTGGAATACTGTTTCCAGTTCTGGAGACCCCATCTCCGCAAGGACATAGACAGGATAGAGGCAGTCCAGAGGAGGGCAACTAAAATGGTGCAGGGTCTGTAAGAGAAGCCATATGAGGAGAGACTAAAGGAGCTTAATATGTATACCCTTGAGGAAAGAAGGGAGAGGGGGGACATGATAGAAACTTTCAAGTACCTCAAGGGAATCAACAAAGTCCAAGAGGGTAGCATCTTTCAGAAAAATAGACTTGCAAGAACAAGGGGACACAATTTAAAGATAGAAGGAGGGCAGTTGAGGGGCAATGTGAGGAAGTATTATTTCACAGAAAGGATAGTGGATGCATGGAACAGCCTTCCTGAGGAAGTTGTGGGGTCTAAAACTGTGGGAGAATTCAAGAATGCATGGGACAGACATAAGGCAATTCTTGTGGGGGGCAGGAAGATATAGGCTGTTGGTTAACTAGGATCTGCGGCCTATCCTGTAGGTAGGGAAATGGGCAGACTAGATGGGCCTAGCGGTCCTTATCTGCCGTCAAAGTCTATGTTTCTATGTTTCTAAGAGCATGATTACTTACTGGATAGAAGACGACCCCCCCAAAATAGCAATGTAATTCCCTTTAGTGTTGTTTTGAAAGCTTTTGTGATATTCATACAGGTGAATTAAATACTGGCCCGGATTCATCATACACTGCTGTAATACTGCTTGGTCACCATTTTGAAGTGGTGTGCAACTGCCCAGAGACGTTACTAAGAATCATATGAGAAAATATTTAAGTCAAAAACTGCTGTCCTTCTGCTATGTCCCTCTCTTGTCCATTGCACTGCATGCGCACTTCCAAGAGAAATCACCCAGAATGAAATGAGAAAATATTTATGTCAAGGGACTATACGTCTTGTTGTACCCCGGTATGCCTCCTGCCAGAAAAACACATGTTACATAGATGTTGCTTCTGGACAGCTGTGCGACTACTGCTGAATGAGAAGAGGAACAGTCAGGAATAATGTGGATAATAAGGAAAATTCACAATGTCTAGTCGATAACATATGAAGATTTCTAACCCTGAGAATTTACAGTATAAGTCTTGCTGCTGCCGCTATTATTATCACCTATGTCCCTGGAAGGACTACTTGTAGTGCTGCTGCTGTCTGTGTGCGGCTGGTCACAAACAACAGTGACAGATCAATGGTACCCACTGCATCCTGTACTCCTGCACTATGAGTGGTAAGTTCATTTATTTTGTTGAGCTAATGTAGTATTGAAAGGGAATGGTTAATCATTTGGTTTTTAAACATCAATTGTGTCTCTTTTCTTGTAGGGATTTCACAATATCGAGAGTCTGGATTGCTTTCTAGGGATTGATGCTTTCCTTTTCCAGTGGTGCCAGGTAAGTACATTTTTTCAGTTTTTTTTTTTTTTGAGGGGGGCCCAGGTGAAGGTAACTATTTTTTTTTGTTTTGTTTTACTGGTTCTGTTTCCTCTCTGGCATGTTTATCAAAACTGTCAAACACTGTATTTTTGAACGTCCATGTTTCTACACCATTGCAGGTATTTCTCGAGAATCCACCAATCTGAATATGATTGAAGTGTGTTGCCACTGATGGTCTGGATTCCAGTTGCTGCATACCAGTACTGGAAGGTAAGTCTTTTAAATCATTGGGTGATGTGGTGGTTTTCTTTTCTGAATATGTACAGTTCAATGGATGTAACACTTAATTGGCCCGATTCCAGAATGGGCTGTGATTGCCACAGAGGACTTGTGATAGGCTGTGTGACACAAGTGTTGACTTGCGTCAAACTTTGTATTCCAGAAGCCGATGCTGCAAGTCCCTGACACCGCAAAGTTAGACCATCTCACCGATGGTCTAACTTTGCATCTGTGGGGGTACCCTTACTAAGGGTTTGTGCCAAAGATTTGGTGCAAGCTGCCGTAAAGTGGGAAAACATTTGCAAATGCGTCAACCCTTCTGGAATAGCACAGAGTTGTGTCAAAGGGCTTTGACACAGTTGCATCAAACTTTGCGGTGGATACAGGGCTTGGCACAAGCCTTACGCCCACCTTCTGGAATTGGGCCCAATGTTTTCTGTTCTTGATTTTATCATTTCAGGTAATTCCTTGAAGCTATCTGTTCTTTATCCTGTGCGTATAAGATGAGGATGTCTTTTCTGTGTGTTGATTTCTGAAACAGGCACATTAAGAAACACAAACCGCACTGGAGGCCCCGGAAGAAAAGAACAGAAAAAAACATCCACGTGGATTTTACTTCAAGAATCACTGATTGTGTTTCTGGATTTCAGAAAAAAGGACACAGTAATTTGCCTCAGCAACAGCTGCTATATCAGTGGAAGACACCCACTAAAGTCACTGCATCAATATCCATCCGAGTATACCTGTGTTGCTTTTCATTTAAAAAAAAAACATTTTTTGGCAGGATTCACAAAGGTATTGCACTCAGCGCATCTCAGATGCCCTGGGTGCACATAAGATGCACCAAGTGCTAAAAGTGGTATTCACAGAAGATGCACTGGGGAATGCTCTCAGCGCATCCCCTCTGTAAATACCACTGTTGCGCCCAGCCCTGGATATGCAGGCACAACCCCCTGTGGTAGCGCTGTGCCCCCCTTCCCCAGTTTGGGTTTAAGGGAAGAGACTCTGTACTGTCTTCTTTATATCCTCCTTTAAGTCTGTTGTGCAAGAGCACCTTTCTTTCCTTTTCTTTACTGTGATGTAGGCTGGCCAGCTACAAATTTCCCTTCTTGTTTTCCTTTCTGTCTCTTTCCCTCTCTCCTTTTGCCTCGGGAGAGCACTGCCTACCACCACCTGGTTTGCCTGCTTGGCTGGCTGTTATGCCAGTAAAATAAATTTGTCAGAAAGCCCTGTTTTAGAGCGCTAGAAGCAGAGCTGCTCTGTTAAGCCATTCTTGTAATGTGCTAGTGCTATCTCACATTCCTGCATGAACGTGCACAGGATCGCTGTGCTGTGTAGTTGCTGTAATGAAAAGCGCAGCTTCTGTGGCTAGAAAGAACACCCAGGTATTTGCCCCTTTATATCCATTCCAGTACCTGTGTTGCCTACCGATATAGGCTGTCAGGAAGTCTAAAAAAATAGATGTTTTCCTCAGGATGTTTGAAAATAAAGAAAGAACGTGCTCCTGTATTAATAATGAGAGAAGGAGTTGGTGTCCACCCTCCTATCTCTCAGTCTTCTTGCAGAGTTAAAATAAAGTGTTTCCCAGATAAGTGCCCTTTTCCTGAGTGTCCCTTCTGTTCAAGACAAACCAGGACTAAATAAAATAGAAGCAAGTAATTTAGTGCTCTTGTACTGCTCCTTTTACAGTAAGTGCTGAACTGTGGTTGTCAGCTCTGTTTTGTGTACTGTAGCACATACAGATGCTGTTTCCCACAAAGTCAGCCTTTTAAAAATTTCCAAAGCTAGCAAGATGCCCTAAAATGTAGTCGCTAGCTGTTAAATATTTTTCTCTGTGATTTGCATATTGTTGTACTTTTCAGGTTGTTTTGAGATGGTGTTTGCCCTGAGAGTGTTTAGTTGGTGCCAAAAACACTCACAGGTTCGCAAAGCCGTCTTGTTAACCACCTAATCTGGTAAATATTGTCACAGAGGGTTTCTCTTGTAAATTAATGCTGTTGTCTTGAGAAACTCCCTCCGCAACCAGCCAGCTTGCCTCATTCATTTCTTTTTGAAAGTTTCTCTTTCCTCCTCCTTTCTAAACAACAAAAAGCCCTGTCTTGCAACCAAAAGCCCTGTATTGAGGTAACAGCCTATATTACAGTACAAGTAAAGCCAAGCTAAATAAACTTGTTGTGTCTTTCTGTGTGTGACTCTCTTTTGCTCTAGGAACTAAGCCAAGATAACACGTCTGTTCAGTAACTCACCTAACTGTGCAGTGCAGGCCTTCTCTTAGGGACCAACACCCCTTTGCTCTCCTGTCTCTATCCTGGAACTACTGTCACTCACAGTAGGTGGGTGTGGCCTCAGAAAATTGATTTTCAGCTTTCCTTTTGTGTATATAATGCCTCTGGTATGTATATTTGATGGTGCCTTTTTCTATGATGTGCTTTATAAATATTCTTTGTTTAGTTTAGCAACTTTTGTTAGATTAGGAGGCAGAGCCTCTTACATCATATGATTTTATTGTATAAAAGGGATCCTTTTCTCTGTCAATTCAGATCAGTTCAACCTGGGAATAGGTTGAGGTAACACAAAGGGTGGACTAATGCCAGGTCCAGACTGGGTGATGTTTGTTTGAATTTTTTTTCCTTTCTCTGAAAGTTATTTATTTTTTTTTTTTGTAAATAAATTCACACTTCTGTGTGACTTCTGCACCTACTCCTTGTGTCAGTGCTTTACTCATACAACCCACTATGACACCCCCCCCGGGTTGGGCTGCGTAGACAATGGGACAGTGCATCTGCTGATGTGCGGTGCCAAAAACTGCCAATCACAGCCACAGATGCAAATGGGGCCATTAGGCATGCAAGGTGCAATGGGGCAATTTGCATGTCATTATGGCCCCATTTGCATGCATATTTCAGGGATCGCCCGGCAGTATGCGCCTGGCATCCTGCAATGATTATGGGCCATGCACACAGCCCCTGGAAAGTAGTTTGCACCCCCCCATCCCCAGCCTGAACTCTGGCTGTGTGGATGCCTGCAATGGAGCCCTGGAGGTCCAGTGGTCCCCCCTCCCTGCCCGACACCCGATAGCATGCTGCACACTGTGGCATTACAGAATGTAGCACTGAACCCCCTGATGCCCAAAACCATGATGCAATGCCACACACTGCGGTGTACAGAATGTAGCGCTGAACCCGCCCATGTCCGAAACCAAGATGGCATGCTGCGCACTGAAGCAGTATTGCATGAAGAGCTGAACCCCCCCCTGCCAACCTGATCACAAAGTCCCCATACATCCCAAAGCACCCTGGTGGTCCAGTGGACCCCCATCCACACAAGCACCCCTGTCTTACCCCTGCTGCCCCTGTTCCGGCATGGTCCTAAGTTTGGCGGGCAACTCAAATCCACCCACATGCCACCATAGCCACCTGCCGACAGAGCTGTCTGTGAATGATAGCTACTGTACATCTGGAAGTCCATTGAAGAATCCATCTGACCAATGGGCTTGTAGTGTATACTGTAAATGGTCATTCACAGATCTGCGAATGACCATGTATAATACACACTGCAAGCCCATTGGTCAGCTGGATCCTCCAATGGGCTTCCAGATGTACAGTAGCTCTCATTCACAGACAGCTCTGTTGGCGGGTGGCCATGGTGGCATGTGGGTGGGTTTGAGCTGCCTGCCGATCTTAGGGCCATGCTAGGATGGGGCAGTGGGGTAGGGCAGGGGTGCCTGTGTGGGTGTGGGGTCCATTGGACCACCAGGGTGCTTTGGGTGTATGGGGACCTTGCAATTGGATCGGCAAGGGGGGTTCAGCTCATCAATCAATACTGCCACAGTGTGCAACATGCCATCTTGGTTTCAGACACGGGGGACTCAGCGCTACATTCCGTATGCTGCAGTGTGAAGCATATGCTCAGGGAGCCAGGCAGGGGGGGTGATCACTGGCCTGCCAGGGTGGGTAGGCTGCCATGCTGCTGTGTGCAGTACAACAGCCTGCCTGTGGGTGGCTACCCACTTAAGTCTACCTGAAGTAGACTTATCTCTTGGAAGCGCATCTCCGGACTTGCTCCGGGGATGCGGCTCCAGGATGGGTTGTGAATGGGGCTGTGCACCATATGCATGAGCACACCCCCTTCTCAACCCTTCCAGATGTGCCGCATATCACTATGTGTTGTGTGTGGCACACCTGTGATGTGTTGGAGCATTGGGGATGTGCCAGCACATCGGACCCCTTCCAGAATAATGCCAGTGCGCAAGTTGGAGATGCGCCGGTGCATCCCGGTTGCGCTAGGCGCATCCCTTTTGTGAATCCTGCCCTAATTATTTTGACATACTCCACCACTATGGGGGTATACGGTCAGTCAAGCAATTGCCCATGCCACGACCACTACTTCTATGCATGTCACCTTATAAAAAAACTGTGGAATTATGTTGCTTCCTTTTGGCCACTGTGGCACACTGCTTTTTGCAAAATAACAAAAGCCCTCCCAAAAAAATTTTATACTTACCATTTACCCCCCCCAAAAAAAACATAAATAATTTAAGTCATTGGAAGTTTTTCTGAGTCCTTTGCACTCGCCAGTCCATCCATGTTCTACACAGATGCTCGCTTTGTCAGAATCTTAGCAGGCACTGTAACCTGCATGGGAGAACAAAAATCAGAGGAAAAACAGTTTAATATTTCAGTTTAATGAGAAATGTCATCATCAGCTGTGCACATCAGTGACTACAAGAACAATAACAGGAAATACAACTTTTTAAACAGCAAAGCAGAGTGTAGCAGCTGGACTTCGAACAGGATTAGCACAATTTTCATAATCATGTACTGCAAAATGCACTCTGTGAAACATGTTATTGTTTTCAATGTCAGACAGACACTGATGGTAGGCATACTAACACTCTTCAACCTTCTGATGGAAAAATGATGCACGGTTTCACCAAAAAACTATGTAACCTAACCATGACAGATATTACTGACATAATTGTTCAGTATGGTATACATACTGTACATCAGTTTATGTAAAAAAAAAAAACATAAACTTTTCTATGCCATACATCATGCAGACACCTCAAGAGTGAATTGTTAAGTAATGAAAGCAATCGACCATCGGAGAGTAAAAAAAGGATTATGTTTACATCAGACAACAAACTACTGGCAGCACACATGCCACTCAGGTGGTGACTGGTGTTGGACAGGCGTTAACCTGCAGCGGCAACAAAAGAAAGGCAAAAACACACTTAAACTATAAATCTGAAGAAGCAATTCATAGGTTTCATAGGTTTTAACAGAGCAAAGAAGACCCAAGTCCATGTTGCTCACCAGTTAGTAGTACCCTCTGATATTTTTAGTTATTAAGTACTTATTGAGATTATGCTTGAATTCCTTCCCACTGCTACTTGCCACCACTTTCACTGGTAGGCTGTTCCAAACCTTCTATACTCTTACAGAGAACCAGTATTTCATTTTGTTAGACTTGCTAGTGATTTGCAAAGGGTGCGATCTCATACAGTAACTCCGATCTCTGAATTCCAGTCCCAACTGGTCCCATAGAACTGTGTCTGAAAGGGCTTTGAAGATCAAACACATATCCCCTCTTAACCTGCAGTACTCAAGGGAGTACATCCCCAGCTCTGTCAGCCTCTCTTCATAGTCCCTATCCTTACATTGCTAACCAGTTTTGTTGCCCTTCTCTGTACCCTCTCTAGTGCTTTAATTTCAGTTTTACCTCCCGGAGCCCAGAACTGGGCACAATATTCCATATGGGACCTCACCAGAGAACCGTAAAGGGGAACTATCACTTTCCTATCTCTATTCTTAATGTGTCTTTTGATGCAATTTAATATACAGCTGGCTTTTTTTACTACTTGGTTATAGTGTAACTTAGAGTTTAGGTAATTTGTTATTCTCACCCTGAGGTCCCTTTCGTTCATAACTTCCCTCAATGTAATGCCATTTATCTGTATCTGTGTTTCTGATTTTTGATCCCCAATGCATCACAGTACATTTATCAGTACTGAATGTTAACTTGTAATGTGTTGCCCACTCCTCCATATCGCCCAACACTGATTGTAGTGTGTCTGCCTCCTTTGCATTGTTAACTGTTAAACCTAGCCTTGTATCATCCGCAAATTTGTACTCCCATACCTCAGCTTTGGACCTCATGGAGGATGTGTAGATATTGAATAAGCAGGGTCCAAACACGGAACCCTGTGGGACCCTGCTTGTAACCTCTGACCAATCAGTGTATGCCCCTCTGATACACACCCTCTGTTTCCTGTCAGTCAACCAGGAAGCTATCCATTTAGTGATGTTACCCTGTATACTGTGGTTATTTAAGGCGTTGACAAGTTCCCCATGTGGTAACTTATCGAATGCCTTTGAAAAGTCCAAAAAGATGACATTCACAGATTCCCCTTCATCCAGTACTCTACTGGCTTTAACGTAGAACCCCAGAAGATTTGTCTGGCAGGACCATCTCTTGGTAAAGCCGTGTTGTGTATAATCAATATCCCCATTTTGCTGCATAAAAAGCACAATATAGTCTTTTATGACCCCTTCTAATACTTTCCCCAGAATGGCTGTCAGGCTAATAGACCTATAATTCCCCACTTCCTGCTTTGAACCCTTCTTGTATATGGGCACCACATCTGCCTGTCTCCAAACCTCCAGAATCTCCCCTAGATATAGGGATTTCTGAAATATGGCTGTGAGTGGGCCTGTTATTTCGTATGCAAGCACACTAATGACTCTGGGATGGAGTCCATCAGGCCCTTGTGCCTTGTTCTGGTCTAATTTGAGTAGTCTAGCTCTGATGTTTTCATGATCTAATACTAGGCAAATTTCACTTGATGTAGGTAGATAGTTTTTGGTTCCCCAGGATTTGCCATTAAAAACGGATAAAGAATGTATTATATTGTTGGGCCATTTGGCTATTTTCAGTGACCATCCCTATTTTAAGTGGTCCAATGGTTTTTGTTCCTCCCCTTTTATTATTTATGTAGGAATGGAAGGATTAACAATTGCCCTTAACTTTATTAGCCAGCTGCAGCTTGTGTCTTTTTCTGGCCTGCACTATCGCTCTTTTTGCTGCCTCAACAAATCTGGTGTCCACTTTTCTTGGCCCTAGAGTAGGCTTTGTTCTTTCTATTTGTAAATGCTTTCACTGTGGCTGTCATCCATGCCAGCGAGGTCCCAGAATTGTCATACAGTGCACTCCACTTATAGCGCCCATGCTTAAAACGGGCAGCCGTTTAAATTGGGCAATTTTTCAAAACCAAATGCCATTCCGATAGACCCCAATGTTAAAAATGGTGGTTATAGTGAACATTAGCCATCTGCAATTTCGGGCAGATTAGTTGATAGTTAGTGCCAATTCACACTTCGGCATGCAGTTTGTGGAGCTTGCCAATGTGTGAACTGACACTAATTAGCAGCTTATCTTCCCCAAATAGTGTTTCAGTTCCCACCTGCTCAGATTTAAGCAGTGCTCACACTCTGATCCCTACTACAGGTAGTCCCATATCCCTGCACATTTTAAACCCCCTGATCACCAATCCAGCCTTACATGTACAGAGAGAGCCGCAACTAGTGTTTCCTGCAACTCTCCCCTCTTGCAATTGCTGACCAACTCTGTATACTGTATTTTAAAACTCCCGAGCTTTGATCCAGCCTTACATGTACAGAAAGAGCTGCAACTAGTCTTTCCTGCAACTCTCCCCTCTTGTGATCGCTGACCAACTCTGCATACTGCATTTTAGAACTCCCAATTCACTGATCTAGCATTACATGTACAGATAGAGCCGTAATCAGAAGTGGTACATGATCTTTAAACCCCCAGGATCCACAGACATAAGGGATACTATACAATCTTCAACCTTTTGGGCACCTTTCACTGCATGGAACGTGAATGACATTACTGTCCCTTTTTTTCCCTACCATTTTCATACCTTGACGTTATACCAACCACTCGCTATAACGGGCAAAATGCTTCTGCAAAAACGTGCCCATTATAAGCGGTGGGAACTGTACTTCTTTCCGCTTGCCACATATTTCTTAACTAGGGTAGCAATACGGTTTTCATATATAACCCACATCTGATTTAATGATTGGTACCTAAAGTCATCGTCCCACCTCCAAGTTGCCAGGTCTTTCCTCATACTGCTAAAATCTGCTTTATGATAGTTGTTTATAGTAGTATCCCCCACAATATTACCCATGTTACCTGTTAAAGAGAAACACACCATACTGTGGTCGCTGGATCCTAGTGGTGCTAGTACTGTACATTCTTGTATAGTGTTATTCATGTTACAGAGAACCAAGTCTAATATGTGCTCCCCTCTGGTGCTATCTTCTACATATTGTTCTAACCCAGCCAGGTTAAAGGTTTCCATGTAGCGTAATTCTACAGCTGTTTTAGTACTATGGTTTATCCAATCGATACCTGGCAGGTTAAAATCCCCTAGAAGCATACAGCTGTTGCCTGCTGTTAATGTATTCAGGCTGCCCAGAAGCACCATATCCTCTGTAAGTGAGTATGAGGGGGGCCTATATATATTACACCAGTATCTATTTTGGCTTCCTGTACAGGGGTAAGTTTAATCCAGACTAGCTCCAAGGCCTCCTACTGGGTTGTATCTATTTGTTCAGATTTAATTGTGTCGGATACATACAAAGTCACACCACCACCCCTAGTCTCTGCCCTGTCCCTAGAGTATAAGGTAAAATCTGTGCTCTGCTTGTTCCATGAGTTCTCGCTGTTCCACCACATTTCTGTGATGGCACAGATCTGGATATTGTCTTCCCCCAGGGTGTGCCTGTACTCATCAAATTTGTTTACTAAGCTCCTAGCATTCAATAGTAAGCAATTCCATTTGGAATTATTTCTAGGTGTTATAGATTGCTTTGTAGTGAATTGGCCCGCTGATGCCCTTCTCTTGTCCCCCACTTATATGAGGTTTAAATGTTTATCTACTGCTTGCCTCAAGTTGTGTGCCAGGATTCTTTTGCCCTTTTTATTCAAATGCATGCCATCTAACGTGAATAAATTCATACCTGGAAGTTATCCCCATGTTGAATAAAGGCATGCCCCTCCCTATAGCACCACCTTCTTAACCAGAAATTTAGTTGTTGCATGTCTCTATTTCTGCTTATACTTGCTCTTGGGACTGGGACTATTTCTGAGACTAATACGTCAAATCCTTTTTTCTTTAATGCATCCCCCATCTGCTCAAAATCCCTCTGGATATCCACCAACAATCTTTTCCCTACGTCATTTACCCCCACATGTAATAGAGTAACAGGCCTCACTGTATTTTCCAGTAGCCCTGGGAGGAGATGCCTTATGTCGCCTATCCCTGCCCCAGGGAGGACACGTACTGTGGTGTGTTCGTTATGTCTACACAGAGCTTGATCTGCGTACCTTAAGATAGAATCACCTACCACCAAGACATCACATACGCCTGGATGTATAATGTTCTCCCTTCCTGGATGCTTCTCCTTCACATAAGTATCCATACCCTCTGAGCTGGTGGCTGTTTATGAGCAACTGTTGCTTCCTAGATTTATTAATTGATAGGTCACTATCATTCTCAGCTAGGGCTTGAAAACTGTTGCATGTGTTTAGGCTCCCTGTGCCTCCGATATTCCTCCTCCCCTTTTTAAAGTTTTTTTATACCATACACTATGCCTCCATATCATTCCCTTGGTCTGTACCATCAAAGTTTGCCACCCATTCTTGGGTAACTATCTCTGACACAATTTGTTGTGAAGGCATTGGTTCCTGGCTGGATTGTTCAGCAACTTTGGGAGGCAATATAGCACAGTGATTTAAGGCTCTGAGCTGCAAATCTGGAGACCTGGGTTTGAATCCCACAGCCCCCACTTGCATACTGTGTGAACTTGAGCAAGTCACTTAACTTCCCTGTACTCCCAGGTCATACCTGTAAACAAGCTTTCAGCTTAGTGAGCCACTCCTGGTTAAAGAATTGGAAAAAAAAGCTGAGTCAATAAAGTACTCTAATATAGTTATGTTTTTTCACAACTGGACCCTCTGCTGTAGTATATTGATTTCATCCCTTAACACTTCTATCAACACACATTTATCACAAACAAACTGCTCAACTAGGTCCCCAGTAGTAAACATATTGCAAGATTTGCAACAGTTAATAGCATCCATAAGCCCCCTTCGTTGTATGTTATTCATTTTTGCACGGCTCCTACAATAAATACCTTAAGGTTTAGCATTTAACCCTGGTGCCCTGCTGTCCACAGCAGACATAGCTGACATGCACTGAACGCACGTGTCTCTGCGTGTGATGCCTTGTGTCTGCTTGGCCTGCCCTGCTCGTTGAATGGCAGCTTTTAACCATGTAGGTGGCCCGGAAGTAATGTCAGGTTCATGGAGCCCCAAAAGTTCCCAATGTGCACAATTGTAATTTAAAAATGTGTCCAAGCTGCACAAAAGCTCCTCATTTGGAGCCCCTGTGAGGTGCTGTTTCACAGAAATACAATAGTGTGGCAAAAATGTTTCCCCGTAAACCTGTAGTTCTAACAATGAACTACAGGTCTCTCTTCCTGCTTCCTGTAACAGATGTTGCAGGCGCTCCACTGCACAGTGACCCTGTGCTAAAATTAATACTAACAATACATGTAATAAAATAAATTTCTAGGCTGTATACTGCTGCAGTTTTGGTACTCAAGACTGCAGCTACCGCCCTGGGAGTAACTCACTGAGAATGATGACTGCAAGTCAAGTGACTCCTTGTTACCTTCACAACCCTCAGTGACAGGACTTGCAGTGGGTGAGTGTCAGTGATGGTACTTGCATCACTGAACTGGTGTTTCAAGAACTCATGGCTCTGCCCTCATGCAGTGGTCTGGAACTCATGACTGTAGCATCCCCACTATTGTTGAATCACATTTCCAGGACACAAGTGTTTGTAGGTGCTCAACATCAGGGGTGGTTCAGGTGAAAATGTAGAACATAATGGGATGGGTGCTGGCCCTAATAACTGTGAGAAAGTCAGTAGAAGTGATACAGGAGGATCTGAATACCCAATCTTGTTTCCTTTCAGACCATGGTTTCATTACCAGTGCAGCAAATGGATAATGCTGTGTAATACAGTGCAAAATCATATACACAACCAGTTGAAGAGGAGGTGGTGGTGCAGCAGCAGGAGACAGGGCCCTGTCTTTATTGGATTTGATACCCATAGCAGGAATTGCTTGCTGGGCTGTTAAAAAAGTCATTTTTTTGTAGTTTGAGGTGGTGCCGGTGAGGGTTGACAGGGGAGGATGGGAGTAGGCATTGACAGTACTGCAGTACATTACATTTAAGTGCTGTTTGTTGACAGGTTGAGGATGCATGTAAATGGGCAAAAGGCAGTAGCCAGCAATACAGTTGTGAGAAGGGAACAGTAACAATCATAACAATGACATAAATTCTGGAGACATCATGTGGGAATGCAGTGGCATACAAAGGAGGTACAGCACACATAATATTGTTTTCTTTAATCATCACCTTCTTCAATGAAGCAGCCCTCACAGTTCTCAAGACTGGAGTTCTCACCTGATGGGTATTCACATTCCAGAACTGAGTCATCAGCATCAATGTCACTAGTGTATGACTTCATCTTTATGCCAACAGCACCACCTGTCTCTTCATCTTCCTCATAAGAGCCACTGTCAGGATGTGGTAAGAACATAGATGTCATGGTCTTGCATGGAATGTGTCCCTTATTCATTTTTCGTAAATGTTAGAATCTCTACATTCTTTGGCGACAAGTTTGTGCACTTGTCATGTACAGTGGCACCTGCAGCACTGAACACATGCTCAACACTGACACTAGATGGAGGGCAGCTAAGGTATTTTGTCAGTGCAGACCATTTGGTTACCTTGCTTGCCCAGTAAAACAATGGCTCATCACCAATTGCAAGGTGTTTTTGTTCAGCCATGAAACAGTCAACCATGTGACGTGCTGCTCTAAGTCTGGCCACATCATTGTGCTTCCCCCATCCTGGTCTTCCATGGGTGCAACTCCAACCTTGCTTAAAACATCCCAAATGAGACTGCTAAGTTTTGGTTTCTGTCTGCCTGCTAACATAGTTGTGGCATGTGAAGCTGACTGTACTGTGGTGGTGGTAGCAATAACACTCGGTGCCCTATGTGTTTTGAGCATCTGTTCCCCTCTGACCCTTCTGACAAGAAGTTCTACCCGCTGATGGCCACAGCCTAGTATAGAGTCAAGGCCATACTTATAACATGTATACCTTTGTTACAGTGATGATATAACAGCGAATCCCCTACAGTGACACAGAAGCAGTGACTGCACTTGCAGCGAGCTGTATTCACCACTGACAACATGTTGCGGTGACTGGTATGCAGGCAGCAGGACTGGCTGTTTCTCCACTGTCTGTGTGACATGGAGTTAGTTATAATAAGCGTGGGGGGTGCATGGGCACAGCCTCCCTGCACTGAAACTGGGTTTGTGTCAGTGTGTTTGCCAGTCCGTGTTGGGATGTGGCACTGTCTGGACTGTCGGTGGCATCGTATCACTGTAGAGGATGTTGGTGAACTTTCTGTCACTGCAGCTTGGTGGAATCCTTATAACATGGGTCAAGCATGGTGGTAATACCAAAGCTGTCAGACTGCAGAATTACAGTAATATGAGGGTTAGAGTCCCACACGTGGAGCATGTGAGGCATCAAGAGCAAAACTGTCACTGTCACTGCCTGCATCAATTGATAGCTGCACATTAACCACTGTCCACCTCAGCATGCGTAGCAAGGGGATGGATTGACAGATACAGGCAGTGTCCCCACTCACTGCCTGTGTTGCAAGTTCAAAGGGAAGCAGAATCATTATCAGTTCATCCATTAAATGCCACTGTTCTGTTGTGAAAGCCATGGATACTCCAGCACTGTCATGAGTGGGGTGTGGCAGCAGATAATCGAACACAGCTTTATACTGCTCAAAGAGCTGCTCCAACATGTACAGTGTGGAGTTCCATCTGGTTACCACATCCAGCTTCATGCGATGATGAGGCAGGTTGTTCTTTCTCTCTGAAGCTGGTATATCTGGTCATGGGCCTTCCCAGAATGGGCAAAGTGGACACAGATGCAGTGGACCACCAACAAGATAGTCTTCACATCAGGAAGGCTAACAAACTGCTGGACCATGAGGTTGAGGCAGTGTGCCAGGCATGGCACCATGAAAACACACTATCACTTATGCATTTTACAACACTGGAGCCATTGTCGCTCGCAATGAAGCCAGCTTTCATTGAGTGTGGGTGTAGCAACTCATCAGTCTCACCCAGTAGTACTTCAAGCATTTTCTCCTTATGTGGGATCCAAGCATACTTTTCATTGTGAGTTTTGCAAGCTGCCTAATACTGGTTATGTTGCTACCACCGCAGCCTGACTTGCTGCACTGTCTACCATGATGCCCAGATCCCAAGACCACCCCAGGTACCTGTGTCCAATGTGTTGTAATGCACATAATGGAGCTGCCAGCTGTTCTCCCACTGGTCCACATACCCATGCTAAGATGGATGAATGGATAGTGATGATTAATGCTTAAGTGCATGGAATACCACCTCCTTTACTGTGGCATACAGTTCAGGAACAGCATGTTTGGAGAATTATGTCCTTGATAGTGCCTTCCACTTTGGACATGTACAAGCAGCAGACCTTCTAAATCCTTCTTTCTCAACAAAGGAGAATGGGAGCAGGTTGAGTGCGAGCATTTGTAGCAGTGTCAGTGGCTCAGCAGGTAGCATTCTCACCTCTGAGGCTGGGAGATCAGAGGGCTGTGGGTTCAGTTCCCACATCTGGCACTTGGGTTAATATCCCAGTACTGACACTGTAGTGCAGCATGAGAGGGGTGCTGCACTTCTGAGGTGCCATCTTTCAGATGAGACGTTAAACCGAGGTCCTATCTGCCTGGCTTGGTGGTAGTTCAGGTGGATGTTAAAGATCCCATGGCACTAATCAAAAAGAGTAGGGGAAGCTTATAAACAAAAGAAACATCACAAAGTCAATCATAGTACAAGAAACAAAAAATACATATAATCAAAATTAATATACAATAACATAAGAAAAAAACAGGAAAAATATTTGGTATTAGGCAAAAAAAATTTTCCACAGTTTGTCAACTTTATCCCATGAAAATCTACGTTCATTATTCTCTTTAACACATAATAATCCTGCCTCAATTTGTGAAATAATAGCAACATTCAGCACTATCTGTTGCTGTAAAACATATTGGCAGCGAGCCTGCTATAAAAAATATTGAATAAAGTCAAAGAATACATTCTGAGTATTTTAATGATATTTCTTCCACATTCCCGTGTAATCTCCCAGAATCAAAGTATGATAAGAAGCAAGTGTTAAAAAATGCATATTCCAGAGAACTGCTGCTTCCTGCTAAAATTGTTTACTATGAGGACAATCAATAAAAAAATGTAACATACTTTTCTCTATATTACAGCATGTAAGTCTAGGGCAATATCTATCTGTCTGTGGCTTATATTTTAAATTTCCCTGAACCCCTAATCTCCCTTGGGCTGAAATCCAAGCAATATCCCAAATATGAACAGGAAGCCTATAATCCGAAAGTTTGTATAAAGCAAATATCATTTTAGTAGGAACACAATTAGGAAAAAGAAGATAAATCTGCTGCACCTCATAAACTATATAGAAATAAAAGGTTTCCTATCCAGATACGTAATGTTTGAAATGGAACTTTCCATTGCTGCATTTTTTTTTGTTGTGGCCATCCCATAAGAAAGAATAGAATCAGAAATCAATATTTTTGGAGGTAAAAGAACCCATTTTATAAAAAACTGTTTCCAACTAAAATGAAACCACATCTGCCATATCATAGTGGAAGAAGTCCTTAAACAATTAAAGGAATTAAAGAAATACAAAGAATGATAAAAAACAATAGGATTTATCATATGCAAGCCACCTTTCTTAACCGGTAAATAGCTAATTTCCCTTTTTACTGGATTTAATCAATTACCCCATACCATTTGAAAGAATAAGCTATGAATTATGGTTTCTAAATTAACCGGGGGTGGGTACAGATAACTTAAAAAAAGAAAAACAGGTAACAAAAAATTCTTAATGATCAGAATACGTTTTTTCTTTCCGAACTTCCATTGTTTGCTCATATTTACCTTAGATTCTCCAACCCATAATTGTTGTTCCCAGTTATAGGAAGCCATATCCCCATGTCCAAACCAAACACCCAGGATTTTTTGAGGGATGATGACAAGAGGAATGTCTAAACTGTCCCCTGTTTCAGTGTTTGTTTGATCTAGAGAGAATATAAAACTTTTTCCTTTATTAAGGCACGCCCCAGAGGTTTGCCCATAACAATGAAATGTTTCCAGTGCCAATTGTAAAGAAGTAGTGTCTTGTATTAATAATGTGACATCATCAGCATATGCTGTGATTTTCTCAGGCGGTAACAAAGCAGAGGGGGCTATACCCCTGATACGTTGACCCCATTGTAAACGGCGAATTACTGGATCAAGAATGAAAATGTACAAAAGAGGACTTAAGGGCAGCCCTGCCTAATACCTTTTTCAAGGGAGACCTCAGAACCAAAAATTCCATTAACAGTGGGAATTATAGTAGCATCAGTGTATAGTAAAGTGATCCATTGTACAACTTTCAGGGGAATACCATATTTCAATAAGGTAAAAAGATACCCATGTCTAACTAGATCAAAAGCTTTAGCCTGATCTAAAGCCACCACAAAACCCAAAACATTACCCAGTTTATCTGCCTCAAAAAGTTCTCTTAATATGTATAAATTATGTAGAATTTTCCGATTAAGAATTGCACAGGTCTGGGCTGGATGTATAAGGAAATCAGCAGCCTGCAACAATCTATTATTAATATTTTTTGTCAAAATCTTATAATCACTATTCAAGAGATTTAGGGGTCACCAGTTAGAAAGCATCATTTATCTCCTTTTTTATACAAAAAAGAAAAAGAGAAGTACTAAATATAGAAATTTGTGAATTGAAGGTCAATATAAAATTGAAAACTAAAGGCAGAAAATAACTCATACATAAAATAAAGGTTTTATAAAAATCATTAGGGACCCCATCAATCCCAGGGGATGGTCCTGAAGAAATAGGTTCTATCAGGCATTGCTGCATACAGTCCTCTACCTGGGGAAGAGGTGAAAAAATCATCTAAAGGGGCCAAAGTAGGTTATTCAGTATCACTAAAAGTGGAAGTAACAAATTGTTGCACAACTGACAACATTCCCAGATCAGTGGTAACCACAGTATCATCACTTTTAAGAAGACTAGACATTAAAGTTTTATCCAATCTTTGTTTACATGCCTGGTATGGGTCTGACACAGGTTGTTTCTTTGTACCATATATAAATTCCATTTCTAATGATTTGGCCCTATCATATTGATAATGTTTCATTTGTTTTTTTCATTTCAAAAATCTGAGATTTACATTTTGCACCATCATGTGGAGGAAAAGACATTAGTTTATATAACTGATTCCTAAGTTGTAAATAATGTAAATAATTAGAATTAGCTTTTCTCTGACTAAAACTAACTAATAAATGTTTTAATTCTAATTTCGTATCTACCCACCAATCATAAATATTATCATAGAGACACAGAGTAGAATTTCTAGCTTCAAAGAACACCTCTATACAAAGGGTACAATCTGGGGAACTCAAAAGTGACATATTCAACCACCACCATTGGATAATAGAAAAAACTTTAGTAGGAACATCAGTCAGACTAAAAGTACATAATAAAAGCCGATGATCTGAAAATTCAGTAGGCTTGGCAACACTAAAAAGTGGCATAATATGTTTAGAAACAAAAAACATATCTATTCGTGTAGCATAAATGTGCCTATGATATGTGGCTCCACTATCAGTTCTATGCAGATATCTATAAACATCTAGTAAGCCAGCATCTGAAATAATGTGTTCCAAAGCATGAGAATCACAGTACATTTTTTTCTGTACCTCTCCCTTAAATTTGAGATCTATAGCACAATTAAAATCCTCACCCCATACAATATGTTTCCTGGTATATAAAAAAGGTTTAATGCTGTCAAATAATTCAATCCTAGCAATCTTTACTTGTGGGGCATATAAGTTAATCAGGCTAAAAGAAAAATCCCCAAAAGTGCAGTCAAGAATTAGGGCATGGCCTGGTTGTATATCTATAAGTCTGGAAATAAAAAACTGTGTAGATTTAAATAAAATTCCAATTCCATCGGCAGAATCCAATCCGAAGGACCAAAAAAAGGGCCCCACCACCATCGCTTCTTTGCTTGGTCAGTATCATATAAGGAAGATAATCTAGTTTCCTGAATAAAAAGAATGTCTACCTTAAGGGAGTCAAAACAGGAAAATACAGAGACCTGTTTCTTATGATTCTTCAGGCTGCATACATTAAATGACCCAATCTGTAAGGTAGCCATCTAAATCATCAGAAAAATGAAATTAAGGCCCTCCTTTTTGACTAAGAGTAGTTTTTCTCCTCTTTCCTTTTTTGCCTTTTTTGTCTTTAGATAATTCAGTGGATTTACTATCCTCATCCTCAGTCACCATTTCAGATTTATGTGAAGTGTCAGATTCAAGATCTGAGTCCCCTAAATCATCTTGAAGGGGTGAAAAAATATTTTCTGTAGGTATAGGATTTGGGGTTGGTCGTTTAAGGGAGGCCCTGGTAAATCTTCGATTTTTAACAGTCTCAAACATGGGAGGAGGCATAGGAACAACAGTAGATTTGTCCTTCACAGAAGAAGGAACTACAGGAGAGGCAATAATAGTAATGTCAGGACTATCCTCTTGTTGAGTAGATAGGGTGGGTCCAGTCTCCAAAGGAGACACTCCAGCTGCTACAGTATCATGTGAAAGTAAAGAATCTGTATGAATCATCTCTTCCTCTTGTGGGTCAGGGGGAGCAGTGAAAGTAGAGTCCCTCCTTTTCTCCTGGGCTTTATTAACTAAATCATCCTGATCCCACCCTTCTGTCCTATTATGTTTAGCCCAAGGGCATTGATAAAAAGCATGTCCCTTTTCATCACATAGGTTACACTGAAAAATATTTTCACATAGATCCACCAAGTGCCCATACCCCCACATAAAGAGCATTTGAGCATGTCACAAGAGCTGCTAATATGAGTTTTAGCCCCACATTTATAGCAAGCTCTTGGTTGTCCACCATAAAAACAAACCCCTCTATCCTTACCCAAGAAAAAACTATTGGGTAAATAAATAATATCAGAGTTGACTTGAAACAACTTTACTTTAAATTTCCACCCTCCAGTCCAGATTCCTTCCAAATCAAGAATGGCTTCTGGAGGGCCCAGAATATCACATTGATTCTGTAGCCAATGATAGATATCACTTACATTGACCCCTTCATTGCAAAACATGATAGTGATATGTCTAATTTGTGGTTTTGTAAGAGGGATTGTATAGAAGGAGGTCCATAGAGGAGTAGACTTTAGAATAGAACATTTATCCCAGAATTTTTCTAAGCTATTATTGTGCTTAAAACTGACATCAAAGGAATCCTCACCTGAACTATGAATTAGAGCATAAATATCCACAGAAAAAAAATGCATCGAACCCCTCAAAAGCTGTTTGGCCACATAATATCTGACTGGATGTTCAACAAGACCCCCCCCCATATCGTAATCTCACTGCATTATATCTAGGTGTTTGATCTAGCTTATTTTTAAATAATTCAGACACAGGTACTCAATTAGATTTTTGTGAGTTCAAATTTTCAAAAATCAAATTCTCAGAACCTGCCTTTCCCTTTTCAGTACTCCCACCCTGCCCCGAGGATGTGCTCAGCATAAACAAGGCCACAGCTCGGTCCCCAACTGGATGGGCATCCTCAGGTAAGGCTGTAGCATTAGTAGGAAGTTCAGTACCTGAGCTTAGGGTGGAATCCACGGTGGCATGCTTCGGAGAGGTAGAATCAGTGAAGGGAACAGTACCCCACTCCGGATCCAGTATCCATTGCCCTGAAGCCCCGCGCTTCCAGCCAGAAGTTTGAAGAGCTTCATCTGCTGACCAGTCGTTAAGATAATCTCCAGAGTCTGATGAAAGTCCGAATTGCCATCACATGACCTGCAACGTAGAACAAGTCACCTGAGAAGGAGGAGCAGAGATTCTAGTGTGCTGCTGCATCGGCGTAGAACCCGGAAGTCCTGTTCATGCAGTAGGAGCAATCTCGTCTAAAGGTGATTTATCGGAAGAAAAATGTTGCGCTTTTGAAGATTCTGAAAACAGCTTACCCGCTGTAGTAGATGAGTCAGATTCAGGCACTTTCTCCAAAACTGGTGAGCTACCAGTAGTCCCCTGCACTTCCCATTGTGACACCGAAGTAAAAGATAAAGGTACATTTTCCTCCTGTATAGAAGGTGTAGAATTCTCAGAAAAAAAACAGTAGTCTCCATAGGTACATCAGGTACATCCAACAACACGTCCTGCTGCATGAGAGGTTGAGCCTTGTCTGCCATCTCACAGACTAACTGCAACACCTCCCCCTGCTGACAACAAAGCAGAAGGGGATTTATTTATTGAAAGAGACTGAAACATCAAAACAGGCTCTCAAAGACAAAAAAATAAAACAAAGATATAAAGCATAATGCAGTAAATTGACAGAAATAAATAAGAAATCAGGTACCCACTAGGAAAAACAAATTCACAGAAAAATTAAATCCAATAGACATGTTTCCAATATTCATGAAACAAATGGGTAGACAAAGTCCATGATTCAAAATCCTTCTGAGTCCGTAAAGCTGATTCAATGTGCTGAAGAACCACTGAAGGCATAGTGTCAGTATGCTGTAAAGAAAATGAACAACAAGCTTACCACATGTAAAATTTTATACAAGCAAAAATCACGGTAAGTGTGCTAGGGCAATATCTGGAAAAAAAACCTGAATAGTCCCCGTGCACTAAACATTCATATGAAACATGACAAGAAACTCCTCAACCCCATTTAGCAAGCAAAGTGGACCAAAACTGCTTAGCATAATGGCAGGAAAGAAAAAGATGAGCCATTGTTTTTTCCAGGCCTTTACAATCTGGATGGAGACAATGCCTTCTGTAATAGCTTTGTGCTTTAAATTCCCCTTAACCCCCAGTTTTCTGTGGCAACTAAGCCATGTTACATTCCACATATGAACAGGGATTTGTGCATCAGTAAGGATCCTCAAAGCTAAAGGAGCTTTAGAGGGAAAACATCTGGGAAAATCAACTGTAACCAAAAAGTTGATGGACATAATTTTGGCATATAAAGCTTTTCGGGGAAGCTGATGAACCATAGGTTGAGTTATTTGCCACTGCCGTAACTTAGTAGCTACTAAATAAACAAAAGAAGGTGCGCCATAAATGGACTTAATAATAGGAACTTAATCTGACCATCTGGTCAAAAAATCTTTGACCATAAAGAATGTCCATGAGTCCCATGGATGTGACTGATACTGCACTGGTTCCTTAAAAGTGGATTTAATAAAAAAAAAAAAAAAGGGTTAATCATACCAAGGCCCCCATCCTTAAGTTGAAGATAAGTAAAATCTCACTTAACTAGGTTCAATCGGCTTCTCCATAGCATTTGAAAAAAAATACTATAAAGTCGGGTCTCATAATGTTTCGGCAAAGGAAACACAGAACTAAAATATAAAAACAAAGGTAACAGAAACTTCTTAATAATCAAAATGTGCTTTTTCTTGGAAATAGTCCATGACTTCCATAATTGAACCTTTCCCTTGCCCACTTCTATACGCGGTTTCCAATTTAAGTCAGCCAAATCATCATTACCAAACAAGCACCCAAAATTTTAATAGGACCGGATGTAATAGCGATCTGCCAAATAAATGGTTCAAAAGCTGCCTCACCCAAAAAAATACCGGCACTTTTCTCATAGTTTACTGAGGTCCCAGAAAGTGTACCAAATTTTTCTAAAATCTCTAAAGCTAAAGTACCAGAGGCCGAATCATGTAACAAGAGACACATATCATCTGCATACACAGCCAACACTTGAGAAGGAATAGCAAAAGCAGGTGTGAGACCCGAAATGTTCTGATGATGAAGGATCTTCCAAATTAAAGGGTCCAATACAAAGGTTGTATAATAGAGGACTAACCAGGTAGCCCTGCCGAACCTCCCTACGAAAATCAATTCCGTCACCCAAAAGACCATTAACCAAAGGAAAATTATGAGCATTAGAATATAAAAGCCAAACCCAGGTCCTAAGTTTGTCAGAGAAGCCATAATGCTGCAGAACTTGAGACAAAAAATCATGGGACACCTTATCAAAAGCTTTAGCTTGGTCTAAGGATAGGATATAACCAGTGAGATATCCCATGCGACTGCATTCACAGATATTTCTAAGTAGGGTCAAATTCTGTTGAATATTCCGCCCTGGGATCAAACATGTTTGCACAGGATGGATTAAAGTTGTAGCAAGGCATTCGAGTCTGTGACACAAGATAGCCGAAAAAAATCTTATAATCCATGTTCAGTAAACTAATTGGCCTCCAATTACCAATAATGTGCTTATCACCCTTTTTAAACAAAAAAATTGTCAGAACATCTAAAAGCCAGGAGGCAAAGAGGTAATGGTAAGGATTTCATTATAAATATGAGTTAAGATAATGCAAAAATCATCCATAAAAAATCTAAAAAATTCATTTACAAGGCCATCTGGACCAGGGAAAATCCCCTTTTTTAAATGTCCAATTTCCAACCTGACTTCAGTCTGAGTAATGGGTGAGTCCACAACCTGAGACTGATGAGGAGTCACCTGAGGGGACCTAAAAGAAAAAAGTGCATCCCAATCACTCGTTGGGTCATAAGCGGAGCCATATTGCACCTTTAAAAAGTGTTGGACTACACTTAATATTTCAACATCAGTGGATTTTTATGTGCCTGTTGGATCGTAGCGACCATCCATAAGCTTTTTGTCCAAAGCTTGTTTACGGGCAAATAATGGATCAGAAACAGGGGAAGACTTAAGTCCATAAGATATGTCATCATGGAGATGATGGGCCTTTCCATAGTGGAAAGATCTCATCTTATTTCGAAGTATTGAAATTTGTTCCTGGATCTCAACATCCGAGGAAGTAGGGAGGGACAGTAACTTATAAAACTTAGCCCGATGTTCCAAATAAGTGATATACTCCTCAGACTGCACAGATTTAATAAAATAATGAAATACCCTCTTGAACTCAGTTTTAGTGTCAGCCCACCAAGCCCCCCAAGAATCATACAGTCCAGCCACCAACCACCGTCTGTCCAGTGTCTGAAGAAGAAGTCGTTGAAACTGTACTTGAGTGAGTAATACGGGATCCAGTTTCTATCTGACTGAAAAAGCAGGAAAATGTGGAGGAATGTGAGAAAGAGAAAAACACACTGTTAAGAGACTATGGTCAGAGAACTCACAAGGGGTCAAACCAAATCTAATGAGAACTAAATAATGAGAGGAGAGGACAAAATCAATTATGGTAGCCAGGCTACCACATCTATAAGTATAACCAGGATCAGAATGAAGGACTCGATATGTGTCTGATAAAGAGGCCTTGGTAATTAGGTTATGCAAAGCATGGGAATCACAGAACACTTTTAGTTTTATCTGATTCTTAAATTTAAAGTCTAAACTGCCGTTGAAATCACCCCCCCCCCATATTATATGTCTAGGGGGAAAAAGATAATGCTCAATTTCATGAAAAAGATCCATCCTAGCTGATTTGACCTGGGGTGCATAAATGTTTATCAGTCTAAGGGGATATCCATTACAAAAACAATCCAGGAGCAGGGCCCTGCCTGGAACTAAATCCACTAAACAAAGAACCTGTACATTAGTATGAAAGAAAAGTATCCCTACTCCATCAGCCGCATCAGGGCCATAGGACCAAAAGGAAGGCCCTTGTACCCACAATTTTTTGGTGTAGTTAACATCAAATGTGGAAGTAAATCGGATCTCTTGCAGGAAGAGAATATCTGCTTTTAGAGATTTACAATAATACAAGAGCCTCAAACGCTTCCTAGAATTTTTGATGCTACAAGCACTCAAGGAAAGAAGAGTTAAGGAAGCCAAGGAAGAGTAAGCTAGAGTTCATCTTTTTTGCGCTTGTGACCTGATTTTTTCTTAGATTCCAATAAGTCAGGCCTACTTTCTTCATCACATTCCATACTAGACAAAACTTCAGAATGAACAGAAACATCAGATTCCAAATCCTCTTCGTGCTCTTGTAACACCTGAAAGGAGTTGTGTGTAGGAGGAGAGATGGTTGTAACCAACTTTTTGGTATGAGACCTTGTTACCCTTCTAGGATGAGGTATTTGAAACTCAGAGTCCAGAAGGGGGGGGTTCAATAGTGGATGTACTGGGTAGTGAAAGACCCACATCCACTAAGGGCTGGTGGGTAGTTGGAATATCTGCCTCAGGAGGTGCTGTAGAGGGCCCAGGTTCAGGGTCCTTGGGAGGAGCTCCAGTAGGGGGATCTGGGGCAAGAAGGTCTGGAACAGTAGGAGCAGTGTCCTCCGATTCAGGCCAAAGCCTATCTTGTGCATCAGAAATGAGTGTTTCTTTATCTAGGCCTCCCCCTGAATTATTTTGACCAGCATACGGACATTGGTGATAAGCATGGCCTTTAGCATCACACAGGTTACAACGAAAAACATTTCAACAGGTTCCACTGTCATGATCCAGCTCCTCACAGAGTGCACATTTGATCTTATCACAAGCGCTACTTAAATGCCGAGCGCTGCCACACTTGTAACAGGCCTTGGGCTGGCCTGGGTAAAAACATACCCCTCTATCCTTCCCCAAGAAGAAACTGTTAGGGATATGCTGAACAACATCTCCCTCAATGCGCAGTTTAATCTTAAATTTCCAGCTCCCCATCCATATGCCTTCCCCATCAATAATGGGCTCAGGAGGCCCCAACACAGTGCACTTGCTCTCCAATCAATATAATACATCCCCCACATTTACCCCTTCATTACGAAATGTAGTGTTTATAGTTTTAAACAGTGGTTTAATAAGGGGAATTGCCCAGAAAGGAGTCCAAAGTGGAGTGATTTTAATGCTTCATATTTTAACCAAAACTTATCTAGACCTGCAAAGGACCTAAAGCTGATATTGAATGTATCTTCCCCTCTAATATTAATGAGGGCATAGATATCAGAAGCTTGGAAGCCCATGGAGTTTTTAAGCAATTTCAGCGCCACAAAAAATCAGTCTGGATGCTTCTGGAGGCCCCCCCTTTACCGAAGATGTACTGCATTTCATCTTGGGGCCTGATCCCATCTATTATGGTGAAATAGGTCGGAAAAGTGAGGTCCAGTGCGAGACTGTTCCCTCTGAGGAGGAGAAAAAGGAGGGGAAGCATTAGGGATCTCGGCCCCAACATTAGGGTCAGGGACAGTCTTGGAGGCAATCATAGTGTCTATCACAGTACCTGAATGTCTGGTAGCCAAAGGCGCCAAATCCATGGAAGGGGTAGAGGATTCAGAAACCCGACTTTCCTCTGGTGAAAGAGTAAGCCATCCCGAATCTGGCAGTCAACGGCCGTCCTGGAAAGACCACCCAGCTCCAGCCAACGCTGATTCCTTGTTCCAGTCCCAGAAGAGTACGAGCCGACTTCGGACCTTGACTTCCGCATTTCAAGATGCGGAACAGCTGACTGGTGATTCATCTCTGAAACCTCCTCAGAGCTGCATGATGGGCTAGCCGCTATCACCGCTGAAGAATCTGGATGCAAACTGCTTCTCGTACCAAGCTGCACCTCCGAAACGGCAGACTGCATCGGCATCTCCTCCAGGGGTAAAGAAGTAGAAATCCCAGTGGTTCGAACTCCCGCTGCACAGCCTGAACCATGCATCTCTCCAGGCAGCTCTTCAGGTATTTCACCAGTAACAGATACATGCTGAGACACTACCAGCCCAAGCACAGCCCCAGAAATCTCAATAGCCATCTCAGGTATAACGTCCGTCTCCATCGGAGGCTGAGCACAGTCTGCCATGTCACAGACTAGCACCTACTGTTCCCTCTACTGCCAGCAATGGAGCAGGGGAATTTCCCCGGTGCCCTGGCCAAATTTCCCTCATTCACTAAAAATACCACCAACAGCTTAATCTGGTTCAAGGTCAGTTGGCATTCATCTGTATCCCCCTCCCCCGGGTCGTGCCTGAAAATAGGCAGGATTTGTCTAGTGCACTTACCTGGTCAACAAAAACTAAATAAATAAATAAATAAAATTTCTGCAGCAGCCACACTAAGCTCATGTGCAGTAGAATGATTCACAGGGTATTTGCTCTGCTGTTCAAACATGGTCATCAGAGCTGTCTGTAATTTTCAAGGTGTTAGGCTGGCAAACATACGTCTGCATCATGGTGGCCCAGTAGTTGTTCTATTTGACTCAAGAGAAATACATGGTGCTGCTGATAAAGAGACACCAGTCATTTTAGCTGTTTTATGGGTTGGCGATGGTGTTACTGTGGACTGACTCTGAGAGGGACTGCTGAAGTTGCCACTGCTGCTATGCCCACCAGTTGTAGCAACCACCTCCACTACATACTCCCCCCTCAGTGGCACCACCTAAAGATGATGAGGATGAGGCACCAGGACCACCTGCAACTGCTTCCTTCTAGTGTTTAAGCCATAGGAGAGGGTGGCAGTTCTTTAAATGCATGTGCTGACCACCAGTGCCTATGTGGCTGCCCTTCTTCCCCCTACTGACCCGTACGTGGCAAAGCTGATATACTGCCATCGTTTCATCTACTGGGTCCAGTACATAGAAGTTCCACACTAGGGATTTTGTAGCCTTTTTTATCCTGATGCCTGGACTGGGACAGCAGAGTGGAAGTATGGTGGGGGAATACTATTGTTTTTGTAGTTGGACTCTGTCTCATCACATCAAGAATAGTACAGGGGACCTTCAGTGTGACATTTGGTGGTTAAATCAATGCTGCACTTAAGAACCCCTGCACTTTCACCACTTGTCTGTTTCTTCTTCTCTAGTTACCATATGGGATTCAACTCCTCATCGTCATGATGAAGATGATGATCATCATCATCTGCATACCATCCACTGATGTCCTCCTCATGCAGAACCTGAGTCATGATAAACCTCAGTCTCAACAGTTTGTGTGTCCATCTCCTCAGAAATGGTTTCCATGGTGGTGTGACCCACATTTTTGGGCATTCCAACAGTTTCCTCAATCATTGCCTCAACTGTATCACAAGGAACACCACCACCACCACTAGCAGCAGCAATGGAGACAGGAACAGGCTCCACCTTATCTTCATGAGACACTGCTTCTGGTGTAATTTTCAGGCTACTTGCACTATTGCCTCCTCCTACATCACCCTCACCCACTATCATGGCTCCCACAGAGCTTGCTGAAAAAAATTTAGATGCAGAAAAGCCACTGGTAAATTCTCTGGTACTACTGCTAGCAGAGCATATTCCAGAGCACTTAGAACTTGTTGTTGATGGCAACACCATGTTAAAAGACAGTCCTTTCCTCATCGTTTCAATTGCACCATTTTTCACAAATGATACGAAAGTCTTATCTGCATGATTCACTCCTCCCCCTTTCTTGTTTCTCTTCACTGGCATTCTTCTTTTATTAATGTTTGGCAACACAGACAAGTGATATTTTTGGAACCTATTTCTCACAGCACATGAGGGTACCATAACAAATCAGGTAGAGTACCTGAGTGAATAGCTGGATTTCTAAAACTGGTACTTTGCCAACAGGACAGTACTACACCACAGGCTGGTATACCACTGATGTTCATAAACAGAGGGATAGTCACTCAAACACAGGAAAATTCAGTCTATAAAACTGATATTTTTGGATGTTATTTCTCACAGCACACGGGGGTACAACAACAGGTTGGGTAGGGTACCCGAGTGAATAGATGGATTTCTAAAGCTTGTTTTTTGCCAACAGGACAGTATTACACCACAGGCTGGGATACCACTGATGTTCACAAACAGAAGGATATTCAGTCAAATACAAGAAAATTCACTCTATAAAACTGATATTTTTGGACGCTATTTCTCACAGCATATGGGGACAATAACAGGTCAGGTAGGGTACCTGAGTGAATAGTTGGATTTCTAAAGCTTGTACTTTGCCAACAGGGCAGTACTATACTACAGGCTGGGAGGATACCACTGGTGTTCACAAACAGAGAAAAATTCAGTCACACACAGGTAAATTCAGCCTGGAAAAGTTTTTGAATGCCATTTCTCACAGCACATGATAGGGGTACAACAACAGGTTGGGTAGGCTACCTGGGTGAATAGCTGGATTTCTAACTACTACACAGGCTAGGAAGAATATCACTGCCGTTCAAAACACGTGGGGGTACAACAACAAGGCATGTAGGATAGGTGGGTTTTTCTTTTATTTCAAAGCACAATGGATTAGAAAGACGAAGAGGAGGGGGCTTGCTAAACGCAAGGGATGGGTGTGGGAGCAGGGGCCCAAGGGTATTCAAATCAAAACACACACTCACTCACACAGACAGTCACAATCACTACACTCAGACTACAAAACAAAAAATCAACATAACACAGTAATGTAGTACACAAAAAAACAGGTTTGAAAATGTTTAAACAAGAAATATTTAGGTTTATCCTCCACAGTCTCTTCATAATCACTACCTGCTGTGTTCTGTCTCCTTGCTCTCTTAATACTGCACAGAGAAACACCCCCCAGCTTTCTATTGGCTGTTCAACCACATGTGACCTGCAACCCACAAGACATTGCAAACTTTGCCTGTTGCGGCAAACTTCACACGCGAAGCCTGCATAGTTACTTTGCGGTTGGCGAAGTATGCCCACTCCATGATGACCATAATCTGTGAATTGCGGACTTCGCCCTGTGTAGTAATTCACAAAATGGTGGTAATTCATGGAATGATACGCTGAGCAAATTTTTTAGACTTCGCACACCACTATTAGTATGCCTTCCCTAGTGAAGGTTTTAAATAAATAAAAATGCTTGGTCATTTTACCATATTTTTATACCACATATTCTACATAGCCTTTTTATGACCTAACCTCATGAGCCTGGTATATAAATATTTTCAAATCCCCTCTGAAACATAATTTTGTACCACAGGTACAAAAACACATTTTGACCAGTATTTGAAAAATGACAGGTGTCACAATCATGAGGAGGTGTGAAAAAAAGACTGTGTTGAAAATTTGGTGTCAAAATATTGAAAATTACCAAACTTATAAGCAAGCATAGAAAAATCCCAGCTTGTACTCATAACTTTGTTTTTTTTTTTATATTTTGACCCAGGTTTTCAACATAGAAGTGATTTTACTTCAAGAGGGAGCTCTTGCAGCAGGTAACACAATTAGTACTGAAGCTGGCAGGTGGAAGGACCCCATGGAAAATTTCTAGCTAGCAGTATACAGTGGGGGACAGCCCCCAACATCAGCCCAGCCCTGACATCCCATGTAATATAAAAGGTGAGGCCCCCAGTGTCCCTCAGTACTTTTCCTGCTGTCGACTCACATGCATCGGCTCCATGGAAGCCTTCAGCTATTGATCGACTGCTTTTCTTTAACGCTTTATTTTCGATAAGTTTGAATTTATTTTACTTTTATTTTTCTGCATGTTGACTTCTCCATCATCGTCTATAGACCAGCATCAGTCAAAGTGTGCCTGCGGCAAACAAATACCGTTGCGAGATGGACACTCGGCCTGCCTGCTGCATCTAGGCCCAGACCACGATACAGAGGCCTGTCCACACTGTCAGAAATTCAACAGCAGGACAAGGATTCACAGCCAGAAGACCCTCCAGGCCTATTTAATGAAGCAGAAGTTAGCCACCATGCAAAAGGATTCCTCTGCTAAGGAAGGCCCCTCTCAAATAAAAAATCGGGGAAACATCACCATAAGAAGAAGAGTAAAGAGATGGAAAGAGACAGATCACCATTGGGATCTAGGTCGTCTGACTCCTGATCAGCCTCCAGAGGGAGTTTGGACTCAGCCTCCCAGACTACGCGTTCTTCTACCAGGTTAATGGTAGTGAGACCACCCACCCAGGTAAGGGCAACAGAGAGCTCCATGCAACAGTGCTCTACCCTTCAGCCTCTGAAGGTCAGGCCACATTCCCACTCCTCTGGCCAGTATTCAGATTCCAGTGTCAGATCTTCCTCCAGCGATAGGCCAATGAAAGCGTCCTCCAAGTCGGTCTCCTTGGGAACCGACTCCACAAATAGACGTGGGGGTTCATGCCACTCCTCCGTGAAGTCCATCTCTCAACCCCCACAGGGGCCTAACGGTGCTTAAGCCAACACCAGAAAAAAGGCCAGAGAAATGGCCATCAGCTGAGAATACTCTCCACCGCCTGGCCCCAATGTCCCAAAAGTGGATGATGACCTCAGCATCCGACAACACCCATCATCAGAGAAAGGAGCCCAATGCCAGATAGTCTAAGGCTCTGAATACCTTGGATTCAGCGTTGATGGGCACACTATAAATGCTGGCTGACGAACGTAATGATCTGCTATCGGGTAGTCCAACATCAGCCTCCTGGCATACTCCAGCTGATGACCTCTGATCCCCAGCAAAGGTCCCATCGCCATTGATGGGACCCCCGCCTAAAGCCCCGAAGCCACTTGTGGCCCCCCTGGCCAAAACCCTGTCACCACCCATAGGGCCACCGGTGGGTATACTGACATTGCCTATTCCAGCACCGGACCAGACAATGGGCCAGACACCAGGTCCTTTGAACCAGCCGACACCAAATCAGGAGCCAAGACTCCATCTGTCACAGGTCAAGGATCTATTTGTCTCCTGGTGGGACACTATCAAGGCTGATGTTCTCCCAGCCAAATGAACAGGGGTAGAGGAGCCTAACCCCAGGGAACCTACTTCTCCACCTAAAGAACCTACTCCTCCACCCAAAGAGGCCACCTCTCCACCCAATGGCAGGGGTCGCTTGGGCCACAAGAATTGCTCCAAAACTAGGAGCAGGAGCTCATCACACTCCACAGAGGGTCACAAGCATAAACGCAAATGTACCAGGTCCAGGTCCTCCTCAGAGACTTTGGACTACTCACCTGATTCCTCTTCTGAGTCCTCCTCAGAGGCTGAACTCCCTTTATCGGACTGAAGAGAGAGACACCATGGTCTCCGCCTGACGACCCCTACTTTATGGAGGTGATGCATCATATTCAATTGAATATGGAATGGGACACAGAGGACCTTGATCCCGAAAGACACCAGTTAGCGAAATACCTGCATCAAAAGAATCTAAAACCAGTGGTCGTACAACCCCTGGTGGACACCTTTCAGGACATCACCAAGGCAGCATGGAAGCATCCCTCCACCTCTTCAGCCATACCAAAGAAGGTAGATTGCCTCTACAGGGCACACTGTGAGGAACCCTTCCTAGGTGAATGGCCTATAGCTGACTCCATAGTCATCACGGCTGCTCATGACAGGTCCCAGAGACCAAAACACCATAGTACACAACCACTGGACCGAGAATCCAAGCAGCTGGACTCAATGGGCAGGCAAGTGTATTCCTCTGCCACCTGCACTATTCAGGTCCTGAATTTCCTGACCCACATGATGCAGTTCCAGAATGCCATCTAGGAGCAAGGGATGGACTTAGTTAGGGACCTACCAGATTGTCCCCAAAAAGATGAGTTGGAGAAGCTTATGCACATCAGATCAGACATAGGCACCCACATACTTCAAATGGCCTATGATTCTGCAGACACTGCAGCTAGAGTAGCTGCTACTGGGGTATGCCTCAGGAGACACTTTTGGCTTAGGGTCTCAGGTTTTTCCCAAGACGTCCAAGCAGGAATCCTGGATGCCTCTTTTAAGGGCTCAGTTCCTTTCAGAGAGGAATCTGAAAAGATTATCTCCAGAATCCAAGACTCTGGGAAGGCTGTACACACAGCTCAAACTATGTACAAGCCCAGACAGAAACCATTTCAAAAACAGCATTTTCGCAGTAAATCAGGACAACAATCTAGATACTAGCAACAACAGCAACAGAGAGGAGGGTTACAGCCTCAACGGCTCCTCTTGTGGCTCCAGAAACTCAAGGCAACAGGCAGCTAAGCACACTCAGGCCACTCTGCCCTCCGCCACCATCACCTGATGTTTGGCTGAACCCTCCTCTCCAGACAGATTCAGCACAAGAGGTGGTTGTAGGCCACTTTTTCCTCTATCTAGAGGGTTGGAAGGTGGCCACCTCTGACCAATGGGTTCTGCAATTGATTCAGTGGGGTCACTCAATAGAATTTGCCACAATGCCTCCAGAAAGACCACCCCTTTTCTCCAATCCCATGCAGCTCTTATCCAGGATGAAATCCAATCTCTGTTGGACAAAAGAGCAACAGAGCCAGTTCCTACCACTCAGAAGGGACAGGGGTACTATTCACACTTCTTCCTAGTACCCAAGAAAACAGGAAATCTCAGGCCCATCCTGGACCTCAGTGACCTCAACATCTTCGTAGAATACAGGCGCTTTCGGATGGTCACCCTTCAGGGTCTGCTTCCCATGATCTATCAAGAAGATTGACTCTCATCTCTGGACATGCAGGACATGTATTTACACATCCTGATAGTCAGACACCACAGGAGATTGCTGAGACTTGAATTTAAGGGCCAGCATTTCCAATTCAGGACACTGCCATTCAGCCTATCCTCAGCACCAAGGGTCTTCACCAAGTGCCTGGCAGTGGTGGCAGTAGTCCTCTGGAGGAGAGACCATTATGTCTTCTCATACCTCAATAATAGGCTTCTCACAGCCCCATCCAAGAAGGCTCTTCAACACACAGTGGGAAGATATGTTTTTTCTCTTTACGGCATTGGGAATCACAGTAAACATGCTGAAATCATCACCCTGGCTGACTCAGAAGCTCCAGTTTATAAGAGCACGTCTCGAAACCTCTCAGTGGAAAACCTTCCTACCAGAGGACAGAGCGGACAACCTAAGGGGTCTTGCCCACCACATTCAGTCTTCATGACAGGTCCCAGCCAGGACGGTACTCAGACTTCTCGGCCAAATGGCGGCAACCATTGGTACCGTACCACTGGTCAGACTTCATATGAGAACGATCCAATGGACACTGAGAACTCAATGGGATCAAGTTCAAGTTCAAGTTCAAGTTTAGTGCAGGAAAACTCCATTGAGCAAGCTCATTCACAAGGAGGTCCTGTGACATAAACACCTAAAGTACAAACACAGATAGGTAATAACAGTATATACTTGAAATGCACATTACATGATACAGGCTGGATATACATACAAGGGTACCACATAGGGTGACCGCAGGTGGTAAACATTGATATGAGACAGGGAAGCAACTTACAGGTTGCATACTGATAAATGAAACATGATGACTGGTGTGTCAATACATATACAGTATTTTGGCAGCTAGAACAAACAACAGTCTACAACTGATATGGGGGAGGGTGATTTGATAGAGTAGCAGTGGGCGTGAAGCAAAATAAAGCCAGGAGTAGAAGAGGAAGGAAAGCAGTTAATGTGACAAATCAATTATACCTTACCAGTGGATAAATATGGCACATGGGAAGGAAGAGACTTAATGACAGTTACAGGTGTCTTTTATTTTGGCTGAACTTAGTGATTTGTAGAAGTTTATTGAAACTGTGCTAGTTAGTTTCAGTACAGTTTGTAATTGGTTCCAAATGGAGGGAAAGGCATATGCACAGCATCGTCATCAAGGAAGTCCGCGTCCTTGGTATGTCAAGCATAATAAAGTCAGATTTTCTTAACAAGTATGCACTGTGAGATACTAATAAGGGAAGAGAGATAGCTTGGCAATTTCTGCAGGAGCAGTTTAAGAGTCCATAGCCCAGCATGGAGCAGGCGTCTAGTAGTAAGGGATGTCAACCAACAGCATATAGAAAGTCATAGTGGTGCGAGAGCAGTAAGGGAGTTAGTGACTGAACCATAGCATACGGTGATAAAGGATGTCCAGTTTACTTAGATTTGCAAGAGTGGTGGAGGAATAGATTACATCACCATAGTCGAGTAGGGGAGAAAAGTGCATGTACAAGCTTGTTTCGAGTTTCATAGAAAAGGGGCCTATTTCTGCAGAAGAAACCTAACCTTTTAACCTTTTAGAGACATCTTGACGTGGTCACTGAAAGATAATTTATTGTCGATCCAGAAACCTAGATATTTAAATTTGGTTACAACTTCAGGGGCTCGTTTAGTGTGGTGACAATGAAGTCTTGGGCAAGGGTATTGGGGGCCTGAGACAGCACTGCGGAAGAATATCATCGCTTTAGTCTTCTTAGCATTGAGCAGAAGCTTTGCCTTTATTAGATTATGCTCAAGTTGTGCGAAAGTCCGCTTAGCACTCACTTGACTTCAGATAACGATGAGCCAGAAGTATATAACACAGTATCATCTGCAAAAAGTGCAGATTGGACGAGATATGTTAGCATCTAAGTCATTAATGTACAGAAAACAAGATAGGGCCTAAGATGGATCCTTGGGGACTCCTCTTGCAACTGGCAAGGCAGCAGAAAAAGCCTTCAGCCTTTACTTTTGGAATCTTCCAGTTAGGTAGCTAGAGAACCACTGGGTGGCATGGTATGTGGCACCCAACTTTGCAAGGCAATTGACTAATAGTTTGTGATCAACAGTATCAAAAGCTTTGCTGAGGTCCAAAAGACTGCACCAGTTACCTTCTTAGCATCTATAGCAGAGATCCAATCATTGGTTCCTTTTGCTAGTGCAGTGATTGTGCTATGATTAGCCCGGAAGCCAGATTGAGCTGGGTTAATGAGAGAAAAGGTTTCCAAGTGAGATTTTAACTGAATATGGATCAGTTTTGAGAACTTCAGAAAGGATAGGCAATATGGAGATAGGCCTATAGTTGTCTACATCTCATGGGTCACCAGATTTAAATAGAGGGAGGATAAGTGCTGATTTCCAGCAGGATGGCACAGTAGCAGATGTAATGAAAAGATTGAAGATGTGTAGAATTGGGGCAGTGAGATGGCGTAGCCTGACCTTGGAAAAAGGGTTCCAAGCCGCCAGTCCCCTCACGCTTTTTGGTATCTAAGTTAAGAAGAGAATCTTCTACTTCTTTATAAGTTATCTCGCACAGTTGGAAGGGGCTGGGTGCAGGACTAGATGTGGTGGGAGGGGTATGCTGGCTCACTGCAGCACCAGCATAAGGTGACGAGGTCAAAAGCTAATCCAGCTGTGGCAAAGTGGGAGTTAAGTTCCTCCAGGATTAGGGACTTGTTTTCCACAAGCTTGCCACTTGCAACTATCTTTGTTGGGACAGAGGGGGCCATGGGCCATCCTTCTATAGTTTTGATAGTCTTCCATATTTTATGAGGGTTACCTTTAGCTTGTTCGAGAGTAGAAATATAATAGTTAGCTTTAGCAGAGTGAAGTTTTTTCACACAGTTATTCCTGGCTGCTCTAAAGGCCTGCCAATCCAAAGATTCTTTGGAATGTCTAGCTTTAGCCCAGAACTTATCTCGAGCTATAAAGGCTGCCTTGAGATCTGAGGTGAACCAGGGGTTGGAATTGTTCCGTACCCTTACTTTGATGAAAGGGGCATGCTTATTTATTATTGTAGTGAGTTTGTCATTAAGGATGCAAGCTGCCTTGTTGACATCTTTGGCTAGGTAAAGATCTTGCCATCTGATCATGCTCAGGTCAGATAGGAAGTTTACTGCACTGAATTTGTGAAAGGATCTTTTTGTTGTGAAGATGGGTTGCGGACGGGCCTTAATTTGAGATCTTATGCAAGCAACAATTCCATGATCGCTCATGTCGTTGTGAATCACTGCCAAATGAGATATTTTGTGTGGATGGGTGGTTAGTACCACATCTAGAATGGAACTGTTGGCAGTATTTAGAGTGTTGTTCCTAGTAGGTTCACTGACTAATTGCCCAAGACCTAGCTGCGTCACAAAGGTTGAGGCGTGTGATTTAGGTGACAGCCAGTCCTATTTAGATCTCCTAGAAATATTGTTTCAGTTTTGCATCTCGAACATGGATTTCAAAAGATTAGGACTTCATCACCACCAGATGGGGGTCTATAGCCACCTAGGATAGTGATACATTCCGAGGAGGGGAGATGAAGGCTCAGCGAAACTAACTCAAATTCCTTGGCTAGAGATTTGCAACTAATATTGGTGACCAAGTACTTAGATTTGGCGTAGATAACCACACCCCCACCTCTAGACTCTCTATCTGCTCTAAATAAATTGTAGCCCTGCAGTGATATTTGTTGATCAGTGTTCGTCTTTTTTAACCACGACTCAGTAATTATGATAAGGTCTGGGTTAACGTGTGCAGCCCAGGCTTGCAGCTGTACAAGTTTTTTAGGCAGGCTTAAAATGTTGACCATCATCATTTTGAGACCTGTGGCCTCAACAAAATCGATAGGCGAGGTAAGTTGTGGGGGGCCAGGGTTGAGCTCACATTTCCTGAGCAGAGAAGAAGCAGAAGTATAACTTTCTTTAAGGAGCTTATAAGAATGGAGACTGCTTTTTATTTCTTGTGACAACCCATATCATGCTCATGAAGGAGGCACCACTGTAATGACAGTTGATCGTGATCAATGTAAGTGCTTGGGTGGACATAGGTGAGGACAGTAGCAAGGGGGTGTAGGTTAACCGGGGGGAATAGGCTAAAAGGGGAGAGGAGAATGACATAGTGTCTGCACGGTAGACTGTTATAACATTAGGTATTGATAAGGTACATTGGAGAACTGAATTGCATTGAGGTACTTCGAATTGCACTGTATTGCTGAAAACTCTGCACCTTAGGAGCAATAAAAACACAATAAGGAGAGCCATGGTCCCAGATTGAGTGGTCTCGTGATTTGTATTAGTGCAATATTTTCTAGGCAAGAAATTTGCCCACCTAGGTACTCACTTAAAACCTAGATGAGAAAATACAGCAGAAGGGGAACAAGGAGAGCAGGGCAGCTTAGTTGGTGGCCATCCACCCTTCAGACTCAAGTCCTTGTAGCAGAACCGGAAAGAGTAGAATGATAATGCAGGCTATATTGCCCATGAATGAATACAGTGATTTATGAAGAAGACCAAGAATCCCTCTAGTGGCAGGTCTGTATAACCTGCTAATGGAAAACTAGCCACCAGCCAAAAAAAAAAAGGTAGTTAGACTTATCAGCACCAAGGCAGAGTGCTTGGATGGGGGGGGCGCTGCAGGAAGGGCAGTCAGACAGAAGAGGTGTAAGCACTTTAAAACAGTAGTAGAAATTACAATCCAGCTAATACAGTTGAAAAACTCCTAATAACACAGTTGAAATGTGCTTAGTTCCATCGAAAATCTAACAAAGTGCCAGGTGTCTATAGCAGGGGAAAACTCCTGCCAAACAGAGTGGGTTTGCTGGAAGCACCTGTGTTCCAATTGGCTGCGCTGTCCTGTACCTTCCAAGGAGCTGCAGGCGGGTGTCCTGGTCTTGGTCGGTGGCTGGCTGGGTGCCGGCCGACTGTGGGTGAGCTGGAGCAGCCCTGTTCAGGGACAAGCAGCTAAAGAGAAGAAGACAGAGCAGGTCTTAAATAGCATAGAGGTAAAGGGGGTTAGATTTGAGCAGTTTAGTAAGACAAAAGGTAGTTAGACTTATCGGCACCAAGGCAGAGTGCTTGGATGGGGGGGCACTGCAGGAAGAGCAGTCAGACAGAAGAGGTGTAAGCACTTTAAAACAGTAGTAGAAATTACAATCCAGCTAATACAGTTGAAAAACTCCTAATAACACAGTTGAAATGTGCTTAGTTCTATCAAAAATCTAACAAAGTGCCAGGTGTCTATAGCAGGGGAAAACTCCTGCCAATCAGAGTGGGTTTGCTGGAAGCACCCGTGTTCCAATTGGCTGCGCTGTCCCGTACCTTCCAAGGAGCTGCAGGCGGGTGTCCTGGTCTTGGTCGGTGGCTGGCTGGGTGCTGGCCGACTGTGGGTGAGCTGGAGCAGCCCTGTTCGGGGACAAGCAGCTTCCAAGGAGCTGCAGACAGGTGTCCTGGTCTTGGTCGGTGGCAGGCTGGGTGCCGGCCGACTGTGGGTGAGCTGGAGCAGCCCTGTTCAGGGACAAGCAGCTTCCAAGGAGCTGCAGGCGGGTGTCCTGTTCTTGGTCGGTGGCAGGCTGGGTGCCAGCCGACCGTGGGTGAGCTGGAGCAGTCCTGTTCAGGGACAAGCAGCTTCTAAGGAGCTGCAGGCGGGTGTCCTGGTCTTGGTTGGCTGGGGAGCACATCTTTCTGATCACAGGATTCAAGGACTGTGGTACCCAATCGAGAAGTCCCTACATCTCAACATACTCGAAATGAGGGCCATCCTATATGCCTTGCATTCATTACAAACAGACCTACTCCCCGGACACCTCTTGGTCCAGACAGACAATGTGTCGGTGGTGTTCTACATCAACAAACAAGGGGGAACTCACTCATATCCACTCTGCCATGAGGCAATAAGAGGTTGGAAATGGGCTATAGCTCACCGGATGAAGATATCATCAGTTCATGTCCTGCGTGTGCAAAACACATTGGTGGATGTACTTAGCCAGACAAGATCCAGAACCCACAAGTGGGAACTCCAACAATCAGTCGTACAAGATCTGTTCGACAGGTGAGGTCTGCCAGAGTTGGACCTTTTTGCATCCCCACACATCGCAAAACTGCCCAGTTTTTGCTCGCTAGATCCAGGGCGTGGTGTTTTCTGGTGAGATGCATTGTTCCTCTGCTGGACAGGAAGATTTCTCAATGCCTTCCCTCCCTTTCCACTAATACAGAGGGTTCTTCTCAAGCTTCAGTCAGAAGGGGCGAACATGATACTGCTTGCCCCCTTCTGGCCATAATAGATTTGGTTCCCACTACTCCAGCAACTGGCGAGGGAACCACCTCTTCCACTGCCACTCACTTCATGTTTGCTATCTCAGGACAAAGGGCCTTAGTCCATCCAGAACTGAGATCATTACATCTGCATGCGTGACTCCTACAGACTTAGCCATTTCCCACTTTGGGGTCTCGGCTAAAGTAGCTGATGTTCTGGTTGCTGCTAGGAAACCATCCACCACAGCCACATAAGCAATGAAGTGCAAACGCTTCTGTCTATGGGCCTTCAGCCGTCCAGCAGACCCATTCACTTGGCCAGTGAACTCGGTAATAGAGTACCTCCTTTCCCTTTCTGACTCAGACCGTAGCTAATCTTCCATAAAGGTGCATCTTTCAGCAGTGTCAGCTTATCATGCACCTGTGAAGGGACAAACCCTGGCACAGTTGGATCTTGCACGCACTTTTTTGCTTGGCATCCTTCATATGACACCTCCCATCAGGGATCCCATCCCTCCATGGGGCCTCCTTTTTGTTCCGGAAAAGCTTACATTATCTCCATTTGAACCAGCTGCAGATCGTGAGCTATGCTTTCTCTCTTGGAAAGTGTTATTTTTGGTTGCAGTCACTTCTGCAAGGAGGATCTCTGAGCTTCAGGCTCTCATGTGTAAAGAACCATATTTGATTTTCCACAGGAACAGGGTGTCCCTGCAAACAAATCCTAAATTCTTACCAAAGGTGGTGTCTGAACTCACCCATGAGCAAGACATCAACCTGCCAGTTCATTATCCAGAGCACTCAAATCGAGGAGAAGCTCTGTTGCATATCCTGGAAGTCCACCGGATTCTTAGGTACTACTTAACCAGAACCTGGGGACCTCGAAAATCAGACCAACTGTTCGTCTCCTTTGCCCCGTGAATGTTATGGGTACCTGTTACAAAACAAACCCTTTCAAAATTGTTAGTGAGTTGCATTACCTTCTGTTACCAGAAGTACAACAAACCCTTACTGGGACTGGTAAAGGGCCACTCCACCAGAGGTATAGTAGCCTCTTTTGCCTCTTTGAGGAATGTGTCTGCAGCAGACATATGTGCAGCAGCCACTTGGAATTCAGTCCACACTTTCATTAAGCATTACAGTCTGGACATTGCCTCTAGGTGCAGGATTGGCTTTGGACTTGCGGTCCTGCAGGGCCTCCTCTTCTGAGGGACTGTCTGTGTCTCTCCATTTCCTCCACCCTGTATGTGTGGGATTATGCACTGCTTGGGACTCAGTCCTAATTGTGTTATCTACTGCAAAAGCTCCCTCTCAAAGTAAGATAGTACAGTTACATAAGAACTTACTGTAACAGTAGATTTTTGAGAGGAACTCTTGCAGCAGGTGCTGTTTCCCACCCACCTTCCCCTCAAGGGATTCCATCTGCATACACAGCAAGAACATCTTCCTCCTAGGTCTTAGGAGGATGTTCGGTTTCTACATTCAAATCTTCATCTGTGCCAGAGTCTCCAGTGGGAGAACTGAGGGATGCTGGGGGACCGGCCCTTTTATATCACATGGGACATTGGGGGAGGGCCGATGTTGGGGCAGTCCCCCACTATATACTGCTAGGTGTGGGGTTCTGCTGCCTGTCAGCTTCAGTCCTAATTGTGTTACCTGCTGCAAGAGCTCCTCTCAAAGATCTACTGATATGGTAAGTTCTTATGTAACTGTACTTTATTACCCCCCCTTCTGAATCCAGTAGGTGAAAATTCTCAAATCCTGACTAAATGTCATTTTGTGCCACAAGTAGAAAGCACATTTCATTCAGGATTCAAAAAATGACATCTGTTACATTCATGAGGTGGTGAGAAAAAATGGGTATGTTGAAAGTTAAGGGTTAAAATATTGAAAATAGCCAGCACGGTGGTGCTGGGGGTTGAGGACCCGGATGCCACACCTCTCACCATGCTGGCGACCTGGGTTTGGGAATGGACTTGGGTCACTGAGGGTTGACTGGGGAGCAAGAGGATTAAGCATCCAGAGGACAGCTCTCCTCTCCTGGAGTGGGTAGTGGGCATCGTGCTGCTCACCAGTGGCCCCTGGTGAAGTTTGGGGGCACTATAGTTAGCGATGCCACAGTAGGGGTGGAGCAGCAGTGGGCGTCAGCACATAAGGTGTACAGGCACCATTGCATGTCCGCACACCAGGAACAAAACCAGAAAAAAAATGCTTTCTGGATAAACAACAGAGCTCTCCATGGCCCCCACCTTCACATGCATGAGGTTGGGCTCGACCCTCCAGCTCTCCCGATCCCCCCTGAATGCCCTGATCCACTGATGGTTGCATTCCCAGGTTGGCAGATAGAGTAGTTAGGGGGAGTGTCTGTCCCTGATTTCCTGGAGAGGACAGCTTCAGACAGAGCGGTAGAAGGGAGGTGGTGAGAGAGGGTCACTTGAGAGAGGTCTGGTGAATAGGGATGATAAATAAAGTCCACAAAAAATATATATTGTAAATAACCAAAGTTATGAGCATGCATTGAAAATTTCAATAGATGCTTATAAGTTTGTTGTACTGTAATATTTTTAACCCACATTTTCAACATAGCCTTCTTAGGATCTCCCCTCATGAACAAGGGCAGAGAAAATTTTCAAATCCAGCCTGAAATGGGTTTCATGCAGCAATCATAAAATCACCTTTCAGAATGGATTTGCATAATTCCACTGGCCTTGTTCATGAGGTGGGGTCCCAAAGAAGCCAAGTTGAATATCTGGGGTAAAAATGTTCAAAAATATCAAAGTTATGAATAAATGTCCAAACCGCATTGAAATACATTAAACCTCACTTAACTTATATTCTCATATTGCAATCACCAGTTCCAGCAGCAAGACATGTCTTCCATCAGAGAGTGGATCTACGCTGTGGAACATGTTCAGATGAGTGAGGGTGTGTAAGTGTGTGATGTGGGGTGAGTGAGGGTTGCAGGCGTGTCAGATAGCCAATGAATCATTTTCTATTTTTCAGATCACAGGAAAAATAAATAATAAAGATCAATGAGGGATGGTTTCCTTGATGTATGGGGGACAGAAGCCAACAGAGGAGATTGGGCACCTCCGTGTCAGGATGATGTTTGGTGGCAATGGGGTTAAGCACCACAGTGCTGCCACCTATTTTGTTTTGGGGGGTGACCTGGAGGGGAGATGGGAGAAAAAAAGTGGTGCTGGGAGTGGGTACCTTGGTATGCAATTGTAATAATACATTTATTTGTTTTACATATTGGGAATAGGAGTTGGGCGACCTGGGGGAGAGGGGTTAAAGGTAATGGCATTGGGGTGGGCACCCTGGTCCACTTAAGATAGAAAGCATAGAGAGAGATACAAAGATGGACAGATAGATAGATAGATAGATAGATAGATAGAGCCTAGTGATTGGCAGTAGAGAACTGCACACAGGTGCCCACCTCCTTTTGAATCCTAGCATCTCTCTGTTCACTGTTTGAACCTTAGCAAATCACTAAACCTCTCTTTGCTTAACTTCTCGGTAAGCTCCCTCTACTGTATCTCTGGATTTTTTGAGCATACTGTTGTGCCTAATGCCAGAAACATTCTCTCTCCCCTCTCTTTGGGGAGTACTTCTGCTCAGTATTTACTAAAGAAAAGAGGGGGTGACACCCAAGGTGGGAGAAATGGCAGAAACAGGGGGGGGAAGGGGTGACAGATGGGGAAATCATGGAGGGCAGAGTTCGAGAGGATTTGAAGGCACTGAGGGTGGACAAGGTGCCAGACCCAGATGGCATCCACCCCAGGGTACTGAAGGAGCTGGCAGAGGTCCTTGCAGGACCTTTGGCAGACCTATTTAATGCCTCACTACATTCTGGTTGTGTACCTCAGGACTGGAGGATGGCTCATGTGGTGCCCCTCCACAAGAGTGGCCCCAAGGATGAACTGGGAAACTACAGACCAGTGAGCCTCACATCCATCGTGGGTAAGCTAATGGAGACTATCCTGAAGGAGAGACTAGTGGCCCTCCTAGAGGCCAAAGGACTAAAGGACAGCAGACAGCATGGCTTGATATGTGGCAGATTCTGCCAAACCAACCTGGTGGAGTTCTATGATTGGGTAACCAGACAACTAGACAGGGGCCATGCAGTGGATGTCCTGTATCTGGACTTCAGTAAGGCATTCGACTCTATGCCACATGGAAGGCTGGGAAGAAAGTTAGTAGGCACAGGGGTGGGTGCAAAGCTGGTGAGATTGGTAGGAAACTGGCTTCAGGGAAGGCAACAGAGGGTGGTGGTGGGTGGGGAGCTCTCACACCCAAGGGCAGTGACGAGCGGTGTTCCACAGGGCTCGGTGTTGGGACCAGTGTTGTTTGGGATATTCATTGCAGACATATCATGGGACTTCAAGAGCAAGATCAATCTGTTTGCTGATGATACCAAGGTAGGTGCGGTGGTGGATGACCTAGGGGATGGCAGGGGTTGCAGGATGATCTGGCAAAGCTTGAAACCTGGTCAGACACCTGGCAACTGGGGTTTAATGCCAAAAAGTGCAAGGTGCTGCATTTTGGGATGAAGAACCCAAGGAGGAGTTACCAGCTGGGGGGAGTGCAGCTAGCCCAGACAGAGGAGGAGAAGGATCTGGGTGTGCTCATTACAGGGTCAGTGAACAACTCGGCACAATGTAGGAAGGCAGCTGCAAAGGCTAACAAAATGCTGGGTTGTATTGCAAGGGGTATATCCTCGAGGAGGGAGGAGGTGATTCTGCCACTGTATAGGTCATTAGTTAGACCACACCTGGAGTACTGCATGCAGTACTGGCGCCCGTATCTGAAGAGGGACATTAAGTTACTGGAGGGGGTGCAGTACGGGGACATGTACTCACTGGAGGAGAGGATGGACAGGGGTGACATGATTGAAACCTTTAAATACAGTACATGAAAGGAATAAACAAGACTGGTACAAGGGGCTGTTCAAAGTAAGGGAGGGGAGGGCCACCAGGGGCCATGATATGAGACTAGAGGGAGGAAGGTTCAGGAGGGAGATGAGGAGACACTTTTTTTACAGAGAGGGTGGTGGTTGGGTATAATGCGTTACCTACAGAAGTGGTATCCAGTAGAACAGTGGACTGCTTCAAAAGGGGATGGGACAGGACAAGGGGGAGGGTTAATGAAGGGAAAGGGTGGAAGGGAGGGCAGCTGCAGAATAAGGGGTGCTAGCTGCACATTCAAGCAGACTTGATAGACCTCTAGGCCTTTATCTGCTGGGAAATTTCGTATGTTCATATGTTCTTTTCCAGTGTGTAAACTGCTTTTGAAATTGAAATATAGCAAATATGTGTCACTATATAAAATTAAATCCAATTTCTATAATTCATTCCTGATATAATCATTATCAGTGTCAAACCATGCATCAACAAATGGGACAGAACAGAAGTTGCTGCCTCCGTAGTACATACATTATTGCCAGTTTGTACGGATATGTCTTGTATAGAACCATACTACTTACTCCCATAACAGTAAATATATTGGGTGTAGTTCCATATTTCCAGTGATCTTTTCACGGGAAGCCAAAAAGGTATTTCAGTGAGCTGTTACTCTGCAGCAGTTAAATTAATAGAGAACTGCAGTAGAGCAAAACACAACACTGTGAACCAAGACCCATGGAAACAGGAACCCTACTTACTATACTTGATACACTACTTGAATGCTGAAAATAATCCTGTATTGCAGGTGTTCATTCTCTGCATTCAGATGGCAAGGATGATTATTTAATTGGAGATGGCTGAATGCTGCGTAATATGGCACGGGGAGGCTGCTCACTATGGGATGAGGAGCTAAGACATCCCCCACACCAGCAGCAGCACTTTTTTGACATTTTCATTTTTAATTTTTTATACTTGTTAACTTGATGAGCATGACTGCCTGTTTTCTCAAGTGACAAGTTAAAACAGCAAAACAACAAGACATACATTAAGTATATATACATACATACACAATATAAAAGGACAATATCAAAAACAGACTTAAGACATAAAATTCCCCTTTAGACATGTACATGGGTTGGAATAAAATAGGGCAAGGCATGTAACTGAGGCTCACCGAACCCAGCTTGTGCAGCAACTACAGTAAGGTGACAGAAGAGAGCACCCTGCAGTGAATGCCCACTTTCCACCAGCTGACTTTCAGAGCCTGCAGATATAACAGAAAGGCTTGCACAGATTTATCAGCAGACATGAGCTATAGCAACACTGAAGAAAACAAGCATTTGTCAATGCCAAATGTTTGCTTGCTGGTATTGGCGTTGGTAGTGTAGGAGTTACAGAGCTGCAGAATAGGAATGGCAGTGAAGTATTGAACTGAAGCCAACCCCACCACCACCCTGCAGAGACTGACAGGCATTGGGGTGTGCCTTTGGGTCATCAGGCATAACGGCCACACCATTTCACCACACCCTACCCTGCAGACACCAGCAAGTGTCACGGTGTGCCTTGGGGTCTTTGGCCCTTATGCCGACCCCATTCCATCAGGAAATACGGTGAGATGTGTGAGATATAGGAGAATGGGGTGAATTTTGGGGCCAAAGAGTCCAAGGCACACCTCGATGCCTCTCACTGGCTGTAGGGTGTGGAATGGTATGAGCATTACAGGCGAGAATCCCAAGTCACACCCCTGATGCCTGTCATTCTCTACAGGATGGGGCGTTATGGTCAGAAACCCTAATGCCTCAGGCATTTGTTGGTATTTTCACTCCAAATTGTCAACATGTTTTTTGTGTGACCCCCAGCTCCTGAACAGTGGCAATATCAGTTTGTTAGCCAAAAGCTGCTTTTGCACAGCGACTAGTGCATTTAGCACCACAGGTGCAAAAACACATTCTGAATAGGATGTGAAAAATGACAACTGTACTGTTCACGGGGAGGTGTAAAAAATGGCAATGTTGAAAATCTGCAGTGAAAATATTAAAAAACTGGTGAAGTCACGAGCGTGCGTAGAAACTGTGCAACGTACAACCGTAATGTAATTAGTTTGGGGATTTTTTACAACAGATTGTCAACACAGGCATTTTGGGACCTCCGATCATGAACAGTGTCACTGTGATTTTCTTTATCTGTCCCGAACAATGATTTCCCTCAGCGACCACGCATTTCTGCGTTGAAAGTGTGAAAACACATTTCAGCCATGTTGTGAAAAATGACAGCTGTACTGTTCATAAGGAAGAGTAGAAAAATGCCACTGGTGAAAATCTGGACTGAAAATATTACAAATTCATGAACTTACGAGGGTGCAGGAAACTGCGCAATGCTCACTCGTAACACAGTCATTTTATGGACTTTTGTCACCAAATTTTCAACATAGCCATTTTAAGACCTCTGCTCATGAACAGTGTCACTGTGAATTTCTTACTCTGTCCCAAACATTGCTTTCACACACCAACTGCACCATTGTGCACTATATGTGCGGAAACACATTTTAGGCGACGTGAAAAATGACAGCTGTACTGCTCATAAGAAGGTGTGGTAAAATGGCAATGTTGAAAATCTGGAGTGCAAATATTAAAAATTTGCAAACTTACCAGCGTGTGTAGGAATTGCGCAATGCACGCTCGTTAAACAGTCATTTTTAGGAATTTTTTCACCAAATTTGCAACATAGGCTTTTTGAGAGCCCACCTTATGAACACTGGCACTGTCATTTCGTTAATCAGTCCCAAAAGGTGATTTTGTGCAGTGACTGCGAAATCACCCTTCAGGCCCAATTAACACCACAACAGTTCCAGAATTCATGAGGAGGGGTCCCAAAAACCCCATGTTGAAAATGTGGTGCCAAAATTCCAAAAAATGCCTGAGATATGCATTAAAGTTGAAAAAAACCTATTTATTGCATTATACAGCATACCGGCATTTCCTCAGTTCGTGATTGGTTTGAAGAGTGCAGACGTGCTCCCGGTCCACCGAAGATCATCTCGTCGGCCTCCGGAGGTAAGTACGGGGTGAGGGGGGTGTGTGGAGGTAGGTTGCGCAGAAGGTGGGCGCAGGTGGGCAGGGAGACACCGAGGGAATGTTTTTTGTTTACAGGTTTTGTTTTTTTTAGGAAGATGATGTGGGATGTTTGCCACGCTGGGGTGGGTTCCCAGCGTGGGAGCTGGAAAGCTGTTTGGGGGCCTGGAGCCGACAGAGTTGGGCACCCATGGCTATAACAGTTTTGCCAGGCTGGGTGGGCTCCCAGCGTGGCACCTGGAAAGCTTTTTGGGGGGGGGAGCTGATGGGGGATTGGGCACCCCCCTTGGCCATACGGTGTGTGCGTGGGGGGCGGGAAGTGCATCAGCACACAATATGCATGTGTGCATGCGTGTGGAGAGGGGAGCGCTGCTCACTGAAGCTGAGCTCTCCCTTTCAACTGTACGCCACTGCATTTTCAACTGCTGTCATAGACAGCTGCAGCATTCATTGGAGAACTGCAGCTGTGCCTGCAAACACTCTGACTGGGAAGACGGGTGCCACACCTCCGAAAACTCGGATGATGGCACTTTGTTTCTTGCACATGCGTGCAAGCAAGCATAAAAAAAACTAGCAGACTTTCTTACGGTGATGTGCTGCCAACAACAGCTCAATCAAATACAGGTTTCCACTGAAAAGGATATCAATGATAAGGAGAAACATCAATCATTAATGTAATGGAAACCACAACTGGGACCCCCTTAAATCTGAGTTATCATATTTTTTTTTTTCACTTTCTTTTTATCCCTTCCTTACTGCCCACTTGGTCCACTCCTTCAGACTGATCAATCCCCATAATCCCTCCCACGGTGTCTGCCCCTAGAGTGCCAGGCTTGCTCTGTTGTCTCCCTACCTTGCTCCTCTTTTCTCCGGAGAGCCTGCACAGCGGGGTCTGCCCTTGGGTAGGTGATCGGTCATCATCCTGGCTTGAGATGGGTGTTTTCCACTTTTCTTCCCTTGGTCCCTCCTCCCCCTGAGGGTGTCGGCAGAGAGGACTGACGTCCAGACAGATGGCATGCTGACGCATGGCACTGTCAAATGGCCACAACGTTCTCCCCACCCCTAACTCTGAAGAGCCACCTAGTGCTCTAGTGCCCATGCTTCCACCGGTGCCTGTGCATCTGGTGCTCAGAGCACCCCCAGGAACCCACCCCAGGAGGAGGAGGAGGAGAGCATCCATTGGGATGCTCAATCCTCCTCCTCCTCCTTATCCTCCCCTCCTCCCCCTGGTGACCTGAGTCCATTCCCAAACCTGGGTCACTGGCATAGCGTGAGGTATGGTGTCTAGCGCCTCAACCCTTAGCACCACCGGGTCAGCCCTGAGTTATCATATTTTGATTGTTTGGTTTAAGAAAAGGTGACAAGGAGGAGTTATCAGGGAAACACTGTTTAGATGTTCATTTTCAAGAAAAGTCCCTGCAGAGAAGAAAGAAACCTACAGTATTGGAAAGTTTTCTCTTGAAGTAAACTAAAGACAGCAAGTCAGTAAAAAAGATAGAATGTACTAGCTAGATAGATAGGCAGACAGACAGACAGATAGACAAAGAGACAGAGAGGCAAGGCTGCTTCAACTCCCCCTTACAGTCAGACAGCACCCAGCCAGCCGCTGACTGAGACCAGGACACCCGCCTGCAGCTCTTTGGAAGCTGCCTGCCCTTGAACAGGGCTGCTTCAGCTCCCCCCATGGTCAGACGGCACCCAGCCAGCCAGCCACCGACCAAGACCAGGATGCCTGCCTGCATCTCCTTGGAAGCTGCCTGCCCTTGAACAGGGCTGCTTCAGCTCCCCCATGGTCAGGCGGCACCCAGCCAGCTGCCGACCGAGACCAGGACACCCACCTGCAGCTCCTTGGAAGCTGCCTGCCCTTGAACAGAGCTGCTTCAGCTACCCCACGGTCAGACAGCAACCAGCCAGCCACTGACCGAGACCAGGACGCCCGCCTGCAGCTCCTTGGAAGGTACAGTGACAGTGCAGCCAATTGGAACACGGGCGCTGCCAGCAAATCTGCTCTGATTGGCTAGGACTTTTTCCCCTGCTTTTGCTGCCTGGCACTTTTTACAAATAGATTTAGCTGCAACTAAGCAAAATTCAAGTGTCTTATAGAAGGATTTCAACTGTATTAGCTGGATTGTAATTTCTACTACTGTTTTAAAGTGCTTACAGCTCTTCTGTTGTTTCCTTGCTCCTGCACCCCCACCCCCCCCATCCAAGCATGCTACCTTGGCGCCGAAAAGTCTCACTCTCCTTTGTCTTGCTAAATTGCTCAATCTAAACCTGACCTGCCTCTATGCTATTTAACCCCTGCTATTTTTCTTCTCTCCAGCTGCCTGCCCTTGAACAGGGCTGCTTCAGTTCCCCCATGGTCGGACTGCACCCAGCCAGCCACTGACGGAGATCAGGATGCCTGCTTGCAGCTCCTTGGAAGGTACGGTGACAGCGCAGCCAATCGGAACACGGGTGCTGCCAGCAAACCCCCTCCGATTGGCCAGGACTTTTTCCCCTACTTTTGTCACCTGGCGCTTTTTATAAATAGATTTAGCTGCAACTAAGCAAAATTCAGGTGTCTCATAGAAGGATTTTTGGCCCACCACCCACCCTCTCCTCCGCTGATTATATGCACTATTGCCCACCACGTTTCCTCTCGCTCCATCATTGGTTAGTAAGACTAGCAGTACTCGCTCCCTCATTGGCTAATAAGCCTAGCAGCACTGCTCACTCCCTCATTGGCTACCTAAAACCCTTATTCCCTCTGCTCCCCCATTGGGTCTTAGTCCTTACAGGTCCCCATCATTTCCCTGCCCCTGAATTCCAGCCCTCCACCTTCTCCACTAAGTAACTACAGCACCTACCTTCCCTGCTAAGTATCCACAGCAGAAGGGTCCTCCTAGCACCTGTTCCGCACCATGATCCTTCTACCAGGCCACCTGAGCCTGCTCATCCCTATTCTCTTCTCCCTCCCTCCCTTTACAACATGCCACCCACCTCTCCCATGCCCCTCTCCCAAATCCTGCCAAACCTCGTTGAGCTCTCCCACCCCTCCAGCCCGGCGTCCACCTTTCCTTTCACCCAAGCATGGACACACTCTGCCACAGGTCCCAGACCGTTTCTTTTCAACCCATCACTCCCCTGGGTCATTTTACAACTTATTCCCCTATGCCCAGCTCATACTGCTCAATCTAAGAGATGACCGCTCACAGTCAGTCATATACAACTATTCGCTCACTACCTAACTCTCGCTCTCCTGCTCCTTGCAGCAGGTGACATCCACCCTAAACCCGGCCCCAATACTACACCCTCCCATGCCCCTCTCCAACATTGGCCTCTTCTTTACCTCACTCTGGGGACCTTCTCCCACATGGCCTGCACCTAAATATAAGAAGCCTTGTCCACAAGCTTGACTCCCTTCAGGTTCTTGCTGCCCACTACGCTCCAGATATCCTCACCCTGTCTGAAACCTGGCTCAACAAAAACATCAATGACTCCTCTGTCGCTATCCCAGACTACACTATGGCCCACCAGGATAGAGCCTCTAAAGGTGGCAGAATAGCCATCTACGTAAACTTGGACTTGCACTATTCAGTGGTCCTGACCAAGTCCAAACCAAAAGTTCTTGAAGTAATACTAATTCAGCTTGTCCTTCCCTTCTCGCTACCAATCTGCATTGCTTTGATATACTGCCAACCCTGGTACACCAGCTTCTGCTGTCACTGACCTCCTCAAGCAAATCTCCTGCCTAACCAAGACAGGGGAGCTCTACATGATGGGCGATCTTAACCACAATTGGCTAGCTCCTGCCCTCAACAAAACCAGGACTGAAATTTCTGCCCTAAACCTCTCACAAATCATTACTGAGCCCACCTAGCTTAACCTAAAATCTGGTAACCACTCGCTCATCAACTGGGTCCTTACCACACACCCCCAACGGGTCAAACAAGCCAGTATTCTTCTTGACCCCCTCAGCGACCACTACGTAACCTTCTTAGTGCATAAAATCCACCGCCCAAAATCCGTCATTAAATCTGTAGTCTAACGCTCCTATAAATCCCTCAATCTAGCCCCTGTATTAGATGACCTTGCGCTAGCAAACTGGGCCCCTGCCCCTCCTACGATCTCCATTGATGATGCCTTCCTACACTTTAAAAACACATTCCTCAGCATCTGGAACACACACACCCCACTCGTCGTACAAAGTGCGAGAAACCACCTATGGATCACCCAGAACTGACTGCATGTCAAATCGCACGGGACAAAGCCTGGAAAACACATAAATCCCCACGCCTCCCACAACACCTCTCCACATACCGCGTGCTCCGTAACAAGTGCACCAGAGCCACTCGTCTTGCAAAAGTAGAGTACTTCAGCAGCTCCCTCCAGTCAAACCTAAATAAACCCTCAAAATTCTGGAAGGTCATTCACTCCCTTTTCACCCCACTGGCTTCCAATCCCACTACAATGCTAAATGTTAATAACTCTCTCTCCTATCAGAGCCCACAGCAGTCGCCACTGAGTTCAATGTGTACTTCTCCACTTGTGCTGCCACCCTCCTCTCTTCCCTGCCCAACACTACATCTCTCACACTGTCTACAGACATAAAGACCTATATTAGGCCTCACTCCTTTTCCTTCAATGACATCTTTGAAATTGAGGCTCTAGATGCATTACTTTCTCTCAACCCTTCAAAAGGCAAATCCCTAGATGGATTAGACCCCAAATTTCTATACCTCTCCACCCCCACTATAGCAACTCCGCTTGCCAAACTCCTAAACCAATTCTTTGCTGCTGCTGCCATCCCCCATGCATGGAAGCAAGCCATTGTCATCCCTCTGCCAAAAGGAGGTGCCCCTACCTCCCCCTCTAACTACCAAACTATCTCCCTCCTCTCAGCCCTAGCAAAACTACAAGAGCACCTTGTGCTCACCCAACTTACCTCCTTCCTTACTGACTCCAAATTCTTCATGCCATTCCAATCTGGCTTCAGGAAGGGCACTCCACCACCTCCTCCCTGTTAAGGCTTACAGATACAATCCTGACAGGCATGGACAGTGGACTGATCACCTCAGTCATTTTTGTCGACCTTGCAAAAGCCTTCGACACTGTCTCCCACCCCATATTGCTCTCGAGTCTCGCTGAATCAGACCTTTCTGTTGCAGCCACAAACTGGTTCAGATCATACCTCTCTGATAGAACTCAGTCCGTTAGAGTCTCAAATGCGATCTCCACCCCCCTTCCCTTAACTACTGGCATCCCACAGGGGTCAGTTCTTGGTCCCATTCTGTTCTCTATTTTCCTAAGTGACCTGCCACTCATCTGCTCCACTTCCTCAATCCACATGTATGCAGATGATTCTGTACTCTACTACTTGGGCTCCGCCCCTGATGTGGTACAATCAAACCTCCAAGCTGACTTCAACAAGGTACAGCAATGGTTTAGCTCGCACCAGCTCTCCCTAAATGCAAAAACAACTGTCACTATGACCTTTGGCACACGACAGCTCCTGGCCAGACTTCTCTCCCTTTCCTACCTCGCCACCCTGGATGGCCAAAAACTTGAAGATGTCTCCTTGTTCCATTACTTGGGGGTCTGGCTTGACAGACATCTCTCCTTCTCTGATCATATCGATACTGTCTCAAAAAAACTATGCCCCATGCTCAGTGCACTATATAGGAACCGCAGCAGCCTCCCTCCCCGAGTCCGATGTGAACTGGTCCTGAAGATGATACCCCCTCCATTGACTACTGTGACACTGTATACAGTGCAGCCCCTAAATCCACCCTATCTAAACTGAACACACTTTATAATGCCTTCTGCCACTTTGCTCCCGATGCCTCTCCCCTCAACCACCACTGCGACCTCTACCAAGCCTTGGCACTGCTGTCCCTCAAAAACCGCTACATCTCTCACTGTGCTAAATTTGTCTCCAACCTTTGGCTCAGGTCCATCCCCTCCTACCTTTCCATGGTGCTCACAGATGCTCCACCCCCCTCCCATCATCTTAGATCCAGTGACTCCTGCCAGCTTTCAGTCCCTAGGCGGAAGACCTCTGCTGGTCAAGCTGTCTTCTCTCACCGGCTACCCAAGCTCTGGAAAGCCCTTCAACCACAAAATCAGCACTCCTCCTCTTCCTCCTGTCTGTCTACTGCCCTACCAAACTTCCTTACTACAAATTGCTCCTCTTCCTGAACCTGCCATGCCCTACTTTCCCCTCCCCAATGCCTGACCAGTGGCCTTAGCCTTGCTACAGAAGCTGGCATAAAACCCCAACCTTGCACTTATGTCCTGGGCCTGTTTTGCCCTATGTACTGTGTATAACTGTATAACTGTGATATATGTCCTCTGTTGTTTACCCTATATACTGTGTATAACCGTATAAGTGTGATACACATCCTCCATTATTTACAGCTATCACTACTGTGCTAATTTACCTCGTCTGCTGCTTCTTGTCACAAAAATTGTTATTTGATACTATAATATCCTAAGCATTCAATGTGTGCTGCTTGTATATTCATGCAATTGTGTATCCTTATGCTGCTTTTTTGCTTCTGTTAAACTGTTCACTTGATAACCTGCATGGTACCATATCCATGTGCACCCCCCCAGATCGTACTGGGAGATGAGCATCTTGTTGCTCAGTGTGCCTTTCCTGATGAAACAATTGCAATACAAAAAGAAAGAAAGAAAGAAAGAAAGAAAGAAAGAAAGAAAGAAAGAAAGAAAGAAAGACATAGAGATGGAGAGAGGAGGGGATAACCGGCTCGCTGCTTCAACTGAAGCCGGTAGCATAACTCAGGCTGTAGTTTCAGAATTCAAGAAAGCACTGCTGTTCTCATACTGAGAATATGACTGAATGGCTCCTTTCAGTAAGTTGGGCACTCAGGATTTTAGGGTGCCCAGAAACATTATTTCCATGGCAGTTTTAAGAAAAACAAGCTCCAGAATCTAGCTTAATGGGTCCCGTTTACCTATGTTTAGGTGTTTGTTTTCTGAAAATTCATAATTTTTATATATTTTCAATGTTTTTGTATAAACAAAAGACAAGATGGTGGCTGTTTTGATTTTGTTTTTCTCACGACAAGTAAATCATGAAAATAAGCACTCATGATGTGTTTTCTAAGCGGTTAAGCTTGACACCCCAAAATTCCTTGTAACTCTAGAACTGTATACTATTTTTTCAAGAAACCTTCAAAAGACTCTATCTCAGTACAGGCAGTGTCTACCCTGAAGGTTTCATGAAAAAATTCTGCACTGTCTAGCCTGTATGTGAGAGGGAAAAAAACATGTTAAGTATATGACAACTAAACAGTTTTTATTTTCTTTGCATTTTTTGGCATTCCATATATGAAAAAAAAAATAAGATGCCATCATAACACTTTTCACATCTTGAGAGGGTGCCAGCCTGACCACACATGACAAATTCTGAGCTATTTTGTTAAACACCACCAAAGTTATTAAGATGAGTTCTATTGGAGTCACTTATAGGCATATTGTCCTCCAGGGAAGAAATTCTTTGCTTCCTTTCTTATTAGAAACAGTCAGATCCTCCAATTTCTGAGATAGTTAACATCTAAAGACAGTCTATCAAGCAATGTGCCAGACCGCATCTCCTTTAGCAAAACTTTCTGTTGATCCTCCAGTTTACTACTATCTGTCTTCAACATGTCACCCCGTAGAGACCTTATGTTTTAGGCCTGCCATTTCCACATCTCTTTAGAGTTTAACTCCCCCCTTCTGCTTGCAGTAATGCCTTAGCAACTCTGCCTTGGCTTTCTTCATTAACTTTTTTTATTTTGGATCAAGTAAAGTATTAAAGTAGCACATTTGTGGTTTGTGTACTGCTAGTCTCAAGCTAGTTCAGCAGTGTTCTCTCCTGAATCCTGTTCTCTGTAGATAGGCTATGTCAAAGCTGCTGATTGCTGCTGAGCTGGTGTTCTGTGAGTTGCAAGTTTATCTTTGTTTGAAGCTCTGGTGGTGGTGGGCTACCAGGCAGATAGTGTCAGTGTCAGTGGCTCATTAGGTAGCACACTCACTTCTGATGCTGGGAGATCAGAGGGCTGTGGGTTAATTTCCCACATCTGGCACTTGGGTTAATATCCCAGTACTGACACTGCAGTGCAGTTTGAGAGGGGGTGCTGCACTTCTGAGGTGCCATCTTTCAGATGAGACGTTAAACTGAGGTCCCATCTGCCTGGATTGGTGGTAGTTCAGGTGGATGTTAAAGATCCCATGGCACTTATCGAAAAGAGTATGGAAATTTCCCCCGTGTCCTCGCCAAATTTCCCTCATTCAGTAAAAATACTACCAACAGCTTAACCTGGTTCAAGGTCAGGTGGCATTCATCTGTATCCCCCTTCCCAGGTCATGATATTTTTTCTCATGCAGGTTGACCCTGTGACACTCGTGATATCATAGGATAAGCCTGCACTTGAAAAAAATATTAGACACCTTTCTGAGGCACCCATAGCATAGCCCTTATAGACATATATATATATATATATATATATATGTATAGAGGGCAGAATATTCAAAGGGGTTGTGCATGGCACAACAGTGTTGCACCATTCGCAACCCACTGATGCACCCCAGTGCAATATTCAAAGGGGGATGTTGCAGTCTGCAAATCCCGATGCGTCGGGGTGCACCAATAATGTATGCAGCACAAGTGCAAGGGGCATGCCCATGCATATGAGGCACATCCCGATATTCAGCCTGGGATGTGCGGCGCATATGCTGGTACATACCTGCCTAGCACCACTCAGGGGGGCACAAGGTTGTGTCCGATGAAACCAGGAGCAAGTCCTGGCCACCCACAGGTGAGCTGCCTTATTGCAAGGTGTAACACAGCAGCCGCCTGCTGTGGGTGGCTACCCAACCTCCTGAGACACAGGCCGGGTGCCGTGCCCCCCCATACCTGATCGCGGGCATAGGATGTATGTAAATACCCGGGTGGTCCAGTGGACCCTACCTCATTGCCTGATCGTGGGCTGTTGCTTAAAACACATTCCCACATGGTTCATTCAAATTTCATGACTGTGTAGTACAGTACAGTCTGCACGCCCACTGGTCCACCCAGTGGACCAACGGGCATACAGCCGTACTGTACACTGTCAGTTGGCAGGTGGCCAGGCAGCTTGTGGTGAGGGGCGCTGCCTGCCACTGACTGGGGAGGGGTTGGCAGGTCTGAGTGGGCGGGTGGGAAGGGGGTACCGCCGGCCCACCTGGGCATTTCTTTACAACAGAAGCCCGTGATTGGGCTGGGGATCGGGTCCACTGGACCACCAGGGAAAATAAAATATTAATTTGCTCATGATAGGGCAAGGGAGAAGGTCCACTGGACCACCCAGGAGATAAAATATTCATTTGCCCACGATTGGGCAGGGGAGCAGGTCCACTGGACCACCAGGGATTTATTTATGTCATGTCCATGATCAGGCATTGGGGCGCGTTGCCTGCCAAGGAGCAGAAGGTGTCAGTCCCCACTGGCTGCAGCCTGGCAGGGCGCCAGGTGCAAGTCACCGGGGATCAGCACACCTGCATGCAAATGGGGCCATATTGACATGCAAATGGTCCCATTTGTGCCTTGCATGCATAATGGCCTCATTTGCATGCCCAGCACTGAATATAGCAGTTACTGCACCTAGTACCCGCACTGGCGCATCCCCCTGCTCCTCACTTGCCACTTGCGCTGGTGCAGTGCCACTGTGCCATGCACAGTGGGGGTGGCCCCTGTGCCATATTCAGTGGTGCTGAGCCATGGCGCAACACCTTTGAATATCACCTGGGCCATGCCCTGGCGCATCCCAGTTGCGCTGCACCCAGGCTTGCACCCCTGCTTTGTGCAGTCTGAATATCCCACCCACAGTATATGTGTATATATATATATATATATATATATATATATATATATGTGTGTGTGTATATATGTGCATATATATATATGTGTGTGTGTGTGTGTGTGTATATATGTGTGTATATATATATATATATATATATATATATATGTATTACATTACTGGGCCTAATGTCTCCCTTGATGTCTTTTATAAACATCAGTCTATGCAAGCATATTTTAAACACACAAATTTGTAAAATGAATCAATTTGTAAATAAATCCATTTGTAAAATAACAGACAGTACTGTAGCTACATTTTTAAATGACTAGTGCTGGATACCACACAAAAAATATATCATGCATGGTACATCATTATTCTCATATTCTCTTCCTGAAAGATAAATACTATAATATGAATCCAGCATTACCTAAAATGGAGATGTACTAAATCCACAAAACCTGATTCTTTCCTCAAGGGGACCAATGAATTATATAGTAAAAATTTCAGTGTTGGTTTACAAAAAATGACCCAACTCTAATCTGTCATTAAGTTCTGGTTTGGAAAGTTCCTTTAGATGAAACATGCAAAATAATTCCCTCCTAGCAAGTATCAGAGCCACATCACCTTCCCTGGTGCCTTGATTTATAATTGTAGTATTTATCCAACAGAAAGAGAATCTCGGATTAAAGGGACACTGCCTTTTTGCATCATATTGTTTCTAGTTAAAAACCTACATGTTATGACTTCGTACCTTCTCTAAAACTCATTAAAGTTGATGGCTGTTTGATCTGCCTCCTTTCTTAGAAGACGTGAAATGCAGACTCATGGTGTAATTATACCCAACCTTGCTTTGCTTCAAATCCTTGATCTACTCTTACTGCATTCATTCTGAACATTAGAACCACCCCAAACAGGGCAGCCATTTATGATGCAATAGCTTCCTTTCCTCCAACAGTGCCATGAGTGGCAAGATTGTGTTACGGCATTACCAAGTCCAGGAAAGATGCAGTGGAAGTTGATAAAGAATGTAAGCAAACATGTTTTTGTGTGAAAAAAAAGAATCTGACTAAAACTAGCAGCTACATCAACAATCTCTACAGAATGTAAGCAATCATAATTTGCATTTTAATCTACGGACTATTTGAGGCCTAAGGAGGGAGGTGACAGTGTCCCTTTAATGCTGCCTACTGTGTCATCATCAGTTTCTTTTTTTCATATTGAATATACTTTATTTGCTTTTCGACAGCACAGATATATTCAAGAGTTAGTACACAGCACATCTCGCACATACAGAATCTTGCAAAGCCAAAAGGGGGGGGATACAAGCAAACACCTCCCCTTAACACACTGAGATGCGAACATGAGCCTGATACTAGGCAAAAAAACAAGATCATTCCTACTGAAATAACATAGGCCCAGTCACCAGGCTATCTAGCATTAGCAACCAACAACCCACCTAAATAATTATAACCGCCCTTATCCCTCCCTCCAACCCTTCCCCACCCCATGACACTACACTGTGATATTTGGGAGGATTCCTATTAGCGAGGAAGTAGAAGAAGAAAAAAGGAAAACTATCTAGTCAGTTAAAGGGAGCAATCGAAATGGAGAAACAAGGACTAAACACGGTACATATTCGTTGCGGAGGCCCACTGTCATAAGACCAGGAGGTAGCCGAGCCCGTATCATATAATTAGTAATGTATGCAGAGGTGCCCAAATCTTCTGGTATTTACTAGTATTTTTAGATATATTTGCTATGAAGTATTCCGCCTGCAAAACGAACAAAATTTCCTTATGCCATTCTGTGTATGTGGGGATTTGTTGATCCACCCAATGACGTAATATAATTTTCTTAGCACAAAGGGATATTAGGGACATGTGCTTTCTCTGAGTACCTGTCAAGCGTTGCCCTACATCCCCCAAGATGCAGATTTCTGGTGAGAAGGCATCTTGCAGGCCCAGTGCAGGGTCAATTTTTAAACGAATGGACTCCCAGAATGGGGTTACTTTAGCACACTCCCAGAAAACATGGAGCGACGTGCCCCTCTGAGAACCACACCTGGTGCACAAATCTGAAGAAGGCTGACCCATCTTGTTACGCCTTACAGGTGTATAGTATAAGTCATGCAATACATGAAATTGAAGCAATCTGTACTGATCCCATCTGATATCTTTATATAGCCTATTCCATATTTGGTGCCATTGATGGGGAGTGGATGAGTTGGGGGGAAGAAATCTATCCCACGTGTAATGAGGAGTACCCTCAAGTTCACTGATTCACTTCTGAATTTCCTTGTAGTAGAAGGCCAGGAGATGGGACGAAGGTCTCATGGACAAGGAGCTGAGTATGGGGCCCAACATGTATTGGTCCCAGGGACCACTACCGAAATGTTGAATTAGAACATGGGAAATTTGGAGATATTTAAAGCAATGAGAGGAAGGTAGGTTGTATTTGGCCCTGATACCTGAAAAGTCTAGTAGTGTTTGATTTTCTGTTAAATCAGCCACCGTTTCCCCACAACCAGTAGGCCAAAAAGCTGCAGTGATATTAGTATTCCCTATTCTAAAATTGGGATTCCTAATAAGAGGCTGGGATATGTCTTTTGTAAATGAAAGCCCAAGGGTTTGATTCATCTGCGTGCATGCTTGAATGAAAACCATAATAGGCATATCTAAGCATTGTTTGGGGATTTTTTTAATAGTCAGGTACGGGAGGCGTCTAATGTCAACTCCAGCAGCATTGCAAATTGACTTTTCAATTGTCATCATCAGTTTCAATTATGATGGGATATTAATTATATACTAATGAAATTATTTTTTTATCCTCTTACAGATTGATTTTCCACGCAAATCTTGTAGATATTGATTTTTCTTGCAATTCCTTTAAGATCCATGATTATCTTTTGTCTGGGAACTTGGGCTGATTACTAGAGATTGATGTTTCATGCAGACTCTGTAGAGATTGATTTTCCATGCAAATTCTTAAAGATCTGGGGTTATCTATTTCCTGGAAACCTACGCTGATAGCTAATTCTAACTGAGTCAGAATGCTGTTGTTTTGTATTGTAATTCATATGTCTTCACTTTGTTTTCTTACTGTACATTTTGTGTTTTCCCCATTGAAAATGTAGGTGGTCACTTTAAATGTATTAGTACAAATATGGGGCCCAAAAACTCTGGAACAACATATCAGTTGGTAGGTGAGGATATAGCATGCACCAAGCAGGAAAGGGACCTTGGGGTTATCATATCTGATGACCTCAAGGTAGGGAAACAGAACGACAAGGCAGCAGGTAAAGCAAATAGGATGCCAGGATGAATAGGCAGGGGCATTACCAGCAGGAAAAGGGAGGTCATAATTCCGCTATACAAGACACTAGTGAGGCCCACCTGGAGTACACTGTACAGTTCTGGAGACCTTACCTACATAAGGACATAGACAGGGTAGAGAAGATTCGGAGGAGGGCAACAAAGATGGTACAGGGATTGCATCTCAAGTCCTATGAGGACAGGCTGAAGGACTTGAATATGTACTTCCTGGAGGAGAGGAGGGAAGGAGGGGATATCATATAATAGAGATATACAAGTACCTTACAGGGAAGAACAGGGTGCAGGAATACACTATTTTCCAGTGAAAAAGATGTTCCGGGACTAGAGGGCATGGGATGAAGTTGGAGGGAGGTGGATTCAGATTAAACGTGAGGAAGAATTTCTTCACAGAAAGGGTGGTGGACAAGTGGAACACCCTGCCAGAGGAAGTGGTGGGGGCTGAAACAATCACAGGATTTAAGAATGCATGGGATAGACATAAGGGAATTCTGAAGGTCAGGGTTATGGGGCAACAGACTTCTAGAAAAACAAAGTGAACTTACAAGCTCAAATAGGCAGACTGGGTGGGCCATAGGCCCTTATCTGCTGACAGTGTCTATGTATCTATGTAAATATGTGACCAGTAGAGGGAGTGATTACTCTTGATAAAGCCTTAAGAGGGTGAAGCATTGAGTGTTTTCGGCCTGCACTGTTGTGCTGTTGTCACTGTGTGTATGCTTCCCATTGCACTTGAAGGAATACATTTTGTTTTTATGTAGCACTAACCTTTGCATCTGCTCTTTTTTGGTATCTGTGAGTGCACATATTTCTGAAACCTTAAAGGGCTAGTAGTACTAAAAAATGGCAGCAGAAAATGTTATTGATTTTGAAAAGTAATAGTTCTTGCTTTTTAATTCTGAAGTATTTTTCCTTTTCCTCTCATTCATTACAAAGTTACCTATGTACTTGACTGTAATAGGTTTTCTGTGTAGAACAGTGCTTTACCTGGCAGCTGGCATATCAAGTTGTATTCTAGGATTGGGCACACCTGAAAAGGTCCTGACCTTTATTATCAGGACCAGGATCCAGGCCAAAGTCCAGATTAGTTCTGATTTGTTCTGACTCAGATCAGAACCTTTTGTAAAATGTGAGGGAAATTGAAAATTTGGCATAAAATTGCATAAAACAGCACTAAGATCTATGACACACACATAGAATTGCAAACAGAAATTCTGGAAATGAAAACTGAGAGCTTATTGGTGCAGATGTGCTGGTAAATTGAATACATGGCAGTATGCAGGTGACCTGGTTTCCGGTATCCTGCCTGACTGTAAAAGGGTAAACTGACCTGTCTGACCTGAGAGAAGTAGATTTTATGCAGGAAGGGAGCCCTGCAAAAGTGGTAGTAGAAAATGAAATAGATCAGAATATGTAGCTATTCACACCACAGCAACAGCACAGATGGAGGCAATCATGTAGAGCACAACTAATAAATGTGCCCCCCTCCCTCGCCAGTCTGTATTCAGTCAGGCAGGAGGCAGGAAACTGATTGTTCACTTCAGTATTTCTTTTAAGGTAACTAAAGTCTCCACTCTCCACTAAGTTATTCACTTTTACTACCTAGCTGGCTGCACTACAGTAAAATAGTACAAAAATTTGTTTTTAAGTGTTTTTTTAAAGCTCACTGGAGAAACAGAAAGGCTTGCCAACAGTTATGGATTAGAAAGAAACAGAAAAACAGCCTGTATGTGTGAAGGCAGAAGCCCAAATAGACAATCATTGACTGCCCTTGCCCTGCCATGTTGATCCATTGTTTTCCCCTTTTGTTCTTTTTTAGCTATTTGCTTCCTTTTTTTTTAGAATTCCTAGTTTAGTTCCTTGCTTCCTAATTTTTTGAGGCATTTGCAGGCTTTGGATTGGAGACTGACTTTACTAATGTCTTTGTAAAAACAGAAGACAGAGTGAGTTTTGAAAAATGTGAGGATAACTGGACTGAACACACCACAAACTCCATCCTTAATCACTCCCAGCTGTGCACTGATTGATTCCTGCTGCACATAGCCCTACATACCTACCACCTGCCCAACATTAGTACAGATTTAGCTGGTCAAGCGACTGATACTTGTGTTGTGTGTGGTGCAAGCACAGGGCTCTCACACTCTGACTCGGTGTGCCCCCACCCTCAACTTGATCCATGTGATGTGCTCAAAATTAAAGGAAAGGAAGGAATCTGGAAACAAGCAAGGCTCTAAAATCAACAACAACCTGGCAAGTGGGGCTGGAAACTAGAGGACTCAAGTGGAGTGGTGATGGGGGTGTTGCCAGTAAGGAAGGAGCCAGGTGAGAGGACGCATAATATTTATTATTTAGGATGGATGCATGCAGCTGTGTCGATGGTTGGTAAATATATTTATTTAAAAGAATACGCTGTGCAGCGCACCCTCCTTGCATCTATCCCTGTCCCTGCTGGCTTCTTTCTCACTAAGACTCACTCCAAGTCCACTCTCTCATTCATCCCTCTCTACTTACTTGCAGCATCCCTGTTGCTCTACCCAAGGCAAGCTGCTAGACTAGCTACAGCTGGATGTATGATGGCAGCTCATAGAGTTCTGTGCTGTCGTGTCATGCTGAATTTCTAGTACAGATGTCTTCAGTGTGACATGACAGCACAGAACTCCCTGAGCTGACTTCACAGCCAGCTGTAGCTAGCCTAGTAGATTTCTTTGGCTAGAGCAGGGATGCTGCAGGTGAGTGAAGACTGGAGATGAGAGAATGGAGTCATCCTGTATTTTTCTCATCCAAGTCATTTCACCAGTCAGAAAAAAAACAGACATAGAAAAAAAAAAAGAACAGCTAAGCTGCATGGCAACATTAGCAATGGAGCAGCACCTGATGAACCCAGGCTTGGTACAATTAGACCCTGGGTTCTTATTGATCTGGGTCCATCAGGCTGCATTGAATCCATGGGGGGATTTTGATTTTAGGCAGGTTGGTCTTGCCCAACCCTATTATCTCCCTTTATATTCCTTATCATCACTGTGACCTTACTCACTGTGACATCAGAAGTGACTAACCTGGCAGTAGATGATTTGCTCTTCCAGAGTACTTGTGATGTCAAGGTCAGTGAGGTCACAGCATTGAAGAGGTTTGAAGAGGACTAGAACTAGATATATCTACCTCCAGCCCAACTGATATTTCACATATAACACGTGGTAATGGTAGGTAGAACATCTTCTAATTCCTGAAAGGGAAAGTAAAACTTCAGACATGACAAGTAATAAATTACTACTTTTAAAAGTTAATATTAACTTCAGGCAGTACACTAGCTCTTTGAGATTGTGGTGGGGTAACAGAAGTGTTTGCCCTTGTGACAGACTGCAGAAGTAGCTGAAATATCAAGCATCTGTTGATTGGTCATTCTTTTTACCAATATTACCATTACCCACCTACCAATACCTGAAGTGGCAACTGGAGCCATTTGTGAAGGTAGTTGCATAGCCCAAAACCCCACCACAAGAAAGGTGTATGTGAATGAACTGCAGATACTGAGGGTGGGATAACACACGAAGGTTCAATGTGCCTGTGCAACTGGTTTCTTGCTTGTGTAATATAAATAATCCTTGGCTGTTCACCTCTCTATCCATGAGATATACCACCCTGTAAGGGTATGAAGGCAAGGAACCCTAGGGGAAGATTCCACCCCTTGAGGTGCCATGGGATTGATTCCCTTGGCTAAAGGTATCTTAGGAAGAAGCCCACGGGAAAGAGAGGAGTGCTGCTGGAGGAGATGGGGTGGATGGAGGGGCAAGGAAAAAATGCCTGTGTTTGGAATGAGGAGAGCAGCCCTTGAATAGGCCAAAGGGGGGGTGACCAGTTGTTCCACCCCCTTGAACTAAAGGCTGTAGCCTTCCAATTCAGTGTACCTGTGCAGCTGGTTTTGTGCTTGTGTAACATAGATAATCTTTGGCTGTTCACCTCTCTATCTATGGGATATACCACCCTGTAGGGGTACGAAGGCAAGGAACCCTAGGGAAGGGTTCCACCCCTTGAGGTGCCACAGGAATGACTCCCTTGGCTAAAACTACTTTAGAAAGAATCCCAAAGAGAGTGCCAAGCAAAGCATACAAGGTAATGAACATTTTTCGGGGTTGAGGACCCGTGTGTAGGTCGGTTGGTAGTATGGGTTCCGTTGGTAGCATGGGTCAGTTGGTAGTATGTTTGAGTAGAGTAGGCAGGAAACAACAGGTGAATAGTGACCCACTTGGAGGTCTGACTGTAAGGCATGGAGGCCTGGCTTCCTAAGGAAAGAGATAACAGCCAATAGGTAAGACAGGACACTTACAGGATGACCACCCGCTCCATCCGATAGCGGAAGCCTACCTAAGTGACCTAGGTATTATTGCCTAATGCTAACTAAATATTATGACCTGTGGCATGGAGGAGAGAAAAGAAACCCTTTGAGGAGGAAATCTCTGGGGATCCAAGGCATAGGTCGCCCTCCCTCCAGGCTCGAGATGTTTTTAATTAGTGATGGCTCTGCTGCTGCAATTTGAAAACTCAATTAAAGGGGTGGAAAAGATTCCAATTTGGAGGAAAGTTCTCCACTATCCCTCTAACGGGAATGCCATGAAGGGTTATGAGGCTAACTCTGCAACACTGCTCCTCCAAGGCGGGAGGAGGAGAGGGTTCCATGTCATAATAGCGATCATAGAATAGCGATCACTATTATGGCGAGTGTATATTACCGAAAAGCAAATCTGCAATATACTCTTCAACGTGACAGGACATCCGGAAAGCAAAATAAGGGTTTTTGCAGGGGGGGCTGTGCCCCCTCTCATGGAGGGCTTTGCCCTCTGCACCCCCCTGAATATACAGTATCAACTCCAGGGGGGAGGCAAAATCCTTTTTCGGTAAAAGAATTAAGTGCTGAAGTCAGAGGTAGCAGCAAAATGAGTACGCACCCAGTCCCAGTCCTGAACCCTTAACCTGCTGTACCAGAGCTAGCCACCCACATCACCACACCACATGGCTAGCTCGGTAGCAGCGGGTACAACCGTCTCTCAAAACCCCTTCACTGTCCCTCCCCTTCCCCTCACTATCCCCCCCTTCCTGTCACTGTTCACTACCATCACGGTTGTATACCATCGCTACCCTTGTAGGATAGCCCAAGAGTATAGTGCTGAATATGAGTCATCGTATTGGCATGGTGCCAATATTCAGTCACTATACTCACGGTATACTGGAGGAGACCAGCGACTGCTGAGGTGCTCAACTGGCCTACCGATCTAAAAACAAACCAGGTGAACCAGAGGCTGTCATAGGGAGAATAGCTGTGATGGATGCCTTCCGAACCCGCTTGGGCAGCTAAAGTGGCTCTTCATGAGATCCCCACCCCTTCGCTGCTGAAGTCTTAATGCTACATTGACAGGTGCCATTGGTACGGTTGACAACTGAAGGCCCTTCTGGAGTGAGGACAATCCCAGCGATGGGCCAGGTAAGAAGGACCTCACCCCAAGCTCTGCGTGCTCAAGACGTGGACTTTGGGGTGCAGTGCAAGACCATCAGCTACAGGTTGAGCCCTGCACCATGGTAACTAATGGTCAAGGTAGGCATGCCTCCGCGGAGTGCTTGAAAGAATGCTGAGCATTGTAGATCCTCACATAGGTCAGACATGTTTTATAGGAAGTATATAATAGAAAACTTCCATGTAAGCAATGATTGGACCTGCATGTGGATCTGTGAGGCAGAGTAAGCAATACACACATAGGTCAGAGAGGCAGCAATTTGTATAATTTGCAGGAAGGCAAGCCAAGCAGTCTCATTAAGGAAGCCAATTAAAGGTGATATAAATACTCAGAGGATTTGTTGCTTTTGAGGTAGGATTCAAACATGAGGAATTTGGGCCAAATTGGGCCTTGACTTCAACACAACCCTGAGTCCCTGCCATAGGAAAAACAAGGAAGCAACAGTAAAGCGCCATGACCCACATGCAGATTTTAAAACTAGTTTACAGCCACAGCTGTAGCTGGGCTGACCTCCAGAGTATAATGAAGCAGCATATAAAAGTAATGAGCAGTATCCAGCAGCAAATAATTATAGCTTCTAGGAGCAGCCAACCTGAACAAACAGTGGAACTGCAAGGAGAGGCAATGTACTGAAACTACAGCAAGTATTGCTTGGAGCAATTCCATGAAAGCAGGTTTGGATGCCATGGGCTAGCTTTGCAATGTGAACCTGCATAGGTGCAGACAATGAAGGTGGATAAGCACTGATGCAGCAAGCAGGGAAGCAGGAACAGAGCTGAAACATACAGATGACAATTGCAGTCGCACTAAAGATTTGCTGAAAGCTAGTGAGCAAATGGGAGCCAGATAGCACCAGTACAGGATTAGCATGATACAAACAAGTGAACAGGAAGCTAGAAAACCAGAAACCCCCAAAAAAGGAAAATGCAAACAAAACTCAAACACAGGAGAACAGGAACAAGTAATACAAAGAAGCATGGAGCAGCTGATGGCAAGCAATACTAACGAAAAATCAGGAGCACACAAAAAAGTCCAGCAGAAACCGAGCAGCCCACAACACAGCAACATTGGGGGGGGGGGTCCAGGGGAAAAGATAGACCAACAGAGCCTCCGGCTGCAAGGAAAACATGCTTGTGTGTGGAGTGAGGAGATAAGCCCTTAAATAGGCCAAGGTGGTGTGTGGCCAGTTGCACCGCCCACTTGAACTACAGGCTGTAGCCTTCCAAATGAAAAAAGACAGGAAAGTGAGCCTGCTACCTCACTCTAGTCTGGTCTGTATGGAAGGCAATGTAATATAGTAGTTAAAGTGCTGAACAGTGAAATGAGTTATCCAAGTCTGAATCTCAGCCACTGGCTTACAGTGGGACCTTGTACAACACTTCAGACTTCCCAACTGCAAATCTGTAAAAACAGGAGCTCTTTGAAAATAAGATGCTGCATCCCAGTCGGGCTGTCCTGGGTAAACCAAGTTCACAAAACAAATTACTTTGGGGACAATATCTGTGCAGACTCATCAACCCTGGCTTATGCATGGTCATTCCCATGGTAAATCAACTTGAACGGTACACTGTCACACACTGTATTTGCAGAGCTACAACAACAGCAGCTCAATGAAGAAATGCTGGTGGTGGCAGTCCCTCTTGATGTTGGTAGTGGTGACCAGTGACCATGATGACTGTGGTGAAACCTGGTGACAATAGTTCTTCTGCATTTCAACAGCAGCAGCTGTAGCAGCACAATGACTCATTTGACAAACACACCAGCACAATTCCCCCTATCATATCACCAACCAGCTTGTCTGCAGCAACCAAAGTGTTGTCATCACTGCAGTGCCTGCCTCCAGCATCATCACTGTTCTCATCATCATAGCTAAACTATTTAGCACTATTGAAGCTGGTTTTGCTCTACCAATCTGTTTTATATAAAAAATAAAAAAAAGTAGTGAATTCAATCTTGCTAAGCAATTATCTCATAGGTGCTATGTTATGCATTGTTTGGGATATATTATGGGACCAGAAGGCTGACCACTTCAACTCAAGAGACAAAAATGTAATGACCCTAGGCTGTTTATTACTGTTACTGCAAATATACCTCCTCATCCTTCTCTAGCTATCTGTTTTATAGATGTATAAAAATGCAAAGTCTAAAAAAAAATATTTTTGAATGGATGATACAATCTTACTGAGTAATTCTCTCATAAGTATTAGAAGATGTGTTTTTGGTGAAGGGATTATGGGGCTAATGGGTTGCTCACTTCAGCTCATGACACAAGATTTATTCAATAACTGTTACAACTGATATACCTCCTCCTCACTCAATTTGTTTTACATTAAAAAACTTATAGTATGTAATGAACCCTTACTGTATACGTATTTTCATACACTCAAAAGTGCAGTTCTAAAGTTCAAAGGTCAAAGATGTTGTTATACCATAGTAGCTACATCACTGCTATGGTACTGTCACAAGCCCACTTCAGTGGGGCATGATTCTGTATGTCCCAGCGAATCCCTCTTGTGATGGGGGGGGGGGTCAGGGATACTCTTTCTCTGCCTTTTTAGCACACTTGCTGTTTCACAACTGAATGTATGCCAGAGAATTCCAGGGCACCCTCTCTCCGTGTGAGGTGGTACAAATACAGTCTGGAGTCTGTGTTCCTGGGATAGAACTATTTCAGCCACTACACCATGAACCAGAAAGCCACAGGCATGTGTAGGCTTCGGGGGGGGGGGGGGCTATACACTCTATTATGTGTCTTTCCTCCAGAAATGCAGAGCTTGGTTCAAACCCCCTAGGCTCCTCCTGAGACCCTTCATATTTCCTCCACTCCTTTCATCACAAAGTCCCCAGTGGTACTTCACTTTTGTAGTGTTTGGCCTTAAAGCAGTCATACAAGCATAGTATAGTTTGAACAACTCTTCCAAGGCCACACACAAACAACGCTGGTAGAATTATCTTAAAAGTAAGCCAATAACTTCACTAATTAATTAATAAATGCAGTCAAATTACATAAAGACAAATAATTTTAGACTTTGGTTACAGGACTATGAAAATAAAATGGAAAATATACATAAAAACCTACACCTTAAAACTCTGAGATTAAGGTTCTACTTCAAGTCCTTAGTTGCTGAATTTTGAAGTGCAAAGTCTTCTTAGACATGATAGTTGAAGTCTTAGCTCTGGTGGTTCAGGAGAATCATCTTAAAAAGAAATTGTCTCTGCTCTCCTAGGCAGACAGGGTCCTCAACTTCAAATGGCTAATGGCTCAGATACCGTCTGTATGTTTGTTTAATTGTATTTCTCAAAGGGTAGGACCAGTGGATAGTGGCTTGCCCTGCGATTGGCTAACATTCTGTTTAAATGGCTACACAACCAATCAGTTTTCAGTATTTTATTACAAAACCACAAATATGCATTTCTGAATATGAGAGAAAAAAAAGGCTCAGAGATCAGTTAGTTTAAACCAGAATCCTAGGAAACCCTCTAGCCCTCCCTCTCTTTGAAATGACTGTAATCAAACTACACTCAGTATAGCTATTTACTAAAATGGTAGCCCATTTAGTGGTAACAAGATTAGCTCAGCATAGCCTTGCACAGACAAAAGAAAGCCAGACATCCAGGTTCCTCTGGATGTGGTGGCCCATTCAGACACAAATGGACATGCCTGCTGGCCAGTTCTACTTAATTATTCTTTTGCCTCCTTTTAAATGAGTTAATTAAACTCCAGTCCCTGGCTAGCAGCTGACAGATTCTCTGCCCAGTAACAAGAGTTACAACATCATTTTTGGGACCATGGCTTTTATCTGTACCATTGATCCCTTGCAACTTGACCTGGCTTTTTCATGGCCTTCTCTGGTGTATTATATACATAAAACAATATGAAATATGACTAAAACAATAAGGTATAGCTCTATCATGCCACACGTACAACTTTTCCATTCTAAATTCTTGAATGTTGCCTCCATCGTGCTATGTGCTATGCTCATTTTTAAAAGTCTGTTAGTGCTTTCTGTACTTGGCAATGTCTGGTAGCACACTCATAGCAATAGCTGTGACTGTATAAAGCTTCAAGAAACCGGTACTTTTACTCATGCTCATCCCTTTTGTGGTAATTTCCATTTTTTTTTTAAATTTATTTCTTTGTCATTTTTGGGGAGAACAGAGTGAACATCACTCCTCAAAGCAAAGCAAAGCAAACTTTATTTGTTAAACACTATTCCAATCATGATCATAGCACTGTACATAAAACTCTAAAAACAATATAGACTATAAAACAGTTCAGAAGCACTAAATATAGGCAGCCAACTTTCACAGTTCAGTAAATACCAGACTAAATAAATATGTTTTCAAGGCAGATTTGAAGGCCTCAACGGTTGAGCACTCTCTAATCCGGCAAGGTAGAGAGTTCCACAGGGTCGGAGCTGCAAATACAAATGATCTAGCTCCCAAAGTTTTTTTTTTTATAAACTCAGCTTTATTGCATAACAACATACAGCAGCAGTTCATACATCCACTCATGTGTTACATAAATAAAGGACATTGTTAATAATATTAAGGTACATATGCTCAGGAGTTCCATGCCTCTTATTTGCTTGTGTTTTTCTTCAGTTCAACTATGAGTGAATACTTTATGCTATAATAGAACTTATTAGTATTGCAATACTTGTAAGCTGCTGTAATTAACCATGTAATAGTATATGTCCAGAAAACACCCAGTTACCTGGGAGTGAATTGTATCAGTTGATTTTACTATTAAAAAAAAAAAAAAAACTTTAATTATTAAAAACGAAACAGAAAACTTTGGATCCAACATGTCCTAGTTAATGGCTGCGTGCACCTTCCCCTCACCCCCCATTTATTATATATTACTAATGGTATAGGCTTTATCCTAATTTCCCTTTTAGCAAAGAGCTCTGTTGTTCACTCTGCAATTTCTTATCTTCCCTTTCCAGTGGGCCAAGTCCCTTGCAGTACCTTCATGGTGGCATACCCAAGTGTGAGATGAAAAATTCCCTAACTTACCCACACTCCTGGGCTGAGGTTCCAGGTGCTCCCTCTCTCTCCAGTTTCCAAACTTCCCATCCCCGCCACTTAACTTCATGTTTATCAAACTTTAACTGAAGTCTTGCTGTCAGTGCTTCCATTGTGAGGACCTCTTGCATCCTTCTTTCCCAGTCCCCCAAAATTGGGGTTCAGGCTGAAGCCATTTCACTGTGATGCATTTCAGAGCCACCACTGTCAGTGTTAGGAGAACACCTCATGTTTTTCCTTTCTGGTCTGTTGCTGTGGGAAGCCCCAAGACCCACTCCTCAAATTCTAAAGGGATAAGTATTCATGTAATACCTTGAACTGCCCCCTGCACTGCCTTCCAGTATTGCTGTATCTGAGGGCATCCCCAGAAGATGTGCCAATGGCTGCTCCTCTGCCAAGAGGGCCTCCAACATGATGCCGATTTAGTGGAGCTATAGTGTTGTGTGATAGCTGGGGGTGTGGAAATACCAGATAAGTATTTTCCAAGAATACTCACGCCATATTGGAGTCGTGGTCACCTTCCATCCCCACTACAGTCTATGGGCCCTGTTAGCTTCACTAATGTGTAGGTTTGCCTCTCTTTCCTAGATTTCTCTGTGAGCCCTCAGAGACCCCCCCCCCCACACTCTGGAGCAGTAACTTGTAAGCCCCCAAAATGTATTTCACTGGACCAGCTATCCCCACAATATTATATAAAAAAGTTTCCCATCCTGATGTGCCCCAGTGAGTTGAGTCAAGTGTCTGTCTGATTCTATAAAGTGCCTCACTTGCATGTATCTAAAAAAATTTCTGTTAGGCCAGTTAAACTTTACTTTTGCTCTTTGGAAGGATATGCATTTATTCCTTTCCAAGAGTTTTGTAAACCTAGTGACTCCTTGTGTTTCCTATCTGGCATCGTTTAAGTTCAGAGTAGGAGGGAAAAATTCAGGTTCGTACCTGTTAAGAGACAGGGGGGCCCACACCAGTAGGGTGTGTGTAAGTTTTCTCTCCTTATTAATGACATAACGCCCATGTTTGACCCACCTATTATTGAGCATTCTTTTATAATTTGAGGGGGTCTCCATCAAGATCAGAGTGAATAGAGGTCCATCCCTCTGCATGGCATTTTCTAACTGATACCATTGTGAAGAGTATCTCTGCTTGGCCCATGTAAAAAGCATTGACACCTGAGCCACCAGGTAGTACAGGTAGAGATTTGGGAGAGCTAGGCCTCCCTTCTCCTTTGGAAGTTGTAATATTGTCCATGCTACCCTCATTTTTTTATTGTTACATATACATTTGTGAACTTGCTTCTTAGTTTTATGCCAAAAAGCGAGGGGAGACATTGGAATAAGAAAAGGAGATGGGACAAAATGTGCAACTTTATTACATTTACTCTCCCCACCAGGGAGAGGGACATGAGGTGCCATCTAGCTGTATATCTCTCCTAAGCCTCCCATAGTTTACCATAATTGATGCCAAAGAGTTTTGAGAGATCCACAGATATCTGAATGCCCAAATATATAATCTGATTTCTGGGAGCTCATTTGAATGGAAATATCTGGTCAAATTGACTAGAGGCCTTGCCACTCAATACCAGAGCTTCTGATTTTGACAGGTTATTGTTTAACCTGAAAGCAAACCAAATGATTGTAGCATCTACATCAATGAGGGTAGTGAGGTTTCCAGAGAGGATATAAAAAATATGGAGTCATCCGCATACAGGGATAGTTTATGTTCAACTTCACCTGCCATCACTTCCCGTATCTCCAAGTTGCTCCGTACCCTAGTGGCCAAAGGCTCCAAACTCAGGATAAAAAGAAGGGGGGACAAGGGGCACTCCTGTCGTGTGCCATGGCACAGGGGAAAAAACTCCAAGCTTACACCATTCACTCTCACCAGGGCCTTAGGATTCCTATATAGCTGGAATATAACTTTCATACATTTAGGACTGAATTGCATTTTTTCCATGGGTGCTTCTAGAAATTGCCAAGTAACCCTATCAAATGCCTTTTCTGCATTCATGGAAATGGCTATCTGGAATTGTTTAGGGGATTTCAGGGTGGAAATAATATTAAGGAGCCTTCTGAACTGTTTTATAGTCTATATTGTTTTTAGAGTTGTATGTACAGTGCTATGATCATGATTGGAATAGTGTTTAACAAATAAAGTTTGCTTTGCTTTGCTTCGAGGAGCCACGTTCACTCTGTTCTCCCCAAAAATGACAAATAAATAAATAAATAAATAATGGAAATTACCACAAAATGGATGAGCATGAGTAAAAGTAAAGTGGGATGCTTCTTTGTCCATGTTTGGGGTGTAAATATTCAGTATTATGCAACAGATGTCCCTATAGGGCTATGAGCTTCACATAACTGTCCTCTAGGTCCAGCTCTGCTCTTTTCACTTGCAATGGGCAGTCCTTGGGGATCAGGATAGCCGTGCCTCTCCGATGTGGATGTGTTTGATAAGAAGAGGTATAAACTGAGCTTACCCACTTCTGGCACAATTTCTGGTGTTCAGAATCTATAAGACTGGTTTCCTGCAGCATTATAATACGTGTACCCATTCTACTCAGCTCTTGCAACACTCTGGCCCATTTTATAGGACTATTAAGCCCACAAATGTTATACATGACAATATTTAGGCTATCCATTGTGGCTATTGATGCCATCTCACATCCTGAAAACCCATCTCCAGCCAGAGCTCCCGCAGACCCCCGGACGGGTAAGGGTGGGGGGAGAGGGGAACGTGCAGATAAGGGATCCAAACCAGTTATAACAAGTAAACAATAAAAAACAGTAACAACAAACTTTGTCTGGGGCATAAGCCAGTATAACTTTAAACTTTCTACAACAATTTGTTTGACCTTCCAAGGTGCCACTATGGTCCCATCACACTTGAGGTACCTAGTGGTGATGGGATGCACATGGTTAAACCCTGTGCCAAACTGCCCTGACCTTTCCATTTTGGTCCAGTGCAGCAGATGTGGATTCATCAACATCGTGCAGAGGTTATCCAGTTCTACCCCCTCCCCCTCTCTGCAAACTTTCCTGATAGAAAAAGCCCATGCATTTTTGTGTGGTCATTATTTATTCATTCTGGACCCATTTCTGCTCCTAATGTACCCTCATTTTATGAAGGCATTTATTCAAGGAGGGCTGGAATAATCCTCCTCAGCACATAGTGCCATGAATATCTGACAAAGCACAAATTATGGGCCTAACATTGTAGGTCCAGCTTGGTAGCTCTCCTACAGTTGATTGCCAGCTTTTCTTTTACTTGAGGAAGTTTATACTCACTATGCTTGTACAGTATAGAGACCCCACAGCCCATCCATCTTACATTGTGAAGACTAAATAAACAACATTATCTTGATTAAATGTTAGTAAGATCTCCAAACTATGAGCCAGGACCCCTTTCCATAAGGCTCTTAAGCTAAGTTGCATATCGCAATGTTCTGGCAGTACAGAAAAAAGAAGAGAGTCAAAGACCTGTGCAGTTAGTAAAAGACAGGTTTGCAAGCAGCTCCTGAAGTTTTTAAACAGACCCTGGGAACCTCTAGGAATCCCTCATTGGCAGGCCAAGAGGATGGAGAGGGCAGTAAGGGCAAAGGAGATCTTGCAAGTACATGGTCCCTGTCCATGTACGGCCTTATAGGTCAAATAACCCGACGTTGAAGGTGATCCTCCACCTAACCAGCAGCCAGTGCTGTCGGCAGAGCACAGATGTGATATGGCAAGAGCTCAGTAAGCCTATCAACAACCCAGCAGCCACATTCTGCACCAGCTGCAGGCAGCGAAGGTCCACCCCCAGCAGCCCTAGGTATAGGGCATTGCAGTAATCTAGGCAGGTGGTCACAAAGACATGGACCAATGTTGGAATATAGTCAGGTGGGACCATGTGTTTTATCCGGGCAATATTCCTCAGATGGTAAAAAGAGGTCTTGACAACAGCTGACATCTGAGACTTAAGTGTCAGCCCAGCATCAAGCATAATGCCCAGATTTTGCACCTTATCAGAGGTTTTCAGATGGCTGCTCCCCAGTCATAACCTGGATGGCTGACCAGCAGACAACTCCTTTACCCAATGACCTCAGTCCACAACCAACACCTCAGTCTTATCCGGATTCAACTTCATCCAGTTGGCACTCATCCAGTCCTGAATCTCAGAGAGGCAGCTGTTAAAGGCCAAGGTAGTGTCACCTTGTTTGGCACAAAGGACATGTACAGCTGAGTATCATCTGCAATCTGCATAGCAATGAAAACTCAGCCTGTACTACCTTATAATGTCTCCTAATGGCAGCATATACACCACAAACAACATGGGTGAAAGTGCAGAGCCCTGCGGCATCCCACATAACAGGGGGAGAGGGGCCAAGGAAAAAATCCCCAACTCCACTCTCTGAGTCCTGCCCATAAGGAAAGAATGAAACCATCTGAGGACTGTCCCAGACAGACCACAGACCAGCTGCAGGCACTCCAACAACACGCCATGGTCCATGGTGTCAAATGCTGCAGAAAGAGTTTAAGGAGGACCAAGATTTAATGTCTTCTCTGATCTCTCACTATTAGCAGATCATTAAGTAGATGAACCAGCACTTACTTGATACTACGCCTCGTCCTGAAACTGGACTGGAGAGGATCATAGATATTGTGGTTGGTAAGATGATCCTCCAATTGCAGCATGACTGCCTTCTCAATAACCTTGCCCACGAAAGGCAGGTTAGAGACAGGCCTGTAGTTAGCAAGACATTCAGAGTTGAGAGAAGATTTCTTCAGAAGGGGGCACACCACCTCCTTCAGGGTGTCCAGGAAAACCCCCCATCTCCAACGTGCACCTAACTGTCTCAGCCAGAACCGGTTCAATAACCTCCACGCACCCTACCAGGAGGTGCATTGGGCCAGGGTCCAAACTACAGTAAGTCAGTCACAAACCATGGATGATCTTTATGACATTCATGATCACCAATTGACCAAAGTTGGACCAGAAAAACTGGTGCCTGTAACCTCTCACCGATCACTGCATTGTCCATTTGAGTGAGCTGCAGAAATCTCCGATCTGATGGTGCCAATCTTATCTGCAAAAAATTGAGCTAACTCCTCACACTTATTCTGTAAAAAGACTCCCCAATTCCGGAGACAGGCTGCATTGCACAGCTTGTCCACAGTATGGAAGAGCTAAGCCAGTTGATTTCTCACAGCAGCAAGCTCCCTGGACAGGAACTCTGCCTTCTTATGGGAGACGGCCAATTGATAGTCCTTATAATGGGAAAGCAACCTAAGCTTGTCAACAGCCAGACTGGATTTCCGCCAGCATCGCTCCAAACTTCTCCCCTCTCTCCTCAACTCCCTCAAAGTCCCATCAAACCAAGGGGACCAAGGGTGAAGGGGCGAATGAGGACAGGAGCTATGGAATCCAGGACATCCATCACCTCCTTGTTATAGGCCAGTAGCAGCTCTCCTGGACCCAAGCTTACCATCGAACTGCCCAATAGGTCCAGCACTGCCATAAGACAATCAGGGCTCGACGTGAATTTCTTCTAGGAGTACATAGTAACATAGTAGTTGATGGCAGATAAGGGCCTCTAGGCCCACCTAGTCTGTCCATATTCCCTGCCTGCATCAGCGGCCACTGACCCTACTTGGTCATTAGATTTTGCCTCTGTTCCCCACATCTAGGGTTCCCTTGTGTCTATCCCATGCATGTTTGAATCCTGCCATTGTGTTAGCACCCACCACTTCCTAGGGTAGGCTATTTCAAGCATCCACCACCCTCTCTGTGAAGAAAAACATCCTCACATTTCCCCTTATCCTGTCCCCCTCCAATCTCATATCTTGCCCCCTCATTCTTGTATAACTCTTGTACTGAACGATGTCACACCCCTGCACTTTGTTCAAAACTTGAAGGTCTCTATCATATGCCCTGTTCCCTCCTCTTCTCAAGTGCATGCTTGAGTTCAAAAACAGACTTCCAAATTTACAATCATTTAATTTGTTCCTTAGGTGTTGCTTTCTCGAGTTACTGTTTAAAATATAACTTTTTGTAATCACCATTTACTATATAAAATAACAGGTTGGTAACTGTGCACAGACAGAGCTGTGTTTCCATAACAGGGATCTGGTGACATCATAGAGATCTCTTGAGCTTCACTTTCGAGGTCTATGATGTCATCCAATCCCATCCATGATAGACCCCTTCCTGTTGGATATTATAATAAGGTTAGATCAAAACACCTCGGTAAGAGTACAGTACAACCAGTCTGCAGGATTAACATCTGTTATTAGAACTAATCTTGGAGTCCAACACGGATGTTTTCTTGCCCCCCCCCCACACTTTATTTAACTTGTATATCAATACTATAATAGAACGGTTGGCTGTTCCTGAATTAAATTCTCCAAGTGTGTCAAATAGGAAGGCAAGCTGCTTAACTTATGCAGATGATATAATACTGATTTTTACATCATTACTTGGCCTACAGAGGAACGTGAATAATTTTGTTGCATTATGCAAGGATAACTGATTGATTATTAATATAAATAAAACCAAATTAGTAGCTTTTGGTAATAAAAACAGACAGACTCCAAGGCTATTTATGGAAAATTCAAAGATTGAAACTCAAAACTATTATGATTACCTGGGAGTAAAATTCTTAGACAATTTTTGCTGGAATAGGCATCTTTCACTGATTGAAGCTAAGTTATAATGGCGTTTCAGGTGTTTAAAAGATTAATAGTAGGTTGGGAAAAGGTACAGTTCAGGGTATACTCACAGTTATTAATGGCAGAATAAAAACTACTGTGCTCCAAATATATAGCTGAAATCTGGGCCTTTTCTATTATAAAATAATTGGAGATTATATTAAATAAGACATTTTGCTATGTATTGTGCGTCCCTCGGTCAGTTCCTGCAGAGGTTTAAAGATATGAACTTGACCAATTCTCAATTTCTACTCTTGTCACGGAGAGGCATCTAATTTTTCTTCTTAATCTTTTCTAATTGCCTGAGGGAGGCTCCCTAAGTGACGTCTGGAAGATGAAATCGAATATTTGAGGAGAGGTTTCACTTGTTCAATGGTTAAAACTATTAAATGGAACATATTTCCACTGGGTTTGGGACATTTAGTATATGAAATTTATTACAGACCAAATTTTGAAGTTATTCCTCAAATAAGGAAAAGGATTAGAGATACAACCATGTCCATGGACTTTCTCCAGCTTTCTTCTCTTCAAAATTTCAAATGGTATAAGCAGTTTAAAATTGTACACTGTCTTGATCCTTTCTTAACCTGTCTTATCTAATACTTTAGATCAGAAACTTCTTACTGGGGTCAGAATGGAACTTTATGATGCAAGTTATATACATTTTAAAAAGAGATGATCTGGTATTAAAACTATCCACTGTAAAAGTGGGAGGAAGGTTGAAGATGACCTTAGGCATATTACATTTATATGCCCCTTGTATTCAAAGAAAAGAGATGATTGGTTAGGCCCTATACTTGCTGACTTCAGTCTTCCCTTGGATCAATTAATCCCAGTGTTGTACAATACTCGAGATGTATCAATTTTACACAGGTTATCTGGATTTTTGTCATCTTTGAAACTGCAAATAAATAATAATTTAGACAATTATAGTCTATAGGGGGCATACAAGACTTACTTCTTTTTTAGCCACAAATTGGCTTTTTTTTCCAATATTCAATTTTTTTTTTATTTTGAATTTTAGAAATTGCAGGCATGATACTTAGATGGGGGTGTAGGTAACCAGACCCAAACCCATCCAAGGCCTGTTTACTCTTGTTTCCGGATTTCTAAAGATTGTTGCCTCCTCTTTCCCCTTATTTCCTACTTCTTTTTTTTCTAAATATTACATGGATATACTTAGGTAGATCATGTGTGGCATTTATGGATAAATGCTTAAATATTCAGATGTTGATGTATATGACTGAGAGTTCCCTTTTTCTGTGAATCTTATGACTAGCTGATTAAGTCACACATTATAGCAGACTGTTGTGTTTCCCTTATCTTGACATCATTATCATATATACCTTTAAAATATCGAACTAAAATTAGATTTACCTATACCCTGATTATAATTTTGCTGACCTTTCTGCATATTCATATTACTCAATGTTATATTCTAATTAGTACTGGACTTGAAAGTGTGCATATTTGAGAGTGGTCCTTAGAGGTAATTTGTTATATAAACAGAACATGTTGCTGATTCTATGATGTCTTGTAATGAGATATTACGTGTGTTTTAAAACCTTTAATATAACTGTATAAGCTGGTGCTATTTATGAACCTTGTATTTTAAATGTTTTGAAATTTTCCTGTAAAGGCCAAAAGCCAAACAATAAACTTGAAACTTGAACATGAACTTGAAAATCCCCTCTGTGGAAACACAGCCTTGTTGTGCACAGTTATCTATCTATTATTCTATAGATAATATGACTCCGTGTAATTCTGTATGGAAATCCATACACTGCCAGATGCTGTTGTACCGCAGTAGCGATATAAGAATGTTATTGCACCACAGTAGCTATGTCACTATTGTGGTACAACAGCATATAATCCTGTATCTATTATGATTCCTCTTGCTTACCTCCACTGCAGGCTCCTCATAATGAAAATATCAGCAATGCTGAAAACACTGCAAGTGAACAGTTTTGTTTAAAGATGAACTACTAGGAATGTTGCTAGTTCATGTAGCTGTTACTTAAATTCAGTGGAGCCCACTTAAGTGCACATCAGATAAGTGCACATCCCGCTTAAGTGCATGGTTTTTCAATATCCTGATTTTTTCCTGTTAACTCAATGTTAAATATACTGCTTAAATGCACTGCGGATAAGTGCACATCTCGGTTAAGTGCACACATTTTTGTCTGAAATCCTATTAAAAAACTGGTATAAATAATTTCTAAGTGCACATCTATAAGTTCCACCTTTAATGCTGGTCCAGCTTAACATCACACTGACAGCAGTTTCCATGATTAACATAATTAATTGAAGTGACCTTTACCTGGCACTTAAACTGGCACTTAAACTACAGGTACAGCACTAATTCTCAATAACACTGTGGAACTGCTCCTGAGAACACTAAAGACCAGTTGGAGATGGATAAGATTAAGAACACTCTTACATTGGTACAGAAGGTTTCTTTAATTCAGAGACTGTCCACACAAAATGTGAAAAGAACCAACCTTGCCAAGGAGTATGGCATTGATGTCTCAACAGTTTCCCATATTTTTTCATAACGGGACCATTTGCTGTCTGAATGGGGAGAGTGGGGAGAATTTGGAGCGCAAGAGAAAGTGCACAGGGAAAAGTAACACTGTGGAAACAGCTTTGTTGTGCTGGTTCATAGCTAGCTGTGCTGTAGACGCTCCTATCAGTGGGCCGATTTTACTCCAAAAAGCCCAACATCTGGCTGACATCCTAGAGATCCCCTTCACACCTACAAATGGAAGGCTACATAGGTGGAAGGAGCATAATGACATAGTGTACAAGCAATGCCACAGTGAAAAAAAGGATGCAGATGCAGAGTCTGCTGAAAATTGGTTACAGAACATTCTGCCCCAAATCTTGATTGATTACAACCCACAAGACATTTTTAATTGTGATGAAACAGGCCTGTATTGTAGGGTAACTCCAGAAGGCATGTTGGCTTTTAAACAGGATGCAGCGAGTGGTGGTAAAAAAGCAAGAGTGTGCATCTCTGTTCTACTATGTGCCAATGTGACTGGAACTGAAAAGCTTAAGCCTGTTGTTATTGGGAAATCTAAGAAGCCCAAATGTTTTAACAGGATAGAAGTTAGTGACCTGCCAGTCATCTATGAGGCTAACTCCAACTCATGGATCACAGCAGAGATTTTCACCCGCTGACTGAAAACTGTAAACACTCAAATGAGCCGGAGAAGACGCTGAATTGCCAAATTGCCATGCTGCTTGACAATTGCAGTGCCCACCCAAATGTCACCCTCTCACATGTGAAATTGATCTTTCTGCTTCCCAGCACAATCTCGTTGATACAGCCCATGGATATGGGCGTCATTCTCAATGTGAAGCACTTGCACAGAGCTAAGATGCATATGCCCTTCAGTGCTTGTTATGTCCTGTGTTAAAGTTGATTGGTGCTAACCTTTTTTTTTTTTCTAGATCATCCAGAAGCTAATCAATGACATCGACTCTGGAACACCTGTTGCAGTGTCCGAGATCAGCAAGAAGATCTCTGTATTGAATGGCATCCAGATGCTTGACACGGCATGAGTCGAGGTATGCCAGGAGACAATAGCAAATTGCTATCAGAAGGGAGGGTTCTCTTTTATGTCAGATGCTGATGTCACCACCAGTAATGTGGAAGAGGAGACTGTTGAGGAGACAATGCTGGATCTACCCACGGGGATGAGTCTCCATGACTTCATGGAGTATGCTGACATTGACTCAGGCCTTCAGACTGAAGGCATGATTATGGAAGAGGATATCTGTGGGGACATTCTGGGGTCACAGGTACCCGAGGATGACAAGGAGAAAGCACCAGACGAGGAGCTGAGATTACCGCTGTGCAGCACTAGTGAGCATGAAAACAGTAAGGAAGTTTGCTTTAAGTAAGTAGAAGCAGGACTTCAGCGTTTTGTTTAATTTTGAAAGTTATGTGCAGTCACTGGCACTTAAATCAACTAAACAGAGGAAAATTGCAGATTTTTTACAGAAATGATACATATGTGTGACTCACTGTTGCTTAATTTGAGTTAAGACAGAGTTAGAAAGAAGGTAAATAAATTAAAATACATACTATGAACAATAATATATGGCAACCATACACACAAAGCTGATGTTTCCATTTTGGGCTGAGATAACATCACAAAGACCTTTCAAGCTTCACTATTGAGGCCTATAGTGTCATCTCATCTATTGATGGAAACACAGCCTTGTTGTATATGACTGCACATACGTTATTCTCTACATTTAGGAAATGGCAGTGTGAATAAATTTGCACATATAAATGGGGGATATTACATCGCCATGCAGGAATAAACTTGAGAAAGAGTCCAGCAGGGCTCCAAAACATTTGGCTTTTAATCGGTGTTGGCTCCTGTTAATCATAAATAAAGTAACTTTTTGAATCAGACATTCAAGAGTCTGGAATGTGTTTCCTATGTGCTGGTCTGAGTTCCAGTTTTTTGTTTTTGTAGTTCGTGGTTACATGTGCAGCTTGGCCATTAGTCTGGTAGCCGGTCTTCTTTGCAAGTTCGCTCTGGAATGTTGCCAGCAATGCTCCCCAACAACACATGGGAGAGAAAAGTGAAGCCACTAATTCTACAGCACCAGTTTTACATCCTATAGAATGGCCTATTTATACCATGGGCCACAACTCCAATTGATATAACAGGAAAACCAACATAACTGACAGCTATACAAAAAATGCCATGGGGCCTGAATGACAAAGTGCATTGGATCTGCACAAGGGCCTTATGGCAGAGGATTTGGTGTAAGGGGTGACTTGCGTCAAACTGTGCTGCAAGTATGATTCAGCAAGGATGCTTGATGCAAATCCCTAACTGCATGTTCCTTGCGCCAAACGCAACAAGTTTGACCAACTCCCCCCAGTCTAACTTTGCACCATTGGGGGACCTATAGTATGGGACTTGTGCCAAAGCTTTGGTGCAAGCTGCCGTAAAGTGAGGAAAATGTTGCAACTGTGCCATCCCTTGCAGAATTGGCCTGCATTGTGCCAAAGGGCTTTGGCGCTGCTGCTCCAAACAATGTAGATGATGCTGGGCTTAGTGGGCATCACCATTCTTGAACTGGGCCCATGGTCTACAGTGAGAATAATGTGACTGAATTTAATTTTCTTTCATTTTCATTCAGCTCTGTTATTCATTCCTCTCATTTATTCTTGCAGGTCACCTTCAATGAAGCCATGACATATCCACTAAGTGTGTAAGTATAACATAGAGGATAATGTATGGTCCGCTATCCACAACAAGCATGTGTAGCCATTGAGAGGTTGCCATGGCAAACATTTAAACCTCAAGATCGAAATTTGAGAGGTTTGGTCACCATGGCAACCTCATGATGGCTACTCACGTTTGTTGTGGATAGTGAACCACACAGGGAGAAGGCCTCAGGCAGCTACTGCTTGAACCCACCAGGGACAGGGTGATTCTGGACCTAGTGCTGACCAATGGAGACAGACTCATGGAAGTCTGGGTGGAAGATAACCTGGCAACCACCAAACAGCGTGGTTTAACATCGGTACAGGCAGGGCTTCAGATAATTTTTTTTTTTGGTGGAAGTCAAATACTTCCATGGGGTGAAATTTGGAAGTCATTTCAGTTTTACTGGAGTCAAAATATTGCCGGCTGTCAAAAAAATTCCAGTCCACAAATTTTGGAAGTCAAAATACTCCAAGTCCTATATTTTTTGAAGTCATAGGTCTTCTGAATATCTCATTGTACCCCATCCACACCACATTCACAGAAATACATTTTTTAACTGCCTGAACAGGTTTTAAGGGAAGGGGATTATTGGCCAGGACATCAGGGAAAATCCTCTACGCTTACTAAAAGTGCTTTGGGTTCTTTTACTTTCTCCTGGACACCCACCAGGACAGCACCAGAGATGGGTAGAAGGAACCTCAGTTTAACATCTCATCTGAATGATGGATCACCTTAACAGTACAGCAACCCCCCCCCCACACACACACACACGCACACAAGCACTAGTGCTTCATTAGGGTACCAATGTGTTTTGGTATAAACCCAAGTCCCGGTGTGGGATTAGAACCTATAACCATCTGGCCAAGAGGCAGATGTGCTGCAAAGCTGAGCTATGTTGACTGACAAATGAGTTGTTGACAGAAATCCACAGGTCCTGTTGTGCCAAAATGTATTTTCTCTCTTACCCCCAATGTACTAACCAATAACATTCACTCTGCACTTATCCTGAAACCAAAATTGCAAGACAGCAGCTGGCTTTGATGGTGTACCATTGTCTGTCTGTCTGCTTGCCTGTCTATCTGTCTGTCCTGCAAGCTAGCAGTAGCTAGCTATCATCAGTAATAGGATTTACCAATACCACCAGCACACATCAAAGGATTCAGAAGAGAGTGACAAGAATGATAGGGTCCTGAAATGCTAGGGTACAAACAGGGAAACGTCCTCTCCCATCCCAACACACAGTGGACCCACCTGACCTGGTTTTCAGTGGTCTTGTATTCCACCCCCCCCCCCAAAGTGGTGCTGCATGATCGAACATGCAAACAGTTATGTGAAAACTGTCTGCAATTCTATTTGCCACACTTTTATGGCAGGCTGACTTGAGTAGATTCATATTCCAGAAAAGAACCAGAGCATTCCCAAAAACCTTGTGTGTTTTTTTTCTCTCCATCTCTTCTCACATCTTACTTGAATTTCTTTCATATGTAGACTGCAGAGATGAATAATAACAGCAAAGTCCATTAACTGTTAAACTGTTGTAATTGTGACACAGATTCTATCAAGTAGAATTCAACATTTAAAAAAAAATAAACACATTTTTTAATCTGGTTCCTCTGGCACTGTCACATTCAACAACAGTCTACTGTCTTCCACCACAGTGTTTGCATATATTAACCTAAGAAAACCATAGACAGCAGGAATGGGAACAGCAGCATATTTCATTTAACAATCAAAATGACAAATGGTGATCATGAAAAAATGCAGGGTAAATGTAAGCCCCACCTACCCCTGTATTAGGCATTTTGGCACTGCTTTCTAGCAAAGCTTTACCACTGCACCTTCACCAACTGGCACTGGATCTGGTGAACTTAAGCTGGGTGGATTTCAGTGACCAGTGATTCCACATCTGGAAGCCCGCTGCAGTATTATTGCCCTCAAGATTTTACCCCCGCCAGGAAAATATAGCTACTTTTCCCCCAAACAGATTAAAGAAGAAGAGAATCTCAGAGCTGAGCACATCTATTCTTTGCAGAGAATGGCCTTGCAGCTATGCCAGCACATTAGTAACTGAGGTAGACAAGCAGCAGATGGGGTTGGGGGACACACTGGATATACACCAGAACCAGGACATAATAACTAGGAATCCTCATGTAGTTATGTCTGATATTGGCAGCTAAATGTTAACGTGCAAAATGACAAAGCACTTTAAGCAGTTTGGAAATAGTCTTGAAGTAAGCTGTACAGGCAGGCCCCACACCTGGTTTTGTCCACAGCCCTTCTGGGAGTCTCTGATATTGGACTTATACTTAACTGCTATGCCATTCATCTTCTGCAGTTTATACAGTGAGATTTAATCTAATAAAGGCACTGAAGGGAGTGTATATAATTACCACCCTCTCCCAAATGTGCCTGCTTGACATGGATTGTGTCTTACAGTCTAGGTGCCATTTGATTTATATGGCATGTGTAAGAGGAGCTGCCTGCTATCAGGTCTGCTTTACTTTGCAGTCAGATGATGTACAGCACAGAGGTCAGGAGAAGGGGCTGGGGCAAGAGACCAAAAAAGTCAGGAGGATTTATGTTTCATCCAATTAACACAGAACAAAGTTGCTGTGCAGACCCTGCTGATAAGTTCACAGTGAAAAAGGGCTGGTAGTTGTTCAGTTTAATTTTTATTTCTCTTACTCACTGTGTTGAGGCAACTCATGCTGATGACAAGGCTACACCCCCCCCCACACACACACACGCATGCATACACAGCAGTTAATCGGTCTGGAGTCAGCTTAGTTCAATGAAACAGGACTGGTAAATGCTGAAATGACATCCACAACAGAAAAAATGGATGTCTGTCCTTTAACCTAGATGTTTATAAAGACGTAAATGACACCAGGCAGTCTATTTTTGGACATTTTTGACAAATTTCTGGATGTAAAATACGTCGAAAATACTCTTATCTGATGCCCTAGGTACAGGGTCGCAGTCAAGCCACACAAAGACAAAGGTCTTGTATTTTAAGAGGGCAGACTTTGCCAGGATGGGGATAGGTATTTGAGAAGCCCTGGCAAGGAGGGAGGCAGAGGGTGTTGAGGAGCAATGGGCACACCTAAAGGGAGCCATAGTGGAAGCAATAACCCAGTGCATTAGTCTGAGGCACAAAGGCAAGAGAAGGAGGAAACTACTATGGTTCTCGAAAGAGGCAGCAGAGAAAGTAAGGGCCAAGAGGGGCGGGTTTCAAAAAGTATAAGGAGACACAAAAGGAGGAGGAGGATAGGGCGGTGTACCTAAATCCTCTGAAGGAAGCAGGGAAAGCTGTTAGGAACTCAAAGGCACAGACAGAGGAAAGACTAGCACAGACAGTGAAGAAATGGGACATGAAATTCTTTAGGTACATCAGTGAAAGGAGGAGGTCCAGAAGGGGGATTGTAAGGCTCAGAGGGGAAGATGGGGAAGGAGCGTAGGGAGACCTGGAAAAGGCAGAAATACTGAATAAATACTTCTGTTCAGTATTCACTGGGGGGGGGGCAGGGACCATAGCTGGGCACCAGATACACAGGGGGGGAAGGAGGTGAACATCTGTACATTTACAGAACAGAGAGTTCTGGAGGACCTCACAAAGCTAAAGGTAGACAAAGCAATGGGGCCAGATGGCATACATCCCAAGATTTTAAAAGAGCTATGGAAGGAACTGGCTGCACCACTGGCAGTCATGTTCAGTGAGTCACTCAACACAGGAGTGGTTCCAGAGGACTGGAGGAGGGCACATGTAGTCCTGCTTCACAAAAATGGCAGCAGGGAGGCAGCAAGAAACTACAAGCCGGTCAGCTTCAACTCAGTGGTGGATAAGATTATAGAGTCACTGCTTAAGGAAAGGATTGAGGAACACTTGAATCCAACAGGGCCCAGGATCTGTGGCAGCATGGATTCACAGTTGGAAGGTCATGTCAAACAAATCTGATAGATTTTCTTGACTGGGGAACGACAGAGATGGGTCGGGGGAGCAGTACCTCAATTTCAGTAAAGCCTTTGACACCATCCCACATAAAAGACTGGTGAATAAGTTGAGTAGCATGGGCATGGGCCACAAAGTGGTAAACTGGGTTAGAAACTGTTTAGAGGATAGGAAGAAGAGGATGGTGCTAAACAGAATCCAATTAGAGGAGAGGGGGTGATCAATCAGGTACCTCAAAGATCAGTCCTGGGGCCAGTCCTTTTCAATGTCTTCATTAGCGACATTGCAGAAGGGCTGGAGGAGAAGGTTTGCTTATTTGCAGATGTCAAAAAGATCTGCAACAGGGTGGATACACCAGATGGGGTGGAGAAAATGAGGAGGGACCTAGGAAAGCTGGAAAAATGGTCCAAAGAGTGACAACTGAGGTTCAATGAGAAGAAGTGCAAAATCATGCACCTGGGATGAAGAAATCCAGGACAGTGCTACAGGATGGGGGTTGGGGGAGTTGCTGATGGTCAGCAAGGAAGAAATGGATCTGGGGGTTATCATCTCAGATGACCTAAAGGTGGCCAAGCAGAGTACAAGGGCTGTAGGGAGGGCCAGTGGCATGTTGGGGTCCATAGGAAGGGGTATCACTAGCAGAAGGAGGGAGGTGGTGATACCACTATTCAAAACACTGGTGAGCCCTCATATGGAGTAAAGTGTACAGTGCTGGAGGCCAAATCTTTGTAAGGATATAGACAGTGTGGAAGTGGTCCAGAGAAGAATGACAAAGATGGTAAAAGGCTTGCAACAGAAGACATATGAGGACAGATTGAAATACCTCTCTATTCATACATTGGAATAGAGGAGGCAACAGGGAGACATGATTGAAACCTTTAAATATCTTCAGGGCATTAACAAGGTGCAAGTGGGCAACAGATATCAGTATAGGAGAAGCAGTAGAATGAGGGGGCATGGTATGAGATTGGAAGGGGGCATGAGAGGAAGTTTTTCTTCACAGAAAGGGTGGTGGATGCATGGAATAGCCTGCCCCAGGAAGTGGTGGGAGCTATCACAGTGGGGGTATTCAAGCATGCATGGGATAGGTATAAGGGAACCCAAGAGGTGGGAAGGAGACACTAAAAGATGATGACCAAGTAGGGTTAGAGGCTACAAATAAGGGTAGGATATACAGGCAGACTGGATGGGCCTAGTGGTCCTTATCTGCCAACAATTACTATGTTACTATGTATTGTCTTGTATAGTGTATGGTCCACTATGAACAAGAGGAATGAGTGTGTGATTTAAAATCCCACTTACTTTTTTCAATGCTACTCTCGGGGTCAGCTCTCAGCACTGCAGCCATTTCAGGAAGAGTGGAGGTTCACGTAATGCACATGCATGAAGACGTTCCAAGTTGTTGTGCTGCAGTAGCTACGTATCTAGTGCAGCACAACAACAAAAATGACAGCTACTGCAGCTCAACAATGTTGTTCTAGGTATTGATTTCTACCTAGAACAATGTTCTACCATACACTCATACACTATAAAATATTTATTGAATGGATGCTATGATCTTGTTGAATAATTCTACTGTAAGTACTATGTAGAGGGAAATAGGCTTGTCCTAAATGTACTTTTTGTATGTTGATGCATTCTTTCCTGATGTATTACATATAATTTAAAAATAAATGGGGTCACTGGGCTGAAACACACTTGGCCACCTGTAATTACTTTGTTACTGGGTTGCAGACTCTGTTATACAACCACAAACAATAATCCTTCGTACTGCCACACCAGTGCTATCTGCCAGAAGACAACTGGAGTAATAATTGTCTTATTAGTCCCATATCTTTCCCCTGGGAGAATTCACACAGCACAGGTCTTGAAGAAATGTTTGCAGCCACATGTTCATTAATTGAATTTTACACAACTTTGGAGTGGCATGCGCAGCAGGGAGATCTTGTCAGTCAGTTCAGGCCCCCACACCCCTTCCAGTAAAGGACCTTACCCCTTCCAGTGAAGGGCTGTACTCCTTGTGCAGATCAAGGGAATGATGTACCTCTCTGAGTTGGTACCCAAACCTCAGGAGTGGGGAGGTCTTGTGGCTGGGTAGCAAGTGATCACCCTGTCTAGTGGTTTGCTCCTGCAGGGAAGTCCAATGAGGTTGAGCTGCGATCCACCCAAATTTGAACCATTTCTTATGGCCCCACAGATCTCATGCTGACCATAGAAGAAGTGCCCTTTGGAAGAATTTGACTCATTCTCCTTTTCCTCTTGTACCATTGCTCTGAGAGGCTCCCAAGGTGCCATGTTACAATGCCTGTGACAATTGTATTATTAGAGCAAAACCCATGCTTGGTTAAACCCCTTTGGAGGAGATGAAAAACTGTCTGAGGGAAAACAGGAAAACTCCTCCCTGACCCCTAATGCGGTCACCCATAATGGGGCAAAGTTGTAGTAGTAAGTCTTTATTTTTAACTGGTGCCCTTCCCTGGCAGCTCAGGGTGCCGTTGCAACATAGTACTGTACAGTAGGACCATTATAAACATAGAAACATAGATGTTGACGGCAGATAAGGACCGCAAGGCCCATCCAGTCTGCCCATTTCTTTTTCTGTCTTATGAATGTGCCATTGGCCTTTGCTCTGTCAATGGCCTATCTATTCATACTCATCTGTATTGCTCCCTTATGCCTATCCCATGCCTGTTTGAAGCCCTGCACTGTATTCATATCCACCACTTCCTGAGGTAGGCCGTTCCATGCATCCAACACCCTTTCTGTGAAAAAAAACTTCCTCAACATTACCCCTTAATCGGCCTCCCTCTAATCTCATGCTGTGTCCTCTTGTCCTGCTATTTTTATTATATTAAAACATGTTAGACTCTTTCACCTTGTTAATGCCCTTAAGGTATTTGAATGTTTTGATCATATAACCTCTCTCCCTCCTTTGCTCTAGGGTATACATATTGAGCTCAGTTAATCTGTCCTCATATGTTTTCTGATGCAGTCCCTGCACCATTTTGGTTGCCCTTCTCTGGACTGCCTCAATTTGGTTAATGTCCTTGTGAAGGTGTGGCCTCCAGTACTGCATGCAGTACTCCAGATGGGGCCTAACCAGTGTCTTGTAAAGAGGGATTATTACCTCCCTCTTCCTACTTGTGATACCCCTACTAATACACCCCAACGTCTCTCTAGTTTTACCTACTGCTTTAGTGGTCTGCTTGGATGATTTCAGGTCATCGGTGATGATGACGCCCAAGTCTCTTTCTTCCCTTGTAACTGCCAGCAACTCCCTTCCCAGCCTATAGGTGGCTTCTGGTTTTTTCCCCAATGTGCATAATCTTGCACTGCTTTGCATTAAACTCCAGTTGCCACTTTTCCGACCATTTTGCTAGTTTATCCAGATCTCTTCTCATTCTGCCCACCCCATCTGGATCATCTACTGTGTTACAGATCTTGGTGTCATCTGCAAACAGATAAACCTTACCCTCCAGTCCATCTGCAATGTCACTGATGAAGATATTGAAGAGGACTGGCCCCAAGACTGATCCCTGAGGTACCCCACTTGTGACTTGCATCTCTTCAGACTGTATACCGTTTACCACCACTCTCTGTTTTCTGCCTGTCAACCAGTTTGCCACCCAGTTGACCAATTTCTGACCCACCCCGAGCCTACCCAGCTTATTAATCAATCTTCTATGTGGAACAGTATCGAAAGCTTTGCTGAAGTCAAGGTAGGCAACATCAACTGCTCCTCCTTGGTCCACCACTCTGGTTACCCAGTCAAAGAAATCTATGAGATTAGTTTGACAAGACCTTCCTTTTGTGAACCCATACTGTCTTGGATCCTGTGCTCCTATGGATTCCAGGTGTTGCACTATTCTTTCCTTAAGGAGTGCCTTCATAATCTTTCCCACTACTGAGGTAAGACTGACTGGTCTGTAGTTCCCTGCCTCCTCCCTGCTACCACTCTTGTAGAGCAGGATCACATGAGCCCTTCTCCAGTCTTCTGGGACCTCTCCTGTGCTCAGAGACTCACTAAACAGTTCTGCTAATGGCTCTGCTAGTTCCACCCTTAGCTTTTTTAGTACCCTGGGTTGTATGCCATCAGGTCCCATTGCCTTGCCCACCCTGAGCTTATCGAGCTCTTGTAGAACCCTTTCTTTTGTGAAGGGACTAGTGCACACCTCCCTCCCCTGTGTCCATGGTGCTGAGCTGTGGCCTCCCTACCTTCTCTTCAGTAAATACTGAGCAGAAGTATCTATTTAGGATATATGCTTTCATGGTCCTCCTCCTCACATGCCCCTTATCCCTTTGATCTTAGTAATACCCCCTCTGGACTTTCTCCTTTCACTAATGTATCTATAGAAAGTCTTGTCACCTTCTTTACTGTTTGTGCTAGTGTTTCCTCGGTTTGGGCCTTTGCCTGCCTTACTGCCTTACCTGCTTCCCTTAGGGAAGTTTGGTATGCCTCCCCATCTTCATCCTGCTGTGTTCCCTTATATTTCCTGAAGGCCAGCCTTTTGGCTCTGACTTTTTCTGCTACTGTTTTTGAGAACCAAAGTGGTTTCCTTCTTTTTTTGCACTTCCTTTCCTCTCTAACACAATGGGATGTTGCTTCAAGTATTGCATCCTTAATGCTTACCCACTTTGCCTGTACCCCATCGCCTGTATTTCTTTTTGCCAGGGCTAGCTTAACTCTGTTGGCCATCTAATAAAAGTCAGCTCCTCTGAAGTCCCATATTTTTGCCTTGGAATGGGGTGATTTAGTTCTAGTGGCCAAACTGAATCATACCATGTGATGGTCACTGGCCACCATGTGATGGTCACTGGCTCCTAGGTGACCTTCTACCTGGAGATCTGTGACCCTTTCCCTGTTAGTCAGTACTAGATCTAGGATAGCCCTGTAAACCAAGTAATAGAACAGAGTAATAAAAAACTGCATACAGTGCAGCCCATTTATAAGAACATCCTATTTGCCAAAGAAAAATGCTCTTATAACTGGGCTATTCCTATAATACGGGCTTACTGTATTAGTGCTAACTGAACACACAGTGGTACTAGTGTAATGTTGTAATGACTGGAAGCACTCTCTATTTGTTCGGAGTATGTTTATTCACATTAATCATGTTAAAACTGTTACAAGCAGATTAAAAGTTTTGAAAATAACTTTAAAAAACTTTTAAACTGCTTACTGTATTAGCGCTAACTGAACACACGGTAGTGCTAGTGTAATGCCGTAATAACTGCAACTACATTTGCTTTGTTCTGAGTGTGTTTATCCACATTAATCATGTTAAAACTGTTAAAAGCAGGTTAAAATGTTTAAAAATAAAAAAACTTTTTTTAAAAAAAACATCATTTTCATGTTTTAGATCATCCGATTCCTTATTGTTTTTTCTTGCCGTCCTTACTCAGCCCCCTTTTGGGATCAGCAAGGAGCTGGTCTATTTTGCTGAAAATCTTTCTTTCAGAACTCATTGTCACTGAGCTTTACAGCAGGATTACTCAGCCACTCAATGATGTTGATTTTCTGAGCAAGTGTCAGTGCAGTGTGGTGTGGGTTTTCTCTTACTGGAGTCAGGTAAGGCTAGTAGGGGAACAACAGGTCTTATAGCAATGCATGCATTGAAAAATGTGCTTAATTAACTGTAATTAACACCTAACTCAATACCAGAGTAGGTGCTGAAGACCATCATGACAGGTATAAAAGCTCTGTGGTAGCTGGATGCTAAAAAAAAATGTTCCTTTAATGGGGCTGATAGTTCCTATAAATGGATTTGAAGCCCATAGAAATATATTGTTCAATGTGCTTATGCAACTTGGTGTGGTGTTGTGCTTATGCAACATGTTAAATAAACTTTGTTGTGGTCGCTCGCCTCTCTCTGCCTCAGAAATACCACACTGTAGGGATGCCAAAGGCAAGGAACCCTGGAGGAGGGTTCCATTCCCAGGGTTGCTGCGGGAAGGATTCCTTTAGGCTAAAGGTAGCTTAGGAAAAAGCCCAAAAAGGGTGTAGATCAGAAAGTATTGCAGCGATAATGAGTTGGTATTGAGTATTTGGACCTTCACATAGGTCAGAGATAATGGTAATGGTCAGCAGATAACTAAAGCATGTAAGATCTTAATGTAGGTTGAATTAATTATAATGAGAGGGCATCACTTCCCAAGGAGAGAGGGGATGGCAAAGGAGGACCACCATCCACCTCCCTGCAACAGTGGAAACTTACCTAAATAACTGCAGAAACCTACCTAAGTAACCTAAGGAAATACAACTAAAGTAACTAGATATTATGACCTTTGGCACTGAGCAGAGGAAACCTCACCTTGAGGAGGAATCCTCTGAGGATCCAAGGCATAGGTCACCTTCCCTCCAGGCTTGGGATGTTTTATTTAGTAATGGCCCTGCTACTACAATTTAGAAACCCAATCCAAGGGGAGGAAAATATTGAAATTTGGTGGAAGACTCTCACCATCCCCCTAATGGAAATGCCATGAAGGGTCGTGAGTGCACTTTGAAACACTGGATACTCTGAAGCGAGAGTTTGACCCCCAAGGTGGGAGGAAGAGAGCAACAACCGGTGAGGCACTCAGCTGGCCTACTGACTAAAAACAGACCAGGTGAACCAGAGGTGATCATGGGGAGAATAGCACAGAAGGTGCCACCAAACCAGATTCAGCTAGCTAAAGGATCCCTCTTGGGTGTAAGGGCCCCATCCATCATAGCTGAAGTCTTAAATTCTACATCAAGAGGTGCCATCGATATGTCTGCATGGCTAAAGCTCTGTCTGTAGCAAGGACATTCCCACTATGGGCCACATGAGAAGGACCCCGACATGAGCTTTGCATGCTCAAGATGCAGACTTTGTGGGTGCAGAGATAGACAATCAGCTGCAGGGGAGGCCCTGAGCCATAAAAAATAATGGTCATTTCGGCATGCCTCTGATTTAAGAATGAGAGCAGAGAGTCAACTGTGAAGCTTTAGATAGGAGGAGGCCAGGTGAAGCCAGCAGCCACAGGTTAGGTAGTGGTCAGTGAGGAGAAGGCCAGATTTCACCAGTGGCCATGGATAGATAAGAGAATGCCGGGCAAAGCCAGCGGCTGGAGGTTAGAAGTAGGAACAAAGCCTGTGGAAAGCAAGCCAACCTATTCTAGTAAGGAAGCCCAATACTGAGGACATTGAAAATACTCAATGGCCCTCACCCCACCCACCCCTGGTACCATTTCCTTTATACCAGGGGTTCTGACATTTCCTCAAGAGGGCAAGGTGCATGCCACTGTCATATGCTTTCCAGCATACTGCACTGACAATATAAGCATACACATTATATATATATATATATATATATATATATATATATATATATATATATGCAACTCTCTGCCCTGAGGGAGGAGGTTGCCCATCTTCAGGCCACACTGGACAGTAGTAAGGGAACCTCCCCCACACGGGAAGCACCAGGGCCACCACCACTACCTGAGAGATTTCCAAGAAAGCGCAGCAGTTGGACCACAGTGGGCTCAGGGAGGGTGAGGGTGGTGGAACAGAGGTACACCCAGTCAGTTGTACCACTCCACAATCCATACACCATTCTGATGGAGCATAATTCCCCTATGGATGCACCTGCAGAGGAGACTAAGGAGGTTGCAGGCAACTGTCACAAGGGAGCCCCACAGGAAGGAGGCAGAGGACACCACAGGAAAAGGAAGCAGCTCCTGGTGGGGGACTCAATTATTAGGGGGATAGAACTGGGGGATCAAGGAAAACTGAAGTAAGGTGCATGCCATGGCTTGGAGGGACAGGAAGCACATCCTCAGGATCACGAGAACAGCTGCACGGGAGACTGAGCTGGACATCATTGTCCACCTAGGGATGAATGACTTGACTCAACATGAGATTAGAGCAGTGCAGGAAGAGTTTGTGGAGTTGGGGAAGGGCCTAAGGCAAGTAGCACACATGATATCCTTCTCAGAGGTGCTGCCTGTCTATGGCAAGGATGAGGCGAAGGTAGATTGCACCATGCGATTCAATGAATAGTTTAAAAAATGGTGCCGAGCACAGGGGTTTGGCTTCACTGGGGACTGGGATTCCACCTGGAGGGATACCAGCCTATACTGGCAGGATGGTCTGCATCTGTCCAGGAAGGGACCAAGTCTTCTGGGCGATCAGTTTAAATGCTTCATTGGCAAGCTTTTAAACTAGTCAAGGGGGGGAGGCACTGATAAGCAACAGGGAATTCCCAGCCTCCTACTACAAAACAAGGTACTAAATGAGGTAAAGACCAAGGTAGAAAGGTCAGTAGGGAGCAGGACAGGAGTAAATGGAGAAAGCAAAGTCAATGAGGACAGGGATGGTGCTAGAAGAGGTAAAGCCATTAAAAAATGGAGAGCAATGAGCACCAATGCCTGTAGTCTGGATAACAAGCTTCCTGAATTAGTGGCCTAGATGGAGGAGGAACATCTGGATATTGTGGCAGTCACAGAAACATGGTACATACAGAACCATGACTGGGACGTAAACACACCAGGATACACTATCTACAGGAGGGACAGGGAGGGTAAAAGAGGAGGAGGAGTAGCTCTCTACATAAGGGAAGGAATCAAAGCAACAGAACAAAAGGGTAAACAGGGAGGACAGAAAGCACTGTGAGTCAATTTGGAGACAGGCAATGGCACCACAATCCGCAAAGGGGTGGTATACAGACCCCATCTCAGGGGGAAGAAATAGACAAGGAAATGATAGAAAGTATCCTTAGAATGGCAGAAAAAGGAGAGATATTGCTAATGGGGGATCTGAATATGCCAGATGTTAACTGGAGTGCATTTGCAGTAGCCACTTCTAAGAGTTGAGTCAGTCTAGATGCCCTACAGGGGGCACGTCTTAGACAACTAGTATCAGAACCCACTCGAGAGGGAGCAATCTTAGACCTGGTACTCTCAAATGGAGATGGTGAGAGGATCACAGATTTAGAAGTGGGTAGCCATCTGGGAACTAGTGACCATCGAACAGTATGGTTCACGATAAACACAGCAGTAGAGTCAAGCCATACAAAGGCAAAGGTACTGGACTTCAGGAGGGCTGACTTTGCCAAAATGGGTGAGTGCCTAAGAAATGCACTAGCAAATTGGCAGGAAGGAGGGGTTGAAGAACAATGGGGAATAATCAAAACTGCCATCACAGAAGCAACAAGCCTTTGTGTGAAGCAAATAAACAAAACAAAACAATGTAAGAAACCACTATGGTTCTCAAAGGAGGTGGCCGGGAAGGTTAGGGAGAAAAAGAGAGCATTCAGGAAGTACAAGGAATCACAGAAGGAGCAGGACAGATAATTGTATCAGTTAAAGTCAAAGGAAGCAGGAAAGGCAGTCAGAACAGCAAAGGCCCAAACCGAGGAAAAGATAGCCAACTCAGTTAAGAAGGGGGATAAAACCTTTTATAGGTACATCAGGGAGTGAAGGAAGACAAAGGGAGGGATAGTGAGGCTTAATAAAGGGGAGTGGGGTGGGCAGAGGATAACTGTGAAAAGGCAGAGATACTAAACAAATATTTTTGCTCAGTATACACAAATGAAGAGGGGGAGGTACCTAAACCAAACAATAGAAACACTCTGGATATGGGGGTTGATAACCAGCCCTTTCACAGATGAAAGGTTTCTGAAGGAACTCTTAAAACTGAAGGTGGACAAAGCAATGAGGCCTGATGGGATTCATCCCAGAATTCTAAAAGAACTAAGGGTAGAACTAGTGACACCACTGACTGCCCTCTTTAATAAATCATGGGAGAATGGGGTGGTACCTGAGGAGTGGAGGAGGACAGATGTTATTCCCCTTCACAAAAGTGGGAGCAGGGCAGAAGCAGGAAACTACAGACCTGTTAGTTTAACCTCAGTGATTGGGAAAATGATGGAATCATTTCTGAAGGAAAGAATAGTTGAGTACCTAGAGGCCAGAGGAGCACAGGACCCAAGGCAGCATGGATTCATAGTGGGAAGGTCATATCAGATGAATCTAATAGATTTCTTTGACTGGGTGACCAAAGTAGTAGATCAGGGAGGGGCTGTGGACATGACCTACCTAGACTTTAGCAAGGCATTTGACACAGTCCCACACAAAAGATTAATATACAAGTTGGCCAGCCTGGGAGTGGGTCCCAAGATGGTAGCCTGGGTAAAAAAATTGGCTGGAGAACAGGACACAGAGGGTAATAGTAAAGGGAGTCCACTCTGAAGAAAGGGGGGTTACTAGTGGGGTACTGCAGGGTTCAGTACTAGGACCGGTCCTCTTTAATGTCTTTATGAGCGACATTGCAGAAGGACTGGAAGGAAAAATATGTATCTTTGCAGACGACACAAAGATCTGCAACAAAGTTGATACACAAGGTGGGGTGGAAAGGATGAGAAGGGACTTGGCAAGGTTGGCGGAATGGTCAAATGCATGGTAGCTTAGATTCAATGCTAAGAAGTGCAAAGTAATGCACCTGGGAAACAAAAACCCAGGGGAAGAATACACAATGGGGGGGTGAGATACTAACAACAACAAAAATGGAAAGGGACCTGGGGGTAGTCATATCAGATGACCTAAAGGTGAGCAAGCAATGCGAAAGGGCAGTTAGAAGGGCTGGGGGGATACTGGGATGCATAGGGAGAGGCATCACCAGTAGAAAACAGGAAGTTGTTATCCCTCTGTACAGACAGCTGGTGAGACCCTATCTGGAGAACTGTGCAGTTCTGGAGACCCAATCTCCGCAAAGACATAGACAGTATGGAGGCAGTCCAGAAGAGGGCAATTAAAATGGTGCAGGGTCTGCACCAGAAGACATATCAAGAGAGACTTAAGGAGCTTAATATGTATAACCTTGAGGAGAGGAGGGAGAGGGGGGACACGATAGAAACTTTCAAGTACCTCAAGGGAATCAACAAAGTCCAAGAGGATAGCATCTTTCAGAAAAAGAGGTGTGCAAGAACAAGGGGGCACAATTTGAAGCTAGAGGGGGAACGGCTCAGAGGTAATGTGAGGAAGTATTTTTTCATGGAGAGGGTTGTGGATGCATGGAACAGCCTTCCTGAGGAGGTTGTGGAGTTAAAGAGAGTGGTGGAATTCAAGAATGCTTGGGACAGGCATAAGGCAATTCTAGGGGTTGGAGGTAGGAAGAAGTAGGCTGTTGGTTAGCTAAGATCTGCAGCTTATCCATTAGGTAGGGAAAAGGGCAGACTGGGTGGGCCAAGCGGTCCTTATCTGCCGTCAAATTCTATGTTTCTATGTTTCAGTATGTATTACTGATGTGAGTAGGTGGTAGGAGGCCGGATGAAGCCAGTGGCCATTGGTTAGGTAGAAGGAGGCTATGAATGCCAGCAACTGAATCGATGAGGTTTATGTAATTGAATTGTATGGTTTATGCATGATTACCTTAAATGCCATTTAGGCAGCACAGGAACAGTAGTAAAATTAGAGCTGATAATTAAATTAATAATAATAGTAATAATTCTTTATTTAAATTGAGCCTTTCAAAAAACCAAGGCACCTTACAGAGCAGTTAAATAAACACCAATACCATAAATACAGACATTTACAAATACAGTAAAATACTGGTAAAAAGACAGAATTTGATCATTCAGAGTATGCCTTGATGAGGAGTATGCAGGAATATTGCAAAGAAGGAGGGCAAAATTCATTTAACTTACATAAAAGCATGCTGCTGCTACTTGGAGCCATGATGCCCCACTGTGACATCACAGTCCCCCACTGTGGGAATAACAGGTTAGCCACTAGGTGAGCACTATGAGACCAAACACTAATTTAATGACTGAAAGTTCCAGTATAGATATAAATTAGAAACATACTGCTTAAATGCCCACAGCTGTAAGCCTGGCTGACATACCTTGGATTGAATACATAGGCAAAAGTAATGAGAGTTTGATTTATTGATTACTGATGCATACGAGTCCTGCACGTAGGACTAGGACAACATTAAATTTATGATAGCATGTAATTCGGATGGTAGGGCAAGAAACACCCCAAAAATTGTAGAGGTACTCTCTTTGTCCCACCCAGCTTTTCACTATGGGTAGAAGACAGAAACGGACTGCTGTGGTTTTGGTAAAAGTATGGTTCAGTAAAAGAATGAAATACTAAAATAATAGCTGAAATGTGTGCATAGTAATTGCAGCAGAGTACAAGGAATATGCTAGAAGCAGTGCAAAAGAATTGAAAAGTAGGGAGTTGTAGCTGTCTCAGTGGAGCTAGCACTGCATGAATTAAGAGCAGAGCTGCTGTGCAACAAACATAGCACAGCAGGGAGTGGCAGCAAGCTGGATGAATCCCAGACCAGGTGCAAACAATTAAGGTGGAAAAGCACAGGAGACAGCAAAGGCAGGGGAACAGCAGTTTGAGCTGAAGCATACAGATAAGAATTGCAGGTAAACTGAGGGATTGTTAAAAGTATAAAAATAAATGGGATACTAGAAAAAATTAGAAAAGCCCAAAAGAAACAAACAAAAGCAAACACAAGCACAGGAGCTGGAAGGAGCAGAAACAAACAACTGAGAGAGAAGCACAGGCAGGCTGCAGCCAGAGGCAAATATTGACCTACTGTAGAAGCAGAAGGAGTACTAACCAGGCAGAGAGTCCAGCACAAGCCAGCAGAAATCCATGCACAAGGGAAGGTAGGAGACAAACACAGCAGAAGGGGGGGCAGAGCCCAGGGAGAGGTCAGGCAGAGCCTCTGGTGGCAAAGGAAAAAATGCTTCTGAATGAAGCAGAAAGGTGTTAAATAGGTCAGGTGGGGAGGGCATGACTGTTGCTTCATCCCTTTGAACCATAGGCTTAAGCCCTTGAAAAAAATGGGACAGCAGTGCAATGTTACTATAAGGGGGATGTTCCCTTAACCCATGTTCTTATAATTGGGCTCAACTGTATATAACTACAATAAAATATCATAAAACCCTTCTTAAGTTAAATAAATAACTTAACTGCTAATAATTGCCCACACCCTATCTGGGTCTCCTTGTACTTTTGCTTTTGGTACCAGACTCTTGGGTTTAAATGTTTGTAGGCTGATATGCTAATTATTTGCTCCATCCCTAACTGGGTCACTTTGAACTTGTGCTTTTGATACCTGTAACTAATATAAATTTCTGCCTGCATTATTTGCTCCTGCCACTGTTACCACAATAGTCATAAATCTATTTACCTTACCAACCCTGTTCTAGTTGTAACCCCCCCCCCAAGGTTGGGGGCTTGCCTGCAGGCTTCTTCCCTCCTCTCATTTGTCACTGCCACCTGGCCCAAGTCCTTGGTGCCCCAGAATCTGCCCAGCCCCAGAAATGTTTTCTTGTAAAAGAGGGGCTGGAGCAGCAAAGATGTGTGACCACTGTGCAGCCACACCATGAATGTGCGAGCTGGTGGTCAGCGCATGCGCAGTAACATAGTATCATTTTAAAACCACTATCATTGCACATCAAAAGCTCCCTTCATGTTCCAGACCCCTGGATCTGATAATCAGGGTCCAGAGACACGAGGGAGGTATGGGGGGGGGGCTCCCAGGATTTATTTTTGAAAAGCACCAATAAGCGCTATAAATTATTGGCAGCCGAGGCTGCCTCATGAATGTTTATGAGCTCTGTCTATTTGCCTGGGGGGATGGCGTTATGGAGATAGCAACAGGTGAGAGAAGCCCTGTTTCAAGCCCACTCTGCAAGTGGGCACCAGGGCAGAGAGGCAGCTAAAAGACTTTGGGGACAAATAAATGTAAAATATAATTGTGTGGCTGCCAAAGAGTTTTGAAGTTGGGACTGCAAATAAACTGTGTTATAGCAACCACTTTGCTACCTCTAACCCTGTAGCCAGCCAGTGAGAGAGCCAGGAGCACTAAGGGACTGCAACTATGACTCCTGGGAAAGGAGGCAAGGATAATTCTTGGCACCCAAACAGCCAATAGGGCATCAAAGGAACCTCATACATATTCATTTTTCAGACAGACAGATGGGTTGACCAATGAGGACCTGCAATGAGCTATTGAAACTCAGAGGACAGAGACTGTTCAGTTCAATCAGGTTGGAGACCCTCCTGCGGGAAGAGGGCTCTGGCCCTTGCTTCAGAAAGGAAAAAGATGTTGCTTAAAGAAATGAAGGAGGCTTGACTGGGGGCTTCCCCTGCCACTAGCCCAGGGACTCTGCTTTGTCTTCCTGAGTCTGGAAGGAGTTGTTTCAGAATCAAAGTGAAGATTTGCTGTCCAAAAATCTGGACAGGGATTCAAGAGGTTCCTAAGGAAGAGGAAGCTTTCTGTTATCTTCTGGGAAAGGAGCCCTGCCTATGGGGCTAGTGGGGATGTTAGCCCAGGAGGTGCTCTATGTTGCCCTGCATTGCCCTTCAAGGGATGGAAGGAGTGTGTCTACAGAATGAAAGTGTCATTTGCTGACCAGTGTTAAGGTAATCGGCTGGAAGTTTCCCAAGGGAAGGAAAACTGGCCCGGGTTTCCTGAAGAAAGTACGGAGGCCTGCTTAGAGGTTGGTTAGAACCATGTTTAGCCAAGGGAAGCCTGCCTTTTGTATTCCTGTGGATAGAAAGAGAAGTGAGATTTGTTCTTCTGTTTAAGTTTGAACCTGCAAGGTGAGAAGATTCGCTCTTCCCTGCAAGTCTGAGTTTCCAAGTGAGAAGATTCATTCTTCTGTTGTGTCTGAGCTTCTGAACTGAGGAGATTTGTTCTTCTGTGCAAGTGTAAGTCCTGGGGGTGAGATGTGCATCTGTCTGTTGCTTAAATTCTGAGCCTGAGAGACTGTTTCCTGCTAACATTTGGTGGGAGACCCAGAGACTATGGTCTGATTGAAAAAGGGCCACAGCTGCTTGCTGGCAGTGTGGCTAAAGCCATTTATAGCCAGATGTTCCCAAATACCTGAAAGAGAGTGACCGTTATCCAAGGTTAGCATGGGGAATTAGCTTGGTAGTGTCACTGCTAGGCACTGCCATTGCATTTCCCCCTGAGGGGTCATGCTTAGACGTGGGGGTTGAGGTGTGCCGACCCAGGTCCCTGGTACTGGTCTGTTCCAATTTGTGACTTCACCATTAAGATGATGACAAGCTTCCAGAGAAGCTGAGAGATTTCCAGTCTGCTAAAGTAGCAAGAGCCTGCTGCTGAGAAGGCCCAAGCTGCAAGAGATGCAGATGAAAGACTGAAGCTGCAATGTGCCAGCTGCTCGTCTCAGCTCGATTCAGTGATTCAAGTGTCTAAGTAATTCTAACCAACCCTAGTTCTACAGTCTGAAATCCATCAGCTCTTCAATCCAAGAGACTGTTCTGCAAACTGTGAGTAAATCAGGGATTGCCCTGCATCTGGGGGAACTGTAAATAATTGCCATCAATTGTTTGCTAAGTGTTAATAGCTGAAAAGTAGTTGTCACCCAACGTTCTGAATCTAATTGTCTAGTTAAAAGATCAAGTTTCATCAAGCAGTTAAAGCAACCATGGAAAAAGGTTGGATTCTAATTTATTTTAAGTGAACCAACACCGGCCAACCAGCTGCAACACATCAGGCATGCAACCCTTCAATGGCTGTGTACTCAGGGATAGAGTGTTGGGGTCTTATCTAATTGACTGGGGAAATTGGTACCAATTGGGGTGTGATTATTGGGCCCAAACAGCTAGTAAAATAGAAAGTTCTAATTTGAATTATGTGCTGGTGGGAGGTGGGCACTGTGAATAGTCTAGTTTACCAACAAAATGATTGGTTGATGTTTGCCAGTGTCCCAATGCCTATGCCTATGCGAAATGTTGTTTAACCTCTACATTAATTTTCCCTTTTCCTAGCCATTCCCTATGTAAATAAATTATTGGTTAACCTTTTTACAAATGTCTTGTGAGCATATTGCAACCAAAATCAGTATTTTGACTGTAAGGGGAGGTGAGTAGGTACAGCATCCCAGGGGGTTGCACTGCTAAATATACAGTATAGCCCACCTTATACTGCACTGTGGGTGGAGGCACCATGCTATTTATGTTATCTTCAGGAAAGAACCCCCTTTTCTACCAGAATCAGCCTGGTTTGTGGCCACCCAGGCAGGGGTAGTAGCCTGCTGGTACATGGTGTCTGGATGCACTGCTGGGATCTCCTGTTTGCCAGTCACACCCAGCATGGAGCCTCTTGCTCACTAAGCAGTTGGTGACCCTTCTGAGTCCACAGAACATAGTCTAAGTATCACAGAAAACGTAGGCGCCTATTTTGCCCAAGGCTACTTCATCGCTGATCGATGAGTGGGGGAGTGCGCACACCCAGATGTCAAGGAAGAGGTAAACGTGCCATAGGTTGCTCTGGTAGTATTAATGTCAAGGGCTTAATGGAACTGTTGTGACAACTGCTAAAATCTGAAATTTTTTTCAGTAACTGTTTGACTATTGTTTATGCAATTTGCATTTGTATAGAATAGGATGTGCTTATTGACTTTGTAGTCATGAATTATTTGTCTGCTCAGACAGAAAATGTTTTAAAGTGGATGGTTAATGTTACTGGTACCAGGCCCTGGAAGGAGTTGGCGTGGACGCCAAGTATTTAAGATACGTGGGAGTGTAACCACCCCCAAGGTTGGGGGTTTACCTGAGCACCTCTGCCCTCCTCCCATTTGCCACTGCTACCTGGTCCAAGTCCTTGGCACCCCAGAAGCTTCTGTCCAGCCCCAGAAATGTTTTCTTGTAAGAGATGGGCTGGATGAGCAAAGACATGCAACTGCTGTGCCACTGTACCACGAATGTGCGAGCTGGTGGTCCATGCATGCCCAGTAGCGCAATGTCATTTTAAAACCACTATTGTGGTGCATCAAAGGATCCCTCCATGCCCCTGGACCCTGGGATCAGCTAATCAATGTCAGTGTCAGTGGCTCAGTAGGTAGCACACTTGCCTCTGAGGCTGGGAGATCAGAGGGCTGTGGGTTCAATTCCCACATCTGGCACTTGGGTTAATATCAGAGTACTGACACTGTACTGCAGCATGAGAGGGGTGCTGCACTTCTGAGGTGCATTCTTTTGGATGGGACGTTAAACCGAGGTCCCATCTGCCTGGATTGGTGGTAGTTCAGGTGGATGTTAAAGATCCCATGGCACTTATCGAAAAGAGTAGGGGAATTTCCCCGGTGTCCTGGCCAAATTTCCCTCTTTCACTAAAAAAAATACCACCAACAGCTTCATCTGGTTCAAGGTCAGTTGGCATTCATCTGTATCACCCTTCCCCGGGTCGAGCCTGAAAATAGGCAGGATTTGTCTAGTGCACTTACCCGGTCAACAAAAACTAAATATAAATAAAAAATAAAATAAATAAATAAATCAGTGTCCAGAGACATGAGGGAGGTACAGGAGGAGTCCCAGGATTTATTTTTGAAAAGTGCCAATAACTGTATGCATGTTAATGGCAGCCAAGGCTGCCTCATGAATATTTATGAGTTCTGCCTGTTTACCTGGGACGATAGCACTATGGAGGTGGTGATGAGTGAGAGAGTCCTGTTTCAAGCCTGTTCTGCAAGCAGACACCAGGGCAGAGGGGCAGCTAAAGGACTTTGGGGACAAATAAATGTAAAATATAATTGTTTGGCTGCAAGAGTTTTGAAGTTGGGACTGCAAATAAACTGTATTATAGCAACTATTTTGCTACCGCTGACCTTGTAGCCAGCCAATGAGAGAACCAGGAGCCCTAAGGGACTGCAACTATGACTCCTAGAAAAGGAGGCAAGGGCAATGCTTGGCATCCAAATGGAAAGCCAATAAGGCATCGAAGGAGCATCATAAATATTGATTTTTTTTCAGATGGACAGCCAGTTTGACCAATGAGGAGCTGCCCTGAGCTCCTGAAACTCAGAAAACAGAGACTGTTCAGTTTAGTTCAGTTGGAGCCCCTCCTAAGGGAGGGGGCTGCTGGCCCTTGCTCCAGAAGGTAAAAAGATGTTGCTTAAAGAAATGAAGGAGGCTTGCTTGGGGGCTTGCCCAGTCACCAGCCCAGGGACTCTGATTTGCCTTCCTGAGTGTGGAAGGAGTTGTTTCAGAATCAAAGAGAAGATTTGCTGGCCAGAATCTGGACAGGGGTTCAAGAGGTTCTTAAAGAAGAGATAGCCTTCTGTGATCTTCAAGCAAAGGAGGCCTGCCTCTGGGGCTAGTGGGGCCACTAGCCCAGGAGATGCTCTACATTGCCTTGCATTGCCTTCTAAGGGGCAGAAGGAGTATGTCTACAAAATGAAAGTGTTATTTGCTGACCAGTGTTAAGATCATCGGCTGGGAGTTTCCCAAGGGAAGGGAAACTGGCCTGGGATGCCAGAAGAAAGTATGGAGGCCTGCTTGGAGGTTAATTGGAGCCATATTTAGCCATGGGAAACCTGCCATTTGTATTCATGTGAATGGGAAGAGAAGTGAGAAGATTTTTTCTTCTGTTTAAGTTTGAATCTGCAAAGTGAGAAGATTCACTGTTCTGTGCAAGTCTGAGTTTCCAAGTGATAAGTTTTGTTCTTCTGTTGTATCTGAGCTTCTGAAGTGAGAAGATTTGTTCTGCTGTACAGGTGTGAGTCCTGGAGGTGAGAAGATATGCTCCTGTCTGTTACTTAAATTCTGAGTCTGAGAGACTGTTTCCTGCTAGCATTTGGTGGGAGACCCAGAGACTATGGTCTGATTGAGAAAGGGCCACAGCTGCTTGCTGGCAGTGTGGCTGAAGCCATTTATAGCCAGATGTTCCCGAATACCTGAAAAAGAGTGACTATTATCTGAGGTCAGTATAAGGAATCAGCCTGGTAGTGTCACTGCTAGACACTGCCATTGCATCTCCCCCTGAGGGGTCATGCCTAGAAGTGGGGGGTTGAGGCATGCCAGCCCAGGTCCCCAGTGCTGGTCTGTTCCAATTTGTGAGTTCACCATTAAAAAGATGACAAGCTTTCTGAGAAGCTACGAGATTTCCAGCCTGCTAAAGTAGCAAGAGCCTGCTGCTGAGAAGGCCCAAGCTGCACTGTGCCTGCTGTTCATCTTTGCTCAATTCAGTGATTCAAGTGTCTAAGTAATTCTAACCAACCCTAGTTCTACAGTCTGAAATCCATCAGCTCTTCAATCCAAGAGACTGTTCTGCAAACTGTGAGTAAATCAGGGATTGCCCTGCATCTGGGAGAACTGTAAATACAGTAGTTGCCATCAATTGTTTGCCAAGTGTTCATAGCAGAAAATTGGTTGTCACCAAACATTCTGAAACTAGCTGTCTAGTTAAAAGATCATTTCATCAAGCAGTTATTGCAACCATGGAAGAAGGTTGGATTCTAATTTGTTTTAAATGAACCAACGCCAGCCAACCAGCTGCAACACATCAGGCCTGCAACCCATCAATGGCTGTGTACTCAGGGATAGAGTGTTGGGGCTCTTATCTAATTGACTGGGGAAAATGGTACCAGTTGGGGTGTGATTATTGAACCCAAACAGCTAGTTAGATAGAAAGTTCTAATTTGAACTATGTGCTGGTGGGAGGTGGGCACTGTGAATAGTCTAGTTTACCAACAAAGTGAATGGTTGATGTTTGCCAATTTCGCAATGCCTATGCAAACTGTTGTTTTACTTCTACATTCATTTTCCCATTTGCTAGCCCTTCTCTATATAAACAGATTTTTGGTTAACTTTTTTATAAATGCCTTGTGAGCATATTATTAATTGCAAATGCATTGAAACCAGTTTTGGTTTATGGTAATCCATGTGTGGGGTGATTGTAAGGGGAGGTGTGTAGGTACAGCATCCAAGGTTGTTGTACTGCTAAATATCTGGCCCACTTTGTATTGTACTCTGGGTGGAGGCACCACACTATTTATGTTATCTTTGGGAAAGAACCCCCTTTTCCACCAGAAACAGAGCCCAGGCCCCTAAACCATGTTTGTGGCCACCCAGGCAGGAGTAGTAGCCTGCTGGTACTCGGCGCTCAAGTTACAGCTACCTCAACGGATACTGCCACTGTATTTACTCTGCTGTTTATAGTGCTGCCTGATTTGCTTCAGTTTGCTTAACTGTTGCATTTGTTTCATTATCGCTTAACTGTTGCATTTGTTTCATTATCACTGTATTTGGTGCTGACCTCCGTAGTTAAAGTCACATCTCTCTAAATATACCTAACTCTGCTCCTTACACTTCCTATTTTTTTTCATTCTTCTCTCCCTCCTAGCTGTCTCCTCCCTCCCCCTCTCCCTTCCGTCCTCCTCTCATACTTTCCCCTCTCTTCTCCTGCCCCTTCTCCCTCATTTCTCCTCCCCTTTCCTGCCCCACCTTACCCCTCCCTCCATTTTCCCCATACCCTTCTGCTTTACCTTTGCAATCCACCCTGGCCTCCCAGACCCCATCCCTAAACCTTGAATTTCTCCACTGTGCCTTTTCCACTTTTATCTCCCTCCCTCCCTCCCTCCCTGTCCCCTCCCTGTCCCCTCCCTCATTTAAAGAAGCATAAATCTCATTCCATTCTCCTTCTCCTCTTCATTCTGCTCCTCCTTGATGGACATGTTGAACCTAACCCTGGCCCTTCTCTCCCTCCCCTTCTCTGACTCCCCCTAATAGCCTCAGCATTCTCCACCTTAATGCTCTTAACCTCCTCCATAAGCATAACCCCCTTAAAGCCTGGCTCTCTTACCATTTTCCGGACTTCTTGTGTATCTCTGAATCTTGGCTTTCCTCTAGAGTACCTGATTCCAGCTTGGTTCTCCCCAGCTACCACCTTTTCCAACAGAATCATGGAAAGTGTAGTGATTGTGTTGCCTTGTATATCTACCAGACCCTATCCTGTACCATCATACTCAAAGAGTCAGTCCCTTCTTCTCACAAGCTCCTTCTTGCAAAACTATTTCTCCCTTCCACCTTCTCCATATTTGTTGCCATTTTATATTTCCACTCCTAAAATCTCTTCCTTCTCCTTGGTTGTCTCCCTCTCATCCCTCGTTTCCCTTACTGCCTCTGGTGAGCTCATCCTCCTTGGGGATTTCAACACAAATTGGCTCTCCGCTGCCTCCAGGCTCATGCTCCACAGGATTGAGTCTTTGAACCTTTCTCAACTAGTCACCGAACCCACCCAGCTCAATCCTCACTCCCCTAACCACTTCCTTTCTGGAGTCTGTGCTCTCCACCCACCCCCATCATATCATTACAGCAGGCACTCTACCAGATGCCTTTAGAGACCACTGTGTAACCTACTGCATCAGGAAAGTAAGGTCCACTCAGTCTGCCCCTAAATACATTTGGTTCTGGTACTCAGTTCACTTGACACTAATGCCCTCTTCAATGACCTTGCTGTCCCCAATTGGTCACCCCTGTATTCTGCCCCAGATATTGGCATGGTTCTCTCCCTCTTCCATGCCATATTTAGCCACACCTGGGACAATCACGTTAAAGATCCCATGGCACTTCTTGAAAAGAGTAGGGGAATTTCTCCACTGTCCTGGCCAAATTTCCTCCATTCACTAAAAAACAAAAATACAACCAACAGCTTAATCTGATTCAAAGTCATTTGGTTTCCAACTATATACCCCCTCCCCCGGGTCAAGGCTGAAAATAGGCAGAATTGCTTAGTCTTCCTTTCCTAGTCAACAAAAACGAAATAACTAAATAAAAAATAAATAAATAGACTACCAGGGAAGAGGAATTTAGTTTACAACATGGGCAACTGGGGGAGGGGTCCACTAGATTACAAGGGGAAGGGATTTTATTTCACAACATGGATATCTGAGGGGAGGTGCAGCCATTTTCACCTGGATAAGGCAAGGGTGTCAGTGGTGGTGAACAGTGCTGAGATGACAGCTGTTAAGTGCTGCAGAAACCTATGAATATATCACTGCACCCATTATGCTTGAGGGATCCCTAATTTGCATGGGCAAAGTTGCATATTTTGTGTGGCTGTGCTGTCAGGTTACTGTGGAGCTTTGGGGTCCTTTGAATACGGCCCTGCCACAAATGCCAGTGCTAACCCCATTAGCGTCACACTGTTTGAATATAGGACCTAAGATTTTAAGTTATAGACCATTAAGATTCATACAGTATAAAGAATTTAGAGCACTAAAGTTATAGAGCATTAAAGGGGACAGGAATTGATTACTATGTGAAGCTGTTTGAAATGTCTCTGTTTTCATAAATTATATTCATACCTCTAAAGGATCCCTATTTAACTATGCCTGAATAAAAGTTGAAGCTGTCAGTTGTGTTTTGTATTGTTTTCTTTGTATGGACAACAATCTGTGCAGTTCCTTTCATGGAACCAATAATTTGGAGTTTTGACTATGTCACTTTATGGTTCAGAAATGTAAGCATTAACTTATTAGTGCAGTGCCCAAGGTTCTGAAACCATGAAGTGACATAGTCAAAACTCCAAAATTCTTGATTCCATGAAAGGAACTGCACAGAATGTTGTCCATGCAAAGAAAACAATACAAAACACAACTGACAGCTTCAGCTTTTTATTCAGGCACAGTTAAATAGGGATCCTTTAGAGATATGAATATAATTTGTGCAAATAGAGACATTTCAAACAGCTGCACATAAGTAATCAATTCCTGTCCCCTTTAAGATCCATAAAGTACTATAAAATAAGTCACTAAGAGTCAAAGAGTACTACACTGGGTAACAAAGTATCATGACAGACTGCATTGGGTGGCAAATACATGAGGCAGATATAGAACTACCATTCGTGAGAAACTGTTCACTGTTCAGTTGCCGCAGCCATTTTAGAGATTTATAGAGTGATTTAGCCTTATGTCTAATCTGCCATTTGTTCAGATTTATTGACTACTGAGCCATCACTTGCAAATCTAAAATAATAATTTGCCTTGTGACATGTTGTGAAAGGTGTTTAAATTTTTGTTTGTAAGGGACCCTCTCACTTCAGGACTGTCAACTGCTCATGGGAAGTGCACTTACACTGAACATTTATATTTTTTCCCCAGGCCCAGGGTGATTCCCTACTTACCAGAAAGCTATGGTTCCCATGGCACAGCCAGACATGCTTCCCATCTTATTCTTCCTCTTCTTCTCCTCATCCTGTCAAATAACTCTGCTGGCACAGTTTATCATTGTGCCCCCCAATAACAGAAGCACACTCTGCTTGGTTTCCAAATTCATCTTCATTGCAGATGGTGGTGGTGGGGGGGGAGCCCATACCTGCATCTTTATGACTCTTGGAGGACAGTTGGTTACAGTTACTTGACTCAGAGGGCTTACCACTTTGACCTATGGATTGTGCTAATGAATCCTGATTGGGGAATTATCTTTCTACCCCTTGAGGTTGCAATGTCTACTCATGGTAAGCCACTGCCTATGCTTTCAAGGACTGACTCTTCTTCATATCTGTGTGGACTTCAGAGCCTGTCACTCTAAATCTCTTACTTCAAAAATAACTGGATGCATAGGACCTCCCATTAGAGACCAACCCTCGCTGTTGGCCCTGTGGTTCTCTGGAGAACCCTCTCTCACAGACCTCTAAAAGGATCAAGACCAAAATGGCTGAGTCCCTCCCCTTCTATAACAGGAGGCTTCTTCTTCTAAGGAGTACTAAACTACTAAACCCCGAAGGACCCAAACTATATTTTCATGGGGAATGTCAGCAGATCAGTAGCATCCTTCTACCCTAGTTGGGGGAGGAGAGGGGTACATTGTTTAATAAACTCCAGTGTTTTCTTGTGCTCAGATTAATCTTGTGCCTCTCACTGTGTAGTTTGAGATTAATTTATTTTCCTCAAACCTCCACCCATGAGGTTTACATGGGATCTCTCATCACTTGGAACCACAGGATCAAATGGGCCCATGGTTCATCATAAAAAGACCAATATGCTAAAGAAGTCACTTTGGCTACATAAGCAAGATGAGGGAGGAAGTTTGGGACACAAGAAAAGCCTTTCAAGCATAAAAGGGTGAGCAGAGTAAGGCCAGCAGGGCTATACATAAGGATAAGCTAGAGAAAAGTAAGTACCTCATAAGGATGGCAAAAGGCAAGCAAGGCAAACTTATTTATATAGCAAAAAGCACCATAGACTCTGGGTCCTGTACAATCCAATCATAAACCACATAAAACACTTACTAAAACAAACAGCTTAACATAAATAAGTAAGGGACACAGATACAGAAGAATCCTCTAAAATTTACAACAGAACAAATAAAAATAGCACCAGATGATTGTGAAAGCAAACACAGACCCAAGGATTGCTTAAGTGGTCAAACATAACTATAAAACTTTATTGACATGCATAAAGGAGAAACATCAGGCAAAGGGTAGCATAGACAAAATAGACAGAAAGATGGAATGGACACAGAGGGTGGTGCAGGAAAGGCAACTATATCTGAGTATTTAAGTTCTGTGCTCACAGTACAGGAGGACCTGAACATAAGTCCCTAGGTCCAGATAGGCTACACCCGAAGGCACTGATGGAGATAAGACAGGCTCTGGCAGTTCCTCTGGAAGATCTATTTAATGATTCTTTGGCAACAGGCAAAGTGCCTGTGGACTGGAGTGTAATAAGCATTGCCCCTGCACATGAGGCTGGGTGATAATCCCAGTAATTACAGTCTAGTGAGCCTGACATAAATGGTGGGCAAACTGCTGAATTATGGAGAAACAAATAGATTTCCTAGAGGAAAGTAAGGTTATGGACAAGCATCAGCTCAGGTTCACAAGAGGTAGGTCATGTGAAATGAACTTGATTTTTTCAACTTGGTGATACAGATGGTAGACAGTAGTAGTAGCAGCAGCAGCAGTAGTAGCTTTATTTATAATGTACCCTTCCCCGAAGGCTCGGGGCACCATACTGAAATGAGAGACATTAAAGCAATTCAAACAAAATGACAATTATTAAATACAATGAATAAATAATTAAAATAGCACTATTAAAAATATAATAGTAGCTGAATCAAGGAAAACCAAATGACTTTCTAATCCCCGAACACCTGGCTAAACAGATAGGTTTTTAATCACTCTTAAAGGCCTCTACAAAGGGGGCCGCCCTTTGTCTGCTGGGAAAAGCATTTCATAAAAGAGGGCAGGCCACTTCAAACATACAATCTCCAGATGACTTTAGCTGGGCCCTTAAGACCAAAACGAGACCTTCCTTGGAGGAGCGAAGGGGGCTTGAGGACTTGACAGGATGCAGGAACTCTACCAGGTAGTCAGCGCTCCACCTGTGTAGGGCTTTATAGGTTAGAAGTCCAACCTTGAAGCATGGGTGTAGGCAGGCAAACTCCAAGCACACCATGGTGTGCAATTTTATTTAAGGGGGTAGCAAATAGGCTCTAAACTGCTTCCTTTTTCCATGAAAACTAAAAAAGAAAATACAGAACCGTTCTTTAATTTTATTCATAGGAGTCAAAACTAGAAGGACTGGTCACTAATACTCTCTTTGCATCCCAAGGACAATGCAACTTTACAGGCTCTGGGCTGGTATGTGAGTGTCTTAGGGAACAATACATGGCATTTGTATTTACCCATGCATGGCAACAACCATTGTTATGAGATACAAAACTTGTGTTTATTGTGCCAAATGAGGCAACAAACACGGTCATGGTGTACATTTGTATATTGTCTGGCTACACCAAGGAGGGGGTAGCTCACCCTAGCAAGGGGGGGGGGTAGCAGTGAGTCCACTTGGTGTGCAGATCTGAAATCCCTGGCTACACCCCTGCCTTGAAGGTAACTCAGCATTTCACAGGCAGCAAGTGCAGATCACACAGTACTGGGGTCACATAACTAGACCTCAAAAGCCCAGTCAGCAACCTGGCCACTGCATTCTGAACCAGCTGCAATTGTCGTAGGATACCCTCCCACTAATCCAAGGTAGAGTGCATTACAGTAGTCAAGCCTAGATGTCACAAATGCATACACCAGTGTCAGCAAGTCTTTAGGAAGGATATGAGACTTAATTCAGCTGATGTTCCTAAAAGCCACTCCTGTTTATAGCTGACACCTGAGCCTCCAGTGTCAACTGTTCATCAAGAATGACTCCCAGATTTTTCACCTTTGCAGAGGCCAGCTGCCTGGATGACCCTAGCTGAAGGCATGTCTCTCCCATGACTACCTCTGCTACCCCCCTTTGACCCAGCTCAATCACCAGAATTTTTTTTAATTTTTGTTGAAAACTAGGATTACAAAATACCTTTGAACCAATGGTTCATTTACAGAGGTTCCACGTCAAAATACAGGCAGTAGAACAACAGTAGTAGAGGCACAGAAATATACAACATCAAACATAACATCAGTGTATAAAATGAACAATAGTTTCAGGTTACAAAGTTCAGAGGGGGATAACAGTAGCATAACAACACACAGTATCGAATATAAAATGAGAACTATTGTCATGGTACAAAAATCAGACAGGGTTAAGAGTAGACCAGGGAGGGGTAAAGGCAGAGTAGAAGAGGCAGTCACCATAGTGGCATTGTCATATAAGTGCAGGGGGCTACAGTAAGTGCAGGGAAGGGCCTGAGGTGTGCCAAGATAGGGGGAGCAGGTGAGAGAGGAGAAGTGGGCAATTAGGGTGTGGTAACAAGGACGCACAGTAGGGGGAGGAAATGGGTCCAAGGGAGGGAGGGAAGGAGAAGGGTGGAGAGGGAGGGGGTGTCTAGTGGGGGAGAGGGGAGCAAAGAGAGGGGACAGATAAACACTGCAAGGTAGTGCTGAGGAGGAGTAAGAATAGGTGCTGCAAGGTAGCGGTGAAGAGGGGGATGAATAGGATGGGAGGGGCTACATCTAGAGAAGATAAGGGGCTAGTCAGGTGTGGCCAGAGGGGAATGGAGAGGAGGGAAGGTAAGGGGAGGAGGACTGAGAGAGGGAGAGGAGCAGGGAGAAGGGGTGGAGAGGGTGGGAGGAGATTGAGGAAAGCATGAGGAGGGGGAAGGGAAGAATATGAGTGGTCGGGGTGGGGGGAAGGTATGTGGAGGAAAGACTATGTGGGGGAGTTAAGTGATGAGTTGGGGGAGGCATGGCATGGATGGGATTGGAGGAGAGCTTGTGAAAGATGAATCCAGGAGGGTAGGAATGGTAGGGTGGCTAGGAGGAAATGAGGGCTGAGTAGGGGAAGACTAAGAGGAGAAGTGGAGCAAGGAGTAGAGACGGAGTGTGGGAGGAGGAAGATATCAGCATGCAGAAGAAGACTGGGAGCAAGGGGAAGGAGAGAGCCAGGAGATGAGGGCATGGGAGGGAGGGCAGGAGGGCCTAATGGGTACAGTCACAACTGCTAAGATTGGTGAGGTGGTGAAGCAGTTTACATTTGTATAGGCCAATCCTATTCTCAACAGTGACTTCGGGAAGGAATCCATTCAACAGGCAGGGGGGTCCTGACATAGAAGGAGTGCTGGGCTTGGGAAGTTTGGCAGAAGGGGACAAGGGAGGATGATTTGTTGGAACTGCAGGTGCTTCACTTTAAAGTTACGGTATTTTTTTTGTTTGTTTGATTTTATTTTCTTATTTGATCTGATGGAGTTATTTCATCATGGAATCTGCTTCCCTCTCTTAGTAACATCTCTTCTTATAGTCTTCTCATTCACTGATCTGAATTGTATAGCTGAATAACGTTATATTCCAGAAGTGCCGGATGTTACCTCATGAAAGCCGCAGCTATAGATCGAGGGCAGCTTTCATTTTAAAAATGGTAATGCTGGAGTGGCTTATGTTTGAAGGCAGTTATTATTAAAAGGCGGCTACTATTCAAATATATACAGTATGTGTTATTCTTATAGTACTCATTAAGACCTTTGTTTTAATACATTGTGCCTTAAGTCTGAATATTCAAGGAGTTATGGCTTGTTGAAGTGCCAGTGTTATCTTATGGGAATTATAAGTTTTTATTTCTTTTTTATTGCCCGAAATATTTTTTGGGAGGGATATGTGTTATTCTATTAGTACTCATTAAGACCTTTGTTTTGATATATATGTTGTCCCTTAAGTCCAAATTTTGAGGGAGTTATAGCTTGTTGAAGTTCCAATGTTATCCTATGGGAATTTTTATTTTCTTATATTGCCCCTATATGTTTATGAGGGGAATATGTGCTATTCTTGTAGTTCTCATGAAGACCTTTGTTTTGATCTATAGATTGTCCCCCAAGTCCAAATATTCAGGGAGCTATGGCTTGTTAAGGTTGTAATGTTATCCTATGAGAATTGTCTTTTTTTTAATTTTTATTGTTTTTTATTTGGGGGGGGCATGTGTTATGCTTGCAGTACACATTAAAACCTTTGTTTTGATATATAGATATATAGATTGTCCCTTAAGTCCAAATATTGAGGGAGTAATGACTTGTTGAGGTTCAAATGTGGGAAAAAACTATTTCCAATTTTTCTTCATTTTGTACAAAGGAATCCTTTTTCATATGAATGATAAAAGCTCACAAAAATGATTCCTTCATATCAAAAAAGAATCAGAAAAAACCCTAAGTCCAAATTCTTTTTTGGTATGAGGGCATTCTTTTTTGTATGAATGAAAAAAGCTTACAAAAAGGATTCCTTCATATGAAAAAAGAATCAGAAAAAAAAATAAGTCCAAATTATTATTTTTTGTGTGGGCATCCTTTTTCATCAGAATAAAAAAACTCATGAAAAAGGATTCCTTCATACAAAAAGAGAATCAGAAGAAAAGCTAAGTCGAAATTCTTTATTCATATAAGCACATCCATTTTTGTATGCATGAAAAAAGCTCACGAAAAAAGGATTCTTTCATACAAAAAAGAATCCAAAAAAAAAACTAAGTCCAAATTCTTTTTTCATACTAGGGCATCCTTTTACGTGAGCTTTTTCTGTTCATGTGAAAAAAAGATGCCCTCATATGAAAAAAGAATTTGGACTCAGTTTTCTTCAAGATTCTTTTTTCATATGATGGGATCCTTTTTCATATGGCCAAATTATTTTTTTTGTACGGACATACAAAAAAAGAAAATTGGTTTATGAAAAAGGATTTTAAATGGGGGAGAAAGCACACATTTGGGGGTAATTTTTCCAATAGTTAAGTGCAGAATCCACCTTATGGGGTCCCGATGATCAAGTTACACATGTTGGTGTCTGTTCAGGATGTCATTATTTTGGGTTTTGAAAATAAAAAAAATTAAAACGTAAACAAGATGGCAGTCATGTGAAAAAAGGATTTTTTTCCTCATGAGAAAAGATAACCCCCATACGAAAAGGATCTTTTTTCGTATGGACCAAATTTTTTTTTTTTGTACCAAGCAGCTATCCAAAAGACTGTACTGAGCATGCTCAGATCTGACATTTAAAATGTAATAACTTTGGAACAGACTGATATTTTTTCACCAAACTAGCAAAAGGCACATCTATGGGCCAAACCCTGTCTACCCTGAACATTTCAAAACAAAATTCCAAACCATCTGGGCACTAGGTGATGAAAAAAAAAACAGCAAACAAAACTGCAATTTTTTAACTGTTTTCACTATCAGCATCTCAGAATCTGCACAATCGACTGGAACAAAACTTGGCAAGTCAAGAGATCTATCCCCTGAGACCACACATGCAAAATTTCTTGCAAAGCTGTTAAACAGTTTCATAGATATTAATGTGCAAAGTTTTAGGTTTAACATAGAACCCCCTGCTGAACCCTAACTATAGTGGCACTACCACACCACTATAATAAAATGACTACAAAGGGAGGGATTTCTTTATTTCAGGCAGTACCAACACTGGGAATTGGGCACCCCACTGTCGGTGATATGTTTAACGGCAGTGGGGATGGACTCCCTGATGTCGCACACTGAAAATGGGTGGGGTGGGGGATAGTAGCCCCCATGTCTGAAAATGAAATAGGCTGGGGGTGGTGTGTGGTAGTGGGTGTTGAGTGGAAGGGTTAGTTGGGGAAGGAAACAGTGGCGGTGTGCCAGGGGCAACAACAGATAGCGATGAACAGTTTGCTTAGCTGACAGTATAATGTGGAACACAGCGCTAGTACAAAAAGTGATCAGAGCTGAAGACACACACCCTAATACTGGCACACTCCTGATTGGAGTACAGTATAGTAACCCATCAGTTGCCCACCAAGTCAAAACAAGCAGAGAAAGTCCTGGGAGGTAAAATCCATGTCCAAATTAGTTCGCAATTGGCCTGATGTCCTCAAAAGGTCACACACACACTCAGCTGACAGTCTTATGCGGTCTAATGTGGAACACAGTGCTAGTTCAAAAAGACCTTGGAGCTAAGACTCACCCTCTAATACTGGCATGCTTCTGATAGGAGCCCATTAGCATAATCCAGTGGTTGCCCACACAAACAGGCAGCGATAATCCAGGGAGGCAAAATCCACATCCAAATTAGACAACAAGTTTTGGAGTCAACATCTTCTAAAGATAGACAGGGACTGTCCAGAGGCTACACAAAGGAGGACCATGAAGATGATCAAGGAGATGCAGAGGAAGCCATATGTGGAAAGGCTGGCAGACCACAACCTGCATACACTGAAGGCCAGAAGGGAAAGGGGGGGATTGATTGAGAATACAAGCATTTGCAAATAATCGACAGGGTGGTTAGTAAGAACTTGTTCAGGAGGAATGAGTGCACAGTAACTAGAGGACATGGGTGGGGACCGGTTGGGATTTAGAAGGGATGTGGGGAAGGTCTTCTTCACAGATCTGTTAGTGGACAAATAGAGCAGACTGTCTAGGGAGGAGATTAAAGCCACAACTGTAACTGGGTTTTAACTTGGGTGGGACAGATACCATATTAGGGAATAGTGGGACCCACAGTCAAAGGATGGGAAGGGATACCTAGGGAAGGAGTTGATGATCAGCCACTAAGGCTATTAAACCTCTAAATCCAGCCCAGTGTTAAGCTGAGCATAGAACTGTAGTAGGCAGTCAAATGGGCAGGCTAAGAGGATATCTGTTTTTTTTTCTGGCAACACAATCAATGTTTCTATGACCAGAGGTGAGCACCGGATATTTAATTGGATTCTTCAGTTTGATTGACTATCTTGGTACTCCCACATTTGAAATTGTCTGTGAAGGATATGTCCAGTGGCCTAGTGGTTAACAGGCTCAAACATTGGTGGCCCAAGTCTGGGAGCTCAGGATACTGGTAAGTGGGTGGCCAGAGGTTGGGGGTGATGCTAGCAACAGCACTTCCCTGGCCAAGGGGAAATGGTACCTCTTTCCATGGGCACAGCATGCTCTGCAGTACACCTGTGAGGGATCACCCTTTTACTGCAGGAGAAAGTTGTGGCATCCAAGGTCATCAGGGTATAGAGCTGTGCCATGAGGTTGGTGGAAGGGACTAGAAAATGAAGAGAAACCCACACAGACATCTTAATGGAAGCTGCCAACAGTCTTGAACCCCATGATGCAGTCACCCTGCTTGTTGGGGTGGGGGGATAGCTGGGGCTGGGAGGTTGCTGGGGCTTGAATGGCCTGAGGACTGGGAGGGTTTCACCAAGCCGCTTTGACAGAAATTCCATTGAAAGCCTTTACAGAGCGGCACTGTGTTGACCCTCGTTGCAGTCAGCATTGTGCATCACGATATTGTTTTGTTTTTTAGGAGGCTGTTACTCACGACTAACAGAGTTCTACCCCCGCATCCCCCGTAATTAAATATAATCACTCCGGGTCAGAGTTGTTTCAGGGAGGAGGTGCAAGACCTGAAGAGACGGTGCCAAGGCCCTGTGCAACCATTACAGCATACTGTCGGATTTGTTGCTGTAATGGTTGTCGCAGTAAATGTTTCACTGTACTAATGGTGTACCGATGGGGAGGACTGGCAGTGGAGCAGAAAAAGTTACATTAAAATAATAAAAATACATACCTGAAAAACTTTGAAGCACATCCTCCCCTTAAATATGTATACTCCCCCCCCCCCCCACTTATATGGGAAAAATATCCCCACCCTCCATTTATATAGACCGATCAAGGACTAGCCCTCTTTCAAGACCCTCCCTCCATCCACTTACAACCCCAGATCCTCCTGCATCATGCCCACCCAGTCCTCCAAACAGCCAACACCCACTTTAAATATCCTGCATCCTCCACCATAATCTGTTCCTCTAGGGGTTGTGAGGATTCCTGTTGCCACTGTGAGTCACTCTCAATCCAATCTTCAGTAAAGGTAAGATGACAGATTTGGGTCTACCAGAGTAATCTATAGCCTGCTGCTTGTCCTCCTCTGCCACTGCTGCTATGCCAGCATCTGACATCATTGAAGGTGGTGCAGTCAGACATTGGCCCATCAGCAATGACAGAGTAAGCTAAAGTATGCTGCTACTATTAGCAGCCTAAATGGGGCTTGAGAAAACCAAGACCTGTTACTTTACTGTACCTTTACTGGAGACTGGCCTGAGAGTAACTCTCTAGCACCAGGTAGCCCCCCATGGGGTGGGTGGAGGGGTTAAGGTGTTATTAAGAATGTTAGGTGAGTGAGCAGGGAGGGTCTAGGGTTGCAACTGGGGGCAGGGAAGAGCTTTGAAGTAGGATAGACTTGGATTGGACTACTGTATATCTGATTTATAGAAAAGAGCGCCTGTGTGTGTGTGTGTGTGTGTGTATGTGTTTATTTCTGTGTATGATGAATGGGGAAGAAGGACTTTACAAATGCAAGGGATGAGGTGATTTCAAATTTTGTTCTGGGTTTTTTTTAGTGCCAGTGCTAGAAAAAAATGATCTGTCAGTTTCCAGATCTGAAAACTTGTGCTAGCCAGTTGGTGCCTATCAGACCAGAATTTGAACTATTCAAGCACCTCTAATCAGCACTGTGACTTCACTGATTGTGTCATCAGTAGTAGGCAATCTAACGGAAATTAAAGTGGCTCTTCTTAGTCAATCATGTTGTCATAATCAGTGTCGACACAATGCTGATAGGTTATTAAGGGGACAAGCACTGGATATGGCAGCCTCCAGTATCAGGTAGAAAATCCCTCTAGTTAGCAAAATGACAAAATCAAACAAAATGCTTTGTATATCAAAAGTAGCAACTACTGTAGATGCTTTTAAACATGAGACGTATTTTCAGAGGGTGTGCTCACACTCTAAAGGGCACGGACATCTGTTAGCATTTACTGTAACATGTTTCTGTTCCTCATAACCCCAGTCAAACTGTATTAATAAACCGGCCTGCTCTCCAAGTTTTAAAGATGTTGTTTTTTAACAGTTCATTGTGCTAAGATTTAGACAAATAAAGCCCAAAGTGCTGCTGCTGCTGCTGGCTCACCATCCTCATTGTTATTCTTCTGAAGGTCCCTGGAGTGATACAATTTCCAAACCACCTTTGACATCCATCAAGCCCCCTACAATTCCTTATTCTTTCCATTGTTCATGCTTGGCTTGCTCCCTTGAATCTGGCACAGACTGGACATCCCAGATGCTTTCTCTTTCTATTTTCAGACCAGCTCCTGCCCAGGGCTCTCTCACCCTGATTTATGTCAAGCTGAATGGTCACCAGCGAAGGGAGACAAAGCTGGGGCTGAGTCTATTCCTCCTTTTTTTCCCTCAGCTTTTGTGTCAACTGAGTATGTAACAAAGACAACAGCCCTAGAAAAAAAGAAATAAAGCTCTGTGTAATCGATCACCATGAAAGGACACCACGGCGCTTGAATTACCATTAACCAAATACTTAAAGCCAGAGCTACTGATTGGGGCTGTGATGGTAAGCAGGGACCATTAAGAACAGTTCAGGTCATTCTGCCCCCCCCCCCCAAAAAAAAAAACTCCTTCAGCATTAAGAAAAAAAAGAAAGAAAACAATGGCAATATGAACTCCCCTCCCCCAGCTGCTTCCCTTTTCTCAACATATGTTAAGGCAGAGAGCTGTTGGTGTTTACCAGTTTTTCATCCAGATTTGGGATGAAAACATTTACATATAGTACTGAGGCAGGAAAGACTGTGTCACTGAACAAAAGAACAATTGAAGATAAACAGACTAGCTTAATTTTAGCATGCTCTGTTGTTTTTCCTTCATAAAGTTTAAAAGGGCTTTGCTTAAAATGGAAGGTTCACATGCTTGGGGAATCTATTATTTGTTTTTGGTTTTCTGCTGTAGTTCTCTGAAGCACTTCTAGATGTAGTTTGTTTTGTTTAAAGGATTTTTCTGAGAACATCACTGCCCTTAAGCCTCTCTCATATAGAGATAGTGAATGACCCTTGTTTCCATCCTTATTGTTAGGCCGTTCTTCAGAGGAAATTAGAGCCTGGCTTCACTTTTCTGCGAAGTGACTGGATAATGCACTGTTCTGAGCATCAAATCTGAGTTCAGTTACAGAAATGCAACAGACTTGGCTGGCTTTACCTGGGGTCCAGTGGGGCAGCAGACGTCTTTTGCCACCCTGCCATCACCAAGTGCTACAAGAGAGTGCATCCTCCAAGGCTTGTTTTCTTGACTACTTGTGTAGTGGCAGTTTACCTTCCTACGTCCGAAATTTCCCCTTCTCTTTCATCTAAGGTATCCCAATCCCACCACTGCTGCTACTGGACTGCACTGTCTAGCCAACCTATTCCGAACCTTCCTGCTCTCATGCTGCTGCATTTCCTCATCCTTGTGACCCTTCTCTCTGAACTTCAACTGTTGCCACTGCCTCCTGGATCTCCTAGCTTGTTGGATGCAACTCCTCTGCCACCTCACTTCTGGGTGTGCCCATTTCTAGTGTCAGGCTGTTCTGCCTATTCTGGCTGCTCGCCTGCCTTGCCCGTCTTGGGCCTCTCCACTTCCCTTGAGCCTCCTTGCTCCAGCTGTCTCTTCAGGGTTCACCTGGGTGCCCTTTTGCCAGGGCCTGTTTTATTCCCATCCTCTTGCAGTGCATGTGGCTGCTCTGCTCTCTGGCTGCTCCATTCCCTGTTTCCAGTTCCAACTCCTAACCTACTACCTGCACTCTCCTGTGTCTGTTCTGCCGTTCTGGGGCTTGCTATTCTCTGCTATCGGCTTCTTTTCCCCTGTCCTGCCTGCTCCTTCCTGCTGGCTGGGTTATTGCTATAGCAGCTGTTTCTGTCTCTACTGCATTTGCTCCTAATACTAAAGGAATAATGCACAACAGGGTGTGTGTGGTGCTGGGATAACGCCACACCTGGGGGGGGGTTGGACACGAGGCCACAGGCCGAGTGCGTCCAATGCCCAGGAGTGGCGTTATCCCAAACGACACACACCCTGGAGTGCATTATTCCTATTATACAATGGCTTTTTGTTATATATAAAATAAAAAAATAATTTTAAGGATGTTTTCATTAGTGTGGAAAAATATTTTTGTTTCTTAAGAGGAGATAAAGCTCATCTGCCATAGGCTCATCTGCCATAGTGTCATCTGCCATAGGCTCATCTGCCATAGTGTCATCTGCCATAGGCTCATCTGCCATAGGCTCATCTGCCATAGTGTCATCTGCCATAGACTCATCTGCCAGTGTGAGGGCGGTGTCTGTAGCCGATGGGGGATTGGGCACCCTCATTGGCACACAACATGGGGGGGAGGGAGGAGAGTAATGCCAGCAGTTGGGCACCCCGTCGGCACCACAAAAGCGGGGGCCTGAGCCGGGGATTGGGCACCCCTCGGCATTCAACAATTGGGGGTTTATTCCAATGGGGAGTAGGCTCCCCCATTGGCACACAAAGAAAGTGTGGGGGGTTAACTGACAGGGGGATTGGGCACCCCTGAAGTCGGCAGTAGTTAGGCGGCCACCCGCTCACCAACCATGCACATAATGGCGGCGATCATAGCAAGAAAAGGACCACTGCGTATGACAAGCTTTGCTCGGATTGCAGCGGACCTTTTCTTAGATGTGCTCACCACATTATGTATGCACGGTGTGGGGCCGGCATGCAGGCTGATTGGGGAATGCAGGATGCACCTACTGGTGCGTGCCCTGCATTCGCCCAACAGCGACACCGCCTCCAAAGCTGCACTGTCCCACGATGTTGGCTGCGCAAGTGCTCCAACATAAAAAGTAGCTGTGTATTTCAGAAATGAACAGCAGAGCAGCTATGCTTTCCACAACAGTCAGCATGTATGTCTTCTCCTTGGGATCTATTACTGCATCCCAATATTCCTTTAGAATTTGGAGTAAGGCTCTCATATGCCTTGAAAGGTGGAGTACCAGTGAGTGGAATTCCTTTGTTTGCAGGGTCAAGCCCTCTTGCATCTTACAAATCCAAAAATGTCAAATGGCAAAATAATGCAGGACTCACGATAATTCAAATGAGCATGTGTTTTTTACTGCAGCTCAGTTCATAACACATCAGGTACTGTAACAGTGATTCACTGACATATGAGACTCACAGAAGACAATTAGATTTGCATAGGTAAATCAGATTGCAAATATACTGTACATTCAAATCTCTATATTTGCAACAACCAAGGTAAAAAGAAGCCACAGAGGCAGTTTAGTTCGGGGTGGTGTTGAGGAAGACGACCCAGCTCTTCACTCCATATGGAGCTTCAAAGCCCTGTTGCACCTTCACGAGGATGGTAATCTCATTCATAAGGCAGAATAAAATCACAGGTTTCTTACCTCTAACTCAAAGCAGTGTACTGTGAAAGTGCTCCTCACCTTTAGCTTTATTTATTTAAGAGTTGATTTTAAGTGTAACCCCCCTTGGTGGGGTTAGCACCTAAGGCAGGATACAGTTCATGCCTGTGAGTAATTAGTGGGTAAAGTTCGTGCCTCAGTGGGTAAAGGCACTACGATTCTGGTTCGACAACACTTTTGTAGACCAGCATCACAGTGATGGGATTTATGCCGACCACAAGTTGAGGTAGACATAAATTCCACAGGCTTCCTGATACTGCTTTTCTATCGGGGGCTTTGCCCCTGATCCCCCCATTCAGGGGGGCTCTTCCCCCACAACCCCCATATGATAGATTGTCAACTCCAGTCGAAGTTGACTCGGGGAGGGGGTGCAGGACTGGGAGACGGTGTGCCCCTGTCTCGGGCGCACCAACACAGTGAACTGTCAGCAAAGTGTTGATTTTGCCGACAGCGAGGTAGTTCGATGTGTTGGTGTCACCTTCGGATTGGCATACCATAGGGGCATATAGGGATTAGGTAGTCCAGCATAGAAAGGGTTAATCCTGGGCTACCCTCCAGGGACCTGCTGATGGTGGGTGGTCACCATGGGCTGGCAGGATATAAGCGTGGGCACATAGTTGAGAAGGGGGTTGGAGTCCAAGTTCAAGAGAGGGACTGGACAGGAGTGAGGGCCATTGCCCACTCCATCTATCCTGAAGGTTGTAGGTCAGGAAAAGAGAGAGAGATCCACTGAGTGGATGTGTCTGCACCCATAGTTTGAGCCCCATAAGGACCCCAGATATGCCACCTTAATGGGATTAGTGTAAGATGCCCTCTTGGGACTGCAGCCTGTTTGTGGGGTATGAGATTAAGCCAAGTTGAGAAAGACTGAGATGGGTTTTGCCAGGAGCTTCCAGCTCTGATGCCCCATGGAGAATGTCAGTAGAACAAGCAGAGATGAAGTACAGCTTGACTCAGTTCGGAGACATGGTGCCCATAAGTCATGGGGACAGTCGCTCAATGGAAGTTACAGGAAGTCATCATGGGAGTTGCAAGAGAACTAGTGGCCCTGATTTGAGAGGCCAGCCTGATTTATGTGGAGGATTTGCAGTGAGCCAGTGGTGCTGGGACTTAGGACAAGGTGGCAGCCCTGAGGTTAGAGGCCAGCCTTTTCCGTGGGAAGAGATGCCAGTGAGTAAAAGGAGAAGTGCAGCCATTCCGGCCCAAAGTTATCTGGGGGTTGAAACTGCCTGAATCTGGGGATGTCTGATTAATGCTCCATGGGAATCTGTGAACTGTTTGCTCATATGAATTGTGCATAATGTGAGATATGGGATCACAGTGGTCCAAGTTATGAGCTGCCTACTACAATCCAATTGTCTTTTGCTCCATGGAGTGTTTATTAATTTTGTTATTGAACGAGATCTCCCATGGTTTATTCTATAAAGTTGTGGTCTTCAGATATTTCATCAAATGCTATTGTGCCTAACATTGATTGCCTTTCGGCCTAGCACCTGAAGAGATTGGCACCCCAGTGTGTGACTGTAAGACCTGGCAAATGCAAGACATTTATGGAGTAGTGTCTGCTGTGATTCCCCCCTCTCCATGGACAGTTACGACCAGCACACACTTGCACACCAGGGAGAGGGTGGGCTACAAGTGGGGGCTCATCCAGGATATGTTTTGGGGTGCTTGGATGCCATTTGTGATCCCCCAAAGGTGCTTGGCAAAGAAGTTTCTTGTATGGACTTTTTAAACTATTGTTTGAGATTGCACAATATGGCACTGGAAAGCCATGAAAATGTTCAACTTCAAATAGAGTGCAGGTGCCTGCAAGTCTGGAAAAGCAGACTCTCATGTCTGGTCCATGTGAAGAATATATAAATGGACTGGTAGCAACACCAGATGATTGGACTCTGGACTGTTGGGACAGACAGATGTCCCCCCCTGCATATGTCTTTGCTGTTGCAGTTCCACCATGCCACAGCGACACGGATTGCAGTGACCATCAGAACAGTGATGGCACAACACTGCCAATTTGGTATTGTGCTGTTGCTGGGGAAAAGTGTGTTTTCTGTGGGGGGCTTCACCCCTACACCCCCCGCACTTAGAATAACCAACTCCAAGTCAGAGTTGGTTCGAGAAGGGGTGAACACCCCAGAGGCAGCAGCATCAGGAACCCAATGGACCATCACAGTGAACAGTCAAAAATGTTGCTGTGATGGTCTTTGCTGTTTTCCCATCACTGTGGCAACATGATACCTGCTGTTGCAGAGCAGAACTGTTCAGGGCTGAGAAGAGATAGAGGTGTTCTGTGCAGCTGTAGCTTCTAATACCTTCTGGCAAGTGATTAAATGCAGGAAAATGGCTCAAGCAGCAGCATCAGACATTACTGTGCCAACACAAATGTTTCCTTGGATGCGTGAGATGGTGGCTAAATCTTCTTCAGGCAGTGAGTGTGCTCTGTGCCAGAACAAAGGCTATGAAACTGAAATGCACCCAGTTTGTTCCCACTGCTATGGTGATTGATCCCAAGGTCATAGGTGCCATGTCTCCTTGACAACCCGCTGTTGCACCACCATGTTAGTCACCTCTCTGAAATCTGAGGGATTGGAGGATTTTTCAATGGGTTCAAGCTAAAAAGAAGAGATGAGAGCCTCTGCTTCGAGTGCCCCAATGGAGAAATATTTGGTACCTGCTCAGCTGAGTAACCATGCTTTGAAGCCACTGGAGCAAGCATGGCTTATGACCCCAAAGGACTTTGCTACTCCCTTGAAACTCATGGATGAGGAGCAGCCAGGGACATTGGAGGTGGCCGAGGCCCAGTCGCCTGAAAAGAAAGAGCCATCTAGAAAGCCTAAACCAGACCCACAGTTCAAGGCCCAGCCAGAGCCACAGTTCAAGGCCCAGCCAGAGGACACCACAGAGAGTCCCCCCCCCCGGTGAGAAAGGGGGTGGAGAGCAACTGGACCAGAGTAGCCTTGTGGTAGTGGATGTTTGGGAGGAAAATGTGAATGCCAATCTCCCAGAGGACTATGCATCAATGGGTTTGCCCATTAAGAAATTTCCCCATTCCCCACCATCCAGTGCTCCTTTATCAAGTCCCATGGAGATCTTTTGTCAGATGCGGGAACAGGAGCACCATAAGAAGGAATACTGAGGAGGGACATGGCTACCAGAGGGGCAGGCTCCCCAGATCACCATGAGGAGTCTGCCTGAGTGGTCGCAAGCTGAGTGAATTGTGTGATGTCATGTCCAAGAGGAGTACACTGAGTATGAGTATTCCTACCTTCCAGAGTGAGTATGGGATAAAATAGAGGGAAGAAGAAGAGATGGGGTGTTTCATGCCATTATGTGCAAATTGCACTGGAAACATGGACTTGACAGTTTCAACATTACCTCAGCACTGAAAAAGACACAATGAGTTGCCACCAGATCTATTCTAAGAGTGCATATGAAGGTCTGGCTGTCCCCAAGAAATGTGCTGTTCTGCAGGACATCGATGGAGGGTGCACTAAGTATGTTGTGGAGGTGATAGACTCCTTTGGCCATCCATGTACAAAACCAGATCCCAGTTTTACTGTGTCAGATGTGAATGGTAAATGGACTGGAGAGTTCCTCCGGCACTCCTGGCAGTAAGTGTTCATGGACTCATAATGGGACTTATTGTAATAACTGGTTATCATTTCATTGCCAAAATGTTATTGCTTTTGAGGTGATGGGGAATGAGATGTGACAATGATTGTATGATAATGCAGTATTGCATGTCATATGATATTTTATGTATTTTCCAACAATGAAAGGTGTCCCCATTCTGAGTCTCACTGGGCTGTGGTGCTAATATGTTTCAATTGGTATAAATGTACTGTTACAGTAGCGGGTGGCACTGCACTGTAGTATGAGTGTGGGGTTACTCTGGCTAATGGGTTGAGAAGTGGGAGGTATGGCAGCTATATCAGGCAGGCAGTTTGTGTGGGCAATATTAAGCATTAGTGTTACAGGATAGTTTAGGCTTGGGACACTGTATCTTGGTTTCTTGGGCAAATTGCCTAAGGGGTCCAGGTGGATGGGTGGCCAAGCGGTAGCTCAAGCAGTTTTAATGAGTTGAGCTCTAGGGGAGCCCCCCAAGTTTTGATTTTTCCCTGGTAAAAGGATAGACCACCAAGTAATGGTGCAGCCTGTAGCTCCTCGAGTTTTGGGCAGAAGGGAAGTGCACCTACCCTTCACCTGGGACTCAGTGGGTGGCTGTTTGGGCCATGGTTCATTTAAGTGGGGGGGAGTTTAAACTCTCTCTCTCTTAGTGGTGTTAGCACATAAGGCAAGATACAGTTTTTGCCTGTGAGTAATTATTGGATACAGTTCATGCCTCAGTTGGTAAATATGGAGATTAGGTAGTCCGACATGGAAAGGGTTAACCCTGAGCCACCCTTTGGGGACCTGCTACTGGTGAGAGGTTGCCATGGGCAGGTGGGATATAAGCATGGGCACGTAGGAGAGAAGGCTGTTGGAGTCCAAGTTTGAAAGAGGCAGAGGATAGGAGTGGGGCTGATTGCCCGTTCCATGTATCCTGAAGGTTGTAGGTTGGGAAAAGAGAGAAAGAGAGAGAGATCCAGTGGGTGGACATGGTGGCAGCCATAGTTCAAGCCTGTGAGGACACCAGATATGCCACCCCGGTGAGACTGGAGTAAGATGTACCATTCAAACCACAGCCTGTGTGTGTGTGGAGCTCGAACTTGAAATAAGTCAAGAGGTATACAGGAAGGGTTTCGCTGGGAGCTTCCAGCTCTGAAGTCCCTCAGAGAGTGAGAGTAGAACCAGCAGAGATGAAATACAGCTTACCGCAGTTCAGGGATGTGTTGCTCATAAGTCATGGGGACAGTTGCTCAAAGTCATCATGGGAGCTGCAAGGGAGCTAGTGGCCCTGATTTGAGAGATCAGCCTGACTTAAGTGGAGGAGTTGCAGTGGGCCAGTCGTGTTGGGACTTAGGATGGAGGTGGTGACCCTGAGATGAGAGGCCGGCCTTTTCTGTGGGAAGAGAGCCAGTGAGTAAAAAGATAAATGCAGCCATACAGGCCCAAAGTATATCTGGGGGTTGTAGCTGCCTGGATTTGACAATGTCCGATAAATGCCCCATGGGAATTTGTGAACTGTTTGCTCATATGAACTTTGCGTCATGTGAAATATGGTATCATAATGGTCCAAGTTATTTGCTGCCTACCTCAACCCAACTATCTTTTGCTCCATGGAGTGTTTATTAATTTTGTTATTAAATGGGATCCCCCATAGTTTGTTCTATAAAGTTGTGGTATTCAATTATTTCATCAAATGCTCTGGAGCTGATTACTGATTGCCTTTCAGCCCAGCACCTGAGGAGACTGGCACCCCGGTGTGACTGTAGAGTGGTGTCAGCTGTGCCCCCCCCCATGGACAGTTACAGTACCACCAGCATACCCCTAGACACCGGGGAGGGGGTGGGTTACATAAGAATATATAAAACAATAAGCTTGGAGGGATGGTGACCTAAGGATTTGGATCACCAAAGGTTTTCTCCACAAAATGTTTTTCCCCTTTTCTCTGTGCCACACATCTTAATATAAATTGTGCTGTGACTTTGATCTGGATTGTGGCATTACCTATTGCTAATCTAACCCTGGTGCCACATAGGTAAAGTGAGGGTTGTCTGGTGCCGGGTTGGAAGGTTATACTAAGGGGTACCTTCAATCCCATGGTCATGAGTGGAGGCTCGGTGTATCAGTGGACCTGTGTGGAGCATAATCAGACACTTACATTTTACAGCTTTTCTGCAGCGTAGCTATTCTCAGTATTGGTGGAGCACAGGCACCAGTCTTCAAAGCTGAAGCGGAGGAATTTCTCTGATGAAACCACAATTGCAGTCTCAGCATTTCTTTGGCAACACAGCACCCTCAGGCAATCCTGCATATCTAAGATGGTACAGATAACACAGTGAGGCACACAACATTCACAGACAGGTTTCAGACCTCTGATGGAAAACAGTTATGACTATTTTGGGGGAAGGTTGGCATCAAATTATCAAAATGGCACCTTGCAGACAAAGTCCAGAATTTCAGAACATCCACAATAAACTGTGTTTGTGCTTAGCATGCCCATTTAATGTTGGGTCTCTTCCAGAAGAAAATTATGTTCACTGACGCATGCAAGGAGCCCAACACTAGCATACCATTCCATGCTGTGAGCTACATGGGTGGCCTCACACAGTCCCGTGCCATTTTTCATGGAGGGTTTCAACTCCATCTGTGATATTCATGCCCCATGCACTAAACGAAAAATCCGTGGAGTGGAAAATGGCTGGCTGGATGGAAAGCTCCTCTCTCTCTTAAAAGAAAGGGACTGCCTTTGGGCCAAAGCCTTAAATTCTGGTTGTAAGCATGACTTACAACGTTACAGAACTGCTAGAAATCAGTGCACAGAACTGGTCCGGCTCGCAAAGGCCAACTTCCACAAGAGCCAGCTCAACAACGCCTGGGGAGATGGGAAGAGGTTTTGGGATAATCTCAAGAACACCCTCGGCAAAGACCAGAAGCTGAGTCCTAAAACTCTCAATATAAACAACGCACCCTCCACAGATCCTCTAGTCATTGTGGGTGCCTTCAACCAGGCCGTCACTGACCTGGCCCCAGTACTACCCCCAGACTACCTTCTGCCGGTGGATGACCAAGGCTGCGAAAACCGCACCACTACAAACCACCCAGCTTTCTACTTTAAGAAGGTGACAGAAAAGGAGGCCCTAACAATGGTCAGGAAAGTCCTAGGAAAAACTAAGTTGAGGAGTGATGGGATAGACATGTAGATACTATCTCTGACACTTGATGTTATGATCAAACCCATTACGATGCTATTTAATAAATCCCTGGCCCTAGCCCAATTCCCAGAAGTCTGGAAGCAAGCCCTGGTAACCCCAGTGCGTAAGAATGGTGACAAGGCAATGATATCTAACTACAGGCCAATATCTATCCTCTCCTCACTATCTAAAGCGCTGGAGAAAATCATAGCAAACCAACTCAATACCTAAAGCAAGTACAATCTGCTCTGCCCAAACCAACGCGGTTTCCGGCAGAAACACAGTACCACCACTGCATTGCTTAGTACTCGATTATACACACAAGGCACTGGATGAAGGTAAATTGGTGGGCTCCATCTTCATCGACCTCACTAAAGCCTTCGATACCGTCAACCACCCTCTACTGATATCCCAGCTCCAAAGAATGGGAGTGGCACCAAACGCCCTAAATTGGTTCAATGATTACCTATCACAAAGGAGTCAGCGAGTCAAAATCAGGCAGACACTATCCAGCTCCAGAGAGGTACTCCTAGGAGTTCCTCAGGGATCAATCCTTGGCCCCTTGCTTTTCAGCCTCTTTATTAATGAACTGCCCATGGCCTGTGACACCAGTCTCATCCTGTATGCAGATGATGCTGTGCTGCTAAGCAGTGGCACCTCCCAGGCAGCACTACAAACAGAACTACAAACCTCCTTCAACAAACTCGAGGACTGGTTTTGTAGGAAAAGGCTGCTACTGAACTACAAGAAAACCAAGGCTGTGATCACTCCAGCCATTACAATAAGCGCAGCCCCAATATCATCAATAATGCAGGTGAGCAGATTGAGCAGGTACAATCATTTAAGTACCTAGGGTCACCCTTGATGACTCTCTCACGTATACAAACCATATTGACTCCTTGTCAGGTCAGTTAACACAAAGATCGGGGTCCTCTAAGACATAAGAACTCCTCACTCCGGAAGCACTCCGACTCTCGGTCTCCAGCTCAGTACTTCCCATGATAGACTACGGGCTTGTGGTCTATGGAGCTGCCACTGACACTGCACTCAACAGGGTCCAAATTGCATTAAATAAGGCATGCCGCCTAACCCTGAGCGCAGACCATTGCACCCATACTTGCACTCTGTATAAAAGCACTAACTGTCTGAGCCTAAAAGACAAGCTGAAATACCAAACCTGTCTATTGGGTAAAAAGGCTCTCCTCAGAAAAACACCACCCTGCATAGTAAACCTGCTCGAGGCCTCTCCCTCATCACATATCACCAGGGGGAAGAAAAATGGAGCACTGTCCATCCCATTCCAGCGAACCTCACTTGGTCAGCGTACCTTCACCAACCGAGCCCCCCTCTGGCTAAATGAACTCCCGCAGAAACTACATACACACAGTCTGCCTCAGTTCAAAACTGGCCTCAAACTGCACCTACAGTCTATCTCACAATGCACGTGCCCCCCAGGAAAAACCTGATAGACTCACCCACTACCACCGTTAAACCCAGCACTGAAACCGTGACTATTAGACTGCCTAATGCGCTGAACCTGTATGACTGTATCTTTCTGTAGTATGTAACCACTGTATTTGTGCTAATCCTGTATCAACTGTATATGCTCTGAAATCTGTATTTACTGTACTGGTGTTTCTGTATCATTAGTCCTCCCTGACGTGGAACCTTTGTAACTGAACTTGTTCCGAAACCTGTAACCACTGTATTTGTGTTTTGCAATGTTTGTCCACCCTGACGTGGAACCTTTGTAAAAGAGCTCATGCTCAAAGGTTTTTCTGAATATTCATAAATAAATAAATAAATAAATAAATTCATACAGGTCCTGCAAAGTTTATTTGTTGTCAGGACAAATCCTGGAAAATAAATAAACATTAAGTAGTTGTAGTACTGTGCTTTACCTTGGGACCACAGTCCTGTAATCTAGGCCAGTTGTCTTGATGTCCTCCATGCTTGTAGGTTTGGGATCTCTGTAAGGTAGCTACAAGGTGGCTGATTAGCTGAACTGGAAAGTCACTGTTATTGTGGTCAGGAGAGGCCATGAAAAAGTAGTGGGTTACCTGGTGTGCAAATGAGGCAGACTGCCATGGATCCATGAAACTGCTGCTAACCCTGGAGATCTGTTCCTGTTCTGGGTGAGCCTTGCCAAAACCCTGGTTGAATTACCCACCTGTCGGTGAGGGTGAAGACTCCCATTCTCTTACTCCATCCTCTCTTTGCACACTGTTGAGATCCTTGCCAAACCCTGAAAGATCAGATTGGCAGGAAGGTTTTCAAACCTGGAAATACAGGCCTTTATATACCACGGGCACCCAGTGCTTCCTGTGCCAAAGGGTAAGCACGGTCCCAGACACAAGCCTTAAGGTAACTCCTAACTCCCTCTCCAGAAAATCATCCAACAACCCAGTAGGAATGGTATTCATTTAAGATACTGAAACTGGTTTGCCTGACGCTCAGAATCCTGATGCCGGGTGCCCGAAACACGGTTGCCCAACATCAGGATTTTGCCCACAGCGGAGTTGGTATCTATAAGTATGGAGGGGTGCAGGGGCAGAGACCCCTGCATTGTGGGTGCAGAGCCCCCTGCATTGGGTGTGCAGGGGGCAAAGACCCCCAAAACATAAAAAAAATATTTGCTGCAGGTAAAATCCCGATTTCAGGCACCCATGTTTCAGGCACCTGGAGTTGGGATTCTGAGCATCTGGCAAAGCCAGTGTCAGGAAGTCACAGGTAATCTATAGGAACATCACATAACAAGCAAAAGATTCAACCAGTCTCCCCCAACCACGTCAACAAGGAGGCCGGAGTTGTAGCAAACCTTTTATTTACAGTATATACTCCTTTTTTATCAGTATTATACACTGTACACACGTTATACAAAACCTGCAGCATTACTAAGTAATTTCTATATACAACTGTGCACAGGGCACCCACTAGTGATGCAATGTTACAAAGATGATAGCTATCTTTTCTTGTCAAAATTCATATAGTATATATAACCTATTAACCATGCAGCCTACCCTGCTCTACCCCCCATCACCACCCTCCTAGGAGAAACCCTGGAATCTGTGTCAAAATTCAAATACCTGGGGGTCTGGCTAGACTTCAAACTCTCCTTTGCAGACCACCAGAAGGATTTGTTAAAAAAACTGAGGCAGAGACTAGATCTCTTCTTCAGGTTAAACTGCCTAACTACAGAGGCCAAGAGACAGTTAGTTCAGTCTACGTTCCTTTCCCTAACTGATTACGCCAACTTTATATACAGCCAATGTACTACTTCATACCTCAGTAAATTGGACATACTTTACCACGTAGCCCTGCGCTTCATCACTGGTCTCCCCTTCTCCACCCATCACTGCTCTTTATATGCGGCCATAGGTTGGACCTCCCTACACTACAGACGAAACAAAAATGCAGCTCTCTGGACATACAGAGCTATTACTGGCAAACTTCCGCAGTGCATTGTTGATTGTCTGACTCTCAATATGCCTGGAAGCGATGCCCTAAGAAGCTGTTCACTGATTTCTCTGAAAGTGCCCAAAGCCCTAATGCATTTTGGGAGAGCTGCCATAGGATTCATTCTACCGTCACTCTGCAATTTCCTACAGAAATCACTGAAACTGAGGACTCCTGTTAGTATTACTGTGTTTAAGTCCTTATACTCAAAATACATTACAGAAGCCTGCAACTGCTTCCAACGATCCTAGCTCTGGAATGTGCTACAGAAATCACTGAAACTGAGGACTCCTGTTAGTCTCACTGTGTTTAAGATCTTATACTCAAAATACATTACAGAAGCCTGCAACTGCTTCCAATGATCCTTGCTTACTTACACCCCCCTTCTACATCCTCCATGCTTTTCCCATCCTCCTTCCTTCTTGTATCAGTGCATAACTTGTCCCTGAGCCACCTACTTATCTACCGCCCTAAATCTCATCCTCCCTCACCCACCTATTGCTTGTATACCCACAGCATCTCTATCCTTCGCTCCTAGTATTATCCCAGTTCCAGACCCCCCCCTCCACTGGCTGCCCACTTCCCCTGACACATGTCTCCCCCTTGATATGCCTGGGTATTTTTAAACTGACTATGTATGTCTCTTCGCTTGTAGCATCCACTTCAACTAATCTCTTCGCTAGACTATAATGCCTTTACCTTACAGGAATACTAAACCATGTATGTTGTTGTATCTGGTATAAATTTTAACAGACTTGCTACCCTATTGTTATGTATATCCTTACCAACTGTCTTTTACCTGAACCCAAATGTATTTTTACTTATCCTGTCTATTTGCAGGCCTACCTGTACTGTTGCATTCTTGCATCTACTGTCTGTTTGTCTGTATATAAATGCATTGTTACTTGACTTGTGTAATGCAGGTCCACCTTGTAAATGAGCTTGCTCAATGGTGTTTGCCTGGATAAATAAAGAATTTGATTGATTGATAAAGGTTCAAATATGGCAATTTTTAAAATATTTCAGCATAGGCCATTTTCAGAGCACTGTGACATGGCTGGTTCAGAACAATAATAAATAGGCATACAGTAATTCAAAATATCTCAGCAATAGACTGTTGGATTACTAAGTCAGGTCAAGTATGCAGCAAAGAGTTTTAGTCTAATTAAGCAGGCAATCTTGCCCTGAGATCAAAGGATACGCCTGTACTATGCTGCTCACTGTAAATGAATACATACCAGATGACACATAAAACAGATACGGTGAAACTGAATTGCTTGTCTTAGTACTCCACATCACAAAACACAGTCAACAACATTATTTTTGTACTTGGGTTATTGAAAGGTGCCAGTCATGGTAACAACATCCCTTACAACAATTTGAAGAATACTGAGTGTATTATAGCAAGCTACAGGATGCCATTACTGTTACCAGAACTGAATATACAAGTCAAATGTAACAGTAATTGTTATAATTAAAATAAGTAATGTTGACCTAAAAGAAACAACAGTGTTACAAAATGGCCATCTCTGTCCCGGTTACTGAGAATAGTATAATGAAAATAATTACAATGCAAAGTTCTTTAGTCCAGTGGAAGAACCTGACTTGGAGTGTCCATTCCAGGTGGATACTGGAGGGAGCAATCTGTCTTTTCATGAAGACAGTGTACATGAGACATCAAGTTATGAATCATTTTCTGGTGTATCCATCACCTGAAATATATCCCATCTAGTCCATCTGTTTGAGTAAGCTAACAGTCTCTGTTGTACAATAAAAGTTAATTGTTCCATTACCTGTAGTTGATTTATTATTTCCACCCACTCTGATATCATAGGGGCATCTGCTTGAAACCATTGTCTGGTAATGGCCTTTGCAGCAGCTACGGTGAAAACAGACCACAAGTATATACCGTCCTAGCCCTTTAAGGACCTTGGTTCTATACCCAGAAGTCACTGTTCACATCCCAGGGGTTCAGTAATGTTCAAGATTTACATTATGTTCCCCTTAAACTCTGGCAAAAACCCAAGAAGTTAAAGGCAGTGCCAAAAGACATGAGCTTATGCGGTCAAGTCATCTACACACTGTCACCAAACATGTAGGGGAGATATTAAGATCCCATTTGGCTTGAATGTGGGGTGCCAGGAAGTACCTGATTCTAAGTTTCTAGTTGAACTCTTGTCATTTGGGAGAAGAAGTGCACCAGATCATCTTCCACAATTTTTCCCATTGGGTGTCAGCGATAGGGATGTTAAGGTCATATTCTGATCTAGTTTTTAGGTATTCCATGGAATACCCTAAATCCCTTACATAATTAGGATAGAGGAGGGTAATGGCCCCTTTCCCATGAGAGGATCCTATTATCACTGCAAAGGGCAGGGGTGTGGTCAGAGTTGTGGAGGCCCTTCTAGTGTTTTGCAATGGTTTAGTAAGGTGGTCCCTGTCTGTCTATGTGTCTCCACCCATGTTTGGATACAGTCCTTGAGTGTTTTCAGTGTCCTCCTGCAGGAGTTGCCACACCGAGTGGAGGACCAACCTTGCTTGTCTCCAAAACCAGGGATCTATGGTGGCAGGGAGAAACGACTCATCCCGCTCCTACCACACATACCACCTAATAACTTGTTTGGTGGGACCCTGTTTCATATTTCATTTACAACCTTCCAACACTATGGAGCCCACTGAGAGAACCCTTAGGTACTTTGATAAGGACCTTGGGAGAAAATAGTAAAGCTTGAAGGGAAACCAGTAAAGCTTCTGCAAAATCTATCTTTTTCCAGTGGGATGTGTAAGTATCATTTACTCACAATGGGGCTATCTGCATTTGAGCCACCTCTCAGTACCCTATGAGTAATAGGAGTGCCCAACTTTCCTATTTCTTAGGCAAATACAGAGTCTGTTGTTGGATCCTAGATCTATATCCTTTCCAGATAAAATACTGAATTTGTTTTTGCCATTTCTGGAATGCCTTCTGAGAGAAGAGACATGAGACACATTACAATAAGTATAACAATCTCGGGAGCACATTCATTTTAATGGATTGTACCCTAGAGTACAATGGTAGTGGAAGCAGAGACCAGTGCCTATAATCCACAGTCAGTGTAGCTAGGAGGAGAGGAATATATAATTATAACTGAATAGTGTTTTAGCATGAAGGCCATGATTACTACCTAGATACCTCAGGGTGCCTAAATGGGACTGCTGTTTAGTCTGGTCTGAAACAGAATGTGAACAAACCAAGACTTCTGTCTTATTAGTGTTAAAGGAGTAGCCTAACAGTTCCTTAAATTTCTGTATTACCTCCAGTACCTCCAGGAGTGAATTCTCAGGGTCCCCAGATAAAGGAGGAAATTGTATAAAGAGCTAATTTGTGTTCCAAGCCCACCAGCATAATGCCCCTTATTTTAACATTAAACCATATCGTTTGAGTGAGTGGCTCGAATTACAGAGTGGACTGAATCAGGAACAAGGGACAGCCCTGTCTGGTGCCCTGTCCCAGGGCAAAGCATCCAGAAATATGACCATTCTCTCTAACAAGCAGATGGTTCTGTATAAAGTGTGGAAATATACTGTACAAAGTGTTCAAATAACCTGAGCCTGGCCATAACCCTCTGTAAGAATGCCCATGACATTTTGTCAAATGCTTTTCCATGTCTAAACTCATAAAGAAAGTTGGCTGTTTTGTCCTTTTAAGATGGTCAGTGCTGTGGGCTGTCCGACAAACATAGAAACATAGAAGTTGATGGCAGGAGACCACCAGGTCCATCTAGTCTGCTCTCTGTTTTAATCTATTCCTATCCCCTTAGCTGCCCTTAAAGGGGCACTGCCAGCTTTGCTTCGCTTTTTGCCTGAGAGTAGAGCCTGATTTGGCACACCCTGTTAAGAACATTGTAGAAATTACATATTGAATAGTATATTTAACATGTCATCGCTCTACCTATTATCCATCGTTCTCGAACATAGTGCCCCATGTCTTGAAGACATCCAAGTCGGGAACGCCGGGTCTGGTAGGAGCACGCCTGATGAACTGGTAAGTTTTCACACTGTGTCAGTAAAGAATAACATCTGAGCTTGAGGTTACAATACAGCAAAGACTCCCACTATTAGTTCGAGCACTGCAGTAGTTGCTATTTTAAATCTGAGCTGAAATCCCGGACATGAGCTCGAGAGTCATGCACAAAGATCCCCCGCATGCGCCAGAGTGTGCAATTGGCGCACATGTCCAGGATTTCAGCTCGGATTTAAAATAGTAACTTTTACTACTCGCAGTGTTCGGTTTGTCGTGGGAGATGGCAGCAGCATTTTTGTATAACATAAGGTGCCGGATTGCTGTTCTTTTACTGACACAATGTGAAAAACTTGCAGTTCATGAACGCACTCCTGCCAGCCCCCGTTCACGACTTGGATGTGCTTCTGGGACACAGGGCACTTTCATTCAGGACGGATGGATAGAAATTAAGGCTGAAAATGAATAACATGGTAAATATACTTTTATTTCAACCATATTGGGGTTTCTGCAGTGAATATTTAATAGGTGTGTGCCAAGTGGTGCATTTTTCGGATCAGGCAAAAGGCCCCAGCACCGAGCCTTGGGGCACTCCGTTGGTCACCCTGCTCTCTGGCGATGGTGCTCCATTTACCTGCACCCTATGGGTTCTGTTCTGCAGCCAATTCTGTACCCATTTTACCACTTTCAGTCCAACCCCTGTGTGGTCTAACTTCTTTGCCAGCTTTCTGTGTAGAACTGAGTTGAAGGCCTTGCTAAAGTCCAGGTACACCACATCAACCACCCCACTGTCATCCACAGCCTTAGTAACCCAGTCAAAAAACTCAGCCAGATTTGTTTGGCATGCCCTCCCTGCTGTGAATCCATGCTGTGTGGGGCCCTGCTGCCTGTTGGCTTTGAAGAATGCTATGATCCTCTGTTTGAGCAGAGACTCCATCAATTTTACCACTATAGATGTGAGACTTGCTGATCGGTAATTACCTGACTCTTCCCTGCTGCCCAATTTGTAGAATGGGACTACTGTTGCCCGCTTCCAGTCTTCGGATACCACTCCACTCTCCAGGGATTTGGTGAATAGTTTTGCCAGTGGGGCTGCCAGCTCTTTCCCCAGTTCCTTTAAGATTCTGGGATGAATCTTGTCTGGTCCCATTGCCTTGTCCAACTTCAGTTTGTTCAGTGCCTCCAGTACTTGGTCCTCCATGATGGGGCTAGTGTCGACCCCTGGTCCTGAGGTGCTGTGATTTATGAGTGCTGTGCCATTTCCTGGATCCTCCTTGCTAAATATTGAGCAGAAGTACTTGTTTAGGATTTCTGCTTTTTCAGGGTCATCTTCTGATATTCTCCCTTCACCTGTAGCTATTCTCACTATCCCCCCCCTTTTGCCTTCCTTTTTTCCCTGATATACCTAGAGAAGGCTTTGTCACCTTTCTTTGTTCCCTTTGCAATCTTTGCCTCCGACTGGCTTATCCTTTTGCCTGCTTCTCTAATTTTTTCTTGGTACGAATCCCAGTCTTTTTCATTCTTAGTTTCTTGGTATATTTTGTATGCCTTCTTTTTTTATTTTACTATGGCTGCCACTTCTTTGGAGAACCATAGAGGATTTCTTCTTCTTTTCACCTTGCTCACCCTTCTGGAGCATTGGTCCGTGACTGTCTTGATTGTCTGCCCCACATGACTTCAACCTCTTCCTCCTCTGATTCAGTTGTTATTTTGTAGGGTGGTAGGGTGGTTCTCATATTTTGGAAGTCAGCCTTCTTAAAATTTAGCACTTTGATTTTCTAGTGACAGGTGTCCTCCGTAATGCTTACTTTGAAGTTGACCATACGGTGGTCACTGTTTCCCAAGTTGCACCCAACCTCGATTTTGTTTACCCGCTCACTATTTGTGAGAACCAGGTCGAGAATGGAATCTCCCCATGTTGGGACTTTAACAAGCTGATCTAGTCCTGTGCCTTGTAGGGCCAACAAGAAGTCCCTGCTTCTTGCCATTGTCACTGTGTGCTCCAGTTGATATCTGGGAAGCTGAAGTATTATCCTGTGCCTGACATCCAGGTATAAAACCAGACTGATCAAGATTGATAAGCTGGTGGATAACTCATTCCAGTCTCCTTGTCAGTATGGATATATTTTATAGTGAGTATTTAAAATGGAGATTAGCCTGTAGAATAAGAAGTTGTCTCTATGCAGCCGTGGTCCAGCTGGGTTTGAGGGTCGGAGGTCGGATGACTGTTGAAGGAAACCTTTAACTCATGAGGTCCTTACTGGGTTTCAGGGTCACAGAAATCACTGCTTGCAACCAGAAGGGGGCCATCTGTCCCTCTTCTCCCACAGCTGCCATGAATACTCTATGTAAAAGAAGGAATACCACATCTCTGAATTGTTTATAAAATCCCTCCCAATTTCCCAAACCCATCCATTCCTGGGCATTTCCCTGTTTTGAGTCTGCTAATCGCTCTATCTATTTCGTGCCTAGTTAGGGCTTCATTTTGTGCCTCTGAGACCTGGGGGAGCTGAAGCCACTGTAGAGGAGTCAATTGCTGTCTCTCCGGGATGAGCCTCTGCTTTATAGAGAGAGTCAAATGACAAGTTTTAAAGGCCTCTAAGATGCCTGGGACCATACTTAGGCATTGTCCCATTACAAGATGAGTCAACCTCAAAATACGTGCTCTAGCCCCCTGAACCAGAAGTTGACACACCACGTTTTAGCACTCAGTGACCCCCTTTGTAGTAATGCTGCCTTAAGAACATAAGAGGCTGTTCCATGTTATAGTCTAAAATGGAGCTAGTTCTTTTTTGAGCCCAAGCAAATGTTGACACCATTGCTTATTCACTTTTTGTAATGCCTCAGCCTCATTAATTTGTTTTGATAATTCCTCTTTACATGCTTCCCTTAATTTGTTTTTTCCTGAAGAAGAGTTCAATAAACTTTCCTGTAAGCACAGCTTTAACCCTGTCCCAAAGCATACAAGGAGAAGTCTTAGGAGAGTCATTATCCTGCACAACTTGCTCTAAAAAGTCTGAAATGGCTTTCTTAATCTCTTTCTCTTGGATAAGAGATACATTCAGTCTCCTGAAAGTGTTACATTTTATCTTCCCCAAACTGATTTTCACGTATGTAGGGGCATGATCTGAGAGGTCGAGGTCATGTAACCAGTAGTCTGAGAGTTGCTCACCTAGTTCCTTATGGACCAGAAAATAGTCTATTCTGGAACAAATTTGGTGAGGTGATGAATAAAAAGTATAATCCCTATCTTAACTGTGTAGGTGATGCCAGGCATCTAGACAGCCCATTTCCGATAGTCATTTTCATACCTTTTTAACCCTCTCATGTTCCCATTTAGGGGTCTGTGAAATAGAGTCAAGGTGTGGGTTAAATGTTAGATTGACGTCTCCACCACAGGTTGTTGGACCCTCTTATCATTCCACCAACGATAGTAAAGGACTATGGAAGAAAGCGTAATCCTACCCTGGGGGGCATATATAAATGCCAAGGTAATCATATTCTCATTTTAGTATATAGAGACAGCTTGTTCTGTATGGCTTTCCATCCTAATCAGAATGCTGTTGTACCACAGTGCAAAGGTCATGGAACACCGTTGTGCCCTTCTGGGGTGCGACAGCATTTCATGTGCTATCAGTGCTCATGAACCTACTTGGTGCTTCACTACAGCTGAAAGCAACTGCATGGTCATCAAAGTCAAATCTCAACTGAATTGACAAGATGGCTGTGGCGGTGTTTTCAAAAGACTGTAGTAAGCACCAGAAATTTGTACAGGAGAATGAAAACAATTTACCTTTTAAAGTAACTGGCAAAAAAGTTTTTATGTTTTATGTATTCTGTTATAGTCAGGAGTTTGAAAATGTGGTTTTAGTGTGTTAGAACATCTGTGAACATGACAAGAGTTTCAGTGTTAAAATTAATTTAAGAAAGCAATAATACCTGACAGGGTGGGTGGTATTGGGCAATACCAGACTGCCCAGGGGTGTAATGAGGCTTGACGTCACAGGCAGAGGGCCTTACAGCCCCTGTATGGTCTGGTGTTGCCCATACCAACCACCCTGGAGGGTATTATTGCGCTTAGAAAATGGGCAACTGCATTAAATAATGCTTTTTTTAATTATTTTTATTTTTAAGTGTTAAAACTCTAAGCCATTTGATTCATTTGTAATAAAATAGTTCCTCTGCCTACACTGGAATTTTTTTTTTTTTTTGCAGCTGGTTGTCATGCTTACCCTCCACCCCCACCCCCCCACACACACACACACACACATATATGGACAGGGCTTTAGTTGCATTGCTTTTGTTTCAGGTATATACATATATTCATTTATTCACTGATTTTAAATTATACATTCATTCCACCATTCATTTATTGGTCAGGGAATGTGGCGAGGTGTGATTGTAGTGGTTGGGCGAGCTGCGAGTGAAAGAAACAAACCTCATATATAGAGAGAAATTTTAATGGTTTGCCTTTCAGTTTACCTTTCGTTTTCAGCTAGGTTACTGAGGAGAGCTGCAGTTGTATAGCAGAAAGAATCGGAAGTTGGGAGAGGAACGGAGGTGCCGGGCTGGCGACCGTGCTGTGCAGTAGTGAATGTACTGGAAATCATGAAAGCGTAGTCGGGAGCCAGTTGTTCAGGCTGCATTTTTTGTAAGTTTCACAGTTCTCGCTGCCTGCTGTAACTAGCTGGACTTAGTTAGTTCTGTTTTCTTTTTTGCTGTCGTTAAATGATTCCTGGTCCTTGCTGCCTTCCATGAGGACGGGGACTGTGAAGGAGAATCTCCGTTATGTTCAGGGAGTGAGCCTGCACTGAGGTACCGAATCAGAGGAGCCCTAAAACTAAACTGATGACCCAGCGGACAAGAACCCTTAGGTAGTGTTGGGTAGGGATTCTGTAAATATCAACAAGTGGATCTGCGTGCTGTGGCCTAGAAAAGGGATCTGTATGCTGTGGCAATGTTTCTTTTTCTTTTTAATTAACAGTCAGGGAGAACGAGGACCCAGTGCAGTGGTGAAGGACCGTAGCTGGCATGCCTAGTCATTCACTCGATAAGCGAGTGGGAAAAAAAGTTTGTTTTTTATTTGACTTCTCCAATCACTGCTGTGAATTGTCAGTTGTAACATTTTTAAATAACTGGGTATAGTGTCTGATCTAAGGTTGGGGGAGGGCTCTTGCTAAGCAAACGGGGATCTCTTGCTAACCGATAAAAAAAAAAATGGCAGCCATGTGAGATTGTGCGCCCAGTGCTGCAGCCAGTGATGAAGCAGGCTGGGCACAAGGATATTTCACTGGGCATGAGGCAGGTTTGGACTGGGACTTTTTATTTGGTGGGCATCTATTGAAAGTTAATGTACCCCTGTTGAATGGGTACCAGCCAATCAGATGCCTCCATATAAAAAGTCCATTTTCTAAACAGTAAAAAACAACTTTTAACTTAAATCATTGTCTTGGAATTTATTTTAACCAGTGTATTTCTTGCTCTATATATTATAATTGTATTTATTTATTTATTTAAAATTTTGTAACTGGGAAAGGCACACTGAGCTAAGGCTCATTTCCAGGTGCAACCCAGAGAAGGGGTAAATGGAGCAAAACAGCAGTAGACAATAACACAACAACATCTGAATAGATAGCAATGTGTTTCAATAATAGAATAAAGAGAATATGCATGTACCACAATTAAACAAAGTTCAGTGAATTTTAGCAGTGCTTAGAATCATGACCAAAAACTTGAATGGGTTAAAATCAAGACTTCAAGGGTTACTGGAAGAAGGGTAGCAGGAGCATAGACATTTGAAGGAGTTAGAACAAAGATACTATCACTGACACATTACCGTTAGGTTCAAAAATGAGTATTTATTCCTCATTATTGTGAGTCCAGCACTTCAAGCCCATAACATGGAGTGATTAGCAAACAAGTTGCTCCGACCCGCTTCCTCAGGGAGGCCAGTCTTGTGATTAACACATTAATTTATACCATTGATGCCAGGTGTACCCCATACAAGATTAATTAAAACAACACAAAACTCAAAGTGACAATTCAAACAGCAGGTAAAAAACAGTTAAATTCAAATCAAATGAAAAGCAAACCAATGTGGTAGTGATGTCCAACAATGCATATTAAAAAGAAAGTATGTTCATTTTGCTATATTCTTGGAGGTAATGTAAATTACATACATGAGTTCATGCTAAGAATTGACCAAATATCCTATTTCTATATGGGAGGTCACTTTGCTATAGATACATTCAGGTAGATACATAGACAGTGTCAACAGATAAGGGCCTATGGCCCACCCAGTCTGCCCATTTGAGCTTGTAAGTTCTGTTTATGTTTTCCTAGAAGTCTGTTGCCCCTTAACCCTGACCTCCAGGATTTCCTTATGTCTATCCCATGCATTCTTAAATCCTGTGATTGTTTCAGCCCTCACCACTTCCTCTGGCAGGGTGTTCCACTTGTCCACCACCCGTTCTGTGAAGAAATTCTTCCTCATGTTTCCTCTGAATTGTCCTCCCCCAACTTCATTCCATGCCCTCTAGTCCTGGAACACCTTTTTCGCTTAAAAATAGTGTATTCCTGCACCGTGTTGCTCAATGTAAGGTACTTGTATGTCTCTATCATGTCCCCTCTCTCCCTCGTCTCCTCCAGGGAGTACATATTCAATTCCTTCAACCTGTCCTCATAGGACTTGTGATGCAATCCATGTACCATCTTTGTTGCCCTCCTCTGAACCTTCTCTACCCTGTCTATGTCCTTATGTAAGTACAGTAAGTTCTCCAGAACTGTACACCGTACTCCAGGTGGGGCCTCACTAGTGTCTTGTATAGTGGAATTATGACCTCCCTTTTCCTGCTGGTGATGCCCCTGCCTATGCATCCCAGCATCCTATTTGCTTTACCTGTTGCCTTGTTACACTGTTTCCCTACCTTGAGGTCATCAGAGATGATAACCCCAAGATCCCTTTCCTGCTTGGTGCATGCTATATCCTTACCCCCAACTGATATATATTGTGCCAAGGTTTTATGCCCTATATGCATTATCTTGCACTCTTTGCATTGAATTTCAACTGCCAAACCCCTGACCATTCTTCAAGTTTCTGCAGGTCCTTCTCATTCTGTCTACACCTCTGGTGTGTCTACTCTGTTACAGAGCTTTGTGTCATCAGCGAACAGGGAAATTCTGCCTTCTAGGTCCTGCACAATGTCACTGATGAAGATGTTGAATAGGACTGGTCCCAGCACTGATCACTGTGGTACCCCACTGGTCACTCTCCCCTCTGTGGAGTGACAGCCATTTACCACCACCTTCTGTGTCCTGCCACCCAGCCAGTTACCCACCCACTGCAATACTGTTCTGCCCACACCCATATTCCCCAGTTTGTGTAATAGTCTTCTACGTGGCACAGTGTCAAAGGCCTTGCTGAAGTCTAGATAGGCCATGTCCACTGCCCTTCCCTGATCCACCTCTCTAATCACCCAGTCGAAAAATTCAACGAGGTTGGTCTGACATGACCTCCCACTGGTGAAACCATGCTACCTTGGGTCCTGTAGTCCATTGACAACCAGATGTTCCACCAAGCTCTCCTTCAGTAGTGCTTCCATGATCTTCCCCACTACCAAGATGAGGCTGACTGGCCTGTAGTTCCCCACTTCCTCTTTGTTCCCACTTTTGTATAAGGGGACTACATCTGCTGTCCTCCAGTCTTTGGGTACCTCCCCTGTTTCCAGTGATCGGCTAAACAGGATTGCCAGAGGTCAGCCAACACCTTCTTAGTTCTTACTGACCCTGGGCACCCCATCTGGCCCCATTGCTTTATCAACTCTTATTACTTCCAGTTCCTTCAGGACCCTTTCTCGTAAAGGGACTTTGGTCCATTTCTGCCCCATTCCCACCCCTTGTACTCCCTTCAGACCCTTTACCCTCCTCTTCCTCAGTAAAGACTGAGCAGAAATACCTGTTCAATATGTCAGCTTTACTGTTGTCATCCTCCACGCAGCCCCCATCCCCCTTCAATCTCACTATCCCTCCCTTTGCCTTTCTTTTTTCACTTATGTACCTGTAAAAGGTTTTGTCCCCTCTACCCACTGATTTTGCTATGTGCTCTTCTGTCTGAGCTTTGGCTTCCTTACTGACCTCCCTGTCTCCCTTGCTTCTCCTGGTACTTCTCTCATCCCTTCTGCCTGTGTCTTTTATATTGCCTGAATGCAATCTTTTTGGCTTTCACTTTCTCTGCTACCTCCTTGGAAAACCATAATGGCCTCCTCTTCCTTTTCCCCTTGCTAATCTGCTTAATGCATAATTCTGTTGTTCTTGTAATCCCCGTTTTAAATACTGCCCACTGTTCCTCAACCCGATTCCTGCCCCATTTCCCTTAATGCCTCTTTCAAGCATCTCCCCATTTAAGCCATATACATTCTAGCAGACAATTCTGAATTTTAAATTTGGGGCTGCAGAGGGTCAAAAAGGTCAAAAATCATTAATATACTCACAAACAATGCAGTTCCCGAATTAAAAAAACGTGTAGACTTCCTATGCATTTTAATAAGCAGTTCTGTTCAGCAAAATCTTTTTTGCTACAAGGAAAAGTGGAAGGTCACCAGGTCAATTAATAATATGCACGTCTCAGAATTTTACTTCACAGTTGCTAAATTAAATTTCACGTGTTCCCATTAATTCCTGTGTACATAGATCTGCAAAAGAAGGGAACAGAACAGAAAACAACCCCAAATAAGTATGTACACCTCCTGATAAGCAACTCAGTTACTTATTTCAAAGGATAGGTCATTTATGTTAACACCCCCCATTATTAAGAATTCCTGAGCTACTGAATTAATCTAACATGCAGTTTTCATAACATACATTGGTAATTATACAATGGCAAGAAAAAATCCTGGACTCTGATTGGTCAGTCTTGGGCTGGACCCATGCTGTTATCCCAGCACAACATCATGGGTCTAATCTCAGCCTCACTGTGAACCTGCAGATGAACTTTGCTTGATTATGTGCTGCTTGATGTGCTTGATGATGCTTCATTGTTTCATCTTCTTTAGAAAACAAAATATTTTTCCACACAAAAACATCTTTAAAATGATTTTTTTTTATTCTGTATAACAACGAGCCATTGTATAATAGCAATAATGCCCTCCAGGGTGTGTGTCGTTTTGGGATAACATCATGCCTCAGTTATTGGACGCACTCGGCCTGCGGCATCGTGCCCAACCACCTGAGGCATGACGTTATCCCAGCACGACACACACCCTGGAGGGCATTATTGCTTAATTCACCTATTTTACCATGTAGACTGTATACAATGTTTTTATTTTTTGTTTTTTCTTTAGGAAAGGAGTAATGTTGATTCTATCATTTAAACCTGGTTTCTTTAACCCTTGCAGATGAAAAATCCAAAAGGCTTCTCATTGGAGAAGGAGATCATCAATGTCTCCTCCCCCTCACCAACCGTAACTTAAAAAAAAAAAATACTAGCACTGGAGTTGCTTTTCTTGACTGTCTATGTATTGAATTTAGTGTGCTCAGTATGACCCACCTTCCAGCACTAATTACACACCCTGGTACTATCCAGGGGGGTCATATCAACTAGCCTAAAAGAAATCACTTTGGGAGGAAGTGATAATGCCTTTTCTGCAGCATTGTTCTCATTGAATGAGAGCTGCTATCTATTCATTGATTCACCCACAAACACACAACCATCTACATCCACATCTTCTCAGGGTTCATTAATATTCATGTGCATCTTATTATTATTGTGTATATATTCAATCCCAGAGTGGTCAATGGTGCCCTTTAAAAAAATTGTTTTGCAGCTTCAGCACCATAGCCCTTATGTCTCTGAACCCCAACTAAGTGATCTTGGGGTCCGGGAACACTGGAGGAGCTCCTGATGCGCTACTATAGTGGCAAGAAAATGGATGTATGCCAACGCGCATGCGCAGAGTGCCAGCTCGCACATTCTTTGTGTGTCTTTGCTTCTCCTGCTCCTCTTTACAAGGAGAAACATTATATGGGGCTAGACAGAGACTGAAACACCATGAGGGACTTGGGCCAAAGTGGCAGTGAGGAAACGGTGCAAACAGAAGCTCTGGAAGGCAGCAAAATGGAGCCTATGAGAAGACTACATTGATACAGTGGAGTGCTTCACAGACCAAGGAGGCTACTGTGATGCAACTCCCAAATTGTTGTTCGTTCGGAGTGTGAGTCCTTTTTTGATCGCAAGACATCCAGGGTTCTGCCCACTGCAGCCATAAAAATCAGAAATCTTGACATTTTTTGTTCCTTCTCTATATCCCAAGTGAGAGATTATCAAGGTTTTACACTGTAGGGTGAAAATTAGGCTTTCAAGAAAGGGAAAATAGAAGGGCTGTTTACAGTTTGCTGAGAGAGGCAAGCAGTCAGGCAGGTCCCAACAGCACACACACACACACAAAGAGTGTGTGTGTGTGTGTGTGTGTGTGTGCACTGTACTAAAACCAAAAGAGGTTTAAAGTTGCAGTGTAGTGTTTTAAAGAGTAATGGCTTAAGGGAGTAAGGAAAGTTTTGTAGGGGGTTAATTGGATTAGAAATTTAGGAATTTTGTAACTTAGTTGTGAGAAACAAAGAAGGTAAGTAGTCTAACTGAAGGGCACTTAGCTGTTATGGGCCTTTTTTTCTTTTGCTGTTCATGGCTTGGCTTCCTGCTCAAGAAATTTTTTTTTTTTCTGAGAATTTAGTCAGGCTTGACTACAATGAGTGAAACCTGTCAGATCAGCATTGCTGCAGGGATGTGAGTGACTTGATTTCAGAATAAATATAATTTAAATTTAATATCAGGAATCTTCCTGTGAGGAACCTAGGTTTGTGTCCCTCCACGGCCACTTAAGCAAGTGCGAGTGCACAGTAGTTGCTCCTGGTAGGGTGGGACCAGTTGGCTGACTCTATCCACTTAAATTAGCTGTTTTTCTGTTCTGTGTGTGTGCATGGTGGGCTTTAAAGACAGTCTTTTATAGTTTTTCTGATCAAGAAAAAATTTTACAAAATACATTTTCTTTTTAGAATTTAGTTAGGCTTAAATATTAGAGAGTGAGATGTATTAACTCAGCATTGCTGCAGTTATCTGAGTGACTTGATTTAATAATAAATGTAATTTAAATTTAATATCACACATCTTCTGTGAGGAACCCAGGTTTGGGTCCCTCCACAGCCACTTAAGGAAGTGTGAGTGCACTGCAGGTGGTTTGGTTGCACTGGTCGAATGACTCTCAATGCTTCAGTTAGCTGCTTTTCTGTTCTGTTCTGTGTGTGTGCATGGCTATGCACTCAATACATTTTTCTAAGTTTGTGGCTGTGTGCCTAGAAGAAAAAAAAATTTCTGAGAATTAAATTAGGCTTGACTGTTAGTGAGTGGGATTTGTCAGCTCAGCATTGCTGCAGTGATTTGAGTGACTTGATTTCATAAAAATATAATTTAAATTTAATATCACACATTTCCTGTGAGGAACTCAGGCTTGGGTCCCTCCATAGCCACTTAAGCAAGCATGAGTGCACTGTAGCTGGTAGGGTGGGGGACTGGATGGCTGACTCCCACTCCTTCAGTTAGCTGCTTTTCTGTCTGTGTGTATAGAGTTGTGCGAAATTGGAAAATATCGCCTAGCGAAATATTTTGCATAATTTTCACATTATGTGAAATTTTTCATCTAGGCAAGACGTAATTTTACCTGGGATGGCTGTTTTCTGAACAGTATATTGTCTGTTGAGTCAGAGAGCAGTTCATTGTGGTGCATCACAGCCAATAAACCCTTCAAAAACCTCTTTATTAGTTATTTTTGAGAGCTAATTACTCCCACAATCTAAATTTTGTTCCTAATGCTGCTAGTGAACATTTTTTTGTTTTGGTATCTTTGGATAATACTTAGTTAAACTTAGGTAGTGTTTTCAGTTTTCTCTGTATCTGTGTCTGTGAGGGAGTTGAGTAGGGAGGGTTGACCATTGTGTGTGTGTGTGTGTGTATGTGAAAGCAGGGCAGGCTAGTTCCTAATATTTGACAGATTTCTCACAAGTTGTGAGTGAGTTTCTGTTATTTCTTTTAAGTCTTAATATTTTTGTTGGTGTGCTTCTTATTTGTAATATTTTTCTTCCATATTGACCCTGTTTGGGGTAACTTTATCTGAACAGTTACTCATTCTGAGTAGTTCTGTTCCAGTTTCCCTTTGTTTAATCACTTTTGTGCTCTATTTTTGTATTGGAAGTATTCATGGACACTGAACACTTGTACACATCCAGGTACACTGCATTGTTGTATTGCTCACAGAATTTAATATTATGATCTAGCCTCTGCATTGCATCGTTCCTGTTTTTCTGTTTAATTTGCTTACCATATTAACCCTTTCCTCCCTGTTACACCACTGGTGTTTACTACTTGACCAGTACTATATAAAAAACGACATCGTTTTCAAGAGAGTGATGGACCCTGCAAGGTTGTTGGAGGTGACTTTGTTTGTTCATTTCAAATCTTGTTGTCCCTTCCGTCTGATATATCTATAAGCCAAAACTTTATTTAGTAAGTACTAACACATTATAGTACTTGCCTTCTCCAGACACCACTTATCCGGACCATAGATCATATTGTGACTGTGAGGTGTTCTGTGTGGTTGGTTTATAACTTAGTTTTCTTGAACATACCTGTACCTACCTAGTGATTATGAAGTTGTGTAATAGCCATTCCATTTAAAAACTGACATTTTATTAAGAACTACTTAAGTATTTGTTCTGATTTACTGCACATCCTTGTTGTGGTGGTGTTCTCTGTCGGTTTGCTATTTAAAGTCTCTTACTTCTGTCCTTCTGTTACCCCATGTTATTTAATTCATGTTTTTGTAATTGAAAAAAATTAAATAGTGTTTTTTATACTCAAATAGGCTACAGTAGCACTTGTAGGTAGCTGTATACACTACAGTGCTGCTACCTGGTCTGATTTCTGTTTGCCCTTCGCAGATAGCACTGCAGGTGTTAAATCACACCTATTCAATAGAAATACATAATCATGTATTTCCGGAGGAAGGCAAACAGAACAAGCATATAAATATGCCTGCCAAGAGAGATTTCGGTTCAGGGAAAGGTGACCGGGTGGAAGGTGGCTCAAATAAGTCTGTTGGAAAAAGTAGAAATACAGTTCCACTTCCAGTAAGCAAACCTGTTTCTGAATTAATGCCTTCTGTGGGCTCTGGTGCTGCTGTGGCATAGATCTTAGAGATCAAGTGGGTTGCCTGAGGTGAGTCCCCTAACAACTCTATGAGAAAATCGATGAGAGGATCACTGACTCCAGACCTCTGCTCCCCTATCCACCCCTCTTCCATATGTAAATAATGTCTGATTTGCAAATAGGCAAAAAAATTGGATGAGGGAATTTTAAACTCTTGTTGAATCTGAGCGAAACTTTTCACAGTGTCTCCACTAAATAATTGTGCAAAAGTGCTCAGTCCCAGCCTCCGCCATTTCAGGAACACTGGGTTTTCCAACCCTAGTTTGAACTCAGGCCTTTCCACAATGTTCCCCTGCCTTAACACCAGTATCTGAGCCTGAGCCCCTGACTCTTTCATCGTTTGTAACTGGAGCGTGATTAGTGTTTTGAGCCCAGGGTTAGGTATGCCACGGACTACCCTGGGGTTCCTATTATTGAAGAGAATTGATGAGAGGGTATACGGGTGCAAAAGCTGTAAATCCATTTTGGCCCAACTCTGCACTGGTGCAGGAGATGTATAAACCGCCAAGTACTGTAATTGGGCCGCTTTGAAGTACCTTTTAAAATCTGAGACTCCCAGGCCTCTCCTCCCTTTAGGTAACTTCAACAAGGCCCAGCTCAACCTAGGCTTCTTTCCTGCCCAAATAAAATTACTTATCAATTTTTGTATTTCTGCTCAAAATTTTTTCAAGGGACTTAAAGGGATAGCGTCGAACAAGAACAGCATCCTTGGAAGGACATTCATTCTTACCAACTCTACCCTACCAGAAATGTTAAGTGGTAAGGCAGCCCATCTGGCACAGTCCTCCATCACCCATTCCAGCAATTTCAGATAGTTAACCTGAAACAGTTTGCCCAGATCCCTCGGAATATATATTCCCAGGTATCAGAAACTGGTAGTGCTCCACCTTAAATCAGTCATATTCCTAACCTGGAGTGGAACTCCCACTCCTAAAGAGACTAACTCTGATTTGGATTCATTAATCTTAAACCCTGATATAGAGCCAAACTCCCTCAGCGTGTTCATCGCGATTGGTAGGGAACGCTGAGGGTCACCTAAATATAGGAGGATGTCATCCACATACAAAGATATGCGGTTGTCAACCCCACCCACTGAAATCCCCTTAATGCCCTCATTGGACTGAAAGGCTTCAGCCAGCGGCTCCATACTTAGGGCAAAAAGAAGGGGCGAGAGGGGACAACCCTGCCTCGCTCCCCTTCTAATAGAAAAGGGTTGGGAGAATAGTCCATTCAATCTGACCTTGGCTGAGGGGTTAGAATATAGTGTGCCCACCCATGCTTGAAATTTGGGGCTGAATCCAAATTTCTTAAGGACTTCACTGAGATATCCCCACTCAAGGCAATCAAAAGCCTTTTCTGCTTCTAGCGTGATCACTACTGCTTGCTGTTTCCTCCCCCCGGACTGGACATGGGCCATTACCGTAAGTAACCGACTGATATTATCATGGAGGTGCCTACCTGGCATGAAGCCCGACTGGTCCGGATGGATCAGCTGAGTCACCACTGTCTGGAGCCTGTTTGCTATCATCCTGGCAAAGATCTTGGCATCCAGGTTCAGCAACGATATAGGGCGTAACTGCCACACAAGGACGATCCTGTCCGCTCGATAACAGATATTAGGGCATGCGCCCAGGTGTCTGGGGCATCTGAGAAAATATGGGCTCCATTACAAACTTCGAGGAGTAGCAGGGATATCTGGTCACTGAACTTCTGGTAAAACTCTGCTATGTAGCCATCTGGGCCCGGTGCTTTATTATGCTTAAGTTGTTTAATTACTTCTCTCAGCTCCAGCAGAGAGAACAGTCTATCAAGTTCTTTTTCAAGGTCAGGTGAGAGCTTGGGCAACCTGAGACTCTTGAGGAACTACCTGATCAGGTCAGGGTGGGTTACCCCAGACTCAGACTTGTACAGGTCCTCGTAAAACTTTCTGAAGCATTCCACTATTTGGGGGGCTCCTGCTACTTGTTTCCCAACATCTTTGGGATCCTGCACCCCAGAGATAAACCTATCAGCCTCCTGTTTCCTTAATCTAAAGGCAAGCAGCCTGCCCACTCTATTGCCCCTGCTGTAGTATTTATGTGCTGTAAACCTGAGGGCATTTTCGGTTTTTAACATAAGGAGGTGCTGCATTTGTTCCCTTGCCACTTGAAGCTCCCTAAGTACACTACGAGTTCCTCCTTTCTTATGCATCTCCTCTAGCTCCTTAATTTTTTGCTCTAAAAAATCTTGTTGCCATTGCCTGGCCCTTTTTTGTTGTGTTGAATACGAGATTACCTCGCCTCTCACCACCGCCTTTAGCCCATCCCCGAGGTACTTCACCCTTGACACCGACCCGGTGTTTTCCCTGAGGTAGTTTTCTATCACTTCTTTTATCTTGGAGACAAAACCCTTGTCTCCGAGGAGCCCAGCATTCAGTTGCCACAGGGATTGCTTATACTGCCCTCCAAGGGAGATGGACAGACTGACTTTTGCATGGTCAGAGAGATATATGGGATATATCTGCTGGTCTACAATAGAGTCCACCCTGGATTTAGGCATGTAGAATCTGTCCAACCTTGAATGTGAATCTTGTGGATGGGAGTAAAAGGTGAAGTCCCTACTGGAGGGGTAACTGTCTCTCCATGTGTCTACCAGTCCCAACTCCATTCGGAGATGGGATAATGTCCTGGGTCCTGCCCCTTTCTCCCTGCTTCCCTGACTTCCTGATCTATCCAACCTAGCATCTTCTACACAGTTCCAGTCCCCTCCCATAACTAGATGACCCTCTGGGAACATAGCCACTACTCCAAATACATACCTAAAAAACTCAGGGTTAACGGGCGTTGGGGCATATATATTAACAAATATGGATAACCTTCTCCGTAATCATCCCTGGAGAGGACAGCCAGTCTGCCCTCTTTGTCCGAAAAGAATTTTAACGGAACCAACCCTAGGCCCTTACGCACTAAAATGGCCACCCCAGCCTTCTTTGGGTTCTTATGGGATGAAGCAAAAACCTCCCCCACCCATAAACGACGCAATTTTTTATGCTCTAATGCCGAAAGGTGGGTTTCCTGCAAGAGACCAATGACACGGTGCACTTTCGCTAAATCTTTCAATATACTCTGCCTCTTTGCAGGAGAGCCCAACCCCTTAACATTGTATGTGATCAGTTTTAGGGTCCCCATGTTGATCTTTCATTAAACTCATCAGTCTCCAAACTGTTCCCTGCCTGATGTTTCTACACTCGTCCCCCTTGCCCTGGAGGACAGAGAACAAAACTCCACTTGTGGCCCTAAGAATACCTTCACCATGGGTCTCCCTTCCCTTCCCCACACAAATCCCCCCCCAGTTGCCACTCATTTTTTACTGCCCAGTCTGTAGCGAGCATGTTTGTTGGGGATGATACTGGGAATAAGGGAGACACTCACACCAGTGGAGCCACAGAGGTCCAGGAGGAGGTGGAAAAAATTGTTGGTGTCACTGTTGTTCCTGCTCAAGGTGGAGCCGATGGTGGTGAGGATGATACCGTTCAGTTTCAGTCTGTTTCTCCTGGCGAAGGAGCTAAGGAAAATCAGCCCCCCCTTCCCCACAGTGAGGAGATGCCAGAGAAGGGAAAAGTTTCTCTGGAAGTAGATAGTGATAGTGAGGAGGAGGAGGTGGAGGTGGATATAATATGTTTCAGTACAGATGATGATGAGGTGTTGGATCCCCTGTGGGAGCCAGGAGTGAAAAAGCTGAAGGGTGATGATGTAGCCTATTTAGATGCCAAGCTTAAGGATGAGGCTATCAGCAAGCCTACAACAATTAGTCCAGCAACCCCCCCTCCCAAATGTAGCATGATGAAAGTCATGCAAGTGGCCCAAAAAGAACAGTTTACTCACCTGTAACAGCTCTAGGAGTGGTATATGTTGTTCATCCACACTGTTTGGCATGTCCTTTCCCTTTAAGAATCTTGCCAGATAGTCTTTAACCTGGCTCCTCCCACCCACCTGGTTGGTATATCCCTTGGCTCCACCCCTTGATGCCAGATCTTGCCCTCTGGAAGCAGAGGGTTGTGAATCAAAGCCAGGGAGGTTGAGTGGGTTTGTGTGGATGAACAACATATACCACTCCTAGAACTACTATTACAGGTGGGCAAGGCCTCGAGTTTTCCGCGATTCCGCGGCAGACCGTGGAAATAGCTGCGGAATTTGTGGTCACTTGTGGAAATCATGGCCATCCACGGAATTCACAGCCGACCGCAGAATTTGCGGCAGCAGACCACGGAAGATACAGCTGAATGAGCCCCAGACTACAATTTCTTTAAAGATCATTGGCAATCTCGTTTTTGTGTTTGTGCAAAAAAGAATGGATTCAACTTATTGGTTCAGGATGTCCTTCCTGACTTGTGGAAATTCTTTTTTTTCTGAAACTGTACCTAGTTTTCTAGTTTTTAATGAATAAAAATGCAGTGCCTCACATATTGACGCTCTTGTTCTCTTGCCTGCTGCTCTGCCCGAGGAATGCTCTCTGACGACAATGTGGAGTGGGAGTTTTGAATCGGCCCTGCAGCACTGCACCCCCACCTATACTCTGCATTCTTGCAAGACTGTTCCAGTCCGATTCTTTACATCTAATACTGACATGTCCTTCACAGAAAACATTTCACACAGGGAATCCTCTCTGAAGGCAACTTCTAGCAAGCTGGAATGATTGATCGAGAAGACGCCCTCACATGAACAGGAGTCCCAATAATAAAGCAAGGAAAGTAACACGCTGACAAAGGGTAGCATAAAAAACTATTATTTTATATTTAGTATACCCTGATAAAAAAAATAAAATTAAAAATGTCATGAAGAAAGCCACAGCCCTCGGGCTGAACGCAGTCAAGCCATACACTGAAACCGTGCTGATTTAGTAAGAGGGGGAGCACACACACACACAATGTCTGTTATGCAGAGAGAGGTCAGAATCTAAATTCAATGCCACCAAAAAGAAACGTTAATGTTCAAAACCCCAAATAATCCACAGTACACAAGGTAAGAGGACGTACTGGATGACAGCACAGACCGTGACAGGACTTTCACTTTGGAAACTGCTATATGGCGATCGTATAAAGCAGTGCAAACATGTACAGCCTTAAAAAATCAATATATTTGAACAAAAGGACATTGCTGACAACAGTTTAGTAAAATGTTAGTCTTTGAACATGTAGGCAGAGACAAAACGATTTGAAAGGACTGCCAAGGCTTCCTACACAGTCACTGGGTAAAAAAAACAAACAAAATTATCTCCACCACAGCTCCAGTATGCCGACTACTCCAGATGTTTTACAGGGGCATAACATGTTTTAATAATTGCTGGGACCATGGCTACCTCTCAGTGTCACCCCTCTCCAAGTCATTTAGCAGGCTACAATAGATCAGGAATATTAAATTAACACTATTGTGCCCTCCTGGCAAGTCCCTAGTAATTGTTTGAACAGAGCCCCAGGTCGGAGCCCTGGGAGCAACGGGGGCTTCTGTTCAAATTCAAAAACTGTTTGTTTTCCTGCCAATAGCGGTCCACAGCCCCAAGCCCCGGAGAGCCCCATCCTTGTTTACAGCATTCAATATGCAATTTCTGTCTGGAACACTAAGCTGACAATAAATAAATAAATACATTAATTAATAAATTCAGAAAGTATTATCCAACAAATAAATAAACCAAACAAGAAATAAACTCTGCCATGCTCCTGTTTTAGAAAACATGGAAACATCACATTGCAAATGGATTTAATAAACATTTATTGCACAGCCCAGGTTTACTTTTTCTTTTAAATATATAATCGGGCTGCACTAGGGGTGTCTGTACCAGTGCAGTGGGGGGGGTGCCAGCAAGGAGTGAACATGTTGCTCTTTATCCCCCCCAGTCCCAGGTTGGAGCCATGGTGGAGCAAAGGTGGCTTCATGTAAAATAAAAAAACTGTTTGGTTTCCTGCGATCTGCACACACCGGCTGCAGAAGAGTATAAAAAGGACAGGCTACACTTTGCTGCTGCTCAAAAAAAGCATGCAGCTGTTTGTCCAACTTTTCCTCTCAAATAGTTGCTTAAGCTTTTATTTGAATCTCCAATCCCACTGGTCAGCGGTTGTTGCTGGCTTGTCGCTCGCTCACTGACTGCGTCCATCTGCTGCTATCCTGCTTTTCCTACCCAGCCCACTCCCACTGTCTGTCTCTGCCTATTCAGTGCCCGGAGACTTGGAGAATTGTTTTGTTTTGCTGCCAGCCAGTGCCCTCCCTTGCTTTGCTCTCACCTCTTATCAGTAAGTTTAAAATATTTTTTTTGTTTGTAAAAATGAATGTATGACTGACAGGTGACAGTCGATTGGTCTCTGGTCTGAATAATTTTCTTAATTTCATTCACTCAGTTATTTGATAGAGGTACGAGGCAAACCAGCCTGTCTGTGGACAAAAACGGACAGACTCCTTGATTTGGAGTTGGCCAGAGGGAACCTCTGTCTCTCCTGCCCTGTGGACCCTACGACTTTTGCTAACAGAACTGTGTTGTTATACACAGTCTGTATTTAATGATATTTTGCACATGAAATGTTGTTTATAAACAAATGCAAACATTTTGCTTGGTGGTAACTACTTACCTAAACTTTCGGGGGGGGGGGGGTCACCAGAATTTATACCTATTGTAAATTGTGGTGATGTTCCTACAGTTCGGTGGGCAGATATTTTTCTGCATCTTAGAAACTACATGAGAACCCAAATGGCATGTGCAGTGTACAGTATGCCAAGGGAACCTCTCTCTCTCTCTCTGCTATTTTATGTTTTATTGCAAATAAAATATTGGCTTAGTGGCTTTTTCTCTGTTTTCTTTAGTTCTTTTAAAGCTTTATAATCAGGGGTGTGCAAATCCTATTGCCCTCTGTCCGGGGCAAGTAAATTTTCTTGAAGGGCACATTCAAAAAGAGATTTGAACACCCCGTTTATAGTGATTCTGTATATGTGATCGGATCTGTCTGATAAAATTACCGGGGGGGGGGAGGGGCGATGTTTTCGGCATAGTCACCAGGCATCCACAAACAGTGGTATAGCCGGGAAATAGGTTTTTCCAGTCAAGGTGCCAATCTGTGAATAAGTAAAGCATCATGTCTTGAACAACTGCAGAGTTTTAAATACCCATTTTAGGTTTGCATTGAGGCAAGCAAAGAACAGCATTGTATTACTATAAAAATGTTCATGCTATGGTAAATGGGAGGTGGGGGGTTGTTTAGGGTGTCCTATAGCATGTGGATTAATCGTTATGATATATCATTATTTGCTCTGCTTAACTATGTATTTAATGATGACTTTCTCACCTATATCTGCCCTGTAGAGCCCATGTGCCCACCCCAACACACAATGTCTCTGTTTGTTTGCCTCTCTGCCTGCCTCTCCCTCTATTACTTTATCTATTTACATCTGTCAACCAATAATCATTTTAGTACAATTGGATCTGTGGATTTGGAAATCAAATATATGTGACCCTGTGTGGTGAGCACAGATATCTATCTATCTATCTATCTATCTATCTATCTATCTATCTATCTATCTATCTATTTGTTTGTCTATATCTGTCAACTGTAAATGAAGTAATGTGACAACACTGATAATTGAAATTAAAATTTATATATTTATATAGAGATGTATGACAGAGTAAAATGCTTATGATTTTTTGTGTGTGCGTTGTGTGTGTGTGTGTGTGTGTGTGTGTGTGTGTTCTAGGCAAAGCAGTATTAATAATAAATATAATATTGTGTGACATGCATTACCCATTCTGACTCTCCTGAAGATACTGTACGTGAAGGTGGTGTTCAGCGAATGTGGCATCTTTAATTTCACCGTACAAATAACACAAAGAAGACACACAGTTTGTGAAAAGGATTTATTAGCGGCTGAATAGATTTCTATACAAGTTAATTAAGGATGAAAGCCAAGGGTGAATGTTACAATATGAACACTTGACTGGACTGAAAAATGTCAATTATGGAGGAAAACAAAAACAAAGTGTGAAAATAAGGGGAATAGTGTGAAAATCATGTGCCGCAGAATAGCCACAGAAATAACCGTCCACCGCCGCAGAAGTTCTGCGGCAAATGAGAACCCTGCCGCAGAACTTTGCTCCAAAGTGCCGCAGAAAAATCGGGGCTCTGCAGGTGGGTAACCTGTTCTTCTGGAATCGTGGATATGTTATTCTAGCCACACTGTTTGGAAGACTTCTAGCAGTTCTCTGGGAGGAGGGAGGGAGGCAAGGTACACACACTCAACTTAGAGAACAGAGACTGGAGAACTGAGGCCCCAAAATCAGCATCCAGGTGTGACTCTAAGTCGATGTAGTAGTGGGAAACGAAGGTGTTTGATGACTTCCAGGTAGCAGCCCTACAGATATCCTGGATAGAGATGTCCCTAGAAGCAGCCACTGATGCAGCAGTATGGTGGGTGGAATGAGCTCTTATCCCTGCGGGAGGCTCCTTGCCCATCAACCGGTAGCAGAGAGAAATGCAGGATGTTATCCATCTGCCAGTTGTTCATTTTGCTTCAGGTCTGCCAAGTGTAGCTTCAGTGTAGGTGACAAACAGCTGGCAAACCTCTCCCCACATTCCAGCCATGTGCTCTTTGTAATAAGAGAGCACTTGTCTCAGGTCTAAGGTATGGAGCCTGTACTCAGCCTCTGAGGTGTAACTGGGGTAGTACACCAGCAGAGTCAACACCTGGTTGAGGTGAAACACCTTCAGAAGGAATTTTGGGTGGAGGCAAAGAACAACCTTGTCCCTGTGGAAGACTAGGTAAGGAGACTTGACAGAGAGTGCCTGCAGCTCCCCAATCCTTCTGGCTGACATGATAGCCACCAGGAAGGTGGTCTTCCATGACAGATGTGACATTTCACACTTCCGCATTGGTTTGAATGGCTTGCCCATGGGCTTTGCCAGTGCCAGCAGTAGATCCCACAGTGGTGGTGGTTCACGCACTGGAGGGGAAATGTGGTCAAGGCCTTTAAAGAAATGCCAGACCACCTTCTCCTGAGCCACTGGCTGCTGACCGGCCAGTACCTGGTAAGTAGAGATGGCTGCCAGGTGCACCTTAAGGGTCGTAGATCGAAGACCCCCTTTGGAGAGAGACCAAAGATAGTTGAGGAGGCCAGCCACTGGACAGGATGAAGGGTCCAAGCCCTTGCCCTGACATCACATGGAAAATCTCTTCCATTTGAAGGCATAGCATCTCCTGGTCGACTCCTTCCTAGATGCCTCAACTGCAGTGAGTACATCTTCTGAGAGACCCAAAGCCTGAAACTCTAGCTGTTCAGAAACCAGGCTGTCAGGTGCAGGGATTCACAGTCTGGATGGAACACCTTCCCCTGATTGATCAAGAGCAGGTCTGGATGTGCTGTAAGACACCTCAGTGGCCTGGTGCAGAGACTGAGGAGATCTGGATACCAGAACTGGTTAGACCAGTCAGGAGCTACCAGGATCACCTGTGCCTTGTCCCTCCTGACCTTGAGGAGCACATTGTGAACCAAGGAAAGTGAAGGGAAACCATAGGAGAGTCCTGGGGTCCATGACCTCAAGAAGGCATCCCCCTGCAGTGAACCCTGCTGAGGGGGCAGGCATGAAACAGCCTCAGCTTTGCGTTTTCTCTGGAGGTGAACAAGTCCACCTGAGGTTTGCCACAGTAGGAGAACAGGCTGTGTACTACCTCCGAGTGGAGAGACCACTCATGGGACACCTCGCCCACATGGCTGAGGACGTCTGCCAGTTGATTCAAGGCTCCTGCCACATGGATGGCTAGGAGATCTGTCTCCAGTCAGCTCACAAAGGTCCAGATGTGGAGCGCTTCCCTACAAAGAGGCTGGGAGTGCATGCTGCCCTGCTTGTTGAGATAGTACATTATCGTGGCATTGTCCATCTGGACCTGCACCACCTGACCCTGAAGGAATGGAGTAAATGCAGTCAGTGCCAGCTGAACTGCTCAGAGCTCCAGCTGGTTGATATGACATCAGGATTCCTTGGGGGTCCAAAGCCTGTGGACTCTGTGATTCCCCATGTGGGCGCCCCAGCCTGTGATAGAGGCATCAGTCATCAGAATGACTATCAGCTCAGGGCGGACAAACGGGATCCATTCCTGCAGGTATTCTAGGATGGCCCACCACTGGAGAGCATCCCACATCATCTGGGTCACAGTGACCAGCTGGTCGAAGTGACCATGTCACTGATTCCACTGGCTGGCCGGCTCCCATTGGAGGAGGCACATATGCCACTAGGCCCATCAGACCACGGCGGTGCAGACCGCCATGTACCCCAGAAGATGTGGGAAGTCCAGGGCAGAGTGCAAGTTCCCAACCAGAAATGATCAGGCAAAGGAGGAGAGAACCTCCACTCTGTCCACTGGGAGTCTGGCTCTTGCTTGGCAAGAGTCGTGCTCTGCCCCAATGAAACAGATCACCGGCAAAGGCATGAGTTCTGACTTGGTCTCATTGACAAGGAGACCAAGTTCAATGCAGGTCTGGAGAGCCAGATCCCTGGATTTCTCCATGTCCTGTATGGAGGGACCTGCTATGAGCCAGTCATTGAGCTAGGGGTACACTCTGACCTCGCAACACTGAAGGTGGTCTGCCACCACTGCAATGCACTTGGTGAAGATCTGGGTGGGGGCCAATGACAGGCTGAACGATATGGCTTGGAACTCAAAGAGGGCTCTCTCTGCTTGGAAATGGAGGAACCTTCAGTAAGATGAACAGACTGGGAAATAAAATAATGTGTCCTGGAGATCCAGTGAGCAGAACCACATGTTCTGCTCAAGAGATGGCATGATCTGAGACAGAGTTACCATCCTGAATGTGTGAGACATGAGAAATTGGTTCGGGTCGTGCAGATCTAGAATGGGACACCAGCCCCCCATCTTCTTTGGGACCAGGAAGTACCTGGAAATGAACCCTGGGTTGACAGGGGGATACACTGCTCTGGCCATTACCTCTTTGCAGAAGAGTGGGGCGATGTCATCTCAGAGAACTGAGTAAGTGTGCATGGACACCTTCTCCTCTCATGGGGCAGGGCTCGGGCTTGGTGGGTACTGCTCGAATTCCAGAGGCAGACCCTGGCTGACCACTTCCAAAACCCACCTGTCCATTGTGACAGTGGACCAGGTGGAAAGGAAGTGGCAGAACCGGCCCCCCATGGGAGGACCCAGAGCTGGTGTGATGGGCATGGGGTTGGCAACCCCCATCCCATCACTGTGCAGGCTTGGAGGAGGAGGACCCTTTCCTCCAGGCTTACAGGCCACTGGGTGTCCTGACTTGGTCTGAGGGTGCCAAGACTGAGCCTGCTGTGTGCGCCCTATTAAAATGGGGCTACCTGGCTGAGAAGTGAGTGCCAAAAAGCTTTCTTTTTTCTGTTTTGGAACCCTGAGATTCCTTCTGAGCAAAAGTCACAGAGTCCAAGGTGGCACTGAACATCTCTATGCGCTGGAGGTGACCATCCACTCCTGGGCCGAAAAGATCGGTACCCAGAAAAGGGATGTCTATCAATTTGTGCTGAGTGTCAGCTGTGAAGGTGGAAACCCTCAGCCAGGCCCTGCAGTGCATGGCAACCATGGCAGCCACTGGGCGGGCACAAGAGTCCCCGATGTCCAGTGCCATTTGGAGCTGCTGCTTCACAACCGCCCAGCTATGGTCATGGATCTGCTTGACCGTGGGCTGAAGGTCTGTGGGGAGATGAGGAAGGACCCCATCCAGAGAGCCCGAGAGGGCATGAGAAAAATGTGCCATGATGATGGCTGAGCTTGCCTGATGAAGGCCAAGTGAAGAGGCAGCATAGACTTTCCAGACCAAATGGTCCAGTTTCCTGGACTCTTTGTCCAGGGGTCTATCTGTGTCTCCTAAATTTCCTGAATGCCTAAACACAGATTCAGTCACCAACTCCTCAGCTGAAGGGTGCTCTATGAATCCCAAGAGGGAGCCGATGGAGACCACATACTTGTGGGCCATCAGGGCTGAAGGCGCAGGTCTGGGGCAGGATGCTGCCACAGCTCCAAGGCCGGGCCAACAATGGCCTTGGCCACTGGGAAGGCCTCTGTCAGAGAATACCCTCATTTGAGGATATCAGTGAGGGGTATTTGGCCTCTTTCTGGATGAGCTCCAAGGGATACCCGTGGATTCGGACATGAGACGGAGGATACCCATGAAGGAAGTGGGACCCTCCTCCATCGAAAGACTTCCTATGGATTTGTCATACAAAGGATGGGAATGCAAGTCAGAGTCCCTGGACTCTCAGGAGTTCAGATAGATTGGCCAGCCTCCTGAGTCGCCTTCCACCCACCTAGGACAGTCGGGAGTGAGGGTGACAGACAGCCTAAGCAGAAGGCCCATGACAGGCCGAAACTCCTTGGCAGAAGCCCTGGAGATAGGCTGTTTAGGTGGTGGTTCCACCCGAATTGGTGGAGAGGCCAGTTTTGGCCAAGCCAGGAGGGTCTTGACCAGCTCCACAGGTGGAGGGATGATATGGACCGGCTCCTGAGGAGATGGCTTCAGCCTGGAGGGCGACGGCCAAGTAATGGCCAGAGTGGAAGCCAGAATTGACTTCAGGCCAGACATAATCAGATGCTGCCACATCAAATCCTTGTAGCATTGATGCAGCCCATGTTGAAGCCTCTCCTCTCCTGAGGAGGATGAAGAAGAATGGCGGCAGTGCTGCTTCTTGGAGCGGTTATGCACCTTCTTCAGCCTGTTGGTTGAAGAGGTCTGAGACCTTGACTTAGACCATTGGAGAGACCAATGGAGTCACTCAGAAGGAGCCGGGGAAAACCGTGGTTCTTCCAGGTCAGGGACTGGGACTGTGAAGCGGTCCCCAGTGAGCTGGGTCTCCTCCTTAGTGGGTCCAAGCAGGACTGGAGTCCTGAGTAAGGAGTTGTCGGCCTCATCTAGTGATGACAGGTTGGCGGGGTCAATTATAATGTTGAACGGATCATCATCCCACGTCTTGGCCGGCTCGCCTGACGGGGGTACCAGGAAGCCAGCAGCCGAGGCCACAACCTTGACCGAAGTCGAGACAGCAGATTCCTGGGATCGAGATCTCTCATGATTCCAAGAACATCATCCAAGAGATGAACCTCCTTTTTGCTCGTTGTCCTTTTTACAGGAACGAGAGACGTGCACATATGAAGGACCCTCCCCTTTGGTGGGGAGAGACTGGCACATCTCCTTCAAGGAGCCTGAGAAGCTAGAGCCCAGACTGAGCGGGGTGAAGACTGACAGAGAAGAGAACCCATCAGCGACCCATGCAGCCTCCTCTTCAAAGGCCTTTATCTGCTCCAGCTGCTCAGTGGACTCCGCAGCCACGGCGACCGGCCAATTGGCCTCTTTGGATTTGACCGGCGGGTTCCATTTTTCCAATCTGCCCAATTGTAGTCATGCAAGACAATCATCCAAAACATTGTGTTGGAACGCATGACACATTTCGCACACCTGAGTGTCATGATCATGATCATGACCCAGGCAATACATACGAGGCATGTGGTTCAGTCTGAGACATCTTTTGCCCACATGGGCAGCGGTGGAAACTGGGCGAGGACTTGTCCTCTATCATGGTTGAACTCTCGAAGCAATTTGGGGAAACTCGAATGTATTTAAGTTATGGTAAATCTGGAGATTTGTTTGCCAGGGTCTACTGTAATGCGTGAGCGATAAGGAGGGAACCTGGATCTTCCAGCAGAAAGGAAGATCTGGCATCAAGGGGTGGAGCCGAGGGATATACCACCCAGGTGGGTTGGAGAAGCCAGCTTAAAGACCTTCTGACAAGATTCTTAAAGGGAAAGGACATGCCAAACAGTGTGTACAGAACAACATATCCACGATCCTAGAAGCAAAAGCTTCCACACCTTTGGCTCCGTGTCCAAGTCCCCGTGCCATATCAAATCTAGAGGTGCAAAGTCCCTAGTTTGGATTTTTTCATGCTTGATGCAGCTAATGACACTGTAGGCAAGTCAGCTGTGTCAAGCATGTGTCAGTCGTGGAAAAAAGGGCAGTCACATAGGCACCGGTGGCCAGCACGCCCACTTGAAAAACAAGCACCCATTGCACTGGCATCAACACCAGAAAGATACCAGAGCTATTGGTGGAACTTCTCTTGTCAAGCTTAATGTTAGAGATAGCAGTGCAATAGAGGAGGAGGAGGGAGGGCTTAGTGGGTCGGTGGAGGATGAGTGTGAGCAATCCTTTTCTCTCTTGAGCAGTGGGCATAGTAGCAATGGGGCTGCCACTCACTGAAGTTGAGGTATATGAGGTTGGGAACACCATATAACAGCATGAATGAAAGCAGATTTCTATCTCAATTTACTTGAACAATTTTTGGGAAACATTTCTGGACTTCTGGGGCATGTTTGGCAGTGGCAGTACCAAGATTAAGCCTGAAAAACATTGTAAACGGTGCAGAAAACAGCAGATTTCAGTCCTGGTGGTTGATGTGAACCATATAACAACACGACTGACACCAGATTTCAGTCTCAATTTACTCAAACATATTTTGGGAAACATTTCTGGACTTCTGGGGCATGTTCGGCAGTGGCAGCACCAAGATTAGGCCTGTAATCCTTGAGGGAGATCACATGATGCAGGGCTCCTGGTAGCAGCACTGATTAGGAGCTTCTGCTGCCTCGCACCTATCTCGCCTTTTTTCAAGGTTTTTTTGGTATACTTGCCATCTATAAAGTGAGCTAGGCGATCTTGATTGCTGTTGGGCCTGACTGTCAATCACGATTCCTGCTGTTTATGGAGGCCGACATGAAGCAGGCCTTGACAAGGCATACTCCACCAGCCTCTCTAGAAAAAATGCCTAAGAAGCAACGGGCTCAAGGAGCAGGTTCGGATAAGTCAATCCCTTCATCCACGGCTGTTACTCCATTATCGGAGGATCGCTTTCTTCAGGAAATGCACCCTTTCAAGGAATCACTTTCCGATATATTGGCAGAGCTGAAATCTCTTCGTACAGATTTGACTGACCTTGCACGTCAGGTGGGGGATACGGAGGCCCGATCAGTCTTGCTAGAGAAGTGGAGAGAAAAGACCGATCTGGAGATATCTCATTTGTGGCAACAAATCTATAAGTTTCAACTGAAGACGGAGGATTTGGAGGGCAGGAGTCGACGTAATAATATTTTGATTCTCGGTCTGCCTGAATCAGAGAAAGGCCCCAATATTATTCCCTTTGTACAGAAACTGTTACAGAAACCGGTTGGCCCTTCTCCTCTCAATCCCAGTTATCAAATCGAAAGGGCTCATCATTCTCTTAGACCTCGACCTCCACCAGAAGCTCCCCCCAGACTTATTATTGTGAAGTTCCTAAGTTGTTTAGAGATGCAGTACGTCCTTAGCAAAGTCAAAGACTTGCAGAAAGTTGTATGGGAGAAGGCAACTCTCAGACTCACTCAAGACTTACCCAGAGAGACACGCCAGAAGCGGGCGGCGTATCATTCTACAGTCAGCAAATTAATATTTGCTGGAATCCCCTTCAGGATGCAATACCCGGCGAAGTTAAGAGTATCTGTACATGGCTCCTGGTTGACTTATGAGTCTCCTGAACAGGCCTCCTCGGACTTAGTTTCACGGCTACCAGATCTTTTCAAAAAGGACTGAATTTGTTATAATGTTCATCTGTCTTTATTTTGTTTTGAGTGTAAATGATAGGCTGAATCTGATTGTTTTACCTGATGATGTGAGTGCTAGGGGGGGGTTCTCAGATTTCGAGTTGGATAGGCCTAGTGGGGAATTCGGGCTTCGATAGGGAACTTTTGTTCAAGGTGGGAGTTTTCCTGGGGATGGACCGTTTGGTGCTCTTTTGGTTCCCTTCTTCAATTTATTCCCCAAGCTTGATGAGGCGTAACACTCAGTCAGTGTTTCGATACATGGGTGGTACTTGTAAGTTGTTTTTTCTGATATGGGCAGTATATTATCACTGTCAACTCCTCTTCTGGAATTGTACTTTGAAGCACCTCTGCATGTCGCTGGTCAGTATTTTTATTCCTACAAGGATCCGGAGTGTGGTGAGCCGCATTCTGGTCAGGGCAATTCGGTTTAAGACTTACATGGTGGTTTTTTAATGGCCTGGTCGGATCTGGTTGGGGAGCTAATGGTCAATGTGTGGCAAGGAATATGGTAGTAGGAGGATCGATGTGGGCACTCCAATCCTTCCTGGGTGCCTCCTCGCCTTGATCCAGTTTTGGAGTGGCAGTGCTGAGTTTTGGCTCTCTCCATGGGGGGTGTTGATCTCTCGCAGTGCCTCAAGTACTTTAGGGGTTAGTCCCTGCTTTGTGTTGGTTTGGTGGGCCTCTCTACGGAGCACTGGACTTAGTATCAGGGTTTTTTCCCCTTATGGATATTTGTGGGTGTTAATGGGGGGACCCCCTTTGTTTTTCCCAAAGGACCTCAGAGCCATGAGTGTAGGGGGTCTGGTAGGTTTGACCTGGTCACACTTACCGTTTTTGTCAGACTTTCCACTAGCAGGAGGGTATCAGTTGTAGTAAGGGGGGAAGGGTCAAGACTAATTGCTGTCTGTTAACTGTTTTTGTTATTATATTCCGAGCTTGGTCAGCTGGTCGACTTCTGGCTGGGTGGACTTATATATGCTCGGGTAGTCTGGGTTGAGTTATACTCTTTCTTAGTTTTTATTTTAGGGGCACTTCCTGGATTGATTTATTAAGATGTGGAGGGTGGAAGGAGAGTGGAGGGGTATGTGGTCCTTCAGGGCCGCTCGCTTTGTGGGGGTGCCCGCTCCTATCTAATTAAATTTCAGGTCAGCGTGCCTTATGGTAGCTTTATTCCTAGCTTGGATTGCAGTATTTACCTCAGCTATTTCAGGGAAGGGAGGGGTGGGGGTGCGGGAGCTCTGGTCGGAGTAAGACCGGGTTAACTGCATAGCGTACTAGTTAATGGGGGGGTTGCATCTGGGCTCTCCTTTGCCTGCTAGTTCTTATTTTCAGTTGTTCTTTTTGGCTGCAGTTCTGTTTTTTTGGCAGGAAGTTTCTGGTATGGATTAGTTATTTTCATAGGCTCGCCTGTATTATTGGGGAGCTTAAGGCTGCATGGGTGGGTCAGGTGTTACTACATTAAGTAATTCCAGATATTCTACATTTTGGATTGACAAGATTATTGTAAATAGTTTTGGGGTTTCATTGGGGGAGGGGGTCTCTATGGTTTCTGGATTACTGGTATTTCTTGTCATTATGGTATTAAAGGTCTTCCTTTGTATTTATGGCTAATGGAGGGGTTTGTTCTTTATGTCTTTTGGGCTGATGTTATTTCTTTCCAATACAGTTAATTCTGACAGTTCTTTGTATCTAAAGTTAAGTGGGTTGGGGGTTAGGGTATCTTGGGTTTACATACTGTCGGACTTTTTGTATGATTATTATGTTATGGGGGGGAGGACTTCTGGGGTGGGACGGAGTGTGCCATAGGGGTTTAGCTTATATACAGCTGGGGCTACCTTTCAAGAAGTTTTGTAAGATTAAATATGGCTTATAGCCCTGTGAAGGTTATGTCATGGAATATCAGAGGAGCTAGGGACATATCGAAAAGATATCAGATTCTTAAACATTGTGTCCTTCTGAATGTGGGTATTATTTTGCTTCAAGAAACTCATTTGGTTATTCAAGTACTTAGCTCGTAGAGCGAGGAATTTCTAACATTTTTTTGGCTGGTGACTCCTCCTCGAGTCGAGGGGTAGACATTAATTAGGAGGGATATTTCTTTCCAGGAGGAGATGGTCCTCACTGATCCCTACGGGAGATATGTATTGGCTAAAGGGATTTTGAATAACATTACTGTGGTTCTCGGTTCAGTATATGGCCCACCAGGAGGGGATCCAGATTTTTTAATGGATTTGGCTAACAAAATAGCTTTGTTTCTACCCTCCCCTTTGATACTTGGGGGGGGGGGGTTGGAACATCCCACCAACCCAGGACTTGGATAGAACATATAGGCCTTTGAAACCTCTTTCGTCTTCTCAAAATGCTCTGAGGGATTTAATGTCTATGTTGGGCTTGTGTGATCCATGGCGGACATTGCACCCTTCACAGCAGCTTTACACGTTCTATTCGAACATCCATCAGTCATGGTCAAGGATTGACTACTTTTTAATTAGCTGTTCCCTTATCCAGGGTCTCTACCAATCCGGTATTGAGCCTATAGTTATCTCTGATCATTCAGTCACTTGGATAGTTATCTCCTTAGATGTTAAGGCTCAGTGAGATACGGTCTGGAAGCTTAACACTCAGATTCTAAAAGATAACAATTCGGTTTCTCGCATTAGAACTTCGATTTCCACGTTTATGGAACATAATGGCGATCTCAATATCAGAGGTGACCTTCTTTGGTGTTCCTTGAAGTGTTATCCCCAGGGAGAGTTTATTTAAATAGCTTCTGGGAGGAAGAAGATTAGGGAGGCTAGGGCTCTAGGCTTGTTAACTCAGATTAAAGAGAAAGAGAACTCCTTGGTTTCTAATACCTCTTTAGCTACCCTGGAAGAGTTGCCGGGGCTGCGTAATGAATATTCGGATTTGATCAAAGAGAAGGCAGAATATGCTCTTCTCAAGACACAGGCTAAATATGTTGACCAGGGTGAGAAGGCTGGCAGGATGCTTGCTTTACGGTTACGCCAGTTAGAGAGTTCCCATCTAATTCCTTCCATTCGGGCATCGGATGGCTCTATTAAAACAGAACCCCGAGAGGTTGCCCAGGTTTTTGAGACCTTTTATAAAACACTATATGGTAAATCCTCCTCTCTAATATCATTTCAAGATATTGAGGCCTTCCTGGAATCTTTGGAGCTCCCCGTCTTGGATGACACATCCCAGGCTTCCTTGCTTTCTCCCATAACCGTAGATGAAATTGTAATGGCTATCAATAGCCTTACTCTGGACAAGTCACCAGGGCCTGATGGGTTCCCTTCAAATTTTTACAAAGTATTTGCTAAGGAGTTATCCCCCCTATTGCTTAGCTTGTATAATTATATGTTCACGGCTGACAAGTTAGACCCATCTCTTCTGGAGGCAACAATTGTCCTTTTGCTTAAGCCAAACAAACCCTATTTAGATCCAGCTAGTTATCGGCCGATCTCTCTTTTAAATTGCGATACTAAAATTCTAGCTAAGGTACTTTCTTCTCGAATCAAGGCCTTGTGGACGCCACTCTTAAGCCCGGAACAAGTAGGATTTGTGTTTGGTCAGTCTTCTGCTGACCACTTGAGAACTCTTACACATATTTTTCATATGGCCCAAGCTTCTCAATCTCCAATGGCCCTAATTTCTCTTGACGCTGAGAAGGCCTTCGACAGAGTGCATTGGGAATTTCTATGGGTTACTCTGAAGAAGTTTGGTTTTCCTCTCTCCTTAATTGCAATGATCCAGTCAATATACTCTTCTCCCTTGGCAAAGATTTACTGCAATGGGGTCTTCTCAGCCAGATTTCCATTATTTACCGGTACTAGGCAGGGATGTCCTCTCTTACCTTTTCTGTTTAATCTGTACCTGGAACCCCTCCTTTGTCAGTTGAAACACTGTCCTCAGATCAAGCGTATCCCATTTGTTAATCAGTCCCTAAAGCTATCAGCATATGCAGATGATATTCTTCTTCATCTGGACCAACCAGCACACTCTTTGGAGTATGTGTTAAGGATTATTAACCAGTTTGGTAGGCTATCTAATTATAAATTGAATATTTCCAAAGCGGAGATTTTTCCGCTCAGTAGTTACACGATGAAAATGGATTTTGTTCATTTGGGTATCAAATGGTCTTCCTGAGCAATTAAATACCTGGGTGTCTATTTAACTAGGGATCCCATCTCTACCAGGAAAGTCAATCTGGATGACCTAATGGGTACCATTCAGCATGATGGCAAACGTTACCCTTATCCTTATGGGCGCGGATCAATGTGATTAAGATGAACGTTTTGCCTTGTCTTTTTTATCCTATAAACCTGCTAAATCTGTGGCTTCCGATATCTTTTTTTTAAGCGTCTACATTCGTTGGTTTCTGGATTCATTGGGGGGGGAAAGCATCCTCGCCGTGCTTATGGTAAACTTAGCTTACCCAAGAATATGGGAGGCCTTCGCCTTCCTAACTTTCTACTCTACTATTGGGCGAGCCATTTAGCTAAGTTGGGGAAATGGTTTCCTCAAAGAGAGTTGAGCTATACCCCTATTTGGCTTCAAATAGAGAACAATCTTTTAAGTGCTAATCTTATTAATCCCTTCACGGTTTTTTACTTGGGTAAAAATTCTTTGCCAGGGACATTGCGTGACTCAGTAATTTCCACCTCATTCAAAGTTTTTTCTCAATGTTGCACATATTTTAGGATATCCCCTAAATACGACATGGAGCAACCGATACTGACAAATCCTAACATTAGAATAGGTGGTTCCTGTCTTCCGAATCACTGGCTCCCTCATCTGATCGAGGCGAGAGTGAAAGATTTATTTTCCCAGGATAATCTACTCTCTTTCCCAGAAATTCTAGTTAAATTTGATATCCCAAGGAATCAGATATTTAAAGTGCTTCAGTTAAGGCATCTTATAGGAGCTCTTTTCAGTTTTAAGCCTAAAACTACAGGGGCTAATTCTCTACTGGTTCAAATATCTGATTATACTTTGAAACCTCACAATGTAGCTACAATATATTCCCTCCTAATTTCTATGGCTGGTTCCAGTCCCCTTGTCAGTTCAACTAGCTGGAATGGGTTACTCCCTGATCTGTATCTTGTATGGGCTCAGATCTGGAAGGACCTTTATTTATACCATTCCCAGGACAGATTTAGGCTCATGCAATACCATATATTGAACAATATGTATTATACTCCGGTTAGATTGGCCAAAATTGGTAGGTTACCGGATTCTAAATGTACTCGCTGTGGTAAAATGGAAGGCAATATGGTGCACATATTCTGGTACTGTGAAAAAGTATTCCCAGTGAGGCAGACAGCAAGGAGAACCAGGGATAAAGAACAACCAAGGAAGGGGCTGGAGTAGAACAGCGAAACAGTCTAGGGAGGTCAAATCATGGAAAGCCATGTGTGCAAATGCCAGGATCCTTAGCAACAAGATGGAAGATCTGGAGGCTGGCATGGTGCAGTCAGACCTGGACATTGTGGCAATCCATACCTCTCAACTGTACCACATTACGAGGAACGTTCCTCATTTTACTTCACAAAAGCTCCCTGTTCCACATTGTGAGGACTTGTCCCACATTTAGCGTTAACATTTTAAAGCAAAAATCTACAGTAAATGATGTAAAAAAAATACTATTCGATTAATAACAGACTTTCTGAACATAAATGCAAACATTTTAACAGTGTTCTGAGCTTCTTAGGTAAATATTTGATTAAGTGTTCCACATTTTGCTCCTTTGTTCCACATTTTGAGAGGCAATGTTCCACATTTGGGGAACAAAAGGTTGAGAGGTATGTGGCCATCACTGAAACCTGCTGTAATGATAACCACGACTGGGAGATGGCCATACCTGGCTACAACATATTCAGAAGAGACAGGGCAGGCAGGAAGAGAGGAGAAGTGGCACTGTATGTGAAAAATGACATAAGGGCCACAGAGATCCAGGAGGAACAAAATGGGGAAGAGATACTGTGGGTTAAGCTGGAAAGAAAAATGGGGCCAGCCATCCGCATAGGTGTGGTCTATAGACCACCAGCCCAGGAGGAAGAAACAGATAGGGAGCTGATGCTAGCATCCAAAGGATGGCAGACAAGGGGGAGGTAATACTGGTTGGATACTTCAATATTCCAGACGTGGACTGGAGCATCCCAGCAGCAGCGTCAACTAGGAGCAGATTTATCCTGGACACTCTTCAGGGTGCCTTCCTCAAGCAACTGGTCATGGAACCAACTCGGCAGAAGGCAATACTGGACCTTGTGCTCACAAACAGGGACAGTGTGATGGGGGTAACAGTGGGGGAGCATCTGGGGAACAGCGACCACCAGTCATTGTGGTTTGAAATCACAGAAAGAGCAGAACCAAACCACACAAAACATGTATCCTGGATTTTAGGGGGGCAGACTTTGGGAAATGGGAGATACTTGAAAGAGGCATTAAGGGAATGGGGCAGGAATCAGGGGTTGAGGAACAGTGGGTGTATTTAAAATGGGGATTACAAGAGCAACAGAATTATGCATTAAGCAGGTTAGCAAGTGGAAAAGGAAGAGGAGACCATTATGGTTTTCCAAAGAGGTAGCAAAGAAAGTGAAGGCCAAAAAGATTGCATTCAGGCAATACAAAAAGACACAGGCAGAAGGGGATAGGGAGAAGTACCAGGAGAAGCAAAGGGAGGCAAGGAGGTCAGTAAGGGAAGCCAAAGCTCAGACAGAAGAACACATTGCAAAATCAGTGGGTAGAGGGGACAAAACCTTTTACAGGTACATAAGTGAAAAAAGAAAGGCAAAGGGAAGGATAGTGAGACTGAAGGTATAATTGCTTTGTCATATTAACTGCTTTCCCTTTCCCTTCTACTCCTGGCTTTATCTATGCTTACGCTCCACTGCTACTCTATCAAATCACTCCTCCCCCCATATCAGTTGTAGTCTGTTGTTTGTTCTAGCTGCCAAAATATATGTATTGCACACACCAGTCATCATGTTTCATTTATCAGTATGCAACCTGTAAGTCGCTTCCCTGTCTCATATTAATGTTTACCACCTGTGGTCACCCTATGTGGTACCCTTGTATGTATATCCAGCCTGTATCATGTAACGTGCATTTCATGAATATACTGTTATTACCTATCTATGTTTGTACTTTAAGTGTTTATGTCACAGGACCTCCTTGTGAATGAGCTTGCTCAATGGAGTTTTCCTGCAATAAACTTGAACTTGAACTTGAAGGGGGAGGATGGGGGCCACATGGAGGATGACAACAGTAAAGCTGACATGTTGAACAGGTATTTCTGCTCAGTCTTTACTGAGGAAGAGGAGGGTAATGGGTCTGAAGGGAGTACAAGGGTGAGAATGGTGCAGAAATGAACACAAGTCCCTTTACACGAGAAAGGGTCCTGAAGGAACTGGAAGTAATAAGAGTTGATAAAGCAATGGGGCCAGATGGGGTGCACCCCAGGGTCCTTAAAGAACTAAGAGAGGTGGTGGCTGAACCTCAGGCTATCCTGTTTAGCCAATCACTGGAAACAGGGGAGGTACCCAAAGACTGGAGGACAGCAGATGTAGTCCCTTATACAAAAGTGGGAACAAAGAGGAAGGGGAACTACAGACCAGTCAGCCTCACCCTCAGTAGTGGGAAGATCATGGAAGCACTACTGAAGGAGAGATTAGTGGAACATCTGGTTGTCAATGGACTGCAGGACCCAAGGCAGCATGGTTTCCACCAGGGGGAGGTCATGTCAGACCAACCTCTTTGAATTTTTTGACTGGGTGACTAGGGAGGTGGATCAGGGAGGGCAGTGGACATGGCCTATCTGGACTTCAGCAAGGCCTTTGACACTGTGCCACATAGAAGACTTACACAAACTGGGGAATATGGGTGTGGGCAGGACAGTAGTGTAGTGGGTAGGTAACTGGCTGGGTGGCAGGACACAGAGGGTGGTGGTAAATGGCTGTCACTCCACAGAGGGAAGAGTGACCAGTGGGGTACCACAGGGATCAGTGCTGGGACCGGTCCTATTCAACATCTTCATCAGTGACATTGCGCAGGACCTAGAAGACAGAATTTCACTGTACGCTGATGACACAAAGCTCTGTAAAAGAGTTAACACACCAGAGGGTGTAGACAGAATGAGAAGGGACCTACAGAAACTTGAAGAATGGTCAGGGATTTGGCAGTTGAAATTCAATGCAAAGAAGTGCAAGATAATGCATATGGGGCACAAAAACCCTGGCAAAATATAGCAGTTGGGGGGTGAGGATATAGCATGCACCAAGCAGGAAAGGGATCTTGGGGTTTTCATCTCTGATGACCTCAAGGTAGGGAAACAGTGTGACAAGGCAGTAGGTAAAGCAAATAGGATGCTGGGATGCATAGGCAGGGGCATCACCAGCAGGAAAAGGGAGGTCATAATTCCACTATACAAGACACTAGTGAAGCCCCACCTGGAGTACAGTGTACAGCTCTGGAGACCTTACCTACGTAAGGACATAGACAGGGTAGAGAAGGTTCAGAGTAGGGCAACAAAGATGGTGCATGGATTGCATCACAAGTCCCTATGAGGACAGGTTGAAGGAACTGAACATTTACTCCTGGAGGAGAGGAGGAGAGAGGGATATGAGAGAGACATACAAGTATCTTACAGGGAGGAACAGGGGCAGGAATACACTAATTTTAAGCGAAAAGATGTTCCAGGACCAGAGGCATGGGATGAAGTTGGAGGAGGACATTCAGAGGAACATGAGGAAGAATTTCTTCACAGAATGGGTGGTGGACAAGTGGAACACCTGCCAGAGGAAGTGGTGGGGCTGAAACAATCACAGGATTTAAGAATGCATGGATAGACATAAAGGAATTCTGGAAGTCAGGGGTAGGGGGCAACAGACTTCTAGGAAAACATAAACTGAACTTACAAGCTCAAATGGGCAGACTGGGTGGGCCATAGGCCCTTATCTGACGACACTGTCTATGTATCTATGTAAATTTGTTCTAAATTGGACCCCCTGTTGGGATTGGACGACCTGTTTACAATTGAAGTTTGTCTGTTGGGTATTTATTCTGGTATTCCGGTCAAAGAGCGTAGATTCCACATTGCATTGATATCTATTATTGTTAAAAAGTTAGTCCTTAAACATTGGATGGATCAATTAACCATTTCCTATATAGAATGGCTAAATGATATTTCAGTCTTTTTTAGAACAGAGCGCTTAATAGCAGGATTTCATAGCAATATGGCTGCTTTTAATAGGAAATGGGGTAAGCTTTATGCGTTATACCTAATTTAATGGTGTTATTAATTGGAATTAAAGGGGTATTCAGGGGCCATGTCAATTTGAATGGTCCCTCTCTCCTCTGTTACTTATTGCTGGCACACACCCTGGGGGAGAAGGGGTGGGTTTCGGGAACTGGGGTGGTGGGGGGGCCTATTTGGCTCATGTACTATGAAGGCTGTTGTGCTCTTTTGTTACATGCATGTATTCTGTTTTTCTTGTATGGCTAATAGCCCCCTTGGTTTTGTGTAGTTCAGGTTATAATAAAAATATCTTAAATTTCAAAAAAAAAAAAGGCCTGTAATCTTTAGTAAATGGTGGCAGAAGCTTCATTTTGAGGTCCGTGAGGTGGGCTCTGACTTCAAGTCTAGATGCTGCCTGCTCCCTCTAGAGACATGTAGCACAGGAAATGAACCACTCACTTCCTACCTGTTCAGACTCAACGATGTGACCACCAGCAGAGAGAAAAGCCTAATTTTGCCTTCTAGAAGCAAGGTGAAATTCAAGGTGAAACTGGGTGGCAAAATTTCTCTGAAAGGCCATAATTATGCAAAATGTTTCACCGAGCAAAATTGGTGATTTTGCTGGAATTTCGCTGGTGAAATAAAATTTCGCTGCATCTCTATGTGTGTATGCACAGCTATACACTCAAAACATTTTCCTAAGTTTGTGGCTGAGTGCCCAAGAATACCTTTAATAAAATATTTTCTTTCTGAGAATTAAGTTAGGCTTGACTATTAGTGAATGAGATATGTGAGCCCAGCATTGTTGCAGTGACTTTGGTGTTTAGCGTCACCACCTTTGGATGAGGTAAAAACCGGATGATAAATCACACCCCAAACTCTGCCTCTGGCTCCACACCCTTTTTATGACTGGTGAGTATATCGCTCCTCCTCCAAAGCCATTTGTAATGTTGGAATAGACATTACTAGTAATAGGAAATAATTTTTATACTGTTATTTATTTGATTTATTTATTCAGTTATTTATTTTTATTCTTTGGCAACCAGGTAAACTCCCATAAGCCACACAGCGCATTTTACAGGAGTAACCCAGGAGCACAGAAAGGTTAAGCAATTTGCTCAGGGTCACACAGTATGTAAGTGGAGGCTCTGGGAATCAAACTCAAGTCTGCTGAATGTGTCAAGCTCATCCAAAACTTATTGCACAGCCCTCTGTTAGACTCTCTCCCATTTTGCTTTCCATGTCAGTCATGTATTCTGATGTTTTGACCAATTTTTGATAACTTAATTATCGATGCTTGTTGTACCCTTAATACTGCACTGTGTTCCCCTTTACCTCAGCAGCTACTGCTGTTTCTTTTCATATTTCTAAGACATTCCACAATTTCAGACACACCATTCCATGCTGTTTATCTGAATGACCTGTAAAAGTGTAGCTAATGTCATGGAATGTTCAGAAAATGCAAAAAATGAGAGCAAATGTAGTGATAAAGGCAAAAAAAGTTAGATTATTAATTTAACAAAAATGGGTCTAAAACATACTAGAATATAAGGCAAACAAAAAGAAACACATGAGAGCACATAAAGGTGCAAAAGCTGTTTCCTGTCATAGCAGTAAAAGACCATACTTAAAATTCAGAGTGGAAAAAGAGTAGGTTAATTTACTGCTAATGATCTTAATGGCCATACTTTACACCTCCCAGACAGACTGCTTTTACAAACAAAGGCAGGTCTGAATGACTGTGACAACAGAACGTCTTTGTAACCTGGACATGCAATGCAGCCAAAACAGTGAATGGTTTGATACACCAGTATTAAGAGTATATGAGCACTCAAAATGACCCAAAAACCGGACTGCATTTAATCAAAACTGGATGACCAGATAAGGACCTTAAAAACTGGATTATCCGGTCAAAAATCAGATAGGTGGCAACCCTATGAGTGACTTGATTTCATAATAATATAATTTAAACTTAATGCAGCTTCCTTTGAGGAATACATTCATGGAAGACAGAAGACACAGTACCAGAAAACGGAGCTGGTCCAGCAGCTTCAGCAAAGCTGAAGCAGGCTTGGAGCAGCAAGCAGAAGTGGGTGAGCACACTGCAGAGAGATGCTCAGGGTACATTCACTGTAAAAAGCTGTTTTACCCCATCAAAGCCTGCAGTCTCCAACATCACCAGTATGGTGTCAGTTGACACCAGGAAAAAATGTAATAGCTGATACCACCAATGTGAATGTGTCTTCTTAATCCCTTGCCACTGCCACCAGTACCACCAGGATAAGGACCTCCTCCTTCATAACCACCACTACTCTGATCCACCACCCATCCACTGCAACTACTGTACTAGCATGCCAACTTCTGCTGCAACAGTAGCCCTGCCAGCCACTCCTGCCACTGTGACTGAGACCACCCCAGCACTGTGACCCAGACCACTGCTACCATTGTGACTGAGACCACTCCTGCCATTGTGACACAGACCACTCCTACCACTGTGACTGAGACCACTCCTGCCACTGTGACACAGACCACTCCTACCACTGTGACTGAGACATTAATGACCTAATGTCTTGGGTTAATATGTGTGGTTTTAATGGATAAAATGTAATAACGTGATATTGGAAATGTGGTGTATATTTTGGCTTTGTGCAAATTGCTGACTGAGTGAGTGGCCACTCAATGTTACTATAACTGACAAGATCTTCTTTAACATTATACTAAAATTAGGAGGCTTTGCACCAGGGCCGTGACTGAGTCTTGTTTGCAGAGCAGAAACAGGCCAGGCCTAGTAGTACAACTTTTTTTTCACTTTTAGGGAAAAAAAGTAACCCACTTTCCTTGTAGGCCTTCTGAAAAGCACTGAAAATGTAAATTACCACACAGAAGTATGAACATTTACCCTCTCCTCTAGTTTAGGATATAGAAAAGGAACAAAACTGTCAAGAGTTCTGCTTTTTGGCTACTTTTACCTTGTGGATGGAAGTAGATTGCTCTTTCACAGTAAATATTTACAAGTAAGAAAGGGATAGCAAAATGATGAAAACAGTAGCACTCCCCAACTAAGCCCTATTACCGAAGCTGTGACTGGTTGCTTTTGGTTGCAGAGCAGAAACAGGCCAAGTATTTAGGGGAAAAAAACACTCCTACTATATTTCACAATAACATAATTTCAATTTCATTTCATCTTCTTGTGAAGAATACAGCAATAGTAGACAGAGGACATACTAAAAAATGTAGCTGGTCTGGTGCCTCAGCAAAGCTTCAGTAAGTGTAACGCAGCAAGCAGCAGGTCATAAGCGCAGTGCAGAGCGATGTTCAGGGTGTAGTCACCACACAAAATTACTTTACATTAAATGTTTCTGACCCAGATATAACTTCTGTTGTTGTTGTAATACATGTCATTATCATATACGTTCTGTGCATGTGTGCACACACGCGCGCACACAGTGTGTGCCCTCAAGAAAGACACTAGTCGGGTTTGACTATTAGAGAGGCTTTTCACTGCTCACTGGCATTGTTGCAGTGTGACTAGACTACTACTATATTTAATAATAATCCAATTTAAATTTCATATCAGACATCTTCCTGTGAGGAACCCAGGTTCAAGTCCCTCCATGGCCGGTTGTGCAACTGCGAGTGCCATACCATATTTGTTAGCTGGTAGGGTGGGACTTGTCATCTGTCTCCTGCCGCTTCTGGGCAGCTAACTTCCATTTAGTTCTGTTTGTGTGCACAGTGTGTGAACTTAAAAAAATAATTAAAGACTTCATGGCTTAAGTGACTTCATACCTAAGAAGAAGTTTAGAACAAAATATTTTTTCTTCTCAATTTATTGACTAGTCTGGTTTGACTACTGAGAGTAAGACTCATCGGCTCACTGGCATTGTTGCAGTGAGTGACTGATGACTACTATGTTTCATAATAATATAATTTAAGTTTAATATCAGACAAACATCTTGCTGTGCGGAAGAGGAACCCAGGCTCAAGTCCCTCCATGGCCATTTGTGCAATTGAGAGTGCGCTGCCCTGTTTGTAAACTGGTAGGGTGGGACTGCTGGCTGACTTCCACAGCTTCTGGGCAGCTAGCTGCTGTTTTATTCTGTCTTGGTGCACAATGTGTGCACTCTGGAAAGACACTGTAAATTTGTGGATTCATACCTAAGAATAAATAAAAAAATATAGATATTTTTTTCTTCATAATTTATTTATTAGGTAGGCTCAACAAGCAGTGAGTGAGACTTGTCAGCTCACTGGCATTGCCAAAGTGACTATATTTAATAATAATATAAGTTAAATTTAAGCCAACATTATTTGTTAGTTACAGTATAGATTTTTAAGCAATCAGACTAGAGTCAATCAGGAATATACATAAATAGGCAAAATAACAATAAATAAAATAACTAGACAGAAAGGGGGGGAATGCTGGAGCAACTGGATATGCAATAAAATGACTAACAAGCAGAGGTAAAAAAAGAAAAGGGAAGGGGAAATAGGAATAATATGTTAAGTAGTGTATTTTATAATAACATAATATATCTAGGCTGCTCTTTGGCCCCTGAACCGGGACAGGATCTCCTCCTGAGCAGAACCGCCGCCCACCTGCCTCCACATTCAGCTTTGCACTACGAATGTGGTTTGGAGCTGAAAGCCACCCTGCTTCTCCCAAGAGCCAGCTGAAAAGGTACAGAGCATCTAGAACAAACTTTTAAATTTGGCCCCTTTTTAAGAACACCCCTCACTGGCTCTAGCCAACTCCTGCTGTTTCTCTGTATTGATTACCCAATTCCAACTGCTTTTTAATCTGTATGCTGTTTAACCTGTATGCTATCTGCTGCAAATTTTCTCCTGCTCGCCCAACCCAGCCACTGACACTCTTTAAATAGGTTTCCTCCCCTGAAGGTCTGCCCCTCCTCTGTCGCACTCTTCCACAAGTGGAACAGCAGGCAGTCTGCCCCCTTAAAGGGATGGATATATTCAATTGTATAACTTAAAGGGGCTGATACTTTTAATTGTTCCGGGTAGCCCAACTACCTCCGACCTTAAGTCTTCTATTGCTACCACCAACACCCCCCACACCCCACGTACCAAACTTCCTATTTCAACATTTCAGGCAACTCTGTCATGTCTCACTAACATGGGGTCCTCTAGCCACTTGGCCACCCTCACCTTCTTTCTCTCCCTTGTAATCCCCTCCTGCTTCAATGTCCCTACTCCCATAAACCTGTGCCCCACTCACACAACTGAAAGATATACCGCAGGGCACAGCAACCTCCAACACCTTACAATGTAATACCCCATGGCCCACAGTCCTTGCTGCTTACCCAACCTGCTAACCACTTACACTGTCTTGCTCTTTCTCTCAACTTCTCACCACCTCGTTCTTTCACTCCACACCGATAAAGCCCACTGGTTCTAGGCCACGTACCTCTCTTAGGTACCTCAAACTGTATCTACATAAGATTGTTCTACTACTTCTACTCCTATCAGGAAGTGTTCACCCTAATCCAGGCCCACCCCAACCTGCTTTTAATAATACTAGTTGTAACAATGCCCTATTGCCTCCATGAATAACAGAAGCCTCCTACCCAAGTTTGATGAGCTGCAAGTCTGGGCCACACATCATAAACCAGATGTGCTAGCCATTAATGAGACATGTCTATCCCCTAAGATCCCTGACACATCCATCTCACTAGCAGATTATACCTTATTTAGGAAGGACAGGATAGGTAAAAGGTGAGGGGTTTGTGCACTATACATAAAAGACATGCTTAATGGACAAGCCTTCCCACAGATAACCTCTGTGAACAACGCCAAAGTAACAGCAGTCATGATCATCCTCAGTCAGCATGGTAAATAGATCACCACACTGTCTGTGTACATCCCACCCCATGCACAGTCTACTAGCTTTAAAATAGTACTGGATTATCTAGTTGACCTGCCTCCTAGCATTTAGATTCTCTGGAAGTCCAGTAGTCTGTCCCTGATCACCGTCCCATGAAATACTAGTTAATATATCCCCGGTGGTCTACTAGACACCTCATGCCAGTATGTAGTGCCCCACCACCCCATTTCTCCCATCCTGAAACCAAGCCAGTGGCTGGCACAGCCCTCCTATCACTGCTACAGCCAGCCACCGACTGAGCTGTCATGGAGCACTTGCTGTATACAGTACATGCCCATTGATTGACAGCTCACACTGTCCAGAGAAAAAATAATTAAAATAATCTGTTTCACCTCAGTTTCTAATTCGGCTGTAAGAAAAGTAGCCAGTAAACAAATCAGTTTGGGATTCTTCAGCGAAAGGGTATTTTGTCTTTTCCATTTTTGAAATGCAGACAAGCTGCTTGTGCAGTGAGGCATTGACAGTGCCTTCCACTGTCAGGATTTTGCCTGCACAGGTTTCTACTGTTTTGTCCACAGAGTGAATCCTCTACTTGCAGCTCTGCAATTTGGCCTCAATTTGCATGCAGCGATTAGATGTATCCCCTAAGGTATTGTAAGCCTTGTTGAATGAGGCTCAGATCTCACCTTCAAATTACCCCAAGGTCCATATAGATTGCAACATTGGTTTAGGTGGTAATTTGGGCTTAGCGCTCAGCTCTTGTTGCACTGAGTTGGGGGAGAAGAACATTTTGAATATATCAGCTTTGCCTTCAGTTGTTTCCTTTAGCTTAAGATGAGTTTTTGAGGCCACAAACAATTGATTTGGTTAGGAATGGCCTGATAAAGAGTTTGTAGACCGGAGTTCTAAACCATGCATGTTGCCATCTTGCTCTCAAGACCCCGGTGTCCTCTTTTTTTTTTTTTTGTCTCCCCACCTACCCCCCTTCATGCCAATTGCCCCCAAGGACCTACACCATTTCTCGGTTCTGCCGCTGATCCCGACCACATATTGCATCCACCTCAGAGTAACCCGATGTTACCCTTCATTGGGTGGGTCTTCCTTTTCCGAGGAGAAGTGGCCTGGTGGCCTAGGCATTGGCCCTGGGTGCTGCTGCGGTCAGGTTGATTGTAGCTGAGTCCCGAGAAGGCACCGATCTGGGGCGGCCATCATCCTGGTGGGTGGAGACGCCATGTTCTTTTTTTCCTCCTGCTTTTCCTCAACTGTGCTGCATCTGTGCTTCCTGTGGTCTCCACCGGGGGCCACTACAGAGCAGTGCCTTCCCCCAGCCCACCCCAGGAGAGGAGAGCAGTCCTCAGGCACTTGATCGATCTCCTGCCCCTGACGCCCCTCCGACGCCCGAGTCCATTTCCGAACCCAGGTCACCGGTGTGATGTAAGGTAAGGTGCCAGTGCCTCAACCCTCTGCGCCACGGGGCCAGCTCTGTGTCCTCTTTTTTCAATAATAGATTTTATTAAAAATGTCTAAATCTAACATAGACAAGCATAAAATTCATATGAGCAATCCTTTCTAAAATTCATAGTTCTTTACATAATAAATAAAAATATATACATGAATATTTAACAAAACCATATGATAAAAGTTCATAAATAACATAACTAGCATATACCCAAAAGAACCACCCACCCTCACCTTAGAAAGACAGTTGTCCCTCATTATAACAAACCCCCTGGGAGCCACTGTAAAAGTACATTATAATGAGGATTCGCTGTGGTTGGAGACTGGCATTTCAGCTACATTTCATGCTGGCCCTGGGAGTACAGAAAGCTACTGAGACAAGCAGTTGATTTTAAGTACTGTGCCAAATTTTTATTCTGAAAAAACCAAAATTATTTAAAAGTATTTATTTATTTATTCAGTAAAATAAATCACTGTATTATCTTTTGCTAAAAAATTAGTCCAGAGTTGTCTGCACCAACTCATGCTGCAGCGCTTCTTTCTTCACTTGCATTATTAGCTGCCATAGCTGCAGTGAGGAGACATATGGTTGTCTCTCTAGGCATTGGAGCCCCATCTCAAGGCCAGCAATTCCCTCTGGGGCATGGACATAATGACAGGCAGCTTCTGCTTCTTCATTGGAGTCTTGAACTTCAACTTCCCTGGTTCGACCCTTGTTCTCCGATAGTATTACTGAGTCAGTCATGGGTTCTGATACTGGAATCCGATCGTCTTCTGTGAGCCATGACTGCAGTTGCTTCTGAGCTTCATGCCCAGTGCCTTGAATTAGCTTCAAGTCACAAGCAATCTAGATGTCCTTTGTGTCACTTTTGGCATCATCATCATCAGCTGACACATCAGGCAACTGAAGCGTGATGCTGTCTTTGAAAATGGGTTCCAATGCATCTCGCCAGCAGTGTTTTTAATTGTTAATCTGTTATTGAGTTCCATGCAGTTCCAGTGACATACATCATGTTCTTAAGGGTATAGAACTTAAGGAAATTAACCAACTCTGTACATCAAGAGTTGCTTATGATAAAGTTTTTCTAAGTTGGCAATAATGCCCTTGTCCATTGTCTGCATCATGGATGTAGTATTGGGGGGGGGAGGTACAGCACAGTAATTTTCCCATATTTGCTCCATAGTTCTTCTGCTTTGGGGTGGGCTTGGCACTGATTGAGGAGGAGAAGGAGGAGGAGCAGTGCTTTCATGTTCACGCCTTTACCTCTGAGGAAACGGTGAACGGAAGGCACAAATTTCTGGTGGAACCATTCCCTAAAGATCTCTCGTGTCATCCATGCATTGGCACTGCTGTCATATAGGAGAGAGAGAGGGTATCTCGGTTGATATGAGGAAAACACCTCGGGTTAGCATAGTGACCAATAAACAGGGGCTGTAATTTGTGATCACCAATAGCATTAGTGCACACAAGCAATGTTAAGTGATCTTTGTAAATTTTTGACCCCTTAGAGGCATCATGTTCAGTTCAGACTGCTAGTGTTTTTGCAAGTAAACATCTGTAAAAAAGGCCAGTTTCATTAGCATTGTAAAGCAGTGCTGGTTCGTAATCACCAGCCTCAAGGATATCAATAAGCTTTGGCAGAAACTCAGCAGCAGCATCGTCGTCTGCAGATCTCTGTTCCCCCGTGTTGTTTAACTGGTGAATGCCATTCCGTCTTTGGAAGCACCATAGCCAACCAGGAGATGATCTAAAATTACACTCCTCCCCGAGAAGCTGCTTGACAAAGGATTCAGCCTTTTCTTTAACAATAGCACCTGACAGAGGCACACCTGCAGCACCCTGACTCTCAAACCACAACTGCACAGCTTGGTCAACATTGGCATTACCTGCCATCCTGAGTTTCTTTCTCTGTAAGCCTTCCTTCACACAGCAGTGATCTGCGAATGCTCACAGTGAGTCTTCTTGTTTATGGATTATGCATATTGGTGATTTTGCCAGGGAGAACTCATCTGCCATCTTTGCAACCCATTCTCCATTCTTTAGGCATTCTGTTATGGCAAGTTTCATGTTGACATTGAGGGCTTTTCTTTTCTTGGGCTCAGCCATCTCTTATAGATACAGAAGACACGGCATTCAGAGATCAGTGAACACCGAGGTTTAAATGCAGTCCAACTGCTTTTTGCCAAATTAACATTTCCACAGGAAAAATAACAACGTGCCAGGCATTAATAGAATAGGGTAAAGCAAGAGACTGCAGTGTTACATTGATTAATTGATTGACTAACAGGTAACTGTGATCTGTGGGTGCAGTGTTTTAACTATCAAGTTGCCTTTACTAATTTTGTAAATTGATTAATTACAAGCTGAGGCTGAAGCAACAGTGCAGTGTTTTAACTATCAATTCTCCTTCACTATTTTTTAAATTGATTAATTACAAGTCGAGCAACAGGTTACTGAGATGAAATGGTGCTGTGTTTTAACTATCAATTAGAGTGTACCAAAATTTCCTGACAGTTATTATGCTGACACACACCACACAGATAATGTTTTGAAAATGCACTTGGGCACTGCAAAGTGTAAACCGCAACTTGCACATTTGGGTTTTTAATGGGATCCAAGTCTGCCATTAATTACATGTGGGGTTTGTCATAACGGGATTCTTTATAACAGGGGAGCACTTTACAATACAATGTCACAGCATTCAAATATCTACCTATATAAGACTACCATGATTATTTACTGTATTTTAAAGTACTCAATGCTAATTTTCCATCTTTTAAATAAGATGCCTTTAAGAACCTCTGGTTAGAGAGAAAAAAACCTTTTCCCAGTTTTTTTAAAGAAGCATGTGGATGTGCAATTGAAGATATCAATTTTTTTTTATTCTTATAGCTTGTAGTACTAGCTCTCTATATCATTCAACATAAAATGTAGTTTTCTGATCCAACCAGTGTGGTAAGATTACATTTTTTGCTGCAAGTGAAATAAGATTCATATTATATCCTTTAAAACCTAATAGATTGTCTAATCGAATTCCCATTAAACATAATTTTGGTTCAAATACAGGAAAAAAAACCTGTTAGGATCAAGTTGCTCTTTGATTTCTGAATAGAAGTTTTGTTTTATCACAAAATATGTTGAAACGTACCCTCAGGGGAGCGTGGTCTGCCTGGCACCAATATGGCAGTGTAACTGTACAGCTCTACTGCCCCATTTTAATCCAGAGATTTCCAGCAATCTATTGACCCTGAACTGTGCTAATCTTGGCAGTCTCTGACTCTACAGTCCCCCAGATTGCAACTGGTATCTGTCATTCTCGGTGGTCTGCTAAAATCCAACCTACCTACCTCTCTGTCCACTTCAGGCTTACCTGACAGCTGCACCCATCCTTGTGGCATCATAGCAACAGTGCAGACAGATCTCTCCCATATCTAAGCAAAGATGTTACAGATTCTCAGAGATAATGCTGATCTCAATCTGATGATGACACAGATGTCCAAGGGTGCTGAAGGCATCGATCAATTTCTGAAACCAGAGTAGCTGCAGTTGAGGCTCTTACGGACGACATCCAGGGCTACCTGGAGTAACAAGATCACAGAATACATTATCTCCTAGGTTTTTAATTCACTGTATTCAGTGTATTCTTCTTTACTGTTTGAACATTAATTAAAAGATAATTACAAAACATACATAAAGATACAATAGCATTTAAAACATATACATTTTATAGAATAAACTATAATAGGACAAGCCATCATAAGTAACCATAAATGAGTAGAAATATAAATATTATATATATTTTTTGACACTCATTATGTAACAATTGATCTGATTTTCCTTTTTCTTACTTTTTGTATTGTCAAGAGGAAATTAGCCATTCTCTTAATTATGTAGTCACTCTCTGCTGTAAACAATACCATTAAAATATAATTTACATCAGTGCATCTTAAAGATGAAGAGATTGGACCTAGCCATTTATATCTTGCTCTTTCACCCCCAAAATAACATGTTGATACTATTTGGTCTGTCAGTCTGTTGAATCTTATTGTTAATGTGTTTGACTTAAGAAATTCCAACCTATGTCTTGCATATGCCTTATGCTGTAAAGGATTTTCCAATATATCTAGGTAGTACCAGTACATATGAACACAGTCACTGGTAGTATACCATCTCATAAATTTGGAGAAAGTAATCCTTTCCAGATCATTTAGTTTATACTTTGCAACAAGCAATTTTTTGATAGGTGGTTTATATGATCCACAATCTCAATGTTCCTTGCAGCCAGACCAAGAAGATCCACAAGCCCAATGGATTCCAAATTTTTTTAAGGGCAGTTAACCAGCCCGATTTCCAACATCCATTTTAATCCCAATGTATTTTTTTCTTCAAGACATTCTCTTTTCAGCCTTTTGTTTTTTGGTAATTTACTGACCTTCAGATAGAAATTGATCAGAAGAGATTCTGCCATTGCCCTCAGGTTAGCCAAACTCACCTCTGCCTCAACAAAATATGCAGGGTGGTCCTCAGAAAACCCAGGCCAGATCAAATAATCTGAATGGCTAGTTCTTCTAAGTGTTCTACATATTTTAATCCCATACTTCTGATCCATATATTAATGGAGAATTATACCTTTGCATCAATTGTTCTCAATAGAGGTCTAATGGTGCCCCCCCCCCCATATTTGCCATCAAATCTTTTTATGGCTAGGATAGTACTACTAACTTTTTTATCAGTGCATCAGAGTGTGGCTTCCAGGAAAGAGACTGTGTGAATATTATACCTAGATATTGATAGTGATTCTTAAAGGCACAGCACACTGAATAGGGGGTAGAGACACTCACAAGCTTGCACACACTAAAACAAGAACAAAAAACAAAACAAAAAAAAGTCCAAAAGAAAAGCATCTGTAACAGAAAGGGACACAGTCATGTGAGGAGTGGTGCAATGCACTGGTTGTGGAGCAGCAGTCTTCCAGGAGACATTATGGAGACTGCATTGCTGCCCTATTTGCAGGCATCTCTCTCTGGTCTGAGGGAGGAGGTTGTTCGTCTCCATGCTGACCTGGCAAGGATTTGGGAAACCTGCTCCCCCACCCAGGGACCACCCAGGCCACCACCACTACCTCAGAGGTTGCCAAGAAAGAGGAGTGGTTGGACCACGGTGGGCTCAGGGAGGGTGAGGGTGGTGGAACAGAGGCACATCCCTCCAGTTGTGTCTCTCCACAATCCATTCACCACTCTGGTGGAGCATGGTTCCTCTATGGAGGCACCTGAAGTGGAGACCAAGGAGGATGCTGGGAACCTCCACTATGGAGACCCACAGGAGGGTGGCACAGGACCCCACAGGGGAAGGAAACAACTCCTGGTGGGGGACTCAATTGTTAGGGAGTAGAACTGGGGGAGGGAGGAGAAAGAGAGGTAAGGTGCCTGTCTGGCACCATGGCTTGGAGGAACAGGAAACAAATTCTCAGGATCATGGGAGCAGCTGCAAGGGGGAGTGAGCTTGATGTCATTATCCACCTAGGGACGAATGACCTGGCTGAGAACGGGATCAGAGCAGTGCAAGAGGAATTTGTGGAATTGGGGAGGGGCCTTAGACAAGTAGCACACATGATAAATTTCTCGGAAGTGCTACCTGTCTATGGCATGGATGAGGCTAGGGTACTCTGCACCATGGGATTCAATGACTGGTTGAAAAACTGGTGCAGAGCTCAGGGTTTTATCTTCATTGGGGACTGGGGCTCCACCTGGAAGGATGCAGGCCTATACAGGCACGATGGTCTGCATCTATCCAGGAGGAGAAACAGGATCCTAGGTGACAGATTTAAGTGCTTCATTGGCAAGCATTTAAACTAACCAAGGGGGGATACACTGAAAGAGAGAAGGGAAATCCTAACCCCCCCAAAATCAGGGTAGTTAGTGAAGTAAACACCAAGATAGAGCAGTCGACAGGGAGAAGGGCAGGGGTAAATGGAGAAAAAGACAAAGGCAGTAAGGACAGGGATGGGGCAAAAAGAAATAAAGCCATAAAAAATGGAGGGTAATGAGTACCAATGCCCATAGTCTAGGTAAAAAGCTCCCTGAAATGGTGGCCTTGATGGAAGAGGGATGCCTGGATATTGTGGCAGTCATAGAAACATGGTACACAGAGAACCATGACTGGGATATCAACATACCAGGGTACACAATCTACAGGAGGGACAGGGAGGGAAGAAGAGGAAGAGGAGTAGCTCTCTATGTAAGGGAAGGGAAAAAGCAACAGAACTAAAGCATAAACAGGGAGGAGAGGAGGCACTGTGGGTCACCCTGGAGACTGAAAATGGCTCCACAATCCACACAGGGGTTGTATACAGACCCCCTTCTCAGGGAGAGGAAACAGACAAGGAAATGATAGAAGGCATCCTTGGGATGGTAGAGAAAGGGGAGATATTGCTGATGGGGGACCTGAATATGCCAGATGTTATTTGGAGCACCTTTGCTGCAGCCACATCCAACAGCAGGCCCATTCTCAATGCCCTACAGGGGGCATGCCTCAGACAGCTAGTTTTGGAATCCACTCGGGAGGGAGCAATCTTAGACCTTGAACTCTCAAATGGGGATGGTGAGAGGATCTCCGCCCTTAAAGTGGGTAGCCATCTGGGAACAAGCGACCACCAGTGTGGTTCATGATAAACTTAGCTGTAGAGTCAAGCCACACAAAAGTGAAGGTACTGAGCTTCAGGAGGACTGATTTTGTCAAAATGGGAGAGTGCCTCAGAAAAGCACTAGCAAACAGACAAGAAGGTGGGGTGGAGCAACAATGGGGAAACATCAAAACCATCATCACAGAAGCAACAAGCCTTTGTGTGAAGCAAATAAACAAATCAAAATGAAAGAAAAAAACACTATGGTTCTCAAAAGAAGTGGCAGGGAAGGTAAGGGAGAAAAAGATGGCATTCAGGAAGTATAAGGAAACACAGAAGGAGCAGAACAGAGAACTGTACCAGTTAGAGCAGAAGGAAGCGGGGAAAGCAGTCAGAATAGCAAAGGCCCAAACTGAGGAAAAGATAGCCAACTCAGTTAAGAAGGGGGATAAAACCTTTTATAGGTACATTAGGGAGCAAAGAAAGACTAAGGCAGGATATTGAGGCTGAATAAAGAGGAAGGTGGTTGGGCAGAGAGAGAGAGAGAGTGAAAAGCAGGGATACTGAACTAATACTTCTGCTCAGTATTCACAATGGAAAAGCAGGGGAGGTACCTAATCCAGTCAATAGAAGCACTCTGGATGGGGGTTGATATTAGTCCTTTCACAGAAGAAAGGGTTCTGAAAGAACTCTTAAAACTGAAGGTGGATAAAGCAATGGGGCCTGATGGGATTCACCCCAGATTTCTAAAAGAACTAAGAGAAGAACTAGTAACACCACTGACTGCCCTTTTTAATAAATCATGGGAGGATAATGTGGTACCTGAGGACTGGAGGAGGGTGGATATGATTCCTCTTCACAAAAGTGGGAGCAAGACAGAGACAAGAATCTATAGACCTGTCAGTTTGACCTCAGTGGTAGGGAAAATGATGGAATCACTTCTGAAGGAAAGAACTGTTGAATACCTAGAGGCCAGTGGGGCACAGGACCCAAGGCAGCATGGATTCACAGCAGGAAGGTCATGTCAGACAAATCTAATTGATTTCTTTGGCTGGGTGACCAAAGTAGTAGACCAGGGAGGGGCTGTGGACATTGCCTACCTATACTTTAGCAAGGCATTTGACACAGTCCCACACAAAAGATTAATAAACAAATTAGCCAGCCTGGGAGTGGGTCCCAGGGTGGTAGCCTGGGTAAAACACTGGATGGACAACAGGACACAGTGGGTAATAGTAAATGGAGTCCACAGTGAAGAAAGGGGAGGTTGCTAGTGGGGTACTGCAGGGTTCAGTACTGGGGCTGGTCCTTTTTAACATCTTTATAAGTGACATTGCAAAGGGACTGGAAGGGGAAAGTATGTCTCTTTGCAGATGACACAAAGATCTGCAGCAGGGTTGATACGCAAGGTGGGGTGGAAAGGATGAAAAGGGACTTGGCAAGGTTGGAGGAATGGTCAAATGTATGGCAGCTTAGATTCAGTGCAAAGAAGTGAAAAGTAATGCACCTGGGAAACAAAAACCCAGGGTAAGAGTACACAATGGGGGGTGAGATACTGACAACAGAAATGGAAAGGGACCTGGGGGTAGTTGTATCAGACGACCTAAAGGTGGGCCAGCAATGTGAGAAGGCAGTAAGGAAGGCTGGGGAGATACTGGGATGCATAGGGAGAGGCATCACCAGTAGAAAACAAGAAGTTGTTGACCCTCTGTACAGACAGTTGGTAAGACCACATCTGGAGCACATGGTACAGTTCTGGAGACCCCATCTCTGCAAATACAGACAGTCCAGAGGAGGGCAACCAGAATGGTGCAGGGTCTGCACCAGAAGACATATGAAGAAAGACTAAAGGAGCTTAAGATGTATAGCCTTGAGGAAAGGAGGGAGAGGGGGGACATGATAGAAACTTTCAAATACCTAAAGGGAATCAACAAAGTCCAAGAGGGTAGCATCTTTCAGAAAAAGAGATGTGCAAGAACAAGGGGGCACATTTTGAAGATAGAGCGGGGACAGCTCGGAAGTAATGTGAGGAAGTATTTCTTCACAGAGAGGGTTGTAGATGCACGAACAGACTTCCTGAGGAGGTTGTAGAGTCAAAAACAGTGGGGGAATTCAAGAATGCATGCGACAGACATAAAGCAGTTCTAGTGGGGGGTAGGAGGAAGTTGGCTATTGGTTAACTAGGATCTGCAGCTTATCCGTTAGGTAGGGAAATGGGCAGACTAGGTGGGCCAAGCAGTCCTTATCTGCCATCAAATTCTATTTTCTATGATAATTTCTAATAATTTCCACTGCTATGGAGTCAATATATCATCTGTATTTGGAATAGGTACCCCCCCAAATAAACATAATTTTTGATTTTTCCAGATTGAGTTATAGGGACTTATCTTTGGAGAAGCCTGTTAGTATGTTACATTTTTTTCTGTAAACTGGATGAGGCTAAAGACAGTAATACCACATCATCTGCATAAGCTAATGTTAGACAACAATTGACTCCTATTTGTGGGGAGTCAGATTGGATATCCCCTAAATTGAGAAGTAATTTATTTATATATGTTGAAAACAATGTTGGTGCAAGAATGCTTCGCTGTCTTACACCAACATTGATTGTGAATTTCTCAAATAGGTTATTAGTGGTGGTGTAAGAATGCATCCCTGTCTTACACCAACATTGGTTGCGAATTTCTCAAATAGGTTATTAGTGAAGTCCACTCTAACTTGCGCCCAAGTTTCCGTGTATAATAAGCTCATAATATTGATTACAATTGGGTATATACCCTAGGAATGCATTATTTGTCTCTATTTATGGTGTCATAAGATGATGAGAAATCTATATAAGCAGCATAAATCTTTTGGTGCCATAAGCTCATATAGTTTTCAAATAAATGATGCAGTATAAAACAATTGTTCATTGTTGAAAATCTTTCTCAAAAACCAGTTTGAAGAGGGGAAAGTTCCCCCATCCTATGTATTTCCATCAATAGTCTACTCAATATAATTTTAGAGAATATTTTCTCTATAATATAATTTAGGCTAATGGGTCTGTAGTTACTTGGGACATTCCTATTCCCTTTCTTAAAGATAGGTATAATTATCGACCCTCGCCAATAGTGAGGTATATAATTTCCCAAAATACACCTGTTAAAGAAGTTTGCTAATAATTTTACCCATTGTTCATCCATACATGTATATACTTCTCCTGGTATACTGTCAGGGCCTGGTGCTTTATTCAGCTTTAAGTGTTGTATTGGTGCTAAAACTTCCAGGGATGTTATTGGGGGAAAATTTAATATCACTATACTAGGTTCTAAGGGTAACCAGTCATTCCTTTTTGTTAAATCATACAGAATGTGTCTAAAATATTAAGGCCCAGGTGTTTGTGGGAATATAATTCTCAATTTCCTTTGTAAAGCCCTTGCATCCATTTGCAAACAAGGACCAAAACAGTTTTGCATCCCTACTATGAATAGCAGAAATCAAACGTTCCCACTGTTTTTCCTGGAATGCCCTTTTCTTACTCTTAAGGAATGGTTTATAATCCATTTGTGCATTTTTTTAATATGTCTGGTTTATCTTTATGGACATCATTCTTACACATCCTAAGCACCCTCCCAAGTTTCTGCTTCTGATTCCTACATTCTCTTTCAAACCATCCTTTGGCCAAGGAAGCCTGACTCCTATGTCTACACATCTTATACAGGTCACCCTGTAAAGATTGAAAGAACTCCTGAATGACATTATTCATCATTACAGGCTCATGTTTAACTGCTAATTTGGTTAAATTTGATAGGAAGATTAAAATATTGTCTTTGATCAGTCGTTCTAAAGTTTCTGACATCTGTAACCTTTTTTTAATATCTAATTTAAATTCCTTCAAGTTCTTTTTTATTTTTAAAGTGTTGCTAAGAGTTAATTTATTGCCATAGAGGAGTAATGGGAAATGGTTGCTCTCTGTTCTTTCTCGTATAATTAACTTTTCCCAAAATTCTGATGGGCCTCTACACAATGTAAGGTCTATTACTGTTGAACCTTTAAATGATGGAAATGTTATCTGACCCTCCTTATCCCCCTCTAGTCTACCATTCAGCAGATAGAAGCCATTTGCTTCCATTATAGTAAGTAATTGCCATCCATTGTGATTTATTTTAAGGTTCTTAGATGTACATTTATAATCCCTAGTGGTTGGATACTGCCAGTTCATGATTTTATTATCAAACAGTCTATCAAATGTCCCTCTTCTTGAATTAAAGTATCCAATCAATAGTACATAATCCTTCAAATATTGCAAGGATCTCATTTGTATTATCTTTTCCAATTTTATCCAACCTTCTTTAATAAAATATCTTGATTTTTACAGTGGAATATAGCATAATAACAAGATTTTTGATGCCTGAAGTGTTCTTATCCTGATGGCCAAAAAAGGTCATCTTCATTTTTTTTTTACGCTCGGAAAATTATTGCTTTAATATGTACTACTAAACACCTGCCCTCCTACCATATTTTGCTACTTTTGTTCCTGGGTGATGAAAATTTACATAACCATTTAGGTTCACATTATCCAGTTGATCATGTCATGATTCCTGTATGCATATTATTGTAATTTTGTCTATGTAACCTAACCAATCTGTTTCCTGTTTTTTTTAAATTATAACCTGCAATGTTCCAACATATTAGAGGGATTTCATATTTTGCAGTGTCTTCTTTTGTACATATAGTATTGTAATTCTGACTGTCTATATCCAGTATCTCTATAGTTTTATTCTGACAGCAAAGTCAATCTTCATATCCTGCCAATGCAAGAAATCTATTTTGAGTTAACATTGAATTATGGTTAATATATGCACCTTGGGATTGTACTTCTTGAGTTCTTAGTTGCAAATTTCTTTTCACCTCTCCCCTTTCATTCTTTTGTGGGTTATTTATTGTGTTTGTTATGTCACATATCTGATCTGGTATGGTATCCATGTCCACTGCATATATATCCATTTGATCCAATATATATTTTCTCTCCAGTATTCTCTGCGCTATTTCTACATTTTTGCATAGACTATCTACTTGGCTATCCTCTCTTTAGCTTTGATGTCCATAAGCTTCCAAGATACCATTTCTACCAAGTCTGATGCCTAATATATTAGTTAAAAAATTACAAATTACTTTTGTTAACTTTCTATTTGTTTCATTAAACATTTTGGGGAATCTAAAAACATTCAGTGTAAAGGGAGCATATGCATTATTCTGGGGGAAGGAAACTGCATGTTGTTCATTCTTCTCAATAAACTCTAGTTGTAAATCCCATTTTTTTCCACTGCTGCCCCATTTCTCCAAATAAAATTTGTGACTCTCTTATGTGTACAGTAGATATTTACACTCTCAGCAAAGCCCTGATTATCCAATCTATGGACTCCCCTTATATCATTTTCTTCTATTTGTAAATCCATACATTCTCTGAAGAGTTGGATTACTTTCAGTCTTAATGAACTTGCTGACTCTTTTTCCTCTTTTCTGAAACCATAAAGTCTTTAATATGGATCTGTATCTAATGTTTGTATTCAGAGACCTGGGCACAAATAAGAGCTAGGAATGAACTGTCCCTCCCCCCATTAAAACCAATAAGGGTAAGAGACAAGGGTGCATTCTAGCACCCTTGCTATTTTGTATTTATCTAATCAAAGTGTTTTTGGATTTACAAGAATCAAAAACTGATTCTCCCAAAATAAACACTATACCATGTGCCTCATTAGCATGTGTAGCTAACCTTCTTTTATGTTCATTAATGGTGGTTGAATTACAAAATAAATTAAATATACTTGAAAAACTTTCAGAAACCCATTTTGTTAAAAATAAATATGGGTAAATCTAAGGTTCTGGTAATAGGAGCCAGGAAAAACAAATATTCATGGTAGATAGTAGTTGGAAGTAGTAAACAGATATACATATTTAGATGTAATTTTTATAAACAATGGCTCTTGGAAACCACATTTTGAATATACAATTGTCAAGGCAAAAAGCACAGCAAGTGCACTAGCTAGATTTAATGGCATATATGGGGGAGCTACTATGATACCATTGGTGCAGACTACTGTATGGTGTAGAAATATGGGTTAATAACACTACTGATAAATTGGAAAAGCAAGCAATTCAATTACTAAGAGGCACATTGGGATGTCAAAAAACTACTCCAGCTTGTTTTTTAAGAGCTGAACTAGGACTGCCCAGATTGCAGGCTTTTGCTGGTATTAGAATTATTACATTCTTGATTAGACTATTAAAACTTCCCAATGTCCGCTGGGTAAAATAATGTTACTTGGAGAAGACTGAATGAGAAAGAAGGGGTTCTCTGAAATCATCTTGGTATCAGTACCTTAAAAGGATATTGGAAAAATATGTCTTAGATTTTCTTTTAGGATATGTAAAGAGAGAGATTACAATGAGTGATCAGTATGGAACTTGCATTAAAAAGACAATTGTGAGATATGACAAAGAACTTGATGTTGCATGCATTGATGTATCTAATTATGCAAAATGGTATACACAAAATGATAACAACCATGGTTTTAGGTTTTATTTAGACATATTGGAAGATCCTAATATTTGTAAGGTGTACACTCATTTTAGGTTACAATTGTTTGAGCCCAACCCTAGGAAGGCTTTGTATATGAAGTCACAAGATCCTAAAGATAGGTTGTGTTCCCATAACTTAAGTGATAAAGAAGACTTGGCTCATGAACTTTAAAATTCCCTTGATATAACAAAATTAGATATAAGTGGCTGGATTCCATTATTAAATGAGTGGATACTATTGATGAAAATACTTTGGTGAATATACTATTGACTACTGAAGATGCTATCATTATACAGGGAGTTACTGTTAACTAGGAAAATAAGGAGAAATAAGATTAAGGCTCAGTGATTGCCATTTGTAGAATGTAATACGCTCTATGCATTTTTTTAAGACCTATGATTTTATGTATTGTATTGTATTGTATTGTATTGTATTGTATCGTGAACTTGTGAACATGTAATAGTCATTTTTTTAAAATATTTGAACAATAAACTGAAACTAATATTTTACCCAAATTATTATTACTTTTTTGCTTGGTGCAAGAAGTGGATCAGAGTAAACTTTTTAATTCTTGTTGATTTCTATCTTGTTGCTGCTCTGTTTCTCCCTTGAAATTACTAATATTTATAGCTTTATCTGTATTAAAATATAGTTTCTCACTCTCCCACTCTTCCCTCTGATAGAAACATAGAAACATAGAATGTGTCAGCAGAGAAGGACTGTCAGGCCCACCCAGTCTGCCCAATTTTAACTAAAATCCAAGCCGAAAATGCTAGCTTTCTTGGTTAACACTCCCCAGCTCTCTTTTATTCTCCAAATTATTACTATTTGTTGTTGCCCTTTTTTTCCCTTTCTTATTTTTCCCTTTATCACTGTCACTTTTTTGCTTCTTTTGCAGAGTATTTGATATTACTATTGTTGAAAAGTCTGGTCTAATCTGTTTTGAAGATTCTTCCATTTTTATTAAGAGAATGGAAGAAAATTCCCTCAAGGGATGAATAACATTTAAAATTCTTAATATGTCATCCATTTGGCCTCCGTTGATGGCAATATTTTCCTTTAATGTATCTATTTCAGTTCTAATTACAACTAGTTTTCCATGCGTATCAAATTCACAGTGTGTTGATTTCTCATAATAGTAATAATATCTTTACTCAAGCTGGTGGAGTAGTACATTAGGGATCCATCATTTTTCGACATGTGTACTATGTTCTTCCTTTTCATCCACAGATGTACTGTATGTTCTAATGATATTATTCTCATGTGGAGGTGTGAGATATACAGATGGACACTGACACAGAGCTTCAGGTGCAATCCACTTTTGGCAGAGCGGGATGTTTATTAAATCAATGAGTTTCTTTGTAGGCAGCAAGACAGCAAATAAAGATGCAGAAAATAATATATTCAAAATAACAGAAAACAAAAGCACAAGCAGTGTAGTACAAGACAGTAGTCCTGTCTCTACACACAGCCATAATAAACTGACCCTATCTAACTTGCACATGCTCAGATATGGTTTTATATCCCTGCCCACCTAAGTCAGGTGATCTAAGATCAATAAACTTCTTAAAACAACTATCTGATGCTTTTCACAACTATAGTTGAACATAACAAACTCCTAAACACAAGAACATGTCATAGTAGAGTAAAAATAAAATTCCCCTGTAGAATTCCCACAAACATAAGCGCCCTAGCACATGATTGACACAGCAGTCTGTATAAAAGAGGGCCACAATGGGCCGCTCTTCCCCTATAGTGAGGTACAGCCAGACAGTAGCCCTGAGTGAATGCTGGCTCTACACCCAAAGTGAGTAAACCATATATACTTACTTACATTATTGCATAAAGAACTGCATGACAACCTATATTCTCTCTACAGGGACAAACAGTGCACACAAGATCCTGGAGAAAGGGGCCAGAGAGAAATTATATTTGGTTTCCCTAGTGTTTGTTTGTCTGTTTGTTTAATGTATGCTACACTGGGGAAAAAGGAACTGAGCCACATTTCATGTCATTGATAAAATATACTAATATGACAGCCCTGCAAACGTTGTCCCTGGGTTCTTAAAACAGCTTTCCAGCATGACAAGCAACTTGTTACATAGGGGCTATGGGGGGGGTTAATAGTATTTGATTTGATACAGCCGTCCGACCGCTGAACTGTCAAGCCGACAGCTGGCTGACATTTCTGTGGCTTTTCTGGACATTTGGCAGACTAGGAGAGCTCTCCTCAAGAGCACAGAGCCTCTTATTACATTTATACTTTCCTGAAAGGCAACATTCTGGAGAGGTTCTGGGGACTATAAAAACACTCAAAAAGTGGAAGGGAGGTCGCTCGAGGGAGCACTTTTCCTTCATGAATGTGCAAACATTTGAGAACACTACTCAGATGTGTGCACAGTCGCGCAGGCACACTACAGCTCTGGGCAAGATGCGGCTTCCCAAAACAGTACAGAGGAGCACCGCCAGCCCAGAGAAAAGCATGTATTAGAGAGCGGAAGCATCTTCCACTGGAACCACAATGCAACCGAAACTATAGCATATAAAGCACATCCTACAAAGCATACGCCCCATCATAAATATGCCTACATTTAAAGGGCACATGATGCACAAGGGCACAAGGCACCCATGCAGCCCATATAAACATAATCCTTGTATTTTCACATGTACAGGAACTTCAATGCACATATTATACTGTACCCACAAGCATCCTAAATACATTAGGGATGCTATGTTTATATCCTTAAATTATCCTAATCCTGTGGACCCAAAGAAAGAAGAGAAAAAGAAAGAGAAGGTTACGGGGGGGGGGGTTGTCTGGAGGTGGCATGTCTCCAAACAGGAAAACAAAGAGATAGCCATAGCAGAGGAAAAGATAGATGGTTGCAACCAAGAGGAGAAAAGAATGCGGGTCCTCAAACAGTGGCAGGGATGAACCCTGTCACATTTACCCACCCCCCCCTTCTTTGGAGGGGAAACTGTCAGGACATGTTGCTGTCAGGAGGTCTAAACCTCACTCTCAGGTTCTTGGCAATAATGGGAATACAAGGAATCACAGACACATTGCATAAGAGTAATAAACTTGTTTATTACTACCAAAAGGATAAATCACAGTTGCCTTAAGCAGTTCTTACCAAATATGAACTGGGAGCCAATGCTAAGTGTTCCCTATACATCGAGGTTTCTTTGTGTCTCCAGGGATCTCCAAGATAGAAGATGTAATGTCTCACATTATATACCTATGATAATTACTATGGTTACAGTAAGATAGAAACATTTCTAGTTATAGAGATGAGCCCCATTGGCTAAATTAGAGATGGCTCCACAGTCTAAGATAACATTATACAATATTGTAGTAGTCATCACTTTGTAAAGACAAAGGGCCAGATTCTAGAAGGGTTACACCTGGCATAATAGCAGTTGTGCCAAGCAGAATGGCGCATGTAGCAACTTATGCCAGCAGTTGTGACATGCGCGATTCTACAAAGTGGCCTGTGACATGTTGCAGGCTACTTGTGCTGAACAGCTGTTACGCCACATAAACCCCCTGCGACATGGCACTAGGGGTTTACAGCAGCAGTTGCACCCCATTCTAGAAGGGCAGCCACAAAGTGCCCACATCGGGATTCTACAAGAACATCCAGAGGAGATCCGGCAAAGTAAGTTATACCAGCATTTAGCTGGTATAACTTACAGATGCCCATGGGGGTCCTGCAGACCCGTCGGCTGTCCAGCGGACAGTGCAAGGTTTCCCTCACCCCCATGACCAGCACACCCCAGTGGGGCCCCACAGGGCTACCCATACCCCCAGCCCCCCAAAACAGCTGTTGGCAGAAGCCCCGCAGGGTGGTGCTGCCATCCCCCCACCCATGCCCCGAACCACGAGTTGCCAGCTGCATTTGTGGCAATAAGCTAGCCCTGGTAGTCCAGTGCCTCCCCCAAACTGTACACTAATAAAATCAAAAAATATCCCCATTTCCACGGTAGTCTAGTGCTTCCCCCGAACTGTACAGTAATAAAATGAAAACAGATCCCCATTTCCCTGGTAGTCTAGTGGCCCCCCCCCGAACTGTACAGTAATAAAATGAAATGAATTTCTGAGTGCATCTGTGCAGTAGCACTAATACTGCACTCAGTCAGCGGCTAGCCATGGAGGTGAGAGGTGGGCTGTGCCAGTCGCCGGCTGGGGATGGGTGGGGTGCTGGGTTGGTTGGCATGGCTAGGTGGGGGTGGGGGCCACTAGACTACCAGGAAATGGGGATCTGTTTTCATTTTATTACTGTACTGTTCAGGGGGAGCACTGGACTACCAGGGAAATGGGGATCTATTTTCATTTTATTACTGTACAGTTCGGGGGGGGACCACTAGACTACCAGGGAAATGGGGATCTTTTTTTCATTTTATTACTGTATAGTTCGGGGGGAGGCACTAGACTACCAGGGAAATGGGAATCTATTATTTTATGGTTGGGGGGCACTGGACTACCAGGGCAGGTGACGTGCCACTTTTGTGATGGGAGACCCAGGGGTCAGGCATGGGTGGGGAGGTGCACTTGCGACCTGCGGCAGCGGGTTGCGACAAGCTGGCCAGGTGCGCCCTCTGTGCAGTGTACCTTGCCGCAGATGTCGCAAGTCACAGGACTTGCTGTAGGATCCTGCCCCTTCCAGAATAGGGCGAGGGTCAATGTCACAGTTATGGGTGGTGTAGTTGCATTCGGTGGCAACTTGCGCCACCCTTCTAGAATCGTGCCCAAAGGAAGCATAGTTGTACATATATCAGTGTAATAGTACAAATCACCAAAAGATGGCAATGCTGACTTATATATCATCATCATTACAAGGACACAGTTTCCTAACATCTTATAGGCAAGAAATACATATGTGTATTAGAAAGCAAAGTGTATAACAATAATATGCATACATATCCTGACATCTACTCTTGTACGGTAGAGGCCCTATGCCCTATATGTTTGTATAACATATACCTAAGTAGTAGCTGTCTATGGTGTACCTCTGGGGGTACCAATAAGGGTGCAGGGACCTCGTGTAACATCCCCCCCTTGTTGCCTCTCAGGGCAACACAGCAGAAGTAGGGATGTGGAGAGAGAGCAGGTGTCATTTACAAACCCGACGCGCGAGCTTTGTAAAGGAACTCCAGCTGCTCACGGTGTTGATGCAGTGTGCACCATAGGCAGCAAAGCATAATAATAAGAAAAAATATCAAAAATGCTTGTATAATAACAAAACCTTTAAATGTAATCTCTAACCAAGTGTTAGTTAATGCACTGTTCATATCACCATCATTAATAAGTGCAAGCTTCATTAGCTTTAGTGATATTATTGCTGATGTGGATGAGATGAGTATCTTTTCTCTCTAACAGGGATTATAATGTCAGTGTAAGGTGGTCAATGTGTACATTAAAATATGGTAGGTACTCAGATAGGGTGAGCAAATAATCAGGGTTACCATCAATGATATCAGCGTCCATAAGAGGGACGGGTGTTATAACAGTTTGTCCAATAACTGCTTTTTGATGATGGACAAAGCAGAAGTTGGGGCTATCAATAACACAAATTTGAGTTCCGTAAACATAAGACTTTATATTAGTGACAACACAGTACTCCCCATCAGAATTATATTGCATTTTAACAGTGGGGAGTCTCCACTTTTGCAACTGTACCCGCCAGGTGTAGATAGTCTTCGTCATCCATGTTGACAGGCAATGAGCTTCCTCTCAATAAGATTGGTAAAGCTTGTCTGGAGCCAATGTTGAGTCCAAAATGTTTGTGCTATTAGTGCTGATGCCATCATCCATGAAAAAGGACCAATCAATACTGTTGGGAGAATGACCACATACAGGTTTAATAACATCAAATAAATCACATTGACACAAGTAAATGTATTGCTTCTTTACACAGCAATATGTGAGCGGGGTGACCAAGGTGTCCAGGAAAGGATGGAAAGGATGGAAGACCAGTAGAGCAGGCAAGGCGAGGTGCTCTCTGCAGATATCTTCATCGAGGTGTCTGACTGAGTGGACAGTTGCAAGTTTGTCAAATAGAGCTGTGGTGGGATCAAAATGTGGTAAAGAGACAGTAAAAGAAACAAACATGGTACCCTCAATAGAACATTTCTTAGAAGTAAAACGTGGACCGGTATTAGGGTGTCTGGTCACAAAACCCAAATTCCTAGCTGTAGAAAGTGGAATGGTCAGAGTTTGTTGCATACAAATTGCAATTCAGCTAGAGGTTTTACACCATGGACAATACCATTTAGAGATACGTCTATCATGAATGATATCAGGGATCTTTCTGGATTCCAGATCATGGAAAGATTATTGATGGTAGTGATAATATATGAGCCATGGGCTGAGCACAAAATTTCACGGGCAATGTATTGTCTGTCTGCTTCTTTGTTATTTTGTGCAATGAGAGCATTAATCTTGTCTTTAGAATCTGTAAATGCCTTAGCAATGTCGTGCATGTTGTATACAGTGTATCTTTCTTCCTGACTAAGGCTATCCACACCATGCAATAATGAGGGTATTATATCATTTTCCAAACCAGTTTGGAATTTAGCTGAATGTGATTTGATAGCAGCAATGTCAGCCTTATTCCAAATAGACATAGCTGTACCAAAAAGACCTGTGACGGTGCCCGTAGCACCAGTGACATCAGAGCTGTCAACCTCATGGTTATTACGTTTGTGACTTTGATAATCAGGATTAGGTTTTCTACTGAAATTGCCTCTATGCTCGGTGGTATGTACCCCTGCAATAGGGTCTTGAGTACGAATCTGAAAAGCTGCTAGACTATCAAGCAATAAAGTACTGTAAAATGCTGAAGTGTTAGTAGTATGACACATACCAAATTCTTTCATATTCCAGTAAGTTAAAATGAACAAAACAGGTATATGCATAAATTGTAAGTTATTAATAAGTGTACCAGGTAAGGCAGTGGCTGTTAGACCACTACAAGGACCGGGGGTATGTTTTGGACATTCCAAAAGCTGTTTATCAGTCAGGGGTAACACAGAAAGGTACATGGCAGCAGAGGCCATGTTGTGTACTGCACAGAATTTCCTAGCAGAGTCTTTAGACAAGGAACTACAATATGAGGGATCAATCAAGGCAGTGAGATTGTATAAACCAGAATGTCTGAGAGCAGTCTGCAGCAAGGACAGCGAACCATTAGGGGATAATTTTGCATTGGGCCAGCCATGGAAAGTTCCTTTGGAAAGCTTGGCCACAGGGAGAATTTGTCCTTGCGACGTGGTTTGCCACTCAATTTGTAGGGTAGATTTATCAGGAGCAACAACCGAGGCAGTGAGGTAGGCATCAGAACCTTCCTGGACAGTAATAAAATTGTCGGGTATATTGATAGAAACTCCCTCTGGGACAGATGTTGGAGGATCAAGATGAGAAAGGAGGTGCTTTACCGTGCCTTGGATGCAGGGGATAACTCCTGAGATAAGGAGAAAGTGGAACAAGATAGCCATCTTGTCAGAGTACCTGAAAAGGAAAACCAAATATTAGCAAGTTAGTACTATTCCGCCCAATGGGGTGAGGAAAAGTAAATATACTCCTTTTTACAGTTTCAGCTGGTTTGCATGTAACCATTTGTCAGTCAATTTGTTGTTGTGCATTAGTCTAACCTGATAGACTGCCAGAGAAGGAGTGTGTGTGGGATGTGCAAATCTGAGAACCATTACCTGATCTCCAACTTGCCAATCCACTTTTTGTGCGTGTTTGTCAAACTGCATTTTGGATTGTTGCTGGGCCTTGCCCATGCAGTTAGCAACATACAAGTGTGTGTGTATGAGGTCTTGTCTGAGTTTTTCCACATATTGGTCTACAGACACATGGTCTGCTGTGGGGGTATGCAGTCAAACAACAAGTGTTCAGGTAATCTCATTTGTCTGCCAGTCATCACCTCAAATGGCGTCAACTGGGTGGTGGCTGAGGGCATGCCCCTGATTGCCATAAGGAGTAATGGCAATAGGGAATCCCAGGTCTTGGGATTGTCCTCAATAAATTTGGAAAACATTTGCTTAATCCATCTGTTGGCTCTTTCTACTTGACCTGAAGATTGTGGGTGGTAAGGTATGTGGAATATTTGGTGAACCCCGAGGAGCTTGAGTGCTTCTTTTATCAACTCACCTGTAAAACTGGTTCCTTTATTGGAGTCTACATTGAGAGGTAGGCCCCACCTGGAGAAAATCTGTTCCATCAGGATTTTGGCAGTGGTTTTAGCAGTACATGTCTTAGTGGAGAAAGCTTCCACCCACTTAGAGAAAAGATCAGTCACCACAAGGGCATATTTGTTATTTCTGCTGGTATTGGTCAATGGTCAAATAAAGTCAATCTGTATGGCATGCCAAGGGCCAGAGTGCCTTTGTGGTAGTAGTTTGGCATTTTTTTTGGTGGGGATAGGTTTGTTTTGTGCACAAACAAGACAATTATCTATATACTGTTTGACATCCTTGGTGATACCAGGCCACCAGGCAGTGGTCTTGAGTCTTTGGAGGGTGCTTTCTACTCCCTGGTGTCCACCAGAAGGGGTGTCATGCACTTTGTGCAGAAATTCAGACCTAAGATGTCTGGGGACCACACACAATTTGGTGGAGGTATCATCTGGCTGATACCAGATGAGCTTGTCATCAGGGGACAAGTGTAAGTTACCTTCATGCCTCCGGTACAGGTTGTGAGTAAGTAGGTTTTGTTCAGTGCTCTTGGCAAGGTATCTGAACACATCCTTGAGTTCAGAGTTGGCATACTGGGCTGCTGACAGGTCCAAGAGGGAAAAGGGTTTGGGCTTCCTTTTAATTGCTGCAATGTGTACAGCCACTCTGGCTTCTGGGTGATCCATCATCCAGGTGTCCCCCTCTCGGGCCCCTTCCTTGGCATGGGTGTCTGCGGTGTCATTGAAGGCATGATAGGGGTCATGTATGGAGTGAGCTTTAACTTTGTGTACATAGAGTTTGTGTGCAAATGTCTGTGCCAGTGAATGTATATATATCACCAGTTCTTTGTGTTTCACTGGACTGCCATCAGAGGAGAGGAAGGAGTTCTTCTGCCAGAAAGGGAGAAATTCTGTAAGAGAACAACAAACCCAGTTAGAGTCTGTGAAGATGATGGTATCCTCGGTTCCATGCTGAATGAACTCGTGAGCACAGTCCACTGCTGTCATCTTGGCATATTGTGATGATGCCACACTGCAACGCTTAGAAATTTTAACAGTGTTACCATAAGGATAAATCACCAGAATACTCATCCCTGCAATTTGTTCTCCCTGGTAATAGGAAGCTGAACCATCTGTAAAGATATGACACAATGAGGTGCTCTCAAGTATTTTTTTTTTTATTTTATTTATTTTTTTTTATTTTACCAGGTATAGCACACTAAGCTGAAAGCTTTTTTACAGGAGTGACCTGGGAGCACAAGGAGGTTAAGTGACTTGCTCAGGGACACACAGTATGCAAGTGGAAGCTGTGGGATTCAAACCCAGGTCAGGTCTGCTGGATGTCACCAAATTTGCAGCTCAGAGCCTTAGACCACTGCGCTATACTGCCTCCTTGTGGCGTGGTAGGGAGGAAAGGACCTGGATCTGGAAGATCAGGTGATTGCAGTTTACAGTCATGCGGTTCTCCTTGGAAAAGGAGGCCATGCACCAGCATGGATGGCATTTTGGCTGGATAGACCTGGATGTCCCTATCTTGGAGAAGAAGTGACCAGTGTGTCAGCCTGGTATTAGAGATTGACCCATCCTTCACTATGTCTGATAGCAAAAAGGTAGTTGGGGTGTGGTTTGTGTTGATAATCAGTGGAGAGTACCCAATGATATACAAGAAGTGCTTGACAGTCCAGTAGGTAGCTAGAAGGTTCCTTTCACAAATGTTGCACTTCTGTTCCACTGGGGTCAAGAGCTGTGATACATATGCAGTGGGTCTCAAAGTGCCATGAACCTTCTGGGCCAACACTGCTGACATAGCTATGTCAGAGGTGGCACATTCCAGATGGAATGCAAGGCTGGATTGGGGATGACCAGAGCTGGAGCTGAGGTCAAGGCCTGTTTCAGTGACGTCACAGACTGGGTGTGAATGGGACCCCAATTCCAGGGAATGTCCTTTTTCAGTAATTCATACAGAGGAGCAGCCTTCTGAGCAAAATCACAAATAAAATCTCTGGAATAGTTTACCATACCTAGAAATCTCCCAAGAGTGGCCACATTTGTGGGTAATGGCAGATCCTACTGTTCTTTTATCTTCTTCCAGGTAGGGCTTCGGCCTTGATCAGTTATTCTCAGGCCCAGAAAGAGTACCTCTTCTGACATAGTTGTGTTTTGTTGGGTTACATTTGAGACCTGCTGTCTGAATGAGGGTCAATAATTCATCCAAGAGATCCAAGTGTTGTTCCTGTGTGGCTGTTGCCAACAACAGGTCATCCACATACTGCGAGAGACACTGGGGGTAGAGAAACCCTCAAGGGCATCCATCATGTGGAGATGGAACAGGGATGGGCTGTTATGGAATCCCTTTGGTAAGCAGGTCCATGTGTACTGTCTACCCTCAAAGGTGAAAGCAAACATATTGACTTCTGAGGGCCAATGGCAATGACCAGAAACCATTGGAGATGTCCAGGGCACTGAACCATTTTTGGTCAGGGGTCAAGAGTCGTAGCACATCAGGTGCTGATGCCACAGTTGGGGCACAACTGGGGGTGACCTGGTTCAGTCTCCTGTAGTCAATAGTAAGTCTCCAGGCACCTGTGGGTTTCTTCACAGGCCACACTGGGGAGTTGGCAGTAGAGACACATGTCCTGATTACACCTTGTTTGAGGAGTGATTTTATTGTTTTCCTAAGAGAGGGAAAGGCCTCTGGTGGAAAAGGATATTGCCTTTGCCTCTCATGTGCTGGGTCTGTCACTTCTATGACAGTGTGCATTCTGCCACATTCATGCTTATTGGTGGCAAATGCCTCCAAATGCCTTTTTCGAATGTGGAGGAGCTTTGGGAAAAACTCATGGTTCTTGAACAAATCTATGACGTCATAGTCTTTATTATTGCCAGACATTGTTGCCACCACATGTGAATTAGGAATCATGATGGTGTGATACTGACCCTGAATCAGTATCAGTAACATATTGGCTAGGTCCACCACACAGCTGTGTGGTGCTAGAAAGTCAATTCCGATTATACTAGGATGGTCATGCAATACCATTAGCTGGAAGGTGTGATAGGCCTTCAAGTGTCCCAACTCTACAGGTAGAGGTAGAGAATGGTATGCAGGCAACCTAGTGCCATCTACTCCTGACATGTTGGTCCTCCGTCCGGTAGACCAAGGGGATGTCTCTGGGTGGTCATCATGTAATACAGACATAGCCACACCTGTGTCCAGTAGTACTGTCAATAGGTGGCCCCCAACCTCAGCCTCAGTGCAGGGCCTTCCATTTGCATCCAAGACCAGCTTGTTTACAATACGGCCTGGGGCCTATAATTGTCAATCTGTACCTACAGAAGCATGGAGGGGTTGGGCCTGGCTCATTTGAACCACCTCACCATGCTGCACTGATGCAATATAGGGAGCCACTTCTGGGTTCAGTACTGTATGGGCCTGAGGGCCTGTACTTCTGGTATTTCCATGGCCCGTTGAGGCCTGTGATCCCGGTTGTATGGCTGCAAGGGCCTGAGTGGGAACAGCATCCACTACAGAGCGCACTTGCCCCAGAAGTTCTCTAAACTTCTGATTCTCTTTGGCTATCTCCCTATAGGAAGGGCCTGGTCTTTGTTGTTTACCCTTGTTGTTCTCATGGTAGTTCTTATTCTTATGATGATTCCGGTTCCCACCCCATTGTTGCTGCTGTTGCTGTGGTTGTTGGGTCTGCTGGGGGTGTTGACTGTTTGTGGGGAAGGGCTGTTTCTCATGGGCCTGCCCTTCCGCCATGTAGTGAGTCATGGCCTCTGGAGTAGTCTCCACGGTGGCTACCTTTTTGGAACCGGAGCCCAGATCACAGATGTAGAGTTGATAAACTCTCTTGGTTTTCTGAAGAATGTCGGCAAACCTCTCTGTGGTGGGATGGGTGGTTGGCTCTACCTTTTCTCTCACTGCAGAGATCATGTTCCTAAGGAACATGGTCTTATACTTAATAAGGTCTACATCTGCAGCTTCCTGTGCAAGGTGCTTCTCTGCTCGGTAGGCCATCCAGAGCCTCTGGTGATAAGTCGCTGGACTTACTTTTGCATTCTGTTTCACATAATATGCTAGCATCACTCCTACTACACCTGGGCTGTGTGCAGAAATGAGTTCAGCTGCAACCTCATCAAAGGTGGCGTGGCCATCTTGGCGGACGGCATCGGGGAGTTTGGCCCACAGTCCAGGATCAATAGTCTGGCATAGGATCTGGACCTGGTAGTCTGCAGCAAGACTAAGCATTTCACATTTAGCACTCACCTTTTCCAAGTGACAGCTGAGGTTGTCGGACAGGCTCATCCGACCAATACTGTCAGCTATTTGCTGAACAGAGTAGGCCATTTGTAGGGTATTATTGGGCCGATCAGGCAGAGGTAGGTTGCCCCGGGTGCCATCCAAAGCTGCCCGAGCTGCAGCCTCTGCTGCGGTATGAACCATACCCTTCTGAGTGCCAGCCTCATGCAGAAGTTGCCTAATTTGGGTTTTAAGGACCCGTTTGTTTCTCTCAGAGATAGGTACATTGCCTAACGCATGTTTAATCGTCGTCTCTATCTCCTGCCTGTCTTCCACATTAATAACAGCTACTGGTGGAGCTGTCGGGACTAGGCTTTGGCCTACTCCCCCCCTAACATGGGGTCGCCATGTTGGCATCACCCATGATGTGCGTCATGACGTTGGTGATGTATGACATGGGTTGGGTGTGACAGGGGTTTGCCATGTTGTGGATGGTGGGGTGAGGACTCTGGGCCATAGTAGGGGTGTGACTGGGTATTGTATTGTGAGATATCGTCATCTGTTGCCTCCCCTTTAGATGACGTAGTTAAGGCAGGGGCTATGCCTCCCATCGCCTTAACATGTCCAGCCAGAATCTCTCGCTGATGGCGCAGTTTTACCATTCCGGATTCACTTTCAGCATGATTCACATTTGCAACACTCATATCTACCTCATCCTGCACCTGTTTCTGCAACACTCTATACGCGGCGCTCAATTCGCGATTGTCCCTAGTAGCCACTTTTAAGTCATTACGTACCTGGTTTATCTCGTCTTGGACCTCTCCCAACTCCTCACTCAATTGCTCATTCGTTCTACTTAACAAGTCATTCATCTGCAAAGCCAGACTCTTATCCTGTCTCAAACTTTCACACTCCTGCTTCAACATACAAAGTTCCTGCTTGTCTGCCTTGGCGGAATGGTGCAAAAGGGAATCCTTTTCATTTTGCAGAGTTTGGAGTTCAGATTCCAAATCCTGCTCACATCTCACACATTCTGTTTCCTGCAAATCCATCTCCTGTTTAAGACAGGAGATTTGCAGTTCAGTGGTTCGAAACCTCGCTTCCGAGGCTTCCAGAGCAGCATAGAGAGCCGCGATCAACAGCCCTTTAGCTTCTGACTTTCTGGCTGTTTGTCTCATCGCTGAGTACTGATTTGAAATCCCCAGTACAGAGTTGTTGGATTGACTTGTGTCCCACGTGGTCAGCCCATCCTCCATGGGAGGCAAGGAAGTTTGAGACGAGTCTCAGTTCTGCACAGATATTTGATATGGTGGCCATTGCGTGGGAGGGAACGAAAAATCAAACTGTGAAAAGGCGCTGTGTTGTGTATCAATCCACAGCAGGAGCACTTTATTCAAAGGCGGCTACTGTGCACCTGTAAGCTTGCAATTCAGAACTGCTGTGGAGTGGGTTGAGGCGTGCATCGACCACACTCAGAAAGCAGCCAGACATAGCAAGTTATTACAAAGTGGTCGTGTAACAGAGAGATATGGGAATGCACACTCACAGTCCTCATTGGGAAGGAATAGCTTGAAGCAACAAGTGAAACTTTGCAAACACCAAATATTGCCTGCACGCGTCACCAACTGTCAGGAGGTCTAAACCTCACTCTCAGGTTCTTGCAATAATGGGAATGCAAGGAATCACAGACATGTTGCACAAGAGTAATAAACTTGTTTATTACTACCAAAAGGATAAATCACAGTTGCCCTAAGCAGTTCTTATCAAATACGTAACTGGGAGCCAATGCTAAGCTTTCCTATACCTCGAGGTTTCTTTGTGTCTCCAGGGATCTCCGAGGTAGAAGACGAATGTCTCACATTATATACCTATGATATTTACTATGGTTACAGTAAGATAGAAACATTTCTAGTTACAGAGCTGAGCCCTATTGGCAAATTAGAGGTGGCTCCACAGTCCAAGATAACATTATACAATTTTGTAGTAGTCATCACTGTGCAAAGACAAAGGAAGCATAGTTGTACATATATCAGTGTAATAGTACAAATCACCAAAAGATGGCAATGCCGACTTATGTATCACCATCATCAGTACAAGGACACAGTTGTCGTATCTTATAGGCAAGAAATACATATGTGTGTTAGAAAGCAATTTGTATAACAATAATATACATACATATCCTGACATCTCGTCTTGTACGGTAGATGCCCTATGCCCTATATGTTAGTATAACATATACCTAAGTAGTAGCTGTCTATGGTGTACCTCTGGGGGTACCAATAAGGGTGCAGGGACCTCGTGTAACACTGCCTTTTATCAATACCCTGGAAGGGTTGGAACTCCCGCCCACCCACTCTCAGGAGTTCCATCCTAGGGCCCCTTAATATCAGTATTACCTGTTACAAACAAAGTACTAAGGATACTACATGGCTGTTACTATATGCCCTGGGATTTTTGTAATCCTGACAGCCATAGCTATCAACACATACCCCATGCAATAGCTGGCACAGGTAGTCTGGTACCATAGTATACATAATAGTCAACCCTCTCCTTAGAAGGGGAGAGGTTGGAGGAGCTTCGGGCCACCCTCTCCATGAAGTTCCATCCCAGGGTCCCATAAAAAAAAAAATTAATAAGAGAGCTGCAAACAGCCAACTGTTATAGAATAAACAGTTACATAATAATCGTTACCCTGGGATCTACAATAACATCAACGAACAATACACTTTACGGCTTAGTGCACAGCCATACATTCATTTGACAGTTATAGAGTCTTTGCTTTCTGCCCCATACCTGGACAAATAATCAGCATTAGTGTGGTCTTTCCCTTTTCTGTGGGACACAGTAAATTGGTAGGGCTGCAGAGCCAGATACCAGCGCATAATACGAGGGTTTTTTTCTCGCATTTGCTGCAACCAGCACAATGGATTGTGATCTGTTACCACCTGGAATTCTGTGCTCCACAGGTAATATTTAAGAGATTCAATGGCCCACTTAAGGCCAAGCATTCTTTTTCAACTGTATGCATCTCTCTCTTTCATGCAGTTTCCTGCTTATATATATGACGGGTGTTCTTCCCCATGTATCATCTGTGTGAGCACAGTGCCTATCCCTACTCCAGAGGCATCAGTCTGCACAAAGAAGGGTTGGCTAAAATCAGGACTATGGAGGACTGGATAAGAACATAACCTCGCCTTAATCTTTCTGAATGCTTCATCGCATTCCTCAGTCCACTGTACCTTATTGGCACATCTCTTCTTAGTTAAATCAGTCAGAGGACAGACCAAAAACGAGAAGTTGGGGATGAAACGTCTGTAGTATCCAGCCAACCCCAAGAATGCTCTTACTTGCTTCTTAGTAGTAGGGATAGGGCTTTTGGCTACAGCGTCCACCATATCCACCTCTGGTTTCACAACCCCATTACCTATCAGGAATCCTAGATACTGTTTCTCGGTAGTAGCTAGATAACACTTAGCTGAATTTATGGTGACACCTGTCTCATGGATGGTGGAAATTACCTGATCCAGATGATGTAGATGTGTGTCCCAATCGGGTCTAAATACCACCACCACCTCATCGAGATAGGCTGCACAGAAATCTATATGTGGTCTGAGCATCTGATCCATGAATCGTTGGAAAGTGGCCAGAGCTCCATGTAGACTGAATGGCATTGTGATGAACTGAAACAGTTCTATGGGGGTATTGAAAGCTGTTATTTTCCTAGATCGGGGGATAATGGGATTTGCCAGTACCCCTTGGTCAAATCCAGAGTGGAAAAGTATTTTGCCTGTCCTAAGCGGTCTATTACATCATCAATTCGGGACATGGGATAGCTGTGAAAGAGAGAGGCGGCGTTCACCTTTCTGAAATCGAGACAAAGGCAGATGCCACCTTCCTTTTTGTTCACTACAACAATAGGCGAGGACCATGCACTCTTGGAAGGTTTTATAATATCAAGGTGCTCTAGTTTTTCTCACCTCTTGGTTGACCTCCTCCCTTGTTTGTTGTGGCAGCCTGTAAGATTTCTGATGCATAGGCCTATCCTGAGTTACTCTAATCTCATGTTCTGTCCCAGTAGCCCTTCCTGGTACATTGGTGAATGCACACTAGTGTTTCCTTAGAAGATCCTGTATCTATAGGGACTATTGTGGTGTCAACATCTGGTTAACCTTAACCTCAAGTATATGCCCCGGCTCTTCCAACCACCTGTAGGCTATGTCTAACTCTGTCTCTTTGGTGTCTGGGGAAACATAGCATCCTAGGATATCAGGCTGTACTCTGTCATGCCGTTTTTTTTTAGCAAATTGGCATGATACATCTGTTTGGGTACTCTCCTGTTAGGCGTTTCAATCTCATAGGTTACTGGGCCTGCCTGGTGAGTGACTGTGAAGGGGCCCTGTCGTTTCATTAGGAGGTTGTTTTCTGAGGCAGGCAGGAGGAGTAACATCTGGTCTCCTGTACTGAACTGCTTGGTCCCCACCTCTCTGTCATGAAGGTCTTTTTGACAGATTTACTTTTCCTGGAGGCTTTGGTGGTCCAAACCTATATATTTGACTAATCTCTTTCTCAGAGTGGCCATATACTCCAGAACCCCTCCATGCCCAATCGACTTGTTTTCCTCCCAGTGCTCCTTGACTACATCCAGGGGTCTACGGGATTGCACCATATAGGAGGGAAAATGGTGAGAACCCAGTCGAGGCCTAAGGGATTTCTCACAGGAAAAGAGCAAGTATGGAAGATACATATCCTAATTCCTACCTTCATCATTAACACATTTCGAAGCATACTTTTAAGGGACTGATTGAACCTTTCCACCAGGCCATCTGTTTGAGGGTGGTAGGGGAGGTCCATACTGCCTGAATACCCAGTAAGCAATATAGCTCACTTAACATTGCTGAGGTAAAATTACTTTCCTATCAGTTAAGATGACTTTGGGAATACCCATCTGGCTAAACACCTTGGCCAGTTCGCCTGCCACTCTAGGGGCCGCCACCGCTCGCATGGGAATGGCTTAGGGCACCTGGTAGCATAGTCACATATGACTAGGATGAAGTGGTTCCCTTGAGCTGGGTGTCAAGGGCCTACCACATCCATTGCTATACATGCAAATGGTTGGTACACTATTGGGATGGGTCAAGGGTACCATGTCTTTCCTGCCTACCTTGGCAACCCTTTGGCATGCTGGAAAGCTACGGACATACTCAGCTACCTGCTCATGTATCCCTGGCCAGAAAAACCTATGGAGGATACGACTCAAGGTTTTGATTCTCCCGGTATGCCCTGCCAAGGGAATATCATAAGCCAGTTTAATAATGTTCTCCCTGTATAGTTTTGGGACAAGCAGCTGTGCTACCTGAGTACCATCTTTAGGATTAACACACTCCCTGTATAAGACATTGTTTCTCAACACATAACGGGGGCTACCAGCATTTTGTTCAAGTCCCACCTGTGAAAAAAGAGGGGTTAAAGAGTTATCATTTCTTTGTGCATGCTGTATTGTTCCTTCTGTTGGGTCTAGCCCTCTGAAGGACTCTTGTTTCTTGACTCTTTGCCAGTCCCTTTCTCTTTCTCTTCTGGCATTTTCCTTTCTGGTTTTCCTGGGCTTTCATAGATGTCATCAGCAAAGGGAAAAAGATTTGTCGGTTTAACCTCTCTTGGCCTGGGCCTGAGTAGTGACAGCCACCAGAGGGATGTTCCTGGTTAGTTGTAATCAAAGCAGTAATGCCAGGAAAATCATGCCCAATGATCAGGGGGACAGGTAGATGGGGCACCAGCCTGACTGCCATTTCATGTGCTTGACCATTAATTGATAACTCCAGGGAGATGGTCAGATAATGGTGGGTGTCCCCATGGATGCAGGTTACCAACGTGCCCGTCTCATGCTTATGCCCTCCAATCACCAAATCTGCCCAGATGAGTGTCTGTCTACTCCCAGAGTCTATGAGTCCCATCACATTGTGTCACCCCACCTCTACTGTTGTGATGTAAGGTGCCCAGTTGGCTAAGTCCAAATGTCCAAAGTCTCGCTTACAGTTGGACAGTTCTGCACTCAGATGTCCTTTTTCTGTCACCCATGGCATACAATTTCTGAAAGGGTGTCCTCCCTTTTATCCTGTCTCCTTAGGTCTGTTTCTGTTCGAAATGTTAAAGGTTCTTACTGGCATGGCGGGTTACTGGCTGGAGAGCTCCTTGGGCATGTTTTCCTTTCCCAGGTCTGGCTGCTAGGAAATCCTCAGCAAAGGCGATCGCTTTCTCCACTTCATCAGGTTTATGCTCCCTTACCCAGAGCTGCACATCCTGGGGAAGGATCTTAATAAACTGTTCTATGATAATAGCCTCCATCAGTTTTTGTTTAGTCTTTGCCTCCGCTGCAACCACTTGTAACCCAAGTCTTTCAGGTGAGCATAGACCTCCTAGGGAATCAGATGGTTGCATTTTCAGAAAACAAAAGCGCTGCCTGTAAGTCTCTGGGCTGATGTCATATCACTGTAGTTTTTCTTTTTTTACATGGTCATAGTCATGTGCGACCTGGATGTTGAGCTGGCTATATACAACTTGGGCTCTTCCTGTGAGCTGTGGGGCTAGATGAACCACCCACTGCTGCCTTGGCCATCCACATATTTGGGCAACCCGTTCAAATGTAGTAAGGTATGCCTCGATGTCGTCATTGTCCTGGAGTCTGGACAGTTTAATGTCTCTTGGGCTCTGGGGTCATTCCAGGGTCCCTGTCTGAATGGCCTGCAGAACTTGCATTGTGTCAGCCCACTTGGTTATCTTGTCTCTGTTGTTAAATCTCCTGCTCTCTATCCAGCTGGACCTGGTGGACACACAGCCATTTCAGTAGCTCCCCAACATCTTCCTGGGGTGCATGCTCCAAATCAGGACAAAAGGTGTTAGCATTCTCCTCACCTTCTTCTCCATCTTCTTCAATATCCAGTAACATATCTACTGGATCCTCCTCTACCCAGTCACTCTGATTATCGTCTCCATCGGTCGGCTGCTGCTTCACCTTGGGCCTCACATCCAAGGGTCGACCAGTAAACAAGGGAGCTCCAGTCTGAGCCACCATCTTTTGGGTGAGGGTACCAGTTTTCTTGTTGCCTTCAGCCATGTGCCCACCTGGGATACCAGGTGGTATCCGCTGTGATGTCCCCCTTCCCTGGCAGGACACCAGCAACAGTATACCCCACTTCTTACACCAAAATGTGGAGGTGTGAGATATACAGATGGACACTGACACAGAGCTTCAGGTGCAATCCACTTTTGGCAGAGCGGGATGTTTATTAAATCAATGAGTTTCTTTGTAGACAGCAAGGCAGCAAATAATGATGCAGAAAATAACATACTCAAAATAACAGAAAACAAAAACACAAGCAGTGTAGTACAAGACAGCAGTCCTCTCTCTACACACAGTCAGCATAAACTGACCCTATCTAACTTGCATATGCTCAGATAGGGCTTTATATCCTTGCCCACCTGAGTCAGGCGATCTAGGATCAGTAAACTTCTTAAATCAAATATTTAATGCTTTTCACAACTATAGGAGAGCATAAAAAACTCCTAAACACAAGAACATGTCATAGTGGAGTTAAAATAAAATTCCCCAGTAGAATTCCCACAAACATAAGCACTGTATCACATGATTGACAGGGCTGTCTGTATAAAAGAGGGCCACAAGGGGCTGCTCTTCCCCTATGGTGAGGTACAGCCAGACAGTATCCCTGAGGGAATGTAGGCTCTACACCCAAAGTGAGTACACCATACATGCTTACTTATAACATTATTGCATAAAGAACTGCATGACAACCTATATTCTCTGTGCAAGGACAAACAGTGCACACAAGGTCCTGGAGAAAGGGGCCACAGAGAAATGATATTTGGTTTTCCTAGTGTTTGTTTGTCTGTCTGTCTGTTTAATGCAAGCTATACTGGGGAAAAAGGAACTGAGCCACATTTCATGTCATTGATAAAATATACTAATATGACAGCCCTGCAAATGCTGTCCCTAGGTTCTTAAAACAGCTTTCCAGCATGACAAGCATCTTGTTACATAGGGGTTGTGGGGGTTAATAGTATTAGATTTGATACAGCAGTCCGACCGCTGAAATTTCAAGCTGAAATTTCAATGCTGGTTGACATTTCTGCAACTTTTTTGGACATTTGGCAGACTAGCACAGCTCTCCTTGAGAGCACAGAGCCTCTTATTACGTTTTATACATTCCTGCAAGGTAGCATTCTGGAGAGGTTCTAGGGACTATAAAAACACTCAAAAAAGCAGAAGAAAGGTTGCTTGAGGGAGCTCTTTTCCTTCACGAACATGCAAATGTTCATGAGTGCTCCTTGGACATGCGCACAGTCGTGCGGGCACAATACAGCTCTGGGCCACACGCGGCTTCGCGAAACAGCACAGGGGAGCACCGCCAGCCCAGGGAAAAGCATGTATTAGAGAGCAGAAGCATCTTCCACTGGAACCACAATGCAACCGAAACTATAGCATATAGCATATAAAGCACGTCCTACAAAGCATACGTCCCATCATAAATATGCCTACATATGAAGGGTGCATGATGCACAAGAGCACAAGGCACCCCCTGCAGCCTATATAAACATAATCCTTGTATTTTCACATGTACAGGAACTTCAATGCGCGTTATACTGTACCCACAAGCATCCTAATACATCAGGGGTGCTATGCTTATATCTTTTAATTATCCTAATCCTGCAGCCCCAAAGAAAGAAGAGAAAAAGAAAGAGAAGGTTATGGGGGGGGGGTTGTCTGGAGGTGGCCTGCCTCCCAACAGGAAAACAAAGGGATAGCCATAGAAGAGGGAAAAGAATGCTGGTCCTCAAACAGTGGAAGGGATGAACCCTGTCACATTTCACTTTATCTGAAGATCTATTTATATTTTTCTGATGTCTGTCTAAATTCCTAAGTCCTTGTATTGCAATCTGTAAGTCAGCTATGACCTCCTTTAGATCATTTTGTCTATCAATATTGTTAAAATTCTTGGGTCCCTCAACTTTGTCTTTTGTGATATTTAAATTACAGTTTTGAAAGGAAATCTGTCAACTTTAAAATCTCGCCACCCCCCAAAGCTATACCCCCGATTAGCCATTTTGTAATGAAAACACCTTTGTTTCATTGTTTTAACTTACTTTATTTTATTGCTGAAAAGTCCGGCTTCCATAACATGGCGAGGTACGTGGTCTATTTCAAGTGAAATTCGTGGTGCCGCATTGGCCACACCTTTAATGCAAGTGTATTGAAGCTGTTAAGCGGGCACCGCAACTTCACTTGTAATGGAACCATGAAGGCCTGCCATGATGTGGAAGCCTGGACTTTTCAGCAATAAAATAAAGTAAGTTAAAACACCGAAATAAAGGTGTTTGCATTGTGAAATGGCTAATTAGGGTCACAGCTTTGGGGCGGGTAGATTCTAAAGATGACAGCTTTCCTTTAAGAGAGATACAAATGGTGGAACTATAATCCTTACTTTCTTGCTATGCCCATCCTACTAGATCGAAGCTTATTGCTTATTTACTGTCAGTCTTGCTTAATTTTCTTAGGCTCATATCAATATTGCTTGTATCTAAATTATCTCCAGAGTAATGCAATACACTATTAGAAGTTTATGTGTCCATGTCAATTACTGTAACTTCCTGTACCTGGGGCTTCCAGGGGTTGACATCCGCCATCTGCAGCTAGTGCAGAATGCGGCAGCCAGGTTGCTTACTGGGCTTTCACAATCTAGTCATATTACACCTGTGCTGAGCGAGCTGCATTGGCTGCCAGTTCAGCGGAGGATCACCTTTAAGGTCGACTCTGGCTGACCTATAAAGCCCTACACAGACAGGGACCACACTATCTGCAAGAGCTGCTGTGCCCCTACTGCCCCTCCCGACCGCTCCACTCTGCCGATGAGGGATTACTAGAGAGTCCCAAGGTGCAGTTGAAGACATCTGCTGCTCGCGCATTTTCTTATGTTGCCCCTGCCCTGTGGAATTCTCTACCTCATCGGGTTTGGGAGTGCCTGACTGTGGAGAACTTTAAAGCCGCACTGAAATACCATCTATTCTGGCTTGCCTTTTCGAAATCTGAGGTAAGTTTAGTGCTGCTAGTACTGAATTCTGACTATTTATAGTTTTATTCTGTTTTACTCATATTTTTACTGTGAAAGTGCTTTGATATTTATGAATAGCGCTATATAAATAAAGTTATTATTGTTATTATTGTTTCAAAGATGTTATGGGTTGAACCTGATTTCTATATGGTAGTGATTGCATATTCACCATGTTAGGAGTTGATGTTGCATGTTTGACATTTGTATGAGAATTTCCTTCCTCAAGTAACACATTCACCGTATCACTATCAATTATCAGGGGTGTTTTTGTTTCTTATCAACAAAGGTGAGATTCTAGTTTGTTTTTTAACGTGTTCTCCCACTATTTTTGATTGTTTCCCTGTTTCTTTTAGCCCTTCTCCTACTTCTTGTAATTTTCTGTATTATTACTATTTCGGCCTTCGCTTCTGATTTTTTCTTTCCTTTTTTTCTTGTGCCTTAAAGTCGTTTTCATCACTGTCTCTACCTAAGGTAGCTCCCTCCCATTTCATTATTCATTTCAAATCCTTATCGGGCTGTGCTGACATACGAAGTATCTCAGGAGAGTTCTATTGGTTCCATGTCAGCACCCGATACATCGAATGGGAAGAACACCCCTCCACCCTCAGCTAGTGATCAAGCAGGAGTTCAGCATGTTTGTAGCTCATTTGCATCACCAGGCAACAAAAAAGGTCTGGCTCCCCATACGATACACATGGGAAATGCCGAACCTCGCCCAACAACTAACACACTGAAATCTGGCCAAAGGAAAAACATGTACACAAATGCCCACAGTCTGAGAAACAAGATCCCAGACCTGCAGGCAACAATGACAGAGGCTAAACTGGACATGGTAGACATTAACGAGACATGGTTCACCAGTAACTACACTTGGGAGACTTCAGTACCTGGCTAAGTACTGTTCAGAAGAGACTGATGTGCAAAGTGGGGGGGAGTAGCCCTTTATGTCAATGAAAATATCAAAGCTACAGAAATTCAGAATACACATAAGGAGCCAGAAGAACTGTGGGTCACCCTGGAAACAGGAAATGGGACATCCATATGAACTGGGGTTGTCTACAGGCCTCCAGATCAGGGGGAGGACATAGGTACATTACTGTTAGAAGATATACAAAACATGACAGCTAAAGGGGAGGTTCTGATAATTGGAGACTTCAACATGCCAGATACAGATTGATCAATACCAGCAAGAACATCTGCCAGAACTAGACACATAGTAGATTCCCTGCAGGGGAGGGCCTCAACAACTGGTACAACAACCCACAAGAGACAGGGCTATCCTAGATCTAGCACTAACTAATGGGGAAAGGATCACAGATCTCCAGGTAGAAGGTCACCTGGGGGCCAGTGACCATCACATGGTATGATTCAGTTTGGCCACTAGAACTAAATCATCCCATTCCAAGGCAAAAATATGGGACTTCAGAGGAGCTGATGCTGAGAAGATGACCAACAGAGTTAAGATAGCCCTGGCAAGAAGAAATACCGGTGAGGGGGTACAGGCAAAGTGGGCAAGCATTAAGGATGCAATACTTGAAGCAACATCCCATTGTGTTAGAGAGAAAAGCAAGAGCAAAAGAAGGAGGAAACCACTTTGGTTCTCAAAACCAGTAGCAGAAAAGGTCAGAGCCAAAAGGCTGGCCTTCAGGAAATATAAGGGAACGCAGTGGGACAAAGACAAGGAGGCATACCAAACTTCCCTAAGGGAAGCAGGGAAGGCAGTAAGGCAACCAAAGGCCCAAACCAAGGAAACACTAACATGAACAATAAAAGAAGGGGACAAGACTTTCTATAGATACATTAGTGAAAGGAGAAAGTCCAGAGGCGGTGTTGCTAAGATCAGAGGATAAGGGGGAGTGTGTGGAAGAGGACCAAGGAAAAGCATCTATCCTAAATAGATAGTTCTGATCAGTATTTACTGAGGAGAAGGTAGGGCAGGGCCCATAGCTCAGCAGCATGGACACAGGGGGGGAGGGAGGTGTGCACTAGTCCCTTCACAAAAGAAAAGGTCCTTCAAGAGCTCGCTAAGCTCATGGTGGACAAGGCAATGGGACCCGATGGCATACATCCCAGGGTACTAAAGGAGCTAAGTGTGGAACTAGCAGAGCCATTATGAGAACTGTTTAGTGAGTCTCTGAGCACAGGAGAGGTCCTAGAAGACTGGAGAAGGGCTCATGTGATCCCGTTCCACAAGAGTTTTGACAGGGAGGAGGCGGAGAACTACAGACCAGTCAGTCTTACCTCAGTAGTGGGCAAGATTATGGAGGCACTCCCTTAAGGAAAGGATAGTGCAACATCTGGAATACATAGGAGCACAGGATCCAAGACAGCAGGGATTTACAACAGGAAGGTCCTGTCAAACTAATCTCATAGATTTCTTTGACTGGGTAACCAGAGTGATGGACCAAGTGGGTGCAGCTGATGTCACCTACTTTGACCAGCAAAGCTTTCAATACTGTTCCACATAGAAAATTGATTAATAAGCTGGGTAGGCTCAGGGTGGGTCAGAAGTTGTCAACTGGGTGGCAAACTGGTTGGCGGGCAGAAAACAGAGAGTGGTGGCAAATGGTATACAGTCAGTAGAGATGCAAGCCACAAGTGGGGTATCTCAGAGATCAGTCCTGGGTCCAGTCCTCTTCAATATCTTCATCAATGACATTGCAGATGGACTGGAGGGTAAGGTTTGTCTGTTTTGCAGATGACACGAAGATCTGCAACAAAGTAAGTGATCCAGATGGGGTGGGCAGAATGAGAAGAGATCTGGATAAACTGGCAAAATGATCGGAAGAGTGGCAACTGGGGTTTAACGCAAAGAAGTGCAAGGTCATGCACATATGGAAGAGAAACCCTGAAGCCACCTATAGGTTGGGAGGGGTGTTGCTGGTAACCACAGGGGAAGAAAGAGACTTGGAGTGGGATATTCAGAACTGCACCAGGCAGGGTTGCAAGCTGGGCACAGCGCAACTGGGATGCGCCAGGGTGTGGTCTGGGCGATATTCAACAGTGCTGCGCCATGGCTCCACACCGTTGAATATGGTACCATGGCCACCCACAGTGCGCATGGTGCAGTGGCACTGCACCAGTGCAAGTGGCCAGAGAGGAGCAGGGGGAAGCGCTATCGCAAGTGCCATTGCACTAGACGCAGCAACCGCGATATTCTGCGGTGGACATGCAAATGGGGCCATAATGTATGCAAGGCGCAAATGGGGCCATTTGCATGTCATTATGGCCCCAATTACATGCAGGTGCACTGATCCCCTGCGGCTTGTGCCTGGCGCCCTGCCAGGCTGCAGCCATCGGAGACCGACGCCCCCTGCCCCTCACCGGCAATGCGTCCCATTGCCCGATCATGGGCTGTAATATTTAATGTACTCCCTGGTGGTCCTGTGGACTGAACTCTGTGCCCGATCATGGGCTGTAATATTTATTTACTCACTGGTGGTCCAGTGTAGCGAACTCCGTGCCCAATCAAGGGCTGTAATATTTATTTACTCCCTGCGGTCCAGTGGACCGAACCCCGTGCCTGATCGCAGGCTGTAAAATTTAATTTACTCCCTGGTGGTCCAGTGGTACCTGTACCTCCCTCCCAACCTGCCCACTGGCACACCCTCCACCCTGCTCCCCCAGTCAGCGGTGGACGGCAGCCCCACTTCATAAGCCGCCTCGACCAGCCGCTGATCGACAGCGAATAGTATGAGTTGAGCGTCTATTGGTCTGTCAGGATTGAATGGGCGCAGACTATACTTTTTGTTGTTGAAGTCCCGGAAATGTGAATGGATCCATTCACATTTCGTGACTGTGTAGTGTAGTACGAAACAGCACGCCCATTGGCCCACACTGTAGACCAATGGGTGTACAGCCATACTGTATGCTGTCAGTCGGTGGGTGGCTGGGCGGTTATGGTGGATGCTGCCACCCACCACTGATCGGGGAGCGGGTGGGTGGTGGTGGGCGGTTGGGAGGGGGTACGGGTACCACTGGACCACCAGGGATTAAACTAAATTTTACAGCCCATGATCGGGCATGGAGTTCAATCTGCTGGACCACCAGGGAGTAAATAAATATTACAGCCCACGATCAGGCATGGAGTTCAGTCCACTGGACCACCAGGGAGTTTGATTTATGTTACAGCCCGGATCGGGCATGGAGGTAGGTCCACTCGACCACCAGGGAGTTAAATACATATTACATCCCGTGATCGAGCATTGAGGGGGGGCGCTACGCCACCGGATGGTGCCGCCAGGGCTCGGGTGGCCATCCACAGCTGGCAGCTGCCATGTTGCATCCAGCAATACGGCAGCCAGCCTGTGGGTGGCCAGTCCTTGCTCCTGTATTTTTTAGGAACATCTTTGTGCCCCCCTGTGCAGCAGAAGGCGAGTGTGTGCCTGCATATGCGCCGCACATCCCAGGCTGAATATCGGGATGTGCCGCATATGCATGGGCACGCCCCCTGCACTTGTGCCACATACATTACTGGTGTGCCCCGGTGCATCGGGATTTGCACGGAGCAAATTCCCCTTTCGAATATTGCGGCGGGCGTATCAGTGGGGTGTGCATGGCACAACAATGTTGCACCATGTGCAACCCCTTTGAATATCCCACCCTTGGGCATCATCATCATCACAGATTACCTGAAATCATCCAAGCAAACCACTAAAGCAGTAGGTAAGGCTAGAGGGATGCTGGGGTGTATTAGTAGTGATATCGCAAGTCATAAGAGGGAGGTAATAATCCCTCTTTACAAGACACTGGTTAGGCCCCATCTGGGAGAACTGCATGCAGTACTGAAGGCCGCACCTGCACAAGGACATTAAATGGATGCAGTCCAGAGAAGGGCAACCAAAATGGTGCAGGGACTGCATCAGAAAACATATGAGGACAGATTAATGGAACTCAATATGTATACCCTAGAGCAAATGAGGGAGAGAGGTGATATGATTAAAACATTCAAACACCTTAAGGGCATTAGCAAGGTGAAAGAGTCTAACATGTTTCAATATAAGAAAAATAGCAGGACAAGAGAACACAGCATGAGATTAGAGGGAGGCCGATTAATGGGTAATGTGAGGAAGTTCTTTTTAACAGAAAGGGTGGTTGATGTATGGAACGGCCTACCTCAGGAAAAGGTGGATATGAATACAGTGCAGGGCTTCAAACAGGTATGGGATAGGCATAAGGGAGCAATACAGATGAATATGAATAGATAAGCCATTGACAGAGTACAGGCCTATGGCACATTCATAAGGTAGAAAAAATGGGCAAAATGCATGGGCCTTGCAGTCCTTATCTGCCATCAACTTCTATGTTTCTATGTTATAACAGCAAACGTCAAATGAGCAAATGCATTAAAGTGATCACAAAAACAGTGCTACCATTTTGCAATGATGCACTAAAGAGCTACAATCAGACTCGTACCTGGAGCTGTCCAACCTCCTTATAGCGGGGACACAGTAAACCATCCCTGCAGCACAAGAGACATGCCTTTCTGACTCCAAAGGAACTCCACTGCCATCCTCACCTCCACCAACACAGGTAAGCACTGTACCTGACTAAACACCCTTTTTATTGGCTGTTCTACAGGTGTATCCCATTCCTGTCTGTATCTGTATCATGCGAGGGGGGCCTCTCCTCCAGCACCCCCCCATGAGAAGCTTTGCTCCCTGCTCCCCACTTCTATTATTCTAACTCCACAGAGCACATTGATAGTGGGGGTGTCCTAGCATACCACATCCATCCATATCACCCGATTGTCGTTATTTTCTGGTTGCTATAATTGATGTCGCTCATATTGAGTCGCTCAATTGTATTCGCTATTATATACTCGCTGTTATTATGTGATACCATTCTATTCATTGTCCTCTCTGGTTATAGTAGCTATCTGTGCTCTGGTAGTAACCATGGTTTGCACACTGTTTCTTGATCCTCACACCAGACCCCATTTAATGAAAGCGTCAGATGCCACTGTATTGTAATAGTTATCCTATTTAAATTAAACAAAATTCACAAAAAATGTGTTGAGTACAAATTAAAGAATTTGATTAAAGATACATGAAATAATTAAAGCATCTAATAGGGTCACTTTAAAATACAATTGGCTCTCTCATGATATTTATTTATATAAGAGTTTCACCAGGAAGGGACACAGAGCAGAGTACTGCTCGATTCCAGCTGCGTCCTGGGGGAGAGGGGAAGGGAGAACACATTACAAAAGTACAATGCAATAGGGCAGTTTGTGTTAGGCTACAATATCAGCACTTAAAATAAATTACAGCTTGAGAACAGCAAGACAAACACAGTGCAATAAATTACATAAGAACAATGCATGTGTACGATGCAATACAGTGAGCAATAATACTGCCATATTATTCCAACCATAGAAGGAGCAGCGATTAGATTAGACACATGTGCAGGTCGAGGAGATGTGATCTGTGAGGCAGGCGTAGAGGTAACGGGCAGTAGGGACATGCCTTATGTCCATTGGGAGGGAGTTACACAGTTTAGGCATGTGGTATTTGAAGGCTGACTGGCCTGCGGTGGTGGATATGTGTGGGGTAGATAAGAGTCTGGTGTCACTGTGCCTGAGAGAGTAAGCTGGCAGGGGAGTGGCAGAAAGTGCAGTGTGGAGGTAGGGGGGCAGGGACTGGGACCAGAACTTGGCTGTGAAATGAGTGCAGTGTGTTAGGCGGTGCTCCTGCAGTGAGGGGAAGCCCAGTGACTGATAAAGTACACAATGATGGGTGGAGTAGGGACAATCAAGGGTGAAGCGGCAGAAGGCATGGAAGAGAGAGTCCAGTCAGCCATGGTGGACTTTGGGGCAGCACTATAGACTACATCCCCATAGTCGATGACTGGAAGGATCATTTTCTGTACAATAGCATGGCGAGCTGGCAGTGGGATGCATCCACGATTACGGTAGAGGGCACCCAGTCTGGGGTGTAGCTTTTTTGTGGATGGCATCGATATGTACAGAGAAGTCTAGGTGCTGGTCGAGCCAGATCCTGAGATGCCTAAAGGAGGCACTGTCCTCCAGTGTTGTCCCATCGAGGGTGTGGAACGTAGGGGTGGAGGGGAGCCTTGAAAGTCTCTGCCTTGTGCCGAAGGTCATGGAGACGGTTTTCTTGGCATTGAGGTGGAGCTGATTTGAGCGAAACCAGAGCTGGACATTGCTGAAGTCCTGCTGGAGTCTGGTCACCACATCAGTGGTCGAGAGGCCGTATGTATACAGCACTGTGTCATCAGCATACATGTGAATGGATGTGTGTGTGCAGGCAGAGAGCAGGTCACTGAGAAAGATAGAGAACAAGAGTGGCCCCAGAACCGAGCCCTGTGGTACTCCTGTCATGATGGAGAGAAGGGAAGAGGTTGAGCTACCAATTCTAACTGATTGTGACCAGCCGACCAGATAGAAGCAGAACGATTCTGTAGTTGGGTCAGAGAGTCTTGTGTTGTGGAGCTTGGTCAGAAGGAGGAGATGGGAGACAGTGTCGAACGCCTTGCAAAGTCGACAAAAATTGCTGAGGTAATACGGCCTATGTCCATGGCTGAGAGAATGCTGTCTGTGAGCCTCAGGAGGGAGGTGGTGGTGGTGGAGTGGGACTTCCTGAAGCCAGACTGGTAAGGTGTGAAGAAGGAAGAGGAGTCGAGGTAGGATGAGAATTGAGGGAGGACAACGTGTTCCTGTAGCTTAGCCAGTATAGGGAGGAAGGAAATAGGGTGGAATTTGCCAGGGGCGGATAGATCAACGCCTTTAGGGAGAGGGATGACAGTGGCATGCTTCCATTCAGATGGGATGGAGGCTAGAGAGAAAGACTGATTGAAAAGAGCAGCCAGTGGGTTGGTGATGGCCGGGGCAGATAAGTACAACATTTTGGCATCTAGGCCAGAGAGGCATTTACCCTTGAATGGGTTTACCACCAGCAGGGTGTTTAATACCTCTTGTTGGGTGACTGGGCAGAAGGAGAAGGAGGAGGTGGGTGGAGGTTCTTGGGTGGTGGTGCGAGGCAGAGGAGGGGGGTGAAGGGGGAGGAGGTGTGTGCTGGGAGACAGGCCAGCAGTGTCGAGGTGCAGTTAGTGAAAAATGTGTTGAACACAGAGGCCACAGCAGGACGGTCTGTAACAAATGAACCACCTATGTTTATGGCAAGTGTTGGGGGCAGGGAAGGTGGGGGGGGGAGTGAATAGACCACCTTCCAGAATTTAGCAGGGTGTCTTAAATTTGTGTGCAGGGCTGTTTTGAAGAACTTGGCTTTAGAGTAGTGGATTAACCTTGTGAACGCATTGCGAAGTATGCAGTTCTTTAGGTGGTCAAGGGGAGAGCCGGAGACCTTGTAAGATTTCCATGCTAGGTCCCTTACTCTGAGGTTTGCAATGATATCAGCTGTAATCCAGGGGAGGTGGGCGCCTCTCACCCTTGACTGTCTGAGAGGGGGCACAGAGATCCCAGACAGCTAGAAGCCTGGTTTTGAAGCCTTCTAGTGTGGAGTCCTAGGAGGTGGCCAGGTGGATGGGGGACCAGTCAGCAGTGGCCAGGTCATGGAGAAGAGAGGGGAGGTCAAGGGATTTGTAGGACCTGGACAGGAGGGTGTGTGTGGGGGGGAATTTTCCTTACCATATATGTCATATGATAGTCACTTAGGGCATCAGGTAGGAGGCCAGATGCAATTATCCTGTGAGGGTGGGAGGTGAGGGACCAGTCAAGGAGTGAGTGGTTTAGTGATTTGTGGTTCAGGTGAGTGGGTTCTGTGATCATTTGGGAATGGTTTAGGGTGGCTACTAGGTTACGAAGTTTGGCATTCTTGTTGGAGAGCCAATTTAAGTTAAAATCCCAGAGGATGTGTAGCTTACCTCCAGGAGCCAGAGATTTTAGGCTGCCAAGGTGTTCCAAGAAGGCTGGCAGGGGGAGTGTCAGGTGCGCAGTAGGAGCCTGCAGTGAAGATGGGAGCTGTGTGGGGGAGTGATAGCTTGATCAGTAGTGAGTCAATGGTCTCTGTGGGCATGGGTAGTGTGACTTGGGTGAAGTGCAAATGCAACATAGATGGCAATGCCGCCTCCTCTTTTTTAGCCAGGGCAGTCATGATGAATGATAGCATACCCCGGGATAGCCACTTCAGTTTCTTTATTGTGAGGTTTTAGCCAGGATTCTGAGATAATCAGAATGTCCAGTCAGAGGGAAAGAATGATTGGCTAGGCAGGGTGAGTTTGAGCAGCAGGCTATAAATATTGAGGTGGATCAGTTTCAGCCCTCTTGGGAGTTGTAAGGTGGGGGCAGAGGGGCTAGTGTGGTGGGAGATGGGACCAGGGTTTTGCTCTGTGTTCCCAGATGTGAGAAGCAGGAGAAAGATTAATAGTTTGGGTAAGGGCTGTTCCCATAGGGGTTTATGGGTAGGAACTGCTGCTGGCTTAGTAGGAGTGGCTGTGACCTGGGTTAGTGTGTATAGGGGTAATTGGCCTGCATAGAAGGAGGGCGGGAGGATGGTGGACCCTGTGACTAGATAGAGTGGGTGGGCCTCGGGTGGTTGACCTGCAGAGGAGGTAACTGTTGGAGATGTCCCCACAGTTGGGGTACATGGTATAGGCTGGCAGTCATTCATGGTGGGTTGAGAGAAGGGTGGCAGAGACATCAGGGGAGCCAGAAGGGAGATCATTACTATAGTTGTCAGCATAATTGAGCAGTAAGAGAGCCAGTTGTGGAAGGGAGTTGGGTTACAAGCTTGTAAGCTGCCCCTAGTGGAGGGAGAGGATAACCTGCTAATGGGAGTATGAGCTGATGGGTTCCAAATGCCATGTGTGTCTTGGTATATAGGTAGATGTTCAGCAAGGGTGGTGGCGGGGCACTCCTAGCCATTTAGACTCAGGCTGTCATGGAGCACTGCAGCATCGCTTCCTAGTGTACCTTTAGCTTGGGGTGGATTCCGATGCAGCTCTGGGGAGGACCCTTTGAATCCTGGTCCTCATGACCATCACACGTGGGGGGGGGGGCATCTACTGTGAAGAGGGGAAACAGCAACGTTAATTTATGGTAAGCAAACAAGGAGGGGCTTTGTGAGGAACAGGGGAAGGGGAGTCAGAGTTAGAAATAGGAGAACAGTCTAGGAACCTGAAAGAATATGGTGCCTAACATCTTTGTTCTAGCACAATTTGTATCTACTCAACCTATTACTAATGCTGTCCATAAAAACAATGAATTGCTAGCATAGATAGTTTTGTAGCACTCAGATAAATTAACAGGACTAAAAGCCTTTAGGTAACCCTAAAAAATAATTAAATCACACAACTTAGACAGAACCCTAAAAAATAATTAAATCACACCACTTGGATAGTTATGTAGCATTTTGTAGCACAGAGAGAATTGAATTTGTTGGCTACTAGTAATTAAACATTAGGTATGCAGCTATACAGATAAGGCAGAACATAGATAATGGTGGAGAAAATGAGCAAAACATGCCAGTATTGCCTAAAAGTGCTCTGCAACTAAATTGGTTTAGCAGTACATTCTGAGAAAATAATACAGAAAAACTAACTGAATTAGTCTGCCAATTAAAAGGCAGTGGAAGCTATGCAGCAGTCCTTTGTTTGGAAATGGTGCCAAAAACTCCTAGACATTGAGACTCAGGCTCTGATGGAGCACTGCAGTGTCACTTCCTAGCGTACCTTTAGCTTGAGGTGGATTCCGATGCAGCTCTGGGGAGGACCCTTTGAATCCTGGTCCCCACGACCGTCACTCGTGGGGGGAGCATCTGCTGCAGAGAGGGGAAACAGCAATGTTAATTTATGGTAAGCAAACAAGGAGGGGCTTTGTGAGGAACGGCGGGGGGGAGGGATGGAGGAGTCAGAGTTAGAAACAGGAGAGCAGTCTAGGAGCCTGCAAGAATATGGTGCCTAACACCTTTGTTCTAGTACAATTTGTATCTACTCAACCTATTACTAATGCTGTCCATAAAAACAATGAATTGCTAGCATAGATAGTTTTGTAGCCCTCAGATAAATGAATTAATCCCGCGGGGGGAGCGTCTGCTTTAGTTTGCAGTGGATTCCGATGCACCTCTGGGGAGGACCCTTTGAATCCAGGCCCTCATGACTGTCACCCATCGGGGAGCATATTGTAAATAGTGTGCTGATTAAGCTCCCCAGCCTAATAAGAATTAAAATTTATCGAGCTCCCCAAGTAGCCGGAATGTAAATTAAAAACACAATCGATTAACTGAACATACATACAATACCCTGCAATTTACAAGAGATATTAATAGCTCTTTTTCACAGTTAATAAGGAAATTCTAAGTCCTCAAATATTATTTTCTGAAAGTAGAGAAAGAATATATTAGAACTGAATTTAGATTATACAATGGCAAGACAAAATCCTGTACTCTGATTGGTCAGTCTTGGGGCTGGACCCATGATGTTAATCAGTACAACATCACAGGTCTACTCTCAGCCTCACTGTGAACCTGCAGATGAGCATTTTATGGCAGAGCATTTGATTGAGCATTTGATTGATCGTTTCATCTTCTCTTAAGAAAAAAAAATATTTTTCCACACAAAAACATCTGATTTTTTTAATTCTGTATAACAACGAGCTAATGTATAATAGCAATAATGCCCTCCTGGGTATGTGTCGTTTGGGATAACGTCACGCCTCAGTCGTTGGATGCACTCGGCCTGCAGCCTCGTGCCCAACCACCTGAGGCGTGACGTTATCCCAGCACGACACACACCCTGTCGGGCATTATTGCTTAAATAAAGTACAAGCTTCCTTACATGTTGTTGCTTCCACAGAATCCGGCTTTCTTACATTGAGGTTCAGAAGCCCGTTTCCCGTAGAGCTGGTACTCATAAGAGTCTTTTAGATATCTTGTGGCAAAACTACCGACTGTAACATTTCAAGTCAAATATCAAACTATGTCCATATGCAGCAGACTGGATTATCTTGTTTTTTACATAAGCTACTGCCACTGACTTCTATGGTCAGTTCTATGTTCAATACAAGGAGCTCACAGAGCACTATAAACTTGTCGATTGCAGTCATTAAAAAACAGAACAATTTTTTTACGGAGTAAAATATGTTAAAATGATACAGTCCCCTTGTATACAAAGCTTAGAGCCTTACAGGCCTTTTAAGCAGTGTCTACTGTTGCTGGATAAAGCCCTACAATCAGTTTTAATTTATTGGATATTGGAGAAAGAAAAAACATTATTATATATTTTTTAGTAATGATGTGTATTAATATGTATTTATTCAATTGCTTTTATATTTATTTATATTTATTATAATACTGAATAGTTGTGTCTTAGAACTGATAGTGTCTAACCTAACTGCTGACTCTGCTTACTTGTAGGTTTTTTTGTTTGTTTGTTTTTCAAACTCTGTTTTTTCCTCCAGCTTGTGGAACTCTCTTGGGCATCCTGCATTGCCCCCGACTCTACCTCCGAGCCTGAGAGGCTTCCTGAATCCTGGCACCAGCTCGGCTATCCCCGGCTCTGAGTCCCCCGAGGTAGGGCCGCCCTATCTACCCAGGGCGCTCTATCTGTAAATTCAGGCCAGACTGGGCTCGCGCCAGGTAAGGAGTGCCACCAGCAATGGAGTGTGGTCGGACGGATGCAGATGCCGTCACCTATCCACAAGCTGGGTATTTTTCTTTAGTTCCCCCTGCTATGCCCCACTCCTTTCCTGGTGGAGTCCTTGGCGTGCAAAGATGCCAGGGACATCTTGCCGTGACTCCACAACCTCTCTTTGGCCCTGAAGCATTGCGGTACCTCCTCACCACCAGAGGTCATCAGAAAAGCCGGGAAGCGAGTCCCTGGCCCTCTCGAGGAAGGAGAGCTGTCCTCTGACACTCAATCCTTCCTCTCCCCTGCCGACCCCTGGTGATCCAGGCTTGTTCCCAAACCCAGGTCGCTGGTGTGGCACGAGGTGTGGCGTCCAGCGCCTAAACCCTCAGTGCCACTGGGCCGGTGCTACTTGTAGGTTTTAATCATAGATTTTAGTATTATGTTTTAATTATTATATGCTTAGTTTGTTAGGCAGTTCTAAAAAGCTAAAGTAGGTTATTTGTAACTTACTTTTCATTGTTAAATTAGTTGTGTTTAAAATTTGTTGCAACTTTAGCTCCAGCATGTTCAGCTAAAACTCGGTCAGGTACAGTTTTCTGGCCAGCCGTTAGTCAATCTAGTCTCTGGTTGAGAGATTAATTATATGACTGCGGATTCTCTGCAGATTTTTTTGATCGTTTGTCAAATTTCCAGCAGTCTGAGAGACTTCTTCAGTCAAGCTCTGGTAACTTGCTGGTATATGTTGTATAGTGAGCTGACTGCTATGTATGTCACACTGATAATAGTCGAAATGGATCTGCTGGATCTCTGTGAAAGGAGGTGATTTTATACTTCAGTTTAATTAACTAATTCCCTGTCAAGCTCATTTCCTGGGGAAGATTTATGACCTTGAGAACCGGGTCACACACAACAATATTTGACTTGGGGTCCTAGAGGCAGCTGAAGGCTCAGACATTATCCAGCTCCTCTGCTCCATGATCCCAGAGTTCCTTCAGGCCACTAACTGTCCTCCTTTGGAGAAAGAGCAGGTTCACCACTCCCTGGTTGCCAAGCCCAAGCCAGTAGAGGGGCCTCATTCCATCCTGGCCTGCTTTTTCCGTATTCCTGTCAAGGACAACTTTTCAAGGTTGGTTTGAGAGCACAGGCCACTCACATGGAAGGGGCATGCCATCCACCTCTATCAAGATTCCTGGGTGGAGCTATCATCTAGACTAAGGGAGTACTGTAAATGACCACAACCAGAAACAACCAGCGGCATTTGGCTTTCCCTACTCCCTCCAATACCTTTCCCTGCTTTGAGCTGTGCACAATTTATTTATTTGTTTTTGTTAACCAGGTAAGCACACTAGACAACAAGTGCCTATTTTCAGGTGCGACCCGGGAGGTTACAATACAGAAAAACATGGTACATTGTCATAGTAACATACAAGCCCACAATACAGGTGGGGCCAGAGAGATTTCAGTACAGGGAACATGGTACATTGACAAAGTAACATACGCGCCCACATACAGGTGGGGCCAGAGCACAATATATAGGCATGGTACAGAGTCAGAGATAGCAAACATGAATACAACTACAACTAGAATTAAAAGGTAGAGAGGACATAGCATCTTGTCTGTACGATAAGGAAGATGTTAAAACCACAAGGTAACATGGGAGCATGGGGAGGCAGGAGACTAACAGGTAACCAAGGGCGGAGCATAAACAGTGCACAGTTCGGGTGATTGTCAGGAAACAGGCAAGGGGGAGAGTAAACAGTGCAGTAGGCCAGCGGGGTACTAGTGGGTACAGCGAGGGGGAGGAAGCAGCCGGAGGACCACCATGGCAGAGTCTGGCTCGAACTTCAGGGAGAGTACTGCCCTTACAGTTGCGTGCCCAGAGGGCAGGCCAAGAATAGTGTAGGGTCGTCTAAGTACTACAAGGGAGGGAACTAATGGGTAAGTGGGAGAGGGGGCGCCTCTCAGAGGAGGGTGGGAAGTGTTATAGTGGAGAGTGGCAGAGGCTGAATTCAGCTTGTGGGAGAGGTGTCAGGAGAGGGAGAGACTCCCAGCAACTAGTATGGGGTACCACAAGTATATACTTTTTTATATAATTAAATGTTTGTTGATTTATTGACATTTTCAGAGTTTAACATACAACAACAGAGTGTAAACAAAAAATTTTAATATCTTAACTAGGGCATAGCCCCTTGGAATTACAATTATTAGTATTAGTTTATTAGATTAGCAGGTGATCAGACAGAATTTCATTTGCTACTTCTATTCCTAGCCGGGGCAGTGCCCCATGGAGATACAACTAAAATAATACAAAGGGATTAAGGAGACCTCCAAATCTAAAGTACTCAGAAGTGAATAAACATATGGTTTTAGCAATGCTATAATTACCATGCTAAGAATCATTCCAAATATGTAACTGTTAAACAAATCCAGGGTACCATGAATCATCCTCTTAAAGGGATGGTCCAAGAGTAGGTTGTTGCCAGGTTTAACCCGGTCGTTGAAATCATGGGTCTTAGGTCAGCTATATAACTTAAGGGAGGTACCCTCCATAACCAGAGCCTAGGAGTGAGGGAGGGGGAGGAAACCTCAGTTTTGTGGATGGGGGCAGCATGGGAGGGGGCACCTATCTCGGGTGAAACAATATGCCGAATGTAAGTAGTTCTTGTGTATGGTTCGGTATTGGTCCATTCTTTCTATGCTGCTAAACTGGACTCACTCATAATAGGTTATCTTACCCAGTTCTAATAGACACTCCTGTGTCTGACTTGGTCCTGTTTGTTTCCAGTGTTGCATGACCACTATCTTGGTGGAGGTGAGTGCGCCCATTGGTCATCTGGGTGGGGCGGTGTGTTGGGGGGCAGTCAGAGTCTATGCCCAGTAACACCCAAGTGGGATTGAGGCAGATGTGTAATTTGAGGATATTGGTACAGGTCTGTTGCACACCTGTCCAGTAGTCCTTCAGTCACAGATGTCATCCTCCCATCACATTACCAAGGATAGAGTCCATCGATGTGGAGACTTCTTTGGTTGGTTGGTGAGCCCTGCAACACCTTTAGAAGGGTGGAATTCTTCTAGACAGGAATATGGGTCTGATTTCCTTTCGGATATAAGTAATCCTTAGCCTACATAGGCATGTGTCCTGTTGTCACACACTGTGGCATGGCAATTCTCAGGGCCAGTTGCTGAGCTGTGATTTGCTGCAGCTTAATAATTGTGCGGTTCTGCACCTTAAGTCTTCTTGCTACCTCAATCATGTATTGTTGTTTTGCTGTAATCATGCCTCTGTACTGTTATTGCCTGTATCGATGTAATTCTCCCGGGTCGCACCTGAAAATAGGGACTTGACTGTCTAGCGTGCTTACCTGGTAAACAAAAGCTAAATAAAATTGTGCTGTAAAGTTTCTGCTCATGTATTTTACTATGCAACCATAATATTTCTAATGTTATTACTTCTTTACTGTATTTGTATCCTTTGTGCTTATCACTGTACTATCCTGGGTTGTGACTGAAAATAGGCATGGCATTGTCTAGTGCACTTACCCGGTAATCAAAAACTAAATAAATCAATAAGTTCACCATTTCTATATTGTAATTAAAGGCCATGCTGTCTCTCACTGAGGAATGGACATTATAGAAGCCAGTATCTAAACTGTCACACAATGCGTCTTAGTCATTGGAAGGCATATTCACTGAGTTTTGACTATGACCCCTTTGCAATCACTTCAGACACGTGACAACGGGTTTCTTCCTATCCCTTTAACAACTTAAATTGGCAGTCAGCCTGGAGGGATGGTGACCAGAGGCTTTGGCTCCCCAGTGGCTTCCTCCACAGTGGTTTTCATCTCCGCTGTGCCAAAGATCACAATACAAGTATTAATTTAATAAATGTGCCAAGAGTTGGAGCTGAATGGTGGCCCCCTATTGATGTCTTGATTAGTAATAGACTTCACGTACAGTTCCTTGGCTGTGTCACAGACCTTGGCTGCATCTCTTCTCTCCTTGGGAGTTAGTGCTTGTTTCATCATTTTTACTTTTAGGTTTTCTTCCCTAAGGTACCTCTGGTCTAAAGGGACTTTGTCCCTGTGGCACCTTTAGGGGTGGAACCCTCCTTAAGAGTGTTTCTGTATCTTAACAGCACCCTATAAGGGGGAGTAGTCTCTTAGCAGGGACAAGAACATTGTACACAAAAGCTACACATATGCTGCACAAGTGTTCTACATTCAACTTCCTCTCAGCCTATCACTAGGGTTGATCAGAATCCAATGAACAGAAATAGATTCATCAAGTTTCCAGCTTTCTTTGGAATTCAGAATTTGGGTATTCAAGACCAAAAATCTAAATGATGAAAAAGCCCTTCAAGATATGTAAAACTTCTCTCCACGCAGTTCAAACTATACAGAAGCCTGTACTGGGCCAGTAAACAGCCCTTCCCCCCAACACCCTTGTCTCCCTGCCCTTACCTTTAATGTGCTGTGGGGTCTTCTCTCTGTCTTCTGCTACTCTGATGCTGTGGGAGGCTGAAGCTACAGAGAATTAAGTCGCTGTACCACCCTCGCTGTACCCTAACTGCTACCTCTAGTCCCTACAGCCTGAGCATCCCACAGCAGCAGAGTAGTAGAGGACACAGAGAGAGGGTAAGGAGAAGGGGTAGGGAGAAACCTCATTTAATTCTGCATTTGGGGACTATTGACCTGGCTGATAGGACAGCAGAAGAAGTGTAGAGGAGATTTGAGGAACTAGGACCATTATGTGAAGGAGCAGGAAGATCAATAACCTTCTCATAGATACTTCCTGTTCCCAGGGCGAGCACTGCAGGAAAAAGGAGGATAGAGAAATTTAATAAATGGATAGGAACTTGGTGTCAGGCTAAAGGGTATGGGATGGTGGGGGGGTGTTGAAGGACCTGGGTGGACAGTAGTCTCTACTCGAAGGATAGATTGCACTTAAGCAAGGAGGGCAAGAAGAATGTTGACAATGGGGATAAGTGATTACATAGAAGAGGCTGGGTATTTAAACTAGGAGTGGGGGTGGCAAGTGGGCAGGAGGCAAGCAGAGGCCATGGGAAGGGAAGACATACAAGCTCACCCCCATGACAGAGACAAGGGATTAGGGGCAGGTACTAGGGAGAATGTTAGCATGAGATGGAAGGAGGGAAGAGAGGGGAAGGTAAGGGGGTGGAAGGTGATCATCTTGAATGCTAGAAGCCTGGGGAAATAAAACTGTGGCACTTCAGACCGTCATGGTGGAAGGGGAGGTGGACATGGCGGCAATTACCGAAACATGGGCTACTTAGTACCATAACTGGGACCTGGCGGTACTAGGGTACAAGATTTTCCGCAGGGATAGAGTAAAGGGAAAAGTGGAGGGTGGCACTGTATGTGAGGGAAGGACTGAAGTGTGTATGGGAGGAGAGGGAGGAGATCAATACGGAGTCACTATGGGTAAAAATCCAGGACTCAAGGAATAGGACTAACAGGATAGGAGTGGTGTACAGGCTGCCCTCCCAGACAGAAGAATTAGGGAACTAGTAGGAAGGACAGATTGTGAGGGCCTGCAGAAAGGGGAGTGTGGTGATTGTGGGGGACTTCAACTTGCCAGGAATGGTTGGAGTACCCCAGCCTCAAAAAATAGAAGGGCGTAGGTAGTGTTAGATGCCTTCCAGGACAACTTCCTGATGATAAGGGTGGAAGAGCCACTGGCGGGGAGTGACTAACACTCAGTATGGTTCACATTGGATATGGATAGAGAAGGCTGACACAAGGGTGTTAGACTTCAGGAGGGCCGACTTCAAGAGGATGGGTGAAATAGTAAAGGAGTATGTGGCTAAAATTTACCCTAGTATGGACACTAACCAGAGGTGGGAGCTCATAAAGAATGGGATAGCAGAGGCAATGAAAACCTGCAGGAAGGCCAGGAGTAAGAAGGCTAGGGCAAAGAAACCTAGCTAGGTGACCAATGGAGTCATGGAAAAGATAAGGAAGAATAGAGCCACCTTTAAGAAGTACAAGAAAACAGGGAAGGGGGAGGACAGGGAGGAGAACCTGAAGGAAGTGAAGGAGGTGACAAGGGCAGTAAGGGCAGCCAAGGCATCAAAGGAGCTCAGGCTGGCGCAAGGCATGAAGGAGGGGGAGAAGGAATTCTTCAGATACATCAGGGAGAAAAGGAGCTGTAAGGACAATATAGTAAGGATTAAGAAGGAAGGGGGATGGGTGGACGCAGGGGGAGAAATGGCAGAAGCACTAAACCACTACTTCTGCTCAGTATTTACTAAAGAAAAGGGGGGGAGAGATACCCAAGAGGGGCTTGAAGGCAGGAACAGAGGGAGAGGGTGTGACAGACAGGGTAATCACAGAGGACAGGGTTCTGGAGGGATTGAGGGCACTGAAGGTGGACAAGGCGCCAGAGCCAGATGGTGTTCATCCCAGGGTACTGAAAGAACTGGCAGAGGTACTAGCAGGACCTTTGGCAGACATATTCAATGCCTCACTAGATTCAGGGTGTGTATTTCAGGATTGGAGGATGGTTCACATTGTACCTCTCCGTAAGAGTGGCCCCAAGGATTAATCGGGGAACTATAGACTGGTGAGCCTCACATCCATCATGGGTAAGCTGATGGAGACAATCCTGAAGGAGAGGCTGGTGTCCCTACTGGAGGCCAATGGGCTACAGGACAGTAGGCTGCATGTCTTTGTTACTGGCAGATCATGCCAGACCAACCTGATGGAGTACTATGATTGGGTAACCAGACAACTGGACAAGGGCCATGCAGTGAATGTCCTGTACCTGGACTTCAGTAAAGCATTTAAATCAGTGCCACATGGAAGAATAGGAAGTAAGCTACAGGGGCGGGAGCGAAGATGGTGGGATGGGTAGTGAACTGGCTGCAAAGGAGGCAGCAGAGAGTTTTGGTGGGTGGGGAGCTATCATCTCCAGGGGTGGTAATGAGTGGAGTTTTGCACGGCTTGGTGCTGGGACCAGTGCTGTTTGGAATATTCATTGCAGACAATTTGGTGTGCATCAAGAGCAAAATCAGTCTGTTTGCTAATGAGACCAAGATGGGAGCAGTGGTGGATGACCTGGGGGGTTGGCAAGGGCTGCAGAAGGATCTGTCAAACCTGGAATCCTGGTCAGACACCTGGCAGCTGGAGTTCAATGCCAAAAAAATGCAAGGTGCTGCATTTTGGGGCTAAAAACCTGAAGAGGGGCTACCAACTGGGGGGCTGAGCAGTTAGCTGTGACTGAGGAGGAGAAGGATCTGGGGGATGCTCATTACGGGGGCAATGAACAACTCAGCACAATGTAGGAAGGCGGCTGCAAAGGCCAACAAGATGCTGGGTTGTATTGCTAGGGGGATATCCTTAAGGAGTAGGGAGGTGATTCTGCCATTGTATTGACTGCTTGTTAGACCACACCTGGAGTACTGCATGCAGTTCTGGCACCCGTACCTGAAGAGGGACATTAAGTTACTGGAGGGGGAGCAATGCAGGGTGACAAAGAAGATCAATGGTCTGGGGGACTTAACATACGAGAGTAGGCTGAGGGAATTGAACACGTACTCACTGGAAGAGAGGAGGGAGAGGGGAGGAATGATTGAAACCTTCAAGTACATGAAAGGGATAAACAAGTCTTGTACAGAGGGGCTTTTCAAACTAAGGGAAGGGAGGAACACCCGAAGCCATGGTATGAGACTGGAGGGGGGAAGGTTCAGGAGGGAGATGAGAAAACACTTTTTTACAGAGAGGGTGGTAGCCCGGTGGAACACGCTGCTGGCAGAGGTGGTATCCAGTAGAACAGTGGGGGGCTTCAAGAGGGGATGGGACAGCGCAAGAGAGAGGGTCAAGAAAGAGAGGGCAAGGGGCAGCTGCAAAATAAAGGCTGCTAGCTGCACAACCAAGCAGACTTGGTAGACTGTAAGGCCATTTATTGCTGGTGATCTTCATATGTTCATATGAGAGGGACCCCACAACACATCAAAGGTAAGTGGAGGGGGTCAAGGGTGGGGAGAGGGAGGGCTTTTTTCTGGACCACTACGGGCTCCTGTATAGTTTGTACTGGGTTGCTGGAGGTTTATGTTTTTAGGAATGTAGAGTCAGAATGTGGAGTCGTTGGACCCTAACTGCTGCCTACAGCCTGAGCATCCCACAACAGTATTGTATTAGAGGACAGAGATGGGAGGGACACCACAGCATGTTAAAGGTAAGGGGACAGGGACAAGGGTGGGGGATGACAGGGCTTTTTACTGGCCCACTACTGGCTCCTGTGTAGTTTGTACTGGTTAGGTGAAGGTTTATGTTTTTTTTTCTGTTATCTGTTTTTGTGCCTGGGAGTCTGGCAGGTGGCTCTGGTCCCACCCTCACAGAGACTTGGTCTCGGCTCTCCAATTCCCCATGCAACCTCCCCTACATCCTCCATGGGTTCCCCCATGACAGTGCCGAAGCGAAGGGGTGCCAGCTTCCCTCACCCGCAGGGTGAAATCCAGATAGATGGGGAAGCTGGAACAGGAGCAGGACAGCCATCACAGACCCGGTCAGCTCAATTTTCCACCAGTTTCTGTCCCCGCCCCCTTCCCACTGACAGTGCACATTGGCAATCTGCCTTCTGACTGGCATCTCCTCTGGCCTCCGCCAGAGGGAGATCGACGAGCAGGATGGCAATCCCTTCCTCTCCAAGAGAGAGCAGTCCTCTGGATACTCAATCATCTCTCTCCTCTGCTGACCCCTGGCAGCCCAGGCTCATTCCTGAACCCTGGTCACCAGCATGGTGCAATGTGTGGCATCCGGCACCTCAACCCTCAGCACCACTGGGCTGGTTTAAAGAGGTTTATGTGTTTAGGAATATGGAGTCAGATGCAGAATTAGAACTTCTGATTCTGCCTGCAAGTCCTTAGCTGGCATCAGTATGGAACTGGGGTTGGAATAAGAAGTTCAGATTATCCGAAGGATGCTGAACAGAGCAGCTGGGGTCCAGTAATCACCACATGGAGTGATTCGGCATGGAGACATGGACTCAATTAAGCCACACAAGGGCAAGAGTATTAGATTTCAGGAGGGTGGATTTCACTGAAATGGGTAGATGTATACAAGCAGTCCTGGGGAAGGGAAAGGTAATAGAGGGGGTGGAAGAACAATTGGAGAAACTGAAAGGAGCCATAGTGGATATAACAAATCAATGCATTAGGATAGTGGCCAAAGGGAAAAAAAAGAAGGAAACCACTATGGTTCTCCAAAGAAGTGGGGGACAAAGTCAGGGCTAAAAACCTGAGTTTCAGAATATATAAGGGGAGCCAAAGGGAGGACAGGGAGGTGTACCTTGAATGTCTAAGGGAAGCAGGGAAGACTGTTAGGAGGGCAAAGTTGCAGACAGAAGAGGGCTTAGTACGGTCTGTAGATGAAGGGATAAGGCATTTTATAGGTACATCAGTGAAAGAAGAAAAAAGCAGGGGATTGTGAGGCTCAAAGGGAGAAGGAGAGTGTAAGGAGGGGATCTGGACAAGGCAGAAATACTGAACAAATGCTTCTGCTCAGTATTCAATAAGGAGGGAGGTCAAGGACCACAGTTGAGTTGCAGAGGCAATGGTGGTGGGGGGGGGGTAGTGGACACCAGTCCATTCACAGTGGAGAGAGTTCTGGGTGTGAAGGCAGGCGTACACTGCACAGGAATCAGTACTAGGACCAGTCCTGTTCAATGTCTTCATTAGTGACTTGCAGAGGGGCTGGAAGGAAAGGTCTGCCTGTTTGCAGATGACACCGAGATCTGCAACAGGGTGGATACTCCAGAAGGAGTGCAGAAAGTAAAGAGGGACCTGGAGAAGCTTGAAAGATGGTCGGAAATGTGGCAACTGAGGTTCAATGCAAAGAAGTACAAAATAATGCATCTGGGTAGAGGGAACCCTGGGGAAAGCTACAGGTTGGGGGGGAGCTGACTGTCACCAAAGAGGAAAGGGACCTAGGGGTTATCATCTCTGATAACCTTATCAGAGCAGTGCACAAAGGCAGCAGGGAGGGCCAGTGGCATGCTGAGGTGCATAGACAGGGGTATCACTAGCAGGAGGCTGGAGGTGGCGATGCCATTGTATAAAACATTGGTAAGGCCTCACCTGGAGTACTGCATGCAGTTCTGGAGGCCACACCTGCACAAGGACATAGATAAGGTGGAGACTATCCAGAGAAGGGCAACAAAGATGGTGCAGAGCTTGCACCACAAAACATATGAGGAGAGAGAGACTAAGGGACCTTAGTTTGTACTCACTGGAGGAGAGGAGACAGCAGGGGGACATGATTAAAACTTTCATGTACCTCAAGGGCATAGAAAAGGTGCAGGTGGGGGACCTTTTCCAATGTAGAAAAGGTACTAGAATAAGGCGGCACAATATGAAATTTGAATGGGGTAGATTAACAGGTAATGTGAGGAAGTTTTTCTACACAGAAAGGGTAGTCAGTGTTTGGAATAGTCTGCCACAGGAGGTAGTTGGGGCAAGCACAGTGGAGGGGTTTAGGCATGCCTGGGACAGGCACAAGGGAAGCTTGAGAGGGGAGGGAGAGTGATGAAAAGCCATTGATCACACAGGGTCATTGGCCACATACAATGTATTGGGACTATGGGCAGACTGGATGGGCCTAGCGATCCTTATCTGCCAACAATTTCTGTGTTTCTGTGTTTCTATTATGAGCAACCTTACTCAGTACCAAGTTCTCACATAATTTCAATCACACCTAATCTTACCAATTATCCTACAATGCTCTCTAATCATTTATACAGAATGAGCCCAATGGTCAATTGCCCTCCTCCTCAAACCCTCAGCTCCTAGGCAAACACATAGCTCAGCCTCAACTCAATCCCCATAATTTACCCATGTTTCCCTGCCCGCTAAAGGGCTTTTTCCTCACCCCTCAAACACTTGACCCCATCATCGTTCCATCTGGCCTTGTCTATCAAGGGTTTGGCTCCAACCTTTCCATGAGCTTTGTTCTCAGTGGAGTGTATACGGACAGCAAAGCCTGAAGCATCTGTCAGTAGGTCTTCTTTCTCCATGGGGGTCCTGTCAGTAATCATATTTGCTCCTTTAGCACTGGCCTCAGCGTTTAACACTTCTGTGGAGGAGTCCTACCTCCTTTAGCTGTATGGCCAACCCTGTAACACCTTCAGGAAGATGAAAGTCTTCAGATCAGAAGGGGAGACTCTCTATCTTCTAATTGAAGCAGCATGTCTGATGTCCTCTACCAGAAATGATAAGTAATCATTTGTCTGTAATGAAGGATTGGCAAACTAGGCCTAGGTGGGGAGCGCCTCTACCCCATCCCAAAGGTCATAATTGAAATTTTAATTAAATTTTTCTGCCGAGAATTGGAGCTTGATAGTGGCCTCACTCCTCTCCCTGGACTCTCTGTCTTCATACTGGTATCTCCTTCTCCTGGTTGTGTCTCCTGTCTTTATGATAAGAAAGTGCTGTATTCATCACTTACTGTGCTTTTGTCTTCTTACCTACGGTAACTTTGGTCTAAGTGACCTTGTCTCTAGAGCAATTCTTGGGGTGAAACTTTCATCAAGAGATTTCATTTGTCTTCACAGCATCCCAAAAAGATGATAGACCACATAGAAGGAACAGAGAGAGCATAACCCAAAGTTCCACTTATGTTGCACATGCATTTTACATAGAGTGGAGCCCACCAGGACACAACACAATACTGTAGAATTCCGCAGCAGTTACTGCAGGAAACAGGACAATTACAAAGGCAGTTAATCCCTTTTATCATGCAGTATCACAGAATAATGTGTAGCATCCTGGTGGGCTGCACTGTACTATCTACCTTCTTCACTATCTCAATACCTATAACTCCTTTACCTTCTATACCACTTGCCCTCCAGTCTGCCCAGAACCTCTCCTCCCCTTTTGCTGTCATTCATCTGCTCACCTGCCAGTAATTGCTTCCATCATCATTCCGATCCTTCTATACCCTACCAATCATTCCCAGTGTTCCTTAAACATACATACTGTACAGAGAAGCCCACAGACTCATTGAATTGAAGGGCTTTTGGTGGGGTAGTGGAGGACACTTGCCATGCCCACCACTGAGTAGAACTTAAACTGCACATGGCTAAATGTCTATAAAACACTGGTTTCTTTGCCACCAGCATCCCCCTTCCTCGGCAGAACCTCTTATTCCTTGGGCTAGGGGTTTCTTCCCTATGATACCATTGGTCAAAGGGGACAGCATCCCTGTGATACCTCTAAGGGTAGAACCTTCCTCCAATAATTGCTTTCATTATCATTCCAGTCTTCACATTCCCTACCAGTCTTCCACTGTGTTCCCTAAGATGGGCATTCACTGATCCTTTGAAAAGAGGAAGTAATCCTGCCACTTTATAAGGTCCTGGTCTGGCCCCACTTGCATACAGTTCTGGTCTCCTCAATTCAACAAACTCTGGTCAGAGCCAAAACAGCAGCTAATGCAGTAATCTAATAAAGAATACGGAATTAATGTATGAATCTGAAGTGAATGGCTATCCTTCATTATTCTCCTGGAATCTTACTGAGCAGTCCCTGGTATGGATAGACCCCCCCCCTCCCGCTCATACATAGCAATCCGTAGCATCTAGTGGCCCCCTTTCATCCATACTGAGTAGTACCTGGTGTTAGCAGTCCCCCCCTTTCTGCTGGTATGGAGCAGCACCTGGCATCTAGTGGTACCCCCTCCACCCATACTAAGCAGTCCCTGATATCTAATTGCCCCCCCTTCCACTCATACTGAGCAGCCTCTGGTGTCTAGTGATACCCCTTCAAACCCATAGTGAGCCATTCCTCACATTAAGTGCTTCACCCTTCCACCCATACAGACAGTCCCTGTAGTCTAATGGTCCCCCCTTCCCACTGGTATAGAGCAGCTCCTGGTGTTTAGAGGTGGCCATCTTCCACCTAGTGGTGGCCATCTCCCACCCATGCTGAGCTGTTAATGGCATCTACTGGTCCTCCTCCCTTCTGCCTGTACCAAGCAATCCTTGGCATTTAGCAGTCCCCTCTCCTTTCTGTACTGATTAGTCCATGACATCTTGTGGTCCCTGTCCCACCCACACTAAACAGTCCCTGGAATCTTGCATTCTCCTCTATTCCCCTCTACCCATCTATACCAAGCAGTCCCTGACCCTGGCATCTTGCAGTCCCTCACTCATACCAAACAGTCACTGGTATCTCTTGGGCCCCCAGTACTGAGTAGGTCTTGACATCTAATAATCCCCCCACCCATACCAAGCAGTTTCTGGTGTCCAGTGGTCCCTCATCCTACCCATTCTGAGCACTCCCTGGCATCTAGTGTTCCCCCATCCTGCCTGTACCTTTGTATATGTCTGTGTGTCAACAGCCAACAACAGCTGCTTCTGCATTAGCATAATGTATCATGTTGTATTTTTTGTGTTATTATTTTGATGCAAGTGTGGGATTTTTACATAGAGAATAACATATGGGTGGGTGAGTGTAATCAGAATTCTATACACACTCTTGGAGTGTGATGCTACATAAACCCAGAGAGAGAAGCTCAAGGGATTTAGAAAAACATCACACATTGAGAGTGTATATAAAATTCTGAGTTACATACTCACACATGTCTTGTATTTTGTTATTACCGAGGATCATTTTTAATAAATGATTGGTTTAGGTGTTTAGCTTGGAAAGAATAAAAACAAGAAAATCATGCTTTAAACTTGTTTGTTTAACTAAATAAACTCCTGAACATGGACAAAAACTGCAAAATGATTCTTTTTTAACTACATTTGTTTAAACAAGCAGCAATTGTGGGACTGCTGCACATACACTGTTACCAGATTGAGTTTGATTAACAGCTTGTGATTACAACCACCCGGTTGTAATACCAAATTACAACCTGGTTCTCCGAGCATCAAAAATACTCTCAGTAATTATATCATAGTAATGCAGTAATTAAATTACAATCCAAGCCACATGTTTATTCTGTACCCTTTATTAGGCTGCTGAGTTGGCAGCCATAATCATTGATACCAGCCCAAGGCACATAATAGCTTTTAACCAGTTACAGTCTTTGGCCTTTTACACAAACTTGCACAATTTTTGTACCCCAGTGATAGTAATGGTATTGATTTCTGCTGCTGTTGCTTTCCACATAATTGCTTTTTTAAATTTCAAATCTTTGCACGTTTGCTCTCATTCCTACTCTCATTACCACATATTTCACAATATACTGCACAATCATCACCACTTTACTCATTGTATTTATATATTGTTGTTATTATATGTCTGTACTGCTACCACTTGTTTTTTGATTCTGTAACCCCTTCCCTTTGGTCACACCTGGAAATTGCCTTGGATCAGTGAGTGTGCTTCTCCAGTCACCAATTTTCAGATAAATAAATAAGTAGTAAGTTTCAACCCCCACTTCCATATTTCAGGGCCACTGGAGCCTATTTTTAAATAGATGAATACATTTTTTTACAGTATTGGGTGACCTTCTGACATGTCACCCAAGGTGTCATACGGTGCACATATAATAAAATGATGAAAGCAGTAGGGCTGTGCACAGACTGATTTTTTTTTGTACGTGTAATATAGTTGTACTTTGGTCTCTGGTATTTTTACTTGTGTCTCTGGTATTTGTATCTGTATTTGTCAAACAAATTGTTTAGTTGCCGTATTGGTCCTTGTAAGAACAGAAGAACAGATCTAGAAGCAAATGGTTTGATACCCTTTATTGAACCAACAAAGATGTTACGAAAAGGACAAAGAACTTTAGCTTTCGGATCAACTAACTCCTTCCTCAGAAGTGTATGAAAATTTTCTGGGTGACTGTCATAAACTTCCGAGGAAGGACTTGGTTGGTCCGAAAGCTAAAGTACTTTGTTCTTTGTGTAACATCTTTGTTAGTCCAATAAAAAGTATCAAACCATTTGCTTCTGGATCTATCTATATTTGTGTCACTTGTAACTGGTATTTGTATTTATGTATCTCATATTTTTGACCTGATTTTGTATATGTGTCCCTAGTATTTGAATCATATTCATATTTATATTTGTGTTTGTGTCTCTTGTATTTGTACTGTATTTGTATTTGTATCTGTACCTGTGTCTCTGGTATTTTACTATAACTGTATTTCTTTCTCTGCCATTTCTACCTGTATTTGTATTTGTATCTCTGGTAATTGTCTTTCTGTCTCTGGCATTTGTATCTGTATTTGTTTTTGTTTTTGTGTCTCTGGTAATTGTCTTTCTGTCTCTGGCATTTGTATCTGTATTTATACAATGGGATGAGACAAAAATGTACAAATAAATGAAATATTTATACAACAATAGGACATGAAGTGATGTTAAATCATTTATCACCACTAGAGGTGGGTCATCACCATAGTCCATCACTTGAGGGTGGTCATAAAGGAACTCTTAACCAATAGGAGTGCAGCTTGAACACTGCTCGACGATATCAAAGTGACCTCTGCTACACTCAAAACAGAGCAGTAAAATCAAACAGAAGCAGTTTGTTCATCATTAAAGGAGCTAATATGAAAGCTTTACAATTTAAAATACATTGTACAAATTGGACACACAAATGCCTGACTCAGAATATTACATTTATAATCACTTGTTAGAGGGTAGGATTTTCATACTGTAACTCACTCGTAGCTCTGCCACTCATGAGTTATGGTTCTGTCCCCTACTCACGTGATAAATGGCATATTCTGAGTCTGGCCATTGTGTATCTCATAATTATATTGGTGTCTCTGGCATTTGTGTCTATATTTGTAATTTTTATCTGTAATTGTGTCTCTAGCTTTTGTATTTATAGTTGTCTCTCTGGTATTTGTATCTATGTTTGTATTTATTTGTTTGTCTTCAGTATTTGTATTCATTGTCTGGTATTTATTTTTACATTTGTTTTCATGTGTATGTTTAATAAAATATATTTTTTTCATTTTAGATTTCTGCTGTAAATGATGGCATAAGACTAAGAGTTATCAATAAAATATGCAATTTGTCAATAACATATTTATTTATTTCTTTTTTGTGTTGACCGGGTAAGTGCACTAGCCAGATTCTGCCTATTCTCAGGCACAACCTGAGGGAAGGGGATACAGATGGATGTCAAAGGACATTGAACCAGATTAAGCTGTTGGTGGAATTTTTAGTGAATGGGGGGAAATTTGGCCAGGGCACCAGGGAAATTACCCGACTCGCCACTGGGGGGAACTTCTGGCCAACCAAGATGGTGGACGAGAGTCCTGGGGAGAAGATGGATACTGTGGAGGTGAGGGAGCTGACCTCCGCCCACACCTCAGCTATGCCAGAGGCTGAAAAGGTGTTGATTCCTGAAATTTGTGAAGAGTCTACAACAGCAGATAAGTTGTCTGAGCAAGATGTAGCTCAAATTGAAGATGCGGAGGGGATTTCTGGAGGTGAAGATGGCATGAATGAGAATTCTAGTTCTGATGCATCTGGTGGACGAAAGTTCAGACAAGAAGGAGAGAAAATGTTAGAAGAGACACGGGAACTTCAGCGGCAGCTTGAGATGGAAGAGCATAGGTTTCATGCGAGACAGTCTTCACTAATGCAGGAAATTCGGAGGAGTCAAAGTGACAGCCTGTCTGACGCTGTCAAACCAAACCAGCTGAGAAATAAGCCAGAAGAGTTACAAGACCCACTGTCTGCTACACCTGCAAAAATGCCTGTGAGTGTCTCTACAATGCAGAAAACTATCAATGTGAGTACTAAATCTTCTAAAATTAATCCTGATAATATTACCACCGACCTGAGTATGTTGCAACACAATGCCACTCCAGGGATAGGGCCCTGGACTGTGGAGAAGACCTTACAGGGTGCTGGCTGGGAGAAACCTAGCGGAGCAACTCGGTGGAGTTCTGGTGACTCACCGATAAGAATGCCCCTACCGGAGGATTTCTTGACTACTGCCTCTGAAATCCCAAATGCTCCGCAAAACATGGATATTTCAGAGAGTGATCCTCTTGCTATCCCAGAGGAACTGATTCTGACTCAGAATCATGTTTTAAATATTTCTGCCCCAGAAGCATTATTGGAGAATACTGTTCAAACTATACATGTGGCAGCCCCGCTGAATCTGATGCCTGAAAAGCAGAAAAAAAATTCTCCTCTTTGTTTTGACTGCCTGTCCAGCCAGCTAAAAGGCATAACACAGTAAGACTTCAATATGTAGATGGATTGCCTGAAACCCCTGATCGAGCATATGTTGCCAGGACACTGCTGAAAGACTGTATGAAGTTTTTTTCTCACGAACTGTGTGCTCTGTTACACATATCAGGTGAAACAAACATCGACGTCCTCTTCAAAACCACTCGTGGCCTGGAATGTTTTTCGTCCAAATACCATGCTTTAAAAAAAACTGCTTTATGGACTCCCTTCATGGCAATACCATTACCTAAACCTGCCTATAAAACTATTACTATCCTGTTCGGGAACGAGGGAGTGGACCTCTCAGATGTTCTGTTTTGGCTTAAATCAAAGTGTACCATTATTGGAGATGCTGAGGCCATTCTGGACTCAGAGAATATTTGGACTGGGGGTGGAAAATGAAAGTTTTATTAAAGTCTGATGATAATGGTCTCATGCACCTGCCTAGTTCCTTTTTTTTAGGTCGTGACAGATAGGGTTTTGTTCTATTCTGGCCAGCCCAAAGCTTGCTACAGGTGCCGTGACCCTACGCACCTGAGTAGCATATGTGACAAGGTGAAGCGTAATCTGTGTGGAGATTTGGGCCACATTAGTTCAGCCTATCTTAATGAAACATGATGCAACCTATGTGAAGAGTTGGGCCATACATTTCAGAATTGTTCATGGGCCGTCCACAGTCAACAGCATCATGATGGTGGGGTTGACCAACATTTTATTATTTCTCAGGCCCAAAAATCCAAAATCAGAGATGGGGGCCATTCCTCACAGAGTGAGCCAAATAGGGCCGACATGCCAAGGCCTTCCTCAGTAGGAAGACAGGACAGAATCCCAGATAAGAATGCTACTAGACTCCCCAGGTTCAGGAAGAGGTACTGCCTGTTACAGTGGTTTCAAATCAGGGGACAATGGAAATGCCCCCTCCACCCAAACCTATTCAGACTGGGTTTAGAAGGTCAACAAGGTCATTGCTAAAAGCAGCCCCCCCCCCAAAAAAAAGCAGTTAAAACCTCTCCTATACCAACTTCTAACTCTTATGACATTCTGCAAGAGTCTACAGGTGAATCTGGGGAAGACTTTGATACATCTTCAGTCCCCTTCTCACATTCCGAGGGAACAACAGACACAAAAAGTTGTTCAACAGGTAGAGGTGCTCAGAAACAGAAAATCAGGAAGAAAATAAAAGGGAGCTTAGGCACTGGGAAGAGGAAATAGATTTAGGGATGGATTAAATACTAAACTATGTTTCCCACCAACAAAACCAGTATGGCTAACCCCTTCTTTGATTTTCATACTGTAAATGTAAACAGTATTAAAAGGGTAGGGAAGAGAAACCTAGTCTTTACATTTTTCACCTCCCTGAGAATGGGTCTAATATTTTTGCAAGATGTAAGGTTCCATTCTTGCTGAGAAATCAAGCAAGCACAAAGACATTGGCTCAGTGGCCCTTCCTTCAGGTCCATCGGCCAAGAAACATGCTCTGGAGTGGGGTTATAGGGTTCACAGGGTAGATTTCAAACTATTAAAACTTTTGACCTGGTCCGTGGTTGAGTGCCGATACTAGATGCATTAATTCAGAACAAACCATACCAGTTGATAAATATAAACGCCCCCAAACAAAATCAGGTAGGTCTGATATATTAGCTTTAATTCAACCTTACCTACAGACCTCAAAACTCATAATTTTTGCAGGAGACTTTAATTGTGGGCTCAGCCTGCAGGATAAAAGTTCTCACGCAAAAACAACAAAAGAATATTGTGATTCCCATTTCCTGAATAAGGTTATTACCACGGCACACCTACGTGATGCCTGTTTAGAATTTCCAAAATCTCATTCTCCCACCTTTCAAAAAGGTACTTTAGGAACTCATATTGACTCTATATTTGTTTCTGGCAATATTAAAATTACCAATGCTGGCACGACCCCTTTGGAATTCTCAGATCATAAACTGGTAACTATTTCCATAGGTGATAATTTAGCTGAGCTAAGGGGTCCAGGTATATGGAGGTTTAACACCTCCTTGCTTTCGGATCAGGGCCTTCTAATCAGGGGTCAACCTTAACCTTTTTTTGCACTAGCCAGCAGGGCAAGTTGATTCAAAATTGCACTAGCCCGCAGAAGGTTGCACTAGCCCTTAATTATAATGGTGCATTTTGATCACTTATACAGGAAACAATGCAAGCCAAGAAATACTTTGATTATTGCACATTTATCCTGCTCCCACATTACGTCCAGCTCCCCAGCAGAAAAAAAAGACTGCAATGCCATTACACACAGTGACACCCCCCCCCCATTGTTTTGTACCATGGCCTCCTCTCTTCCTATTTCTGCCCCCCCAACCAAACCAGAGGGGATCACAACAGCAAATGTTCAACCAAGCAGTCCTAGCTCTGCACACACAACAGCTAACATCACCGTGCACCTCACCACACTGTCACCACCACCCATGGGGCAATGAGCAGAGTCAGGTAGAGAAAGACAATCTCGGCCCCCACCCTATAGTCAACTGGAGACCTGCACTTCTGGAAATCTTTGTACAGTCTCAAGTGAGCCAGGAGCACATCTAAGATTTCTTTGGGGGTTGGAGCTAAACAAACCTAAGGGGCTTGGAAAATAGAAAACCATGACATGTTTATTTTTAAAAGCATTGATTTTAATATGCTCTGCCCCAACAATAGCAGATTTTCTTTAGCATTGTCCTTTCATCAGCCCAGGGGAAACAATACACAGGCATAATGTTATACTATATCTATTTCTATATAGGATGATCTATGTATCCCAGGAATGCCTATTTTAAGCTTTAAAATTATGTATTTATTAAGGTTTATTTTTGTACCATACATGATCCAAAGCTTTGTTTTTGGGATGAAAGGTCATGATGGGTGGGATAAGGGTGGGACTGTATGGATGGTGATGGCTGGCATGGTCCATTTAAGAATCAAATCAAATCAACTTTATTTTTATAGTGCCTTTCAAATCCAAGGTGCTGTACATAAAAACATATACATAATAATAAAAATTAAAACAAACATTAAAACGTATCAACCATAGCTAAGTAAAAGCTAAACTAAATAAAGCTGGAAACCTGCACTTATGGAAATCTTTGTACGGTCTCAAGTGAGTCAAACTAAACTAAACTAAAGAAGAGCCAGGGACTCCCCTACATTTGCCAGTAATGACAGCTATGAATCTGTGGGTGGTCATTTCAGAGTCTGGACTGCAGTGGTGTCCAGGCAAAAAACAGATTTAAGAGATTTGGAGGGGAGAGGGAAGTTACGATGAGGCTGGGATAAAACCCACCACCTGCAGGGCTGACCCTATATACCTCCTTGCATTTTGTGACTGAAATGTTGGATAGAGACACTCAAAATGTAGGGAAATGAAGGGCACTGGTCTTAAGAATATGGAACAAATTGTTAAACAGAGACACATTCAGAAAACTGGAAGCCAGCGACTTAACTGCACTCTACCTTGATCACTCCCTGGACACTAGCTGAAAGTCCTAAGAGTGGAGTGATAATACTCACATTGAGCCTTTGTGGGATCCCTTTTTTTTTTGAACTGCCAGATAATTGCAGCTCTTAATGAGCTGTTAATCACACCAGGCCATCTGAAACATTGAGAGAGATTAGCATGAGGACTAGAGCCTGCTAAAGTAGAGACTTTTTAACTTCGTTAACAAGATGGGCAAGTAGAGAGTTAGCACTAGCCCTGGTCAATTTGCACTAGAGTTTTGGGCTAGTAAAACAATGTTAAGATTGACCCTTGCTTCTAATCTCCTTGACTCAGCTAATTACAGCCAGACAATCTGTTTATGTTTGCTATAACGATAGCATTAGGTGGTGGGAAGACACAAAGCATGACATCACCCTGCTGTTAAAACAGTATAGTAAGGAAAAAAGTAATAATGCATATTTAACCTATCTACGGCAACAGTTGCAAAATGCATTCTCCATTATGTACATTACAGGTCAAAATCTGACTGAACAAATACAAGTAATTCAAAAAGATATGAGAGAGTTCTTGAAACAAAAATCTTCCCAGCTATATAGCCAGCAGAACTTTAGTACCCAAGAGGTGATTCAGGATGCTTGTCCTTTTACATTCAATACTCATCAAGTAGAATAAAAACTGATGTCTAAATTAAAAAATAGGGCAGGAGATGTTCATTCTTCTGCAGAACAAATTTTAAAATAGTCACAGAATATTCAATAAATTTGTTTTCAGAAATCCCATCAAACGAACCAGAGATTAAAAATTATCTAGGAAACATTAATATCCTAGACCCCCTTCCCCCAAGGTGCTGAGGAGCATTAGCCAATGGCAATCCTCAAAAGAAGTATTAGAGGGGATTAAACTATTAAGAAAGAATATATCCCAGTTCCTGATGGACTACCCAATGAGATATCCAAAATTACTGGGGAACACTTGAGTGAGGAATTGACTAACGTATATAATGATATTTTAGAGTCGGTTGTGTCCCTTTAAATTGTCATGAAAAGTTTTATTATTATTTTCAAGATATAACAAGGATACAGATCTGTCATACCTTTCATTCAGACACAAAAGGTACAGGACATAATACCACACTCTATAATGCTTGAAATAGCATATCAATAATGCTGGAACAATTACAAAATTATACATAGAGTGTCTCTATAATAAAGTCCAAGAAACAACTAGACCTTAGGAGAAAGTAGCAATTAAAGTACAACAACAAGTGTTATACCGGCCTAAGTCAAGCCAAAAGAGTCATCTTAGGACAGTTAAATGGTGCACCCCACAGAGCCTCACTACCTTCTAAATACTACTAAGAAGTTCAAAGGGTGTGAGGGGAAAGGGGGGGGGGAGAATAAGGACTAGGAAGGGAAGAGCAGGAAAACTAAGGGGAACAGGAGAACAAGTGTCTCTCAAAGATACGGGGGAAAGGCCATAAGCATGATAAACTCTATATTGGAGGGATATCTGGAGGAATGGGTGGGATCAGACACAGATGAGAAAGTAGGTAGGCATCCCACGTAGCTAAGAATTTGGGAAGCTGACCTTGGCCTACATACATCAGCCACTCAAATATGGCCAGTCTGGCAAGTGCAGCTCTCCAAGTAGCCAGTGAGGGGGGTTGAGGTACTCTTCACTTCATCAAAAGTGCCCGTTTCGCTTCAAGGAGTGCACCAAGCACCCAAAGTTTAAGAGGCACAGACAGTGGGTCCAAATTCAATGCATTCCCCAGTAAGAGGAGGGATGGGGAAGATGGAATCTGCTGATGTTCTACCCTGGAGCAGTCCTGTAAGACCTTCGTCCAGAAGGAGGTCAGCTTTGGGCAGAGACAGAGCACATGCATAAGATGGGCTGGGTCCTACTTACACCTCCAGTACTTAGAATGACTGAGGACCCTTCGATCCTGCAAAACAGCCTGTGTCCGGTATCACCGCAGTAGGATCTTTGTCTGAATGAGTTGGCTTCTAGTGTCCTTGTACGCTGTATGAGCCATCCTAAGCCATACCTGCCAGTCTTGAGGGGTGATAGCAATCTTCAGCTCTGTCTCCCATTGTTGTCTGCAGGTCTGAGTATAGTCAGGGTGGAAGTCCCGAAGGATCCTATATATCTTCCCAGCAGACCCCCATGTGCCTCAGGCTGGTGCAATTTCTCCAGCCATTCCCATCCCTGGTCTAAGCATTTCTCAGCCAACAAGGGCCGGATTTAACTGTGGAGCTGCAGATATCTCCAAAAGTCTCTAGTGGGGAGGTCATATTTGTCCTGAAGTTGCTCAAAGGACAGCATAGTAACTGAGTTAGGAAGCAACACATACCTGATTGTATCAATGCCCTTGGATACCTAGGTAGGCCAGCAAAGTGGCCTTTTGTCTACTAGAACCTGTTGGTTATTCCATACAGGAATAAACTGCACAGGTGGCCAACTGTCAGCCTAGGAGGTGTGTGAAAAGGCCATTACCTTCTGCTAGGTTTTCCAAGATTCCATAATAGTGGGGGTCACATGCGTGTAATGAACTTTCTTAATAGATAGGAGTGAGGGAAGAAAATCACCTTGTAGCAGGGAGGCCTCCAATTCCACCCACAATGGAGGACCAGTGGGACCATGGGAAAACCATTTGAAAGTCTGCGCCATCGTAAACACCAGCTAGTAACCCCTGAACCAGGGGAAGCCAAGCCCTCCTCTAGACCAGTGAGCTCTGAGCTTTTGCTTTCTCCACCTGGCCACTTTGCCTTCCCATAACAAGGAAGAGACCAGTCTGTTTAAGCACTGGAAAAGCTTGGGCATAAGGGAAATCGGGAGATTGGCCAGGAGATAAGTGACCCAGGGGAGGAAAAACATTCGGACCGCCTCGACCTTGCCCTTCAGGGACAGCTTCCTTCTACACCAGCGCTGTATTTTGGCCTGGGTAGAGGAGAACAACGGGGAGATATTAAGGCATTCTATATCTCTCCAATTTGCCAGGATGAAAATTTCCAAACATTGGAAGCCCTGAGGAGCCCAGGAAAGTCCACTGAAGGCAATCCTTTGTAGAGGCCAGGTTCAGAGGAGAAAGCATTGTCTTCCTTTAGTTGATTGAAAGACCGGATAACCTGTCAAAGTCTTGTAATAGAGAAATGACTACTGGGAGGGAGTGCGCTGGATTGGAGACAGTGAGTAACAAATCATCAGCCTATGTGTAGACCAAATATGGACATCTACCAGACATAATCCCAGAATTCTGAGGAGATGTAGATAGGCGTCTTACCTGGGGGTCCAGTGCTAGGAGAAAAAGCAGTGGTGAGAGGGGACAGCCCTGACGGGTACCACTCTGGAGGGTAAAGGGAGAGGAAATATCTCTATTTGTCAAAATTCTAGCAGAGGGGCCAGAGTACAGAGTCTTAATCCATCCCCGGAAGTTCTCACCAAAGCCATACAGCTGTAAGACAGCGTGTAGGTAGTTCCATTCTACCGAATTGAATGCTTTTGAAAAATCCACCACCAAAGCAGCCATAGGAGTAGGAGATTGAAGGGCGAGCCACTTGAGATTAAAAACAAGATGCAGGTTGTCAGTGCCAGACTTTCCTTTGTAGAAGCCAACTTCTGCTTGGTGGATCAGATGAGGCAGGAGGCTGTTAAGCCTATTCGCAAGAACCTTAGCTATAATCTTAGTATCCACTGAGAGAAGGGAAATGGGCCCGAAATTGACACAATCGAGTGGATCACTAGATTTCTGAGGCAGTAAAGTAACAAGGGTTCTCTCATAGTAGGGGGAAGGGAACCAGAGCTGTGAGCCTCTTGTAGGGCATGCAATAGTGGCTCAGATATCTCCTCCTTCAGGAGTTAATACACCTCTGACGTCAGCCCATCCAACCCTGGGGCATTGCCCTTCAACAACTGGGAAAGCACACAACATAGTTCTTCCAAGGTTAAAGGAGAGTTCAGGCTCTGCTGATCGGTGGACATAAGCCTAGGAAGGGAGTCCGCCTCTCAGAAATTAGTAAGGAGTTGGGTAGACCCCCTGGGTGTCCAGCAAGCTCCTGGTCTGGTAGAGAGATTCGTAAAAAAGATGCATCACTCCATTGACCCCTTTGGGATCGAAGGCAACTTTCCCAGCCGGGTCTCAGAGCGCATGAATTCTGGTGGCCACCTGCTGTCTATGCAGTTGGTATGTCAAGAGCCTGCCCCCCTTATCTCCTCCTTCCCACGCTTTATGTTTAGAGCGGAGAAGTTGCCATTCCACTTTTCTGTGCAAGATAGTATCTATATTGTATTTTAGCCCCGTAATAGAGGACAGGAGGTCCGGATCGGAGCAAGGTTGGGGCATAGTCTTGAATCTGGTCTCCAGTGCCGTGAGCTCAGCCTGGTGGCTGTCTAGTTCAGACCTACGGGCTTTGGCTTTACCAGCAGAATAGGAAATGATATGCCCCCTGAGGAAGGCCTTAAAGGTTTCCCAAAAAATGCCTGGGGATACCTCTCCCCCTGCATTAAGTAGAAAGTAGGATTTGGCTTCTTCACACAGGAAGGCACAAAACTCCTTATCCTGGAGGAGGAGCAGGTTACAGTGCCACTGGGTGGAGGCATTCCCCTGCCTTAAGGAGTGAACATGAGGGACGCAGGGGCATGATCTGAGATTAAAATATTCTCCAACCGAGTGTCTGCTACACCAGAGGCTGCCTCCTGGTTTGCTAGCCAGAAGTCAATCCTGCTGTAGGTATTACAGACTGGAGGAAAGAAGGAATAAGCCCTCCCTGTGGGGTGGTCCCTATGCCACACATCTGCTAAGCCCCACTCTGCCATTAATTCTGAAAGAGCTGCCAGGGCCATGGGTATGCCTGGGGTGTGGGTTGAGATTTGTCCAAAAAATTATCAAGTACCAGATTAAAATCCCCATCCATCAGAATAGATAGACCCTCATAGCTCTCCACCAGTGAAGCTAAGGTCTGACTAACCTCAGGGAAAACATTTTCAGAATCCTGGTTCAGGGCATAGACATTAACGAGTAGGGCTCTCCCCCTGGGCAGGAGATACGAGCCACAATCCATCTCCCATGTGAATCAGTTTGTGTCGCTTCCACGACCCATGAGGAAGATTTATGCAGAAGGATGACCACACCTTTGGACTTGGTGCGAGCTGAGTTAGCTATCACAGTTCCCAACCATAATTTTTTCAGCCACTGTACAGTGCAAGCCATGAGGTGCATCTCCTGCAATAGGGCCACATCTGCCCTGAGGGTCCCAAGGTGTCACAGGACTTTGGTGTGCTTGAGCGGGTGGTTGAGACCCATGACATTCCAGGAGATGCACCGCACGCCTAAGGGCCCCCCTCCAGCAATGCTGGCGAAAAACCAATAAAGAGAAGGGACTTACCTGCTCAAAGAGGAAGGACAAACCTCAGAGACCCCCAAAACTGGGAGTACAGAGCTGAAAGCAATGAGAACCTCCAAGGGATGTATTCAGGGAGAGGGGACAAGGGGTTAGGTAACCACAAGAAACAAGAGGTGTGAGGATCTGTGCGCAGCACCAAATAGAGACGGACCTGTAAGGATAAACAGAGAAAAACAACAGTATTATACAACCAGAAAAAGTTAAACTCCAAAAACAAGAGAACAACAAATATTAACAGTCTCTCAGAAGTCAGGCCACCCTGTGTTTGGCCACCAACAACAGCCACCGACTGGGAAAGGGAGGCTAAAAACTGTGACCACCACCCACCCTCAAAAGAAAGGAGGAAACAGGACTATGGGTAGAGGATGGAGTGCTGTGCTTCTGAGAGATCAGTTAGGCAGGGGTTAAGATAACACTAACAGCATCTAGGTGAACACGTGAGGGGTACCACAGAAGGGTCCCTAGCCATGCTGACTAGATCGTCACAGATGGGGAAATCCAGATGCTAGTTAGAGTCCAACCAAGTGACATCAGCCATTCCAACCCGGACTTAAGAACTCCGGATTATACATATGGGACACTAAATAGGGCAAGGAAATACAAAATGTAGCAGCTGTCCCCCAAACCCCAAAAAAGAGGTAGGGGTAAGGGGGAAAAACACGCCACCCCACCTAGGGGGAAGGGGAGACCAACCTCTACCGATATAACAAGCTAACCACAGAACAGAGCAGACTTGTGTGTGTGTGTGTGTGTGTATATATATATATATATATATATATATATATATATGTACACACACCTAATACATTAACCAGCATCTCCATAAAAGGGGATGCTGCATAAGTAATGCCTGCATATAAGATCCCACCTCCCCCATGGACTAACGGGTGGGGGGGAGTGGATAGCCACAGGTTTACTGAGAACAGGGAGACATGCCATCTGGCCACTCAGTACCACATAAGGTTGGGGCATAACCCAAACGACCCAGGAACTACCTCCCATACCCCCCCGGGAGAGAGGTCTGAGAGGGGAAAATAAATGGCTAGGGGTACTGCTCCACTAAACAGGAGGGCATCACCAACATAGAGGGGCAGGTTCCATGGCAGGAGGTTGACTCATCGTAGCGATGCTGGTCCCACTCATCCACCTACCACTCAGAGGTAGGGGAAAGAGGATCTGGGGCAAAAAAGTGCAGCACCACAGTGGTGGAGCCTACATGAATGCCCTAGTTTAGGGGAGATAGGAAAACAGGTATAAGGAAGAAGTAGTGCACAGTACCCCCAATTCATGGTCTGAGGAAAAACGGGGTAAACATCCAGCAAATTATCACCCAGCATGCAATAAAAAGAGAGAAAATGTAACCGAGAGAACACTCAGCCAGAGTCCTTTTTTAAAACATGTATGGAGGAGCAGTCTTCTCCGCCTGTTGCACCTGTATGTCTCCCACGATTATCCAAGTCTCTGCGGGACTGGGGACGGGCACTCACAACCTCTGCAAAGGACTTGGCGCCGGGTCTAAGGAGACCCCTATCCATCGCCAGGGTTTCTTCATCTGAGTCTGCTGCATCCGCCCAGTCCACTATCGCCAGTGTGTCCATCTCCTCAGAGGAATCTTGTGGGTCCACTTCATGTGGGTCAGATAGTACAGACTGTGACCTGGGAACTTAGCTGGCAGACAGTGAGTTACGGGGGGCACCACAGACCTGAGGGCTGTGTGATCTTACCCATGATCTAGCCACTATGAGAGGGGTATGAGCGGCTTTTGGATCTTGGGCAGGAGGAGAGTCGACTGGCTGCAGCATTCCTGAGACTTGTTCAGATGGTTGAGGTCTAGGCCCCCTTGAGACTGACAGGCTGAGGGAAGATTGTCTCTGGGGACTATTCTGTCTGGGATTGCAGTCCCTCGGGGGGGGGGTTCCTATTCCTTTTATTCTGCCTGCTTGGTTTTCCATCAGGCTCCCAAAGACGTCTGGGAGATGCAGTCCCCAGCTTCAGGTTTGGCCAGTGTTGACGCAGCCAGGCCTCAGTTTCCTGAGGCGACTCAGCAACATACTCCTTGCCCTCCTTTGAGATGAGATGTTGGGTGAGTCTGATAAGTCTGGAGTGAAAATCATTAGCTAGAAGTACTTTTTTGAGGGGGATGAAGGCTTTCCACTTAGCAGCAACCTCTTGTGAGAAATCCCGGTAGAAGGAGATGCTGGCCCCCTTCCATTTAATCTCACCCAGGTCCCTGGCAACTTGCAGCACCTTCTCCTTAATGGAGTATCGCAGCAGATAGGCTATGATGGGTTGTGGGGAGCTTGTAGAAACGCCAGCCTTCCCTGTAAGCCTGTGCACCCTTTCAACACCAACCAGATCCTTCCAGTGATCCCCCTGTAACTTGGGGATCCATTCATTAAGAAAGCGCTCCATGTTGGGCCCCTCAACCCCCTCCGGTACTCCCCAGATATGAAGATTGTTGCACCGGCTTCTGTTCTCCTGGTCTTCAGTACATTGCCAGAGCTTGCATAATCTTTCTTCTTGAGCCCGCAGCCTTTGCAGTAACAGGCCCTGTTGCTTCTCCAACTCCTCGGTGCGCTGTTCAGCTATGCTCAGGCGATCTTCCACCCTGCGCACATGAGCTACATTTCCAGCTAGAGAAGAGCTGATCCCCTCCACATGAACCAGCAGGGTTTCTATCATTTTAGTGATGTACATTAGAGGGTCATCCCCCTGTGCTGATGATCCAGGCAAGTTGTCAGCACCCATTGCTGCCGAGCTGTGAGCGGCACCTGCCATCATAGCTATTTCTAGCACGTTTTCTAGCTGCCTGATTCAAAAGTGGAGAGTCAGCAGGTGCAACCACAGAAAGGCTGACAGTCAATAGAGAATTGGGAGAGTGTACGACCCCACAAATAATGCGTCCAGAGCTAGAAAAGGCAGAGATTCAGATAGCAGGGAGAAGGTGGGGGGCCTGCAAGGCCGCACTGTTTAGTCTGGCAGTTCAGAGCACCCTTAGGCACGATTCCACAAAACTACTAGCTGTTACCAGAAAAAATGAAAACAAGCTGGTTAGCAAGACCCAAACAACATGCCCCTCTGTCTCAGGAGTTACTAGTGCCTGAAGTCATAGTGGATTACAACAGATTCAGTCCAGGCTGGGATGGAGCTAAAAGATTACACAGCCATCTTGTCAGGGTCCAGGCCATGCCCGCTCCCCCATGTCCCTTTAAATTTTAACAAAGGAACTCTAATCTACTTATATAAAAAAGGTGATAAGGAAGATCTGGAGAACTGGAGACCCATATGTATGATTAATGTTGACTGTAAACTATTGTCAAAAATTCTAGCAAATCGATTAACTCAGGTGGCTGAAATAATGATTTCTTCAAATCAAGCATGCTGTATTCCTAATCGATCAATACGAGATCACCTAATTTTAATAAGACAGATCTTTTCTCATGGGAGTCAAACAATTGTCCTGGTTACATTGTGTCCCTGGATCAGAGAAAAGCATTCGATTCTGTGTGCCATAACTTCCTATGGGAAGTACTGCAGTGCTACAAAGTCTCTTCTATGATTATAGGTTGGCTAAAAGCCTTATATAGGACTGCCACGGTAACACCTGTAATAAATGGGAGATTAGGCCCATTAATCCCAATAAAATGAGGAGTCCGTCAGGGCTGTCCCGTGATTCCGATCCTATATGTATTTTTCATTGATCCCTTGTTGTAGAAATTGAATATCTCATGGTCTATAATGCCTATATCTGGTCCTAATATTCACACTTCTCCCAATTTAGAGAAATGTTGTGGGAAAGCTGTTGGAGTTCAAGATGTCCTGATAAATAATATCAGTCCTTTGAAATTATTGCATAGCACTATTTCCATTCTGGAAATACAATTTGGTTCTCCAGATTGTGATGTAATCAATTGGGGGGAGAAGTTAGAACTAGGGAAAGAAAGTGGAAGTCTGGAATAAGTGTAAGATGGGGAAAAAGAAAAGGGTTTATTTAGTAAAACGTTTTTAATCCCAGTTTTCTTGTATCTGAGTTATGTGTTCCCTCCCCCCAAAAAACTAGAGACCCCCCTATTGAGTATTTTTTCAAGCTGTCTGGGGTAGCCATTTGAACCCAACTAAGAGAAATATCTTGTACCTGCCACTGGACAGAGGCAGTTTAGCAATGGTTAATCCCATTCTGTTTTTTAATAGTATATTCCTAATGAGTAATTTAAAAACTATTTTGATTAATACAGAGAAATTATAGGGGGTTTGGTTATATGAAAATTGTAAACAGCGGTTTCAGAACTGGGAGGCAAATTCTCCAAAAATCCAGAAAGGCTCTGTACAGTTGCAATACCTAAGAGAGACTTTTCTTCATCTTAAACAGTGGACGGTAACACATAGACAAGTGATCTCGGCTCCTACATACAAAGTTTTATACAAAGATCTGGGGCAGGATCCACAATGAGAAAATGTTAAAGTTTCCCTCTGCAACTGCCATTGCAAACTGGAATCATCTGCAGCTGCAGCGGTAGTGATTCACAGCCACAGCAGTTGCGGAGGTTTCTAGGGCAGGTTCCGCTACCCGTAGCAGCCTCCCGCAGCTGCAGTGCTGTCCATGACAACAGCATCCGCAAGCTGACATTTTCCATGGAACTGGTCATACTCTGGCTCCACCTATGTGAATACCCACAGCTGTGGACAACCTGCAGCTTCACAAGTGGTTTCCCACTAGCACCGAGGTTTTCCCACAGCTGCGGGTCCTTCTCCCCTGTATGTGAACCCTGCCCCTGGTATCTACTCTGTGTGAGGTTCCTGTAGTTTTTGAAAAATGTCCTATACAGTACAAGCAGCCATTAGAGGCGTTTCTTGGTTGTCCAAGAATTCCAGCCCACATATGGGACTTTCATTGGTTGTCACGCCATGAAAAAATAAATATAAAAAATTATCAAAAGCATAAGCAGATACAAGAACAAATTTGCAGTCGTTTGCAATGAATACATATAATAGAGGCTATACAGCATCTTCTGTTTGACTGTTCCTTTATTAGAGGGTTTTGAGAGTATATAGCAAATCAATGGGAAGAGCCACTATTCCAGACTATTATGAAAATATTATGTATGGCCATATTCCTACAAACTGGAACAAATGGAGTTTAAGCACAATCCATATGTTATTTAGCATTATTAAATTGAATATTTGGATGGTAAGATGTTTGTTCACTCTGCAGCAAAAGGATTCTTCTCACATTGAGCTTTGTAACAACATTTTGAGTTATTTAAGGAATATATATTTGGCAGAATGTACTCAATTTTCTCAATCTACTATAGTACAATTGTGGAAAAATATGCCATGGATCACAGAATAAGTGCTGTGAAACTTAGTCTTGTACTTAAATACTAATAGACTGTATTTGTGTTAAAATAGAGTATATCTCAATAGACTACCATGAATAGCTTATTTTGTATGTATCTTACATTCAGATTGTAGGAATATTGCAAATGTTATGTAATTCACAATTTCTGTATCGAATAAAATTTTCCCCTACTCTTCCTGTAGGGGGACCCTCTGGTCTGTGAGATGGCCACTTCCAGAGATCCTCCAGAGGAGATGGACATCTCTGGGGTGGGGGACCATGCCTCCTCTCCTACCTCAGCAACTCTAGAGGCTCACTGTGACTTAATGCTTACTATTGAGTCTCAGCAGGCTGGAGTTGAAACTCCAGAAGTATATCTTTCTACAGAGGATTTAAGCCATTCTTTGGACATTCCTGAGAAGATTTCTAATGAGCTTTTACTCAGTTAGACTGAAGCAGAAACTTCTATACTTCATCAGCTCCAGCTTGAAAACATTCATCATTCAAACATGAAAAGGGATTTACAGGACAAGCTTGCACTGCTGCAGACTGGAGCTCCGGCTGTCACAGCGTTGATGCGACCTGTCAAAATTGATCATAATGCAGCAGCATCACAGGCAAAGGCTTGGGAGGGTCCGGGTGAGTCACCCTCCAATAATTTAGATGCGTTACCTACTGTTGCTCCTGTTTCTTTAGACATTTTGTTTGGCCGACTACCATTGCACTAACTCCTGAAATTTCTTTGGTTTCCCTGACTTCTATTCTATACCTGAGGAGAAGAACCCTCGGCAAATGGCTGTTCAAAACGAAAGTAGCATGTTTATTGCTTCTCCCCCCATTCAGGAACCTCTGTCTAGCGACATGGGTTTTGTTCTGAAAAACATTTCTGCAGGTGGCTCGAGTGTGGTACCTTTTACCCCCATATCTGCTCCTGTGATTTTTCAGTGCTCTCTCTGTTTGCAAGATGGGGTTACAGTCTTTTATTTCTAAAGAGGGGGCCCTACTTCTGGGGTAATGGATGCTATCAAGGGGTACAGGACTACTTTGACCATCACTAATAGACATATTTATTTTGGCACCTAGTACTGCTAAACAGGATGTTCCATCTGTCTCTGTTTCTCCTGACCCTACAGTTGGGAACACTACTGCTGAGGTGCTACAATCTGCTTTTTCTCTCAACAAAGGGCAACACCCCCCCCCCAAATGAACCCTGGTCCCCACAAACTGCTCTGTGTGAGGCCGGATGGAAACTTTCCCTTGATGGTACTTGGCTCCTTGATCCCGGGTGGGATCCAAAATTTAAATTATCACAGGATCCTATTACATGGTTTCCGAAAGAACTTCCAAAAGAACTTCCTAAACCCCAGCTTACTGTGTGTTTACCACCAAGAGTCAATCTTCTGTCTCTCCTGTGACCCCTCATCCTCCTCCTCCTCCTGTCCAGGGAGATCAGTTCAAAACACCCATGTCTATTGACTCACCTGCCATTCTGGGGACTCTCAATGCACAACAGGGCATAGTTGTGGACCCAGACTATCATCTCCAGGAATGCCCCCAACCACAGAAACCTCTCTTATCAGACTTATTCTCTAAAATCAAGAAAGCAGCTGCCCCCCAGAAGAAATGAGGTCAGGATCTGTTGTAAAGGGGGTCTTGAACATCGAACAGATAGACATTATGTGGGAAAGTGTTTGCTGAACGACTCCCTCCATTTTTCCCCATGGGAGATTTTCGCATTTATTAATATCAGTGGGAAGGATAATTATGATATTAGTTTTCGTACCTGTTATGCTCGGGACCTCTTTTGGGAGAGGTACAATCAGGTGAAATTTTCTCCCATGTGGACCCCCTTTTTGGTCATTCCCCTTACTAAACTTTTGATTAAATTCATCACCATAATGTTTCGGAATGAGGGGGTCCACATGGACGATATTACCTATTGGCTTCTCCCAGAAATGCGAGGTCTTAAGTGACCCTGAGGCAATTCTTGACTCCCGAACTGTTCGGAGGTTGGAAATACAAGGTTAAGCTTTGGCAGTTGGACTCAGGGATCACTCATGTTCCTAATTCTTTTATGCTGGGCAGGGACCTGGGTGTGTGCTTTTACAGGTGGCAGCCCCGGGCCTGCTACAAGTACAGTTCCAGGATTCACATCTCCAGTTCTTGTGATAAACCGCACTGTGACAATTGAGGGGATATAGGTCATATTGCATTTCAATGTGCATCTCATACAAAATGTGATCTGTGACGAAATTGGTCACGTCTTTGGGGAATGCCCTTGGGCAGCTAAGAACAAGGCCTCATGTATGAGTCCAGACCTATAAATCCAGCATGCTCAGGATTTGGTGCCCGGTTCTGGTTCTGACCTTCCCTCCCCCCAGGATTCTATTCCCTTCCTTCCTGTTACCCCTCCCCTGAGTCTGTTCCTCCCCCCCCCTTCAGAGGTTCCATTTGATGTAGCCTTACCCCCACCCCCACTACCTCCTTGTGTGGAGCCCTCTGGAACAGTTTCCTTGGTTCCGGTCTGTTGTAGGGACTCTGATCTCTTGGTGCTTTCTGATGAGGTCTTAATTCCCCTTCCTAGACCTTCCTCTTGGAATTTAAAGTCAAAACCTGCTTCTTTCCAGGGTTCCATTGAATCTATAAACCCTTTGAGGTTTTGGTCTCGGAAGATGGAGACTCTAACATAGATCAGGAGGAGTCTGCCTCTCAGCCTCCTGAAGCCCTTCATGCCCCTCCACATCCCAGTTTGGTTGGTTACCAGGGTAAAAAGAATAAACAGTGAAAAAAGATAGCTTGAAGCTGCTATCCCATTGAAGGTGGGATCCGTAAATAATTCATAGTCTGTTGAACTCCTTAAAGCATCAGGTTGTATTTGATTTTATCCATGTTTCTAGGTTTGATATCTACTTTCTTCAAGAGACGTGGATGTTTTCCTGTGACCATCTTAAATCCTTCCAGGGAGAGTGGTTGTGGGGGCCTTCCTACTGGTCTTCTGGACTTGACAGTGCTGATGGGGTGGGTATTTTGTTCAATGGGTATTGTTTTTCTCTTTGTAAACTTACTGATTTATATCCTGGTAGGGTTTTGATTCTGGATGGAGTGTGGAATGACATGGATTGTCGCCTTATTAACATCTATGACCCACAGTTGAAGGCCGAGAGAGTTTCTCTCCTCCATGAAATACAGCCATATTTGGTTACTTCTTACAATGTTTTTTTCTGTGGGCATTTTAATTGCCCTTATAAAAAAAGGGGGCACTTTGGAAAAAAAGCATACTATGATTGAAATGCTCTTTACTAAGTTATTGATTCTGCTGAATTGATTGACTGCAGCACATTCCCTAAATCTGGACCTAGCTTCACTTATATGAGGCATAAATATTTCACCACTATAGACCATATGTTTGTGTCTAACACTTTGCCACAATTTTCTTTCCATACCCAGCTTACTGATTATTCTGACCATTTATTTTTGTTGATTATTTTGGTAGTACCCAGGGGTTACTACCTGATTGAACCGATGGAGGCCCAACACTTCTGTGTTAATGGATCCCTTGGTTAGACTAGGGATCCTTGGGTTGATAGCTGCTCAGTGTTCTGTCAGTTTCCTCTATTCTAATCTTGGGGAATGGTGGATGGATTCTAAAGCCACCTTTAAATCCTGGTTCCAGCAGTTTGGGAAAAAAACAGCTAATACCAAATTTTTGAAATATCTTTCTTTACTCCAGTAATTGTTTAATTTGTTTACTTTGGTTAATACTACTAAACAGGATTATTCTTCCCAAATCCAAAATCTGAAAAAAGAAATTCAGCTCTATCAATATAGAGCTCATACTTTACAGGCCATGTTACAAACTGGGACTCAAAAATCTCCAATTGATAATCCTTTTGCAGCCTGTAAAACTTTGAAGCATACTGTCATGATGGACTCTTTGGTAAACCAGGAATGGGAGGACAGTCCACTAGACTAAAACCATTCATAGAACTCTTGAATCCTTTCTTTATTCCCATACTTCAATTAATCCACCATCAGTAGAATCCATCCAAACTTATTTGGATGCAGTTAATGTCCCCCAGATTTCTGCTGATATTCCTTCCATGCAAGATCCAATTGGGCACGATGAAATTGATCAGATAATCAAGACTCAAAAAAATGGAGTTTCTCCAGGAATAGACGGCCTGCCGTTTGAATTTTATAAATCCTTCTCCTCTGAAATCTCTTTATGTTTGCCACTAGTCTTTCATTATTTTTTCATATTCCAGAAAATACACCCTGCATTCTTGGAAGGCCTATTAATATTTTTATTTAAATCTGGTGACAAGTCTCTTCTCCAAAATTGGAGACCAATTATGATTCTAAATTCCAATTATAAGATTTTTGCCCAAATACTTAACAATAGATTAAAACGCTATGCCACTCAGGTTATCTCTCCCCATCAATTTTGTGGTCTTCCCTCTCAGAAAATAAATGCAGCATGCCATTATGGTCATAAGGGATCTCACTGAATATTTGTCTCTAACTGGTACTTTTGGCTGCATTCTTTCCATCGATCAGGAAAAAGCCTTCGATAGGGTACATGCTCCCTTTCTGTTCTCAACCCTTAGGGCCTATGGGATTCCTGACTGTCTGATTCAACAGCTTCAATTGTTGTACTCCTCCACTGTTGTTCATCCTGTTGTTCAGCGTCAAATCACTGAAGGGTTTTCAGTCCCTACCAGTGTTCATCAAGGGTACCCCCTTAGCTCGCTTCTTTATATATTTACTTTGGACCCCCTTCTTAGGAAATATATTCTTTCTCCTTCATGGACAGGCATCTTGGTAGCTGGGCCTTTAAGAGAATTGTGGGTCCAGGCTTACGCGGATGATGTCTGTCTCTTTTTTACAGATTATACCCAGTTGCCTTGTATGCTTCAAGACATACATGAATATTCCCGTCTCTCCAATTCAAAATTGAATGTTATTAAAAGCAGGGGTTTGTTTCTTGGTTCTGGGTTTCCTCTTCCCTTGAGTATAGAGTGTATTTCATTTTCTTCGGATCCCCTAAAACTTTTGGGGATTACTTTTTGGCCCCAAAACTTGCCATTATTTAACTAGGAAATTGGGTTGCAGAAAGTGGAATCTAAAGTTGTTAGATGGAGACATTGGAAAATAACTAAAATTAAACGAGTCCAGATCATTAAACAATTTCTTATTCCCATATTACTTTATGTAGCCATGATCTAGCCTCCCTCAGGGTACCTGTATGTTAAATTATATAGCCTTTTTTTCCAGATGCTCTGTGGTAATAGACTAAACCCTATAAAACAGTGTTTCACTTATCTTTCCAGAGAAAAGGGTGGCCTTGGGATAATTGATCCTATTGTGTTTTTTCACACTTCATTTATTTCCCAGATGGTGAAAAGTGGGTTAGTCCCCTTACAGGACCCCCATAATGAATGGATCCAACTTACTTTATCTAGGTGTTTTTTAGCTTGGGGTGTGACCCCTCCCAAGCTAGCAATCTATCTCCATGTACCTGATTTTTTTTGGCCTGTGGCATCTAAATTGTATAAATGGGGCATTTCAAAACAATTAATTTTATAGAGCTCTGGGCATCAGCTTTACCATGCTGTTATGGCCATGGTTTCACCTACGGAGCCCGTTTTCAAAAACTGTTCCCTTCAACATACTAAATCAGTGCTGGTACAGATACTTAATCCTAGAATCTGCCCCCCCCATGTGGGAACACTTGTGGCTGTCTGTTCACGGGAGAGTTAATGTCTAGGGCAATGCAAAGCATAAGGTATTGGAGGAACATAATTGTCCTTATATGGACTATATCAATTTAGAGGAAACCACAGAGCACTACTTTTTTGACTGTTACTGTGTTAAACCATTATGATCCTACCTTGCGCAGTCCTGGAATATGCAGTGGCTGTCCCATATGTCATATGACTATTTGATATTAGGTCAGTATGCCCAATTGGGATCATTGTATCATCCAGACACTTTATCTGTTTTTTTTATGTTGCTTGAAGTATTATTTGTGGCAAAGTAGGTGTCAATTGGTGCTGCACCAAAAACTGATGCCATATGACACTGTTCGCATTTTGGTTTACTAGGCTATGGCCAAACTCTTTGTTTCTGATGTTGCACATACAGCAGTAGCCACAGACATTGCCAGCTATTTCCAGATATTTCGTGAAATTTCTAAAGAGTTTCTCTCACTGCCCCTATTGTGGAAATGGAGAAAGCATTAGATATATCTGGAAATATCACAGAAATTTCGGGAAATAGCTGGCAGTGTCTGTGGCTGCTACTGTAATTCTTCAAAAAAAGTGTTTCATTGGTGGAAGGGTTTTAATATTTTTATTAAATTCAAATGAAGGTTTATGAATTTCTCTATGGTATGCAGTAATACCAATTTTTGGTATTCTGTTGCATATACTTTTGTTGGTTTAGATTTCCTTATGAATGAGTTTGGTTGTACAGTTAATTTGCCCTTTTTTATGATTTCTGTAATTTTCTTGTTTCTTTGACACTGTTTATGGATGTGTTTTTGATGTCATTGCAAAAAAAATTCCCCATCTCTTTTCAAGAAGTGCCATGGGATCTTTAACATCCACCTGAACAGGCAGATGGGACCTTGGTTTAACGTCTCATCTGAAAGATGGCACCTCAGGAGCGCAGCACCCCTCTCATGCTGCACCACAGTGTCAGTATTGGGATTTAACCCAAGTGTCTGGTGTGGGGATAGAACCCACAGCCTTCTGATCTCCTAGCCTCAGAGGCGAGTGTGCTACCTGCTGAGCCACTGACACTGCATTCAAAGATTGAGAAGTAATGGTCCTATGTGTGTCTTGGAGCCTCACCTCAGGTCTAATGCTACTTCATGTGATCTAGCACAAATGCAAATATTTAAGAGTGATATTTGTATTTGTAAACAGTATTTTTGTGTATTTGTCCCAAATAGTATTTGAACAGCATAGCCCTAGAAGACAAACATCACCACCAGCATAGCTACTTACTCACAGCAAAAGCCTTCTACATCCAGATTTAGCAAACAGTTGTCAATGCTGACCATGTTGGCTTGCGTACTTCTACAAGTTAGAACAACAGTATCTTGAGGCTACAGGTCCAACTCGTGCATCAGGGTGATCCTGAAATCTTAAACTCCTCCTGCAGAGACATGAGCTTCAACACCAGGGCCTTCTGCAAGCAAACCTCTTGGTGAAGGGACATGCTGGTGAGTGGGCTTTGGGCTGGCTTGTGGGGTGGGTGAGTGGTATGAAGGGGTGCCCCAGAGTGAAGGGATGGAAGTTACAGAGGGCCTTACTACAAAAAAAAGAGCTGTGGCTGGTGGGTGGAGGGAGACTGATGACTTTTTTAAAGACTGAGTTGACCAAGGAAAGGGAGGAGAAGGAGGAGGATGAGGAGGGGGCACCTTAGACACCCGAGATTTCAGAAGGGGGGTTGGAGGCCACTACATTTCAGGGATTTGGGGACTGGGAGAGGGAGAGGGAGGTGAGCCAGCAGGCATCAGGGAATTTCTGTAAGCAAAGACAAGAGTGAGGAGAAACAGATTTTTTTAAGCAAAGTGCATATGGGAGGGAGAGGATCAGTGAGGGGAAAGACATTTTTTTGGTTTTTGGCAGAGTGCTGGGGATGGTGGAAGAGGAGAGGACTGGCAAGGAGAAACAGATTTTTTTCAGCATAGTGCCAGGGGTGGGAGGAAGAGAAAGGATTGGCAAGGGAAGCAGATTTTTCTCAGCATGTTGGCTATACTTACTCAAAATAGACCAGATGAGATGCAATATCTTATTTTTCAAATATATTTACCAGAACAGAACAGCTAAGATGCAACATCTCCTTTTTAGTCAGGTTATGATGCAGTGAGGTCTTTCTTTGACATATTTGCACTATATACTTACTCAGAGTACCCCAGATGAGATGCAATACCTTATTCTCCATGGGGTCCTGCTTTTATACATTTTTAAAACTGTATTTACCCAGGATAGCACAGCTGAGATGCAGTACCCCTTCTCTTTTTTTTGGGGCTGCTTTTACACTGTTTTACAACATATTTTTTTTCCAGCTGAGATGCAATATGTCATTTTCTATGGAGTCCTGCTTTTACACACTTTTGCAACATATTTACCCAGGATAGCCCAGTGGAGATACAACTTTCATTTTCAATGGTGTCCTACTTTTAAAAATTTTTATAACGTGTTTACCCAGGATAGGCTGGCTAAGAGGAGATATTTTATTTTCAGTAGGCTCCGACATTTTGACCCCAAATGTCCAACATAGTTTTTTTTATGACTTCACATTATGTTCAAGACAGGTGGAAGTTTTTTTAAATCCCATCTGAAGGGTGATTTGCTGAACAACTGCAAAAACATGTTTTGAAAAGCGGATTTGAATAATGACACCTGTCATGTTCATGAGGTGGGGTAACACAAGGGCCATTTTGAAAAGTTGAGACCAAAATCTGCAAAACTAAAATTATGAGTAAACATTGGAAAAAATCCACATTTCTTTATAACTTAATTGTTTTTTGACATTTTGACTCCAAATTTTCAGCATAGTCTTTTTATGATCCCACCTTATGATCAAGACAGATGAGATTTTTAAATCCCATCTGAAAGGTGATTTTGTAGAGCAACTGCAAAAACATGTTTCACAGGGGATTTGAAAAATGACACCTGTCATGTTCTTGAGGTGGGTTAATAAAAAGGTTATTATATTAAAATGGTTATGTTGAACATCTGAGGCCAAAATCTGCACAAATGACATTTTGTGTAACATTGAAAAAAATCAATGTCTCTTCTATAACCTTTGTTGTTTTTTGACATCTTATTCTCAAATTTTCAGCATAGTCTTTTTATGACCCCAACCTTATGGTCAAGACAGAAGAAATTTGTTAAATCTCATCCAGAAGGTAATTTCATGGAACAAATGTGAAAACATGTTTTGGAAGAGATTTGAAAAAATGACACATCATGTTCATGAGGTGGATAACACAAGGGCTTGGTTGAAAATTTTGGGTGAAAATCTGCAAAATTAACAAAGTTATGAGAAAACACTGGAAAATTCAATGTTTTTTCATAATTTTGTTTTTCATTGACATTTAGACCCCACATTTTCAACATAGTCACTTTTATGATCCCGGCTTATAATCAAGACAGATGGAATATTTCAAATCCCTTCTGAAAGGTGATTTCATGTGACTATGAAAATATGTTTCAGAGGGAATTTGGAAAATGACATCTGTCATGTTCATAAGGTGGGGAAACAAAAGGGCCTCAATACGTCAAAAATGTGGGGCCAAAATCTGCAGAAATCTCAAAGTTATGAGTAAACATTCAAAACATTTAATGTTTCTTCATAATTTTACTGTTTTTCACATTTTGACCCAACATTTCAAACATACTCTTTTTATGACCACACCATATGATCGAGAGGTGGAATTTTTTAAATCCCATCTGAAAGGTGATTTCATGGAGGAACTGTGAAAACATGTTTTACAGGTGATTTGAAAAATTACACCTCCGTTGTTCATAAAGTGTGGGTCTGGAAAAGGCTATGTTCAAAATTTGGGGTAAAAATATTTAAAAAATAAAGTTATTAGTAACAGTTTAAAATACATTTAAACACCATTAACAGAACCTGCCTTGTTTCAGTTAGTTGCAGTCAGCATTGGAAGCAGCAGAATATGTTGGTCATTGGAGGAGGAGAGGGAGGAGGAGGACCCAATAGATAAATAAGGGTGTGGGGGAGTAGGGAGGTAGATGCTAAAAGGTGGTTGGGGTGGGGGGGTCAGAGGGTCGAAACACATTGAGGACCATTTTCTCTTTTATGTGTTTAATAAAATAAAAAAAAGAAAGTGAGGGACTTTTTTTTATTACAGACACCCACACTGGGGACTGGGCATCCCAGTTTCTCATTTGGAGTTACTGGGGTGGTCACCCCAGTGTTGCATGCTATTGGAGGGCAGGTGGAGGATACCAGTAGCTTATTTGCAATACTGGGATGGGAATGGAGGGTGGGGCAGGACAGCATGCAGAGCAAGGGAGTGGGAGGGTTTATTATGTGCTATGTGATTCTCTGGGTAGAGGAATGGATGGTGGAAGTGGGAGAGCATGCAGAGGGAGTGGGAGGTTTAATATTTGCTACACAAGGATGGGGAATGGAGGGTGGAAGTGGGACAGCACACAGAGGGAGGAAGTGGGAGAGTTTGTTATGTGCTACACTGGGATGGGGAATGAAGGGTGAAAGTGGGACAGCACACAGAGGGAGGAAGGGGGAGGGTTTATTTGCAGTGCTGGATGGAGACAGCAAGAGGACAACAGGAATAATGGCAGCAGTATGTGTGTGTGTGTGCTGCAAAGTGATTGATGGCTCACATGAAATGATGCAGCTGCACTGTGATAGGTGTGGCTGCATCCTTTCATATGTGAAAAGATTCCACCAATCAGCCAGCTCAGCAGTGTCAGCAGCATCCCTATCAAGATTGTATGTTGACTCACACACCTCCTGCCAGCTAAGCTGGTTTGGCTGGTTGCAGCACGCACCTTCCCAACTCCTACTGTGCAGGGAGTGCTCCCAATATGTTTGCCTTGCACATGCACACAAGCAAACATAAAAATGACTCCTAGAAAATGAACTTACCAAAGACTCCTGAACTGACTGATTTTAGATAAACTTTCCTTTTAAAGAATATGTTTTATTTTTCATGCCTACAAGGTTCAGTAGGTTTTTAAGACTGAAACCAGACAATAGTGGCTGTTTTGATTCTGTATAGGGCCTTCCTGCCATGGCTTAAATGCCAAGGGTGCAATATGATGCATCTCTATAGGGGCTTTCCTGCCATGGCTTAAATGTCAAGGGTGCAATGTGATGATTGGTTTACAAGTTTAAAGCAGCAAAGTTGTCAGTTTACATCTTTATGTTACATGGTAGTAACAGCTAACATGGTGATGGGTGATTCAGGAAACAATTTATAAGGTCTGATTTATCTGTGCCATAGCTTAATATATAAAATAACTGTGACCAGCAGATGCAAAATTTAATTCCAAACACAGCAACCCTACAAACAATTGAAAAGAAAGAATGAACTGATAAAGGTATCTAGCCAAAATCTAGCCAAAATGTTTATCTTTCCTGTGTATTTGTACCCAGGAGATAAAGATAACAATGCAGTGGGAGCAGTCTACAACATCACACGTGTTTTTTTCTGCAGTTTTGATTATAATGCAATTGTAGTTTCTTACTAGTTGTACGTATGGCACCTCCACATAACACTGAAAAGGAACTCTACCAGATAGTCTTTGGATTTTTGTGAATCATTACTAATTGTATAGCAAGTTCTGTTGCCTGATGTCTCCACTCTATTAATGAAACCTGTACACTGGCCTACTGACCAAAACATTATTGTTTCTGGATCTAGGTCCCACCTGTAATTCCAACCAAGTATACTTGTAATATGGGAGGTGGAACTCTTCACTTCGCTGACCTGGACAGCCTTCCTGAAGGCATGTTTGAATTCAATGCAGGAGATATGGGTTCTTGTATTGAGTCCAGGTAACTCAGTCAGACAGGTGGAGGCATAGTGCAATCCCTAATCAGGAGGGTTTGTAGCAGTAACTACATTTACTGTCCCCTGGTATGGTCTGTAATGTAAACCTAAATAGAAAGTGGCATGACTGCTTTTAACTACAGAGTCCTGAATGCTCATGGATGGGAAGTGGCATAGCCGCTTTTTAACTACAGAACCCTGGAACATTGTGATAGGAAGCAGCATGGCTGCTTTTAACTACAGAATATAATATTGTATGTACTGGCGTGGTAAACGGTGTGACTACTTTTAACTCCAGAGTCCTGGGTGCAAAGCGATGCAAACTGATGCTGCTGCTTTTCACTACAGTGTTCCAGGTTTACAGGGATTGGAAACAACATGGTCATTCTTAACTACAGAGTCATGGGTGCACTGGGATGGGAAGTGGAATGGCTGCTCTTAACTACAAAGTCCTTTGTGCTCTGGGATTGGAGGTGGCATGACCACTGTTTTGCTTGGACAAGAGCAACTATCAGGAGGTGGGAAGAATCATCAGCAGCAGTAGGACCAGGGCAGTGATTGGGAGGCAGGAGGACTAAGGCAGCAATCGGAAGGCAAGAGGGATCTGTGGTAAGAGGAAAGGTGCAACAGTCAGGAGGCGAGAGGGAGCTGCAGCAGTGAGTGGGATTATTTTGAATGGAAAATGAAAGAGCAAGCAGTGGGGAAAGATCTAAGGCTCCATGGTGTGATGTATGGTAAGGAAGGGGGACAACGTAATGATCCAATGCATACCAATAAGGTAATCGTAGTATGCACTGGTTCTGCTTCTTCTTTCCAAATTTTATCCTGGATGCATTGTCTTGTATAGCTATGCAGTCATAGAAAGGGTAGTGAAGCAGTCAAGAGGGTGCAATCCAGTGCCACAAATATGAACAGGGATATGAAGGACAAAAGCTATGAGGAGAGGTTGGTGGCCCTTAATATGTTCGCCCTGGAGAAAAGGAGGCCAAGAAGGGACAAGTTCTCAGTCTTGCACATACTCAAGTGTGCAGACCAGATAGAAGAGATGGGCATGTCTGATCTGATATGCTCCAGCATGATGTGGGGACAAGCTCTGAAGGTCAGAGGCCACAAATTCCCAGAGCGCAGTGGGCCTATGGAATAACCTGACAACAGAGACAGTGGATATGAACACAGTACAGGCCATCAAGGAAAGCCTGGAAGCATTTCTGCTTATGGGAATAAATGGTTTCCCTTTGTAATAGAGTGGGTGGGGAATACTTATAAATTAGTAGATGTTGGACATCACACATTAATCCCTGCTTAGAAAGGGGGGATTGCAACCTAATGGACCTAGATCCCCTTCCTAGTTCTTACCTTAAATTACTATGGTACCACTGTATATGAGTTATGAGGAATGTGGGATAAAGTGATGGATGGGGCAGTGGGTGATATCATCACTTTGGTTAAATTAAAGAAGGATACCTAAGATAAGCAGATGGATCTGTTGAACCCTGGATACCCTAAGGCTGTTCCTCTCCTCTCCTCTCCTCTCTTCTCCTCTTCCTCCCTCCTCTCCCCTCCTCCCCTCCCTCCTCTCCTTTCTTCTTGTCAGAGCCAGTACCATAAAAGAGGTAGTAATAACATACCACTTTGTGAACAACTGAAATACACAAACTAACTTGTGTCTATCCATTACAGGGGATGGACTAGGTGGGCCACTAGATCTAATTCTGTCTCACAATTACAGTACTACATTCCTACAATGTCTGATTAAGTCCAACAGAACTCTAGTGGTGGAGTCCCTGCTCTGTTGCTGTATTTAAAATTAGGTATTCAAACAGGACTCCAGAGATATTTTTGTACAGATTCACACACAGGCCCAGATGCATCAGGGGCTTCAACTTGCAGTAGTAGTCGCCCCTGACAAAGAGGTAGTGCACCTCGAAGTGCTGGGGCTGGTATGTCCAGGTTCAGTTGCTTATTTCACTCCTTTGTATAAGCTGATTGTTCATACAGGGTCAAGAAGGTATTAGGAAAGTTTACAAGTGATAGATGTTTGGAGTGCTGGTTTTCTGTTCCTGAAGTCTGCCTATTTTCCAAGCACCCAGCTTTTACTGTGAGCGCAGCCTTTTGCTCTTTTGTACTTGCAGTAGTTTTACTGTAAGCCTGTTCATTTGTCTGCCTTAACCACTAGGCCACCTGGGAAGCACAAATTATTTGACAGTCTCAGCACTGGCTCAACATAAAGCTGCACCAAAATGCCATCACATTTTTTGTTGGAATGGAGTCTTTGAAAGTCCTGAGAAGTCCCACAGTGAACCAGTATGCCAACTCCTAAACCATGTCATGAATCTCTGATGAAGACCATAAAAAAACAATGGGGAGAAACTCTGAAACACAACATGACCAACACAATTTACTGACAATGGTACTTATTTTGTGCAACTACCCAAATATGTCAGTGTAGGTTTTCTATGCTTTCTTGCTGGCTATAATGTCACAAATAACTCAGGACTGATAAAGAAGTTTGGGGCATTGGTACTGTTTTTTTTTTTTCAGTTACGCACATATTCTATACATTGTTTAAGTGCACCCTGTTCTGTGGATAGAGGCTCTAAAAGACTCAAGAGGGCCTGTTCCTCCCCCACCCACCTGACATATTTCCAGTTTCACCACTGATCTGATACCCATGGCATTAGACAGGCTGATTAATTGGAATATACTAAATTTCTTTCTTACAGGAAGATAAGTCAGTGACTGTTTTCTTTTCCTACTGTATAATCATAGCATAAAAAGAAGGCAAAGACATAAGAGGTGTGCCACATTCCCGACTGCAGCAATGAACAACAGAACCCTCCAGGCATTACACGCTCAGACAGAAAATCAGGCAGTTTAACTGAAGAAATAAACTTCTTTAATCTGATATAGTAATTTTCAGAGTGAGGTTAGTCAAAAACCCACATCTGCTTGTGATTTCCTTACCCTGCTAATCATTTCTGATCTGGTGGCTCTGTCCTGAAGGCAAGGCTGACCTTGAACTCACCTGCACAACAGACAATCTTTCTGTTGCAAATGTGTAATAACAAAGGAAGCTTTGATTCTAATTTGTTTCAGGTTATGACACTGGAACTCTTTCAGCTTTCTTGGAGTCATAATGGCAAAGCCCATCTTAGCCTCTTTGTTAAAAACAGGGTGGTATACCCTCAAGTCCTGAAGACCAAAATTCAGAATATTGGGGAATTCACATTTAAAGTACAAGTGTGTAATATAGTTTAAAGGGAAGAGAGCTGCAATTAAATAGCAATAGTATTAATTCTTTAGCAACAGCATGCTCACATTATCTGCCTTTTAACTTTATTTATTAATTTCATCAGGAACATCATTTTGACAGTATCCATATACTGAACAGACTGAGACTGTACATATATAATTGAGAGCAAAGGAACAAAGTATGTACCAATATATACTGATACCATATTGGGGGAAGTCATATTATTATACTACACAAGTTACCATAGTTTAGATGCCGGTCGAGAAACCTATGAGCATATGAGTAATTTTGGAGGTTTTACATAACCATCAGTCATACCTATATGAACACACCCTACAAGAGGGCTAAATGGCATCATACTATCTGGCTTAAGACTCTGTAAGTTCAGGTGATATGGCAGTTACAGTAGAAACTATTGAAACTGAATAGCCCTCCAAACTGAGAACTGATCCCAACATATGAAACATAAACATGAATATATATGGCAGAAAAAGAACATGGTAGGCAAACCATTATTTTACAAGCAGAAATTAATGGATATAACAAAACAAATATTAGGCAAATGAAGCAAAATGAGTACACTAAGCCTATGTGCCCAAGAGACCACTGGCTAAGAGTATGCAAGTAGTATTTACTGATATTATATCCTCAGGCTGATCAGAGCCCACTGGGCTGGTACCACTGATGCAGTCCCCTCCACAAGCAACCCACCTGCCTAGGACAGGCCGAGAAGGCGCCTGCTGCCCATGCTCCTCCTTGGTCCATAAGGCTGATCGGAGCCCACTGGGCTGGTACCACTGATGTGGTTCCCTCCATAAGCAACCCGCCTGCCTAGAACAGGCCAAGAAGGCACCTGCTGCCCACGCTCCTCCTCCTTGGCTCATAGGGTGACATCTGGTCCTGGACCCAGAACAAGGGAAAGAGGATTTTTAAGCCTTCCTCCCAGTGGGAACTGAAAGGTTCCAGATGGCCCTGAGTGCTGTCATTGGTTTCCTGCCCAACGCTGCAGCCAGTGCTGAAATCATTGGGCTAGGGCATAAGACTGCAGAGAAACACTGACCTTTGATGTTTCTTCCTTTAGCAAATGTGTAGTGAAGTCCTGATCTTTTTTCTTACCAATTCACTCAGTTGCACACTTCTGTGAGCAGTTCAGTGCAGAGCAGCATTTGTGTAACCTGCACTAGCCTGTTAGTGATTTGTTGCTTTTTTTAAAATTTCTACATTTCCATTTGTAAATTATACTGTAAAGCCACTAAAGGGCAACAACACATGTAGGCTGCAATCCTCTTCCCACTGCTCTCCCCTAACACTTCTAGTCCTGGGTCATTCATACCTAAAGCAAATTATCAATGTCCTAACATTCAGTGGTGTGATCTGAATCTATAAGCTGTACAAAGCCTCTACTACCCTATTCAGAATGGTTTCCATCTCCCTCCTACTCACACCCTTCCTGGTTCTTACCCTTATCCCAGTGTCCCCCTCTACACCTATTGTGTAGAAAGATTTGCAAAGTAGGGGGAGTGGCTTAGCTAGAAGGAGCCAGGTTGAGACCAGATATAAATACTGCCCTAGATAGCTTCTGCCAGAGGACAGACAGAACTCCAGGAGGAAGGAGCTCCTGGTATAACTAAAACTTCTCTACTGGGACTATATTGCCCTCCTTCCCTCCCCTCCACCCCCCACCCTAAACCAGTTCTACTTTTATAGGCACAGGATTTAACTGATGACAGGAACTTCCTGTTTGGGAGCAGGAAGTGAGTGATCACAGAGCCACCAAAGACTCACCATCCTAGAATGGCAAGAGTAGCTCTCCATCCCCCCCAGCCGCTGGAGGTCTGACTCTGAGCAAGTAAGGAAACTACAGAGAAATATAGGAAATTCTTGTCTCAGGAACAGGAAAACAGGAGATAAAAGGGTGCAGAGGCAGTAAGTAAGTAGGGAGAGAGAAAAAAAAAGAAATAAACATAGGAAAGAGTAAGTATTCCAAACAACAGTTAGGGGGCCAGAAAAAAGACATGATGGAAGTGGTGCAGTGGCTGTGGAGCAGCAGTCTTCCGGGAGATGTTTTGGAGGATGCAGTGTTGTCCCATCTGCAGACACCTCTCTGGGCTGAGGGAGGAGGTTGCTCATCTCCAGGCTGAGTTCGCCAGGATTCGTGGGACCTCTTCTCCCACCCAGAGACCACCAGGGTCACTGCCATTGCCTCAAAGGTTGTCAAGAAAGAGGAGTGGTTGGACCACAGTGGGCTCAGGGAGGGTGAGAGTGGTGGAACCGAGGCTTATCCCTCCAGTTGTACCTCTCCACAATTTCTATGCCGTTCTGGAAAAGTGTGGTTCCTCTATGGAGGCACCCACAGTGGAGACCAAGGAGGATGCTGGGAACCTCCACAAAGGAGACCCAAAGGAGGGTGGCATGGGACCCCACAGGGGAAGGAAACAACTCCTGGTGGGGGACTCCATTGTTAGGAAGGTAGAACTGGGGGAGGAAGGGGAGAGGGAGGTAAGGTGCCTGCCTGGTGCCATGGCTTAGAGAGACAGAGAGCGAATCCTCAGGATCGCAGGAGCAGCTGTACAGGGGAGGGAGCTGGATGTCATTGTCCACCTAGGGACAAATGACCTGGCTAAGAAAGGGATCAGAGCAGTGCAAGAAGCATTTGTGGAGATGGGGAAGGGCCTTAGACAAATAGCACACACGGTAACCTTCTCGGAGGTACTGCCTGTCTATGGCATGGGTGAGGCTAGAGTGCTCCACACCATGGGATTCAAACAGTGGTTGAAAAACCGGTGCAGAGCTCAGGGATTTGGCTTCATTGGAGACTGTGGGTCCACCTGGAGGGATGCAGGCCTATACTGGCATGATGGTCTGCATCTGTCCAGGAGGGGAACCAGGATCCTAGGTGATAGGTTTAAATACTTCATGGACAAGTATTTAAACTAGCCAAGGGGGGAGGCACTAGAAAGGAGTAGGGAAATCCTAGCACCCCACCCAAAATATCAGGGTACTAAGTGAGCTAGACACCAACATAGAGATGTCAATAGGGAGAAGCGCAAGGGTAAATGGAGAACGTGACAAATGCAATAAGGACAGAGATGGGGCAAAAAGGGGTAAGGCCATCAAGAAATGGAGAGTAATGAGTACCAATGCCCGTAAGTCTGGGCAACAAGCTCACTGAACTGGTGGCCTTGATGAAAGAGGGATGCCTGGATATTGTAGCAGTCACAGAAACATGGTACACAGAGAACCATGACTGGGATGTTAACATACCAGGGTACACAACCTACAGGAGAGACAGGGAGAGCAGAAGAGGGGGAGTAGCTCTCTATGTAAGGGAAGGGATAAAAGCAACTAAACAAAAGAGTAAACAGGGAGGAGAGGAGGCACTGTGGGTCACCTTAGAGACTGGAAATGACACCACAATCCGCACAGGGGTTGTATATAGACCCCCATATCAGGGAAGGAATGAACAAGGATAGATAGAAGGCATACTTAGGGTGGCAGAGAAAGGAGATACTGTTGATGGGGACCTTAACATGCCAGATGTTAACTGGAGCACCTTTACGGCAGCCACATCCAAAAGCAGGGCCATTCTTGATGCCCTTCAGGTGGCATGCTTCAAACAGCTAGCTTGGAACCCACTCATGAGGGAGCAATCTTAGACCTTGTACTCTCAAATGGGGACAGTGAGAGGATCTCAGATCTAGAAGTGGGTAGCCATTTGGGAACAAGTGACCACCAAACAGTGTGGTTCATGATAAACTCTGCTACAGAGTCAAGCCATACAAAAGTGAGGGTTCTGGACTTCAGGAGGGCTGACTTTGGCAAGATTGGAGAGTGCCTTAGAAAAGCACTAGCAAACAGGCTAGAAGGAGGTGTGGAGCAAGAATGGGCAAATATCAAAACTGCCATCACAGAGGCAACAAGCCTTTGTGTGAAGCAAATAAACAAATCAAAATGAAAGAAAAAGCCACTATGGTTCTCAAAAGAGGTGGCAGTGAAGGTTAGAGAGAAAAGGCATTTAGGAAGTATAAGGAAACACAGAAGAAGCAGGACAGAGAACTGTACCAGTTAAGGCAGAAGAAAGGAGGGAGGGTAGTCAGAATAGCAAAAGCACAAACTGAGGAAAAGATAGCTAACTCAGTTAAGAAGGGGGATAAAACCTTTTATAGGTATATCAGGGAGCGTAGAAAGACAAAGGGAGGGATAGTGAGGCTGAATAGAATGGATGGTGGGTGGGCAGAGAGTGACAATGATAAAGCAGGGATACTGAATGAATACTTCTGTTCAGTATTTACAAAACAGGAAGTGGGGGAGGTGCCTAATCCAATTAACAGAAGCACTCTGGAGAGGGGGGTTGATCCCAGTCCTTTCACAGAAGAAAGGGTTCTGAAAGAACTCCTAAAACTGAAGGTGGACAAAGCAATGGGGCCAGATGGAATTCACCCCAGAATTCTAAAAGAATTAAGCAGAGAACTAGTGACACCACTGACTATGCTTTTTAACAAATCATGGGAGGATGGTGTGGTACCTGAGGACTGGAAGAAGGCGGATGTGATTCTCCTCCACAAAAGTGGGACCAAGACAGAGGCAGGAAACTACAGACCTGTCAGTTTGACCTCTGTGGTAGGGAAAGTGATGGAATCACTTCTGAAGGAAAGAATTGTTGAGTACTTAGAGGCCAGTGGGGCACAGGACCCAAGACAGCATGGGTTCACAGTGGGAAGGTCATGTCAGACGAATCTAATTGATTTCTTTGACTGGGTGACCAAAGTAGTAGACCAGGGAGGGGCTGTGGACATGGCCTACCTAGACTTTAGCAAGGCATTTGACACAGTCCCACACAAAAGATTAGTTGTTAAATTAACCAGCCTGGGAGTGGGTCCCAAGGTGGTAGCCTGGGTAAAACATTGGCTGAACAACAGGACACAGAAGGTAATTGTAAATGGAGTCCACTCTGAAGAAAGAGGGGTTACTAGTGGGGTACTGCAGGGTTCAATACTGGGTCCAGTCCTTTTTAATATCTTTATAAGTGACATTGCAGAGAGACTGGAAGGAAAAGTATGCCTCTTTGCAGATGACACAAAGATCTGCAACAGGGTTGATACACAAGGAGGCGTGGAAAGAATGAGAAGGGACTTGGCAAAGTTGGAGGAATGGTCAGAAGTATGGCAGCTTGGATTCAATGCAAAGAAGTGCAAAGTAATGCATCTGGGAAACAAAAACCCAGGGGAAGATTACACAATGGGGGGGAGGTAGTAACAGCAACAAAAATGGAAAGAGACCTAGGGGTAATCATATCAGATGACCTTAAGGTTGGCAAACAATGCAAGAAGGCAGTAGGGAGGGCTGGGGAGATACTGGGATGTATAGGGAGAGGTATCCTCAGCAGAAAACAGGAAGTTGTTATCCCCCTGTACAGACAGTTGGTGAGACCCCATCTGGAGTACTGCGTCCAGTTCTGGAGACCCCATCTCTGCAAGGACATAGACAGGATGGAAGCAGTTCAGAGGAGGGCAACTAAAATGGTGCAGGGTCTGCAAGAGAAGCTGTGTGAGGAGAGACTAAAGGAGCTTAATATGTATATCCTTGAGGAAAGAAGGGAGAGGGGGACATGATATAAACATTTAAGTACCTCAGTGGAATCAACAAAGTCCAAGAGGGTAGCATCTTTCAGAAAAAGAGATGTGCAAGAACAAGGGGACACAATTTGAAGATAGAGGGGGGACGGCTCAGGAGCAATGTGAGGAAGTATTTTTTCACAGAGAGGGTGGTGGAAGCATTGAACAGCCTTCCTGAGGAGGTTGTGGGGTCTAAAACTGTGGGAGAATTCAAGAATGCATGGGACAGACATAAGGCAATTTTTGTGGGGGGTAGGAAGAAATAGGCTGTTGGTTAAATAGGATCTGCAGCTTATCCTCTAGGTAGGGAAATTGGCAGACTAGGTGGGCCAAGCGGTCCTTATCTGCTGTCAAAGTCTATGTTTCTATGTTTCTATGTATTGCCACTTCTCTCTTCCCTTCCCTTCCAGATACCTCCTTCATTCTGTCAATCACCCCCACAGCTCCCATTGTAAAGAGACCTCACTTTTCCTACTGCCCTCTAGCCTCTCTGTTTTCCCTTCCTAGAAACTTTGCCTTTCTTCTTTTCCTTATCTCCTTCTCTCCATCCCTCCCTCTCTCTTCCTCTCCCTTACGTATTTCCTACTCCAATTACAGAAGTCCTAAACTTCACTATTTCATCCTTGCCCTCCTCCTCCTTCTTTCATTAGGGAACATCCACCCCAACCCTGGCCCTATTTCTTCTCATACCCTAGCTCCTTACCCACATAACATGTCTCCAAAACCCACTTACACTACAACCCCCTCTAACGGGTTGAAGCTCTTCAACCTGAACATCTGCAGCCTGCTACCTAAAATTGACCTCCTACACACTCTTATGATTTCACACACCCCTGACATCCTAATTATTGTCGAGACATGGCTCAGAAAAAGCACCCCTGACAGTGCCATTGCTATCCCTGGGTATTCCATCTCCAGACAAGATCGATAGGGTCGCAAAGGGGGAGTGGCCATGTATATCATGTCCTCTCTGCAGTTTACTACCACCCTGTCTACCTCCATCCCAGCTACCTATGAAGCTCTTGTCACCCACATTACCCTTTCTTTCTCATTCCCAATCTTCATGGCTGGCATCTATTGCCACCCAAGCAGTCAACCCTCAGTCATGACTGAACACTTAGCCAATATCACCTCCCTCTCACAATCTGGTGAACTTTTTATAATGGGTGACATAAATCTAAATTGGTTGTCTTCCAAGTTCAACAAGCTATGCAATGATGTCACTGCTCTAACCCTCACTCAACTTATACTTGAGCCCACATGCCCTAATCCCAAAACACAAAACCACACTCTGCTTCACTGAGCACTCACAACCCACCCACATTGCATTATTTATTCTGGTCTCCTTCCTGATGCCCTTAGTGACCACAACTCCATTTTCATTGTACGTAAGGTTCATTGCCCCAAACCTCCCACTAAAATAATAAGGCTCCGGTCCTTTAAATAAGTTACTATTTTTGTAGCTGCTCATTTTGGGGCGCTATTATCATAAGATACCCAATCAATTGACCCCTCAATCCTAAAAAGTTCTGAAGGGAGATGAAACAGTTCAATATACACTCCTCAAACACATCCTACATACTAGTCCATAGGTGTAGGGTGGTACTATCAAGAGATCCTAATAGGTATTAGAAAACAGTACATTACCTCCAGTCCCTTGGGGTGCCACTGAAGGTGAGTCCAGATCCTCTAAGTTGGCCTCAGTGTTACAGCACTTTGCCAATGTCCTAGTGATCCATATACCAACCTCGATTTGGTCAAAGTATGCCCAAACCTTTCCCTTATGGACAATTCGCAGTCATGCAGGGTTGCCAGTGTCTGGAGGCATATGAGTGTACACTACTGCATACAAAAAATTATTTAATGGGGCGTGTTTCTTGTGAGCCGTCAATGCATCTTTGGCTCCTTGCTTGCTTTCTTCTCCAGAGGCTTTCCCTCACCATGTTGCTTTCCATGAGTCTCCTGACAGCAGTACAGTACACCACTGATAGTTTCTTGTTTCTGGTTGTGCTAGTGACCACCTGCATGGGGAGCACAGAAGTGGGCAGTGACTTGCTGGTGAGAGGTTCCACAGTGTTGGTAGCTCATTGGTAGTTGTTATGCCCAGGATACGTAGCTGAGGATGTGTGACCAAAACTATTGGTCAGTGTAGGAGGGGCGGTGCAATGGAAAAGTAAACTTTACGAGTAATTTATAAATATGCAACCTCTGTGGACTGAATCCTCCTGGCTTTCCTGGTCACAGCATTTGGCAACCCATCTCAATGGTTTTTGTATCAGCAGGCAGCGGACTTGGAAGAGTCAGTTCTCGATCCATCACCGGAAAGAGCGAGCAAGCAAGCAGACTGACTCAGAGGCATGGAGTCAGAGAGCAAGCAGAGCAAGTGGTCTTCCCTTCAGACTGGAATTATGAGTGGTCAGTCCTTATCATGAAAGTCACCAATGGAAGGGGTTGCATTTCTGTTTTATAAACATTCTTTAAGTTTTAGTCTCAGTCACGGTTAGATAATGGAGAGGGGTATGGACTAGCTACACTAAACTTCTCCTGCTTTGTCGGACTACATTTCTGCTATCTGCTTAAGGTAAGAGCGTTCCCCAGCACTCCAGTTTCAGTGGCACTAACAACAATTGTTTTTGGTTAAAAAGACTATTTGCTGAGAGGGGGGATGTTTGCTGAAACAGGAGGAGGAGGTTGCTGAAACGGGGGCTGAGGTGAAACAGGAGGCTTTGCTAAAATGGGGGATATGTGCTATGAGCTCATTCAATTGAAAAACCTTGGCACTCCAGTTTCAATGTCACTGACAACAATTGTTTTTGATTAAAAAAATTCTTTACTGAAATGGAGGGGGGTTTGATGAAACGAGGTGCTGAAACAGAAGGGTATGTGCTGAAAGAGAGAGTATGTGCTAGCTGCTCATTCAATCAAAAAATCTTGGCATTGGCAATTTACTTGCTGAAGGGGGAGTATGTGCTGAAACTGGGGGAGTATGTTCTGAAAGGGGGAGTATGTGCTGAAACTCGAGCCCATGACATCCTCTCTTTCCTTTTCAGAAGTCCTCCCAGTTTGGAGAAAGAGGGGAAGTAACTCCACAGTCAGAGCAAGAGATTAACAAATGTAATACTTGGCTCCACTCCTGGGGTCAGGAGAAGGGTTCCACATCATAGGGCACTGGAAAGACATCTGGGAGAGAAGGCTATTCAAGAGTGATGGTCTTCATCTCACCAAAGAAAGTGTATGTGCACTTGGTCAGAAACTCGATGTGCACATCAATAGTTTAAACTAGGGAATGGGGAGCAAGTGGCCAAACAATTCATCTCACCCACCCCATCAGATGGCTCCTTGGTTACAGCTTCCCCTAGAAAAGAAAAACATACTGCATATCATATTATCCACAGACAGACCTCCAGGACCTATCTGTACCAGAACACCTATGGCTAAGAAATAATTTCCACAATCCTCAAAGAGCGCAAGGGATGCATAGAAGGTGTTTAGCCTTAATGCCAGAAGTTTGGGAAACAAGATCAGCGAGCTCCAGGCACTGTTGGTCATGTCCAATCTGGACAGTGTGGCTATAACAGAAACTTGGGCCTCTGACTCCAATACATGGGACCTCAACATGTCTGGTTACTCACTCTTTAGAGTGGACAGAAAGGGCTCAAAAGTCGGGGGGGCACTTTATGTAAAAGAAGATTTAAGGGCAACATCACTCAATAGTATAAAGAAAGAAGGTGTTGAATCCCTATGGGTTCATATTGGCACACCCTTGAGAAAGAAAGTCTATATAGGAGTACTATATAGACCACCCAATCACTCTGAAGCCCTGGACAACCAACTGATCAAAGAAATCAAGGGGGTCCCTTCCAAGGGAGACACCATAATAGTAGGAGACCTAAATATGCCAGACATTGATTGGTCTGTCACTGCTACCAAATCCTCCAGGAACCAAAACATAGTAGACGCTATACAGGACTGCCAGCTTGTGCAGTTAGTTGTCGAGCCCACTAGAGTTAACACAATACTAGATATAGTCCTTACTAATTCTGACCTAGTGGACACTACATCAGCAAGGGAACCCCTAGCAAACAGTGACCACAACACTGTATGATTCACTGTATGCCTTGGAGCTTCTTATTCCCAATCTTGGGCATCAGTAATCAGTTTCAAAGGGGCAAACTTCACTAAGATAAGAGAATTCACCAACAAGATAATAGGAGGAATCCACCGTTAGGCGGTCACTAGAGAACAGTGCCAAGCTGAAGAGAGTGAGGCTGGGACCTCGTAGCGGTCTGGGGAGCTGAAGACCAACTAAGTGAGGCGTATGCTGTAAGGAGTGTGCACCAGGAGTGCACCAGAGACTGACCAGGAATCGGAAGACAGAGTGAAACTTTTATATTTATTTTTTATATATTCTCAAAAGACTAATCACTGGGGCATTTTATTTCTTTTTTGGGGAAGAGGGACATCACTGGATTTACTGTTGGGGAACTTGGGTTGATCGCGGGCAATTGCTATGTCTCACTGTAGTTTTGTTTATAGTGGTGAACTAGGGATATCACTGGGTGTTTTTGGGGTGTGGGAAATCACTGAGCTTACTGTGTGGGCAAATCGCTTGAGAGGCATTGCTTTTGGGGAAAAGGTCTGAAACTGTAGCAGTGTGTGGGAAGAGATGTAGAGACCCTGAGAGTGTATAGTGGGGAAGGAGTGGGCTGATTGTTCTTGGACACAGCCTGCGGGGTATAACCACCCACCCTCCCCTTAACCCACCCACCCCTAGGCTCTGCTTACCTTTATAGGATGGGACCTGTGGTGCATTACAGCTTCCTATGTTATAAAAAGGAAGTAGCATACCTACACAACAGAGAGGAGGGCAAATGCAAGGAAAAGCAAAAAGGTACACAAAACACTATTTAGAAGTAGACAATACATACAAGATAGACACTACCATGATGGGAGTGGTGCAGTGCAGTGACTGTGGAGCAGCAGTCTTCAAGGAGACATTATGGAGGCTGCAATGCTGTTCAATCTGCAGGCACCTATCTGGGCTGATGGAGGAAGCTGCCTGTCTCTGAGCTGAGTTGGCCAGGTTACAGTATGTGTCCTCTCCCACCCAGAGACCACTGGGTCCACAACCTCAACCTCAAAGGAAGCCAAGCCAGAGGAGTGGCTGGATCATGGTGGGCTTGGGGAGAATGATGGAGGGGGGTATGAAGCACATCCCCCAACCATTCCAGCTTAATAACTCCTATGCTGTTCTGGAGGAACAGGAATGTCCCACACAGGCACCCACAATTGAGATCAGGGAGGATAGTCAGGACCTCCAATCTGTAGCCCCAGGAAAGGGGGGCAGGGGACCCCGGAGGAGGGGGAAGCTTCTTCTAGTGGTGGACTCTATTGTCTGGGGCATGAAGTTAGGGACACCTGGCAAGGGGGTAGACGGAGGTCAAATGCCTCCCAGGAAGCACTTGCATGGAGGAATGGGAAGCAAATCCATAAGATCATGGGGGCGATAGCCAGGAGGAAGGAGCTGGATGTCATTGTCCATGTGGGCACCAGTAACCTGGCGGGGAGAAAGGTGGAGTTAACCAGAGTCCAGGAGGATTTCAGGAAGCTTGGCGGGAGGGGACCTGAAACAGGTAGCATGTTTCATCTCATTATCGGAGGTGCTACCTGTCCAAGGCACAGGGGAGGCTAGGGCACTTCACATCTATACCTTCAATGCCTGGTTGAAGGATTGGTATGGAAGGGAAGGGAACTGGGTCCCAAACTAAGAAGATGCAAGTTTGTATCAGGAGGATGACCTACATCTGTCCAGAAAGGGGACCTCAGTCCTTAGTGAGAAGTTGGATTGCTTCAGCAAAGAGCATTTAAACTGGCCAAGGGGAGGAGATCCAGGATGGACAGGTGATTTAAGAACAGCCCCCATGGGAACATGCAGAAATACAAGTTGACTACAGGAACAACTGAAGTGAGCAGTGAGGGGCATGCAGATGAAATATGTATAAGGGGGGATGGGGGAAGAGTACATGATCAAGAATACCAGGATGGGGATAACAGGCAAGGTAGAGAAAAATGGATCTGAGGGGTGCAGGGTGTAAATCATGTAAGGTCATGTTCATAAATGCCCACAGTCTGGGAAATAAGGTTCCAGATCTAGAAGCCTTGATGACGGATGCAGACCTTGATATAGCAGCAATAACAGAGACATGGTACTCTGCTAATCACAGCTGGGGCATCAGTGTAACGAGCTATACAATGTTCAGAAGGGACAGGGAAGGTAAAAAGGGAGGGGAGTTGGCCCTGTACATCAGAGAAGGCATAAATGCTACAGAAGTACAGGGAAGACAGGGGAAGGCCGAGGCAATGTGGGTCACCCTTGAACCAGGAAATGGCACAGCAAAATGTACAGGGGTGATCTACAGACCTCCGGCACAGCGGGAGGAAGTGGACAGGGTACTTGTGGAGGAAAGTCATGACATGGCAGCTAAAGGCAAAATCCTATTATTGGGAGATTTCAATATGCTGGACATGGATTGGACCACACAGGCAGCTCCTTCAGCAATCCTGAAATCCCTGTAGGGGTTTGGACTAAGACAGCTGGTGCATGAGCCAACCAGGGACAAATCGATTCTGGACCTGGTATGGGCTAATGGGAACAGAGTCAAAGGAATCCAGAAGGGCAGCTGGGATCCAGCGACCACTACATGGTATGGTTTGGCATGGACACAGAGACTGCATTAAGCCACACAATGGCAAAAGTATTAGATTTCAGGGGGGCGGATTTCAATGAAATGGGTAGATGTTTAAGATCAGCCCTGGAGAAGAGATAGGTAATGGAGAGGGTGGAGGAATAGTGGGGGAAGCTAAAAGGGGCCATTGTGGAGGTAACTAATGGGAGGGCTTGGCCTGAGGTTCAATGTGGGGAATAGCTCCTCCCACAACCTCTATTTAAGCCCTCCACTAATACACCTCCATTGCTTAGGGAGTGTTTTTTGTGCCCTAAGCTCCCTGCGTGGCTCGTGTGGCTGTGCTGTTCTGCTACCCTTGCTGCTTCCTTTCATTCTTTCCCTGCCTTCTGTGCCCCCACCCTCCCATTGTTTTTTTCCCCTTGCTTGTGTCTTCCCTGCTTTCTGTGTCTACCTTCCTCTTTCCACAGCCCGTTCCGTCTCCCTGCTCCCTTTCTCTGTTTGTCTCCCTTCCTCCATGTTTGGGCCCTTCTCTTCTTTGTTTCTTTTGGGCTTCTCACCCCCATTCTGTTCCCCGTACTGTCGACGCGTGCAAGCATCCCCAGTTCCTCTCGAATGTTGATGCTCCTCCTTCCCCCTTCCCGACATATGCCTGCTTCCTGGCTGAACCTGCGGGCGCCCCATTCACCTCCTTAACTCTCTAGCCACTGCATGCTATCTCCCAGGCACTCTTGCTGGAATCCAATTTGCGTCCTCCATGGTGTTCTACAGCAGTAAGTACCTAGTTTTCTATCTCTGTCCTTACCTTCAGTCTTGTACACCCATCACATCCCCTTGTACCATTGGCATCTCATCCCCAGTGGTTTAATCCTCTCCAGCCGTTCGTACTTTCTCCCCGCTTACTCTGCTATATTACCCTCTCTGGAGCACCTCAACTGGCACATGCCCACTGAATGAAATGATTCCCTTTAACTCTTGCTCACCAAAACCCCAGCAAAACGTATGCCCTACGCATTCAGAATGACTTGGTTTCTTTGCTCTGCACTGAGCTTCCTTCCAGCATTAACAATGACAAATGCAAACCCAGTGTTTCTTTGTATCCCTTTTGCTGTCTGCAGTCATCACTCCTCATGTATCCCACTCTCATATCTTGTTCATTTAAAATGTACTCCCAGTTATATGTCTCATTCCATACCACTGCACCTATGCCAGGCATCATCCTACCTCCCCTGTATTTAGTCCTCTAATTATTACTTACAGATTGCTTCCTGTAACTATGCCATATTATGGCTCATCCTACCACTGCTCATGTTTTTTGGTTTGACTGCTTTTCTCCTGAGGTACATTATCTAGCCCCTTCGACTCGTGGTGGCACTGCATTACACCATGCTACCTAGTAGGGCACTCAGCTATTTCCTCCTGCCTGATGCACGTTCACCACTCACCACCTTACTACAGCCCCTGAAGGCCTATTGCACATTATCTGGCATCGGTCTACCATGACCCGCTCTGTGTACCTCACTGCAATCTGTGACCATCTCCAGGGTTGGCGACAATGCTTACAATTCCTGGGGGTCAGAATGTATGTCAGTTCCTCACTTGATCCTACTGGCAGCAGTGCTTCATGAGGATCTTTCAAGGCTCCCACTGCAGTGCCTTTGGAAGGGGGGTATGGGTGTGTGTGTGGGGGGGGAGTTAGGAGTGTGGAACATGGAGGGTACAGGGTCATGAGGTTGGGCATGCAGAGGGATGTTTTCATTCTTCTGCTCCTAGGTGTCCGGGCCTACTCACCACTACTGCCTTCTTGCCCAGTTGCCAGTGCCTGCTTACCTTTCTCCCTGGGTTCCTCTTCACTTTAGTGGGGCCTTCCTTCCATTGCATTGTTACTGCTTCCACAGCTGAATTCTACCTACAGCACCGCCTGTTTCTATACTTACCATTCTCATTGTGCTATGGCTGTCTTCCCATATCGGTGTTCCATTCATCATGCCTATCTCATCTCAGGTTCCTAATCTACTCTCCTCTGACAGTGATCTGAGCTTCAGCCAGCCCATACGAGCAGTACTCCAGACTCTGTCCCTAGCTCTCGTCTTCTGAGGTGCTGAGCGAAGGTAGACTTCCCCTATCTACCGGGGATGGGATTCCATTAAAATCACTACCTCCTACTACTTTTCAACCTGACATCCTCTATCCCTTACTCTGCTGTCAGCATCAAGTGAAGGTTAACTCGCCCCAACTACCAGAGATGGGGGCCATGTCTACAATCTACCGAGTCATACTATGCCTTCGCTACCTCATACCAGTTGCCACTTCCCTTCAGGAGCAGAAATTCTTCGCTCCATGTGCCCTCATCATTCTACCTATGCCTATCTGCCTCACATCACGATCATCCCACCTCAGCCGTCACCCACGGGTGTCTGAGTCTCTATTCTACTGCTTCAACTCATGCATTCTCAGACTGCCACCCTGATGCTGCTTCCCTTCAGGAACTTGACTTTGCCCGACTGGCCTTCTCCATCCTACCTAGTCTGCAGCCTCCATTCACGGTCCTCTCCCACTAACTTTCATTGCTGAGAGCCTGAATCTGTATTTGACTGTTTCCACCATCTGCATCTTATTCCTGAGGTGGGTTGACACTTCCATTTGGGAACGGAACTTCTTCTATGTACTCTCATTATCCTATCTCTCCTCATTGTATCCAGTCAAGATCATCTCGCTTTGACCCTCACGGATGGATGCCTGAGTTTCTGTTCCACTGCTTCACACGTATCCATTCTCGACCTGCTATCAGATGCCACAGCCCTTCTGGAACTGGGCCTCATCCTGCTTGTATTCTCCATTATTCCTTGCCTGCAGCCTCCGGTAGGTCATCTCATCGTCAACAAGGTGTGGTAGCCTGTTTATGGATCCACTAGATTTCTGTATCCTCTGTGTCAAGCCCGGACGCTGCTTCCCATCTGAATCGGGACCTCATTGACTAGTTTGCTTCTATCCTCCTACCTCTGCCAAGTGGTATTGGATACTAGTTCTCTCCCCTTGATTACCAAGCCTGGAAGCTCATTTCAATACTCAACTGTGTTGCTCTTATTTGCTGTCCAACGGACCAATGCTTGCTGCTCCCTCCTGGATTTGAGCATGTACCAAATGTGCCTTCACCCTCAGCCATTATCTGAAGCATCACGACTCATCATCCCACCTCACCTACCTCACTTGGGAGCCCGCGTCTGCAATTGCAGGTCCCTTCTTATGCATTTTCCATATCCTACCCAATTACCACTTCTCTCCAGTCTCGGGACCCATTTACTCCAACTACCTTCCAGCCTTCCTCATCACTCGCCATCCCTCTCATTCATGAACCATCATACTTCACCCTTTGGCCTACTTTCCCTCATGATTTGGATATTTCCAACTGGTCTGCTGTCCCTCTCGATCCAGTTTGACTGCCTCTGGAACTTCCTTGCTGCAGGTCACTTGTCCAGATGATGTCCGAGTTTAATTTCTCCTTCCGGCTGTGGGAACTTTATCCTTCTTCACTCCGGCACCTTCTATCCCTCCACTGGTTGGTTGATGCCTTCATCTGCTATAGGTCCTAAGTACCTCAACCTCATTGTTCTTAGTACTTTGCTTCACTCCTCGGCCCTCCATGGATTATCTTCTAGTGACTGCTACAGCCTTCCTGCATTCTGCTGTCATTTGCTAAGGAGTCAACCCAGTCATGTTCCTTCCCCCACAGTATGGTATCCTGCTCTTTTCAACTCAACCCCTTCCTGGATCAGTTCTTCAGTCCATCAGGATTCACTCCTGACTTTCCTTCCATCTTCGGATAATGACCTTTCTATCTCTGCCTTGCAGGCTCAGGGCTTTGTCCTGTCTGCTGTGGCTCTATTGAACATCCTATCATATCCTTGGCCAGTATTCCACCTCAGGCAACTATTACCCCCATTCATCCATTGCATACTCCTACTCTGGCCATCCTTTCAGCTCCCATCCACTACTTGATGGATCACTGTTCATTCACTGGAGGAAACTACTTCTAGCATGCATTCCTGGGGAAACATGCCTCTGAACTTCCTACGTTAATTTAAAGTTTTCCATACTACCCCATCAGCTCCCCTCTATCATTCCGGACTCTCATTCGACAGGACGCTAGAAACATTCCCATCTCCCTTCATTGGATACTCCCTATGAAGATCGCCTATTCAGTCTCTGTGAACTTTCCTGTCTACCATGCCTCTCAAGCTATCATCTTCCATAGAAAGGATATAACTTCTTCTGTTATGCTCTGAAGTACTCTCCTTCCTCGCTCCTCCAGATTCTGGGGCTTGCAAGATATCTCATGGCACCTCGGACATGACCTAATTTCATCCTGCAGCCTTCTACCATCTTCGACATTGATGCCCATGTTATTGGACTCTTACTGACTCATCAGATGTTGCTTGTTCTAAGGTCTTCCAGCTGCCTTCCAGGATATTCATCATTGGATCTCACATACCTAGCTGCTTTACTAATGTTATGCCATCCAAACCACTGTTTTCTAGCTCCTGAACATCACCATATCTCATATATTCATCTGCATTTCTCCATCCTATTACCATTAGCCAAGTTAGCTACCCATCCAGCTGTCCTACTCCTTTAAACTTCAGGAATATCTCCATTACTTTCTCCAGTGAAGACTTTCAGTGAGAACTAGCTCCTTCGATTTTTACTCTGGAAATTTGCAACCGTTACGGTGACTTCCATATCCCAGTATTGCCATCCTCCAAACAAGTTTCACTCAACCATAGCACAAGGATCCTCTGGCATTTCATGCTACTGGACTGCACTACCAACCCAGCCTATGGACATTTCCAGATATCCGCTTCCAAGCTTCTACTTAGTATTTAGGCTTCAGATTGCCCTTAAACCTAACCAGATATTGCTACCTCAGTTCATCTTATGAGCAATCACACCACAGAATTACCCATATATACTTCAGTCAGTGGGCCAGCAGAATATGTACAAGTATGTATACGTCATCGATGCCCATATAAGCTATCCCAGTCCATGAACTGAACTTCCAATCATTCTCTACGTATGTTCAACTACCAGCTCGACTGCTTCTGCCAATCTTCCTCAATTTGTCTACAAATCACTTACGGCATTTCTCATATCAGGCACTCAAAGACTCTACTCAATTCCTCCTTCCACGTCATGGATGCTTGTTCACAACTTATAACTCCCCACTGAATTCCTTACCTCCAGACTTTACCATGAACGCAAACCCTCCCACAAGTTGGATCATTCACTTATGACTTCCAAATAATCACATTCCCACCATTCACTGTCGGGCAGCACATCGAGGAAATTATGCTCTCCCTATGCTTTACATCCCCGCAATCCCTTTGGACAAGCGTACTCCATTGCCTTGGAAATCTGGACTTCATTTGCCCTTCTTCGACTGGATCTGCTGCACACTCAGGATTCTATTGCTCCTTCAGAAATATGGATGCTTACTTAGTTACCCATTGTTCACCACTAAATTCTTTGCCTTCAGACTTTACCTTGACAGTCAAACCTTACACAAGTCAGAGCATTCATCCATGACTTCACAAATCATCACATTTCCCACTTCACTGTCTGGTACCATATTGATCAAATCATGCTCTACCTGCTCATACACTCACGCAATCCCTTTGAACAAGCAGCCTTCATCACCTCAGAAATTTGGACTTCATTCACTTGTCTTCAGCTGGATCTGCTTCCCTCTTAGGATTCTACTGCTCCTTCAGAAAAGACCTGCTCTTCAACCTCAGGATCATCATTCAATCTGTATCGTCCATGGATCAAGGATGGACCATCATCTCTCCAAGAAGCACACCTTTCTCAAATTAGATATGGTTACTAGAACCCAGGTCCTTCTCCTCTTAGTATGCCCAGAGGACGGGCAGACCACCAGCAATGGGTCCTCAGAGGTTTCCTCCACCTGTTGTTTTTTTTCTCCTGAGTGCCAGGGGGTCATATTCTCCATGAGTTGGATGAGGTATTGTTTTGGGCCTTCTATTCCCTGCAAATTACTATCTACATACCTACTATTCAAGGGTGGGAATAGAGTAAAGCCATAAAAAGTACTGCAAGTTACACAAGTACTATATACCCCAACTCTCCCCATTGCTAATGCTATTCCACAAACATTGAACCAATGCATTAGGATAGTGGCCAAAGGGAAAAGAAGAAAGAAACCACTGTGGTTCTCTAAAGAGGTGGCAGACAAAGTAAGTGCTAAAAGAGCAAGGTTCAGGAAGTCTAAGGGGACCCAAAGGGAGGAGGACAGGGAGGTGTACCTTGAATGTCAAAGGGAAGCAGGGAAGGCTGTCAGGAGTACCAAGGCGCAGACAGAGGAATGTTTAGCATTGATTGTGAAAGAAGGGGACAAGACATTCTACAAGTACGTCAAAAATAGAAGAAAAACCAGGGGAGGGATTGTGAGGTTCAAAGGGGAGGAGGGAGAGTTTAAGGATGGGGATCTGGACAAGGCAGAAATACTGAACAACTACTTCTGTTCAGTATTCACTGTGGAATGAGAGGGTCAAAGACCACAGTTGAGGAGCAGAGGCAATGGGGGGGTGGACACCAGTCCATTCACAGTGGAGAGAGTTCTGGAGGAACTCACAAAGCTGTAGGTGGATAAAGCCATAGGGCCAGACAACATACACCCGAGGGTGTTTTTTTTTTTAACTCTCTTTCTCTCTCTCCTTGGTCCAGAACTCTCTCGGGCTATCCCCACTGGCCTAACCACTCTACCGTCCGCCATCTCTCCCATCATCTTCAAGGTAATTACCACCCCTGGGGCCGCGGGGGCTCACAGCCCCAGAGAGATCGAAGGGGGCAGTGATGGGAGACTGGCATTGGACATGTGGTGGTGGCACTGGAGGAATCCATCGCCTATCTGGCCAAGGACGGTATTTCTCTTTACGCCCCTTAGTCCCCTCCTTCCCATGCGTGGGCACAGTCCTCAACTTCTCAGCACATGGCAACCCTGCCAGTATTGGGCCACACTGAAGTACGTGCTGCTCAGCACTCTGTGATGCTCCCGATCTCCACCGGGGGTCATCAGAGCACCAAGCCACCCATCACCCTCCCTCTGGGACAGGAGAGCAGCCCAGTGGGCACTCCATCCTGTCCCTCCCCTGCCAACTCCCAGCACCTGAGCTCACTCCCAAACTTGGGTCACCAGCGTGGCGTGAGGTGTGGCGTCCAGCGCCTCAACCCTCAGCGCCACTGGGCCGGCCACCCGAGGGTGTTAAGGGAGCTGTGAATGAAACTAGCAGCACCTCTGGCCACCCTGTTCACAGAGTCATTCAACACAGGAGGGGTTCCAGGGGACTGGAGGTGGGCGCATGTAGTCCCACTGCACAAGAGTGGAAGTAGAGTGGAAGGGGGGAACTACAGGCCAGTCAACCTCACCTCAGTGGCGGGGAAGATCATGGAGACACTGCTGAAAGAAAGGATAGCAGCACATCTGGCATCCAGTGATGCCCAGGATCTGAGATAACACAGTTTCAGAGCAGGAAGGTCATGTCAAACGTATCTGATAGATTGTTTTGATTGGGTGACTAGGAAAGTGAATCAGGGAGGAGTGGTAGACATCACTTACCTAGATTTCAGTAAAGCCTTTGATACCATCCCACACAGAAGGCTGGTTAACAAGATGAGTAGTCTAGGCATGGGGCATAAGGTGATACAGTGGGTTAGAAACTGGCTGATGGACACAAGGCAGAGGGTGGTGGTAAATGGGATCCAATCTAGGGAGAGAGGGGTGACCAACGGAGTGCCACAGGGATCAGTACTGGGACCAGTCCTGTTCAATGTCCTTATCAGTGACATTGCAGAGGGGCTGGAAGGAAAGGTCTGCCTATTTGTGGATGACACCAAGATCTGCAACAGGGTGGATACACCAGAAGGGGTGCAGAAAATGAAGAGGGACCTGGTGAAGCTTGAAAGATGGTTGGATGTGTGGCAACAGAGGTTCAATGTGAAAAAAGTGCAAAATATTGCACCTGGGTAGGGGGAAAACTGGGGAGAGCTACAGGATGGGGGGAGGGGTGCTGACTGTCACCAAAGAGGAAAGGGATCTAGGGGTTATCATATCTGATGACCTTGAGGTAGCCAAGCAGTGCGCAAATGCTGCAGGGAGGGCCAGTGGCATGCTGGGGTGCATAGGCAGAGGTATCACTAAAAGGAGGCAGGGGGTGGTGATGCTATTGTATAAAATGCTGATAAGGCTTCACCTGGAGTACTGCGTGTAGTTCTTGAGACTACACATGTGTAAGGACATAAGCAACGTGGAGGCTTTCCAGAGAAGGGCAACTAGGATGATTCACGGTTTGCACCACAAAACATATGAGGAGAGACTAAGAGACCTCAATATCTACTCACTGGAGGAGAGGAGAGGAGAGGAGAGAAAGGGGTGACAAGATAGAAACTTTTAAGTACCTTAAGGACATAAACAATGTGCAAGCAGGGGATCGTTTCCAATGTAGAAAAGATACCAGAATGAGGGGGCACAATATGAAATTGCAGGGGGATTGATTAAGAGGTAATATGAGGAGGTTTTTCCACACACAGAGGGTGGTGGACACTTGGATAGACTGCCACAACAGATGGTGGGGGCAAGCACAGTGGAGGAGTTTAAACTTGCCTGGAACAGGCACAAGGGAACCTTGGGCAGGGAGGGAGTGATGAAAGGCCACTGATCATTTAGGGTCAGTGGACACATACAGTATAGGGCCTATGGGCAGACTAGATGGGCCTGGCGGTACTTATCTGCTGACAATTTCTATGTTTCTAAGAGACTAGAGGCTATAATGCAATTTTCCGCTGTCAACAACCTCTGGATGGTAATCAAACAAACTATCACTGATGCCACAACCACCTTTGCAAAGACAACAACCAAAAAGAACAAGGGTAAAAACCCTATATGGTTCAATACAGAAGTCAAGGCATCTATCAGAGACAAACACAGAGCCTTGCTCAACCATAAAACAAAATCTACCGATACCTCCTGGGAAGAACATCTGGAATTAAGCAAAAAAAAAAAGCTCCATAAGAGAAGCCAAGGCAAGTGCAGAGCTTAGCATAGCTGACAACATCAGTAGATCTGGAAAAAAAGGAAGACTCCTCAAGGGGTGGTGAAACTAAAGGATGGTGAGACAATAGTCGAAGATGATATGCAAAAGGCGGAAATTCTCAACAAATTCTTTTGGTCAGTCTTTACCAGGGAATGGGATGGGCCCATGCCAGTAAATGGCATTTAGAGCAAACCAGAAGTTATGAGAACTCAAGCTTTTATCACCAAGAGAGTCATGGAAGCTCTCTAAAGTCTAAATCAAGATAAATCACCCAGCCCAGATGGCATTCACCCTAGGGTCCTAAAAGAATTAGCCAAGGAACTAGTTGGAACCATTGTCCAGACTATTCAGCCTCTCCCTCCAGACTGGGGCAGTGCTGGAGGATTGGAAAACCGCCGACGTGATCCTCCTGCATAAGTGGGAGCAAAAAGGAGCCTGGAAACTATAGGCCCATTAGTCTGACCTCGGTGGTTTGCAAACTGATGGAAACACTGATTAAACAAGACATAGTTCATTACCTAGACAAGAACAACCTCCAAGACCCCAAGACCACAAGCAACATGGATTCATGGTGCAAAGATCCTGCCTGATGAATCTCATATCTTTCTTTGATTGGGTAACTGCCAAATTAGACATAGAGCACCCAGTGGACCTGCTTTATTTTGACTTCAGTAAAGCCTTCACAACATTCCTCACAGCATCCGCTAACTAAACTCAAAGACACTGGTATTTCAGACCAGTTTATCAACTGAATAAAAGCGTGGCTCCAAGGTAGAAGCCAAAGGGTGGTAATCAATGGAGTGGGTTCAAGGAAGGGAGATGTTATATGTGGGGTTGCCCAGGGCTCTGTTCTCAGTCCTGTGTTTTCAACATCTTCACTAGCAACATAGGTAAGGACATAAATGGCAGATTAGCACTGTTTGCTGATGACACTAAATTGGGAGGAAGGGAGGATACCACAGAATCCATCAGCAAACTTCAAACTGACCTAGGAAAACTTGAGGCATGGTCCAACCAATGGCAACTCGGCTTTAATGCAAAGAAATGTAAAGTGATGCATTTGGGCAAAAACAACCCTAGAATGGAATATTGGTTGAATGGGGTGCAACTTAAATACCTCATCAGAGGAAAGGGGCCTAGAAGTATTAATTCATGAGTCCCTTAAGGCAATCAATCAGTGTAATTCTGCATGTAGCAAGGCCAGCAGAATGTTGGGGTGCATCAGCAGAAGATTTGACAGCAGGAGCAGAAACATTATACTGCCTCTTTACAGATCTCTGGTGAGACCTCAGCTGGAGTACTGTGTCCAGTTTTGGAGCCCACATCTAAAAAAGGACATCAACAGACTGGAGATGGTCCAGAGAAGGGCAACAAAGATGACAGCAGGACGACATGGCCTGCCATAAGAGGAACGCCTGAAAGAGCTGAAGTTATTCTCATTGGAAGCCAGATGAGAGAGGGGGGACATGATCGAGATATTTAAGTACTTGAAAGGCATCAACAAAGTGCCATACTCAGAACTGTTTACTAGGTCCCACAACTCTAATACTAGAGGTCACAACTGGAAACTCAAAGGGGAAGGTTCAGACGTGATGTCAGTAAGTTCTTTTTCTCCGAGAGAGTGGTGGCACCTTGGAATAGTTTACCTGCTGAGGTGGTGGAGGACAAAACAATCACCTCCTTCAAACCTGGTTGGGACAGGACATACATGCAACACAGGGTTGAGGGTGGGGACTCATCTTCAGTAAGAGTTCAGTGCTAGCTGGCGTGGCCCAACAGGGGTCCATGCAAACAAATGGGCAGACTAGATGAACCTTTGGTCTCCTTCTGTCACCATCTTTCTATGTTTCTGTGAAGCAGGGGTTTGCTGTAAAGGCTGTCCTGCTAATTAAATTGTAAAACCTTGGCACTGGCAACAATTGTAACTGGAATATATTGTATTACAACCTACGTGCTGAAATTAGGGGAGGGATGTGCTGAAATAGGAGGATGTGCTGAAATGGGGGGTATGTGCTGAAATGGGGGGTATGTTAATTCAATTGCCAAACCTATGCTGAAATGGGAGATGTGCTGAAATGGGGATGTGTTGAAATCGGGGGCCTGTGCTGTAAGAGCCAGTGTGCCTTCGTTATAAAAACTGGTATAATTCTTTTGTTGCTGCTGAACTTGAGCAAGACAAGTTACTTTCCCTCTACAAGCTTTAGCCACAGTCACTCAGTTATAGCAAGAACCCACTGTAAATAAGATGCTGCCTCTTAGTTAAGTTGTCCTATGAAAACCCGCATAATTCTTTTTTGCTATTATTCTTGTTAAAATGGGGGTACAGTTGTTGTTTGAATTTTTGAAACCTACCTGCTTAATTTAGATGCTATGTAAACTGGAGCTAAAACCCTGCTGAAACAACATCACTGTTGCTTTCAGGATGCAAGCTATATGAGGTGAAGATGCTGTGGCCTGTGAGATGGTATGGCTATGCCAAGGGGAGCATTGGTAAAAGCAGTGCCACCACATCAAAGTCCTCCCCTATGCCTGCTGTTTAAAATAAAACAAAAAGAATTGCTGGGCAGTCCCCCAGATAAGAGATTGGGGGGGGGGGTTGACAAACCAGTATTTGGGGGATCTGTGTTGGCCCGTGAGATGACCTCACTGTAAGGCCCAGGGGAGCACTGGTAAAAAGCAGTGCCACTACATCAAATTCCTCCCACAGGCACTGTTTGAAATAAAACAAAAAGGATGGTGAGGCAGTCATTCCAGCTATGGGGAGGTGGGGAGATATCTGTGTGTTGAAAGCTTGCTGAAACAATGTCACTGCAGCTTTCAGGATGCATATGGGGTGGTATTTGTGCTGGGGTGAGGGGCAGTCAGTTCCCAATAACAATGTGACATATTTCATATTGCAGTGTATGATCATTTTAAAATGTGTGAACTTGTTGTACAGGAAGCTGAGGACTGGTTAGCAGTCAGGTAACATGTACCTGTAGTACGCCAGGTTGCTGAAACTGTAGGTGTAAAATGGACGCCAAAAGGTGCCAAATGGCACTCTGGCTCCTTGACGATTGTACCTAAATCAAATGCATTACACTTCTGTTGATGCCTCTGAGGAAAACGTTGCAAATCTACTACTTTGACACAATTACACTTGAATGTCATATCTTTTATAGAGTCCTACTCCCCATAATTGCATTTTAAATAGTATGTTATTCTATGATGCCTTGTCTTACATCTGTCTTTTACTGTATGTTCCAGCACCCATGTGTGTGATACACCAGGTTGTTTACTTGTTTGGCTCCAAAAATGAAAGTTGTAACATGTAAGTTGGAATCATTTATTTTTTTTATGGACATTAATTTGTTTCTGGCCATTAATTTTCAGCTGACATTATAACTAATTATTTTTGTGTTTCTTGCACAGGATGGAGTTCTCACTGAGAAGAAAGCAGGTGTCTGGAGCCCAGCACAGGAAAGCAAAACGTGTCAGGCAGGAAGAGACACAACTATCTAAAGTTATGGCTTCTTTCCTAAGTCAATAAGTAAAAAATATATCTTCTTGATACAAGCTTATATGTCATTCTTCTGCAACCATATTTTTGTTTTGTTTTTCATTGTAGGAGCTGGAAAGGAAAATGGGGCCAGCCATCCTCACAGGTGTGGTCTATAGACCACCAGCCCAGGAGGAAGAAACAGATAGGGAGCTGATGCTAGCCATCCAAAGGATGGCAGACAAGGGTGAGGTAGTACTGGTTGGAGACTTCAATATTCCAGACGTGGACTGGAGCATCCCAGCAGCAGCATCAACTAGGAGCAGATTTATCCTGGACTCCTTCAAGGTGCCTTCCTCAAGCAACTGGTCATGGAACCAACTCGGCAGAAGGCAATACTGGACCTTGTGCTCACAAACAGGGACAGTGTGATGGGGGTAACAGTGGGGAGCACCTGGGAACAGTGACCACCAGTCATTGTGGTTTGAAATCACAGAAAGAGCAGAACCAAACCACACAAAAACACGTATCCTGGATTTTAGGGGGCAGACTTTGGGAAAATGGGGAGATACTTGAAAGAGGCATTAAGGGAATGGGACAGGAATCAGGGGTTGAGGAACAGTGGGCAGTATTTAAAATGGGGATTACAAGAACAACATAATTATGCATTAGCAGGTTAGCAAGAGGAAAAGGAAGATGAGACCATTATGGTTTCCAAAGAGGTAGCAAAAGTTAAAGCCAAAAGATTGCATTCAGGCAATACAAAAGACACAGGCAGAAGGGATAGAGAGAAGTACCAGGAGAAGCAAAGGGAGGCAGGGAGGTCAGTAAGGAAAGCCAAAGCTCAGACAGAAGAACACATTGCAAAATCAGTGGGTAGAGGGGACAAAACCTTTTATAGGTACATAAGTGAAAAAAGAAAGGCAAAGGGAGGGATAGTGAGACTGAGACTGAAAGGGTAGAATGGGGGCCGCGTGGAGGATGACAACAGTAAAGCTGACATATTGAACAGGTATTTCTGCTCAGTCTTTACTGAGGAAGAGGAGGGTAATGGGTCTGAAGGGAGTACAAGGGGTGAGAATGGTGCAGAAATGGACACAAGTCCCTTTAGACGAGAAAGGGTCCTGAAGGAACTGGAAGTAATAAGAGTTGATAAAGCAATGGGGCCAGATGGGGTGTACCCCAGGGTCCTTAAAGAACTAAGAGAGGTGGTGGCTGAACCTCTGGCTATCCTGTTTAGCCGATCACTGGAACAGGGGAGGTACCCAAAGACTGGAGGACAGCAGATGTAGTCCCCTTATACAAAAGTGGGAACAAAGAGGAAGCAGGGAACTACAGACCAGTCAGCCTCACCTCGGTAGTGGGGAAGATCATGGAAGCACTACTGAAGGAGAGACTGGTGAAACATCTGGTTGTCAATGGACTACAGGACCCACGGCAGCATGGTTTCACAGGGGGAAGTCATGTCAGACCAACCTTGTTGAATTTTTTGACTGGGTGACTAGGGAGGTGCATCAGGGGAGGGCAGTGAACATGGCCTATCTGGACTTCAGCAAGTCCTTTGACACTGTGCCACATAGAAGACTATTACACAAACTGGGGAATATGGGCGTGGGCAGGACAGTAGTGTGGTGGGTAGGTAAATGGCTGGGCGGCAGGACACAGAGGGTGGTGGTGAATGGCTGTCACTCCACAGAGGGAAGAGAGACCAGTGGGGTACCACAGGGATCAGTGCTGGGACCGGTCCTATTCAACATCTTCATCAGTGACATTGCGCAGGACCTAGAAGGCAGGATTTCACTGTTCGCTGATGACACAAAGATCTGTAACAGAGTAGACACACCAGAGGATGTAGACAGAATGAGAAGGGACCTGCAGAAACTTGAGGAATGGTCAGGGTTTGGCAGTTGAAATTCAATGCAAAGAAGTGCAAGATAATGCATATGGGGCACAAAACCCTTGCACAATATATCAGTTGGGGGGTGAGGATATAGCATGCACCAAACAGGAAAGGGATCTTGGAGTTATCATCTCTGATGACCTCAAGGTAGGGAAACAGTGTAACAAGGCAGCAAGTAAAGCAAATAGGATGCTGGGATGCATAGGCAGGGGCATCACCAGCAGGAAAAGGGAGGTCATAATTCCACTATACAAGACACTAGTGAGGTCCCACCTGGAGTACAGTGTACAGTTCTGGAGACCTTACCTATGTAAGGACATAGAGAGGGTAGAGAAGGTTCAGAGGAGGGCAACAAAGATGGTACATGGATTGTATCACAGGTCCTATGAGGACAGGTTGAAGGAACTGAATATGTACTCCCTGGAGGAGAGGAGGGAGAGAGGGGATATGATAGAGACATACAAGTATCTTACAGGGAGGAACAGGGTACAGGAATACACTATTTTTAAGCGAAAAAGATGTTCCAGGACTAGAGGGCATGGGATGAAGTTGGAGGGAGGACAATTCAGAGGAAGCGTGAAGAAGAATTTCTTCACAGAATGGGTGGTGGACAAGTGGAACACCCTGCCAGAGGAAGTGGTGGGGGCTGAAACAATCACGGGATTTAAGAATGCATGGGATAGACATAAAGGAATTCTGGAGGTCAGGGGGTAAGGGGCAACAGACTTCTAGGAAAACATAAACTGAACTTACAAGCTCAAATGGACAGACTGGGTGGGCCATAGGCCCTTATCTGCCGACACTGTCTATGTATCTATGTATCCATGTAACTGTATTTCCCAATTTAAACAAAGAGCATTTTATTCTCTGTTTATGGTCTCATATACTGCATGGGAAATCTTGCTACCACCACCCTTGCACTTACCCACTAGTTGTTGTATAAAAACCGTAAAATATTTGCACTTGTATCTATTATAACGTATTGTTCTTGCAACTGTACTGTTATTACTGTATCGGTTGTATTGCTGCACTCTTGACACTGTACTGTGACTGACCTCCAGCCTGTTTTTCTGCACTGTTTCTTGTTTACTCGACTTATTCTTTTGTATCTTGCTGTTGTCTACATGCCCTTAGTTTGTAACCATCTGGGTTGTACCTGAAAATAGGCAGCCATGCTGTCTAGTGTGCCTACCCAGTCAACAAAAACTAAATAAATAGTAGTTTTGTGTAATAAGTTGTTAAACTGCTAGTGACCGATGGTGAAAGGTAATGGCCTCTTAAATTGGTAAATATAAACCATGACTGATTTTTTGTGTGTATTCTTGATAACAGTTCATTTCTAACAGCACTCTTTTCATTTTAGGCACCTTGCTGAGAAGATCCCATCAGTCCCAACATGAACCAAGGTCCATTTTAAGGAAAAGAGACAACTCACCAACCTACATTACATCAAACAGTGAGTCGGAACAGAAGGATCCTTTTTCAGAGGAAGGCCATCCAGATTACAACCCACTCCTAGGGCAGAGGAGTGTACAGTTCCAGATACAGGAGCAACCAGGCACCAGCGGTCGGGGACGAGGGCGAGGCACAGGATGACGGCAGTATCAGGATCTAAGAGACCAACAAAAAGAGGAGGCAGAAAACATCGAAGGAAGAGTATGGGGCAGGAGACACATCTAGCCCCCCCCCACCCTGAAAATATTGTTATTACTATCTCTGACATAGAATTAACAACTCAGCAAGAAAAACTACTGCTAAAAGGACTATCCTTTGTCCCAACACAAGATACGAATCCTTTTGAATTACATGTGGACCTACATAGGTTTACTAGGAATCTTAATTTGAAAGTTCATTTTGCAAAGGCCGATATGTGTTGGGGAAATGCAACTACCCCCTCTAGTGGAGGGACAGGGGGGGGGGGAGGATGAGATGAGAATTTTTTGTCCTGGATCTACCGACATACCACCCTACAATGATGTAGAAAAACATTTGAAAGGGCATGTGAGAGGCAGTTTAAGGACATGTTTGACTCCCAAGCTGCACCTACATATATTAACATTAACAAATAGGAAGCAGCAGCTCTAAAGAGCCAGGAAGAGAACAAACATTTGACAATTAAGCCTGCGGACAAATGGGGTTCCATTGTAGTAATGTCCACGACTAAATATATAAAAGAAATAGAAAGGCAACTGAGTGACAGTACATTTTATAGGAAATTGCAAGGGGACTCCACTAGTAAGTGTAAGGCTGAAATTGACATGTTTTTGATTGGCGCCCTTCTTGCAGGATGCATCACCGCAGATGAGATGAAGTATTTATTGGTTAAACATCCTGTCAGGACCAGCATATACATTTTACCTAAAATACATACGGCTCTACAGCCATAGTGGCGGGCATTGGCTCACTCACTGAGCCATTGTCAAGGTATGCGGATGCCGGTATTAAAGGCTATGTGACTGGCTTGCCATCCTACATCAGGGATACTACTGAAATGCTAGGTATCCTAGAGAATAGGTGTAACCCCCACAACTGGGAGTTCCTAAAATATCTTCCTGGGCTTGCCTAATGCCCACTGCCAGGCAGGTGTTCTGTGTTAAACAGGTTAAAAGTGCTTGCATGTGAGTGCCCTATCAGCCTCCGTGCCTGTCTCTTTAAGAGGCATCTGTTTCGTAGGTTATAATTAATCTGGGTGGGGGCCATGTAGTTTCAGGCTCAAGCCCCACCTGGGCTGTGTTACAGCTTCTTCATTCTGCCATTGCTAAGTGCACAGAGGAAGCCCTATTAGGATCTATGATTGTTTGCTGATTATCTGTTTTAGCAGTAATAATACAGTAGTTTGTCTAACTTGCTGCATGGACTATTTTGCTAAAAGCCACCATTTTGGTCCTAGACTGCCAGTTTGAGCCAATTGGAACCTCAGGGGACCTTAAAATGGAGACTGTCCCCAGAGGTCTTGTGGGAGTGAATTTCTGTAGGAATTGTAGCTTTTACTGTTTGGCACCTAAATGCACCTGGAGGAGGAGCCCTTTCTGTGACAGACAGATGGATCAGTCAATTGAACCTTTTGGATCACTTGGACAGCCCAGAGCTGCCTGCAGCAGTATTCAGTGTGTAGTTGGAGTTGAGAGAGTGAACAGCTCAAGTAATTCGAGCAGCTGCTCCTGCGTGGTAGCACAGGGGATCGTCTGGAAGACTGTGTCTGACCTGCCTGCTACCATCTTCCTGTGTGAAGAAGTCTGCAATCTAATTTTGGACTCTTTCCGAAATTGCTGTTACTGTGACCGAAATCCTGAACTGTGAGAGTGAATCTCACCTGGTGTGGACTGAAGACTTGCTCCTGAAGTGATCGGCCTGCCAGGAGTTGAAGAGAACCACAGATTGTACAGTTTGCAGAGAGACACTGCCTAATTGCAACCAGACTGTCATCCAAACTGTGGTATTTGGCTATTCTTACTATAAGTATGCTGAATGTGTAGTGTGGGTCGCAATTTGGTTCACCACACCCTAGAATGTGTCACGTGAGCTGGACGCTGCATCCAGCAACTAACCGGACTGACTTCCGAACTGGTCACCTGGTTTGGGCCTTTTCCATCTTGGCCTGGATTGCTGCTCATGCCACAGAGATTCATCAGACAAAAGACCCGCTCGTGGATTCAGCTCCCTGCTCAACACCATCAAACAGGATCAATCATCACAGTGCATCATGTGGGCCCTGCTTCCCCTGGCAAACCAGTTCTCCATCCTGAGGTCTTCATCTCGTCAATCCTGCATTATGGTTTGGGTAACATGAGTAAACATCAGGGTAGCTCCCTGCAACAAAAGCTCAAAATCATTGGTGTGTCATCTGATTTAATTGTTGTGGTTAATAATTTTCTGACTGAGCCATCCGGCACCAAATTACAAATTGTGGGTTAAAGTGCATGTGTTTTTTTCTTTCCTAAGGTCCCCAACAACAGCTGCAATGCCGGCCTACCCCGGGCAATGCTTCAGGCTAGCCTGCATAACAGCTGGGTACTCAGAGTGTATGTGACTGTGCTAGAGGGACTCTTAGTGCCTGCATGTTTAACCTGACTAAACCAGATCTAGAATCAAATATCAAATTACTGCCCAACCCTTGTTCACATCCCCAAATAAATCAGATTCTGTTCTTTCTGCATATAACCTGACTATTGTGTACTTTGTGGAAGGGATACTGTATTGCCTTTACACTGTTCTACTCCAGGTCTTGTTTTATAGGGGGCCTCCAGGGCCCATGCAGCTGATCCAGCCCTGGTGGTAAGAGTGCCAAGTGTGGGTTCAGTATAGTGTCTTGAAGTTAACTGTGATTACTTATTTACTGAAAAGTGTAAGCCATTAGAGGGGTCAGAGGTAGGTATCAGTGTCCTGGAGGGCTGTACCCAGACCGTACGCTACCCTTAAACCTACCCTCTGGGTGAAGGCACCCATTCAACGAGCTCAGGACCCTCAACCTGCAATTAGTCATGCAGGCAGGGGTAGTATCCCTTTGGATAGTGCCACCTAGGGGTTACATATGCAAATTAAGGAAAACTGGTACCTAGTATCAATGGACATTACTTCACGGTACGCGAATATACCCCATGAGGGGGGGTTTGGAGGCCCTGAGAGCCTGGTTAGACTTGGATGTAAATGTTGGGAATGTAACAAAGCATTTTTTGATTGAAACTACAGAACATGCACTAAGAAAAAACAGCTTCCTGTTCCAGGGACAGCATTATCTGCAACTAAAGGGGATGGCTATAGGAGTGACCTTTGCACCAAACTATGCCAACCCCTATTTGGGCATGTGGGAAAGAACGAATGTCTATGATGACCAAAACAATCCTTTTTACAATAGGATTGATGTATGGCGTTGCTTTATTAATGACATATTCATGCTCTGAAGAGGCACGCTGGATGAATTGGGGGATTTTGTTAAATACCTGGAGGGCATCAACCTTAATTTGAAATTCACAATTCAGAGTGATTTAACTACTGTCTCTTTCCTGGATCTACAGATTATGAAGTTTCAAGGGGGGACATTAGAAACAAATCTATTTTGAAAAGAGATGGACCAAAACTCCCTCTTACATTCCTCCAGATGCCATCCAAGATACATGGTACAGAACATACCCAAAGCCCAGATGCTGAGGATCCACAGAAACTGTACCCAGGACACTGACTTTGTGATACAGGGAGCAGATCTATATGGTAGATTCATAGACAGAGGGCACAGCAGTAGTCTGATAGAAACCGCATATGAGAATGCATTAAAGATCCCAAAAGAACCCTATTAGCAGATGTCCCCCCTCCCCGCCCAGCACACCACAGAACAGGATGAATTTTGTGACCATCTACATGAGACATTCAGGTACAATATAACAGATTATTAACTCCAATTGGAACATACTTGAAAAAGAGCCCCTTTTGAATGAGGTAGTCAGAGAAAAACCACGGATGGTCTATAGGAGAGGCAGGAGCTTAAAAGATCACCTGGTTAATAGTTATCAACCAGCACTGACAGGGGAACCAAAGAGACAAGGGACCTGGTTACCCCCACTAATAAAGGGGAACTTTCCCTGTGGTAAGTGTAAGTTCTGCACACACATGTTGAAAATAGATATCACCACATGTAACAACACACAAATGTATAAAATAACTGATTTTTGTACTAGCAGTACAGAGAACATGGTCTATTTAGCAACTTGTGCATGTGGGGCCTTCTATGTAGGGAAGACTACAAGGCCTCTCAAAATAAGAATAGGGGAACACCTAAGAGCCATATCAGGAAATGACCCAAAGAATGCCCTATCTATGCACATAAGAAGAAATACTCAAAACATACATGTTTTTAAGTTATGTGCAATACACAGAGTAAAGTTTGGTCGGGGGTGATATAGAAAATCTGCTTTTGTGTAGAGAATCATTTTGGATATTCACACTGGGGGCTATGGTACCTCTGGGTTTGAATGACAGAATTGAACTAATGCTGTGTATCAAACAAAGGAAATGAAAAAAGGGTACATGCAAGGATATATATGTATATGGACATATGCTTGAGAGATTAGTGTATGCAGAAAATATGCAATTAATGATTTAAGGTGCATATCTGCTGTTCTTTCCTAGGTTACAGAGGAGTACATATATCTGTGGTACCCCCTACACCATTGGATTTCTGAACAAAGAACTGACACACTCACTTCACAAATGGGTTTGACATTCTCTCTTTAATTAAGCAGTTTTGAGGATTTCCTCACTAGACTATATATATATATATATATATATATATATATATATATATATATATATATATATGTATATACACCATATGCAGCTTATTAAATAAGCAATGTGTTGCAAAGTATTAACAAAGGGACCAAATGAATTATGATCAGACCTATGGCACTAAGCATTGTTAACAATAGTGAATTTGCTATGGAATAAGATATTTTTTTATGTATGTGCATTAATAGTGTTTTTTGCGAAAATGCAGGATACTCATTTAGATTATGTGGCACTTGGTATTGCACCTAGCACCTTTTGATATATAGATTTTATACTGTGAGTCTATTTTTCACTTGAACACTTATGTATTGACTTGTACTTCTGCACCATGTGCTTTAAAGCACGCTGTCACTTTAAATCATTATGTATTTATGTTCCCTTGTTCTCATTGGTGTTACCTCCTGATGACACTCATACTAGAGCAAAACTGGTAGAGGGTATGTGGCATCCTGTTCTGTGTTTGTCTGTGTCATTTTTAAATTATGCTTTCATGGAACAAAGCTAAAATGTTTCTACGAATATCCTGGGCTGTGCTGAGTCTTGTGGCTCCTACCTTGGACAATCTTCACTCATGCATGCCCCGAGTGTGGTTTGAGCTTTCTTGCTGTTTACTTATTCACCTTGCTGAGAAACCTATTCCTGTTGTGCTGCAAAATCTCCTTGAGGAGACATCTTTGATTTGGTAAGCATAGAACTTTGCATTTCTAAAGTTATTAACTCCAACCTCCGGGGCGGGGGAGATGACATTGAACAAAATTAAGCTGATGGTGGTAATTTCTTTCCCATTGACAAAGTCCATAACTGAAAAACAAACTGTTAATCACTTAATGTTACATGTCTCTTGTTTCATACTTCTCCATAAACACATAATGACAATAATGGTACCCTGGTAATGGTGTTTTGTTTTATTGTAGGAACGCTGATGGCCAGTTTGTACTGGAAACATTTTCTTAGTGGTATTAGTATAGTTGTAAAATATGAATTTGGAGACACTGTACTTTCAGTAGCATAGCAAATTCCCAGAGGGCCTGGGTGCAAGGCGATGTTACAGGACCCCTACCAAGTTTTGAATAAACATCAAAACAATGATTTGGGACCCTCAAACCTTGTAGGCCTGGGTGCCACTGCACCCCTTGCACCCTTGTAGCTACACCCCTGTGTACTTTGTATGTAACCTTATTTGTGATGCAGTTAATCTTTAACAGTTTTCCTTTTTTTCCTTTCATAGGAATGTGACCCCTTCTGATACATCAGTGTTGCTCCATGAAGAACCGGCTACTACTTCATGCAACAGTTATATCACTTTGGATACATCTGTGGCATTCCATGAAGAACCAGCTTTCACTCCAAGCAGCAACTATACTGTGTGTGAAGAGCCAACTGATCCTCATAGTAGCAGAACAAACAAGGACTGTGATGCCCCACTGCAGGATGACAGTGAAATTGTCTTTAATTAATGCATGGACCTCATGGAGAGAGATAGAGAGAGAGAGAGAGAAGAGAGAGAGAGAGAGAGAGAGAGAGAGAGAGAGAGAGAGAGAGATATGAAACCAGAACTAACGACACAGTGGCAACCATCTCCAGATTCCCAGTTCCCAAAATTACTGATGGGATCAGCTGGTAGCCAACAATACAAAAGATTCAATCCACAACTGCTTCAAGAATTCAAGTTTGCATGGTACTCCCAAAAACTCAATGCTGTATTCTGTGGTCCCTGCTTCATGTGCAACACTAATAAAGAAGCTATTTTGGCGATTACACCTATGATGGATTGGTCTAATGGAAAGAGGATATTGGAGTGACACAGCAAGTCAAAGGAGCATGGAAATGCAGTTACAAAGTCTGAGGTATAAGTTGAAGTGTGTGGCGGTAGAATGAAAGCAGCATATCAGTCCATCACACAACAGGACAAAAAGTTAACAAGCTCGGAAGGCTTTGAGATGGATTTTGAAGATCATCTTTCTTTGTGGAACACAAAATTTGGCATAGAGGGGAAGACTCTACAGAACAGGAAATTTTAGGGCTTTGCCAGACTCCACCGCAGAACTGGACCCAGTTTTTCAAAGAGCATTTGAAGCAAGCACCACACAATGCACAGTACATCTCAGCACAGATCCAGAATGAACCAATTCAGATCATCAGTTTGCAGATTCAATGGAAAATTCTGAACAGTCAGAGAAGAGAAGTTCTTCAGTTTAAGAGTGGATAGAACAACAGATATTTCACACAAGGAAGAGATTACCCTGGTTTTGCACCATGTACATGGTAGTACAGATAGGAATGTGGAACTCCAAGAAGACTTCATCAAATATGTGGAGCCTTTGATGCCACTGGAAAAGCCCTTGCAGATCTCTTTCTACAATGACAGACAGCCTGGGGTGTTGAAAAGAATACCTGTGAGTGCAAGGTTAAAGCAGAGGCAGTAATATGAGTGGTCATTTTAATGGAGTCCAAGCAAGAATTTGGGCCATTCTTCCAGAAACCATGTACAGTGTCTGCAAGTCACATAACCTTAACACAGCCATTGTTCACTCTTGTGCAGCATGTCAAGTGGCAAACATGTTTGACATATGTGGGAAAGTGATTTCTTCTTTAAAATCCTTAGCAAATTGCCACAATATATGTTTATCAGAACTGAAGGAATTCACAAGTTTGCCAAATTAATATGAAGAGACTGAAGAGGATAGGAGAATATCCTTATGAGCACCAGGTAACACATGTTGGATGAGTCATGCAGATTCACTCCACAGTTTCAAGAGTAAATACAGTATATAGTGTATGGTGGAACGCTGTTGAGCATGGACATCCATGCTCCCAACAGCGTTGTTGTGCTCACTTCAGTGCGTCATGATCTTGTTGTGCTGCACTGGGTACGTCACCGGTGCAGCACAACAAGATCGAACACATTCGCGCATGAGCGATTTAAAAGCTGCACCGGCAAGGAGCCAGTAGCACTGAGCCAGTCTGAACACGGAAGCCAAGTAAGGCATTATTTTAAAAAATGCTGCTTCCATTCACTGTTTTGAAATGAATAGACTCCCAATACACTATAAAAGATTGTCTATGAGGGTCATTCTACAACTCAAGGATCTTCTCGGATCTCGGTATCCTTATGGCGTTGCCAAGAAGTACCTCCGATCGAGAATATCCTTGTTGTGAATGACTATAGACAATCTCTATATTGTGATAGCCAGCACCTTGGAGAAGATTGCAGAGTTTGACAGTGATAAGAGTGAGTTTTGTTCTCCATTACAGATTTGGATTTTGTTGTCACTTTGATGTTTGTGGAGTCAGGGCCAGATTAATGCAACCTGGGGCCCTAGGCCCAGGAGAAATCGGAGGCCCCCTCACCACACCAGTGCCCCTTCATGTTGACCACACTTTTTGGTCACTGCATATCAGTTACAGAAATGTTTAAAACATATTTTCTTACTGTCCCTAAAAAGTGGCATAAAACCTAAATAACCTAACTAAAATGCTTCAAAATGAATTAAACTAATAATATCATTATGAAAAAAATATTGGTCCTAGTTTTTATCATTTAGAGAAAATACTTTTCTATTTGTCTGGTAAAAATATTGTTTTGGGTATGAAATGTCTTGATTTGCACTTCTGTCCCCCAACCCACACACACACAAATATGTGCGCTGACAGTTTAAGTGTTACCATTTTGTCCTGTCAGGTAGCATGAACCAGGCTTTTATCGGGTAGGGTAGGGCCCATCTCTGAAAAAGCATAGGTCCTGGGTGGTATAGGAGTTAAACTGGTGGTTTACTAAAGGAGCCTTGATGAATTATACAGATTATGCTGCAACGTGATTGATTGTTGGAAGAAATCATTTCAGGGATCAAACATTTATGTTATTGATAATAAGCCAGGATCAAACAACGGCAAGATTTATTGATGGGATGATGGAAATATATTCAGCGATTCACCCTGAAAACAGAACTACATCTGCTCCAGAACTTCAAAATGAGTGGGATGAGGAAATAAAATAAAAAGGTAAATTGTTTAACAGTACAATTAAAAGGCATTGTAGATTTCTTGATTTTAGGAGTGAGATTAAAGAGTTCCTGACACAGTTGAGACAATGTTGGAAAAATGTAATACTCGGGCATAGATGTAGCTTATATTTTGTATTTTATTACTAAGGGTATTTGCAATAATACATTATCTCTACCCTTTTTAGCTCTGGCTGTCTGTCTATACCTGATATCATAACTGTGACATTAAAATATGTTGCTGTGAGGATATTTGTGTTCTCATAAATAGGGGATTGTGATGCAATATGTAGAGAAGCAGTCAGAGTAGATATAATTCCCATGTCTGACAATTTTAATATTCTGTAACATATTTTCAAAGTTTTTCTCTGTAAATATTGTATTCCTCATATAACAATTGAACATTATTTACCCATTTTATTTGTGGGCTAATACTGTATGTATTTTACCTGCTTTTTATCTGTATATGTTCCTGATCTATGTTCTCATGACCTACTTGTGAATGAGCCTGCTCAGTGGAGTTATTCCTGCAATAAACTTGAAACTTGAACTAGTCTACTAGATAAGGATCATGTTTTCATGCAACTGTTTTCAGTCATAAAGAACATTGAGAATTAATTACTTAAAATATATGAAGTAATAAAGAAAATGGAATGAGGCTGGTTATAAATCTTACTTTTCTTTAAGTTTTCCTAATGCTCTCAGAGGCTTTTTAAATATAAAACATACATATTGAATTGCACTGTTACTCTTTTATATTTAAGAATAAAACTTGTTAAGTAGAGATCCTAAGTTGGGGGGAGAAACAAAGCAAAGGAAATGGGCATGTTCACACCTTACAGGTCAACCTGGCCATGGGCCCCTGAAGCAATCAGCTACACTTAACACCTAATCAATTAGGTGAGAATAATGTCATAGTTGAGTCCCTGCCTTGCTCAAGTTACCTAGCAGTTGAGTCCTTAACAAAAAAAAATGCATCTCAGGTAGAAGAAAATGATACACAGTAAATACTGTATATGTTGGAGATTGCTGTAGGCCCCTAGCAGGCAGGGCCCTAAGACACATGCCTATGTTGCCTATACCTTAATCCGGCCCTGTGTGGAGTCAGTATTGTATGGAATCTATGCTTTACTCTCACCTCTCAGCCTCTAGCTCCTGTGACTGCCTTGACTAATGATTCTTCCCTCATGGCTGTTTTTACTGTTTTTCTTCCTCCTCCTCCTCCTCCTCTGCTCCTTTCTTGACAAAGGCATCTGAGTACCTCTAACTACTCTAAGTCTGCTCCCCTTCCCATATCTCCTCCTACCCTTCCTACCTTGACCATTCCTCCAATGTTTTGTTTTTTTCCTGTGATGTACTGTATTATACTGGCTTACTGAAACCTTTATAATTTGCTGACCATGCTATGTAACATGTCTTGTTTGTTTGTACATTGATGACGTGGAACCTTTGTAAAAGAGCCATTGGCTTAAGGGTAATAATTCCTAGAACAATAAACCAAGTACTTGCAGTTACAAACCCTCTTCATTTGTATCTCCAGCGGGATCAAACTGACTTCGTCCAGGCATCAGAGGAAGCCAATGTCATCACTTAGACACTGGAAAGTACAAAGGATGATGCAGAAACTAGCTTTGAGAGGTGACACAGCTAGCAGATAGTGCCCTAATTGAAGAATCAGTTCTCAGGATCTGTGGAAGATAAACTCAAAGGAGCAACATCACCACTGCAGATCCACAGGAGTGCTACCACCAGAATACTTTCATACAGTATCCCGTGAGGTGGGCGCATGGGGAAGGGTGCCATCAATAATGACGACTCCTTCCCAGTGCAATCCCTCATGGTGATGGGAGGGTAGGGTGACCAGATGAGGTGGTGGGTGAACTGGGAGACAGGATGTCGCTATGTGTACGCGCACATGGGGGGGGGAGCGAGCATGGTGAGCATGAGCTGGGAGGGGGTGGAGGAGCTGTAGGGGTGGTGCTGCAGTGGATTGCCGAGCTGCGTCGTAGCATTGGGGGTTGGCTTGTGGTTGGGGTGGGTGAGGTACCAGGTTTGGGTCCAGGCACTGGTGCGATTTTATTGTGCCCGGCCTGAACCTTTATTTTTTAATGCTTTCACCCCCCTCGACCCCCTGCACCCCCCTGGAGTTGAGAATCCTTTAGTAGGGGGGTGCAGGGGGCTGAGCCCCACATGAGGGCGGTGTGCAGGGGCACAGCTTCTCACAGAAAGCATTAAAATATATGTCCTGGTGCTGTTGTCCTGTGCGCCGAGGGTGTCAGAGTGCTGAAAATGTTTTCGGTTCTCTGACTGGGCGATAATGGTGATCGCCTTTAGGCTTTAGCCATTATCACATAGAACCCTTTCATACTGTTCCTGGATCATGTCATATCTGTAATACAAGAGCAACTAACTGAATGCCGCTCACATTTCCTTGCACAGTATTTGGTGCCAAATGCATTACATGTTCTTTAGAATGACAGCAAGGTGGCCACACTGTATGAAGCTGGCAAGGCAAGTCTTTCTAACTTAGAAAAACCTGAAAGCTGATCTGAAGAGATGGAATGCAAAATGGAAATTGGTCTCAAGGGAAGAGCAGCCAACTACCATCCTTGATTCTCTATGCCAATTGAACCTTGTATTCTGCTTGGAAATCAACACTGCTTTATGCATTTTCGCCACAATGACAGTCAGTGTTGCATCAGCGGAGAGGTCATTCAGTGTATTAAGAAGAATTAAGATGTGGCTAAGGATCATTATGAGGGAAATGTGGTTAACTGGTATGGCTCTGCTACACATCCCTCAGGACATCAAAGTTGATGATATATATTACAGAATCACTGTAATTACTTTTTTATTTTGATGTATTCAGTTGTTTGACAGTTTTAAACTGTGAACTGGTGACATACTATATATAGTCTGGGTGACTTGTGGCTAATTGGTGTGGAGTGGTTTAGGTGGTTTAGTTAAAGCAGACCCAAACCAGGGCACCACGTAGCACCCTCCAGCCAGTTGATGTTATTAATGTTATTACAATAATTTTAAAGTACAAATATTTTGTTGTTATCACTGCTAAGTTCAAAGTAACACTTTGTTTGATACTTTAGTTTGGGTGGGCTATTGATGTGTTAGTCAATATAAAGTTAAGGCAATTAGTAAGTGTAAGCAGTTGGTGGGTATAGTACCATTTTGTTTACTGTTTATTGGGTGATTTGGGGTACTTTGGTTATGGGCAAGTAGGCGAATGATTTCTGGTAGTTGTGGGGGCTCAGCATTCATGAGAGAGCAAATAGTGTGTGAGCACAATTACTGGTGTGGATGGGCTTCAGTGTATATACAGTATATCACATAGAGGATTGTCTATGGGGAGTCATTCACAACAAGGATATTCTCGATTGAGAGGTATCCTTGGCAACGTTCGACCTCGAGAGCGAAGCTCGAGAGGTTGTCCATTGCTAAGGATACCTCGAGATCCGAGAAGATCCTTGTTTGTGAATGACTCCCCATAGACAATCTTTTATAGTGTATGAGGAGTCTATTCATTTCAAAACAGCGAATGGAAGCAGCATTTTTTAAAATAATGCCTTACTTGGCTTCCATGTTCAGACTCGCTCCAGCGCTACTAGCTCCCTCGACGACGCAGCTTTTAAATTGCGCATGCGTGAATGTGTTCGATCTTGTTGTGCTGCACCAGTGACATACCCAGTGCAGCACAACAAGATCATGATGCACTGAGGCGAGCACAACAACGCTGTTGGGAGCATGGATTTCCATGCTCAACAGCGTTCCACCATAAACTATAGTATTATTGTGTTTTTTTGCATTTCTTGATATTCAGTTTTAAATTTCAAACTGGTGACGTACCAAAGGTTGGGTAGTATGGGGCTTTTCCGTGCAGAGTGGTTATAGTGGTTATGGCAACTGAACTGAAACCAGAGTGCTATTTAGTGCACCCCAACCCTCTGTTACAGTAATTTTAAGGTATAATAATTGTTAGTTGTTGTGGGTATGTTACCATTGTATTCTGCTGACTGCGTGGTTTCAGGTATGTTGGGCATGAGTGTGTACGTGAATGATTTTTGGCTGGTGTGGGTGCTCAGCTTAAGTGTGTTTGGGTCCATGTATGTATGAGTGACCAGATAGTGAGTGTGCACAAGTACTGGTGTAAATGGATCTCTGTGGGGCTGGCTACCTTGATGTGGTACAGAGGCTTGTCGCAGTGTAACATTGTAACTCATAGCCAGTTTGTTACCTTGACATTTATTTTATTTTATTTATTTATTTTATTTATTAAACATCAGTTTACAACCTTTGAGCCAGAGGTTCATTTGCAAAGGTACCTCATCACAGAGAGGACAAAACAGTAATAACAAGCATAAAAAAAAATAACAGTGCACAGAATTTGGATGAACATGATGACATCGAGATGGTTATGATACAAGAAGTTGGATTAGCATAAACTATACAGTAGACATTCTAGCTGAGACAGACAGAGTGGTGGTTAGGACAATATATGGGGGAGGTAGTGGGTTGGGAGCAGTCACTCAGGGAGCTTTGTCATCGAGAAAGAGAAGGGTGGAGTTACAGACAGCAACAGCTGCACATGGTAAGTAGGTGGTTACGCAGGGAGGTTTTGAAACGAGAGATAGTGGAGGCGTTGACGATACTGATGGGGAGGGAGTTGTACCAGGAAGGGGCCCGGTATTGGAAAGCCCTTTTGCCTTGTGTGGTCCTAGCCAAAGGTACTATCAGCGTGGATTTGCAGGAAGATCGGGTTTGCAATAGAGGTTTAGCATAGTGGATAGAGGCAGTCAGCCCAGGTGGGGATAAACCGAGGAGTGTTTTCTTAGTTAGGAGGCCAGTTTGATACCTAAGCCATTCGTCAAGATCATGCAGATTAGCCTGGGCATAAAGATGGCAGGTATGTGTAAGTCTGGGAGCCCCGGTGATTAGCCTACAGACCTTATTTAAAGTGAGGTGGATTTTGTTTAGTGCGGTCTGGTCAGCCGCCCGATAGACTGGCAAGCCGTAATCTACTAGGGACAGTATAGAGGACATGACAGTGAGTCGGAGGGCATCGGGGGGAGACAGTTTTTATGGCGATAAAGGATACCCAGCCGAATGTTGGTGGCTGAGGCTAGGGCAGAGATGTGGGAATGGAATGCGAGGGCAGTGTCGAAAGTAACCCCAAGGTACTTATAAGTGTGGACCTGCTCAAGTGGGAACTTGGAACTGGCAAGGACCTGAAGTGGGAAATTACTTGCTTTGTTTTGAGGGTGGGCAAAGAGCATAGCTTTAGTTTTTTTAAGATTAATTACAAGTCTATGCTCGTTGAACCAAGTGTCTGCATCATTATAAGAGGCTTGCAGGGAGGCCTGGAGGGTAGTAGGGTTCCGGTCATAGGCAAAGATAACAGCATCGTCTGCATAAAGCAAGAGTTTACCAGCACAAGCGCTTGGCAGGGAGTTGAGATATAGGGAAAAGAGCAAAGGCCCAAGAATGGAGCCCTGGGGAACACCAGAGCGGATATGGCAGGCATTGGAGAGTGTCCCATTAATTTTAACACGCTGGGACCGGGCAGACAGATAGCTGGAGCACCAGGAGACTGGACCAGCAGCAAAGCCTGCGTGGCTGAGTGCATCCAGCAGGAGGGGATGGGAAACAGTGTCAAAGGCTTTAGACAAGTCAATGAACACTGCACCCACTAGAGAGCCAGAGTCCAGGGAGGAATGAAGAAAGTTAGAGAACTCAAGGAGGGCGGTGGTGGTACTGTGCCCAGCTCGGAAGCCATGCTGTTCCGGGCAGAGTATGCTGTATTTGGTTAGATACTCTGAGGTTTGGGTGGATACTATTTTTTCTAAGGCTTTTGAGAGAGGTGAGAGGATAGAGATTGGCCGATAATTACCAGGTAGGGTCTTATCACCACCCTTAAGTATGGGTGTGACAGTGGCGATTTTCCAGGCAGAGGGAAATTGTCCTAGGCAGAGAGTTTGTTAAAGAGGCTGGTAATTGGGGCAATAACCAGATCAAGTACCTGGCGAAGGAGACAGGGGTCCAAGGAGTCACTGCCAGTGGTATTGCCCTTTAAGGCCTTGAGTAGATACGGTCGGACTTCATGGACGGTAGCCCAATGTAAGTGGAACCAAGGGTGGGTGAGGATAGGCTCTGGTACGGAGGGGGGGGTCAAAGAAGTTGCTAGGGAGAACAGGGCTAAGGTCAGTGAAGGATTTATTGACAGACTTGGCAATGAGAGTAGGGTCCGTGGAGATGGAGCCATCAATGTTGATTTGGGAGGGTGGTGGAGGACGTGCACCCACATTTAGTTGCTTGATATTGTCCCAGAAGGTTCTGGCATTCCCCCCAGGATGAGGTGAGTGAGGCCTGATAGTGCTCGGCCTTGGCCTTGCGTATGGCCCGGGTACATTTGTTTTGGGCAGCTGCATAAGCCTGCCTATCTACAGGGCGGCCAGTTTCCAAAGCAAGGTGCCATAAGTTATCCCTGTCCTTAAGAAGTTGGAGCAGAGAGGTTGTAACCCAGGGAGCATGCCATGTTTTGGAGTGGAGTATGGTTAAAGGTGCGAAAATGTCACAGGCTTTGTTAAACATTAAAGTGAAAAAGGTTAGGGCCAAGTCAATATTGGGGGCGATCTCTATGGGAGACCAGTCAATTTGGGCAAAGAATTGCTTAAGCCCCCTTCAGCCCACCTGGTCGTAACCACCGCCGTAGTGTGGGCTGTGCTGTGGATTTGGGTAGGGTGGTTTACCAATGGAGAAGTATAGGAGAGTGGTCACTGAGTCCATCCGGAAGGACTTGAATATTGCAAATTTGGCTAGGCCGGTTGGTGAGGACCACATCAAGAAGAGTGCTAGATCCCGTTCTGGGATTCACTCTGGTTGGCTGGGCAACGAGTTGCGTTAGGTCAATAGATGAGAAGCAGTCACAGGTAGCGGAGGATGAGGGGCTGAGCCAGTTAATATTTAGATCGCCCACAAGGAGTTGAGCAGAGGAGTGGGGTAGAGAGGTGAGATACTCAATTAGCAAGGCTAGGGCTGGGGCTTGATTTTTTGGAGGTCTATAAGCAGTAGTTAGAAAGAGGGGACCCTTAGAGGGATCAGTAGTCAGTTTTAGGGTTAGGGCCTGTGCCCTGAAATCAAGGGCAGGGGCTGGGAGGGCTAGACCTGTAAGGGAGTCTTTGATGTAGATCACACAGCCCCCACCCCGTCGTCCAACTCTGTCCTCTCAATAAAGGGAGTAACCAGGGAGCGAGACAAGGGAGTCAGGGGTACAGTCTGATAGCCAGGTTTCTACTAGAGAGATAATGTCAGGTTTATGTACTGTGACTCAGCATTGTAATGAGTCAAATTTCTTCAGGAGGCTACAGATATTCATAGATGCAACAAGAAGCTCAGGAGAATCAGTCGATGAGCTAATGTGGGTCGGGCCAGGTTTGGGATGTATATTCCCAGACAGGAGTAGGAAGATAAGTACGGCCCTAGACTGAGGGCGATGGAAAGCAAGCTTGCGTCGGGCAGTAAGGGAGGAGTAGGGGAGCTTCAAGACACAAGGGGTTGGCAGGGAGGTACAAGCAGGGTAGGCTAGAATGATAAGTTGCAGGTGTGTGTGAGGATGAGGCTGGGTGGGGACTAGGGGGTGGGTGCGGTAAGATATAGTGCAAGGTAATAGTGGAGAAGGAAGGGGGCAGCTCATGGGCACAGGGGGATGGTGGGACAGGAGTGCAAGTGGGGACACCAGGTTGTGGGGACTGCGGTGCCATAAGGACACCTGGGCTGGAGGGTGGCCTCAGGAAGAGAAGGAGAGAGAGGCACTTTATTAGGATTGAAAGGGATTTCTTACTAATAAGGATCACTGGCCCTAAAATCCTCAACCTGTTATCCCATTTACCTCTCCTGATCCCCTGAAAGTGGTTCCAGCAAACTGATACTCTAATCAGTCACTTCCTTTGGGGGGGGGGGGGTGCTGTAGACCTCATTATAGTTGGACCAAGCTGTGCACTCATTGACACCTAGGTGGGTGGAGCTTACCCTGGTTTCAGGGCTAAAACTGAGCCTTCAAAGTAGCCCACATTCTTTAGTGGTTTCAGGCTGATGGTGCCACCTCACTGTTATGGAAATCCATTGAATCAAGTCTGTCGTGGACCACAACCCCTGTTGTGTCTCTATACCCAGGTTATAAACCTCCTAAATTGCTCAGTCCCACTAATGTCACTTCTCTTTAAATTTGGCAATGAGTGAGCAAATTGTTGAGAATCATGCTGGCCCACCCAGCTCTCACTCCCTTCTGGGACAATCCTGGAGTTCAGATTGGTGGAACTACTATTCACTGGACTGATTGGCAACAGTGGGGTCTTTCCACACTCCTAGATTTACTTATCTCACAATCTGCCTCTTTAGACTATTTTCAGGGACTCCAACGCTGCCATCACCTCCATAAATACAATTTCTGGAAAGTTTTACAACTTCACAGAGCCTGGCACCCATTCTTGCCAGACTTCATTCCTGTCCCACCTCATCTCTCTTACATCCAGTATTTATGTGGCTCACTGCCAAATTGGTAAAGGCTGGACTAATATACTCCTATTTTAGGGACTGCTGTCCAGATCAAACCATACCCACTTGGACCTACTTGTCTACAGTCTTGGGTCACTATCATACAGATGATGAGTGGCTTAACTGTTGGGAAACTGCCCATTATCCTCTTAACGATCCCAGAAGCCGGCTTACACAAAATAAGATTCTCCTTTGCTGGTATCATAGCCCAGCTACATTGCACTCTGCCCACCTTATCCCTACAGATCAAAGTTGGAGGTGCCGTCATCCTGATGGGGACCTTTTTCACTTTCCATGGTCCTGCCCTTGAAAATGACTGGGCTACCATTTATAATGTTTTAGTCTGTATCATTCATGCTTCACTTCCCCTGTCTCCTGCCCTTTTCCTTATTGGCCTTGTGAGTGATGCCCAACACTTTTTCAGGCCACACACTGACTTAGTGATCTATGCCTGTGTTGTGGTCAAGCGTCTCCTCCTTTGTGGGTGGCGTACCACCGACATTCCTTCTATCACTGAATTTTTAGCCAAACTCTCTCAATTAGCTCGGTATGACCATCTGTCGCATATGGCTACTCAGACTTTGCATCTACACACCTCTGTCTGGTAATCTTTTTACTTGTATATGCACTTTTTTATTAATACCTCCTCTGCTGGGCCTCTTTCCTGGTGTTTAACCCCTGACAAGGTATTGGATGACCTACCCCTCCAGGTACAACCACCTTTGGACTTGAAGAATCTAGTTCCCCCTTTTCCTGCTGCTTGCCCTGTACCTCCTTTTACGTGATCAAGCCCCCATGACTACTTGGCTTTTTCACTTTAATGTATAGCTCTCTAGTTGTATGTACAGTATATAGTTATTTTTATGATGTTTAGACCTTGTCTGCATTGGCTCCCCTTAGTGGCTAGTTATTCTACGGTATCCTACTTTGTACTTCAGCTGTAGTTACACAGACTTTTGTTTAGTACATCTTAATACTTTGTATGCACCATTATGTGTTATGTTTGTATCCAGTTATACACTGCTCCATGTATCATCTTCTGTTTGGTGTTGTATTTTTGCTTATTTGTACCATATTTAGTGTATTTATAAGCTGCCACTGGGTTTGAGCTCCCATGCATTCTGGGTTTTTGTGTGGTACCTCATGATATGAGTGACTGCATAAGAGCAAGTACATTTGGGCAAGGTCAGAACAGTGAGTTGGAAATGGGCTACAGTGACTTATGAGCACCTGTCAAGTTTAGCACTTTTGTGCTGGCAGGGAGTCAGAGATATGTGCAGTATGTAGGTCATTGTTGGTGGGGTGAATTCCGAGCTGGCCATGTAGTGCATTGGTGAGAATCACCCCGCTGGTGTGGCTGGTGGACTCGAGTTTGGGACAGGCTGTGAGGACAACTTTTTTTTTTTTAAGTTACGTCCCATTACGCCTGCCCTTCTGACCTTTTTCTGCCTCTACCTCCGCAATTGCCCCTTGCAACATTCTTCCCCTCCCAACCTGTGTCCCCCAATGCAAAAACCTCCATTCTGAGTTTTGCCCTGTCCATCAGTGTCAGGCTCCACCTGGTGTTAGTTATTTTTAGTATGAGGGTGCAGGGGGCATAGCCCACACATAAAAAGTAGCCACACATTGCCCTTCCTGGAGAGTAAGGAAGCACCAGTTGCTGTTTGTGGGGGGCGCTGTAGTGCTCATTGCCGTTTTGCTTTTTGGTGATGTGCACTTGCTGTTTTTGGTCTATATCATTTTGCAGGCACTATTATCACATACAACCATTTTGTTTACTCTATTCTAAATCTGTTTGAATAAAAAGTTGAACTTCAAAGAAAGGTATTATTACTGTATAAGTATGTTTCTGTTACCTTTATTCATTCTGAGTATACGCCATTGATGCTGCGGTGTTGGGGCAGTGGTGGGGGGTAGCATTGCTTGATGCTCTGCTAGCTACACTCCTGTGCAGGATAGATCATTGTGTGCACTACTGAAGCCTGCTGTAATGCCTGCAGATGCCATTGAACTTCTTGTGCCTCTGATGTGTGGTGTAACCTAAATCTGGAAATAGATAAATGTTTATGTCGTCCTGCATAATTGGACCCTGTCACCTTGCTAACTGCAGGATCCAATCTCAGGTTTCCACACCATATGTGATAAGCAGCATGGTATGAGTTTCATTTATATCCTTCCTCCAGACATGTGGAGTTATGTGATAAGCTTTTTGTAGTATAAAATCAAACACCTGGGGCCCAGTTCTCAATGCCCCGCTGAATGGTGCAAGGAGTTTGTGCCACAGGGAATAGTGCAAGGTGTAGCTTGCACCAAAAGATGCATGGAGAGCAATTTACAAAAGCAGCCTGCATCAAACACAAGCTCCGTCTGCCACAGGGGGCTTGCACCATCCTTGTGGCAAAAAATGGGTTGCAGCATGGTGCTAGGGGGCTTGTGACAGATGCAAGCTGCCATATCTCCTAAATCAGGATTATCAAAACCTTCCCTAACGGCACATGTCTAAGTACCCTTAGACCAGCCAGAGCTGGTTCAATGGTACTTAGACATGTGTTCTCTGGGAGGATTTAGAGAACTTGCGCCACCAACAGAGCCCTCTCTGGGCAGGAGGGTACAGGTGCTGCTGCCTGACAGTGATCACCCACGCCCCCACGACCTGTAGTCAACTTATTTGATCAACCATAGAGTCAAGTACAACATATTAGTACATAAATATCATACAAAAATATACAATTATTACATACATTATTACAACACTGCTCAAAAGAACAGCATCGTGCAGTGCAGCAGTACTTAGAATATCAGCTTGTTTTGTCCTATATTTAATAGAAACTCTATGAATATAGTTATTTTTCTAGCATGCTGTTCATTGTTGGGTGGCACTTATACATGTAACATATACTGCAGTCCCTGGTGGCTAGCGGGGCCCCCCAGCACTGATCCCTTTTTTATTACAAGTAATCATGTCCCTGGTGGTCTAGTGGACCCCTCTACCTGTCCCTGATCTCCCCCTTAAATAATCATATACCTTTCTGTTGGTCTAGTGGACACCCCCTTCCCTGTACCTGATCTGCCCATATAATATAACCTATAACTTTTCTTGGTGGTCTAGTGGACCCTCCCACCCCCAGCCTGGCAGGCAGTGCCCAACCAACCTGCTCCCTCCCTATCCATCCAAATTGTGACAGGCACAGCCCCTATGCTCTCCACCACAGCCATCCACCAACTGAGCTGTCAATGCATGCGTACTGTAACATTTGACTGTACAGTACATGCTCCATGACAGCTCAATTGGAGACTGGCCATGATGGGGAGTGGAGGGCTATGCCAATCACTGGCTCGGGATGGAGGGTGGGAAGGGTTGTTGGGTACTGCCTGCTGGGGTGGGGGGGTCCACTAGACCACCAGGAAATGTTATATGTTATATTATACAGGCAGATCAGGTACAGGGAGGGGGTTCCCTAGATCACCAGGGAAAGATATATAATTATTTAAAGGGGAGATCAGGGATAGGAAGGTGGTCTTGCTAGACATCCAGGGATGTGATTACTAGTAATAAAAAGTGGATCAGGGCTGGGGAGGTCCACTAGCCATTAGGGAATGTTGTATATTTTACATGTATAAGTGCCACCCGACCAGGCCTGCAGCTTGTGGCAAACCTCTTCGAAGCACCATTTCTTTGGTGCATGGCCACATTTTCCCCAAGCAGTGACACTTTGCCACTGGGACCCTACCTAATAGAGAACTGGGTGCAGAGTCCCTGGCATATCGGCAATTGGCATGAGCTGCTGTTGGTGCAACTCACACCGCCCTTTGAGAATCTTGCCCTGGCCTTCTGGTAGTTGTTTTTTGGCCAACCACTCCTTAAGGAACATCAGGAGATGATCACCCTCTATCCTCTTAGGAAGACCCAGGATCTAAATGTTAGAGGATCTTGCTTGGTTCTCAAGAATTTTGAGGCAGATCCAGAGATACGTATTTTCCATAGTAAAATAAGGAGAGTTATTGCCACTGAGGAGTCTGTGGACTGTCTCTGCATCTCCTGCAAGTTCTGCTTTAAGGCATCCATGGCTGTTTTCATAACGGTAACTCTAGAATTAAAGCAGACAGTCCACATTGTATTGAACTATGTTATCAATGAAATCAGCCTTTGTATTCTGAGCCTCGGTGATGCGAGTGTTCCCTCTAGGCCCTGCCTGGCCACGGTATCACATCAATTGCATGCATCAATAACAGTGTGAGCAATTCCGCATAGCAATTTGCACATAAGAAATTACAGTGCAATGTAAATATCAGTGAAGCACCATTAGAATATATTCACCATGTTAAAAAAAAGCCATTCACCATGTGAGAAAAGTGGTACATTATGAGGTACTTGGTGGGGGGGCAGAGGGTGGTGGAGGGCCAGAACAAAACAGCTGATGGGGTGGTCATAAATTTCATTGGGATGGGGAGATGAGTGGTTTTTTTGTAAACCATGTGAAAAAAGCATTACATTACAAGGTACACGGGGGACAGAGGGTAGTGGAGGGCCAGAACAAACATCTGATGGTGTGGTGACGAATTTCATTGGGATGGGGAGGTGAGTGGGTTTTTTTTTTGTACAACAGAGGGTGAGTTTCATGGGAGGATTATTTAAAATGATCTGGGTAGTGGCTAGGACTGAGTGCTTAGTACTGAGTGTGGAGATTTTAAATAAAAAACTTTACAACTTCACCATGTGAAGCGCTACATTTACGAGTTCATCTGCCACATTTGAAAGCAATTCTCATGTCAGTTTATATGGCACCTCTAAGAACAACAAATAAAGTTTACCTTATCCATCGGAGACAACGCTTCCTAAATTCTGGCACAGTAATGATTCAAGCAGTTAAAGATCAGTTCAGGCAGGACAGACCCCCATGGACAAAATCCAACTTCATTTAGTAAATAGTAAAAGCATGATAAAATCCATCTTTATTTCATCATCATTAAAAACGTATGAAGCACATGGTTGAAAACAGTTTAAAAAAGCATAAATGCCTTCTACACCTGGAGCTGGAAATTATGGGCAATTTCACGGACATAATCAAAACCAATACAGTTTTTATAGCCAGCTACTACAGCCGTGATTATTTTGGCTGTGTCTCTATACTTGTGGCGTGGGGCTGGTGGATCGACACCTGTAGTGCAGGATGCGATAATATGAATACAGGTAAGCAACTGTAAAACACAAGTGTTTGCTTTTTCCAGGCAGACTACAACATAGCTACCCTTAAATATTAGGTCTTTTCTAATAGAGATCTGGATAAACTAGCAAAATGGTCAGAAGAGTGGCAACTGCGATTTAATGCAAAAAAGTGCAAGGTCATGCACATAAGGAAGAGAAACCCATGAAGCCACCTATAGGCTGGGGGGGAGTTGCTGGCAGTCACAAAGGAAGAAAGAGACTTGGGCATCATCATCACCGATGACCTGAAATCATCAAGCAGACCTCTAAAGCAGTAGGTAAGGCTAGGGAGTGTTAGGGTGTATTAGTAGGGTATCACAAGTCGTAAGAGGAGGTCATAATCCTCTTTACAAGACACTGGTTAGCCCCATCTGGAGTACTGCATGCAGTACTGAGGCCACCTTCACAAAGACATTAACCAAATTGAGGCAGTCCAGAGAAGGGCAACCAAAATCGTGCAGGGACTGCATCAGAAGACATATGAGGACAGATTAACGGAGCTCAATATGTATACCCTTGAGCAAAGGAGGGAGAGAGGTGATATGATCGAAACATTCAAACACCTTAAGATCATTAACAAGGTGAAAGAGTCTAACATGTTTAAATATAAGAAAAATAGCAGGACAAGAGGACACAGCATGAGACTAGAGGGAGGCCGATTAAGGGGGAATGTGAGGAAATTCTTTTTCACAGAAAGGGTGGTGGATGCATGAAATGGCCTACCTCAGGAAGTGGTGGCTATGAATACAGTGCAGGGCTTCAAACAGGCATGGGATACGCATAAGGGAGCAATACAGATGAGTATGAATAGATAGGCCACTGACAGAGCGAAAGGCGATGGCACATTTATAAGGAAGAAAAAGAAATGGGCAGACTGGATGGGCCTTGCGGTCCTTATCTGCTGTCAACTTCTATGTTTCTATGTTCTTTTCATTTATGTAATCCAAAAGTGGAAATGTAACTTTGGTCAGCCGTAGAACAAAATAACGTAATAACACAAATAACACAATCGCGGCATCTCATAAAGCATCTAAGCATGATGAAATGACACTGATGCAAAATTGCGCTTATTTTTCATGGCAAAATGACCACGCTGCTATTTACCGTGATGGGATTTCATGCACAGAATTGACATGGAACCCCCGGCCATGGCTTCATTATCTGTCCATGTGGGCTGTGCAGTCGAGGCAGCTTTGCCTTTTCCTCTGTCTCCAGTTGCTTATTCCTTTCAAGAGTTACCCATCAAAGCTTCCGGGTCACAAGTTAATGATAAAGCTAAACATTTCTTGGTGATCTGCTGAAAATGTCTATGTATCAATGTAATTCTCAGTCTGAGAAAACAGAGCTAACAGTTTGTGCTGCCTCTCAGTTCAGGATCCACAGCATCTACCCCCCCCCCCCATATTATTTGTATTTAAAAAGAAAAACAAAGTTTAATAATTGCCCCTAGCTGTTAATGAATCATGTGCTCTGTACATAAAGCCCACACTTTCACTACAGGCCTAGAGAACTGCTTTATAAATTGTGTTGTTCTGCACATCTGTGAGTTCTATTGGTGCCATGAAAAGCAGCAGCATGTTCTAATTAAAATTATGAAATGGGTAGAATGAATGCTGGCTCCTGTTTGGCCAAGAGGTACTTTCACCTGATCCCGTTATCCCAGCACAATGGTCCAGCTGAAAGTAGCTCAATAAAAATGTTTAAAAAAATACACCCAGTTTACCAAAAAGGACCCATTTCATAATTGCAGTGAGGCACTCCAGGGAGTTCATTATGGTGGGCTAATGGCCCTTCTGAGGTGGTGGAAGCACTTGGCTTCGCCTCATGCTTCAACCCACCCAGGGTGTGCTGTTACCCACCAAAGCACATCCCCTGTCATGTCTTATTGCTAAATGACTGCTATAATATCTCAGTGTGGATCTCAGTGTGGAAGAGAGGCTGATGGAGAGAATAGGTTAAACAGAGTTATGGACAATGGACCGTAGGCAAAAAAATTTTATGGTTCCATCTGTAAGCTTTGCCAGGTCAGACATTGTGTGGTTTGCACAGCTACTGTGTACTTTAGACCCCTAGATAAGTTACTCCTAGATTATATAGAAACATAGAAACATAGAATTTGACGGCAGATAAGGACCGCTTGGCCCACCTAGTCTGCCCATTTTCCTACCTAACAGATAAGCTGCAGATCCTAGTTAACCAACAGCTTAATTCCTCCTACCCCCCACTAGGACTGCCCTATGCCTGTCCCATGCATTCTTGAAGTCCCCCACTGTTCTTGACCCCACGACCTCTTCAGGGAGGCTGTTCCATGCATCCACAACCCTCTCAGTGAAAAAATACTTCCTCACATTACCTCTGAGCCATCCCCCTTCTATCTTCAAATTGTGCCCCCTTGTTCTTGCACATCTCTTTTTTCTGGAAGATGCTACCCTCTTGGACTTTGTTAATTCCCTTGAGGTACTTGAAAGTTTCTATCATGTCCCCTCTCTCCCTTCTTTCCTCAAGGGTATACATATTAAGCTCCTTTAGTCTTTCTTCATATGTCTTCTGGTGCAGACCCTGCACCATTTTGGTTGCCCTCCTCTGGACAGCCTCCACTCTGTCTATGTCTTTGTGGAGATGGGGTCTCCAGAACTGCACACAGTACTCCAGATGGGGTCTCACCAACTGTCTGTACAGAGGGATAACAACTTCCTGTTTTCTACTATTGATGCCTCTTCCTATACATCCCAGTATCCCCCAGCCTTCCTTACTGCCTTCTCACATTGCTTGCCCACCTTTAGGTCATCTGATATAATTACCCCAGGTCCTTTCTATTTTTACTGTTGTCAGTATCTCACCCCCATTGTGTATCGCTTTCAGGGTTTCTGTTCCCATGTGCATTACCTTGCACTTCTTTGCATTGAATCTGAGCTGCCATACATTTGACCATTCCTCCAACCTTGCCAAGTCCCTTCTCATCCTTTCCACTCCATCTTGTGTATCAACCCTGTTGCAGATCTTTGTGTCATCTGCAAAGAGACATACTTTTCCTTCCAGTTCCTCTGCAATGTCACTTATAAAGACATTAAAAAGGACCGGTCCCAGTACTGAACCCTGCGGTACCCCGCTAGTAACCCTCCTTTCGTCACTGTGTACTCCATTTACTAATACCCTTTGAGTCCTGTTGTCTAGCTAATTTTTTATCCAGACTACCACCTTGGGACCCACTCCAAGGCTGGCTATCTTGTGTATTAATCTTTTGTGTACAAAATACATTTCAGCAGTTGGGGGTGCTTTTCAACCCCCTATGATGCAGCTGAAATGAACCACTGGTGGCTGCCTTTTGGAGTAAGGGTTCCTGGTTTGATTTCCTACATGGACTCTTGAGTCTGCCCACTGGAAGGGGCAGACATAATGGTGACAACAAAGATGGGACACTTCCACCCAAAATAAGTGGACATGTACCTGTGATCCTTAGGATCACGAGAACAGTTGCATGGGAGTCTGAGCTGGATGTCATTGTCCACCTAGGGACAAATGACTTGGCTCATCATGAGATTAGAGCAGTGCAGAAGGACTTTGTAGAGTTGGGGAGGGGCCTAAGACAAGTAGCACACACAGTATCCTTCTCAGAGGTGCTGCCTGTCAATGGTATGGGTGAGGCGAGGGTACTTTGCCCCATGCAGTTTAACGAATGGCTGAACAAATGGCGTGGAGCACAGGGGTTTGGCTTCATTGGGGACTGGGGTTCCACCTGGAGGGACATCAGCCTATACTGGCAGGATGGTCTGCATCTGTCCAGGAAGGGAACAAGTGTTTTGGGCAATCGGTTTAAATGCTTCATTGGCAAGCTTTTAAACTAGTCAAGGGGGGAGGCACTGATAAGCAGCAGAAAAATCCCAGCCTCCCCCTACAAAACAGGGTACTAAATGAGAAAAAGACCAAGGAAGAAATATCAGTGGGGGATGCTGCTACAGAAGGTAAAGCCATCAAAAATGGAGAGCAATGAGTACCAATGCCCATAGTCTGGATAACAAGCTTCCTGAATTAGTGGCTTTGATGGAGGAGGAACATCTGGATATCGTGGCAGTCAGAGAAACATGGTACACACAGAACCATGACTGGGACATAAACATACCAGGATACACTATCTACAGGAGGGACAGGGAGGGTAAAAGAGGAGGAGGAGTAACTTTCTACATAAGAGAATGAATCAAAGCAACAGAACAAAAGGGTAAACAGGGAGGATAAGAAGCACTGTGGGTCAATTTGGAGGCAGGCAATGGCACCACAATCCGCACAGGGGTTGTATACAGACCCCCCCTTTCAGTGGGAGGAAATGGACAAGGAAATGATAGAAAGTATACTTAGAATGGCAGATAAAGGGGAGATATTGCTGATGGGTGATCTGAATATGCCAGATGTTAACTGGAGTGCAGTTGTAGCAGCCACTTCTAAGAGTGGGGTTATTCTAGATGCCCTACAGGGGGCATGCCTTAGACAACTAGTATTGGAACCCCTCGAGAGGGAGCAATCTTAGACCTGGTCCTCTCAAATGGAGATGGAGAGAGGATCACAGATGTAGAAGTGGGTAGCCATCTGGGAACTAGCGACCATCGAACAGTATGGTTCACAATAAACACAGCAATAGGGTCAAGCCATACAAAGGCAAAAGTACTGGACTTTAGGAGGGCTGACTTTGCCAAAATAGGTGAGTGTCTAAGGAATGCACTAGCAAATGGGCAGGAAGGAGGTGGAAGAACATTGGGAATAATAAAACTGCCATCACAGAGGTAACAAGCCTTTGTGAAGCAAATAAACAAAACAAAACGATGTAAGAAACCACTATGGTTCTCAAAGGAGGTGGCAGTGAAGGTTCAAGAGAAAAAAGCATTCAGAAAGTACAAGGAATCACAGAAGGAGCAGGACAGAGAATTGTATCAGTTAAAGCAAAAGGAAGCTGGGAAGGCAGTCAGAACAGCAAAGGCCCAAACTGAGGAAAAGATAGCCAACTCAGTTAAGGGGGATAAAACCTTTTAGGCACATCAGGAGTGAAGGAAGACTAAGGGATAGTAGAAGCTTAATAAAGGGGAGGGTGGGCAGAGGGTGATGGTGAAAAGGCAGAGATACTAAACAAATATTTTGCTCAGTTTTTACAAATGAAGAGGGGAGGTACCTAAAACAAATAATAGAAACACTCTGGATACAGAAGTTGATACCAGCCCATTTACAGAAGAAAGGGTTCTGAAAGAACTCTTAAAACTGAAGGTGGACAAAGCAATGGGGCCTGATGGGATTCATCCCAGAATTCTAAAAGAACTAAGGGTAGAACTAGTGACACCACTGACTACCCTCTTTAACAAATCATGGGAGGATGGGGTGGTACCTGAGGACTGGAGGAGGGCAGATGTGATTCCCCTTCACAAAAGTGGGAGCAGGGCAGAAGCAGGAAACTACAGACCTGTTAGTTTAACCTCAGTGGTAGGGAAAATTATGGAATCACTTCTGAAGGAAAGAATTGTCAAGTACCTAGAGGCCAGAGGGGCACAGGACCCAAGGCAACATGGATTCACAGCAGGAAGGTCATGCCAGACGAATCTAATAGATTTCTTTGACTGGGTGACCAAAGTAGTAGATCAGGGAGGGCTGTGACATGGCCACCTAGACTTTAGCAAGGCATTTGACTCCAGTCCCACAAAAGATTAATATACAAGTTAGCCAGCCTGGGAGTGGGTCCCAAGATGATAGCCTGGGTAAAGAATTGGCTGGAGAATAGGACACAGAGGGTAATAGTAAATGGAGTCCACTCTGAAGAAAGGGGTTACTAGTGGGGTGCCATGAGGTTCAGTAATAGGATCGGGTCCTCTTCAATGTCTTTATAAGTGACATTGCAGAGGGACTGAAAGGAAAAGTATGTCTCTTTGCAGATGACACAAAGATCTGCAACAGAGTTGATGACAAGGTGGGGTGGAAAGGATGAGAAGGGACTTGGCAAGGTTAAAGGAATGGTCAAATGTATAGCAGCTTAGATTTAATGCTAAGAAGTGCAAGGTAATGCACCTGGGAAACAAAAACCCAGGGGAAGAGTACACAATGGGGGGTGAGATACTAACCACAACAAAAATGGAAAGGGACCTGGGGGTAGTCATATCAGGTGACTTAAAGGTAGGCAAGCAACATGAGAGGGCAGTAAGGAGGGCTGGGGGGATACTGGGATGCATAGGGAGAGGCATCACCAGTAGAAAACAGGAAGTTGTTATCCTCTGTACAGACAGCTGGTGAGACCCCATCGGAGTACTGTGTGCAGTTCTGAGACCCAATCTCCGCAAGGACATAGACAAGATGGAAGCTGTCCAGAGGAGGGCACTAAAATGGTGCAGGGTCTGCACCAGAAGACATATGAAGAGAGACTAAAGGAGCTAATATGTATAGCCTCGAGGAAAGGAGGGAGAGGGGGGACATGATAGAAACTTTCAAGTACCTCAAGGGAATCAACAAAGTCCAAGAGGGTAGCATCTTTCAAAAAAAGAGGTGTGCAAGAACAAGGGGGCACAATTTGAAGATGGGGGCAGCTCAGAGGTAATGTAAGGAAGTATTTTTTCACAGAGAGGGTTGTGGATGCTTGGAATGGCCTTCCGGAGGAGGCTGTGGAGTCAAAAACAGTGGTTGAATTCAAGCATGCATGGGACAGCCATAAGGCAATTCTAGGGGGTTGGGGTAGAAAGAAGTAGGCTGCTGGTTAACTAGGATTTGCAGCTTCTCCATTAGGTAGGGAAATGGGCAGACTGGGTGGGCCAAGTGGTCCTTATCTGCCATCAAATTCTATGTTTCTATGTAGATGCAAGATGCTTCAAAAACAGAGCCCTCTAGTGACGAGGAATTTCAACAGCAGTGCCCTCAAGTTACAAGAAGCTGACAATAATTGTATGTCAAATACTCAGTCTAACCTCACAGCTAAGGAGCAGTTCCTTTTAGTAGCATGGCTAGAAGTACTACCTTTGGAAGTATGAGCCCAAGCTTGATTCCAGCCATGGATTCATGGTGAGTCTGCTCAAGTGGAGAGACAGATATAACAAATCTCTTGTCAAAAACAAGTTTTGGTTCACTCAAAAGGAAAATAGACAGTAGTTACATAGAGTTGAAAAGTTGAACCAGCATAACATTCTGTGGTGATTTGCATATGCAGCCCATGATGCTTTGTATTGTGTGGGCATGTGTGATTTTGTATTTTCTAGTAGTCACACAGATACATATCACAGTGTTGACATGTCATGAATACCCTAATGCATGCCTCATTTCTTATCCACACATTTTGCAGTGACTGTTGAAAACAAAAAGCCATCCAACAGTCTTCAGATAGAGATACACATATTATTTTTGTGTCTGCATTTCTGTTTCTGTTATAATTTCACAACCCAGATCTTATAAAGCACAAACTGTCAAATAAAGAAAGAAGAAAAAAGAAAATTAAATTAACTTAATAGTGTATAGTACTGTGCCAGTTCTTAACCATGTCCCATAGAAAGCCCAAGGAGATTACAATCTCTACTTTTCAAGGCAGACCTGACTCACAAGATCTTATAACAAGATACGGGCGGATCAGCTGTGACCCAGTTCTGAGTCTGACTCTGATTTATTTCCAAAAGTTTCTACAATTTGAGTATGAGAAATGCATAGGTATTATTCTTTTAGATCCCTCTGTTAAAAAATAAAATGTAACTTTAAAAAAAAATGTTTCAATGTGTTTATGCAACCAGATGAGATGAGATGATGCTTGTGTAACTTGATTTACTTTGTGGCTTTCCCCCTCTCTATCCGGGGATATACCACCCTGTAGGGGTACAATGCAAGGAATCCTAGTGGAGGGTTCCACCCCTACCGGTGCCATGGGAATGACTGTGTCGGTTAAAGGTAGGTTAGGAAGAAGCCCAAAAAGAATACTCAAAGGTATCGACCGTCGAAGAGGCGAGGATGATGAATGAACAAATTCTGAGAAGATGATAAGGGCTGACTTCCTAAGGAGCGAGGGGAAAGCCGGGGGCCATCATCTGCCTCCATCCAATAGCAGAACTTAACTAATTAACTGAAGAAAGCACTAACTCTAACTAACATTATGACCACTGGCATGGAGGAGAGGAAACCCCCCCCGAGGAGGAAACCTCTGAGGATCCAAGGCCTAGGTCGCCTTCCCTCCAGGCTGACAACGTTTGATTTTGATTTGAGGACAGATTCATTAACAAGAGGGATATGAGTGGGGAAGATGATGGAACAGGGAAGAAAACCCAAAAAGAAAGCACAGATCAAAGAGGGATCATGAGGCAGCAGGGACCCGAGAGGGGTATGCTTGAGTTGGCAATGGGAAGGAGTTGATCCATTTAGAAATCAGAGGAGCAAGGGGTATCCAGATGTGCTCATATGGAGATTCAGGGTAATGCAGACTGGCTTGATTAAGCGATGATGATGATTGCTGCAGGAGTGCAGCAGTTCAATATGAGAAGATTGGGAAGAGGAGACAGGAAATTAACTTGAAATTGAACTTGAACAATGGTGGAGAGCAGCCAGCCAGCCCATATCAAAGGGCAAAGGACAGGAAGGCATGGCCAGGAGCGGAGATAGAGCTGAATCGAGGTGACTGAGGAAGATGAACACGGACGGTGATGATCGCTGCAGGAGCGTAGCAGATCGATTAGGTAGCATGAGACCTAATGAGAGGTAGTCCAAAATAAATATTGATTGCAGGCCATATGAAGACAGCTGAGGCATATTGATTGAGTGATTGAAACAGATGAGCAGGTCGAGGTGGGGTATCATAGACCAGCATGTCCTTGACTGGATATCGAATCGATTCAAGGTAGCATGGGGATGAGGTGGCATAGGAGCCATGATAGGTATGCCCAAAGAAATATTGAATGCAGGCCATGATGGTAGTGAATCCTTGATGGCCGGTGCGGGATGAGAACTGCAGCAGGGTGAGTCAGAGGAGGTGAATCCTGATGGCTGGTATGAAGTAAGGCATGTGAAGGATGAGACCTGCATCTGGAACTAGATGTTCGAAAGTGAGGAAGTAAGATAAGGTAAGGATGAGTGAATGATGACTGGAGTCATGAACCTGAGACATGCGACAAGAGGGCCGCAGGTCAATGAGGCAGAGCAGAAAAATGGTGACAGTGATGGGGATAGGGTACGATGAGAGGCATACTGATTGAGCGACAGCTGATTGAGTGATGTAACTAGAGGAGCAGGATGGAAAGGTTGGATGAGTGAGGGATAGAATTGAGGGAGTGGGTTGAGTCAAGGTAGATTCAAAGAAAGGCATAAGCAATGCAAGTGCCAAGGAACTGGTGGGTGGCTTGAGTAAGCAATGGAACTGAATAGACCCTGAGGTCAGACTGAGAACGTTGGGGCACTGATACGCCCAACAGACTAAGGGGAGAAGAGGAAACAAAGAAGGAAGGCGATGGCAGGATACTGCTAGAGACAGGATAGGGACACCGCAAAAGGAAAACACAGAACAAGGAAGGAGGGAGAGCACCCACCAGAGGGAGAAAGGAAGGGAGATGGAGGGCAGAATGCGCTAGCCAACAGCCCACAATGCTGCAAAAGGACCGTGAATCAAAAGCTGGAAGTCAGAATCATACAATGCATCACAGCCAGATCCAGGAGTTCCAATGAGCAAACTCTGGTGAGCACGAAATAAAGCTGGAAACACATGCAAAATGATCCTCAGGAAAGAACCCCTCAAGGGCTCCGACAGACCAGAAGCCACCACCATGAGCATATGCACGGATACCAAAAATACTGCCGGATACCGGATTCCAGATAGCTAGGGCAGAGATCCGGACTGGGTTGCAGTTGAGTGGGTCAGGTAGCGTCCAGTTCATTGGGAGCACAATGAGGAGAGCGGACGCAAAAATTACAATCCAAAGATGTAAGGTGCAGAGTTCCCATTCTGATAGTGTGGATTACTCTGAACAAGTGAAAGAGCTTTGAATGGGAGCAGGTGTGGCAGAACAAGGAGAGCAGAGGTAACAGATCAAACAAATGGGTAGTCAAGGTCAACAAAGCAAATAAAATGATGCAGGCCGTGGCAGTCCCCACTCCAAAGTAGTTGCCACATGAGCAGTGGTCAGAGGCAGAGGCAACAATTACACTGGAAAGTGACAAGCAGCATCGGCAAGCAGAACGAGGGATACAGGAAGGCAGCAGTAGGCAGACTTGAACAGCAGGGAAACAGAGTAGGAGCGGAGAAGAGGTATGAAGATGGACCAGGCTAGGAAGCAATGGAAAGAAGGGGCAGGTGACAGCAAACCCAGAAGCCAGGGCCAGAATGCTGAAGCAGCAAGGGGGCAGGAGAAAGAGATGATAGGGAGCAGTCCAAGGTACGGGGAAGGAGAAGGGTCAGCAGCTACCAGCGGGAATTGAGGAGGTGCTCCACGAGAGGCCTATGAGGGCCATAGTGAGAAGGGAGGTTGTCCATAATGAGGGCTGGACAGGTTAGGAGGTAGGCAAGCGAGACAATGGAGGTGAGCAAAGCCGAGCAGACAGACGAAAAAACAACAGGGAGGAGGAGGATTGCACAAATGGGCAGGGGAAAGAAATACCAGAGCAAGTGTTGTGAGGAGAGGGCGGGGGAGAGAACCAGTAGCCGGAGGTACCCCAAAACAACAGCATTGTGGGAGGAAGAAGAAGAGGAGGGCGCCTCTAGCTAAATCTAAAAATGAATCCTAGCAACGCCCCAAGATGTGTGACCTTTGCCTGATGGGGAGTGGTGTAGTCGTTCTGCCCATCGAACCTCTGGCTTAAAGCCCTTCCAATGTGTATTTTCATGTCATTCAACACAGGAAACAGTGGGCTGGATTCACAAAACTCTTAAAAATACCACAGCTGCGGGAAAAACTCGGCACAATTGGGTTGTCACATGTGGAACCGCAGTTTCTCTCGCAGTTATGGTATTCTCAAAAGTGGAGCTGGTTTACGACTGGCTTCATGATTTACAGCAGCTTGCAGGTGATGTTGCTATGGAAATCCCTGGAGCTGCAGAAAAATGTTATGGCTGGTGGGACCTACTGTAACTTCTTCTGCAGCTGCTGCGGATGTGAATAGCAGTCTCTGCAGCTATGGAGATTTTGGTCCACAACTAGAGTTGCCATGTGGGACTTAGTCCCAAAAATGTTTGTGAAGTCAGCCCAGTGTATTCAGGTCATTTGGGGCTTTGCAGTGAAAGGAGACAGTGTGTCAAACATCAAACATATGAGAGACAGAGAGAGAGAGAGAGAGAGAGAGAGATGAATTCAACAGCAGAAAGATACCAGCAGAGTGCAGACCTTCACTGAGTCTGGCATGCTTTTTGGTGGGAGACAGGCAACATGAGCAGGATATGCTGTTGGTTAAACAGGATCTGAAGCTTATCCTGTAGGTAGGGAAATGGGCAGACTAGGTGGGCCAAGCGGTCCTTATCTGCCGTCAAAGTCTATGTTTCTATGTGATGGGACCCCAGCCATCCCTCACACCATTTTAACTTGAGATGTTATTTTTTTTATGTGTAATTATTTTGCTTGCCTACTTGGAGTTATAGCAATGCGTCATGAGCCCTAAACTATCCCACACACTCCTGCCTGACTAGCCAATTTTTTTTTTATCACTTGTGTTTTGTAACTTACTTTTTATCTGGTTGACCTTGCCCCCCCTCCCCACTCAGCATTGCAATTTTTTAATACAAGCTTCCACAACTAATAATTGCAGTCAACTATGGTATGTATATTGTGTTTTTTATACAGCTATTTGGCCCTGACCGCAATCTTCTCTTGCCATGGAGCCCACCTGCCACTCCCCAGTACCATCACTACTCCTCCCATATTCAAGTTGGCGGAGGTCTGCATGGTGCAGGACCCAAGGACTGTGGGGGCTGGCACTCATGGTGGCTGTGCACATAGTTTTTTTTAATTCCTTTGTCCCCCCCCTTGGTGCCACCTCCACCCCAAATGTCCAGCAATTCACTTCCTGTTGGTATTTTTAACTTGCTTAATAAACAAATTAGACTCCACCTGGGTTCCCAAATTGAATGTAAAAAACACATACAGCAATACACCGTGACCCTGCAAGACTGATTTTTTTACTTCTTTCTGTTATGGTTGCTGACTTTTGTCCTCAGAGTTCAAAGACATAAATCATTAAATTATACAGTATATTATCACCTTCATCTCAAAACACCACCAAGGCCGCACCCTTATTATGAAACATTTGTTGCAGCTGTTGTCATCGTCACTTTTATGTCCCTGCCACTCTTCACTGAACTGGTGAGAGAATTTGTTGAGACTGACTTTTAGGAAGGTAAAGCACTGTACATTTTGCAGTGTCAGTGGCTCAGTAGGTAGCACACTCGCCTCTGAGGCCGGGAGATCAGAGGGCTGTGGGTTCAGTTCCCACATCTGGCACTTGGGTTAATATCCCAGTACTGACACTGTAGTGCAGCATGAGAGGGGTGCTGCACTTCTGAGGTGCTGTCTTTCGGATGAGACGTTAAACCGAGGTCCAATCTGTCTGGATTGGTGGTAGTTCAGGTGGATGTTAAAGATCCCATGGCACTTATCGAAAAGAGTAGGGACAACTTTTATTATAATAAACACATAAATATACTTCCACAAAGACATTGCATGATAAACAAAATACCGGCAGAAAGTAATCCAATCTTATGGAAATAAGAAATCTCTCAAACTAGTTCTACACATTGTTAACTCAAAAGTCCCATAATAGATGTCTCAAAAAAAACATAGTGTACCACAAAAACTCCAAAAGGTAGAAAATCAAAATAAGAAAATCAGGAAAAAACAAAACCAACTCCCTTTATTCAAAAAAATATTCATAAACCACTCCCTCCTTCCCCCATACTCTGTAAATAATTACCAACTCATTTCCCACCACCACCTAATGCCCCTCAACTAAAAAGAGAAAAAAAAGGTCAGGGGTTAGGTGGGAAAACAGTTTCACTACCTGCTGTTTATATTTAATAATATGTGAAAACCCCTTCCACCATATCCTAACTTTATCCACATTGTACAGTTGCATATCTGATAAAAAAACTTTACTCAAATCATTAGTCACATAACATCTAAATCCTTCTAAGGTGGATTTCCTTTGATATAATACCCATTGGCATCTTGTTTGCCACAGGCAATACCTTAAACCTGCAAAAAATACTCGCAAAGTACCCTTCTCATACCGTTGCAAGGACGGGGGAAAACTCCCAATCACTAAAATGTCATAATTTAACTTGGCCAACCAAGGTAGATCCCATAATTTTGCCAAATAATCCCACAATTTAATCGGAAAAAAGCACTGTAAAAAGAAATGTTCCATTGTTTCCTCCTGGTTTATACATTCCAGATAAGGACAAGACCTCTCTTCCTTTGCTTTATGTTTCGCTGTTCCCCTAACATTTAATCTTCCATACATCATAAGCCATTGAACCTCCCACATATAAACTGGCAGCCTGGGATTATTCAGTTGTTCCAATACGTCCGAATTTCGCCCTATAGGGCAATTTTTGAAGCTTGGCTCAGAAGGATAAGTCAAAGTCATAAAATCATTATATAATGTCCTGGAAGAACTCCTTATAATTTGGTTTGGTTACTTTCATTTATATAATTTCTGTGCTGCAGGCTTAAAATATTCAGCAAAGATAAGTGTAGGGGATAATTTAGGAGCGCAATGCAACCAAGTTGTTAGATAACACTTCATTAAATTTTTAAAGAAGAAAATCTCCTGAAATCCTGAAGGGCCTAAACCATATTTTAATGAAAAGGAAAAGAATAATGAAAAACCAAAAACAACTGGGTCTACCATCCCCAAACCTCCTCGTTTCCTATCCAAATAAGTGAAACCTCTTTTAACTGGGTTCAATCTGTTACCCCATAACAACTGAAGACAAATACTATAAAGCCTAGTCTCATACTGAGCAGGCAAGGGGTAAATAACCGCTAAGTACTGTAGACTTGGCAAAATAAATTGCTTTAAAACTTGAATTCATTTAATTTTAGCAAATTTAAACCTTTTCCATCTATTTACTTTAGCTTCTATTTTATCCAAAACCAATTTCCAATTCTCCTCTGGTCGGTTCTGGGGCCCAAAAATTACCCCTAAAATTGTCAAAGGCTCAGTGGCCATCAATATAGAATTAAAATACACTGGGTCTTGATGGGACATACCCAGTAATAAACCTTTAGATTTATTTAAATTAATCTTTGCATTAGATAAACTTGCATATATATCAAACACAGAAAAAAAAACCTTTATTTGTGAGTATTTTGAAAAAAAAAGGCATACATCATCAGCATATTCCTGAATGGTAATAAATGACTTTGTACCAGGAATGCCCACCCCCGACCACAAAGGAGACGAGCTCACTACTCTAAGCAGCGGTTCCAAAGAGAAATTATAAAGAAGGGGGCTTAAGGGGCATCCCTGTCGTACTCCACATTTCATTTTAAAACCTCTCCCCAATTCTCCTTTGATAAGTGGGAACACCTGAGCAGAGGCATATAATCCTTTAATTAAATTCAATAACTCCCCCAGGACCTTAAAAAATTCTAAAGTGGCAAACAAGAAAAAATGACTAACTCTATCAAAAGCCTTTTCTAAGTCCAACGACAATATATACCCTTTCTCCCCTAAATCATTCACCTGTTCGATTATATCCCTAATAAGACACAGAACTGACTGGATTCTCCTATTGGGAATACCACAATGCTGAACCGGAGTAAACATAACCTCAGACATGACTTTCAGTCTATTGTTGATTAAAGTAGTAAGAATTTTATAATCCGAGTTCAGCAAGGTAATTGGCCTCCAATTCTAAACTCCCCTTATCCCTGACTTAAATATATATATCTACAAACCCTCTAGAAAAGGACCGTGGACTCACGCCTCCTTCAAAAATAATTAAAGACCAAAACCAAACAATTCAATACTTCTGACTGAAACATTTTATAAAATAAATTAGAAGTCCATCTAAACCTGGGGATACATTGGATTTCAGAGTATTTATAACCTCCTTAATCTCAGCATAAGAAAAGGGTTGCTTAATACTTTTAAGAAACTCAGGATCCAGTTCATTTGCTATAGGAGGGCCCAAAAACTGCTTAACCTGTCATAAAGTAGGAGCATTATGGGAATCCAGCTCCCTAAAATGCTCTGTAATCTTATCCCCTATAGCCTGGACTGTACTCACTTTCCCATTCCCTTGATTTAAAAATTCTAAAGATACATGATCTTTTAACGATTTACAAAGCTCAAAGGGGTCTCCAACCACAGATTTTGTCATATGATTAGAAATCACAGCTTGTAAGGTTTTTGTACGATCATATTGTAACACCCTCATTTGTGCTTTAATTGATGCAATTTGTATTGAAAAATCCTCACCAGAGGAATTTGCCAATGTAAGTACTCGTTGTAATTGATTCCTTAATTTTAAATAGTCAAAAAACTCAGTTTTCTGACGCTTCTTCCCATACTTTTTAAACCATGAAATGCAATCCTCCTTTGTTTCCTGCCACCATTCCCCCAAATCCAGATACAAAAAGCTCACCGATAATCTAGCTTGTAAAATCAGTCTAATAGAATTCAGAACTACTTTTTCTTGTAGGATGGAGGTGTTTAATTTCCACCTAGTCCGCTGTCTACCATATCCCTCTATTTCTCCTGCCTTTACCTGCAAAAGAGCATGATCCGAAAATTCAACTGGAATAATCTGTGGACTAGATGTCGGAATTTTTTTGGAAATAAATAGGTAATCAATTGTAAAGCTTTTCCTACCTTTAAAGAAGGTACCCCTAGGACCAGTAGTCCTGTTATCATTACAGGACACTAACTCTGCTGTTTTAATAATCTCTCTTAAACAGTGTGTGTCACAATATATTTTTTTCCCGTTCCCCCCCTCCTCTCCGTGGCCCTCCTATGCTACAGTTGAAATCCCCTTCCCAAAGGATGGGGATAGTCGTCACTAAGAAAGGTTGGATCCCTTTCAAACAGGTTACCCTCCCTGACTTTGTCTGGGGGTTATAAATATTAATCAATCGTAGAGTGTGAGTATACCAATTCCCCTCTACAATCAGTATTCTGCCCGGACTTAAATCTATTAATTCGTGCAAAACAAAATTATAAGAATTAAAAAGAATCCCTACCCCATCCGTCCTATCTTCTCCGAATGACCAAAAGGACGGTCCCCATGGCCAATCCTTAGTAAAATCAGCAATCTGGTTTTTGGAGAACATCCATGTTTCTTGTAGGAAACAAACAGAAATTTGCAGATCATGTATTAACTTGAAACACGCCTGTCTCTTCTGTACCTTTAAAAGACTATGGGTGTTTAATGTAGCCCATAACAAAACCATTACAATAGCCCAACCACTTAGCAACTTCTAAACTTCTGTTCATTTTCCTTCTTTTTTTTCTGTCCCTATACTCCTCCCTAGGCGTCAAGGCATCCTGTACTGACACTTGAGAATCTGTATCCCCAATATCCATTTCTGAATCCCCCAAAATAAAGCTGCATAGGAGTTTTTAGTTTCAATGGCCTCTGGTTCCAGAGGCAAAAGTGACAAGACCTACTTGACCTTCTAGGGGGCAATGGTGGTTGCAAAGAGTGGAACCGAGAAGCAACCATCGTCTCTTTTGAGGGCTATGTAACATACTGGTTACAGAAGATCAAACTTCCTCTACCAATTCCTTTTTCAGCACTTTAGGCGGAGCAGTTGTAGCCCACTAGCCCCTACTTTTACCTGAGGTTCTACAGTGCTCTGCGGTACCGGAGGTCCTTGCAATATTCCCCACCCCTGCTGAGCTTCTCTGGCATCTTGTGCTTTTTGTATGATCACATCTAAATTCCCACAGCTGGTCTTATTCTGTGCCGTCCATGGACAATCCCTAAAAGCATGGTTCTGTTCTTCACAAAGATCGCATTTTATTGAGTTTACACAAAACATGGTTACATGACCCACTTCCCCACAATTATCACACTTGGGCTGGTCACATGTACTGGATAAGTGTGTCCGAGCTCCACATTTATAACATGCCCTGGGCTGACCACTATAAAAACAGACCCCCTATCCCTTCCCAACAAGAAGGAGTTTGGGATATGCTCAACCCCTAAGGCTGTTTGCCATAATTTGACTTTAAATTTCCACCCTCCTGTCCAAAACTGCTCAGAATCTAAAATTGGCTCTGGATCACTCTGAACTTCACATTTCTGTGACAGCCAGAATACAATATCTTCTACATGTACCCCCCCATTTCTAAACATTACCGTTACATACTTAATTAAAGGCTTTGGTAAAGGGATAACCAAAAAGGGGGACCATAAAGGAGAGAACTTTACCTGATTATACCTCTCCCAAAAAAGCTCCAACAAAGCAGGGGAATGAAAACTAATATCATAGTTATCCTCTCCAGAGATGTTTATAAAAGCAAAAACATCCCGAAGGGAAAACATCAAAGACTCCTTTATCAACGTTTTGCCTACAAAATACCTATTAGGCCTTTCCTTTAATCCACCCTTATATCTAATGCGTACTGCATTCCTCCGGGGTGCAGCTTCCCTCTTACTCTGTGCAAATAAACTAGACATAAGAGGTTTCTCAGGAGTAGGCCTTGACACATCATTGCTGTTCCCAGTACTTAGGTTTTGTAATACAGCATTTTCACCCTGTTTTACTATAATATCCACATTTTCCCCTTTGCTATTCTCTATTTCTGCTCTACTTTCCATAGGTTTTATTTTATTCTTCCCCCCTCCAGGTTGCCATCCTGGCGATGATTTTTCTAAATCTAAAGAAGTGTCCCATGCCAAATCCGGCGTCCATATCCCCTGCCCTAATTTCTTCAACCCTGCTGCAACCAAAGCTGATTGTGGGGACCAATTTTCATCATGCACTAAAGGCTGCGAGGTTAAAACAGTTTTCCCTTTAAACTTTACAGGACCACAACTATAAACCTCCTCAGCCAGTTGCAACTCTCTTTGTCTCTGCTGATCAGATTTTTTTTTAAAACTAAATTCCATCACCCCATCTTGCATTTCAGCTTTAGTCTGGTAAGTCACTGGGGGCTTTGCTTCTACTCCCACCACACCCGTTTTATCGGGTTTAAACACAAACCCAGTCTCTTTGTTAATATGAAAGGTGAGGAAGCCCTCTTTGGGCCATACAGTACTCACGGCCCCTTGGTTGGGTATCCTCTCCTTAATCGCAACAATCTCAGGCTTTTCCCACCTCAATTGACTTTGAATGGCCATATGTTCTCTTTCCGACACCTCCCCTGCTTCCTTCTTCACCTCCACCGAAAGGTTTCCAGCTCGTTGATTCTTCGTTAGCTCCAGAGCCGCCCATGAAATCACCGATAATCGGGCCACCTCTTTCCAGCCCGACCGCACTTCCGCCTTCCCAAGAACCAGCGCAGCCTCACCAGCCGGTTTTAAAGGCACAGCGCTTTGTAAGATCTGTATACTTGCCCAGGAATCCTCCGCATACACTGCATTACAAGAACTCCCTGCTCCATACGCTGAACCATCCTTCTCCGTCTCCTCCATTGTAGCCATAGCATCATGAAAGGATTCATTCACCTCCGACTCCACTCCATCTCTCGTACATGCCTCCGCTTGCCGTTTCACTTTCGCCTTCGTGTCCATAGTCGACACAACCTCCTCCTCCACCGACTTAGCCACAGTGGCCATCTTGGCAACAGCAACAAACTCCCCTACTGGCCACCGAGCGCCAGCAGCATAGGGGAATTTCCATGGTGTCCTGGTCAAATTTCCCTCATTCACTAAAAATACCACCAACAGCTTAATCTGGTTCAAGGTCAGTTGATATTCATCTGTATCCCCCTCCCCCCCGGGTCATGCCTGAAAATAGGCAGGATTTGTCTAGTGCACTTACCTGGTCAACAAAAATGAAATAAATACATTTTCAGTAGTAAACCTCATGCAGCTATCACACACAACATTTCCAGCCATGATAAATATATGCTCACAGTAAACACTAGTGGCAGGGCAACTAATAAGCTATATAGCAAAGGCAGATAGTGCAGGCCAGAGGTTTTTCTTTTCTGGCCAGTACTCAAAAGGGTCATCAATAATATTAATGAGTGGTTCTCGTAAATAGGCATCCACAATATCCGACAAAGACAAAGAAGGCAGCTTCACGACATCCACATCTGAATTATCATTACAGATGAAGCCACTTAATAGGGATACCCCTGTGATGGGCTTTTTGTCCTGATTAAGCAGCTGTCCTGTTTATCAGGAGACAGTATATTTGACCATTAGTCTTTCTTTATTGTTTTTACTTTCCCCCGGTGCTGGCTACAGTTGGGACAGTGTAAGTACCAGACAAGCAGCAGTGTGGCAAAATGAATGCAATGCATGTGCTTTGTCAGAAACTGTACTGAGCATTGAACAGTAATGGCATTTACTTTGTGCCACAGCAGAAGCCGGTTAACCCTCATCTTATTTTGGGTAACTAGCTGCAATACTGGATTGGGAAAAGGCTGCAGCAGAAAAACTGGATCAAGCTGAAAATCTGGAAGTGGGGGGGTAGTTTGCTGATAAGGAGGTGGTTTTAGTTCAGCACTGCTGTTGGGGGATAAGTCTGGGGCACTTACTCTCTCTCTCATCTCTGTCTGGTAGTTGTCAGTGTCCTACAGCATTTACAAGAAAACAGCGTTGCTGAGATGAGAGCAAGCTTTTTTTTAAACAGAGTTTTGAGTTCAGCAATGCATGTTTCAGGGGGTAGTTTGCTGAGGGGGGTTACATTAAGCAATGCTGTGGGAGGGACAGGTCTGGAGCAAAGAACAGGAGACAAGTAGAGAGCTGCAAACTGACATTCACACTTAAGTGTGAAAAGGGATTAGCGGTTTAGCAGGAGGACAAGTCTGTGCAAGTCTGGCCAGAAATTGTCCCATTTAGGTGGCAAGAGTGTCCCATTTAAACAGACGAAGCCCAAATAGGCTAACATAGCCACTTAATCGGTGCCCATTGGGACATCCCAATAAAGCGGATGTCCTGATTAACCATGTCCTGATTAAGTGGCTTCTACTGTATCCATGAGTTTTGATCAAAAAGTGTGAGTCATCTGTCTGTTTTTCTGATTACAAGGGTCATGAAAGAGGACTTTGTGCAGGACTACCCAATATTAATAAAGGAGTACATGGTGGCCCTAAGTGAAAATTATTGATGTCACCACTAGTACACGTTGCATCATCAGATGCAGCACCCACATCACATGATGGACTTGTATTGTTAGATACAGTCCCATCCTTTTCCTGTGCAATTGCTGAAATCAGCATGCTTTTGTATTCAAGATAGGAGTCACCAAGATCTGAAGGAGGCAGCTGTTACAACTTAAACCGGGGGTCAAGAAGAACACTTTTGTCTGTCATGATATTGTTAAGTCTTCTGCAATTTTGGAACTGCTGTATCAGTTGGTCCATAAGATTTGTCTCCTTTTTGTTCAAAACCTCTACACAGCCTCCCAAGTTCCTTGTTCAATAAATTTATGATAGGAATCACCTGGCTTATAGTACTTTCTTTGCTTATCTGTCGAGTTGCTTCCTCAAAGGGAGACAAGAGCAATGTAAGATGCTCCATGAGGCCCCACAGGAATGAATTCAGCCCAGCACCATCTGCTATGTTGTGCTGCATGGTATATTCATGGACTGCCTTCTTTTGTGCGTGAAGCCTCCATCACATGTAAAATGTTGAGTTCCCTCTTGTCAGAACATCTTGTTTTAGTTGTTGTATTGGCAAGCTGTTTTTTATCTGGAGGTCAGCCAAGACACCACGTGATTTTACAGAGTGACTAAAATGGCCACAGATTTTCTTTGCAGCTGCCACTAATGTTACTATACTGTTCTCACTGGAAAGGAAAGCTGGTACTAACAACAGCAAAAATCAAAAGAGTCCTAGGAGTAATCATATCAGATGACCTAAAGGTGGGCAAGCAATGTGAGAAGGCAGTAAGGAGTTCTGGGGGGATACTGGGATGCATAGGGAGAGGCATCAACAGCAGAAAACAGGAAGTTGTTATCCCTCTGTACAGACAGTTGGTGAGACCCCATCTGGAGTACTGCGTGCAATTCTGGAGACCCCATCTCTGCAAAGTCATAGACAAAATGGAGGCTGTCCAGAGAGGGCAACCAAAATGGTGTAGGGCCTGCACCAGAAGACATACGAGGAGAAACTAAAGCAGCTTAATATATATACCCTTGAGGAAAGGAGGGAGAGGGGGGACATGATAGAAACTTTCAAGTATCTCAAGGGAATTAACAAAGTACAAGAGGGAGCATCTTTCAGAAAAAGAGATGTGCAAGAACAAGAGGGCACGATTTGAAGATAGAGGGGGGATGGCTCAGAGGTAATGTTAGAAAGTATTTTTTCACAGAGAGGGTTGTGGATGCATGGAACAGCCTTCCTGAGGAGGTTGTGGAGTCAGGAACAGTGGGAGAATTCAAGAATGCATGGGACAGGCATAAGACAATTCTAGTGGGGGGAGTAGGAGGAAGTAAGCTGTGGATTAACTAGAATCTGCAGCTTATCCATCAGGTAGGGAAATGGGCAGACTGGGTGGGCCATGCTGTCCTTATCTGCCATCAAATTCTGTATTTCTATGTTTCTAACAGATGTAATGAGTGTGCAAAGCATGGAATGTGAGTAAAACCACCACATTTCAATGTACTAACAATATTGACACCATTGTCTGAAACCACAAATTTAGTATTGAGTCCCAGGGGCTCTAACCACTCAAACATTTTGTCACACAGCTCTTCCAAAATATTGTAGGTGGTATGATGCTTATCAAACATGCTAAGGCAAAGCGCTGCCATTCCTTGTCTTCTTTCCTGTACACTGCTGCTTGTGGTGGTGTTTGAAGATGATTGTGACACCCAATACGCTGTGATGCACACATAATCAGTGGTTTGAGAACTTGTCCACATGTCTGGTCAAGTGCAAAACACCACATTCACTCTTTTTAAGAGTCAATTATATTTTAGTTTGCATACATTTGTATGTTTTGGGAACAATGACAGTTGCAAAATATTTACAGCTTGGTATGTTGTAACGTGGAGCAAAATATTTTAAAAGGATTCTGAAACCATCACTCTCCACCACAGAAAATGGTTGCAGATCTTTGGCAATAAATTCAGCTGTCAACTGATTAGTTTTTAATGTTACTTGATATGATTTACCCCCTCCCCCCAGTTTTGAATAAACATTAAAATAATGATTTGGGCCCCTCAAACCTTGTGGGCAGGGATGCGACTGCACCCCCTGCACCCTTGCAGCTACACCCCTCATTGTGTTGCTTCATTGTTATCAATTGTATTAATTATGTATATTGTCAGCAGTGAATTTCCCTTTTTTTTCTGAATTTGTTCTCAGAAATATTTTTATTGTTACATATACCAATTTCAGCCATACTGCTGGAGTTGGCCACATGTTCCATTTCCATAACATACTGATTCTAAATAAATTTTTTTTTTGGTCCAACTTATTTACTTAACTAGTAATCTTAGTTAGAAAACAGTGATGGGCAACACAGAGTCTGAGGCATGACACCCCCATCTCAAAATACGTGAGGCACTATTACCTAGTAGTTGTTCAGTCACAGAGATGAGCAACAAGCAGTCTGAGACATGACACCCCCCTCTCAAATATGTGAGGCACTATGATCCAGTAGTAGTTCAGGCGCAGCGATGGGCAACATAGAGTCTGAGTTGTGACACTCCACCTTCAAAATCTGCACGGCACTGTAACCTACAAGTAGTTCAGGCACAGAGATGGGTAACACAGAGTCTATGGCCAGTATGACCTAGTACAGTAGTAGTTCAGGCACAGAGATGGGCAACACAGAGTCTACTGTATGGCAGTATGACCTTTCAGGGCAGCACAGAGATAGGCAACACAGAGTCTACGGCAGTATGACCTTTCAAGGCAGCACAGAGATGGGCAACAAAGAGTCTATAGCAGTATGACCTTTCAGGGCAGCATAGAGATGGGCAACAAAGAGTCTGAGATGGGGGTGACACCATCCTTCAGAAATTTAGTCTGTATGGCACTACAAGCCCCTCTCAAAATTAGGAAGGCACTACAAACCTCAGACAGGTCCTCCTGTCCTGTCTACTCCCCATACTAGTTCTTACATACTCAATATTTTTTGTTCTTTTGAATTCTTTTATAAAAATAATATTTTTCCAAAAGAAAAATAATTCTTAAGTTGTTGGATGCTGTACACTAGTAATATTTTTGTACAGTTTTTTAAATTTCATTGAGTTTGCAAGAAAAATGGATTGAAACTAATACCTAACCTAATCTATCACTCTCATAGGTTACATACGTAAATACATAGCTTAATTAGACAGGTGTCTATACTTCTCGACAATATTAAATCCTATATCTATTAATATTATTTGTTCTAGAAAACGTATCAAGTTTAACTTTAGAGTGCATTTACCTGCATGTCCCCACTTCCCACCACTTCATGCGGTAGTGCATTCCAAATTGAAACAACTCTCTGGTTATACCAATTTAGTCTTTTGTTAGAATGGCAAAGCTCCCCTCATAACTGCAAAAGTATGGGGTTGTGTACAGTAGTTCAGGTCTCTCATTTCTAAGCCTAAGTAGTTCCACAGATCATCATTTGTCAAAGCCTTGTATAAAAGGCACATGTCACTCCCCCCCCCACTCTTTCTGACTAAGGAAGAAAAATGTTGTTTCATTTTTTTTTTTGCATTCTCTGTTTTATGCCCCCTGCTTCCAACCTGGCCACCTTCTCCTTCTGGCAGCCAATCATACCCTTCCTCCTCTCCCCCGATCTGCCATCCGTCTCCTCTGCTGCTGACTGTCCCGACGTATTCCTTCATTGGGGGGCACCACTTCCTGTGGCAGGGGATTCAGGAGGGGAGATCAAGATGCTTTCATCAGCACCCCCTCGCATCTTGGATGGTGCAGAGGTAGATTCAGGGGCTTCCCGGCTTCATGGCCAGTGGAGGTGGGCCGCCCTCATCCGGCTGGCACGGGTAGCCATTTTTGACTTTTTTCTGTTGCCCCACCCCCTTGAAGGCAACAGAAAAACCTTGCTAACTTGCACTGGTGACGCATGGTCACCCATGCCACAAAGTACAAGGCCAAACCCGGCCACAAGGAGCCACTCCAAGGACACCCCTCTCAAACCTTCCCCCCAGGAGGAGAGCATCCAAGGGATGCTTTTGAGCCCTCCCTGCCAGCCTCTGCTCCTGACATCCCAGGATCAAGCATGAACCTGGGTCGCCAGCATGCCAGGCGATCCCCTATCACCTGGCACCATGGAGCCGGCACTTAAGTTAAGTATTCTGCAACCTCTGCAATCTGCTTTTAAATTTGTTAGTCTCTCTCTCTCCTCCCGTCTCTCTCTCTCTCTCTTTCTTCTCTCTCTCTTTCTGACTGGAAGAAAAACATTTTTTTGTTACTGTGGAGCCTACACACACATACACACACACACACACACACACTCACACACACACACTGCAAAGCCCCAAATGCGCTGAGTACCCCATTTCCTAAGGGATATCCTATGGTGGCTGACACACAGGACTGGCTAGAGCATGAGTCAATCAAAGACAAAAGAACCTAGTTGGTTGGTTTCCTTCAGTGCCCCAGTATCATGAGCGTTTGCCTCTGTTGGTCATGTGACAGTCCAGGGACTTGGGAGTATTCGGTAGAGACTGGGAAACAACTTTTTTTTTCTTTTATTTCTGTACCCTGCTCTGCTGTCCCTGGAGCAGGCTACTGTGTGTAATCTGCCAGACTGGACCAGACCACACTTCCGAACCGGGCCAACATAACAACTAGGGTCAAGGCACAAAAAGGCTCAGTATTCCCAAACAGAGCTATGTCAGCCTGGTCCAAGGAGGTTGGGAAGTGTGGGAGAGCCCGTTCGCCCATCCCTACTTACAAATGCAATTTAACAATTAACCAGGACATGACAATCTGCCAAGAGAAAAAAAACACTCCGAGCAAAGAAAGGATGATTGACTTTACAACAAGCATGAATTGGGTTTGATGGGACCTGCAGTATGAATAAGGAAGCAATAAGGAATAGAATAATGTCATGTTAAGTCTTGAAATTGCACAAAATGTTGCCAATCATTTTTAAACCATTACCCTATAACTGTATAGTTTTTAGTTAGATAGCCAAAACACCAGTGGCTTTTAGGGGACGGTATTCTATATGCTTCTCTAGTGCTCCCACATTTTAAAGCTTAGCAGAATAATTTTAGATGTACAGCATGTTGTAATATGGCTTGCAGAAGCATTACCATGGGACTGCACAAAATATTGAAAGAAAGGGGATAAAGATGTCACTGCAGCTGCATGGGACTCCATCCACAGTTGCATATTTCCCACAGAGTGTATATGTAATAGATAATTCACTCTTCGGTGTGCGGTTGCTTTCTGATATAAGCATGCCTTGGTGTGCAGCCTCGTGCGTCAACCACCCAAGGTGTGCGTATATCAGAGCATGACAGCTCACCGTAGAGTGGGTTATCTATCTTATAAACTGGCAAAATTGTTTGGGAGGGGGTAAAAGTGTAGGTGTGCAGTCGCGCTCTGATATACATATGGTCATGTGATGTGTTCTGTACAATCAGAACAGTGGATTTGTATATTCTTTTTTCACCCATTTTATAAACATCTTTTAACCACAGCTTTTATGTGTTCACTCATTTGAAATTTGCAGGAAGCAGTTGGTGGGAAGGCACTATGAGCTACAATATCTCATTTTGGGGGTGGGGGTCCCTTGATACAGCACAGTACAGAAAGTGTACTGTTACCTTTATACTGTAGTACAGTAGTTCTTCTCAGCTACCTACAATTCACTGTATGAAAAATGAAACTTTGTCAGAACATAGCCTTTAGGCAGCTGGAATGCTGCCAAAACCTTTGGCTGCAGTGTAACACAAAGTGTGCCATCTCCATGGTCACCTTCCTTCGGTAGCAGCCCCACGTGCACAATATCCTTCATTGTGCTATTTACTCAATACAGTGGATTGCCAAGTAGGAGTCTAATGGTAATAACAGTTCTTAATATGTGTTAGCTAGGTGTCAGCCAATGCAAGAACACACCTGGAGGTTTTATTTCAGGGAGACTCCTGCAAAGGACTTACTAAGGCCCTGTACACACAGCAGACCTTAAAATGGTGTAAGTGCTTTAAATCATTTTAACTCACCCCCCAGTACTGTTTGCACGCAGTCTACAAGCCCCTTAACATGTTTTAACAAAAACATTTTTAAACCCTGCTAGTTACCTAGTCACCATTTTAAAAACCATTTTAAAGTTATCATGATTTCACTTACATGTCTGGACAGGAGTAAAAATGTTTAAGGTGTAACAATTTAATTAAAGCAGTTCTAGCTGCAGTGTGGACAGGAAAACACAGTTCTTTGTGCTGGAATCAATGTGAAATAGTTACAGGGAGAACAGGTTTAACACCAGCAGGGTGGACACACTAAACCATTATCAAGAACAGAGCTGCAAGTTTGGTTTTACAAAAGAATCAAACACCTTGAACTTCGGTGTTCAATTCTTTCGGACTGTGGCAAACATTTGGGGCAAATAGATGGACTTTGTGTTCGACTGGTCCACCCTGATCCAAATGGTGTGGACCAGGTGAATCAGTCAAACCATGAACCACAGATTGCACCTGAAGCAGTTAACTAGGCAGAGCGTAAGTCACAGCCTCATTTTAGTGCTAGGCTCAGCTTGACAATGTGAACAAGCATGAAAGCTCACTTGGGTGCTCATCATCAGGCTGTTAGGTAGCTCAGGCAGAGCTGTGATTTCGCTTACATAGAAACATAGAAATATAGAAGTCGACGGCAGATAAGGACCGCAAGGCCCATCCAGTCTGCCCATTTCTTTTTCTACCTTATAAATGTGCCATCGGCCTTTGCTTTGTCAGTGGCCTATCTATTCATACTCATTTGTATTGCTCCCTTATGCCTATCCCATGCCTGTTTGAAGCCCTGCACTGTATTCATACACCACTTCTTGAGGTAGGCCATTCCATGCATCCACCCTTTCTGTGAAAATAATTTCCTCACATTCCCCTTAATGCCCCTCTAATCTCATGCTGTGTCCTCTTGTCCTGCTATTTTCTTATATTTAAACATGTTAGACTCTTTCACCTTGTTAATGCCCTTAAGGTGTTTGAATGCCTCAATCACATCACCTCTCTCCTCCTTTGCTCAAGGGTATACATATTGAGCTCCGTTAATCTGTCCTCATATGTCATCTGATGCAGTCCCTGTACCATTTGGTTGTCCTTCTCTGGACTGCCTCAATTTAGTTAATGTCCTTGTGAAGGTGTGGCCTCAATACTGCGCAGTACTCCAGATGGGAGCCTAACCAGTGTCTTGTAAAGAGGGATTATTACCTCCCTCTTACGCTTGTGATACCCTACTAATGCCCCTAACACTCCCTAGCCTTACCTACTGCTTAGAGGTCTGCTTGGATGATTTCAGGTCATCAGTGATGATGATGCCCAAGTCTATTTCTTCCTTTGTGACTGCTAGCAACTCCCCTCCAAGCCTATAGGTGGCTTCAGGGTTTCTCTTCCCTATGTGCATGATCTTGCACTTCTGTGCATTAAATTCCAGTTGCCACTCTTCTGACCATTTTGCTAGTTTATCCAAATCTCTTCTCATACTGCCCACCCCATCTGGATCATCTACTCTGTTGCAGATCTTGGCGTCATCTGCAAACAGACAAGCCTTACCCTCTAGTCCATCTGCAAGGTCACTAATGAAGATGTTGAAGAGGACTGGCCCCAGGACTGATCCCTGAGGTACCCACTTGTGACTTGCATCTCTTCTGACTGTATACCATTTACCACTACTCTCTGTTTTCTGCCCGCAACCAGTTTGCCACCCAGTTGACCAACTTCTGACCCACCCAGAGCCTACCCAGCTTATTTATCAATCTTCTATGTGGAACAGTGTCAAAAGCTTTGCTGAAGTCAAGGTAGGCGACATCAACTGCTCCCCCTTGGTCCACCACTCTGGTTACCCAGTCAAAGAAATCTATGAGATTAGTTTGACAGGACCTTCCTTTTGTAAACCCATGCTGTCTTGGATCCTGTGCCCCTATGGATTCCAGGTGTTGCACTATCCTTTCCTTAAGGAGTGCCTCCATAATCTTGTCCACTACTGAGGTAAGACTGGCTGGTCTGTAGCTCCCTGCCTCCTCCCTACCATCACTCTTGTGGAGTGGGATCACATGAGCCCTTCTCCAGTCTTCTGGGACCTCTCCTGTGCTCAGAGACTCACTAAACAGTTCTGCTAATGGCTCTGCTAGTTCCACCTTTAGCTCCTTAAGCACCCTGGGATGTATGCCATCAGGTCCCATTGCCTTATCCACCCTGAGCTTAGCAAGCTCTTGTAGGACCCTTTCTTTTGTGAAGGGAGTAGTGCTCACCTCCCTCCCCACTGCGTCCATGGTGCTGAGCTGTGGGCCCTGCCCTACCTTCTCTTCAGTAAATACTGAGCAAAAGTATCTATTTAGAATAGATGCTTTTACATGGTCCTCCTCCTCACATGCTCCCTTTTCTCCATTAAGCAGCAATACCCCTCTGGACTTTCTCCTTTCACTAATGTATCTATAGAAAATCTTGTCACCTTCTTTTACTGTTTGTGCTAGTGTTTCCTCAGTTTGGGACTTTGCCTGCCTTACTGCCTTCCCTGCTTCCCTTAGGGCAGTTTGGTATGCCTCCCTATCTTCATCCCGCTGTGTTCCCTTATATTTCCTGAAGGCCAGCCTTTTGGCTCTGACCTTCTCTGCTACTGTATTTGAGAACCAAAGTGGTTTCCTTCTTCTTTTGCACTTCCTTTTCTGTCTAACACAATGGGATGTTGCTTCAAGTATTGCATCCTTAATGCTTGCCCACTTTGCCTGTACCCCCTCACCTGTGCTTCTTTTTGCCAGGGCTAGCTTAACTCTGTTGGCCATCTTATCAAAGTCAGCTCCTCTGAAGTCCCATAGTTTTGCCTTGGAATGGGATGATTTAGATGTAGTAGCCAAATTGAACCATACCATGTGATGGTCACTGGCCCCCAGGTGACCTTCTACCTGGAGATCAGTGATCCCTTCCCTGTTAGTCAGTATTAGATCTAGGATAGCCCTGTCTCTTGTGGGTTGTTGTACCAGTTGTTTGAGGCCCTCCCCCTGCAGGGAATCCACTATGTGTCTAGTTCTGGCAGATGTTCCTGCTGGTATTGACCAATCTGTATCTGGCATGTTGAAGTCTCCCATTATCAGAACCTCCCCTTTAGCTGTCATGTTTTGTATATCTTCTAACAATAATGTGTCTATGTCCTCCCCCTGGCCTGGGGGCCTGTAGACAACCCCAGTTCTTATGGCTGTCCCATTTTCTGTTTCCAGGGTGACCCACAGTTCTTCTGTCTCCTTATGTGTATTCTGAATTTCTGTAGCTTTGATATTTTCATTGACATACGGGCCTCCTCCCCCCCTTTTTGCACCTCGGTCTCTTCTGAACAATACATAGCCAGGTACTGAAGTCTCCCAAAGTGTGGTTACTGGTAAACCCGTCTCACTAATTGCTACTATGTCCAGTTTAGCCTCTGACATTGTTGCCTGCAGGTCTGGGATCTTATTTCCCAGGCTGTGAGCATTTAGTGTACATGATTTTCCATTGGTAAGATTTGATTGTGTTAGTTGTTGGGTGAGGTTTGGCGTACCTTGTGCGTCGTATGGGGAGACAAACCTTTTTCTTACCTGGTGATGCAAATGAACTGCAAACATGCTGAATCCTGTTTGACCACTAGCTGAGGGGGGAAGGGTGTTCTTCCCATTCGACGTATGGGGTGCTGCACCCCCTCCCCATTTGCTAGCTTAAATATTCTGCAAAGACATCAAACTTCTGCCCCAATGCACTGACTCCCTCCTTAGTCAGATGCAGTCCATCAAATTTAAAGAACTTTCGCTCCCAGAACTGTTGCCAGTTCCCTACAAATCTGTGTCCTTCTAGCTGAATAGCTAGTAAATTATTCAAAAAATGAAAAAAATCTCTTCAGAGGTTCAGCCTATAGTCCTGCAAACAGCAGGGTTACTGAAAGGAGAATAATTCAAGGGAAAAAGGGGGGGGGACAAAAAAGTTAGACTAAGCAGTGTCAGCAAAGCAACAGGCCTCTGGTACCAGGGCTAGCTTGAGACCGGGAACTGAGAGGGGAGAGACTGGACTCTGGACTAGAGGAGTGTGCTTGGAGCTAGGCAGTGGGCAGCTGGGGCATAAGGAGGCAGTCTGCTAGTACCCACTTGTCTAATCAGCAGTGCAACACAAAATTTATTTTTCATTGCAGAACTAGCATTTTAGCAGACCATACAAACAGACTGACTATTCCTCTGCCTGCAGTCTAAGATGTGATTTCTTTTAGAGTTACTTTTACCGGGCAGCAAGTGTGTACTAGCTTGCAGTATGACAGTGCCTAGCCACTGGTAGCTGACACCCTGGCGGAATCACATAAAAAAACATTTCTTTTTTGTGGCAGTTTTCAAATTCAAACTCTTTACATTCGGCCAAGATGCAGTCTTGCAGCAATTCCTTCCCCCTCCTCCTGAGTCCTGAAGCAGCCCGTGTACGTCATCCTAAGCTGTGTGCTTTTGCAGTGTAATCTGAGCAGTGGGCATAAATTATGTGGCAGCTGGCAGCATGACGGAGTCCGACCAATGGTAGTCAGCACCTGGGTGGCATCCCCAAAAATATTTAAAAAAAAAATACACTTTTTTTTCTTTAGTGACAGTTTTCAAATTCAAACTCTTTGCATTCGCCTATGGTAGAGGCTTGCAGCAGTTCCTTCTTCCTCCTCCTGAGTCCTGAAGCAGCCGTGTGTGTCTCATCCTGAGCTGTGCTGTTGCACTGTGATCTGAGCAGTGGCCAGCAAGTGTGTGCCACTGCCCAGCCACTGATAGCTGGCCCCTTGGTAGCATCCTCCCCAAAAATAATTTTTTTAAAAAGCAGTTTTTTTATTGTAGCAGTCTTCACATTCCCTCAAGTGGCTGCTGTTCCTCCTTCATGCTGAGTCCTGAAGCGGCCTGTGTGTGTGTGCTGTCCTGAGCTGTGCTGTTGCAGTATGATCTGGGCAGTGGGCAGCAAGTGTGTGTGCCAGTTGGCAGTGTGCCATTGCCTGACCCCTGGTAGGTGGCACTTTGGTGGCATCCTATAAAAAAGGAAAAAATAATCTCCACATTCCCTCAAGTTGCTGAAGTTCCTTCCTCCTCCTTCTGAGTCCTGAAGTAGCCATTGTGTGTGTGTGTGTGTGTGTGTGTGTGTGTGTGTGTGTGTGTGTGTGTCATAATGAGCTGTGCTGTTTCAGTGTGATCTGGGCAGTGGGCAGGAAACGTGTGCCAGCTGGCAGCATTGCCAGTGCCCAGCCCCTGGTAGTTGGCACTTTGATGGCATCCCATACAAAAAGTAAAAATAAATAAATAAAATCTTATCTTTCCTTCAAGTTGTTGAACTTTCTTCCTCCTCCTCATTCTGAGTCCTGAAGCAGGCTGTGTGTGCCATCCTAAGTTGTGCTTTTGCACTGTGATCTGGACAATGGACTGCAAGTGTCACCTGGCAGTATGCTGCTGCCCAGCTCCTGGTAGTTCTTGGCACCTTGCTGGCATCTCATAAAAGAATTTAAAAATAGACTTTTTTCTTTTTGTAGCAGTTTTCAAATTCTAACTCTTTACATCCACACAAGTTGCAGGCTTACAGCAGTCCCTTCTTCCTTCTCTTGAGTCCTGAAGCAGTGTGTGTGTGTGTGTGTGTGTGTGCTTTGCAGTGTGATCTGTGCAATGGGAAGAAAATGTGTGCCAGATGGAAGCATTTTGGTGCCCATCCCCTGGTACTTGCCAACTTGGTGGATCCCAAAAGCAAAAACATTAAAAAGAAAGTTTTTTATTCTGGCAGTCTTAACGTTCCCCCAAGTTGCTGTGGTTCTTTCCTCCTCTTAGGCCCTGAAGCAATCTCTACATGTGTCGTCCTGAGCTGTGCTGTTGTATTGTGATCCAGGCAGTGGGCAAGAAGTGTGTGCCAGCTGGCAGCAAGTCGGTGCCCGGCATCTGGTAGTCCTTGGCGGCATCCCATGAAATAACAAAATGAAAATAAAAAAATATGAAAATAAATAACATCAAAACATTTAATAAAATAAAGCCTTCACCAGCAAAGTGGTTGAGTCCTGTAGTGAGCAGTAGGAAATGGAGCAACAGAGAAGCAAGGAGATAGTGGCATGGGATCATCCAGTTATGTAAAAGAAAAAAGAAAACACAGTGGGCTTGGTCATAGGCCCTCTGTCTCAATGGGAACTGCAAGTGTAGAAGAAGATGATAGTAGTTGAACAGTCCATAACATATCACACATTGTAGGAACCACTGGCAGTGGCACTGCAAGGATTGCAACACAAGCAATCACTGTAGAAAAAAAGAAATAAGAAAGGAGTGCATTAGGTAGTGACACAGACAGAGGAGAAGCAAAGTGATTTGGTGCAGCTTGGGGATAGAGCTACAGACTGTGACTATAATATATACCTGATAAAAACTGATAGCAACAGCAGCAGTTCTGGGGGGGAGGAGGAGGAGGAGAAGGTGGAACAGGTGGAGAGTTCGACTTGAGGCAGATGCATATAAGAGATAAAAAAAGACCAAAAGTGGTAATAAAAACCAAAAAGAAAGGCCACAAAACAGCAAGGGAAACACAACAACAGCAACAAGCATCTGACACGACGGCAGATAAAGACACAGGCGAGACTGGTGGCCCAGGACAAATGATAGAGGAAGAAGAACCACTTCCTAACCCTGAAGAACAGGTGAAAGAAGAGGAGAGTGATGATGTGGAAGCAAACCACAGTAGCCCATCCATTAGACAACAGCAGAGAGTGCCAGGAAGAAAGACCAGATCAGTGACATCAGTGGTGTGGAATTTCGTTTGAGTGGACAAAGAATCATGGACACATGCAGTGTGTCTTTTATGTAAAAACTAAATGAGTCAGGGTAAGGTGGGAACAAGGTAGGAAACATCTGTCCTGAAAATCTCAGTATGAGAAGGCATGCCAGCACACAGCATCAGCAGCACTACCAGGCAGTGAAGCTGATGATGGTAACGATGATGATGGTGGTCAGGAGAAGGGAACGTTAGAAGACCAGGTAGAAAGGAAGAGGAAGAGGAAGAAAGTCTTTTAAGTGGCGGCTGATGCACAACTTCAGCATATTCCATTCATCAGTTCTTTAGCCCGTTGACTCCCACACCTCTGAAGAACCGCAAAGTCCTAACCACTTCCACCCACAGGAGCAGCAAAAATAGTAGCCAACAGTCATGTCCAGGAAAAAAAGTATTCAACTCTCACCAGTTGAGTCCCTAGAAATGTGTCAGAAATATAAATCCAACAGGCCAGAGGCAAAAAAATTAACAACAGCATTTGCTGAAATTTTAGCCACTGACTTGCTGCCATTCTTCTTTGTGAGTAATGCAAGTTTTCTATCGCTATACAAGTTACAGTGAAATGGCATCAAATAATGTCTACAAGGCTGTGTTGTATGCCTTGAAAGCAAAATTTGTTCTAGTGGTTCACAGCACCACTGAAATGGGGACCGGTGGTCAGACTACTAATTACATGGCAGTGACTGCCCATTGGGTCAGTTTCCCCTCTTCGGACTCCTCCTCTTCCTTCTTCTCTTCCGAGTTAAATGCCAGAAGTAGCAGTATCTACAAGTCACTGGGTCCTCCAAGCTCATCAAGCAGACAGCTTTATGTATTCTTGGCTTTGATAATGACCATTGTGCACCCTGCCCACCCTAGAAGGAAGGTGGGGGCAGCTAAGGCACAAACAGAGGAGAGGATTGCCCAGGAGGTCAAAAAAGGGGATGAAACTTTCTTCTGGTACTTGAGTAAAAAGAGGAAAGCAAGAGGTGATATACTGAAAATCAAGTGGGTGGGAGGGGGGAGCTGTGAAGAAGATAAGGAAAAAGCTAACATTTTAAATGAGTACTTTTGCTTAGTCTTCGTTGTCGGGGATGGGGTGGACCAACATGTATCAGCAGACACCGGAGGGAGGCTGGAGTGGACACAAGTCCATTTTTGGAAGGGAAAGTCCAAGGGGAATTGGAACCCCTAAAGGAAAATAAGGCAATAGGAACAGATGGGATTCACCCAAGGGTTCTAAAAGAAGTAACCACAATACTAGCCTCCCCTCTAGCAACACTATTCAGTAGCTCATTGGGGGGGTAGTTCTAGAGGACTGGAGGAGGGCCTATGTGGTCCCTCTGTACAAGAGCAGCATCAGAGAGGAGGCTAGCCATTACAGGCCAGTCAGTCTCACATCAGTGGTGGGGAAATTAATGGAGACCCTACTGAAGGAGAGGCTGATGCAATATTGGGAGGCAAATGGACTGCAGGACCACCCATGGCATAGTTTCACAGGTGGGAGGTCATGCTAAACAAATCTTATAGATTTCTTTGACTTGGTGACTAGGGAAATGGATCAGGGGAGGGCAGTGGCTATGGCCTATCTGGACTTCAATGAGCCAGAGGTCATAATGTGCATAAGACATTATGCGCATAATAAAATCGCACTGCCAATACAGCATGATTTCTGCCATGCAGCATATCTTTTGCAGGGGCTCCTCCCCTACCCCCCTATTATGGGGGGCTATGCCCCCGAACCCTCCCCAATAAGGATTCTCAACTCCGGAGGGGGGGGGTTAAGTCAAAACTGCACAAGTTGAAAAATAAAAATAAAATTCTGGGCCCAGGAATCAAACCTGGTCCCAGAAGCAGCACCTGGGTTTCTGACTGCAGTGGCTCAGTCCATTGAGCCACAGCAGCTGCTCAGTGGAACCCCATCCCAGCAGAGGTCTTATCCTCTGCCTCAGATTGTGTGAGTGGTGCAATACCGCGTACAGCAGTATACATGGTATTGCACCATTCACTCACAGCTATTGCACTATTCCGGGTTAGCCATAATGTTGTACTCTACTAAGCATACGGCATTATGACCTGGTAGGCTACAGTAAGGCTTTCGACACTGTGCTGCACAGGAGGCTAATATAGAAACTAAACAGCCTGGAGACTGAAAAGAAAATAGTAAGCTGGTTATGGAACCTGTTGAAGGATAGAAGGCAGAGAGTGGTGGTAAATAGCAGACACTCAGGGGAAGGGAGAGTGACCAGCGGGGTTCCACAGGGAATGGCCTTCTTCAATGTCTTCATAAGTGACGTTGCTGAGGAAGTAGAGGGGAAGGTATGTCTTTGTGGATGACACAAAAATCTGCAACAGGGTGGACACTCAGCAGGGGTGGAGAGAATGCAAAGGGATCTGGGGAAACTAGAGGAGTTGTCTAGGGAGTGGTAGATGGGTTTTAAGGCCAAAAAGTGCAAAGTCATGCACCTGGGGAGGGGAAACCCAGGACCTGTGTATAAAATGGGGGGGGGGTACTTACAGTCACCAAGCAAGAAATGGACCTCAGGGTAATCATATCTGATAATCTCAAGGTGGTAGGGAGTGTGACAAGGCAGCAGTCAAGTCTAGTGGGATGCTGAGGTGCATAGGGAGAGGGGTATGTAGCAGAATAAGGGAGGTGGTGTTGCCACTGTATTGCTTACTAGGGAGACCTCACCTGGAGTACTGTGTCCTGTCCTGGAGGCCACACCTCCACAAGGATATTGACAGGTTGGAGGTTGTCTAGAGGAGAGCTACCAAAATTGTGCAAGGGTTATGTTGGAAACCATGTGAAGAGGGGTTGCAGGGTCTCAACATGTACTCCCTGGAGGACAGCAGCGTGAGAGGGACATGATTGAGATTGATTGAGAACTCTAAGTACCTCACAGGGGTAAACAGGGTACAGGTAGGGAGTTTTTTCAGAGCAGGAGAAGCACCAGAACATGGGGGCATGCAATGAAGCTAAAGAAGGTGAAGTTTAAGAGAAACATGAGGAAATACTTCACAGAAAAGTTGGTGTACATCTGGAACAGCTTGCCAGAAGAGGTGTTAGGGTTGAAAACAGTGGGGAGCTTCAAGAATACATGGAGGGGAACACGGGCAACTAAATAAGGTCTGAGGTGTTGGAATAGACAAGGAAAAATAGGGCAGACTGGATGAGCCTAACGGTCTTTTTCTGCTGGCAAATTCTATGTTTCTATATGCAGAAAACATGTTACACTTAATTCAACAGAAGTCTGATGAGTGGTTGACACCACACTCATTAACGTCAGACTTCATAGTATCAAATAATGCAAAGAACATAGAAACATAGAATTTGATGGCAGATAAGGACCACTTGGCCCACCTAGTCTGCCCATTTCCCTACCTAACGCATAGGCTGCAGATCCTGGTTAACAACAGCCTATTTCCTCCTACTCCCCACTAGAATTGCCTTATGTCTGTCCCATGCATTCTTGAATTCCTCCACTGTTTTTGAGTCCACTACCTCCTCAGGAAGGCTGTTCCATGCATCCACAACCCTCTCAGTGAAAAAATACTTCCTCACATTACCTTTGAGCCATCCCCCCTCTATTTTCAAATTGTGCCCCCTTATTCTTGCACATCTCTTTTTGTGAAAGATGCTACCATCTTGGACTCTGTTGATTCTCTTGATGTACGTGAAATTTTCTATCATGTCCCCCCTCTCCCTCCTCTCCTCGAGTGTATACATATTAAGCTTCTTTAATCTCTCTTCGTATGTCTTCTGGTGCAGACCCTGCATTATTTTAGTTGCCCTCCTCTGGACAGCCTCCATCCTGTCTATGTCTTTGTGGAGATGGGGTCTCCAGAACTGGATGCAGAACTCCAGATGGGGTCTCACCAACTGTCTGTACAAAGGGATAACAACTTCCTGTTTTCTACTGGTGATGCCTCTCCCTATGCATCCCAGTAGAAAACAGGAAGTTGTTATCCCTTTGTACAGACAGTTGGTGAGATCCCATCCGGAGTTCTGTGTCCAGTTCTGGAGAAGGCAGTTGGCCATGGGGGTTGTTCCATGTTTTTGTCACTGTGTAACTCTGGTAGTTCAGGGATTCTAGATGGGGAAGGCACCACTGTCCAGACATGTGTTGGTCTGTCCAAAAAGGTTTGCAGTCATTTTAGCCATTCTGTAAATTTATGAAAACTGTTACAAAACATTCAACAGTGGAACCACCTTCCCCTTCACCATCTGAAACAAGATGTGGCAACAGGATGGAATTCCACCAATTACATGATGCACCAGCTGCTAGAACAAGAGAGCGCTATCCATCGCTATGCTGTTGAGCATGGTACTGCCAAGGGAAATGTAAACATCAGCCAAGATCAGTGGCCCACAATGGACTCTGGAGACCCTCTGCACTGTGCTGAAGCCCTTTGAGGAGGGCAAGTATGTGGTAAGAGCTGATACAGCTGGCCTAAGTCAGCCTCATTGCCCTCATTAACCTGTTACTTCTTTGTATGAAAACTCAGTAAGACAAGGAGGACACCACTGCTGTCAATCTAGTAGAAAGGATAAGACCATGTTTCTGGAATGACACAAGCATTTCAAAAATGTGTGCAGCTGACCACTACATCATGTCCACTCTCTTGGATCTTTAGTTCAAAGACAGATTTCAGACATTCTTTGATGCACAAGAATGTGTAAGGATCAGCAGTCCTATAAAGTCTGGCTTATCCATCTGTTCTCTGTATGTATGGCACAAAACAAGGCCAGGAACACAAATAGAGCAGAAGAACAACACTTATCATTCCTCACAATTGCACTGACAGGACATGTGGATGTGAGGGAAGAAGGAGGATCTGTGTTTCCACTGATACTCCTGAACGCCACAGGAGTCACTCATTTTTTGTTTCCAAGTCAACCTGCTACTACTGCTGCACCCCCTAGAAAGACAGCCATTGATGACAGAATACTCTGGGAACAACTGTTTGACTTTGGCTTGATGAAAAAGCACGGGCAAGTCACTTTCTGAGACAGTGGTGCCTGAGATGCCAGTAAACAAAATTGTGCAGGATTATCTGGATGTGAATATGCCTCTAGCAGAAGGAGATGAACTTCTGTTGGACTAGTACCGAAAACAGACTATTTGACCCTCTTTGACAAAGGTAGCTGTTGAACACCTGCAAGTGCATACTCAATGAGAGTTTTCAGTGCTGCAGGCAGTATTGCCATGGACAGGAGAATATGCTATATGACCCGAAATGTAGATGCTCACCTTGTTTAAAATGAACCTCCCCTTTTTCCAAAGCTCCTTTTGCCATGGTTTATGGATGATGAATCTTATACACTTTCAGTTGAGCTAAGGCAGAGGATGATGAGGGGGATGGGGAGGGCTTCTGTATCAGTGTTTTTTTTGGGGGGGGCATCAGCCTAAACACACACACTGTAGGATGCTGCACTCTTGTCTTCACTTAACCTTCTTCAGATGAATCTTTTGTGAATTTTTGCCAGGTCTATACAAGCCAAATGAATACATTTTGGGGTGATGTTGCCCATGAAACCAGTGCGTACAACACTTATCCATGGTATAATGAGAAACCTTGTCCATGTGTTGCACTGTCCCAATGAGCCACGCTATGGGATGCTGCACTGTTGTTTTCATTCAGTCTTCTTCGGATTAATGTTTTGTGAATTTTTGCCAGGCTTACGCAGGTTAAATAAATAATTTTTAGGGCAATGTTGCCCATGAAACTATTGTGTACAACACTTATCCATGGTATACAATAAGTCTTGTCTATGTGTTGCACTGTAGGCATGCCATTTTTGGAACCAGCATTCCACACTGCTGGATGCTGCACTGTTGTCTTTACTTGGTCTTCTTCAGATTAATATTTTGTGAAATTTAGGAAGTGAAGCTAATGATGATGATGATGATGATGGGAAGGGGGAGGAGAACATTAGGTGACCAGATAGAGAGGAAGATGGAAGAAAGTCATTCAAGTGGTAGCTGATGTACACCTCCAACATCTTCCATTCATGAGTTCTTTTACCCACTGACTCTGTAAACTGTGGGACACTGCTCTGTTGTCTTTACTCAGCCTTCTTCAGATTAATGTTTTGTGAATTTTTTCGCAGGTCTACACGGGCTGAATAAGTAATCTTTTGGGAAATGTTGCCCATGAAACCAGTATGTAACAATTGATTGCATAACAGAAGGCCATGTCCATGTGTGGCACTGTCATAAGGGGTACACAATGTTGGGAAAAAAAACAGTAGCCCACACTGGGGATTCTACACTTTTGTCTACACTCAAGTCTTCTTCTGATTTATGTTTTGTGAATTTTTGCCTGGTCTACCCATACTGAATAAATAATTTGGGTGGCAACGTTGCCCATGAAACCAATGAGTACAACACATCCAAATGTCTATAACATAATAGGAAGTCTTGTCCATGTGTGGCACTGTCCTGGTGGACACACAACTTTTGGAATTTTGTACTGATATTTTGTGGGCATACACTTGCCTCACAAACCATTTTATTTATGCATTGTTAGGCATGTCCTCTTGTTTACTAGCACTGTTCATGTTTGGCACTGACTGAACGGACACAGTTTTTGGAACCAGTACTCCTCAGTGTAGACCACTGCATCATCCTGCTGTTTTGGGTGCTTCATCAGTCCAGTTCATTATGTTATTTCATTTTTATCCTATTTCCTAAGGCTTACAATGGTCAAACCAATGCAAGCTAGTCCACCAGTAACAGAACTTTGGCAATCTTTACCTGGTTCAACGGACAAAGTTCACGTGGTCAAACTTTGGAAAGTTTGCACAACTTTAATCAAGAATGGATACTGCATCGTGTGGATCCACTGAAACAGTTTAACTGATATGGTTTTAAAGAAAGCTTTCAAAAACAGTTCTGTATTGTGGACAGGCCCTTCGTCTTGCCTCACACATACAGTAAAAATACAGTACACAGTTCTATTGAAACAAGAGTAACTATAGAATTGACATAATTATAAGTGTAGTTATTTTGGGGGGCTGACTTATGTAGTACCAATGGCAGTAGGAAGGGTGGGGTTGATGAGTGAGTCCTGAAAATATGGAACTGGGATCAGCTAGGGCCTGAGGAGATCATGGAGGTGGATACTTGGCTCCCAGGGAAGGGCACAGAATGCCTGGTATTCACACACCCCAGCTGGCTAGTTATGCAGTAGCATTGGCATTAACTATAGGTTTGCCCACCTGTCTAATTTAAGGAGGGACGCTGCTTGTGTCAGCTTTTATAGTCAGAGAAAGGGGGAAAACATACTGTAGTATTATAGCAGTTTAAGGTCAGAAGAGACTCTACATCCATCAGGTTCACAACCTTCTGCTTCACAATCAGGGATACTGAACACTGCCCAGCTGAGGAGCATGGAACAGGGGATTGCTGAGAGCCTTAAGAGGTAAAGCCTCCTTCCCTCCAGCCTGCTTGTGGAGAGGTACTAGCCTGTCCGCGCTGCATGCCTTCAACCAGAGTCAGCAGCTCTACCACTCAGCTATCATATCAGACTATTGTCATCTATACTCTAAGACTCTCAAAGCTTCTAACCCCCATACTCTGCTAAAATTACATTCTTGGTGCCACTGCAGGCATCAAACCCTGCACCTTTTGCTACTACAATCAGCAACTCTACCACTCAGCCATCACATTCAGACTGTTGTTAGTTACAGGTTTAAGGCTTTCAAAGCCTCTAACCCCCCCAGCCTACTAAAATAATATCCTTGGTGCCACTGCAGGCTTCAAACCTTGCACCCTTACTACCAGACTCTGCAGCTCTGCAACTCAGCCACCATATCTGGCTCTTGCAACCTCTGGTCACCTCCCTGATCCATGGCAATGGGTAAGGAAGTCCACCTCAGTCCAGGAAAGCCGTGTGTGCTGCCATTGGCCCAGCATGCTCAGAGCTCTACCCGATTGGTCCTTGCCCTCTCTGCCTGGTCATGATTGGCTGCAGCGACCGCTGACTCCGTGGCCAAGCTTCAGGGCGGCTGTGCCCATAGACTAGCATTGCACTCTACCACAGCTTCTGTCACAGCACCAACCTCAGTATCTCTTGGTCTCCTACAGACTGGGGGGCTGGACTATTATTTTCTGCCCCGAGCATAGCTGCCCGGTGGTTGCTAAAAAATAAAAAAAAAAATATTTGTTTATATGCTGATAGTGTACACTGTTTACTGCCAAATCCGACAACTGTTTTATCTGTATTTTACTTCTGCTGTGCACTGCTGAATCCGAGGACTGTATTTTTGCTGAGTTATACTTCCTGCCTTAATTCTACTACCCTCCTGTAACTCTCTCTGTCCCCTGCTTACGGTGCCTGAACTGCCCCCCCACTCACTCGCCTACCTGCCTAAATCCCCTTTTTTTCTCTTGCTTCCTCTGCCCTCACATTGCAGTACATCCTCCTCAGCCTTCCTTGCAGCTCCTTTCTCTCTTCCCCCTCCACAAACTATGCCTTCCCTACTATTCCCTGCCTCCCTCTCCTCCTTTTTGCCCTCACCCCATTGCTCCAGCTCCCTCCATCCTGCTTTCCACTCCCCCCCGCATAGCTATAAGCATAATCTCTGCTATAGCCACACTTGCACCACACTACCTGACAACTTCCTCACCCCTAGGGCTCACCTCTCCACACTGTGCCCTCACCTTCATACCAGGGTGCAGTGTGCCCCGTTACCACCACAGCTCACTAAGCTCCTGTTTTGCACACACAAAACTTCTGCAAACAAACCCTCCTCAATCAAGTACCACAAGTTCTCCCACAGGGAACTGCTCCTGGCCACCCTGAAACTCCTTCTCCTACTCCTGCTATTATCTGGAAACATTCACCCCAACCCTGGCCCTCGGGCTGCCATGAACTCCACCCAAACCGAGCACCTTGGCACTCTCTCCATTATCTGCCTTAACATCTGCAGCTTATTGTCTAAATTTGATCAACTACAAGCCTTCGCAAATGCCCACCAGCCAGATATCCTGGCAGTAGTAGAAACCTGGCTCACCCCCTTGGTTCCTGATCATACAATCTCCATCCCTGGCTACACTATCTTTAGGCTTGACCAAAAATCAAAATGAGGAGAGGGCTGCGCCCTTTACCTAAAAGACAACCTGATGGGGCACACTGCCCACACTGACCTACCAACACCAAATGCTGAGCTATTGCATATAAAAATTCTGCTTGGAGCTCAGCACAAAGCCCTCTCAGTCATCGTCATTTATATCCTCCCGAAAGAACAGGGACCAGGCCTCCATGCAGTACTGGAGTACATCAAATCACTCCCACCCGACTCCGAAGTCATCACATTGGGTGATTTCAACACAAACTGGTTGGGACCTGATGCTGGCGACACCAGGGACGTGGTCACATCAGCAAACCTCACACAGATATTGGACTCCACAACTAGAATGAACTACAAAACCAGCACCAGCACTTTACTCTACTGGATCCTGACTACTCACCCCTCCCGTATCACTAGCTTCACCGTACTGTCTGACTCTCTCAGTGACCATTCCCCCGTCAGTTACACCTGGTCAAACAAATTCTGGAAATCTCCACCAAAGGTCATCCTGAGCAGAATCCTACCCTGTGAGAAGTTAACCCACCTAAAATCACACCTACTAAAACAAGACTGGTCCCCCATCAACCTGGCGCCTGATGCAAATACAGCCCTTGATCAATTCATATGCATTTTCAATGAAGCTTGTAACATCTTTGCCCCACCAAAAAAGTGAAAAATTAAACCCCTCTGCAATCCTTGGCTCACGGGTTCCCTCTTAAAGAAGCTGAAACACAGGGACCACCTTTGGGAACTAGCCAGAGAAACAGGAAAACAGGGGACATCCAAAACTTCAAAGAGCTAGAAATGATTGCACAAATCCATACGCTAACAGAAATCTGAATACTACAAGACTGCACTCGCTGACTCCTGGGGAAATGCAAGAGCATTGTGGAATAACATTAAAGATGTTACCGGGAAGGAGTCCAAATCACCCCCTACTGCAATCACAATAAACACGAATACTATCCTGGACCTAAAAGTCATAGCCAACACCTTTAATGATGCCTTCACCAACCTCAGCAGCATCCTCCCTCCTGACTTTTTCAACGACAGTGACCCCCCTTTTCCCACCCCTCAGTCATCACCAAAAAATTGTCCTCCTTTCTACTTCAGAGCAGTAAGCAAAAATACCATCAGGAAATACATTTCCAAAGCCATCAAAAGCACTAGAGCAAGTGCTGACACACTGGACCTCAAACTTCTGTCCCTTACTCTAGATGAGGTTCTGGGGCCTTTCACCAGGATCTTTAATCTCTCCCTGTCTCTCAGCCAATTCCCTGACAAATGGAAGGCAGTGACTGTCACACCTATCCATAAAAGTGGTGACCGGACCTCCCATGTGAACTACCAACCTCTCTATCCTGCCACCCCTCTCCAAGGCCCTGGAACGGATAGTAGCAGACCAGCTCACTGATCATCTGGACAAGTACAACATCCTTTGCCGGCAGCAACTTGGATTTAGAAAAGGGCACAGCACTGCCATGGCACTTCTTGAGTTTACGGGAGCCATACACAACTCCCTTGATCAGGGTTGCCTAACCGGAGCTACTTTCATCGACCTGTCAAAGGCTTCTGACACTGTCCACCACCACCTCCTGCTTCATCAGCTACTGAACATTGGCCTCTCTGCGGAATCTGTGAATTGGTTCAATAGCTATCTTGACAACAGGTCCCAATGTGTAAAAATATCAGGCGTGGTCTCCAACACTAAACAGGTTCACTCCTGTGTCCTCCAAGGCTCCATCCTGGGCCCACTGCTGTTTAGTCTGTTCCTCAACTCCCTCCCCGACTCCACCTCTCAGCAAGTCATACTCTATGCAGATGACGCAGTGATTCTAGCCTCTCATCATGACCCAAGCCACCTGCAACAAACTCTTCAACACAGCTTCACCTCTGTTGAAAGCTGGTTCAAGAACTTATAGCTAATCCGCAACCAGAAAAAAGCGAAGACCATGATTTCACCAGCCACCAAAACAAGCACAAACACCACCAACTCTCCTTAAACACCTGTCTCGGGGACTCCTGGAGCAGGTTGACTCCTTCAGATACCTAGGAATCACCCTAGACCCACACCTGTCCTTTGGAACCCATTAACCAATGTCGCTAAAACCGTGAATACTAGACTGGTACTTTCACGCTTCATCGGCACCTGACTAAAGAGGCCCTCTTTGCTGCAGTTCAAAGCTCCATCATCTCCCAGATTGACTATGGTCTTGTCATCTATGGCACTGCCACTACCACTGCACTCAGAAGGATTACTCCCACCCTAAATAAGGCCTGTCGACTCATCACTGGGGCTGAATGGCTCACAAACACCTTTGACCTCTACTCACAAGCTAACTGGCTTCAACTTGATAAAAGAATTCAGTACCAAACCTGCGTGGTTGCTAAGAAAATACAGTTGGGAACTGCCCCTCCGGGGTCTGTTCATTCCTTGACGAACCAGCTCCAGAATTACCAGGGATCAAAGCCACAACTTTCCATATCCTCGCTGCCACTTTGACCATTGGCCATCGTTCATTCACTGGGCACCCGACTGGTTTAACGGTCTTGCTAATGATACTATCAATACCACTGGGCTGGGGCCTTCATATCCAGGCTCCTTAACACCCTGGTCACTTCCAGCATCTGCGACTGTCATGGATAATGTCTATGCAACTCCACTCCGCTACCGCTCTTTCCTATATCTAGCTCCTTACATAACACACTTGCCCTAGTTTGGCCTCTGCCCCACATGCTCTACAGCACCTGACAATGCCACCTTCCTGGCTGCTCCACCCACCCCCTTATCCTTACCTACCCCTCCTCCCTCTCTTCTCATTTCTTACCTCCCCTTGCCCCTCCCATTTCTTTCTACCACCCCCCACATTGTCCTCTTCCTTTCCACTTTACCCTCTCCCTGTCTGTTCAAAATTAATTTGATATCCTTTACCCTTATTTGTATAACAATTTTGTCTATTGTCATGTGATACCTATGTCTTGACGTGGAGCCTTTGTAAAACAGCCCTGGGCTCAAAGGTAATTGTAATCCTAGAATTGAAATAAATAAAATAAATAAAAAAATTAAATGGGACCCAGATATAGATACATTAATAGGGATAGCCACCCACTAGGGTTGTGAAAATATCTGTGTTTTGGAATACTCTGTGAGTAATAGTACTTTGTACCCCAGATATTCGACTATTCCTTACTCATAATTTGTATATGGGCACAACAATTAAAAAAAAATCTCTATCCCTCCTCAGGTGGCCACAGTTACTCTCTTGAACACTGTAGTGCCCCAATAGCTGGGGCTCTCCAGGAGTGCAGCTATAGGTGTGGACCAGGGGATCCTGAAAAAAATAAATTGGGGCAGGGCACAGGTTAGTCAGAATCACTCTTGGTTGATTTTTCACTCCCAGGCAGTTCTCAAACTTTTGTTGTGTAGTGACCAGTTCCCCCAAGTAATAACTCCCACTTGTACATAGCCCTGGTATGCCACCCCTCCCTCCTTCTCATCTCTTTCTGTCCCCCCTGCTGTCAGTCTCAGCCCCCTGCTTCCCCAGCCCATGTTCTGTTCTCCCTAGGGAACAGGAAGTATAATAAGAAGCTTTTTCTCTCCTTGCTAGCCCCTCAATTGCTGCCTGCTCAGATATTCATCACAGAGCAGTCAGCATGAGGAAGAGGACATTCTGTGCTGGGGCTTGCTTCAGCCCAACAGATGGCCTCTCACACAAGATGTTTCTGGCTCCAGCTCAGGGTTCAAGAGTGGAACTCTGAGCCAAATTCAAAGAAGGAACGGCCAGCAGCCATAGTGGCAGTTCAAATCAGGCAGTTCAGGAAGGAAGAGACACTGAGCAATGATGACCAAAGACTTACCTGGAGAGCAAAGTGGTCCCATCAATTCCCTAACTGTCCCTCCTGATACAAGTTGCTTCAGGTGATGGCGGTGAAGTCCATTGCCAGCAGGAGATAAGCAGCTATTTCCATAGTCCCCCCAACCCCTCAGTAGGCTATCATTTTCATAGTTCCTGTAAGCAGTGGTGAGTGGGCAGCATAAGTAGATGCCGATCAATGTCAGATAGTAGGGCAGTTTCAGTTACATGTGAACTATGCCATCAGGCACCTGTGAAGCAGCTGAGGCCACGAGGGTGGGTGGGGCACCCAGTGAACCACTGTCCATGGAGGTGGCATAGGTCTCCATATGAGCCAATGGGAGGCTGGGTTAGGCCTGATTATAGGGTCGCCCGAGGGGCAGTTTTGTCTTAAGTTCCATAGGAATGAGTAAAGGAAAGGGTGGGTGGAAACAGCCCACAATGCCTACGGGGCAGATTTTTTGCACAGCTCCTTAGGAGCTACCACTGAGTAGGGGAACAATAATCTAATCAAACCAGCCCACTGGACATGACTAAAAGTGCTCCATATAAGCTATTAATATAAAAAGGGGCAAACGCTGCAGTTTAAAGAATTTTGCTATACTGCATGAATCATTCCTGCTGCTGTATTTACAGTGACTGCAATACTGTATGAACTATCCCCATGCCCTGTTTTTAAAGTGACTGCAATACTATGTGAACTATCCCCTTGTCCTGCATTTAAATTGACTTGCAATACTGTTTGAACTATCTCCTTGCCCTGCACTTAAATTGACTTGGCAATCCTATGTGAACTGTCCCCTTGCCCTGCATTTAAATTGACTTGCAATACTGTTTGAACTATCCCCTTGCCCTGCATTTAAAGTGACTGCAATACTCCATGAACTATCCTCTACCACTGCATTCAAAGTGAACTTAGCAATGCTGTGAAAATTAGCCCTTGCTACAGCAATAAAGGTAACATTCTCAGTCCTGTGTGAAATGGCCTATTGCTCAGCATTTTAATAACAGTTTCTTACTTTAGGAATCAGCCCAACCTATTCTACCATAGTTTTGGAATGACCCAGCTACTAATTGGGGTATATACTCTGGAATGAACTGTGTTAACCTGTCAGCAGAGTAAAGTGAGTGCCTGTACAGAGACATTCCAGCATGCACCAAGAAAGTGACGATACCTGTGTTTGTCCAGAACTTTACTGTACTGTCACAAACTTCTTATTCAGTCTCATGCATGCTTCTGTCTGGAGCTGACTGTAGGAGGTTAGGGTAGTAGTTAGGCAAGGTCACCTCCTGCTTCTTCATTGCTTTAGCCCATTCCCAGTAGGAAGTGAAGGCAACTTTGGAGCTGGACCTGCTCAGTAGTAAGGGGAAGCTGATGTACATTGGGGAAGGGGCCTTCTGTTCAGTATTGATGAAAGTAGCCAGATCCAGGAGCGATGAAAGCACCCATATCCAGGCACAAAGAAAGTGGCCAGATCCAAAAGCAATGAAAGCAGCAAGATACTTTGAATACAAAGGATGTTTCTTGGAGATACCTTTTTGGTGGTCTGCAATGATCTCTTTACTGATGATCAGAGGGTCAGATGAAAGAATTTAGTTTTGCTTCACCGTGTTCAGTGTTCTGTAATGGCCTCTTCACTGATGACCAGAGGGTCTGGTGAAAGAATTCAGTTTTGCTACACCCTGCCTGGTGGTGTGCAATGAACTCATCACTAAGAGGGTCCAGCAAAAGAGTTTTGCAATTGAATCTGCACTAGTGGTCTAACACAACCTTTTCCCAGGCAGCTAAGTTCTTCTGGCCTGTCCTGGAGGCATATATCTTGAGCTCCAATGAGTGCACTACTTGCTTAAAAAGGTGCCCTTCCTGTTTACTGGGAAGGCTTTAAGACTGAGGTTCAATGGGCGGAGCAACAACGCCACTCCCCCATCAGGCCTTAAAAGGTCACTCCTCCTGGACTGTTCCAGAATTCATTTCTTTGTTGCGGTTGGAAGCACCACCTTCCTTAGCTCTGAAGCTGTCTCGTTTTCCTCGCGCCTCCAGCTACTCTCATTCCTGTCTCACGGTCTGCAGTCCATTCTTCCCCCTCCTGTTCCTCTTGGCTGCTAGCTCATTTCTTCCTCTTCCTCTGCTTCCTCCCTTCCATGGCCACTGGCTCTGCAGTTCTCTTCCCCAACTTCCTCTCATTCTTTCCATTCTGTTTTCTGCCAGCCGCTTCCTTGGCTTGCTGTCTCTAGTCCCCCACCATCCCTTGTTTTCTTCTCCATTTACCATCCCCATTCCCAACTCTGGGCCTCTCTTTCCTCTTGCCATGTTGTTCTCCTCTCCTGGCCGCTCTCTCCTCAACGCTGTTCACTGCATCTCCACTGGCTTTTTCGCATCTCCACCTTCTTACTGGAGCACTCTGGTGCTCTGCCCATGCCTTGCACGCCTCTCTCATCTCTCGGCACACCTTCGGGGCTCCCTCCCCATGTTGCCATTCCTGCACCAGCCCTTTGCTGTTCATTTCCCATTTTTGCTCTCTTCCTCCCTCCTGCTGGCTCAACTTTCCCTGTCCTGACCATCACAGCTGGCATCCTGGTCCTGCCTCTGGGTCTCATCTACATTCATTCTCCTGCCTTGCTCTCTCCTGCATCTGCTCACCATTTGTTTCTCTGGCCACTTTTACCTGTCGATCGACATAGTCTCGCACAGTGCTGGAAGCTGCTTTCAGACAGCTTCTGTGTTGCTGTGTTTCTGGCTGCTGTCTTCCTACTGGAACTTGATTGCCAGTTTACTTTGAGTTCCTCTCAGATTGGGAGGATATTAGCTTCTCCTCTTAAGCTGATGCATTCATCAATCAAGATTCTTCGTACTATAGAATCATAGATTCTGTGATGAGATGGTAGATGAGGTGAAGCTGTTCCTCTTTCTTGGTCTAGAGGTGTTTGTGAGAGGAGGCAGATGCTCACAATGTGCTCTTAGTTTTTTTTTTTTTTATTTATTTCACTCCAGTCACTGCTCGTGGGACCTTCTCTCGGGCATCCGGTCCTATCCTGCCCGCCTGTGGATCCCTCAGTCTGTGCCTCCTCTCTCCCCCCCCGCAGCCAGCACCCCCAGTTTCACCAGCCCAGGGAGGGTAGCCCTCACCTCTTTGGGCTCTCTTGCAAGTCAGACTTTGGCTGCAGGTGGGCCTGGAGGGAGGAACTGGAAGGCCAGCCGAGGAGAACCTGGCGGAGGGCATGGGGGACAGGTGTCGTCACCTGTCCCATGAGCCAGTCTTTTCCTTGTTCTGAGCTAGTTCCCCCAACCCTGTGTGGGCATGCCCCAATGCTCTGGCACAAGGCAACCCTGCTGGCATCGGCCACACTGATCTCGTGCTGCCTGGCTTGCTGCAACGTCCCCTGGTCTCCACCAGGGGTCGCTGGTTCACCGAGCCAGCCCAACCCGCTCTCCTGGGGAGGAGAGCACCACTTGGGCACTCCATCCTCAACCTGCCCCTGCTGACCCACCAGCACCCGAGCCTGTCCTGAACTTAGGTCACCGGCGTAGTGCGAGGTGTGGCGTCCAGCGCCTCAACCCTCAGCGCCACTGGGCTGGCATCATGCTCTTAGTTTTGAGGAGTAAAACTAATAAGCGGGGGGATAATGCTTTCACACAATTTATAACAGGTATGTCCTCACTACCTTATTGTTTATCCCCCTTCCAGGTTATCTTATTGTGATCCTCTGTTGATGCAGCGCTCTCCCGGTGTATCTGTTATTTTCCAGGTGCAGACATCATGGCCAAAGTGGTGGGATTTCCAGGAGCATGTGGGGGCTTTCCTGAGATCTGGACAGTGAGGCAGAGTGAGGAGTGAAGAGACAGGAGAAGTGAGCAGAAAATAAGCCGGAAAGCAAGCCAACTGAGCAAGTCAGGGGAGCTGAATATTGGCAGAGGCTGTTCAGGGCAGCTTAAGCACCGGAGATATTTGCCAGAGTGGCAGAAGTGGCACCAAAGGGAAAGGATATTTTTTTGTCTAAGCACCAATACCTGAGACTGGGTCACTGAGTCACTTTTACTCATTTATTTTGTTTCTAACTTAGAGTCGCTGTATGTTACTGCCAGTGCACCAGTGCATCAGTGTGTCAGTGTGATACTTACATTTAGTTGTTACATGATTGTAAACCAGCTCGCAAGCAAAGATTCAAGGAGTAGGAGTGGAATTGACCCAAGCCACCCTATAATTTCTGTCTAAACTTTACTTAGAATTGCATCATTGTAGGAGTGCTGTCCTAGTCTGTATGTTTACCATATGAGCTTTCATTGTTTTTGTACTTTTTACAACATTTTATGCATATGATGCCCTAAAACACTATAGAGACTATAAGTTTTATATTTTTTGATAAAATTCACTTTTGGGCTTACTGGTCTTATTGGTTATAAGTTACAAGTTATAAGTATAAACTAGCTAGCTAAACATATTTAAAACTCCTGCCATATGCAGATTTTAGCTTGTGACCAAAAAGGCGTATAAAAGCACATGCACCGGCATTTTTGATAGTACACCATGCACCCAGAAAGACCCGCACATCAGAGACCACATATTCCCAGCATCTGCCCAGTTCATGTAAGGTAGCCTAACATGTTTGTGTGCCAGATCTATAGTAGTGTTTACTATGACCGTATAGCTGGCTTGGATCTACAGAAGCATCCATTGAGAATCAAAGAGAAGCAGAAGGATCAATTAGCTTTGTAGTCTCATAAGCAGTCTTTTAAGTGTGGTCTGCTGCTTTAACCCTCCTGAGCATTCAGAGTAAGGTTCCGTAGCTGAAAGAGCCCATGGGGCTATTCGTGAATCCATGCGACTCTACTTGTACAAGTGGGTAAATAAAATATTAAAAGGCTAGTAAGGAACTCAAAAATATTGTAAATACTTCTGCAGATTTTGCTTTGTGCATATATGCATGTAGATGATTAGGGTATGTGACAAAAACTGTGAAATGTTAAGTTCACTGCTGAAACTCTGTAAATGGAGTATGCACTATTTGTAATTGATTTCTTTTTATTGTAGTGGATATAAACCAAAATGCTCTTTGATGGATGACTGTAAAGAGTGAAAAATCTACAGACTCATGCATTTTTGACTTGAAAAGCTTGAAAGTGGCAATTAATTAACTGTTTTATGTGACTGAAAATCAAAGTGTATCCCCTGTAAAACTGCGGTCTAACAAGATTAACAGGATTAAGCTTTTGTGATTTAAAGCTCCTTGTACGAAAACTTGGGAATTGTACAGGTTTGGTATATACTTTGACTTTGGATTCAAGAGTGGTAAAATGGCATATATGACTTTTTGAACTATTGCAGCAATGACAATTACTTGCAGGACTTTATAGACTGACTTGAGAAATACTTTAATTACTGAGCCTGCTGCATATATTGAACTGTGAAACAAGCAAGACAAGTGTGGCTTGGAATACTTGTTCATGTTCTTTTTGAAGTGTATATAGTGTTAAATGTTAAACAGAATGCAGAAAAAGGATATGAAAATGTATAGTAAGAAAAGTGGTGAAAAAAAAAAAGCAGAAAGAGCTGGGGCTAAAAGAAGTAATAAAAAAGAGGAGGCCCTGGTAAAATTACTCAACTTTTAAGTCCACTTGATAATCATATAGAATTAAGGGGCAATAAAAAAAATAGTGAAGAATTCTGACCCTAAACTAACTTCTTCCCCAGCAGCATCTCAAAGTATGGTGGGGGAGGGGGGGTTCATCCATCCCCTCATCCTCTGATGAAAATCATTAGAATCATGGAGGAAGCTACTGACAAAATGGAAGTAATTAACAATGTAAAAGAAAATAAAGCTAATGTAACTGGACTAGAATTGCATATGTCTAACTTGGTCTCACTAGATGGGAGGTCGGCAAATGGCTGACCAACCCTTAAGAGAAACATGATACTGTTAAACATCTTGATAATGACATTGTATTGATTAATACAGAGACTAATGATGGGGTGCCAATTCCAGAGGTAGATGGGCTATCTAATGATCAGGATATAGATCTAAGGGAGCAGCTGGAAACACAGAACTCCAGGAGGGGCTCCTGTCTTGAAAATCATAAATGATTTTTGACACCATATATTAGAAACTATAACATAGACCCTCCTTCTAAACAGGAACAATCAGGTAAAATTCCACCTTTATGGGATAATGAAGAGGAAGAGGTCATAAATATAGACTCTATAGAAAATAAAAGTCATAGTAATAGTAATAAGATGGTAAATCATGATTCATTAATTGGTAATTTAAATGAACGAGAAAAGAAGTACATTTTGGCAATGTCCAGCTTTTGGAGTTGGTTACCCTATTTTGTGCCTTTATAGACTTTTATGTTAAGGCAGGGCCGTCGGCAGACATATGCTCAGTACATCCAAGCGTACAGAAAAAAAGAAGAGGGGGCACAAAAAACAGCTGCCAATGGCAATTTACACTTGTGCATTAGATTTTTGTTTTTGTTTTACTGTGAGTTGTTTCAGCCCGAGACAAGTCCAAGATTCTCACATGGGATGGGGGGCACGCAGTCAAGTCAGCACTGGGAGGGAGTCGGGAATCGGGAATCAGAATGTTTGTATTTGCCCTGCAGCATGTGTCATCTGTCAGTATTTGCAAACTATGCCTCTGCTGCTTTCCTTTTCCAGCAATTCAGTCAGCGCGTGACTTTTGCCAGTTTGGTATATGGAGGGAAGGATTGGGACTCAGCGCGTGAAATGCCCTGTTGTTGTCTCACTTGTCTAATCGGTTCCAGTTTCAGCGTGGCAGCCTGTGGTAGGATATAGCACTGCACTGGGCGACAGTAGCGGTGAACGAACACGGATTATACATAATCATCGTGTCGGGTGACTGGTTAGACCATTAATTTTATTTGCTTATTCAGCTGACTGTCACTGCTGTGCTGTCAGTATTTTCTCTGCTTATTAAAATTACTTCTCCGGAGCAGTGGTCACACGGGTCCGTCTGATCAAGGGAACAGGCGCGTAACTGGCACAGAAGGAAGTGACTAACCTGATAAGGTGAGATTCAAGAGCAGCATTGACTTTATAGACCACTCTGACCTGAATTACTGACTGACAAAATGTATATTCTTTTTTTTCTTTCAGCCGCAGACAGCATAGACTGAGGCAGACAGATGCAGTCTGACAGTACTCCGGTAGGTTTATGGCCTCACTCTGTCCCAGAATAAAACACAATTCTTGTTTCTGTCCATTTCTTTCATCAGCTTTACTGCTGTGCTACCAGTTTCCATACATCCTGTTGAGGAGAGGGCATACCAGGTATTGGTGGCATCAGGTTATATTCAAACATTTACTTGATAAAGGGAGACTGTCTGGTAATTTACTCGTTTTTTTTTCACTGACTTCCCATTATTTGAAACTGAAATTTAGGAGCCCTACCTCTGTGAAGGATAGTGAGGACAGTTGTTTGCTTGGTCTATGGAGTTTTTATCAGTTATTTAGTTAAAATGAAAACTGTTGCATGTTATTAATTTAAATTGCCCTTGCAATTTTCCGATTATTCTGATGTTGTCAGGGTTTGGATTTTATTAGAGTGTGAAGTGTGTGTGTGTGTGTGATTACCTTCTGAAAATGCATCTTCATGGATAAGCAATGTAGCTTACATTCTGTGAAGGAACACAAAAGTATTGCAAAGTCATCTTGCGATCACTTCTAATCTGCCCTCCTCCTTAAAAAATGATGGAAGTGAAGTAATGAAATGCATGTAATAGAAACATATTTCGTTTTCGTTCATTTCATGAAAACGAAATACCATTTTGTACATCACTAAGTCTGCTCTAACAATTACAATGACATCATAAACAGTGTCACATGTCACCAAATTGAAGTAAAGAAATTCAGGGAATAGGAATCATTTTTCGTTTTCTGTTGTTTCATGGAAACGAATTATCATTTTGTATTTCACTACCTCTGCCCCTAACAATTATTCTGACATCATCAAAATTGACACATATTACTGGAACCTGGTGGATTCAATTATTTATTTTTACATCATATATACTTATTTGAAGGGAGTGAAAAATCAAATATAAGGCATCATTCCCTTTGGTCATAGCACTGTCTCAATAGTATGTGTGTTGAGTGTCAATGTGATGCATGTTATGTGATGTGATTGGAATTGCAGATTGTGCAGTGATGGGTGTGCATCTAAACATTTGGTCAACGCCTGTATAATGGAAGAAAATTAATTGAGTTACTCACATAATTCATTTTAACGTACAAGATAATGAGCTAGTGAGTTTACTGTAATCCTAAGTGGAGTATTTTACTGTTTCTAATCAGTGTGAAAATCAGTTTTGCTGTCTATATAAAACAGGCAAAGAAATCCCTGTGTCCTGATTGGCTGAGACTTGATTCTAGCCATTGCAGTAAGAGAGTACCACCACTGGCTAAAACAAGTCCCTGCCAACCAGGGCAACTATTGATAAAAGGTGCAATTAATAAGCAAAAGTATTTGAACTTCAGAACACCGACCCCCAAAGTTTTTGTATGAGTCATGGCTCTGTTTTTCTCACTGTGAGTCTCTTCTCACACAGTAATAGACAGCGGTGTCTGCCACTTACAGGATATTCATCTGTAAATAGAAATTGCTGCTGTCATCTGAGGCCCAGAACCTACCCTGGATCACAGGGTTATAGCTACTATAGATGTGGATCCTGTAGGTGACGAGCGCCTCGAGTCCTTTCCCAGGGCCTGCCTCACCCAGTCCATGTAGTGACTGTTGATATTGAACCCACTAACCCCACATCTCAGCCGCACCAACTGACTGGGCTGTTTCACTTCGGAATCATACTGGGTCAACACTACATCTGATTGGACACCTGGAAATATAGAGAAAGGCAGAGTTATAGAAATAGCAAGTATTCCATGGTAACTTGAAAAATTTAAAAAATGTAGAATTTATTGAGTTCTTACACTGCAGTGAGGCAAAAGAATCGGTGATCCCAAAACTGGCATATTAAAATGTTGACCTGAGTGAAGGGGGTTATGAAAGACTCACCCTTCATAAGTGGGATGGATGGCATGTGTATTTTTTATACTTTATGTTAAGTAATTTGCAGTGTATAACAACTGACTAGACAGAAAACTGCAAAACATACAGCTGGGTAATTAATTTACAATTAGTAACAGTAACTTCAATAACCAAACCTATTTATAACTCTGTAAGGCTTGGCATCTGTTAGCAACAGTAGTCCATCGGGGCAGTACATCTTGTACTAATAAGAGCAGAGCCAGGCTGTAGAATTCAATGAAGTATTCACTATGACGTGTTGTGATTTTTTTCTCACAGGGTACCACCCTTCCATCACTGTGGTGAACAGCGGCATTGCAGTGATCTGTGTCCAGGGGCTGCTGATTGGTACACGGGTATGCTGGTGCTGTTGGGTCATCAGTTCCTGAGGACGAGTCCGGAGCCACTGAAACAGCTATAGGTGCCATTTCATTGCCTATTTTCTGGTAAGTGAAACGAGTTATTCATTTTGAAATTTGAGATATTGACTTGCTGTGCTAAGTGGCGATTGCAAATGGTGACAGTTAGTTCGAAGTTTACCGGTGGCAGTGATATTTTTTGCATGGCATGAGTATACGTTGGCTGGCACCTTTTCCATTAGGTATACTAGACGATTTATAACTGTTAGAGGGTGCCAGCCAACCAATCAGAATAAAGGATTTTCTTGCTTTCTGAGCCCCATTGTATAATCATTGTTTTCTAAGCTGCTAACACAAGTATTTCTCTGCTCAGGTAAAAACATTTATTTTATTCAATATGTCAAAAATAGAAACATAGAAGCTGTTGGCAGAAGGAGACGGCTAGGTCCATGTAGTCTGCCCATTTGTCTTGGCCCTATTTTAACACTCTGGTTATCCTTTGTAATTAGGGCTCCCTTGTGTCTGTCCCATGCATTCTTGAATCCCCCCACAGTGTTGACCCCCACAACCCCGGGACCCCCACAGCACACGTCATACTGTGCAGAGTGCCAGGTGCAAGTTGCTGGCCTGCCCTGCATGGTGCACGCTAATGGGGCCATAATGACATGCAAATGTCCCCATTTGTGCCTTGCATATATTATGGTCTCATTTGTATGCCCCCCTGAATATCGCAGGTGATGCACCTAGCGCAACTTCAGTTTCGCTTGCACATCTGCTGGTTATATACTGCTGATATAATGGTATCTGACTAGACACACCAGCCTGTTTAAGATGATAAGTTAAATCACATGGAAGATTTTTAACCCTGTGGTGGCACTCCTTATGGTGGTACTCATCATATGTCAGATCAAGGAATGGGTGTGTTTAAAATTAGCAACAATATGGGATAAATAGGAGTAAAACTAGTACACTGCTCTATACAAGCAAAAGTGACGTACACTTCAGTGATGAAACTCAGTAAACAGATCTTATTTGTTTAGTAAAAGAGATTTCAACCGTACTGGTCCTTGCAAAAGTAGAAGATGGAAGGTCTGATACCTTTTATTGGACCAACAAGTGTTTTAATACAAAGATGGAATTATACACAAAGCTTTCGGGGCCACGGGTCCTTCTTCCAGGTGAGAAGGGACCTGGAGACTAAGCGTGTGTATAATCCATCTTTATACAAGACACTGTTATCAATAAAATGTATCAAACCTTCCATCTTCTCCTATTTAACAGATCTTACAAACTTCATAAATGTGAGTGGTGACATCTATTTCTTTTACTGCATTAGTAAATTCTGCAGGCATTAAATGTGTCATACACAAGGTACTAGATAGTTATTGATTTAGCATTTTCATTTGTGTGCCATTTCAAATTTTAGAGGGTTACTGGCAACATTTTTTGCATTGCATAATATTACTTACTTGGACCTCAGTAAAGCATTAAATTTGGTACCACAAGTGAGACTTGCATTTAGGCAAAGGGGCTTATGGGCAGGAGTTATTTTCCATACTATTTGGGATATTTATAGCAGACCTCTCGGTGGGAATTGACAGCACCATCAGTCTGTTTGTGGAAGACACCAAGATTGGAGAAGTGTTGGATGGCCAAGTTGGGTGGCAAGGTTTGCAGGCAGATCTTGATAGACCAAATAGTATTTTTCATATTCTTGTACCCGACCACTGTTGCTATTCTTTTTTTAATTTTCCTTTCTTTTTTTATCCCACCTTGCTGCCCTCTCACCCTATACCTTCAGACTTTGTCAATCCCCTTGTGGATCCCATGTGGTTCCCATCCATGGTTTCTGCCCCTAGAGTGCTGGGCCAACTCCTACCTTCCTCGGTCTCCACCTTAGAGTGCCTGTACATTGAGTCTTGCCCGTGGGTAGGAGATCCCAGGGGACCAGTCGTCATCTGGGGTAGAGAGGGTGTTTTTCACATTTTTCCTTCCCTTGTTGTCCCTCTACCCCAAGGACATCGGCACGCAGGACTGACGTCCAGACAGATGGCATGCTGATGCACACTATTGTCAAGTGCCCAGACGTTCTCCCCTCCCAGGCTCTTGTAGAGCCACCTGTGCCCCGGTGCCTGTGCTTCCACTGGCCCAGGAGCATCGGGTGCTCGCGGCACCCCAGGATCCCACCCCTGGAGGAGGAGGAGGAGAGCATCCATTGGGACACTTGATCCTCCTCCTCCCCTCCAAGCCCTGGCAACCTGAGTCTGTTCCCGAACCCGGGTCACCAGCGTGGTGCAAGGTGTGGCGTCCAGCGCCTCAACCCTCGGTGCCACCGGGCCTGTTGCTATTCTTCATTCCATAGTACACAATACCACAACATATTGAATGTGAATATCTATTCATACTGCATATAGAAATAGATGGATTCTTATGAAATAACAAGCCATTTTAATTTCCAGTACTTGATACTTAGTTGTTGCCATCAATGCTGAGTAATTAAAGGATCCAATAGTTGCCTCCCTTAATATTTGTAGCCTCCCCAAAAATGTTAACTTATTTCAGGGCTGAGTTGCCCAGAATCACCCTGATGTCATATCGGTAGTTGAAACTTGGCTCAGTGACTGCACCCCAGACTCCGCGGTGTCACTCCCCTGTTTTACTCTACATCGTGTCGACCGAACTGCTAACAAATTGGGTGGATGTGCACTGTATGCCCAGAACTTATTACTCTGGGTTCACCTACCATGACCACATCCGATAACTGAGCACCACTGTCAATGTGCCTATTGGCCTGCTTCACCAGTACAAGTACTGACTCCCATCTGAAGCTCTCCATTTAGCTGTCTCAGCATCAATACCATCACTCATAGACTATGGAATCAATATTTACGGGGTAGCTGACAACACACACCTAAACAAAATTAGGCTGGCTCTTAATAAGGCCTGTAGACTAGCTACTGGCATTGCCAGACTCACACATACCTGCACCTTTTACACCTCAAACAACTGGCAAAACTTTGATGGCATGTACAAATATCAGACCTTCCTCTGCCCAGAAAATAACATCAGGGCTACTATCACCTGCTCTCACCACCCTTCCTCCAGGCACCACTGTCAACCTGCCACACTCGACAACTGGCGACAACCCACTTCAGGGTATCTTGCTGCAAGACTTCTTCAGGTCAAAGAACCTTTAGGTACCTTGCCACCAGCTGGATTAACTCAGTACTAAACACACTCCTCACAGAACCCGAACTAGGTCAGTTCAAGACCCAGCTAAGAGATCTAATCTCTCATGACTCAGTCTGTGACTGTCCCTGACATCTAGCCCTACACCCTCCCCATGAATAAACGCTGGTCTTGCCACCCTTGGGTGTGCCTATATTTCATAATGGACACCTCAGTCCTTCCCAGGCCTGTAAATAACCACCAGTGCATGGCTGGTGCCACCACCCTTCAGTTAATGTTTTTTTAACATGCTACCATCTGTCCTATGTACCAATGTTTATTGCTGTATCACCAACTGCTTCGTTGTGTTATCTGTAACCATTTTGTAACCATTTCTGTAACTATCATGTATAATTGTGTATAATTGTTGCTATTGTCCTTGATGCCTCTGTTCTCATTGACGTGGAACCTTTGTAAAGGAGTCTATGACTCAAAGGTATGTTTTCCGATATTTTCAATAAAGAAATAAAATAAATAAATGGACATGGTTATGTTTTGAGCCTATTTTTAAAGACTATTTATGAACTTATCTATAGTTTGACCAAATAACATTATAAATGTGTACAGCATTGTTACAGATCATCAGAGTGTCATCTCCAGAGATATGTGTGTGTGTGTGGGAGGGAGGAGGTGGCCACCAGTTATGTGCCCCCTAAATGTTGTACTGCATGGTCTGATGGGCACCAAGGCAGGAGCAGTAGTGTTCCTGCTGTCTCCTATTGTTGCTGCCCCTTTGGTTGTCATGAAGAATATCTGCAGGCAGTTGTGCCAGTAGTGGTGGTGGTGGGGGGCTCACCGTTCACTGGATCTACAATGGATGGTCACTCTTCCTGTTGTGCATGTCGATGTTGCGACACACTGCTGGTATCTGCATGAATAAAGGTGCTATGATTGCTGATGATTTTTCCCATGGCATGGTCCAGTGTTGGTACCAGAAGCATAGATGGTCAGAAAGTTGCTCACTAGCCACAAAAGCAATGCATGTATTACAGCAATAATTATTTTTGTATGTCCTGACTGATACTCCCCCTTTAAAAATGTGTGTTGACACAAATGATAATTACAAAATTCATGGCTTAAACTTTAATATACAATATTTGATACAGCACCCATTGTGGATGCTCCATGCAATTTTCTACATACCCTTAAGAATGGGCTCAAAAAGATCAGATTCTCATTGCATTTCAATCTGTGATGGCAAGCGAGGTTATTCTGTATATTCATCATGGATTGAAATTTTTTGTGCGAGATAGAAAGTGACAGCATGTGAAGGTGCAGATAGAAAGCCAGTGAATCTAAGTGCATGAAGGTGCAGATAGCAATTCAGCGACAGCGCACGAAGTCGCAGATAGCAGGTCACACTGCATCAAGGTAAACATAGCAAGTGACAGAACATTAAGGTACATATACAGCAACAGCAGCATTTTTAGGAAAAGCCTATGTTAATTAATATGAATGCAATGGAAAGCATTGTTGTGAAGCGTAAACAGATGTCAGGTGCTCAGCTCAGAAAAACCAAGAGAGCTCGAGTAGAAGAGAATCAAAAGATGTCCAAAGCCATGCTATGTTTCTTACGGTGAGTTTATTTATGTTTTTTATCAAGTAAATGTTATTCATAGTAAATTGCACAATGTACATGTTGTGGAGACATTGCTTAACTTTTACAATTTACCATAGGAAAGATACTGTGGACAAAGTAGCAGAGACAGCAACACCAATTGAATCATCTAGGCATGTTCTGGAGACCCATGAGCTGATGAGAAGGGAGGTGGTAACACAGTCAGTACATGTTGCTGACACAGATATGGTTAGGCTGGATGCGGAGGCTATTCTTGATATAGATTTAGATATTCCATATGCTTTTGATACAGAAAGGAGAGAGGATTCAGCAGAAGAGAAAGAGAGCTCAGTTTCTGCAACTTCATTGCCGATGGTGAGTGTTAAGCTGGATGCAGCAACACAAACCCAAACAAGTAAGGTAGATGTGGAGATGCAGATGAACCAGACGGAAGTGGCAGTGCAGGCAATCAGCCGGGAACACGTGGCAGATACCAGACAGGAGACACAAGAGTCACAGTTTCAGGATGACACAGACATCGGCCGTTACAATCGACACTGCTTCATGGACAAGGAAAAGGAGGACATACTTTCCAAACAATGGATACCACCACATGGATTTGTATTCCCTAAAAGAAATATGCAGACTGGAGGAAGGATGGTGGCACGCCAGTTCAATCCAAAACTACTGATGGACTACAAGTTTGCAAGATATTCTAGCAGTATGGATGGTGTGTTCTGTGGACCTTGCTTCATATTCAACATGACGAACGAGGCCTCTATATTGGTGTCTGCTCCACTGACTGATTGGTCAAACTGCCATAAAATTCTTAAGAGACACGCTAATTCTAAGGAACACCTTGATGCTGTGACCAGAGGAGATGCTTTCATAGGGATTTGTGATGGCACGATAAAGACAGCATATCAGGCACTATGTGACTCAGACAGAAAGGTACACAATCGAACGCGCCAAGCCATGAAGCAAATTATTACTGTCATATTGATGTGCGGAAGACAAGACATTGCATTAAGAGGTCGGTCGAGCAGAAAAGCAAATTTTAATGTAATTCTGCAGCACTTTGCTGCGCTTGATCCTTTGCTACTGGAACACTTGAATGAGTCACCAAGAAATGCTCAGTATACATCTATACAAATTCAAAATGAACTGATCAATCTTATGGGACAGCAAATCCAGCGGAAAATTCTAAAACGAGTAAAGAATGCCAGATGGTTCAGTCTGATAGCTGATGGAACTACAGATATTTCCACAAAAGAACAAATATCATTGACTGTGCGGTATGTACAGCGTGGATCAGATGGAGATGTAGAGATTCATGAAGATTTTATAGAGTTTGTAGAGGCTACATATACAACTGGCAAAGGACTCACAGAAATGTTTTTACAGCGTTTAACTGCATGGGGACTTGACAAAGAATTGATGAGAGGACAAGGATATGATCAGGGAAGCAATATGAGTGGTCGTTTCAAGGGGGTGCAGGCACTCATTCAGGAAGTAGTCCCAGATGCCCTCTACAGTATATGCAAGGCTCACAGTCTGAACACTGCCATCGTTCATTCCTGTGCTCTAAGACCTGTTGCAAACATGTTTGACACATCTTGGAAGGTGATCAGTATCCTGAAGAGTTCAGCAAAACGGAAGAACATTTATCTGGCAGAGCTAAATGAGTTTAGAAACTTACCAAGTTACTATGATTATGAAGAAGACGATAACCTGCATGACAGAACAACAAAAATTCCTGTGCCTGGAACTACACGATGGATGAGTCAAGCAGATTCAATGACACAGCTGAAAGATAAATTTGTGGTTGCTGCAAGCACCTTAGAGAAGATTGCAGAATTTGATAGTGAAGCACACCGGTGCCTGACAGCCCTCACCAGATTTGAATTCATTGTGACACTTGTAGCTATTGAACACATCCTGGCATTCACAAAGCCACTACGCATGTACCTACAGACTGTCAATATTGATTTGATTCAGGCAGCAGATGAGGCCTGTCTAATAGTACGTGCATTGACACAAACAAGGGAGAATGTAGAGTCAGCCTTTCATGAACGGTATGTGGAGGCTAAAATTCTTGCAGATTCAGTTGGAGTCGAAGAGTCTGTCCCACGAACATGCAGAAACCAGACACAACGTGGCAACATTGATGCTGCAAGTCCAGAAGAACACTTCAGGAGGAATATTTTTTGTTCCTTTCATAGACCATGTTCTATCAGAGTTAAAAGGATGGCTCATTGACTGCCAGCCCTGTTTTGAAGCTCAGTACTTAATTCCACGTAATGTACCTTTGTTAGTTGATGAAGAAGACAAGGTCAAGCAGATTTACTCAGCATACAAGACTGACATATCCAGTTTAGAAGACTTACAAAGAGAAACTGCACGATGGTATGAAAAGTGGGTAGAGATGCAGGCTGAGAGATGCCCAGATACAATAGTGGGTGCTCTACAGCATTTGAATCCGTTGCTGTTTCCAAATATAAATGCGGCATTGTCAATCTTGGCCACCATGCCAGTTAGTGTTGCCACAGCAGAACTTTCATTTAGCATATTAAGAAGGCTGAAAACATGGTTATGGAACAGCATGGGAGAGAACAGACTTACTGCATTGGCACTACTCAACATTCATGATGACATTTCAGTAGACATTGAGCAGATCATATCAGACTTTGATCCATGTGGAGATGCAGACTGTCCTTTGTGCAAAGATAGTCTACAAAGTTTAATGAGTTTGGGTTGCTTTTGACAATTTTGGTGCAAGGGTGATTAGTTGGTTATTCCATAACTTAACAGAACCTGTGCACCATTAAGCACACTCAGTTCCTATTGATGCTCAGTATAATATACTTGAGAAGAACATGATATGAAAACCTACCATAACACACACATCCTTTTGTTTGCTTAGCACTGGACAAATTTACACACTGGTCTCAAGAAATTACACTCTTAACATGCCAAAACATATGAACCATTTATCCCACACCAAGCTGTTGATGTGGTTGGAGGGGGAGCTGAATTGTGTGTTTATGGGATGGGGTGGGGGGCACCTGCTCTGTGTGTGTGTGTGTGTATGTGGTTGTGTGTGTGTGTGTGTGTGTGTATGTGGTGTTAAAGAAGTAATGCCTAACATGGTGGGTGTTATGCTGGGATAACAACTTAGGAGAACATGATACCATGATACTACAAATGCAATGCAATGCAATCAGCAGGGATGTGTCCCAGGATAACATCCCTGCTGTGGTGGCCAACTGACCAATCTGATGCCAGGATTCTTTCTTACCATTGTATAAGGCTGTGTATGTGAGTGAGTGTGTTTTCAGAAGTCTGTGTGTGTGTGTGTGTGTGTGTGTGTGTGTGTGTGTGCGGGGGGGGAATGTGTGTGTGTGTGTGTGTGTGTATGTGTGTGAATGAGATTGCTGAGTGGTGGATAGCTAAGGGTGGGATAACTGAGTTTGTGAATTGGTGGACAGTTTGCCAAATAACTTTTTAAATTTTTGTAGGTAACGGAATTATTTTATGGCCATACTTTTTAAGGTATTAAACAGCATTTTGTGAACAGATAGCCAGATGACTGGTAAATTTTCAAGTTTTATAGCTGACCAAATTTTACAAGTAGCAATTGACCAACAAATATATCCTACTCTGTATTGTGTGTGTGTGTGTGGGCACGGATGGGGGGTGGTGATGCCTGGATGTGTGAGTATAACTTCATGGTCAGTTGGTGGTTGTGGCATCGGGGAGATGGAGGGGGAATGTGTGTGTGTGTGTGTGTCCCATGCGTGGATTGGGGAGGTTATGCCTGGATGTGTGAGTATAAGTTTATGGTCAGTTGGTGGTTGTGTGCATCGGGGGAATGGAGGGAGAATGTGTGTGTGTGTGTGATGGTGGAAGATGGGAAGTGTGTATATGTGTGTACGTTAAGAGGCTGGAGTGACCAGGGCACTATGCATGCATGAATTCTAGTGTGAATGGACCTCTGTGAGGCTGGCTACCTTGGTGTGGTACAGTGGCTTATCACAATGTTTCCAAAACATTGTAACTAAAAGCCAGCCAATTTCTGTGTGAGATATGATAAAACAAAAATGTAACTCTATAAAACAGTAATCCTTTACTATTTATTGCTAAAAGCATAGTCAACTGAGAAGTGGGTTGGATAATTGTTTGTGTGGTGTGGCACTGCATTCTTGATTAATGTTAACATAACAGAGGCAGCATACACATGCAAGAGGTTGAGGTGATCTTACTGGTCCTCCCTGTTAGAAGTCACACAACCAAAATTTAAGATGTATGTTTTTTAATTAGGAAATATGCAGCTGGAATCAGCAAGAGCTATCCTCCTAAATCAGTTAGTCTCACCTACTTGCCACCATTACCCATCCACCCAGCAGACAGTGACACATAACTTTGCTTCACTACCTCAGTCAGTCGATCAGTGTGCTCTGTCTTGGGTGGTCCAATTACAGGCAGATGTAGTTTGGCAACAAAATGTAGTCACATGCCAATTCACAATGATGTTTAAAACAACCTGTTCCTGCCCACTGTTGTCCTGACCAGGATTAACTACTGCTGCTACTGCTGTGTGGAGGGGCGTTAAGAAATAGGTCATGTCTGGGAATAAATCAATCCCGCTCACTATGGACACTGTGGCATGGGTAAATCCTGGCATCACCAACAACCTCTCATGGTATATTGCTGAAGTATTCTTTTCTGTTATTTTCCCAGTCCATCTACATGCTGCCACAGCTGCAAGGCAATCTAACCTTATCCACAATACATGTTACAAAGTATGGGGCATAGTATTTTTATTATTAAGCTAAGAGTCTGTTAATTAGCTCTAAAATGCAGGAAAATGCACCATTTACATTGATGTTTTAAAAAATTTCCTGGGGGCATGCCCCAGACCCCCTAGCTTTTAAGGTTGTACCCTCTTTAGTCATTAACTGTGTTCACAGCTATGGGAGGGGGGCAACATTACCCTCCGGGAGGGGGGGCAAGTTGCCTAAGTTTTGAGTACAACTTTTAAATTCCTAGCTACACCCCTGTGTTAAGGATAAGGTGAAATGTGTATGTGGAAATGAAAATGTAAAACAAAGGAGTGCTGATTATGCTGTAAGGGTATTGCAAGAAGTGGAGACCCCAAAATCAAACACAAAGCAAAATATGGAGACTGATAGAGATCAATTAGATGTAAGGGAGAGTGAGGTCAGACCTACAAAACAATAACTGAAGAGGCTGCGGATAGTGAAATGAAAGAAATAGAATTATTAATAAAAGAACTTAATCAGAGGAAAAGACAGATTAGAAAGGTTGAAGAAAAAGAGTGAATAAAAAAATATAATAAAAAATACAGTAGAGTAGTGAAGGCCATAAAAAGGACAAAACCACTTCAAAGGCATCTAAATTAGTTAATAAAATAGATGGTAAGAAAAAGGTGACAAGGGGAGATGAAGTAGCAGTAGAAAAAAGATACTAATGAGAAAAATGTGAAATTTAGTAATTTAAGCAAAAGGGAGAACAAGGGGAAAAAAAAAGAGAAGAAACAATTGAAGAAAGAAAGAACTGATTAATAGCTGCAGGTGACCTTTTACTTACTATTTATGTGAAAGGTTTGCCAAAATCAAAAAAATGAAAATAACTATACTTTAAAGCTGGCTACATATAACATGCTTAAGAGAACAATAGGTAATAAAATAAGCTGGCAAGACCTTAAATCTACCTATCGATATAAGGCCAGCCCCTATAAAGGGTGGATTTGTGTTGTTTAAAAAAAAACATGGATAAAAGAACAAAACTTTTGACAAATAAAGACAGATTTTTGGAAATAGGTGTAACAGTTGTTACAATAAGGATTGGGCAAACAATGGAACAAAAAATCAGACAAATCAGACAAATAAAAGGTCTGTTAATGATGGAAATGATAAGACAAAAGATTCTAATGTGTATAAACAACCTAAGATATCAGCTTTTATGAAACCAATTGAGACTGTTCATAATTTAAAAAGTGATGAAATAGAGGTGCTAACAAGGAGGGGAAGAAAGCAATTAGGAACTAGAATTAACAACTCTGATATTTTAGACACTGATGAAGTAATGGTAGAAATAAGTACAACACAAAAAGATACTCTCCTTTGCTCTGAAAGCACAAATAGTACAGTAAGCTTAACAGATGATTCAAACTGACTTGGAAACAGGAATATAGTAAGTACGACCATAAACTTGTTGAGTTGGAATATTGCAGATTTAGGCATGAAACTCCTGGACAAAGACTGTGTACAATGGATGAAAAACTTTACAATACTGCTCTTACAAGAAACATGGATGAGAGATGTAGAAGGACAACTCTTGGAGGGGTATAGCCTCTGGACATCGACAGTAAATAGGTTCAAGAAATATGGACATTAAAAAGGAGGGTTAGCTGTTTTTATTGATATAGCCCTGTAATTTAAAACCCCAGAAATTGGCGCAGTTTATGAATTCTTTATGTATATTATAATAACTAATGGCAAAATAAGTTGGGCAATATTTAATATTTATATTGCCCCTAAACTAAATCTACATGAATATAAAGTTGTCTTGAAATTAATTGGAGACAGTATAGAATTGATTAAAGGTAGATTCCTAGGAATCAAAATAGTTATGGCAGCAGAGTCTAACATACATATAGGCAGTTTGATAGAAGAACAAACTAATGAGTGGTTTTTGGATGATGTCCTAAATATTCCTTTAAGACAATCCAAAGACAAGACTGCATCAAATAAAGGGAAGCTTGCTATGCAGTTTTTTGGAAAATGTAATTTTACACTACTTAATGGGTGCACAAAAGGAGACTGGAAGGGTGATTATACTTTCCCGACAATAAAAAGGGGGGGGGGCGGTGTTGGACCTTTGTGTGGTCGAAACAAGTAATTATCATATGGCAAATAATGTTAAGGTATAAGGTATATACATTATGGAATAGTGATCATTTCCCTATAAAGTGTCATGTGAATATAGACTTTAAAATAAGGAACAACAATAGGGAACTAGAAAAACAAGCAAATATTCATGTGTATGTCAGGTACAGGAAAAAAGCTTAAATGGAATGAATATACTAAAGAGGCAGTTGATACTCTAATTAGTAATGAACAAATAATAAATGAAGTAAATAAAATAAGAAATGGGAACTTGGAAGTAGGTGAGAGTCTGATACATCTTTATGATGACCTAATAAATATCTTAATGGGGCAATTAGTGAACAGAAAATACCAAATAGGATATTGGATGTAGGTGCAGAAAAATATTGGTTTGATAAAGATTGTTATATTTTAAGAAATGAAATTTAAAAAGTGGGGAAGTTAAGAATAAAAAGACAAACTTGTGAGGTCTTGAAAGCACTAAAATGCCTTAGAACAGAGTATAAAAATCTGATACTGGAAAAAAAAGCAATTTATTAAAATAAACTTTTTTTGAAGATCTGCAGGATTGTATTGTTCAAAAAGAGACTAAGACATTTTGGAACCTTGTAGCCTTCGGATGTGATGAAAATAGCCTGTGGTATAATATATTAGGTATGACCACTGAAGACAAATGGATTGAACACTTTAAAATAATCTATGGGATAGAGAATGAAGTAAAAGTCAATAGTAATAAATGGAGATCTAGTATGACTATTTGGACTAGTAGTGATCTCCTTTTTTTTGGAGTTGAGGAAGTCAACAGGGACAGTGTGATGGGGGTAACAGTGGGGGAGCACCTGGGTAACAGTGACCACCAGTCATTGTGGTTTGAAATCACAGAAAGAGCAGAACCAAACCACACAAAAACACGTATCCTGGATTTTAGGGGGGCAGACTTTGGGAAAATGGGGAGATGCTTGAAAGAGGCATTAAGGGGAATGGGACAGGAATCAGGGATTGAGGAACAGTGGGCAGTATTTAAAATGGGGATTATAAGAACAACAGAATTATGCATTAAGCAGGTTAGCAAGAGGAAAAGAAAGAGGAGACTATTATGGTTTTCCAAAGAGGTAGCAAAGAAAGTGAAAGCCAAAAGATTGCATTCAGGCAATACAAAAGACACAGGCAGAAGGGGATGGGAGAAGTACCAGGAGAAACAAAGGAGGCAGGGAAGTCAGTAAGGGAAGCCAAAGCTCAGACAGAAGAACACATTGCAAAATCAGTGGTTAAGGGGACAAAACCTTTACAGGTACATAAGTGAAAAAAGAAGGACAAAGGGAGGGATAGTGAGACTGAAGGGGAGGATGGGAGCCACGTGGAGGATGACAACAGTAAAGCTGACATATTGAACTGGTATTTCTGCTCAGTCTTTACTAAGGAAGAGGGGTAATGGGTCTGAAGGAGTACAAAGGGGTGAGAATGGTGCAGAAATGGATACAAGTCCCTTTACACGAGAAAGGGTCCTGAAGGAACTGGAAGTAATAAGAGCTGATAAAGCAATGGGACCAGATGGGTGCACCCCAGGGTCCTTAAAGAACTAAGAGAGGTGGTGGCTGAACTCTGGCTATCCTGTTCAGCCAATCACTGGAAACAGGGAGGTACCCAAAGACTGGAGGACAGCAGATGTAGTCCCTTATACAAAAGTGGGAACAAAGAGGAAGCAGGGAACTACAGACCAGTCAGCCTCACCAGTAGTGGGAAAGATCATGGAAGCACTACTGAATGAGAGATGGTGGAACATCTGGTTGTCAATGGACTACAGGACCCAAGGCAGCATGGTTTCACCAGGGGAGGTCATGTCAGACCAACCTCATTGAATTTTTGACTGGGTGACTAGGGAGGTGGATCAGGGAGGGCAGTGGACATGGCCTATCTGGACTTCAGCAAGGCCTTTGACACTGTGCCACATAGAAGACTATTACACAAACTGGGGAATATGGGTGTGGGCAGGACAGTAGTGTGGTGGGTAGGTAACTGGCTGGGTGGCAGGACACAGAGGGTGGTGGTAATGGCTGTCACCCACAGGAGGGAAGAGTGACCAGTGGGGTACCACAGGGATCAGTGCTGGGACCGGTCCTATTCAACATCTTCATCAGTGACATTGCACAGGATATAGAAGGCAGAATTTCACTGTTCGCTGATGACACAAAGCTCTGTAATAGAGTAGACACACCAGAGGGTGTAGACAGAATGAGAAGGGACCTGCAGAAACTTGAAGAATGGTCAAGGTTTGGCAGTTGAAATTCAATGCAAAGAAGTGCAAGATAATGCATATGGGGCACAAAAACCCTGGCACAATATATCAGTTGGGGGTGAGGATATAGCATGCACCAAGCAGGAAAGGGATCTTGGGGTTGTCATCTCTGATGACCTCAAGGTAGGGAAACAGTGTGACAAGGCATCAGGTAAAGCAAATAGGATGCTGGGATGTATAGGCAGGGCATCACCAGCAGGAAAAGGAGGTCATAATTCCGCTATACAAGACACTAGTGAGGCCCCACCTGGAGTACAGTGTACAGTTCTGGAGACCATACCTACATAAGGACATAGACAGGGTAGAGAAGGTTCAGAGGAGGCAACAAAGATGGTGCATGGGTTGCATCACAAGTCCTATGAAGACAGGTTGAAGGAACTGAACATGTACTCCCTGGAGAGAGAGGAGGAGAGGGATATGATAGAGACATACAAGTATCTTACAGGGAGGAACAGGCAGGAAAACACTATTTTAAGCCGAAAAGATGTTTCAGGACTAGAGGGCATGGGATGAAGTTGGAGGAGGACGATTCAGAGGAAACATGAGAAAGAATTTCTTCACAGAACGGGTGGTGGACAAGTGGAACACCCTGCCAGAGGAAGTGGTGGGGCTGAAACAATCACGGGATTTAAGAATGCATGGGATAGACATAAAGGAATTCTAGAGGTCAGGGGTAAGGGGAAATAGACTTCTAGGAAAACAAACTGAACTTACAAGCTCAAATGGGCAGACTAGGTGGGCCATAGGCCCTTATCTGCCGACACTGTCTATGTATCTATGTCAAAATTGCCATTAAAGCACAAAAGAGAAATAAGGCTACTGGTACAGATGGTATACCAGCAGAACTATTACAATATAATCCAGATTTTTGGGCTAATTTACTCACCCCTATTTTTAATATATTAAATAATTTGCTTATCCTACCACATGCATGGAAAAGGAGGATAATGGTTCCCTTGTTCCAAAGAGGTCATAGACAGGATCCAGGGTGATATAGCCCAATAACCTTATTACCAGTGATCAAAAAAATATACTCTAGATTAATACTGGAAATACTACTCAATTGGGTGGAAGAAAGTGAATTGATATCCAAATTTCAGTGTGGATTTAAGAGGAAACATGGCACCATGGAACTTGTTTTCACATTCAATTATTTGACAAGTATGTACATGGAAAGAATGATATGCTATATGTTGGATTTGTTGATATTAAAGCAGCATTCGATTCTGTAAACAGATCCAAACTATGGGATATTTTGGACAATCTAAAAATTGATCAGCATCCTTTGGCTGCATTAAAAATGCTGTATTTGAATACTGTACCTCAGCTGCTATAAGATGTGGGAAAGATCCAATCCAATCCAACTTTATTTATATAGTGCCTTTCAAATCCAAAGCACTGTACGTAAAACATATACAGAATAATAAAATGTTTTCATACGTTAAAATATGTCAGCCCTCTCTAAAGAGCTTATGATTTCTAGGGGAATAAAACAAGGGTGCCTGCTGGCACAGCTTCTTTTTAATTTATATATTGACACTTTGATAAAAAAAATATTAAGTCTATTGACTCCTTTGCCCCTAGGATAAACAGAGCTAATACAATTCTTACTATATGCTGACAACACGATTGTTATATCACAAACTCCTTTGGATATATGAAGAGCCATGACAAATATTATGGACTCATTAAAATCAATAGATTTGGAACTAAATGTTAACAAATCCAAAATATTAGTTATTGGATATAACAAAAAGTGAAATATCAGTAAAAACTGGAATATTGGGGCAAACAATTCAAGCAAGCAACAGAATATAAATATTTGGGAATAATAATTGACAAACCGCGACTTGGCACCAACATCTGGCAGAGATAAAGTCTAATGTGTATAAAGTCTTTGGTGCTATTAGAAACTTTGCTATAAAATTTGCTAATAATTTATTTATAGCTATGAAAAGAGGTTTGAAGCTAAATGTGTATGCCAATTATTACATGGTAGGGAAATCTGGGGTCTATACAGTACTGTATATGGATAAGCAAAATATAGAAAGTTTTCAAAACTCTTTTGTACGATTGCTAAGAGACTGTCCACCAAGCTTTCTAAGAGCAGAATCTGGGATTCTCCCAATCAAAACAAAAATGTCAATTACAGCAATGAAATGGTTATGTAAGATACTAAAATTGAGTGATAATAGACTATCAAAATGTGCTGGAATGATTTTATAAGTAGCCCTACGTTAAAAACTTGAAATAAAAGTTTGCCTGGTGGCACTGAGGGCTGAGGCACTGGACTCCTTACCTTGCGCTACACTGATGACCCGTGTTCGGGAGCGAGCATGGGCTGCCGGGGGTCGGCAGGGGAGGAGAAGGATTGTGCTTCTGATTGACTTTTCTCCTTCTCTGGGGAAGGGGGTCTCTAGCTGTCAGTGCTTCACTGGCCCATGGCAGCAACTGGAGGGCAGTGTGCCAACACTGCAACAAGGGGAGGAGATGGGGCAGACACCTGGAGGAGTGCAAGTGGATGCATGTGCACTCTCTCCATCGGCATCACAGCACACCCCACCTCCTAGGGGAGAAAAGCAGAAAATAGGTCCTGGCCATGTGGCATGAAGCTGTCCCTCGAAGGTGTCGCCCCTGAGAAGGCACCTCTTTGGCTGAATCCAAGCTGGGTGGGTCGAGATGCTCCCCACCACCCTGCCATGTAGGGTAAGTCACTGGAGCTTAAGGGAGGGGTCTGATCCTTGGGGGACGGTGCAGGGGGGACAGTGGATAGGGACAAGGAGTGCCAGCCAGGACCAAGGAAGAAACACCAGATTTAAAAAAAACGTTATAAATAACAGCTGGTTTGTAAAATTGGATAATGTGATGAAAAAAGTTGGGTCCATGGAAATTTGGAGTAGAAAAGTGGTAGACAATATTGAAACCTTTATGAATGAAGCAATAGGGAGACTAAGAGATATTGCAATGCAAGAAGATTTAGGGTAAAATACATGAGATAGATATTCATGGATTATATTCTAGCATTAAAATACAATGGGGTCTGGAAGACTACTTATGCAAATGTGAAAACTACAAACACAGGGATATTCTCTGTCCCATTAGACTGGCCAGTCTAGGTAACACATATTTTAACCTAATGAATAGACTATATGGGAAAAACAGGAAAAACTGCAATTGTTCTAATAAAATGGCACCAGACATTGTACATCTACTATTTGAATGTGTGCTTTGGGAAGAACAAAGAAAGAAATGGCTTATTTCCTTGTTATCCCCACCTGATTGTTACCATGGATCTGATTTTAAAAAGCATGTGTTAACTCTGAATAAGATTAAAATAATGTGCAGGGTTGTAAGGTTTTTTCAATAATTAAATGATTGTACTTTCAAGATTTATTTATAAGAATGTTAGGTCATATATGTGTTTTTAAATATGTTTCAAATTTTTAATGTTATTTTTGTACTTTTGTGAAAATGTAACAAACTATTGAAGTTTTATGCATTTTAAATTAATCAAGAATCTGAATCTACTGGAACGTGTCCCATCACTGCCATAGTCGTGGCTTGTCCTCGTCCACTGCTCCAGTACTTTTCTCCACACTTTTTCTTTTATCTTGCTGAGCCTTCCCTGTTATTTCTCTGTATCTTATTTTTTTTACCTGCTGGTCACTTCCTGTGGTCTACCATGCTTCTCATGACTCGATCTACCTACCTCCCTACTCGGGCATCTCATCTCCTCTCTGGACTTCCTGTGCCTGCCGTCTTTGTTTTGTCTTCCTTCAGTGCTTGCTCTTCGATACTCCCTCTACATCACAATTCTCAGCTACCATCAGATGCCCTGTTTTCCCTCTGTGGGTTTTTGAGTGCATGCTGAGCCACCAGTAGCCTGTGTGGTCACTTACACCTCCCTTCCTGGTGCTTCAGTCACTCTCATCCATTCTGACTGTCCCCCGCTGGCTACCACTCTGTACCTCTCACCATCTTGCCTCATGAATAGAGGACATGGCTTCAAAATCAGGGACAAAGTCCCATAATCATGGACGCATCTTACAAATCATTACTATTCTCTTTCAAAGTTGTTAGGATACAGGGATTTGTGTTACAATGCTTTTTCTGATGAAGACCAAGTCTGTAACTTTCACGTTTGCCATTCTTTCGTGTTTCTTGTCCCCACTGTTCTATTCCTCCCTCTGCCCTCCATTCCACTCCTTCTCTTACCTTTTCTTTCTTTTGGGGTTTTCCCCTATCCTGCCATCACCTTCCCCATTCGTATCCTCTTCTTACCCTAGTCCATCTGGTGTTCAGGGCCTGAGTCTGGTTCTCCTTCACTCAGTCTGTCCATAGGGTCTACTCATTCACATTGATTAATCAAGCATACCTCTTATTGGGTCGTATGCTATCTCATAGAAACGCTGCACTCCTGTGGTTATCACCATCAGTTTTCTCATGACCACATCTGCATATCCCTCGCACATCCGACCTCTATTTGGGTCTACTCCTTCACATTGACCACTCGAGCATAACCCTCTCAGGTCCATGCTACCTTGACTTGACCTGCTCTCCACTCAGAGACATGCCTTCATGTCTATTGCCCCTTTGCTCAGGGCTGGCAGGCTTCTCTCCATCATTGTACATCATTCATTTCTTACCTCACCTTAACTGTACCAGCTTCCATGGCTTCACTCAATCATCGTTCATCTTCCTCTTCATATTTCACCTTAACCGTATTGGCCTTCTAGGCCTTATTTCATAATTGTACATCATCCATTTCATTCCTCACCTTGAACTATTCAGGCCTTCAAGGCTTCTTTCCATCATCATACATCCTCTTTTGCTTTCGAGCATCTAGTTGCAGAGACATCACTCGCATCCTTCAACAGCTGTCCATTTAGGACAGAGTGTGAGCTTCCTCTAACTTGGACTTTTGCTTCTTCCTTGATCTTAACTTTAAATTGCTGTAACTGAGCCGTCACTAATCAAAACATCCTTCAGCCTGGAGGGAAGGTGACTTAGGCCTTGGATCACCAGAGGTTTCCTCCTCAAAAGGTTTTTTTCCTCTCCTCCATGCCACTGGTCATAATATTAGTCAGGGTTAGTGCTTTCATAGGTTCCGTAGTTAGGTTCTGCCATTGGATGGAGTCGGATGGTGTCCCCGGCTGTTCCCTTTCTCCTTGTCAGATTTCCTTTCATTCATTGTCCTAGCCTTACAATATTCTTCTCCTGTCCTTCCTATCTATGTCTGTCACATTTATTCCGGTCTCGATATCTTCTGATTTCTCGCCTCTCCGATGCTCGACACCCTTTTGGATATTCTTTTTGGGCTTCTTCCTAAGCTACCTTTAGCCAAGGAAGTTATTCCTGTGGCACCTATAGGGGGAACCCTCCTCTAGGGTTCCTTGCTTCATACCCTTACAGGGTGGTATATCCCACGGATAGAGAGGCAAACAGCCACAATGTATTGAAGTCACAAGCATACATCTCATCCAGTTGTGTAAGCACAATTGAATTGGAAGGCTTTAAGCCTGAAGTTCAATGGGTGGAGCAACAATGTCACTCCCCCATCAGGCCTTAAAAGGCCACTCCTCCTGGACTGTTCCAGGATTCGTTCTTCGTTGCTGCACCATCCACCCCTCCTTCTCCAGTGAATCATCTCTCTTTCCCGTGAGCTTCTTCTTAAGATACCTTTAGCCAAGGGAATTATTCCCACGGCACCTATAGGGGGAACTCTCCTCTAGGGTTCCTTGCATTGTACCCCTACAGGGTGATATATCCCATGGATAGAGAGGTGAACAGCCACAATGTATCGAAGTCACACAAGTATACATCTCATCCAGTTGAGTAAGCACAATTGAACTATCTTTTCTTGTGAAGCCACAACCTACAGGTCACCAAGTATCTTAATATCACAGAGGTTAACCAGACAATCATTTCAAGTTACCGCTGGCCAGGTTCATTAGAATTTTAGACATCTGCATAGAGTATTTGTACCTACTTAAAGTACAGTAAATTACATAGCGCATTTAGTTCTGCTTAGAGTATATAGCATTGATCTTAGAGTATAACATAATTACACCTCTTATAGGTGGTACCACCCTTCCAGTGAAACTGTTTGATTTGTCTTGACATGACACTTGCATTCCATGCCCAACAATTAACATCTTGGTTGCATCTTAAGTTGTGCCAGCCTCTCCTTGTACATTCAGATAAGCTTCAGTTCTGAGGTACTGAAATGGAACTGATAGCCCATCTGGTCTAGGCACACAGAGTGTGCCCACCACAATTTTATCGCCACCATATTCATTTTCTTACCTTTCACCTTCTAACCCATGCTTCTATAAACAGATGTTTTAATCTGGCATGTGTCCCTCAATCAATAATTAGATGCTCATCTCTTCTCCTGAACTCCATCCATGACTGATGTAGCTGGTATTTTTGCACCATTGGTCCACAACCACTTAAATAATGGAGGTGAGGCAAATGGGGGTGGCAACAAATTACAGATATTGTGGTGAGTTGTGGGGTATTTAAAGATGGTGTCAGCTGCTGGCAGAGTGCTAGAAGCTCTATCTTTGCAAACATATATGTGTGGGAGAATGCAGGAGGTGCTTGAAAGTAGAAAATGGTTGTAGTGAGAAAGGAAGTAGCAAAGCAAATAACTCAGCTGCCTGAGGATGGTTAGTTTTTACAATGTTTACATTTTTATAAACTTTTTAATACTTTTTAAATTCATGAATCTAAGTACCATGAACAGCAAAAAATAGTCATTGCTTGGTCCCAAGGACCATTTATCCATTCATTTGTGATATTCAGGAATTAATATTTGGGGATTGCTCACCCCTACCACTCACTCTATTATCCAGTGTACCCTGTACTTTCTTTGGTATTCAGAATTTGTCCAGGCTTTCCTTGAAGTCCTGTACTGTCTTTGTATCCACTGTCTCCACTGGTAGGCTGTTTCATAGGTTCAGGACTCTCTGGGAAAAGAGGTGCTTCATAACATTAACTACAGCATGTATGTATCCTTTTGGAGCTTCAGGGCATATCTCCACAGCATGCTACAGTGTACTGGACCAAATGTCTTCATCTGTTTGATCTTCTTGATGCCCTTGAGTATGTGAAAGACTGACATCATGTACCCTCTCTGCCACCTTTATTCAAGGGTGAACATCTTAAGGGCCTACAGACTCTCCTTATAGCATTTGTTCCCCATACCTGAGATCATATTTGTAGCTCTGTATTGTACCCTCTCAATTTCCTCAATGCCCTTCTTGTATTGAAAAGCCCCAAGTTGCAGGTAGTACTGCAGGTGAGACCTGGCCAGGGCACTGTAAAGTGGTAATATTACTTCCCCTGTTTTACTGTCTATCCCCCTTTTCATGCAGTCCAAGAATCTGCCAATACCCTTGACAGCAGTTGTGAATTGCTTGTCATACTTCAGTCACTTGTCTGTTGTGACTTAGTATAATTCTTTTCCTTCTCTACTGCAGAAAGAGGAACCCCAAACAGTATGTAGCTCCGCCCCCCAAAAAAACTAACATGAAAGTGGAGACAGCACTCAGAAGCCCACACAATAACTTGGTACAAATACCAGGACAATGCTTAGTTCCAAATAGCAGCTTAAATTTATTTAACAAGTGCATAAGACAAAGCACTCCTGTAAAGGAGCTCAAGTGCAAAGCACAAAATTTAACAATTACAAGTCAGAATCATAGCCCAGATTTGGGAAGCACATGATGTGAAGCACCAATAAAGAAGACAAATACATTAACACAGTTTTATTAGATTTTATTTGACAACATGAGATTTTAGTTGAGAAAATTAGATTTTTACAAAAACAAACTGAATCACATGCCAGTTGCATGCCCTCCCTTAGCAACCATGACTGGCAACTCCCTTTTACAAATGTGTAATATAGCTCCTGCAGTGACAGCATATGAGTGTATCCCAAAACTGTTTTATTCAATCACTAGGCTCCTGCTGTGTCCATGGCTTGGTCCTTTACAATTTGTGGGTTTCTGTGGCATAGCAAGCCATCTCCATTGGATTATGAAGCAAGGAACCCAGGGAGGAGCTACCACTTGGGAGGGGTTCAGATAGAGGTTACAGAGGAGCAGGACCTAGGGGTGATCATAACGGGTAACATGAACAACTCAGCTCAGTGCAGGAAGGTGGCAGCTAAGGCCAACAAGATGCTGTGGTGTATTGTGAGAGGAATCTCATCCAGAAATAGGGATGTGATCCAGGCGCTGTATGAGTCACTAGTCAGGCCACATTTGGAGTACTGTGTACAGTTCTGGCATCCCTTTCTGAAGAAGGATATTAGATTGCTGGAGGGGGGTGCAGCATAGGGCAACTAAGATGATCCAGGGGCTAGATGGCAAAACCTATGAAGATAGGCTGACTGAGTTGAATATGTACACCCTGGAGTACAGGAGGGATTATAATTGAGACTGTCAGATATTTGAAGGGGATTAACAAAATGGGCACAGAAGGGATATTTCAGCTGTGGAGAGGAAGGGACACCAGAGGGCATGGTCTCATGTTGGAGGGTGAAAGATATTGGAGAGAGATGAGGAGGCATTTTTTCACAGAGAGGGTAGTGGAGAAATGGAACACTCGAGGAGATGGTATCCTGTAGCAAAGTGGGCAGTGGGCAGTTTTAAAAGGGCATGGGACAGGGTGAGAGGGGGTAAAGGTGAGGGGGAGAAGAGGGTGGGGCAGCTGCAATATAAGGGCGCTAGCTGTGCATTCGAGCAGACTAACTTGATAAACCATAAGGCCTGTTTCTGCTGGCAGATTCATATGTTCATATGTAAGGAGACCTAAAGTAAAAATAGATGACATTAGTTGAATCAGTTCTGTCAGAAATCATCATAAAAGATAAAAGGTCAAGTACCGTACATAACAATTATGGATGTGTGCATACCTTATGTCAAATATTCAGGTCAAATATTATATTTGAGTCTTCAAATATTCAGGTGTTCAGTACTCATGTATTCGGGTATTCATGTATATAATTAAAAAAAAAGGGGGGAACAGCTCCATCCTCCTCCTCAGTCCAAATCTAGTTAAATGCAACCCCCATCCCCCACACTCTGTCAGAAGTCCCATCCCCCCCCCAGCACCCACAGTATGTTAATATTTAATTAGATTTTAAATAAAATCCCATGATGGACGACCACCCCCATCCCTACTTCCTTGGCTGGCCATGTCTTTCTTAATGTCAAAAATGCTTGTCTGCCCTAAAACAATTCTTTATGCCCCCACCCCAGCAGCACTCTACTCCCACCTTCTTCCCCACAGTAGCACCCAAACCTAAGCTGGAAAAGGTGCCTGGCACAACCCATTCTCATCCATGTCTGGGTGCCTTCTCATGAATGAAAGCACTCGCATTCTTGCTCACCCTGTAATAGTAAAGCCAGCTGATCACATAATCAGCTGGTTTTGCTATTACTGAGAAAGCAAACACATGAGTGTTTTCATTCATGAGAAGGGGTCTGGCCATATAGGAGGGTGGGTTGTGCCAATCACCTTCTGTGACTGTGAATTGGGTACTGGGGGGTGGAAGGTGGGAGGAGGGTGCTGCCAGGTTGGGAGGCTGGCAGGATATTAAGAATTATTTTTTAACACAAACAAGTGCTTTTTGACATTTACAAAGATGGTGACTGGCCATGGAGGTGAGCAGGCTGTGGTTCTCACCCATCGTGTGATTTTATTTAAAATCCTAATTAAATATTAATATATTGGAGGTGCTGGGAGGAGGAAGGGGTTGGGACTTCTGATTGAAGGTGTGGGGGATGGGGGTGCATTTAACTGGATTTGGGCTTGTGAGGAGTGGGACTGCTTCTTTTTTCCATTTTTAAAGCAAATAGAAATAGTATTGCCTGAATACAAGCAGTCCTGTAGTTGGGAAGGGTTCCTGAATATTTGGGAGCCTTACAATTTGTGGTATTGAAGAAATGCTATTTAATCCTTGCATACCCCTAATAACAATACACAGAAGATGAAATGCTGCTTTACTCTGGTGATGTTTTGGCTCAGTTAATACCCTTTCAAGAAATGGACACTTTCAAAGTGTATGTTTTGAGTCATTGTCATGATAGAAATGGTGCCCATCCGGGAACTTTTTCTGGATAAACTTAGTGGTGACTTCCATTATGATATGATCTCTAAAGTAGAGACCATACATAGTTCATATGGGGTAGCTGAAATAGACAATATTAATTACTGTACCATCATTACAGGAACATTTCAACAGCTATAGCAAGTGAAACACCATCAAAAATACATACTGGGCCTGTACCCTACTTTGAAACTGCACCCCAGACAAGAATCTTCAGAGGATGCTTTGGCTTGGGTTTCATAGAAGATATAGATGCAAACTGCTCCAAAGAAACTATCATCTCATCTGTGAAAATCATACCATGAAACATCTCCTTTGTCTCAATCCATTGCCTGGCCTGCTCCAGCCACTTAACCATATTGATGCCTTGTATCATCAGGCAAAAACTGAGAAACAAAGAATTTACTACAGAATTTTATTGGAGATTATTACAGCACATGTCCCAGCAAAACATGATTCCTTTGCTCAACAGTTCTTGTTTGAGGCAGCAGGACTGAGCAAGAAAAACTTCTTTTTTAAAGAGTTTCTCATTAAGGTACTGTAACAAGTAAAAAGTACAGTACCTGTACTGAAAAAAATAAAGGGCTATGTTGTACAGTAATACATGCTGTTGTCTTGAGTTATTAACTTTCCAAAGTAAAAAAAATGACAGCAGGAGAATGGGAGTCAGCATGGATCAAAATCCTAAATTGAAACCTGATAGTAACCAGAGAAAGGGGTATGATTCAGTCATGCATGAGCACTGCTTATCAAAAATGCCAATGAATGGTGAGGTACATCTACTGGTAAACACTGGAATAGAAATTAACTATCAGCATCAGACCAGCTCCCAACACAGGGCTTGCCACCAGCTGCAGTGATGCTCAAGATTTTCCTGTGATATGATGATCAGCAGACTCCAACATGCCACTGGCCTCGACTGCATGATGACTAACTACAAAAGTGAATATGTTGAACATTAAGCAACCTACTGCACAGTCATATATGTATGTAGAAGACTGGATGACCATGTGATGCAAGAGGGAGATGAGCAAAAGGAGACCACCAGACCCTACTTACAGACCCCACCATTGGACACAGAATTAAGAGAGACCTAACACACTCTCATGTCTCACAACAAGAAAGTAACAGTGGCAGCCTTCCTCACTTTATGTCACTGTTCACTTAACTAACTGACTCACACACAGAGGAAAAAGATGGATCCTGCACCCTGTACCACCAGCAGTCAGTAAAATAAAAAAAAAACAGCACGGGATCATAATGTTGCATGTCAAAACAGCGTTGCACCATACCATGCTGTCCAAACAGTGACCACCCAAAATAAAAAATATTTGTTTCCTGTGCCCCCCATGCCCCCCATTATGGGAGGGGTTATGCACCCGAACCCCCCTACTAAAATAATCTTCTCTGGGGGGGTCAACTCAGGGAGAAGGTGAAACTCAGGCAGTGGGGCACCACAAGACAAAAAAAAAGTGTTTACCTGCTCTGGAACCGGGAAAAGAACCACAGTCCACAGCCACTCCATTGTCCTCCAGCACCGATGGTTCTACTCCCTGAGCCATGGCAGCTGCATGGCGGACCCTCTTCCGGCAGACCTCTTACCCTCTTTCCTGGAAACAGCTACAGGGTCACACGCTATGTCCATCATATGGCTTTGTGTACCCTGTAGCTGTTCTGACTTGTGCTGTTCCTGTTGCGCAGTTTTGCCCTATGGCATTCTCCTTGCGAGAATATCACCTGGTAGGAAAAACAAACAATTAACTAAAAAATTAAAGCTGCAAAAATTCCTCCTGCCTCATCCATGTTACCTGCTGGGATGCTCCTAAGCTACTGTCCTGCTGCAGGCTGCAGCTGCAAGTGCACATTACACTGTACAGTACTCCTCTCTGCATGAACAGGACATGAATTACTGGCCCGCCTGTAGTTGCAGCCAGTAACACGTTATAGTGTATTCAGATAAACTGCTGTATATTGCAATATAGCACAGGAAATCCCACTAAAATGAATGCGATTTCCTGTGATATATTAGAGTAGATCTGGATATACTAAAATGTGTAACGTACTACAACTGCACACAGAAGCTACCATTAACTGCTGTTAACAACCTAGAATACTACTATCACTGCTACTATTACTAATAATAATAATAAATGATTCTCTATCTTAAATGATTTTGGATCAAAATTAAACTTTCTATAAGATGTTCTCAAATTTTATCTGGGGAGGCAAACTCTCTCGTTTTAGTAGAAAAGTTTTAAGAGCACCTCGTTCTCAGATTGGCTGGCGCATTTATTTATTTATTTGAGTTTTGGTGACTGGGTAAGTCCACTGAGACAATTACAGTCCTTTTTTCAGGGTCAACCCGGGGTCACAATAAACAGTACAGAAACAGTGCAATAATACAGAAGAGCAACACAATATGGCAAAAATTGTCATACAGCATAACAATATATACAAAAATATGACAGCTTGGAATATAAACTTCAATAGCATCATAATTTCTAGGCATATGCAATTGAGAACTTAGGGCTATAGGACTAGGAGCAAAAAGATAAATGATGGGAATGGGGAGGGGGGCTGTGGCAGGGAAAAGTAGTAAAAGAGGAAAGGACAGAGGGCGGGGATCAGGGCGTGGTTCAGGGTCAGGAAGGAAAATGGGCATAAAGGGGTGTGTCATCAGTGGAAGCAGGATCAGGATATAGAGGCTGAGAGAGACAGGCATACAGATTAGAGTGGAACAGAAGGAGAGAGGAACAAGACAGGATGGAAGGAGGAAGGTAGTTCCAGTCAGACATGCCCTGTCCTTGGGCTTACCATGCTTGTCATGGTTTGAAACAGACACTACACTAGTTATACCCTATTTCTACAGCTACCCCTTTATGGGTTGAGGTAGAACAAGCTATTCAAACAACATGAAGTCTTGCTGTATTCTGACATTATGCAGTTAGCCCCAGCACTTGAACTGCTCTGGAGAGGAAAGAGTTAACTCTATGCCAAAGCATAGAACGTTGAGCTCAAGCTAGGTTCAAACCTCTGTCTGCTGCACTTTGAAGTGTAACCATTAGATTCTTTACTCTGCCTAACTGAACAGTCGCTCCGGAGATCTCTCCTTCGCTATCAGTTCAGTACAGTAAAAAAGCGTCATTTTTTAAACCGCTATTTCTTTTTATTTTGGTTCAGATCCCTGTCTGCGGTATAGTAAGTACTTTAGGTGGTGGAATAGTGTTATTTCTGTGGAAATTGTAAAAGCAATATCTCAATCAGTTCGACTGAACCGATTGTCTGTATTTTTCTCTTAAAGTTTTGTGGTTTTCTAAATTTAGTGTGAGGTACTGGTCCTTATTGGTTCTAAAAAAAACTTATTTTTAACGTTTTTTTCAAATACCCGTGACATGGTTAGGAACCGATAAGGGGGTCTTGCCTGGTTTTTGCCGAGTAAAGGGTAAGTTTTTAGGATGGCTTTGTCTGAGAAACCCAAAAGAAAAAACGGGCCCACTGGGTTTCAACACTGCAGTGAGTGTGGGGAGGCCTTTGCTAAGGCTGATCCCCACACCACCTGTGTTTACTGTCTGGGTTTTGACCACCTTGATTCAGACTGCCAGATATGTAAAACTTTTCCTAAGGCCATCCTGGATAAAAGATTGGGTAGGCTTAGGGAAAAGGAGGCCGAGAAGTCCGCTGACCCGGATGGCCAGCCCGGTTTGGTTCCGACCGAACCTGAGGGAGTGCCCACTGACCTGGGCAAGACTCCCTCAGGCAAAAGGAGAGCCGATCCTGAGGGGTCGGTTCCAGCAAAAAGAAAGAGAAAAAAATCAGCCAGTTCAGATCCAGAACTGCATCATCCAACCGCCGAGGAAATTGCCAGGGCGATTAGTATAGTTGAATTGCTCCGTTCGGTTCTGGCTGATCCGACGCCTCCCAGTAGGCATTCAGTTCGGTCGGTTCCTCCAGTTCTGGACTATTCCCCAGAAGACTACTATGAACTGGATCTGGAGGGGGATGAAGATTACGATGATGATGATAATGATGGTGTAGAAGGTCTGGATGAGCCCATAGAACTGGACATCTCCCCAGACAGACCCGAAACCCTCCAGCTCCCACTAGATGAAGCTGTCGAGGAGCAAGAGGAGCTTGACAATGTGAAGATGATGGACATCCCAGAGTCCAGGAGATTATCTATTCCCCATCACAAATCTTTTGGGAAACAGACACAAAAGTTACTTAAAACCAGGGGTCGATCTTAACACTGTTTTACTAGCCCAAGCACTATTGCAAATTGACCAGGGATAGTGCAGGTAACTCTCTACTAGCCCGCCTTGACTAGTGCAAATTTTCATGGCTGTTAGTGAAGTTAAAAATGTCTCTATTTTAGCATTCTCTAGTCTTCATGCTAATCTCTCTCAGTGTTCCAGGTGGCCAGGTGTGATTAACAACTCATTAAGAGCTGCAATTATCTGGCACTTCAAGAGAAGGATCCCACAAAAGACTCAATGTGAGTCATTATCACTCCACTGTTAAGACTTTCAGCTAGTGTTCAGGGTGTAGTCAAGGGTAGAGTGCTGTTAAGTCACTAGGTTCCGGTTTTCTAAATGTGTCTATGTCTAACAATTTGTCCAATATTATTAAGATCAGTGCCCCTGATTTCTCTACATTTTGAGTGTTTGTATCCAACATTTCAGTGACAAAATGCAAAGAGGTATACAGGATCGGCCCTGCAGGTGGTGGGTTTTATCCCAGTCTCATCATAACTTCTCTCTCCCCTTCAAATCTCTTAACTCTGTTCTTTCCCTGGACACCACTGTAGACCAGACTCTGAAGGGACCATCCATAGCTGCCATTACTGGCAAGTGTAGGGGGTCCTTAGCAGCTCTTCTAAATGGACCATGCCAGCCATCATCCATACAGTTCCACCCTTATCCCACTCAGAATGTCCTTTCAGCCTAAAAACAAAGCTTTGGATCATGTATGGTATAAAAATAAACCCTGATAAAATACATAATTTGAAACCTTGAAATAGGCTTACCTGGGGGTGCATAGATCATCCTATACAGAAATAGAAATAATATAGTGTTATGCCTGTGTACTGTTTCCCCTGGGCTGATGAAAGGACAATGTTCAAAAAAAATCTGTTGTTGGGGCAGAGCATATTAAAATCAATGCTTTTACAAATAAAAATCTCATAGTTTTCTATTTCCCAAGTCCCTTAGGTTTGTCTAACCCCCACCCCAAAGAAATTTTAGATGTGCTCCTGGCTCACTTGAGATTGTACAAAAACTTTCAAAAGTGCAGGTCTCCAGTTGACTACAGGGTGGGGACCGAGAGTGTCTTTCTCTGCCTGACTGTTTATTGCCCTGTGGGTGGTGATGACAGTGTGGTGTGGTGAGGTGCATGTTGATGTCAGCTATTGTGTGTGCAGAGCTAGGACTGCTTGATTGAACATTTGCTGTTGTGATAACCTCTCTCTGTTTGGTTTGGCGAGGGCAGAAAGAGGAAGAGAGGAGGCTATTGTACAAAACAATGGGGGGGGCTCACTGTCATGGCACTGCAGTCTTTTTTTTCTGCTGGGGAGTTGGAAGCAGTGTGGGAGCAGGATAAATGTGCAATAATCAGAGTATTACTTGGCTTTGCTTGCATTGTTTCCTGCATAAGTGATCATAATTTACCATAATAATTAAGGGCTAGTTCAATTTTGAATCAATTTGCCCTGCTGGCTAGTGAAAAAAATAGTTAAGGTTGACCCCTGCTTAAAACTCCAAATTCTTTACCTCCTGTGGACAGATGAATGGACAAGAGGTATATGTTTTCGGGCCCAGATATGGAGTACTTGTACCAGCAATGCAGCCATGTTGGAGTCGTGCAGGCTGCAGCCTGTGATAAGGCTAACATACCCTTGGTTTCACACCCCCCAGATAAAGACTCCAGGAAGTTGGATGCCATGGCTAAAAAACAGTACATGGCATCTTCCTTGAGACTCAGGCAGGCTAACTATATGGCCTACACAGCCACATACCAGAAGTCAGATGGGATACTGTTCTGGAATTGGCTAAACAGACCTCCCCCCAGCTTGCAAAGGAGCTGGAGGAAGTGGCTGCTGATGGGATTGAGGCATCAAAAATCCAGTTTCATGCTGCTGTGGACTCCAATGATGTGTCATCATGAGTCATGGCTACATCTGTGGCTCTTCAGAGACTGGCTTGGCTCAGATGTACTAGCCTATCATAAGACACCCAGGCTAAGGCCATGGATTTCCCTGTTATGGAGAATTCTCTGTTTGGGGAGCAGACAGAGAATTATATGAAGAAAATGGACGAGTACAGGACCACCTACAGGAGTGCACAGGCCAAGGAAAGGTAGGCAACTCCTCAAAAGCAGCAATCTAGGGGCAGGGGCAGGCCTTTTCACAGGCCTTTCTACCTAACACAGGCCTCCTCTCCTTTTCCTCAGAGGGGGTTCTTCAGAGGGAGAGGCAAAAGGGGAATGAGTAGGGCTGCATCCTCCTCTCAGTCTAAGGCTCCTGCCAAGTAGACACCCTGATGTGTCAGCCTGGGTCGCAAATTTGCATCTGTCTCAAGGGGTTCTGGACAATTCTTGTAGGAGGCAGGCTGGCTTACTACTTCCAGGCATGGAAGTCTGTTACCGCAGACAAGTGGGTCCTTGAGGTAGTAAGCCAGGGACTGGCCCTCAGCTTCAAAAAAATTCCAAAGCTGATGGTCAGGTCTTTTCCACCTGCAAACATCTCTGAAACCATTGTCCCAGAGGCAGAGGTTTCATCTCTGCTGGCTCTTAGAGCCATAGAGAAAGTTCCTACATCTCAGAGGGGCAAAGGTCTGTACTCCAGATACTTCTTTACCCCAAAAAAGACAGGGGAGGGGTGGCCCATCCTAGATTTAAGATACTTAAACAAGCACCAATAAAGCCAAAATTCAAAATGGTGACTCTGGAAGTAATTCTTCCCTCTCTAAGGCCAAGGGATTGGCTAGCTTCCCTGGACATCAAGGATGCCTATTTTCACATTCCTATCAGGTGCTCCCACAATAAGTACCTCAGGTTCGAACTGCCTTCAGGCCATTATCAGTTCAGAGCAATGCCCTTTGGCCTAACATCAGCACCAAGGGTGTTCACAAAATGCCTAGCAGTAGTAGTGGCCTTTCTAAGGAGACAAAACATTTCCATATTCCCATACCTGGACGACTTGCTCATTGTGGGTCAGTCTCCAGCCCAAGTCAAGTCAAACTTGCAAGTGACCCACCAAATGCTCACTTCTCTAGGATTCCTCCTCAATCTTCCAAAATCAGTTCTCGAACCAGTGCAGCTCTTGACCTTCATAGGCGTAGAGTTGGATACTATCAAAGCAAGAACCTTTCTCCCTCTGGTAAGGGTAAAGGCCCTTATAGAGCTAGCTTCTTCTTTTCACCTTCTGGTGTCTCGACCAGCAAGGCATTTTCTTCAACTCCTGGGCCACATAGCAGCTTCCACTGCAGTGGTCCAAGGGACCAGATTTCAGATGAGGGACATCCAGTTCCATTTGAAGGCTTTTTGGTCTCAGAAAAAAAGATCCTCTAACCAAACTAATTCCAGTGACTCAGACTCTGATCTAGGCTCTCCAATGGTGGTTGGATTAGGACAACCTCAGGCAAGGGGTCCCATTTATCACTCAGTCTCATTCTGTGGTTCTAACCACAGATGCTTCTCTCCTGGGGTAGGGAGCTCACCTGGGAGTCCTCACAGCTCAGGGAGTGTGGTCCCCTCAGGAGCCTCTTCTCCACATCAATCTTATGGAGCGCAGGGCAGTGTACCTGGCTCTACAAGCCTTCTCAGACTCAGTACAGAACAAGGTGGTTCAGGTCAGGACAGACAACACCACCACCATGTGGTACATCAACAAGCAGGGGAGGCACTCGGTCTATGGCCTTGTGCATGGAAGCCATGAAATTATGGTCCCTGGCTTATTCTCTACAGACATCTCTGGTAGCAGTCCATCTTCCAGGGAAGGACAACGTGCTAGCAGATGCATTGAACAGGATTTCCCAGAGCCATCACGAATGATCCCTGGATCCCCTAGTGTTAAAAGTGATCTTTTCAAGGTGGGGCACTCCAGAGATAGATCTCTTTTGCAGCCCCAGACAATCACCAACTTCCTCTCTTTTGTTGCAGACCCCCAGTCTGGGGCTCAGTCCCCCTGGATGCTCTACTTCTGGATTGGGAGGGGGAAATTTCTGTATGCCTTTCTTCCCTTTCCTCTATTATTCAAAGTTCTAGTCAAAATAAGGTCACAGTCTTGCAAAGTGATCCTGATTGCTCCAGACTGGGCCAGATAGCCTTGGTATCCCCTGTTGCTGTCGCTAACAGTCCATCTTCCCCTATCTCTCCCCAGGAATTACAACCTGTTAACCTCCTCTCAGGGGAGGATCTGGTATCCCAACCTTCGGTCTCTCAATCTCAAGGCATGGCTCTTGAAGAGCTATAATATTCAAATTTGCATCTGTCTCAAGGGGTTCTGGACATTCTCAAAGCCTCTCGAAAACCTGCCACCAGAAAAATTTATAACTCCAAATGGAAAAAATTCAGCATTTGGTGTTCCAATAAGCACATATCCCCAGGTACTGCTGACTTGTCTACAGTTCTGGATTACATGGTTCATCTTAATGGCTTAGGCCTGAGACCAGCTACCCTCAAAGTACACTTGTCAGCTGTTTCTGCATTTCTGTCAGTGGGAAAGCCCTCCTCACTGGCATCTCACTCTGTTTTCTGTAAGTTCTTCAAAGGATTGCTTCATTCCAATCCCCCCTTTAGGAATCCTACTCCTGCTTTAGATCTTAATGTTTGCATTGCTCAGCTTATGCAACCCCCTTTTGAGCCTTTGGCCTCAGCAGAACTTAAGTACTTGACTTGGAAAACTGTATTCCTGGTAGTTATTACCTTTGCCAGGCGTATCAGTGAATTACAAGCTATGTCAGTGGAGCCTGATTTTATCTCATTCCATAGGGATAAGATGATCCTTAGAACCAACAGGAGGTTCTTACCCAAAGTGGTTTCAGATTTTCATCTGAACCAATCCATCTCTCTTCCTGTGTTCTTCACTGATCATTCTTCTTCAGGAGAGAGAAGATTACACAGTTTGGATGTTAAAAGGGCTCTTAGCTACTACATTGAGTGTACTAAGGCACTTAGGTTTAACTCCCTCCAGTTGATCCTCACTTATGGTGAAGTGGGGAAGGGTAAACCTGCTACTAAGAAAACTATTGCCAGGTGGATTGTTTCTTGTATACAATTCTGCTATGAAATGCTAGGCAAAGTACCCCCCTCAGGCCTGAGGGCTCATTCGACTAGAGGTACAGCTGCTTCTCTAGCTGCTGCCAGAGATATACCCTTATTAGACATGTGCAAAGCAGCCACCTGGAAAACAGTCCATACATTCACCAAGCATCACTCTCTGGATATCCAGGCTAGGAGTGATGCTAGGTTTGGTACAGCAGTACTACAGAGTCTGTTCCCAAAATAGGTTCGCCCCTCCTCCATGGAGGTACTGCTTGGTAGTCTGCATAATGTCAGAATACAGCAAGACTTCATATTGTTTGAAGAAACAATTACTCACCTTAGTAATTGTGTTTCTTCTAATGGTGTCTTGCTGTATTCTGACCTCCCTTCCTTCCTCCCCTCTCAGAACCTGTTTTTTGGGAAGTGGGCTATCAGATGCAGTGTTGCATCTCAGGGATGTACTTGGCACTCTTCCCTTTTTAGAGAGGAGGAGTGGGTTATGTTATATGTTTTTGATAATTATATCTGTTCACTGCCTAGTTTTTTTGTTTTGGATTTCTTGATTTGAGTCTTTTGGGGGATCCAAAATATTTGGTTGCCTTTTGGCTAGCAAATTTTACAATTTACACATTGTGGGGGTAGTTAGTTAGTGTTAATTCATAAGAATCTGATATTTACACTTCAAAGTGCAGCAGACAGAGGTTTGAACCAAGCTCGAGCTCAACGTTCTATGCTTTGGCATAGAGTTAACTTTTTCCTCTCCGGAGCAGTTCAAGTGATGGGGCTAACTGCATAATGTCAGAATACAGCAAGACTCCATTAGAAGCAACACAATTACTAAGGTGAGTCATTTTTTCTTTTGGGTGACACACATTTGGTAACAGTGGTAAGAGATCCCCTCCCCCCCCCCAATCTAGATCTGCTTACACTTCCTAGTCAATTCTCTAGGCAGACTTTGAAACAGAATTTTAGGATGTTAGGCTGGGATTTTAGGTGTTTGGATCCCTAAGAACCCCTATGGAAAAACCCTAAAATACAGGTTGGAGGTCCCAGATACACTGGAGTACATGGGCCCCTAAGAGCATTCATCTGGTGGGAGACTTAATTGATCAGAGGAGTGGACTGTTACATTCATTTCCACAACTTCAGTCTGCATATGGGTTACCAACTTGTGGCCTTTGGAGATATTTTCAACTACATCATGCCCTTTCATCAAAAAGTTTAAAAGAGTTTAAGATAATATCAATGGAATTAACCAGGCACTTGCAAAAATGATTTAAGATTTCCAAGGCCATACGAGTGTGATATCTAAGTTCCTACAAAAAACTGATCTCCCTGATTGGGAGCCACACCAAGTTAAATGGGTTGATGACCTACAGGAGCCTTTTGAAGCTGAGGATTGGTTCAACTGCTGGGTTGAAGCATAGCAGGCTTTCCTGACCAGAAATTACAACTCATACAAAAGAAGGTACTGGGTTGATGGTACAGGATGCCAGATAAATTAATTAGGATGGGCCTCTTTGGGTCTAATGTGTGTTGAAGATGTGGTAAGGATATGAGCAGGTTATATCATATGCTCTGGGGCTGTGTTTTACTGGGAGACTGGTGGCCAGGTGTTATCGCCACTTAAGAGGGAAGTTTACAAATCCCCATACCCCGCTCCCCGTTTTGGGCTTTTGGGAGATCCAACGATGTTAGATTTGCTAGCCTCGCAAGTCAAAGCTGTTATCTATGCAGTGGCACTGGGGGCTAAACGGCTTCTTCTTCACCAATAGAGGACTACTAATAATCCTTCCCTAACTCAATGGCTGAAAGCAGTCTCTTAAACAGCCTCATATCAGCAGATGTTGTTTTGGAGAAGGAAAGCACTTCCTAAATTTTATAGGACTTGGTATTCTTGGCTAAGTTATGCTGGGGTAACGTTTTTTGATTCTGCTTGAGCTTACTTATATTCAACACTCTTTCAATCAAGCTTTATGACTATCTCAAGAGAGGTCAGGAAGATATTGCTGTATCTTTTTTTTGATCAATAAATCTAGTAACCCTGTTTTTCCAGGTAGGTTGACATATGGTCATCTTGTGAAACCATTTTGAATGTACAGTGGCATCCCCCAGGATAAAACCCAATTCTGCAGCATTTTGCATCACTCTGCAGAATGCTGCAGTAGACCTACTGAATAAAGCAATGTAATTTCAAAGGCAATTAGTCCTTTTTGTCATTCAGGAAAATGTGACACTGCTAGGGTGAAGTGAATGCTACAGTTTCCTGCATGACAAAGGGGACTAATTGTCATTGAAATTACATTGCTTTATTCAGTAGATCTGCTGTAGCATACTGCAGAGTGCTTTAAAGTAAGTTTCATCCTGGGGGATGCCACTGTATATGATAGTTTGTAACCAATGGTTTTCCAAGATATAGATTATTTATGGTGTGACTGTTGTATATGGCAGACTTTCCTTTGCAGTGTTGTTTGTTACTTGTACCTTTTGAATATTTCAATAAAATGTTTATATTAAAAAAATTTAACTTTCTACAAAGAAACTGAGAAGTTCTCAGTACCTTTGTCCTTCTCTGCCAAGAAAAAGCTGGAAATGGAACGAATACATACAAGCACAGCAAGAGATCACACTTTTCAGAACCTCTGATTGGTTGACTCAGGGTCATTTAGCTTGACAAACTCAGTGTGAATCAGGGAACTTAGGGGTCACCTTAGAGGCATCAAGGTGCGAGTATTTTAACTTTGACATCAGCTCACCCTTAGGCAGGAGTCATGAGTCAGTTTCTGATATGACCTGCTTTTTTGTTAACTTTTATTGAAATGTCACAAATCAGCAAAGCAAGTCAGATATTATGTAAATAGCTATTGATACCTCTGGCAAAGTACATATAGAAAATATAAATTTAGACACAATTCAACACGTATTTCATATATTTTATCGCATTTTTAGTATTCCCCTTCCCTTCTTTCTTTGCTACTAAATACATTCGCTTGAAAGCAACCCCTCATCCATTGGGCTTTCTCTACTGCTGCTGTTGGACATCACATATTGTTGTGGAAATAAGATTATGATTTCACAGGCAGAGGATTATGATGCCACATGTAGACAGACACCAGTAGCAGCTGATGAAGTCCAAGGGGAAAAGATCCTGTTTGCAGAAAAATGTCATTACTGATAAAGAATAAAGGGGAGAAAAACACAGAAACACAAATATAACCATAGACAATATGTACAGATAAAGACCATTGGTCCAACCAGTCTGTCAGAACCCTAACTCAGTCTAGGAGTCAATCTATTTCTAACTAGACCATATCTGATTAAACAATTCTATCCACCCTGATCCCTTACCATCCTAGCATTCCTTCCCTACTACCTTCCGCACTCTCTGTATATCCACACTCTCCAGTCCCACTGTATGGCCCAACCAGGATTGAATGCATCCACTGTCTGCACACTAGCATTTGCCAGCAGAAAAGCACCAGCTGGCCCCTCTAGTCTACCCTATTTTCCCCTGCCTATTACTACACTCCGGATGCTGTTTGGTCGCTGGTGTCCCTCCCTTCTCCCTTTCCTCTACTTACTATGCTCATGCACCTGTCCCATGCATGCTTGAAGCTCCCCACTGTCTTTGCCCCCACCATCCCTTCTAGCAGGCTGTTCCAGGTGTCCACCAACCTTTCTGTGAAGAAGTATTTCCTCATATTCCTCTTAAACTCCCCCTCAAGCTTCATTGTATGCCCCCTATTCTGGTGCTCCTCCTCCTCTGAAAGAGACTCCCCACCTGCACGTTGTTTACCCATAAGGTACTTATAGGTCTCAATCTTGTCCCCTCTTGCTCTCCTCTCCTTGAGAGAGTACATGTTGAGCTTCCTTAGCCTCTCCTTGTATGGTTTCTCATGCAACTCCTTACCATTTTGGTAGCTGTCTTCTGGACTGCTTCCACCCTGTCAATGACCTTATGGAGGTGTGGCCTCCAGAACTGCACACAGTACTCTAGGTGGGGTATCACTAGTGAGTAGTATATTGGCAACACTATCTTCCATCTCCTGCTACCAATCCTCCTCCCTTTACACCCCAGCAGCTCACTAGCATTGCCTACTTCCTTGTCACTCTACCCTGCCACCTTGAGATCATCAGATATGATTACCCCAAGGTCCCTTTCCTTCTTGGTGGCTATAAGTACCTCCCCCCATTATATACACATTCCCCAGGTTTCCCTGCTCCTGGTGCATCACTTTGTACTTTTTGGCATTGAAACCCAGCTACCATACCCTAGACCACTCCTCTAGTTTCCCTAGATCCCTTTGTATTCTCTAGAACCCTTGCTGGGTTTTCACCCCATTTCTGATTTTTGTGTCATCAAAGAGACACACTTTCCCCTCAAATGTCTCTGTAGTGTCACTTATTAAGACATTAAAGAGGACTGGTCCCAGTACTGATCTCTGTGGCATTTTGCTGGTCACTGTCCTATCCCCTGAATGACTGCTGTTTACCATCACCCTCTGCCTCTTATCCTTTAACCAGTTTGATACCCAGCTTACCACCATCTCCCCAACCCCTAGGTTGCTAAGTTTCTTTATTAGAGGGCTATGGTACCCAGTCAGGGTGCTGAAGGATGAGCAGTCTTGATAGACCAACAGGCATACTCTGCTGGTGTCCAGTATGTTAGCATGTTAGTATGTTAGCATTAGCCTCCTGTGTGGCACAGTGTCCGATACCTTACTTAAGTCCAGGTATGTCACATTCACTGCCCTACCCTGATCCACCTCCATCGTCACCCAGCCAAAGAAATCTATGAGATTTATCTCACATGACTTCCCCCCACGAAACTTACTGCCAGTGGTCCTGCTACCCATTTATCTCCAAGCACTTCATCAGCCTCTCCTTCAGCAGGGTCTCCATTACTTTCTCCGTCACTGATGTGAGACTGACTAGACTATAATTACTAGCCTCCTCCTTGCTGCTGCTGTTGGGCAGAGGGACCACTTTGGCTCTGATCCTGTCCTGGGCAACTACACCTTCCTCCAATAAGGTGGTGAATAGTGTTGAAGCAGGGACACGTAGCACGTTGCCCAGTTCTTTTAGAACCCTTGTGGGAATCCCATCTTGCCCCATTGCTTGTTTTCCTTTAGGGCTCTCTCTTCTGAAAATGAGCTCATGTTCTCGCCCTCTGCCATGCCTGCTGATATATGTTGGTCTGTTGTTCCCCCCCGCACTGTGAAGACCCAGCAGACGTAGCCATTTCAAATTGTAGCTTTTTCTTTACTTTCTTCTGCACAGCCCCCTCTTGCTGTCCCGATCTTCACTATCTCACCACTTGCTTTCCTGTTTTTACTTACATATCTCAAGTCTTAGCTCCTTTTTTGACCTCCATGGTGATCCTCTCTTCTCCTCTGTGTTTGCCTTAGCTGCCCTCACCCTCCTTCCTGCCTACCTTTGTTTATCCAGATATACCTCCCTGCCCACTGTGTGGGTCTCCTTGTAGTTCCTAAAATATGTTTTTTCTCCCTTATTGCCTTAGTCTCCTCCTTTGAGAACCATAGTGACCTTTCCTCTTCCTACCCTTGTTTACTTCCTTCATACATCTTGCCATTGCCTTAGCTATTTCCTCCTTGATCTTTTTTCAATTGAGCCTCCTCTCCCTCCCAGCCATCCCCCTTCAAGGTATTTACTGATGCAGTTCTTCATTTCTTTAAAATATGCCCTCCTGAAGTCCAGGACCCTTGTTCTTGTGCGCTTTTTATCTTACCAAATCTATATGCCAAACCACACCATATGGTGATTGCTTGTACTAAGGGGACTACCCACTGTGATGCATGCAGTGCTGTCTCTGTTCCTAAGTACCAGGACCAGCACTGCATGGTCTCCAGTTGGTTCTGTAACCAGCTGCCTGAGAAATACCCTCTATAGAGAGTTGAGGATGGCCTGCTTCTTGTTGTAGTTGTGGCCAAAATGCTGCAGTCTACATCCAGCAGATTAAAGTCCCCCATAATCAATACCTCCTCTTTGCTTGTCATTCTGCCATTAACCTTACCCAAACCTTGCCTAACTGCTCCCCCTGTGTTAGTGGTCTGTACACTACCCCCACATGGATAAAGGCCCTGGACCCTGTCTCCAGACTGCCCTAAAGAACCTCCATCCCTTCCTTATTCCCCACTGGTGTCACTGTATCTCAATGGCCTTTATACCTTCCCTCACATATAAAACAACCCCCTTTTCTCCTTATCCTGTCCTTCTGAAACATGGTATAACCTGGAATGCCCACATCCCAGCTGTGGTTGTCAGTGTGCTATGACTCTGTTATGGCCATCAGCTCCAGGTCTGCCTCCGCAATGACTGCTTCATGGCCAGGAATTTTATTTCCTAGGCTCCTTGCATTGGCACACATGGCTCTTTTCTTCTTTTGTCCCTTCCTCCCTCCCCCATTCTGCCCTCCCTTCTTGCTACCATCCATCACCCTTCCTGTTTCTCTGTCACTGTCCTCCCCTTTTTCATTTTACCTTTGCCCACCCTCCTAAAAGGGAAAGTCCCCTCAACCTATTTTCTGTATAACTGTGTAGTTTGTAGGCATGAACAATGATTCCATCCCTTGCATCCCCCTAATTTCAACCTAATTTAAATATAAATGAGGTTGCCTCACTCTGTTCTGCCCTGGTGTGAAAATCTGACTACATTGTAAAGGTGATTACCCCTCTCCTGTAAGGTGTCTTGGAAACTGATGTGTATCTGCACAAGCCAACTGAAGTTATACTCTTAGTTCTGTTACATGTCTTATGAAGTCCCTGTTTGTCTAAATTCTAACTCTGATACACTTTTAAACTACAGAAAACAGCTGGGCACTTACCATGCCTTGAAAAGTTTCATGGCCAGCATAATACAAGAACATAAGGACTGCAGAGAACAGCAACAGCACTGACTAATACAGTATAACTACTGCAGGCGTTAGCTCTGAATTAGCATAAAAGTTGCAGGATGCCTTACATGAGTCAGGTCATGACCTTTGCAAGAGTCAAGCAGATTTTCACACCAGATTTAAATAACTTCATTTACATTTCAGTTCTGATGAAATTAGGAGAGTGCAAGTACAAATGCAAAAGGGGCAATCATTGTTCATGGCTACAAACTACACAGGTGAACAGAAAAAGGTAACATGTAATAACAGTAAATCAAATAGAGTGAATCAATAAAGGCAAACACATAAAGGGAGACTGTATACAAATGGCAAATGGGCAACAATGGTGACTAAACAACATTGGCAATCATGTGAGTCAATATGCAACTCGGAGTTAGATAATTAGAAATAGGGGAGTTCGGGGGCCCCGTCCATTAACACAGGTGAAGTGAGTTGGCTATTTTAAATGATGTCACTTAGAAACATAGAAACATAGAACATAGAATTTGATGGCAGATAAGGACCGCTTGGCTCACCTAGTCTGCCCATTTCCCTACCTAATGGATAAGCTGCAGATCCTAGCTAAACAACAGCCAACTTCTTCCAACCTCCACCCCCTAGAATTGCCTTATGTCTGTCCCGTGCATTCTTGAATTCCACCACTGTTTTTGACTCCACAACCTCCTCAGGAAGGCTGTTCCATGCATCCACAACCCTCTCCATGAAAAAATACTTCCTCACATTACTTCTGAGCCATCCCCCTTCTAGCTTCAAATTGTGCCCCATTGTTCTTGCACACCTCTTTTTCTGAAAGATGCTACCCTCTTGGACTTTGTTGATTCCCCTTGAGGTATTTGAAAGTTTCTATCATGTCCCCCCTCTCCCTCCTCTCATCGAGGTTATACATATTAAGATCCTTAAGTCTCTCTTGATATGTCTTCTGCTGCAGACCCTACACCATTTTAGTTGCCCTCCTCTGGACTGCCTCCATCCTATAAAGGTATGGTGGTGGCATAATGTCAGGAGTGACAGGAGGAGAATGTCTGCCCAATTTCTTGTGTGCAAGAAGGGCAAACCATTGGTACTGCATGCCAGATATCTGTACTGCCACAATAAGCAGGTGGTTGCTAAGGTGTAGTAGCGGTGTGTGGAGAATCACAGCCATCATTGTGCCACTCGCTTACATACGGTTGTAGATCATATTGTTGCCATGATTATGCCTGTGGAGAAGTGATATTGCGGATAGGGATCGCTATTAATAATGGTCACTGTTTTGTAGGGTCTCCGTTATTGTACTCACCATAATTGCCTCGCCGTTTTGTGTTTCGCTGTTATGACATAGATCCATAGAAAAAAAATCTGAAGGGGAACTTTCCTTTAACTCTTCTTTCAGCCTTAGATCCACCTCCTGAACCTCCCATCCTTCCCTCTCACTTGCCCCTACACCACTTTACCCCTGTGGAATCTATTTGCCCCTAGGCTTCTCCTCACTGCTGCTACATTTTTTGGGGCTGGTAATCTCTACCACCCTCACTTTTTCTGTCACCGCCCTTAGCTAGTTTAAATGCTCATTGAAGTAGCATTTAAACCTTCTACCCAGGACTTCCATCCACCTCCCAGATGGATGGAGGCCATCTTCTTTGTACAGGCCTCAATCTCACCCAGGTAGGACCCCAGTTCCCAATGTAGCAAAAACCCTCCTCACTGCATCATGCCTTCAAGCCACTCATTGAACGCCCTGGTGTGGTGTTCCCAAGCCACCCCCCCTGGCTGTATACAGATAGCACCTCAGTAAATGCCACTGTGCAAGCTACCTGCTTCAGGCCCCTGTCCAGCTCCTTAAACCTTTCCTGTACCCCCCCACTTTGTTCCTTGCCAGGTAATTAGTCCCCTGATGGACAAAGGCATCCAACTCCCTCTTCTGCCCTGCTGCCCTAGTGATCCTGAGGATTCCCTGTCTGTGTCTCCATGTTGAGGCACCAGGAAGGCACCTTACCTCTGTTTTTCCTTCCCATCCTTCTCTCAACACTACCCCCTAATGATTGAAACCCCCACAAGAAGTTGCTTTCTATTCTGCTGGGGTTCTGTGTTTCCCACCTTGGGGCCTCCCCTAGGGAGTACCCTCACATCCTCCCTGGCCACTACCATGGATGTCTCTCCTTGGCAGTGCCATCCTGGCACAGCAGCAAAAGAGTTACTGTACATAGTGGCACCGACTGAGGAATGTGCATCTGACCCACTGCCATCACCCTCCTGGAGTGCAGCATAGTTCAGCTGGCTCTCCTCCCCTTGGCATCCTCTGAGGTGGTACACTAACCAGCCCATGTAGCAGTTGGTTCCATTTGTTCACTACCCTCTCTGTGAAGAAGTACTTCCTTGAGTCCCTTCTGAATTAGTTCCCCTCCAGCTTCAGATTGTCCCCCCCCAATAATATTTCCTTCCGTGAGCCAGAATTACAATGCCCAGGTCTTTCTCTTTCATTGTGTGTTCCAGGTGAACTCTCACCATCCAGTATATTGAAAGCCATGCTATAGAAAATATCAGCTGAACTATGCCTATATACAGAAGTTTTCCCTAATGTATCAGTAGCTGTAGGAGCAAGTACCAGTATTGTTACAACACCTTTAGCTGAATAAGAGGTGTTGAGCTACTTCAAAAAGTTCCTCATTTTCAGTTTATAGTTATGGCTTTCCCTTAAAAGGAACAGGGTCATTGTTCATTACGTGTGGCACTAGATGCTGTACATGTCTGTAATGTGAGTCACCCTAATGAGCAAGTTAAATTTCCATCCTATATGAATAAATAACAATTGTACCTTTTTTCATTAATCCCGTATTAAAAAAATTATCAGCACCAGTTTCAAAGGCAGGATGCATGTCATGCAGCGCATTTTTGTGTTTACTTATTTATTTAAAATTTTGGTAACTGGGAAAGGTACACTGAGCTGGAGCTCATTTCCAGGTGTGACCCAAGGAGGCGAAAGTGGAGAAAATGCAACAAGAATACAGAGGTGCATGCATAGCAATAGGTACAATAAAATACAGGATGTTTTTCAAAATATATACAATAAAGTACAAGAATATTGCAAATGTATACCATATATACAATAAATACGTATGAGAATGTACAATGATTTACAACCAGGCAATAGTATAAGGAATGAAGTGCAATGAGCCACAAATGAATGGCTAGAGAGTCAAGGGGATGGGTAAGCCATCAGGGGGGAAGAGGGGGAGGGTGCAGAGGGTGTCAAGGGAGATAAGGAGGGAAGCAGAAGCAGGAGCAGGGGTTGGGGATGGGCTTTAGGTGTTTTTTGAGGGAAGCAGCAGCTGGCAAAGAGGCAGACCGAGTTGAGGAAATGGTTCCAGAGGGAGGGGCGCCTGAAGGTGAAGGATAACTTACTTGGTTGTGAATGTGGTAGAGGGAAGGCGAATGAGTGAGGGTCTCGGGGATGAAGTGAGTAACTGGGGTTGGTGGAGGGGGACAGGAAGTTGGTGAGGTAGGAGGGGAGAGCACCAAACCAATACATTGCAATGAAGGTAGCACAGCGGACAAGGTGACAACTAGCAAGTGAGGTGAGGGAGAGAGCTTAGTACAGGGACAGTGGTGTGTTTGACAGGGAAGGTTTTTAGTGAAGTGACAGAAGGCATTGTACAGTGGGTCTAGTTTGGAAAGAGATGACTGGGGTGTGGAGCTGTACACAATGTCAGCATAATCTATGGAGGGCAGAATTAGTTTTGTGACAAGCTCTTTCCAGGTAGAGAGCGAAAGACAGTCTTTGTGTCTGTACAAGGCACCAAGTTTGGGCTGGAGCTTAGCATGGATAGCATCAATATAGCAGGAGAAGTCCAGCTTTGGATCAAGCCAGATTCCCAGGTATTTGAAGGATTCCACAGTTTCTAACTTTGAGACATCTAGAGAATGAAAAGGGGGGAAGGGAGCTTAGTCAGTTTTTGTGCAGTGCCAAAAGCCATTGCGACAGTTTTCTTTGTGTTGAATTTGAGTGAGTTTATTTCAAACCAGTTTAGCGCATTCTCAAAGTCAGCCTGAAGGGAATGCTGTACATGTGAGAGAGAAGGTCTGGGCACATAGATTACCGTGTCTTCAATGTACATGTGTATGTGTGAGGTGGAGCAGGAGATGGGGAGTTTGTTTACAAAAATTGTGAATAATATTGATCCAATGATTGATCCCTGGGGATGCCAGCATGGATGGGGGGGACGTGGTGTTGCCCAGTTGCACATATTGAAATCTGTCAGATAGGTATGCCCTAAATCATTCTGTGGATGAGGAAGAGAGGCCAATGGAAGCAAGTTTATCCAGGAGGAGTTGATGAGAGATCAAATTAAAACCTTGGCTAGGTCTATGAAGATGGCCAGTGCCAGGGGCCATTGTCCATAGCAGAGTGAATATGATTTGTGAGGTGGAGTAGAGAGGATGAAGTGGAGTGATGACGCTGATAGCTGGATTGATAAGGGCTAAGGATGGCGTTGGTATCCAGGAAGGAGTTTAGCCTGTTGGAAATGAGGATCTCCTGCAATTTAGCAAGAGAGGGGAGTAGAGAAATTGGCCAGTTGAGAGGGATCACCACCTTTATGAAGGGGGATGACTTTGGCTAGTTTCCATGCCTTGGGAACTGTGCCTTGGGGAGTGATAGATTGAAAATGTGTGTGAGTGGTGGGGTAATTGCCGGGCAAAGATCCTGAGTAGATTGGGATTGAGCCCATCAGGACTTTGCTTGGACTGGTTCAAGGCTTTGACAGCATGAAGAACCTCTATAAAAGTGATAGGGGAAAAGGAATACCCAGTTGAGGATGTGGTAGTGGTGTGATGACAACGGGTGGGGGAAGCGGGGTGGGGCTCCAGCCAGGAGGCACAGGTGATGAAAAGATGTTTATGGAGGATGCTGCTGAGCTGGGGGTCAGGGTCATTAGAGCTCCGACTATAGGGAAAGGGGGATGGGGGGGAAGAGCCAAGCAGGGAGTGGAGTGTCTTCCAGAACTCAGCAGGGGTTGTGCAACTTTCTTCAATTTTGTTTCTGAAAAATTTGGCTTTAGCTATGCACACTGCCTTGGTGCATGCATTCCTCAGGGCTCTGTACCTTTGTAGATCAGCAGCATTGAAGGATGTTTTGTATGTGCTCCAAGCATGATCTCTAGTTTTGAAGAGGTTGATCAAGTTGGGGGTAACCCTGGAGAGGTGCCTGCAACAGAGACATAGCCTTTGGGGGGGGGGGGTGTGAGTGTCCCAAGTGTTTAGGAAGATGCTAGTGAAGGCTGTTAGGGCAGAGTCAACATTAGGTGCAGTGAAAACCCCGGACCAGTCTGCCAAGAATAGGTCCGACAGAAATGCTTGAGTGTTGAGGGACCTTAGGGGTGGATCAACATATACTTAGGGAGGGAGGGAGGGAGTATGGGGGGGTGGGAATTTCTGAAGCAGTAGGTGATGCAGTGATCATTAAAAGCGTCGGGGAGGATTCCTGCAGAGGGATACTTGAGAGGGTGGGATGTTAAACCCAGTCTATGAGAAAGTGGTTGTTGGAGTGGGGATTTAACCTGGTTGAATCAGTTATGAGCTGGCTAAGATTGAGGGCCTCTACCTCTTGAGTAACAGTTCTGGATTGGGGCAACCCAATTTAGGTTAAAGCTGCCCAAGAGAAGAAGCTCACTAGACTGAGTGGTAGAGGTAAGGGCAGCCAAACTGGTAATAACAAAAGAGGGTTTGGCTTTGCGGGAGAAATAGTAGACCCTGATAAAGATGGGTGATGTGTATGGGAGGGTCAGTTTGATGAGTAGCAGCTCATGGGAAGATGGGGAGACCTCCTGGAGGACAACTGAGTAAGGGAGGGAATTGCGTATGTAAATGTTGACACCACCTCCACGTTTACTCCTGTCCTTACAATTTAGTGAATAGCCAGAGATCTCTAGTGAGGAATTATGGATCCTGGAGGAGAGCCAGGTCTCTGTTATGCATAGGATATCAGGGGACTTTAGCGATACCCATGCCTATATATGATCTAGTTTAGGCAGAAGGCTTCTGGCATTTATGTGGTAGAAGCGGAGGCCACCGTTTCGTGAGGGGCTAGAGGTGGGATTTTTAGGCCCAGGGTTTGGTTCAATGTCCCCAGCTAGAAGAAGCAGAAGAAGACAGGGTATATAATTGGTAAATAAGGGTTCCATGGGCTCAGTATGCAGAGCTAAATAATGGCACAAGACAAATAAGGTTACTAATGCGGTCGGCATGGTATAGAAAATGTTTGAGCTACTGTAGTTGCAATGAATTAGGAGCACTGTGCCTTTAAGAGACTTGGCAACCATGCAGGGTCTGTTGGGACTATGGAGAAAGGAACGGGAGCAACAGGTGTAGCATCTCTGACTGTGGGGGAGGGAGGGCAGCAGGTTGCAACAACTCCAACTGTTTGGGCAGGGTGCAGCAGGCCTGATTCTTTAGGCAGGGGATGGAGGCAGGATGTACAGTCCCTGACTGTGTGGGAGAAGACAGTAGACAGCAGGGTGTTCAATCCCCAACTGTGTGGGAGAAGACAGTGGGCAGCAGGGTGCAGCAGCCTTGAATGTGAAGCAGAAGGCGGGGGGCTTGTGGGGCAGGGGAAGGAGGCAGGTGGCAGCAGAGTGTAGCTGCCTCAACTGTGGGGAAGAGACACAGTGCACTGGGATGCCATATAATGTTTCTTTTTATATACATACATGATGTATTTTCACACAGAAACCACCAAAGGACTGAAATTTGTGAGTTCAGATGGGACATGTGCTTGAAATACAATGGGACAGGCACCTACCTGTTAGTCAATCTGACATACAAAAATGTTATTACACGAATGTATTTATGAAGGCTACAGCAAAAACAAACTATTTCTATGCATGAACAAAATTTTGATTTATTTTATATTCATTAAACAAACCTGTGTTATATAGTTAGAAAAATATCAGAGTTTTGATGACAAAGAATGGAGAGGTGTGATACAGACTAGCTGATCTCTCACAGAGAAAGATTTCCACTACTTCAATTCAGCACTGAAACTCAAATTATCAACTTTTATAAGAAGAGACTGATAGATATTAAGCTAATCTATCTAACAAACCACAGACTGAGTTTATAAGAAACCTGGTGAGCAAACCATTAACTCTACAGCCTGCTGTGACTGGGAATCTGAAGCAGCAAACTACAATACTCCAGATGTCATCCCTCTCCAAACCTGACAGAGAGACAGAAATAACTCCACTGTTTTCAGCCACTGTAGAGCAAGTTAACAAATGCTGATTTAAAGAAAATCACAAAACCAAACACCATAGAATTTTCAGGAAACTCTAATCATGACACAGGGGCTTGAATTCAAGCTTTACTAACAATATGTAAAAACCTTTGCACATGATCTTTAACTCCCACAATCCGTCAGCCCCCTGCCTAATGAGTTTCACGTACCTGCGTCCATGTGCAGCTTGGCTTGTGTCTGTGTGCTTTTGGCTTTCTTGCTGTTCCCGTCTCCTGCGTTATGCTCTTCCATTTTCTTTGTGTTGTTTTGTTGTTCTTTTTCTGGTCCTCTCAGGGCTCTCCCCCCCCCCCCTTTTTTTGCTTGGGGCTTCATCATGGTGCTTTCCTCCTCACTACTCCCTCTGCAGCGGTTCTGCTGCCCTTTCTCCACCGCTCCTTCTGCTTCCACTGCCCCCCCCTCCACCTGGTTCATGATTCTCTCTTTCTATCCTTGTCTCCCAGCCATTTGTCATCCCTGATGTTTGTTCTTCTTGTTACCCAGCGCTCTTCCTTCCTCTCTGCTCCCACCATTGTTCTTGTGACTCCGCTGCTCTGCTCCCTTCCCTGACCACTTTTTTTCCCCATGGTGCTGCCACCCATGCGCCTCTCTCGTCTGCACTCCCCCCCCCATTCCCATGGCTCGGCTGCTTTTTCTGCTCCTCTCATCTCCCCCTTCCCATGGCCTGTCCATGGCTCTCCCTTTCTTTCCTGTTTCCTGGCCATTTGGCAGCCCTGCCTCCTAGTATCAGTTTCTTCCTGTGTTACACTGTTTTGTGTCCCCTCCATCTCTCTTTCCCTGCTTTGTTTGTTCTGCTGCTGTGTTGCTTGCCTGCCACCTTGCTGCACTGCAGCCATTTTTGTTTATCCTTGGTTGCCATTTTGGCTCTTTAGGTTTGTTTTGTGTTTTGTTGCCTCTTTTGCTTCCATCCTCTGCTTTCCCCTGGCATCTTTTCCTGCTCAATATTTATTTGTCTTTGTTTTCTCAGGTGTCTGTCCTGCAGCCTCCAAGTCTCCTTCCTAGCACTAGTGTGCAAATGGTGTCACTCTCCCCTGGGCCTCCTATGACACACCCTGGTGGGTGCCAGTTTTTGAAATTTCACTCCTTCTCCAGATTTACTTCCAATTAGGTGCTATGCTCCTGGACAAGCACTGTAGCAGTAGCACAGCAGTTTTCTAGACACACTATCATGTAGCCATGTGCCTAGCCTTAGCCTGTATTAGGAACCAGGTCGCTCTATAAGCCTTGCTCAGGATACTGGGGGTCATCCATCCTTAGCAGTTACCCCCTTGTGATAGGCTTTCACTGACAATCCTTCAAGTTTGTTTATGCATTCTCCTTACTTTCTGGCTGACATGTCTCAACCTCAAGATGGAACTACTGGCCCTTTGGACCACAAAGATTCGGATGCTCCTCCACCTAGCCACAGGAAGGCCATACCTAAATCCTGGGAAACAATTAAAGGATGGACAGGCCCCAAACTTGTGGCCGTCCTCTGCCATCTTAAAGTCCTCTTCTCAGCTTCTGCCAAAAAGCAGGAATTGTTTAATCTCTACTTGGCAGCTATTTCAGCTAACCCTGTTCTCGATGTTAGACCTATCATATCTCCAGCTCCTGAGCAACCTCCAGCATCTTCCCAGTTTTCAGAGCTAGATGACTTGTTGATCCAAATCAACTCCACCATCTTGAACCTCGACACCAGAGTTGTTGCTTTAGAATCCAGACCAGCCCTATCTTCAGAACAACAACTTCCTCCTGCTGTCCAGCAAGCTCCAGAAGCCCCTTCAGTGTCACACCAGGTTGTTTCTGTGAACTATACCTCTACCACCCAAACCATCTACCAGTATCCAGACTTCCAACCCAACTACATCCATCTCAGGTGTTACTCCTTCTTCCTGCTCCATATTTATTTGTCTTTGTTTTCACTCTCCAATTCCCAGCTACTGCTTGTCCAACCCACCTGGTTCCAGATCATGTCGGGAAAGGCATTATTGAAGGGAAAGATGTCAGTCTAGTAACCCTTCTTATATCCTCCCATGATACAGTAGAAAAATAGGATTTTTTTATGCGATAATGTCTCAGTGGTACTAAAGATTCCTGGCTCCTAAAGAAATTAACAGTGCAGAATTTGTTGCTGCCTTCTCTTTTTACCACAAAATTGTTTGTGAAGCATTTCCATCCAAGTGCAAAGAACTGAACTTTTATCTGTATCTTGTTGTTGATCTAGCTGTACGATACGGTGGCACACATTTTTACGACTATCACAAGTCATTCTTAGATAAGGCTGCTGCCTACCTAGTGAAGTTCAGTTCTTGTATTTCTTGGGCTTCTCTTGAAAATGAGTTATTTTCTGAACATTTTGCCAGGCTATGATCATTGACATGTGCAATCTGTGGTCCTGTTCTCACTTGGCTGCTTTATGTCCTTTAACTGTCAGTTCTAATCATCCACCCATAACATCTACTGCAACTCACCCATCCACCTCACAACACATCTTTTATGTGCCCAAAAATCTCAAGGATAAAATGGGTTGTCAAATAGTTTTTTCAGCTGGAAGAGTGGTATGTAACAATTTCAATGAATCTGCCTGCTTCACACCATCCTGCAATCTTCTTCATGTTTGCAGTCATTGTGGGAAAGCACATTCAGAACTGGTCTGTCATCATAGAGCTTATTCTGTTCCTTGTCCAGGTTACAAATGGCATTATGCTCATTCATCGACACCAGTTAGCAGTTCTCATTTACAGCAGATGTTATCAACTCATCCTTCTAAATCTCTTGTGAAGTTCCTTATTTTGGGACTTTTCAATGGATTCCATCTAACTTTATGCTGTCCATACCACATCTGTCCACTGCTCCAATCTTAAATCTGCCACCAACAAACCTCAGGTTGTGGAGACTTTGCTGGCTAAATAATTATCAAAAGGGTATCTAATTAGTCCCTTTGCAGGTCCTCCTTTTCCATCATTTTGAATAAACCCTATAGGCTCTGCCACCCGAAAGTACTCAGGAAAGAAACGTCTGATAACCGACTTGTCAGCTGCTCATTCCACAACAGATCCAAGCATTAATTCTCTCATTCCATCTGAAGATTGTTGACTTTCCAATGCACAGATTGATGATGCTGTTAAACTCATTAAACTTGCCAGTCTGGGCGCTTGGTTATTATAGATGCCTTCAAATTGTTACCTATCCATCCTTCCCTGTGGCACATTTATGGAATATGCTGGAGAAACCAATACTATTTCACTGTATGTCTAATGTTTGAATGTAAAAGTAGTCCAAGTCTCTTTGATACCTTCTCAAGTTCCTTGTGTTGAATTCTGTTGAATGGGTTTAGACGGCCATGCATTTTGCACCTCTTGGATGATTTCTGTCTCATCGATTCCCCCTGCAGTTCCTCTAGCCTCAAGCATCACTTGCCTTCTGTAACTTTTCTCCATCCTTAATGTTTCTTTGGCAGATGACAAAACAGAAGGACCTGTTCGTACACTAGAGCTTTTAGGTATCAAATTATATACCATTAAAGTGCAAGCCTGTCTTTCTCAAGAGAAATTATTCAGAATTTCAAACCTAGTTTTTCTATTTACCAAGAAATGATCCTGCACAAAAAGAGAACTTTCTTTATTGGGCTAGCTTACTGTACTTTCACTATGTGAATTATCCCACAGGGATGGAGCTTCATATTTTACATGCTCATGATAGCCCATTCTGTTATACCATTGGACCAGAATATTACTATCAGTGCTGCTGCCCATTCAGACCTAGCCATGTGGTCCCTTTTCCTAGCAGAATAGAAAGGAATATTAGTGTTTTCCAAGGATCCATCCCCTTCAAATCACATCGCTGTATTTACAGATGCAACCCCTTCTTTTGGCTTTTCTGCCATTTATGGAACTTCTTGATTTGCCTGCGCTTGGCCTTCAGAATGATAACTTTCCACAGCTCCAGTCCACTTCAGCTTTGTTTGAATTCTACCGTATTGTAGCAGCTGCGCTTACTTGGGGCCCCTCATAAAACAATCAAGCTGTCGCCATTTACACAGACAACCAAGCAGCCATAGCCATTATAAACAAAGGGCATTCTTACTCTACCTCCATAATGAACTTCCTGAGACAATTAACATGGACCTATTTAACCACTTCACTATTTATTGTTTCTATATACTTGGTTCTTCCAAGTTCCTAGCTGATTGCCTTTTTCAATTCCATTTTCAGCAACTCAGAGCTGCTTTCCTGCAAACAGATAAGGAGATGACTCCAACACCAGATCTTTGGGAAGTACAAATGACACAGACCAAATTCTCAATGAAACCTCTCTACTTATATGGAACTCCTTAGCTTCCTCTACTCAAGCAGCATATAACAAGCATTTGTCAATGCCGAATGTTGTCGTGCTGGCATTGGTAGTGCAGTGCGGGAAAACATTTTGGACAAGATGTGAAAAATGACAGCTGTACAGTTCATTAGGAGGTGTAAAAAAATGCCAGTGTTGTGTGTGTGGCATGTAAATATAGCAAATTTGCGAAGTTACAAGGGTGAGTGGGAAATGTACAACGCACGCTTGGAACACAGTCATTTAATGGGTGTTCGGCACCAAATTTTCAACATAGGCGTCTTAGCACCTCTGCTCATGTACAGTGTCACTGTTATTTCCTCAAACTGTCCCAGAAAGTGATTGCGCATAGCGACCACACTATTCTGCGCCGGAAGTGCGAAAACACATTTTGGGCTGGATATGTGAAATGACAGCTGCACTGTTCATCAAGAGGTGTGGGAAAATGACAATGATGAAAATCCAGAGTGAAAATATTACAAATGCATGACATTACGAGCGTGCATGCAATCTGCCAACGCACGCTCCTAACACAGTAATTTTATGGAGTATCGTCACCAAATTTTCAACATAGGCATTTTAGGGCCTCTGCTCGTGAATTGTGTCACTGTCATTTTCATAATCTGGCCCGAACACTGATTTCCCACAGTGACCGCACTATTGTGTGCCGGAAGTGTGGAAACACATTTCCGGCAGGATGTGGAAAATGACAGCTGTACGGTTCACAAGAAGGTGTGGTAAAATGGCAATGTTGGAGATGTGGCGAAATATTGCAATGGGCAGCGGATCCACGAGCGGTATTGTACAGTTGCTATGCACGCTCGTGAAACAGTCATTTTATGGAGTATTGTCACCAAATTTTCAACACAGGCATGTTAGTACCTCTGCTCATGAACAGTGTCACTATCATTTTCGCAATGTGTCCCGAACACTGATTTCACACAGCGACCACGCTATTCCGAGCCGGAAGTGCGAAAACACATTTCGGGCAGGATGTGAAAAATGACAGCTATACGGTTCACAAGAAGGTGTGGTAAAATGCCAATGTTGAGAATCTGGCATGAAAATAGTGCAAATGCACTAACTTATGGCTTGGCGATAAGCGCAGTTACTACGCCTTGTAAAACAGTCATTTTGGATTTTCCCATCAACTTGTAGCATAGGCTTTTTGAGAGCCCCTCTCATGAACAGTGGCACTGTCATTTTGTTACCGGCCCCAAAAGGTGATTCTGCAGCAGTGACTGCGAAATCACCTTTCGGGACCGAATAACGCCATGACAGTGCAAGAATTCATGAGAGGGTCCCAAAACCCCATGTTGAAAATGTGGGCCAAAATTCCAAAATGCCCAAGATGTGCAGCAAAGTTGAAAAACCCTATTCATTCCATTATACAGCTTACCGGCATTCCCTCAGTTGCTGGTCGGCTTTGAAGAGTGCAGATGTGTTCCCGGTCTACGAAGATCGTCACTCTGGACTCAGGAGGTAAGTATGGTGTGAGGGGTGTGGGGAGGTAGGGTGCCAGTGGGTGGAGTGCGGGTTGTGGGAGGGCCTGGGAGGCTCCGAGGGACCGTTTCCTTCTTTACAGGGTGAAAAAAAAAAAAAAGCGACATCGAGAGGACCGTTTTCTGTTTAACAGTGCTTTTACAACGCATGGGGTGGGCTCCCAGCATGCCACCTGTGTGTGGGTGAGTGGGTGCTTTAGCCTACAGATTGGGCACCTCGGCTATAGAAACAGAAGGGCGCAACACTATTCCACGGGAGGTGGCCTTCTGCTGGCAGTATTCAAGGGAAGGAGGAGGGATACATGCCGAGGGATTGGGCACCCCACCGGCAAAGAGAAACTGTTGGTGGGGGGCGCATGATGCTGAGGGGGATTGGGCACCCCCTCGGCAATCAAAAAAAGGGGGGGTGTTACATGATGCTGACAGGGATTAGGCACCCCCATCGGCACACAATAAAGGAAGGGGAGTTTGCATGCAACAGTGGCAGTCACTGCTGCCATGTTGCCTGCACTTAGGGAGAGGCATGCTATGGTCACGCTGCATGAGAGCTTCGCTCTCATTGCAGCAGACCTTTTCATTGATCTCATCACCTCATTTGCCAGGCAGGGTGTTGGCCCCTGCTGCTGGCTGATTGGGGAATGCAGGATGCACCTACTGGTGCGTGCCCTGCATTTGCCCAACAGCGACCGCGCCTCCAAAGCTGCACTGTCCCAAGATGTTGGCTGCGCAAGCGCACCAACATAAAAACAGCCTGAGAAAGTGTGTATCTTCTGTGCCTCACAAATAGGGTTACCACCTTTTAAGAAGCCCAAAGTGGGACATTTCTTACTGAAACATGATTTTTCGCAGGACAATATGTAACCTTAACCAACACAACAGATTTTTTCTCTTAATAATCAGAATTGAGACTAAGTGTTGCAGTTTTTTAGATGATCCCTAGTGTTTCTAATCATTTTAAGGTATTTTAGTTAAGGTTCTATAGTTTTTGCCACATTTAGAGGAAAGTCTGAAAATATTCTTTAGTACTATAATGTCAGGACATTTAGTATTTTTCACAGCTGCCCAAATCAGGACTGTCCTGCGAAAGTAGGGACAGGTGGTAACCCTACTCACAAAACATGAACCCATTACACTTTTCTGTCTCTCTCAGGTTGGCATTTGCATCTTACTGGTTCCAGACTTTGCATTTGTTGGCCACAACAATCAGTTAGTATATTTCCAGCATCCAGTTTACCTTGATGTCTTCCTGGCCTGAGAGTCCAGTATCATATCTTTATAACTGAGCAATTAAAGCACTCTTACAAGGTCAGTTTGCTGAACCATAAGGCCCTGCATGGTCAGGGGCCTGGTTACTTGCAAAACCTCCTGTGTCCCTACCGCCCCACCTGCTCCCTTTGTTCAGCGGATGAAGGATATCTGTATGTTCCCAGGGTGCACTTAAAAACATCAGGTGCTTGTGCCTTTTTCTTTACAGCACCAACCCTGTGGAACTCCCTCCCTTGTCCTCTAAGAGAGAGTTCTACCCTAGAGATTTTTAAAAGGGAGCTGAAATCGGTTCTATTTAATCAAACATTTCCATCTAGTCAGCTCTAGTTTTAATAATTAATGTATTTACTGTATTTGTTGTATGTTATATTTTATGTAAACTATTTTAACTGTTTGATGATCATGCTCATTTGTAAAGAGCCATGGGTCAAAATGAATGGAGTGCTATATTAAATAAAGTTGATCTGGTATAAAGAAAGAGACTCCTCCAGACTCCTCCTCAGGAAAACCCATAGACTAATCTATTTGCTCAATTAATGTTTCTCCTAAGAAATGGCTTATTTGGACCTGTTGCAGACCTGAGTTTACAAGCTGCCATGACCCTAGCCTTCTTTGGATTCTTGCAACCTGGAGAATTCACATTGTTATCATCAGTTTTGAATCCAGCCCAGTGCTTCCAGATTAATTTGACATTTTCCCTGTAACTGCAGAGTGATTTTCCTGCATTTTCCTGTAGATTACGTTATTTCCTATGGAAGCTAAATTGCTCTGTTTTCCTGTATAACCAAGGAAAGCCTATGGGAAGAATTTCCCTGTAGATGGCTCCAAATTCCTGCAAAATACAATAATCCCTGTAGATCTGGGAGCCCTGCCAGCCCCCCCATTTACTAATAACTGTTTGCTGAAATGATCTGCAGATCACTACATTGCTCTGCCAAGATCTAAAGCTGACAGAATGAACAAAGGAGTTCATGTCTCTTATTTTGGCACAAATCCTTGTGGTGTCCTATTCAAATATTTGATTCATTGCAGTCCTCAGACAGACATCCTTATTTTGTTCATCATCTCCCTGTGTACTGAGTCTTAATTAATTATGATTACATCCTGATTTGTCCTCTATGTCAGAGCATTGCTGTCTTACCTGGGTCTTTGTTTCCTCCTTTTCTGGTCACTCATTTAGAATAAGAGCAGCCACCTCAGCATCCCAAAAGAACATTCTCGCCCACATTTTTATTTTATTATTTATTTACTGCATTTTTCTCCCATTTCCTCCCACTCCCCCCACCCACACATCCTTGGTGGAGAATGCGAGTGTGGAGGCGTGCATACGTCATGCACTGTGGGATGCTCCACCCTACCAGTCGCCCCTAGCCACCTGCGCAGCCACTGGACCTCCATCTGATGGTGGTGGGACTGCAGATGGGTGACCCACTGTCCCAGGAGAGGAGAGCAACTGCTCAATCCTGCTCCCACCCTCCCCCATGCTGGCACCCTGATGACCCGAGGTCATTACTGAACCCGGGTCACTGGTGTAGCACGAAGTATGGCAAGAATGCCTCAACCCTCAGTGCCACCGGGCCAACAGCCCACATTATTAAAGTCAGGGATCACTGGACATCTTCCTGCTTTGAAGCATATATCAGAGATCCAAATTCCAAAATCTGCCAAGCTTATCAACTGCTAGCCTCATAATTTAAAGCCTGGAGGGAAGGCTAATCCAGTAACCTTGAATCCCCGGAGGTTTCCTCTTCAAGGTTTTTTTCCTCCCTCTGTGTTATTGGGACTATTCTGTGAGTTGGAGGAGGTGGATCACATTACATCTCCTTTGTGTGTTTTTGGCTCTTTGGCTATAATTTTTCCTTTAACCTCCAGCCTACTCTCCTGGCACCTCTACTGAGAGTGGAGAACCAGGGAAAGAGCAAGCCAACATTGCACAGTCATTACACACACTGGTAGCCTTCCATTGAACCTAACGGGTTCTCCCTGTAGATCAATGGGGGACCACCAGACTCCTCCCCTATTCCTACCCATTTAACTCCCATAATCCATCAGCCCCATGCCTACTGAGTTTCACAACCGTCCTCCCTCCCCTCATCCTTCTCCGGTGCTCTGCCTCTGGGAAGGTTAAGGAGAAAAAGGCTGCATTCAGAAAGTATAAGGAATCACAGAAGGAGCACGACAGGGAACTGTATCAATTAAAGCAGAAAGAAGTGGGGAAGGCAGTCAGAATAGCAAAGGCCCAAACCAAGGAAAAAATAGCCAACCCAGTTAAGAAGGGGGATAAAACCTTTTATAGGTACATTAGGGAGCATAGCAAGGTTAAGGGAAGAATAGTGAAGATTAATAAAGGAGAGGGGAGGTGGGCAGAGGGAGACAGTGAAAAGGCAGAGATACTGAATGAATACTTTTGCTCAGAATTCACAAAAGAAGATGAGGAGGAGTTACCTAAATGAGACAATAGAAGCACTCTGGGTAGGGGGGTTGACACCAGTCCATTTACAGAAGAAAGAGTCCTGAAAGAACTCCTAAAACTCAAGGTGGACAAAGCAATGGGACTTGAAGGGATTCACCCCAGAATCCTAAAAGAACTAAGGGAGGACCTAGTGACACCACTGACCACACTTTTTAACAATTCATGGGAGGATGGGGTGGTACCTGAGGACTGGAGGAGGGCAGATGTGATTCCTCTTCACAAAAGTGGGAGCAAGGCAGAAGCAGGAAACTACAGACCTGTAAGTTTGACCTCAGTGGTAGGGAAAATGATAGAATCACTTCTGAAAGAAAGAATTGTTGAGTACCTAGAGGCCAGCGGGGCACAGGACCCAAGCAGCATGGATTTACAGCAGGAAGGTCATGTCAGATGAATCTAATTGATTTCTTTGACTGGGTGACCAAAGTAATAGACCAGGGAGGGGCTGTGGATATGGCCTACCTAGACTTTAGCAAGGCATTTGACACAGTCCTGCACAAAGACTAATAATCAAGTTAGCCAGCCTGGGAGTGGGTTCCAGGGTGGTAGCCTGGGTAGCAAACTGGCTGCACAACAGGACACAGAAGGTAATAGTGAATGGAACACATTCTGAAGAAAGGGAGGTTACTAGTGGAGTACCTTAGGGCTCAGTACTGGGTCCAGTCCTCTTTAACATCTTTATAAGTGACATTGCAGAGGGTCTGGCGGGAAAGGTATGCCTCTTTGCAGATGACACAAAGATCTGTAACAGAGTTGATACACAAGTGGGGGTAGAAAGGATGAGAAGGGACTTGTCAAGGTTGGAGGAATGGTCAGACATATGGCAACTTAGATTCAATGCAAAGAAGTGCAAAGTAATGCACCTGGGAAACAAAAACCCAGGAGAAGAGTACACAATAGCAGGGAAGGTACTAACAACAACAAAAGCGGAAAGGGACTTGGGGGTAGTCATATCAAATTACTTAAAGGTGGGTAAGCAATGCGAGAAGTCAGTAAAGAGAGCCAGGGGGATACTGGGATGCATAGGAAGGGGCATCACAAGTAGAAAAAGGGAAGTGGTTCTCCCTCTGCACAGACAGTTGGTGAGACCCCATCTGGAATACTGTGTGCAGTTTTGGAGACCCCATCTACGCAAGGACATAGACAGGATGGAAGCAGTCCAGAGGAGGGCAACTAAATGGTGCAGGCCTGCATCAGAAACCATATGAAGAGACACTGAGAGAGCTTAATATGTATACCCTTGATGAAAGGAGGGACAGGGGGACATGATAGAAACTTTCAAGTACCTCAAGGGAATCAAGAAAGTCCAAGAAGGTAGCATCTTTCCGAAAAAGAGATGTGTAAGAACAAGGGGGCACAATTTAAAGATAGAGGGGGGATGGCTCAGGGGTAATGTGAGGAAATGTTTTTTCACAGAGAGAGTGGTGGATGCATGGAACCACCTTCCTGGGAAGGTTGTTGGGTCTAAAACAGTGGGGGAATTCAAACATGCATGGGACAGACATAAGGCAATTGTAGTGAGGGGTTGTAGGAAGTAGGCTGTTGGTTAACTAGAATCTGCAGCTTATCCAATAGGAAGAGAAATGGGCAGACTGGGTGGGCCAAGTGGTCCTTATCTGCCGTCAAAGTCTATGTTTCTATGTATGGCTCTTTGGCTATCATTTTTCCTTTAGCCTTCAGACTACTCTCCTAGCACCTATATTGAAGGTGGAAAACCAGAGAAAGAGACAAGCTAAAGTATCTCACCATTGCGCAATCACTACACACACACTGGCAGCTTTTCATTGAACACACAGAGTTCATTGGAGGTCTCCAATCCTACTAAGGACTAGATATGACCCTGCTTAGCTTATAAGATCTGATGGGATCAGGTTCCAAGGTAGTAAGTCTGAATGATACAGTATGAGGTACTCAGAATGAATATTAGGGATGGGAGAACTTGGTGAAGTTCTGACCCTTATTAAATAAGAACCAGAACACAGTGAAGTCCTGATTTATCCTGATTAGTTCTGAGTAATTCTGATTTATTGACCAATATTTGAAAAAAATGTGAAAAAATGCATAAAAGTGGCAAAGGTCGCTCACGTTTGACACAGAGGCCCAGAAGAAATAATTTAATGGATTATTTGTATACAAATTAAAGTAAAACTGCTAAATAAAAAGGCAATCTGTCACTACTAGCCCCTTCATGGCTGGCCTAGAATGGTGGCATATGATGCTCCAGCCTGTGACATGAGTGTGCTGGGACAGAAGGAGAGAGAGACAGACAGACAGATGCAAATACCTACAGTATATCATTGCACCACCAAGTACTGCAGGCACTGCCAGGCAGCTAAGATTTCTTTTTTTATTAATGGTGCTGTGTGGGTAGTATTTTGATGGATGTTCCAGTCAGAGCCGAACAAGCCAAAGAAATGGATATTTATGATCAAAATGAGCAGCACTAGAAAGCCCACCCACCCTACCCATGTGAATGATGCAACTGCTTGCATGCCCTGGTGTACTGTGGTATATGGTACACTACCTGGTCCAAGGGGTGGTAATGTTTTTCAGTACTACAACTACTTCCACTGAATCTGATCAACATGCTGAGGAATGGATGCTGAATCCTTAAAGAAGAAAAATGAAAGACATAGTGATCACCACACAGGCAGGCAGCTAGTCACACATCGCATCGGTCAAGTGCAGTCATAAAAAAGTTTGCCACTGCCACCCGAAGACCTGATGACACATAACACAACACAATGACATCCCTCCTAGTTCCACAATTGCTTGCTGCCAGCCACTGCCAAGTAATTTAAGTATCACGAATAAAATATAGTAATATTATAATCTCAGCCCAGTTACTGTAAATGAGATGTAACCAGGCTAGCACACCATGCACACACACAAACAATAAATACATTTTATGAATTTTCAATTTAGTAGCATTTTTTTCTGTGAAGTATTTGCAGCCAAATATTGGAGACATGAGAAATATACAAAGAGTATTCAGTTTCTGAACTTTCAGGCATCTGCTAAGCCATGCATGCACTGTACAAAAAATTAAAACAGTACAGTCAGGATCATTTTGAGGGCAAAAAAAGTGACAAGTAGTAGTAGTAGTAAGGAGGACTGGAGTAAGGACAAAAAGTGACAAGTAGTTGTCTTGATTCGTAACTGTGACTCGTGACGACAAAAAGTGATAGTAATAGTAGTAAACAGCATTACCCGTCCTTACAGATCAGATAGTGGTATCTGGTACCACTAAGTAAGTTTGTGACATGAAATGCAGTTGCTTGCTGTATTTGGACTCTGAACCCACTGATGTTATTTTTTTTTCTATTCTGTGCTGCTCATGTGATCATAGTGGCCTGGCCTAGCCTAGCCTGTCCTGACCTGACTTGTTGCAATTAATTGCAGCCTCATGTAGTAGACCCTATTCACAAAAGATTTTCACCACAGGCACAAATTCTTGAAAGTGTTTTGTGCATAGGGCCTGCTCTGAGCAGTTATTGTATGTTTTATTCAGGTATCATATTTGAGATTAAAGTGAGGAATGTTGGCTTTAAGAAACATGAGGCACTCAGCATTTTCTGGTGTCAAACGGGATCATGTGTCAGTAATGACGTTACCGGCTAAACTGAACAATCGTTCTGAACAGACACTAGTCGGAGGGCATTCATGTACTTCATTGCAATGTTTACTAAAGCAGGCCACATATTTTATTTGGATTTCTAGTATTCAAAGGATCAGCATTCCAGCTGATATTGAGCTCTGCCAGGTACATTTCAACAATGGTCTGTGCTGAGGCTGTGTTACAAGAGGCAGATGAAGATGTTACAATAACATCTTCTAAGTGACTCCAGAGACATGAAGCTGAACCAAGTGGCTGTGGGACAGTGCTATCATGCTTGGCTGGTGGTGAAGAAGAAGATTCGGCTGCAGTGGCTGAGGAGGAAGAGGGAGAAAATGGTCACAACAGTAGAGGATGGGCCACCTGATGCTGTGCTGCTGTGTCATGAAGAAGGTTCTGAATGAGGTGTTGCTGTTGTACTCTGTTCCATGACAGCACGCACCTCATCAATTATTTCTTGTTTGTTTCTCTCGAAATAGGTGTCATCATCATCATCACTCAATAGTTGCTTTGATTTGTATCATGGGTCCAAGATTGTTGCTTTAATGTGGTACTCAGAATGAAGCATTTTACATAGTTTGTCATCCTAAACTTTTTTGATCATGTCTTGTTAGATCTTGTTGTATTCTGGAGGGCAACCTGGATGTGTCAGGGCCACTGGCAGCCTGTGTGATCATAGAAATGTCTTGCTTCTCTAACTTTTCCCTAATCAGATTCAATCTGAATTTTAAATTTTTTATTAAGGGTATCACCTGGCTCAGAGTTGCTGTGTTTGCACTAACCTCCCTGGTGATTTCTTCAAATGGCTGGAGCAGTACAGTGAGAAACTCCAGTATGGCCCACTGTGGTGGAGTGATATAGACATCTGCATCACCAATTTTACTTTCTAAGGTGTACTGCCTGACAGCTTTCTTTTGTTCCAGCAGCATTTGGAACATATAAAAAGTTGAATTCCATTGAGTAGAAATGTCTTGGATCAGTCTGTGCAAAGGTAATCTGTGCTCCTGCTATATTTTTTCAGACAAGTGATGGGCTTTGCTTAAGTGACTGAAATGAGTGCATATTATTTTACCAGTGCTAACGAGAGCCCTAATCTCCTTGTCGTCATCGAGAAAACCGTGAACAATTAAATTTAAATAGCAGCTGATGCCATTAGGACAACTTTAACAAAACATAATATTTAGACACAGTTCTGCTTGTATTTCACATTAGTTCTGTATTTCTCCTCCCCATTATTTATTACTGAGTCCATTTGCATGAAAATGGGATCTTTGCTCCTTAAGAGTTCATCTATTCCTGTTGCTTTCTCCCTACCTGAGGTCATAATGCTCTACTTGTGACATCACAATTATTCTCATGGCAACAGATTGAGATGTCACAACAGAGGACTATGACATGAAGTAGGCAGTAAGCTAAAGATGCAGATGAACGCTAAGGTATACAGAGCATGTTTCTATGCACATTTCTCGGTAATGAGTAATGGGGAGGAGACATCTATTGAATACATATGGAATGCAAGGTAAACTGTACCTAAATATTATGTTTTCAAAGTTTTCTTTGAGGCATCAGCAGCTCTTTAAGCAATGCACAAAGCAGTGGATGTGAGCAAAGCCCCCTCCTCCAAGGACTTCCTTGTGTTGGACCCATTATCTGCAACTATAAAGCCAACTGACAGTCCCTGTGAAGTGAGCCATTGCTGTATTAGTTTTTGGAGCTTTTCATTGATGGTGTATGAGGTATGTTCAGATGGAAAATAAATTCTTAGAACAGCAAACTGTGATGTTTCACTGTCCCCACTCCCACGTGAAGTATCGAAACATGCCCAATGAGCTGTGACAGACATGAAGGGTTCAGGCTGACAGCTTGTCTGGATATCTGTTGTGAGATGCACCACCCTCCCAACAGCACTGCACAAGACAAGTCTTAATTTTTTACATGACATCATAAAGATCGGGAATCCCTGTTGCCGAGAAGTATTTCCATGATGGTATACTATATCAAGGTTCGAGGTACTCAAGCAGCCACCTGAATAGTATATGTTCAACCACATTATATGGTAGCAAATCAACAGCTATCATTTCAGGAATTTTTTGGGTTATTGTAACGGCAACAGAGTGAGTCGAGGCATATTTGGCCTTATGCTCATATGTTTCTGAGATGGTAAGCTGTCTCCTTGAAGGAGGAGGGCTTTTGAAGACATGGTGGTCACTTTCAGTAACAGTTGGAGGAATCCTTTGAATGGCAGCAAGTGGTGGTTGAGGTGTAGCTGTGGGGGCTGCTACTGCTTTCATTTATGGGCTTTACCCCCCGAGTATAGTGAGCTATCACTATCACTTTCTCTTCGAGACTCACAACTGACCTTCTCACTATCACTAATGTTATGATATCTGTCTAGGTGCTTTTTCAGTGCTGAAGTTCCCAATGCTCCTTTCTTTTTAACCTTGCTGATTGGCCATTTACAAATAGCCCATTTTGCTATCAACTCATTGGAAGCATTAATGGAGAAGTATGACCAAACAAAAGATGATATTTTTTTAGTTTTTCTCCCAGGAAGGCATGACACCTCAGTCATCTTTTCAGGGCCCCCCCTTCATGGATTTATTCTGGGCCTGTTCCTGTTCTGGTTTATTCCCACTGAGCCCCTCTTCCACAACTGAAACATTTCTGCTTGTTCCTTCCTCATTTGCAATTTCCATCCCCTCCAGTAAACCTTCTGCTGCCTGAGCATTCTCTTCATCTTCTTTATTATCATCAGTATTACCCTCGTCAGGTTCAACCTCGGAAGAATCAGATGAGGGACTGGCAGTAGCACAGTATGCAATTGTTCCATACTGTTGGGTACCTCTGCAGGTGGTACCCTTCCCATCTTTAGTTTTTTTAACTACATAACTTTGTTTTTTACTTGGGACTGATAATGATGATCCAATACATTCACCTTTTTTGGATTCAAGACTTCGCTTGGAAGATGAAACCTTATTAGATGTGAAAAAAATCCCTTTTTGGGGTTTGATTTTGTTTTTCCTTTTCAGGCTGATTCCTGTCTTTTGCAGTGCCACTGCGTACCTGAGAACTAGAAAGTGCCTCATCAACACTTTGATCCATTTTGGAACAAAAGATCCCTCTAATGTGAACGTGATGCTCGTCTGATGACTCCCACCCACACAGACCAGGGAAAAATTTACTGTCGTGACTCATGACTGTACACAGCACACTGACAGCACAGCAGTCCACCACCACTTCCTTCCAAGATTGCCAGATTGGCTCCTATAATACTTACTGTTAAGTGAAAGTGACCAAATTCAGCAACTGTTAAGTGTGCCTCGGAATTTGAATTGGAGATGCAGACACATCTGGTGCATTAGCTGCATGCAGCCCAGTCCCACACTAGGGGTTGGTTAATGTTTATACATAGTCATGTAAGTTTGTAATGCGACATACTATGAAACTAATGATAAAGAATAATGGGGAATGAGGGATGATGACACTTGTGTGTAGTGCTTGTGCTTTACTTGTGTTGTACTGTAAACACTCAGCCTGCTACAACTCACAGTCAGATTATCCCCTGGTCCACCCACAGCCAGCAGTACAGGCAGGTGCATTAACTTGTATGTTGTTTGAACAGAATTATTTTTTTCAATACATGAAATTGTGATTGAACGTAGGTGATGATCGTTATTCATGATTGGATTGTACACACAGCTACACTGAAGCCAGGAAAAAAAATGATTTGGGATTTCTGGGATGTCACATTTATTGTGGGCCACCCTGCAGTCTCTCCCTCTCCCCTCTTTATGTCACAAAGATTTATTTTGCCACCCTACTGCCAAGAAAAAAAAAAACTTTCATTTGGGATTTTCTGTAACTGTAATCTCTGGGCCACCAGTATTCTTTCCTCTGGATCTGGAATGGCACAGGTCAGATTTTGCAGGCCTGCACTTTTTGTACACACAGCTACTGTCATGAGGCCAAGAAAAAGTTTAATTTGGGATTTTCTGTAACTGTAATCTCTGCCCCGCCCCCCCATACTCCAGATCTACAATGGCACAAGTCAGATTTTGCCAGCCTGCACTTTTTGTACACTCCATTACTGTCTGAGGCCAGAAAAAGTTTCATTTGGGATTTTCTGTAACTGTAATCTCTGGGACTCCCCCAAGTACTCTGGATCTTGAAAGGCACAAGTTAGATTTTGCCAGCCTGCCCTTTTTGTACATACAGCTACACTGTCTGAGGCCAAGAAAAAAACGTACATTTGGAATTTTCTGTAACTGTAATCTCTGGGTCACCACCACCGGTACTCTCTCCTCTCTGGATCTGGAATAGCACAAGTCAGATTTTGCCAGTGGCCAGCCTGCCCTTTTTGCACACACAGCTACTACTGTCTAAGGCCAAGAAAAAGTTTCATTTAGAATTTTCTGTAACATTCATGGCCCCTCCCTCTGTACTCCTGATGTTCCCTCCTGTCATCAACCAACCGACACTTCACCCACCCCATGTCCTCCACAATCAGGAATCTCTCCCCCTCCCTCCCCTAACTTTAGTTCTTTTGTGTTTTGATGCTTCACCTTCTAGTCTCTCTCCAGTCTCACTCTAGTCTCTCTTCTGCTGTGATCCTTCTCCTTCTGGGCTGCGTGGTGCACTCACCAGCCTTACATACTGGTGTGTGCATCACGTGACCTGCTGTTGCCTGATTGGATGCCACAGGCTGCCCGTATGTTCCAACGGCATCCCCCAGGCAACCGAAAAAAAAAATGCAGAAACGGCATCTTCACGGACCTGAAACAGGACTTCTACTGTGACATCCGTATTTATCTGGGTCCATGAATTGCGGGTTCGATCTGGGGGTCTGGATCTCCCGCAGAACAGTCCACCCACCCCTAATGAATATCATCTATATTATACAAAAAAAGTTTCCACACAATCAACCAACAAAGTGTATATGGAGGACCCTTAGCTATGGTCAGCCTAGCAGTATTCAGAATTGTGGACACACATGTCAACAAACTTAATATGTTTCTATCAGTTGATTTCTATCAGTTCAATTTATTTCAGCCAGCTTCTGTCAAGTTGCAATAACCCACTTCTTTTGACAACAATTAAAGGGAATTTGTCACTCTAAGGAAAACTTTGAAAGTCATAATATTTAGATACAATTCAGTTCATATTTTATATATTTTTGTATTTCTACTGTTCTTCATTTCTAGGTTCCCTTACAAAGGCACATGGTGTCCCCTACATTTGATCTTGACTTGCTATTTAATCCTTTGTTGAAATCACAATTCTCTGTGACATCATAGTAATCACTACAGCAATCAACTGTGATGTCACAAACAGAGGATTAAGATATCACAAAATTATGAACCAGCAATGGTATACAGTATCAACGTTAGGGACTAAGAATCCTCCTTCCATGCAAATTCCCCTGGTAATGAACAAGGAAAGAATAGTGCAGGCAATATACACTATTAAATGTTTTTCAAAAAAGTTGTTTTTATTGTCTTAAGAAAAACACTAATTAACAGTACCAAACAAAATGTGCACTTTAATGTACCTTACAAAAGGGCATTTGGTAAGAAAGTGATAGACACATAAATAAATTATTGTGCTGAATTGAGAGTCAGCCTGGGTAATTTTGTAGGAGATACCATTTTCACCATTTTCATCACAAGACAACAACACAAAATGTATTAAAATTACCCAGCTCTTGGTAAGAGATAAATGATAATAAGGTATGCAAAAAAGAAAATGAGAAAGATAATTCATAGAGGAAATATAAACTGTCACCTCCACCACAAGAACTAGCATTTATCACCTACCCTGTTCCAGAAAAAGGGCCATTGGCAAACAAGAGAGACCTACAGAAGGTAGGCTGCATATTCAAATGCTAGTGAAACAATTCCCACATAGATATACACCCCTTCAAGCAAATGTTCTCATTTCAAACTAGAAATCTATGAAAAATAACTCAGTTCCTTGACACTGAAGCAGACTACTAGACATTAGTAGACTGAGATCAACTACTGTATTCTATTTGCCAAAACATATGTAAAGAAAAAAATGTGTGTAAACATTAAACATCTGGGGGCCAGATATCCAAAAGTGCACGCAGGTGCAATGTGTGCACAGCATCGCCCTTTGTGCTTGCATTAGTCCCAGAGTCTCCTATATTCAGAGGCATAGCACCAGCACTATACTGTCTTAATATAGGGTGGATTGTGCGTGGCACAAACAACAGGTGAGTGTGCAGTGAACTGCAGCTGTGCTGCTCTAAATATAGCACTATGGATAGTGTGACCCGCATAGGAGGGAAGCAGTTGTGCAGCCCTGTCCAGTGCACCGGATACAGAGCTGTCGAGGTCTGCAACTAGGACAGACACACAACACAGCTGCTTCCATATTAGAAATATGCTTTAATGCAAAGAGGCAACAGGCCATAACAACACAACAAGGAACTATAAAGGAAAACAGGGAGTGGGATGAAAAATGGGGAGCAAAGAGTTCAGATGGGTGGAACACACAACTTGGAAGCCTGGGCCACAGGTACAATCATGATGGCAGTTGTGGAGGAGGTGGTGGAGGCAGTGCCTGATACTGATACTGGGCCTCTGCTATGGTCTCCAGCTGTCTCAGTATCAGGTGCTGCTGCTGCACCAGCTGGCGCAACATGTCATCCCTCCATTCTTTGGTCTCCAGTTGTCTACAATGGTGGGGAATCCTCCAGACACCTATAGATAGATAGATAATGAACTTAGCCAGCTATGCACACCGGATGGGGCATGCAGGTATTCCCTATCATACACAGCTAATGTAAAATCAGACAGCAGATGCACCACCAAGCCACACAGGAATGTCAGGTGTCTGACATCCACAATGGACCAGACATGGCATACCAGTGACAGCACTGTGGATCTGTACACTGGAGGGGTACACATGTAATGGCTGTGCCATGCAGCACCAGAGCAGACCTGCCATGGCATGGACACACACCATCACCAGGCATGGCAGAGGTATACCTGTGATACATGCATCAGCAGTACCACCTCAGAGTCCAACAAGCAGTGTAATGTCCCAAGGGGCATCCGCACATCCCATGGACACTGAACAGGCATCCAGCACACAGGCCAATCCTGGTGTGCAGGGCACAGACATCCAGGTGCCTCCCCAAGTCAAAGCTGGGACAGGGCACAGGCACATACTCATGGTGCACACAACACAGCTGAACATGGCTGGGACCAGCAGGCGGAACTGCATACAGCAACCATGGTTCACGCAACTGTAGCAGTGATGTATGTGGAAGGGTGAAGGACACACTGTGCATCAGGTCACCACAACATTGGTGTATCTTGCACTGCAGCCTGGAAGTTGTTGATGTCTCTGCAGTCACTTGTGCACCCTACAGTACATAAAAAACAGTCAGCAATTCACCGACTCATCCCCCTCTATTTCTAGTATTCCCTGGTGTCTAGTGGACCTCTCCCATCCCCGATCCCTTAAAAAAAAAAGTAATCCTAATTCCCTGGTGTTTAGCGGACCCCCCACCCCAACAGTTCATCCACCACCTCCCTGCTCCCCTCACCCTGCCCCTGAACGGGCCACCAGTGCAGCCCTCCTCTCTCCTCCACTACTGGTGGCTCACTGAACTATCAGTGAATGGCTGCATGATTGCACAAACATGAGCTCATTCACTGACAGTTTATTAAACTGTGGATAGAATTTATTCCACAATTTATATGCATTTTTCTGTAATTTACAAAAAAGTCTGCTGAACCCAGCAAAAATCTGTGGAAAATCCCAGTTTTGCCAAAGGCGAAAGTTCAGAAATTTCCATGAAATTTCCAAAATTTCAAAGAAGTTCAGTTAAAGCAGAATTCACAACTTTTACCCACCCATAATGGGGACTGGCAGGTGGGCCTCATGGCAGGAGTAGGTGGTGGTCAGGGCCAAGCAGCTCTATATAATATACATATATACATATGCAAAAAACTGCGTTAATGCATCATTTAGGGTTAATCCACAAAAAGTCAGGAAATGAAAAATATTTAGGGTTGCCCCTTCCCAACGGACCCGCCAATCATCCCAAGATTGACAGATGACAGGGTGTGTCATTGGGGTTGTGAGGCCTAAATGTCACCCCATTCCATGTGCAATGATATTGGCAAGGGACAGCAAAAAAGAATGGGGTGACATTTAGGCCTCACAACCCCAATGACACACCCGTCATCTGTCAATCTTGGATGATTACGGGTCCGGGGACCCTAAAGATTTTCATTTCCTGACTTTATGTTTAACCTAAATAATCGTCTTCAATTTACATAAAGCTCCTTACTTTTGAGAAAGAAACAAAAGTAAGAACTTGCAAAGTTGGCGGGAGTGCGGGCCCTTCAGGCCCTGCGCTTCCACCAACCTGCAGAAGTTGATGGGAGTGCAGGCCCTTTGGGCCCTGTGCTCCCACCAACTTGTAAACGTGTGTGTACCATCAACACCCTCCACATTTCAATGTAAAACACCAAACCGTGTCCGAGATATAACATAGAAAAGTTTGACATTTCCATTCATCAGAGATGCAGAATTCCACACCTGTTAACATTTTACTGGCACAACGACTGAAAACTACATCCATGACACTAAGACTAGGTACCTTATCAAATTCAAGCCACCAGCACAATGCAAAACACTGTCTGCAACACGTAAATTGTGTCAAGCAATATCTCCACAAAAATAATTTTCTCTGACATGTAAACACCGTAATTCTCGCCTACAGGACATGCCGAGAACACCCTCCAAATTTTAATGTAAAAGACCAAACCATGTCTGACAAATAACATGTTCAAATTTGACATTTTCATTTGTAAGAGTTGCAGAATTTCACACCTGTTAACATTTTACAGGCACAATGCCTGAAAATTACATCCATGACACTAAGGCTAGGTACCCTATCAATTTCAAGCCGCCAGCACAATGCAAAACACTGTCCGCATCATGTAAATTGCGTCACGCAACATCTCCACAAGAAAAAATTTCTCCGACATTTAAGCACTGTAATTCACATCTACAGGACATGCCAAGAACTCCCTCCCAATTTCAAGTAAAAAAACCAAACCGTTTCCAAGATATTTAAACTTAAAGATTGGTGAACTTGCCCTATCTAATGCATTATAAAATCTGGCCATCTTGTCCCTCCCTCGCGATTAAAGATCACAATCAAAGAATCTCACGATCAAAGAGTTTGCAGGCTCATGATCAAAGAAATTGCAGGCTGGTGAGCAAGAATAAAAATGCTGAAACTCGACTTTTAGGCAGAATTAAATGAAACTACTGCCCTGCCTCAATAGAACGACGCCCCCTGAACAAAACCCACCCTCATTTGTGTTCCTAGGCCACCCCTGGGCTGAGAAAATTGAATTCTTAAAAGGGCCATCTCGTCCCTCCCTCACAATGCAGGATCACAATCAAAGAATCTCATGATCAAAGAATTTGTAGGCTCGCGATCTAAGAAATTGCAGGCTCGCGATCAAAGAATAAAAAATGCTGAAACTCATCTTTTAGGCAGAATTGAATGAAACCACCACCATGCCTTGATAGAATGAAGCCCCCTGAACAAAACCCACCCTCATTTGTGTTCCTAGGTCACCCCTGAGCTAAGAAAAATTTATTTTTACTTCGCGATGCAAGATCGTGATCAAAGAAGCTCGCGATCAAAGAATTAGCAGGCTTGTGATCAAAGATCGTTAGCGAGCCGCAATCAAAGATTTTAAATGTTTAAAACTCTATTTTTTGACCATTTTACACGGAACCAAAGACATGACTCGATAGAACGAGGCCCCCTGAGTAAAACCCATCCAAGTTTTACTTCAGGAGTGACCACTGAGCCGAGATATTTGATTTTTTTCGATTGGAATTCAAAAACAAGATGGCAGACCTCGTGATCAAAGAATTCTCAGGGACAAAGATTCTTTGACCTCAAGGCTGCAAATTCTTTGATCAGCAAGCAGGACAAGATGGCCCAAACTCCATTCTTTGTTCGCAAAACAACCATATAAATTTTCCCATTGACTTATAATGGGAGCTTAAAAGTGGCATAACCTTTGAATGCCTTAATATGTTTCCACCAAACAAAAAGCGACATTTTCGGCCAACCAAGCTCTTTCAAATGAGCCATCTCACAGAGTGGCATGCCACACAATGGCCACGCAGGGCCATGGACAAAATCCCTAAAACTGCCTCCAAAACTGGATAATTTTGCATTTTTCAGCATTTTCGTGCACAAAGACCATAAGTCCGACCAAACCAAAATTTGGAAAATCAAGATATCTACCATGCCCCACCATGCATACCAAATTTCAGACAAATCTGTTGAAGGGGTCCAAAGTTATTAACGTGCAAAATTTTGACTTTAACATAGAAGTGCCTTCATAACCCTAAATATAGTGGTGCAGCTGCGCCACTATAATTATATATATATATATATATGTATATGTATGTGTATATATATATATATATATATATATATATATATATATATATATATATATATATATATCATAGTTGACTGCAATTATTAGTTGTGGAAGCTTATAGGATATATCCAAAAAGTGCAATGCTGGGTGGGTGGAGGGCCAAGGTCAACTGGATAAAAAGAAAATTCAAAAACACAATTGATAAAAAATAATTGGTCAATCATGCAGGAGTGTGTTGACGGTGTGGGTTCCCTTGATGCTTGCTATAACACCAAGTAGGCAAGCAAAATAATTACAAATAAAAAAATAACAACTCAAGTCAAAAGGGTGGGAGGGATGGCTGGAGCTCCATCACATGTCCTGCACATGCTGCCTGTCTCCCACCAAAAAGCATGCCAGACTCAATGAAGGTCTGCACTCTGCTGTCTTTTTGCTGTTGAATTTGTTGATCTCTCTCTCTCTCTCTCTCTCTCTCTCTTTCTGATTAATGTATGATACACTGCCTCCTTTCACCACAAAGCCCCAAATGAGATGCATACACTGGGCTGGATTTACAAATGTTTTTGGGACTAAGTCCCACACTGCAACTCCAGTTGCTGACCGAAATCTCTGCAGCTGTGGAGATTGTGATTCACATCTGCAGCAGCGGCAGAAGATGTTACAGCTGGTCCCACCAGCCATAACATTTTTCCACAGCTGCCGGGATTTCCATGGCAACACAACTCGCAAGCTGACATAAATCATGGAGCCGGTTGTAAACCGGCTCTACTTTTGATAATACCATAGCTACCAGAGAAACTGTGGTTCTGCAAGTGGCAACCCACTGCGCTGAGTTTTTCCCACAAATGAGTGATTTTCAAATGTTTTGTGAATCCAGCCCACTGTTTCCTATGAATGGCATGTATGTGCTGACACACAGGACTGGCAAGAACAACAGTCATTTTATTTGTTATTGCTGTTGACTGCTTTCTGACCTTGAAACAACATGAAAATATTTACACAATTTTAAAAGCGACATTCTTTTTTTTTTAACAGAGGGATCTAAAAGAACAATACTGACGTATTTCTCTTACAAACTCACAGCTGTGAACATTACAATGTTCAAGGTTTTCTAACTCCAGTTTAATTGAAGTGAGCCTAGTTTCCAGCATTTCCACATAAGAGCATAGAATCATAAATTTGAACTAGTGATGTGCGGAATGTGGAATTCTGATGGCAGAATTAGTGCAGAATGGCCATTCCACCGGTGGAATTTCCACCAGAATTTCACTGGTTCTTCAGCAGAATTCTGCCTACTGTGATCCATGGAGTAATATTCTGTGGAAAGGCAATGTTTCTGTAGAAAATTATTCTGCAACAATTTCCACAGAAAACATTAAGATCCATAGAATAATATTCCGTGGAACAGCATTTTGTCCTGCGGAAAATCATACCTCAACTATTTTCTACCCCAGCATTTCACCATTCTGTTTGTGGCGATATTCGGCAGAATTTTGAAAGTTCCATGGAATCTTGTTCCGCTGCAATTTGAAAATTCCATGCAGCATTAATTTGGACATGAGTCAGATAGCAGAAGCCAAATTTGACTCACGACATATCAGTGGTATAACATAACCAGTTAATTTCCCATATGGCTATCCAAGGCTTTTTTGAACTGGTTCATTGTAGTACAATAAACAATGGTGCTTGGTATGGCATTCCAGTATGACACTACCCTCTGGCTGAACCATTTTCCTCTTCTCTTAGTTTTATAGTTCTCACCCCTTAGCTGTAGTCTGTGTCCTGGTTATCCTATCAAACTCATTTCTACATACTCCTGTAGTTTCCCACAGTTCTTGATTATGAAATGCTTTATAAATATAGCAGAGGTCACATCTCGATCTTCTGTATTTAAAAAAATAAAGTCCCAGTGTATTCAATCTTTCTTTGTATGTTTTGTTTTGTAGATTCTTGATTTTTTTTGTTGCTTTTCTTTGTATTTTCACTATTAATGTGATACTGCCAATATTCTGTGGTATGCTAAAAGTAGCACAATACAACAGGTGAGGCCTTATAAGTGATGTATAAAGTGGCATGATTACATTTGCATCCCTACATTTGATATGTTTAAATATGAAACCTAAAATTTTATTGCACTTTTTAACCATTTCCATGGCATGGGTATCAAAAGTTACATTATCTGTTATAGTGACACCAATATCCTTTTTAGTAACAGTTGTAGCCAGAATCCTGTTTTTTAGAGTACATTCAGCCATTATATTATTCCTATTTAGGTGCATTACTTTACACTTCTCACCATTACACTCTAATCCATGTTTCTTTGCCCATATTTTTTGTTGTTCAAGTTTATTTGGTAAATGCTCCACTGCTTCTTTATTATTAATAATGGCTCCAGCATAAGTATTGTCCACATACTTACAAAGCCAGGCACTTGCTGATGTATGCATCATTGATACAAATGCATTGAACAATGTAAGTCTGAACACAGACCCTTGTGGGATCCCACTAGTCACCAAACCTCAGTCAGTATGGTAGCCTCTAATACATGCAGTACCCTTTGAAATCTATCTTCCAGTCATGATTCAACCCATAAAACAACATTTGGGTGAAATTAAAATATTATGAGCTATTCTATAAGCTCTGTATGTGATACTGAGTCAAAAGCTTTAGAATGGTCCAGATATATCTGTCGGTAACCCTTTATCTAAAGCACAACTTACAAGTTTGAAAATGTGCACAGGATTTGTCACACAGGAACAACCTTGACAGAAACCATGTTGTGTGACACCTGTTAGTCCCTTGTTTATCATATGATATTCTATAATCTCTTTTATAATGCCTTCCATTATTTTTCCAGTGGTAGAGGTTAGGCTGATCAGACGATAGTTTGTTACATCCAATTTATCTCCCTTTTTAAAGATAGGGGTTACATTAGCCTGCTTCCATTCATGGACTGTCTTTCCTTCTCTTAAAGAAGTATTAAATAACATAGCCAGAGGTCCTGCAAGCACGTCAGTAAGTTCCTTAAGAAATCTGGAATGAATTTCATCCAGTCCCGCTGATTTATCAGCCTTATGTTTTCAGTTTTTCATATACTTCCTGCTCTGTTATGTTCTTAATTTTTAATATATGGATCTTGGATTTAATATGTCTGTAAAGCATACAAAAAAAATTGGTTATACCCTCAAACATTTACTGATAATACTACTGTCAATCACTTTTAATAGTATCGTTTAAGTGTGATAATACTATCATTGCGCTCCTCAATGATAGTATTACCACAGTCACCACACAGCGCAAGTGCCCACAAAGATGCCTTCTGCCCATCATGTCACCCTAAGCATGCCTCCTGATTGGCAGTGTTTCATGTGTGGGTGGGCACATTTTAAAAAACATGATTGCCTCGCTTAGCGAGACCGTAGTCCTCGTGAATATAAAATTTTTCTCCCTCAGAAAAATGAGAAGCTGCAGCCAAAACAAGTAAAAGGTAGGACTACCAACCACTTTTTTTTTATAAAGTGAACGAAGGCAGGAGAGGTGTAGCGCAGCGGGCTATGATGAGAGCAGCAACAAGGAAGGTGGCAGTTGGCTATGACACAGCATCCGTGTCTGAAACTACTGACTGCCAGCCAGAAAGAAAAAAACAAAACAAAATCCGAGATCCACATATTAAAAAAAATAATGAATTGGTGCCGGTGCATTACCGGCGAGTACCATCTTGAGGTTCTGGACATGGGAACCTCTTGAGCTTAGCTCTCGAGGTTCCTATGTGTCCAGAACCTCTCGATGGTATTACTCCCTGGTAATACACCGGCACCTATTCATTATTCTCTTTGTAATTCATGGTTGGTTATGAGATCAGTTGGTTTATTCAAAATATTGTTTGGCACAAAAAACACTCAGAAAGTATTTATTAAACTTATTGGCCATATGTTGTTCATTTGTAATTATAGACTCTCCATCTCTTAGTTGTCCTATTGTTTTCTGACCTCCCCTTAGACTTCCAATGCAGTTAAAAAACCCTTTTTGTTATCAGTGGTTGATTTTACCATTCTTGGTTCAGTTTTAGATTCAGATCTTTTTATTTGTTTCTTACATATAGAGAATAATGCATATGTAGGGGGTTGATATAGAGTTTTTTTTTACACAACCAAGTTGTGTGATAATATATAAACCTCGAGAGCGAAGCTAGAGAGGTTTTACTATTATCACGTAACGTGGGTGTGTAAAAGAAAACTCCAAATTTACCCCCTACATATATTTTATTTTTTATAATAACTGGTGCAAAAAAAAACTGTCTCAGAAGAATTATGATTACGAGTTGGCGATCACTTAATTTGCTTTTTAGCAATGGTAAGCTTGTGAGTGTGTGTTTACCATTGGAGAACGGTCTCATGCTGCCTTGGACAGTTTCATTAGTTTGTGCAGGTGTATGCTTGTTGGCACAATGATGTAAAAGTCATATCAAAACACGGGTTGATATGAGTTTTTTCGTATCATCCTGCGGGTTGATACGACTTTTCAATGTTGCTAAAAATGAGTTGATATTGGGCTTCACCAGTTATTATATTTGGTTACTTGGTTACTTGGTTTAGTGGACAAAAGAAGGCAGTTACCCATCAAGATTGTCCTCCACATGTATGGATCATTAACCCAATGTTAGTTAACTAACCATTTATCAAGTTTATTCTTGAAGATTGTAATATTAGAAGAGTCCGTTATATTTTGTGGCAGTGCATTCCATAACCTATGTGCTCTAATAGTGAAGAAAGTTTGCCTTTTGTTGTTCTTTGCTCTTTTAACTTCCAGTTGTTTATTGTGTAACCTAGCCACAATTTTTCTTGTAGAGTAAGCTATACCACAATGTTGCATCAGAACAGGTGATTGAAGAATTTTAAATAGCTGTAGGAGATCACCTCTAGTTCTTCTTAATTTAAAGGAAAATAAGTCAGTTTTCTGTAATCTAGTATCATAATCCAGGTGAGCAAGGTAAGGGACAAGTTTGGTAGCCCTACGCTGGATTTGTTCCATCCTTTTAATATCTGCAATTAAGTATGAGCACCAAAAGGGTGAACCGTAATCAGTATATGGCCTAACATATGACCTATACAAGGTCATACTATATTGTTCATTTTTGGAAATAAAGGTGTGGTTTATCCTACGGAGGAGAGCATTTGTTTGGTTAGCTATTTTATTACAATGAGATGAAGAAGATAATTTATTATTGACCAATATCCCCAAGTCTTTTTCTGTGTTTGATTCTCTGACATGGATGTTGTTTAGAAAGTATGATTGCTTGGGATTGTTATTTCCCATACGTAGTACTGCACATTTTGAAACATTGAAGTGCATTTTGTTAGTATGTGCCCAGTTTTCTATAGATGCAAGATCAGATAATAAGCTTTTTTTGTTGATCTCATTGTTTACATCACCCCCTAGTTTTGTGTCATCAGTGAACTTTACTAAAATGTCATTAGATACAATATTCATATCGATGATAAAAATATTAAAGAGAATGGGTCTCAGGACTGAGCCCTGAGGAACGTCACTTGTTACCCTTCCTATATCTGATAATGCACCATTTACCCTAACCCTTTGAGTTCTATTACTCAACCAACTGCTTATCCATGAAATAATAGAGGATGAAAAACCTAGGTTACTGAGCTTATTTACCAGAATGGCATGAGACACTTTCTCAAATGTCTTACTATAATCAAGAAGAATGATGTCAGAGGGGATGTTAGAATCAAGGCTTATACTGATGTGATTATAAAAGGTAAGCAAGTTGGTCGTACAGGAAAAAACAGGTTTAAACCCGTGTTGTGCTGTATCTGTTATATTTAAAGTCTGCATTTCTACTTCTAATAGTGATTTAATTATTCTTTCCATTAATTTGCCAGCGATTGAGATGAGACTGATTGGTCTATAATTTTCTACTTTTGCATGTGATCCCTGTTTAAAGATGGGGGTGACTATGGCAGTTAACCAATCAGACGGGACTCTGGATTCATAGAGAGATTTATTGAAAATAATGGTTAACAGTAAAGCAATGGATTCTTTTGTCCCTATAAGGAATTTGGGACTAATGTTGTCAGGACCTGGGCTTGTTGTATGTTTTAGTGTTCCTAATACTCCCTGGGTGTTGTGTAATGTTACCTTGTAATCTATAGAACTGAAGGAGTGGGTTTTTGATATTGTTGTTAAAGGTTCATGCTCAAATACTGAGCAGAAGTAATCATTAAGCACAGTAGCTGTTTCTGTGTTCAACATAATAGTTGTATGTTCAATAGTTAATGGTCTTATCAGTCTTTTGTTCTCCTTTTTCCAATTTAGGTAGAATACAGAGCTTTGTGAGAGTCTTTTGTATGTGCAATTTGGAATTCTAGGTTGCGTTTTGCAAGTATAATCATTTTTTTAAGTTTTAACTGCTTCCATATATTTAATTAGCATGTCGTCCTTTTGATCCATAGGACATTTTTTTAATAGTGAGAATAATTTTTTCTTACATGCAATTTGTTTTTTAATAGATCTATTAAGCCAAGGTGGAATTTTTCCTTTGATATTATATTTATTCTTTTCTGGGACATATTGTTGTTCTAGTTCATGAATTTTTATCTTTAGTAAGTCCCAGGCTTCTTCGGTATTAAGGGAAGAAAGAATATGATCCCAGTGTAAAACATTTAATTGTTCGTTGATTTTATGAAAGTCAGCCCTATCATATTGCTTGATTTTAAGTTTGTTGATTTTAGGTTGATAATGAAGAGGAATAGTGAAGAATATAGACATATGATCACTGTTGCAAAGAGGGTCAGAGATCTGGAGGTCAGTTATAGAAGTCTCTATGTTTGTAATGACGAGGTCCAAGATGTTTGTTTCCCAGGTAGGTTCCCTAATAAGTTGATTAAGACCCAAATCTATAATGGTTGTAAGTAATTTTTTGTCATGTTGGTTTGAACCTGTTAAGGTCCCCCAATTTATGGAGGGTAAGTTGAAATCTCCCAATATTAAAACCATACCTTTATTTGCTATATGAGAGATTTCATCAGCTATCTGCATAGTTTGAATAATATCTGCAGAGGGTGGGCTATAACAAGTGCCAACTAGTATTTGGGGAAGTCCCACTGGCTGAATATAAACCCATACACTCTCTGACTGTATATTGGTTGATGCTTCAAATGAAGGAATGTCATTTCTGATGTAAATACTTACACCACCCCCTTTTCTTTTATCTGTTCTATTTTTGAAATAATGTTTAAATCCAGGGATTTCAACTATCCATTTTTGATCAGGGTTGGCCCAAGTTTCTGTTATGGCTATTAGTCCCAAATCGAGGGACTGTGCTTTAGTTTTTAGTTCAGCATGCTTAGTAATGTTAATAGAACGAGCATTAAGAGGCAAAATATTCAAATGGTTATGTTGTGATGAGTATGTGTTTGTAATAAGAGAATTGGGTTAGGGTTACCCCCTGTCCTGATTTTCGCAGGACAGTCCTGATTTGGGCAGCTGTGTCCTGCAAAAAAACATGAAAAATACTAAATGTCCTGATTTTATAGTAGCAAATATATTTTCTGAATTTCCACTAAATGTTGCAGAAAACTACAATACCTTAATTAAAACAACTTAAAATGATAAGAAACAATGGAAGCAACTAGGAAACTACTGCACTTAGCCTTAATTCTGATTATATAGAGAAAACAAGTCTGTTGTATCAGTCGAGGTTACGTACTGTCCTGCGAAAAATCATATTTCAGTAAGAAATGTCCCACTTTGGGCTTCTGAAAAGGTGGTAACCCTAAATTGGGTACTAACCCGATCTCCCCCTTTTCCATTAGTTTAAATGGTTATTAATGAAAGTAGCAACTTTACGTCCCAGTAATGTGCTTCCCCTTTTACTGAGATGCAAACTGTCCCAACAAAATAGAGAAGGTTTATTGTGGAATTCTTCTCAGTGTGTAAGACAGGGGATATTTTGTCAATAGCTCCATTTTCGAAGCTATTCATTCAATGCTTTTATTTTGGCTATGATATTCCTTGTGGCTCTTGGGACCGGCTGTATTTCAGATAGACATAAGTTGCAACCTCTCTCCACCAGTATGTTACAGAGGGAGACATAGTCCTGTTTAAGTTGCTGTAGAGGAGATCTATTTATGTCATTTGGCCCTGTGTGGATGACCACTAGGGGGCTCTTACCGGCTGTTGTTAATATTGTTTTTACCATAGATGTTATATCAGTGACCCTTGCATCTCAATAACTTGAGCAAGTTCTGTGTTCTTTGTCTTGATTACAGACTGCCCGGTCGATATATTTTATGATGTAGTCTCCCAGAACATACACCTGTTTAGACCCAAATTCATTTATTGGGGGAGGATCAACTTGAGTTTTTACGGGGGGGGTTGACATTTGGGTCTGCAGGATGGAAGGCTGCTGACTAGATGTGAGTTTGGGGTTTATAGTCTGGTCTACATTTGTTCCATGTTCTGGGCTAGTATTTGCTACTTCATCGATGGTTTGGGTTAGGTGCTCAGAGGAGTTATATATTGGTATTGTAGAGGTTCTAAATGGGAATTGAATGATTTTCCTTTTTTGATTAGTGTGGGGAACTGTAATCCAATTATCTACTTCTTTTATAGTTTGTGATTTAAGAGTGCATGTAAAAGTTAAGGGGGTGGAAGTACTGGCTTGGTGACCTCCTAGTATAGGAGTAGGTGGTATATCCAACAGATTCCTGAGAAATACCAGCATCCATCAATTGTGTGGAAGACGTGTTAGCCTTCAGAAAGCGTGACATTTGGTCAATGTACTCCTCCTGGGCTTTGATGTCAGTATTTGTCATTTCTTTAGGTTGGAGGTGTTTAATTTCTTCCTGCAAGTTACTTACTAACATACACAATATCACAAGTAAAATTAGGTGTTTGTTTATCAATAGCACACATCTGGCAAGTAGAACAGAATTTATTTGCTTTCTTCATTTTGCTCTGTTGGTAGTTCTAGCAGCCCGTGGAAGAGTATTGTTCACAGATCCCGGTTCCTTGCCAAGATGTCAAATACCTGAGCCTGGTCCCAGTGTCCCCAGTGGACACGGTAGACACGTGCTGAGATGAGTGTGTCTCTGCGTGCGGCCCCACACATGCTCGCCCTGCTCACTAGTATGGGTCTTTATGCAAGCGAGAACCAGAAGAGCCTGGACACACTACTTCTGGTTTCACACTAATATTACAAGTTTAAAAAATGCTCAATTAGCCTTTAAAAAGGCACGGCCTAGTTGTTATTATGCTAGTAGCAGGCAATGAGTGCACTAATAAGTGCAAGGTGTAAAACACAGAACGTAGTGGGAGATTTACTTTAGCAGCCCAAAATATAGACCACCAGTATCCCACAGTGCCTAACTCAGCAGTACACAGAGCACAGGTATAGGGATGATGCCCTTTCCCCAAGGCTCATGGTAAATACAGTTTAATCAATCACATACACAGATATTGGTATATTTCATAAGTACCTCTCTCCAGAGGTGCGCTAGCACAATAGTAGTATTTATATTAGTCTTTGATTTATATTTAAACCACATGTCTGATATGGGATTCTGTTTATATTTTTTATAGGCCCTTCTTTTTTTTAATACTTTTTTTTTATATTCTTTGAGAACCATTTTGGTGTTCTACCAGACTTATTATATTTTTTAACAACAGGTATGAAGGTACTTATACAGGTATGTATCCTGTCTTTTATCTGGCCCCATACTGATTCCAGTGTTTTGCCTTGTAGGTCCTGCTTCCAATTCTAGGATTGCAAAACTGATCTTACAGTGTCATAGTTAGCTTTATTGTAACACCTTATTATTGTAGTTCCACTAAGTGATATACAGTCCTATTTGATTACTGATTTAATCATATTGTGATCACTGTCTCCAAGTGGTTCAATTACACTGGTACTACTAATTCATCTTCTAGATTAGTTAGTATAAGATCCAAAATATTGCCCCCTGTAGTTGGTTCCTGGACAATCTGTTCTAGGTTCTTCTTTAATGTAATATTGATGAACCCACTTTCCAACTGTGAAGTTCTTGTGAGATTAACCCAGTTTATTTTGGGAAAGTTAAAATCTCCAAGAAACAAATAGTTCCCTTAAAAATTCATTCTTTCAATAGCATCTAGGAATAAATGATTTTCTTCATTGCTTAAATTTGGGGAGCGATAACAAACACCCATATTCAGTATTTTATCATCTATAGATGACCGGGTCCAGATACTTTCCCTTTCTTCCATCTCTGTAGTGTCAGTAATGATTTCTTTTGATTTTATATTATTGGAAATATATAATACCACTCCTCCGCCTCTTCTATCTGTTCTTTCTTTGTGAAAAAGTTGATAACCATCTATTTTCACACCACAGTCTTCCTTACTAAACCAGGTTTCTGTTACTGCACATATTTGTGTGTGATCTGCATATAAAATATGCTTCAATTCATCAACTTTATTTCAAAGACTTCTGGCATTGATTAGTAAAAGGTTGATTTCATCCTTAACATTTTTGACTGCTTGTTTTTATGACAGTTTTTACTGTTTTCACCAACCTTATTACTTCTGGTTTGTATATCCCCACTTCCCTAAATTCTTAGTTTAAACATTGATTGATTGTTTTATCAAATATATTTCCTAAAAGTTGGCTGCCATTTCTATTTTAATGTAATCTATCTTGACAGAAGAGATTCCTATTCCCTTGAAATATCTCCCATGTTTTTATGCAATTAAACCCCTGGAGTAAGCACCATTGCCTAAGTCAATTATGGGGCTGGCAGTATAGCCTAGAGGGTAGAGTAATGAGCTGTGAATGAGCTTGGTACATCAGTAGACCTGGGTTTGATTCCCACAACCTCCACTTGCATACTGTGTGACTCTAAGCAAGTCACTTAACCTCCCCAGTGCTCCCAGGTCACCCCTGAAAACAGGCACTTGTGCCCAGTGGGCCTTACCCAGTTACCAAAAGATTAAATATATATATATATATATACAGTATATGTATATATATATATATATATATATATATATATATATATATATATCTAGAGAGAAAGACTATTTTTCTGTTAAGCCTATGTTTAGCTCTGGGACTGGCAACATTTCTGACATGAATACTTTACAGTTTGAATCTTTTAGATATGTATGTATTTTCTTCAAGTTGTTAAAAATGTCTTCTTCCATTTTATGTTTAAGTAATTTGTTCCAGCATGTACAAGTAAAGTGCAGTCAGCTCTACATTAGTAGAATTTATCTTTTGATCAGTCTATTGCAACATGACCAATAACTGTGCTTTAGAGAAATATTTCAGGCTGTGGGTTATATACCCAGTCTGCAATGCCTGTAGAAACTCATCCAGTGATTGCACAATGGACTGCTATTTGTCTTTTTTCAGCCCTCTTTGAACTCATAGCTCCACACATAAATCTTACACTGCTGAAAATTCTAGTCCAAAGGTCAGCAAAATAACTTAGATTTTTTTCAGGATGCAAGATTTAGATAGCTGGAGCCCTTCTTATTACGTCTTGTTTCATCTGAGCTCAACAGCACCCCCCCCCAACAATATACTGTATATACTTAATTGTGTCTAAATATTATGTTTTTTAAGTTTTCTCAAAAGTGACCCTACCTCAAGTGCAGGCTGGCAATGTAATAGCCATGGTTTGGCCTAAGAGCCTCATGGACTCACCTATATAAATCCAGCACTGTAAATTTGGTTCTTCTGAAGGGAGCTCTTGAAGTACTGCTTTGCAAATATCCTTCCAGACCAATAAAATCATTTAGTACCAGCTTCTAGGGCTGGACATAATTTGTGGATTATACTTCAAGAAATTCCACCTTTCACAAAACTCTGAAATATTCCATGGAATATCAGCCTGTTCTGCCTATAAATTGCCTTGACCACAGAATTGTAAGATCTACTGTTTATACTGAACATGCCCTAAAATGGTGAGAAGCAAAACATTATCAAGCCACTCATGGCAGCAAAAAATAATTTTGCAATTAACATTAAGAGATAAAACAATTTTTTGTAGTTTACATAGGATTTCATTTTAAAATCCCAGAGTTTAATTATTGGCAATATTTCATGGAATTTTCCAAAACATTCTGTGAGTTATGTCTGAAGCACAATCAGTGTTTTAGCCCAAATTCTGCCAGTGGAATCTAAATTTCATTTATATCTACCAGGTTACAGTTTGCATTTCTATTGGTTTATGTCTTACAATAATTTCCCCTCCAACTTTAATGCTTCCTAGAAACTTCAGTTAAACTTTTTTTTTTTTTCCATTTTGCTTTTTTTTTCCTCCTAGCTGTCGGTCGTCCAGAGTATCAGCCCAGTCACGGCACGCTTCCACCCTCAGAATGGCCTCGAGCCTCCGATACCCCATGGCTTACCCCCATGAGGCTACGGATGCGGAGCTAACACCGCAGACGCAGATAGGTCGAGACCAGCCTGGGGGTTAATCAAAGCCGCGGGCGGCTTCATAGAGGGTGACTGGCAGCGTCCATTTCCGCTTTTCTGGGGCGGGACATGCAATGGCATAGCGCCCTGTCCCGCTCTCCAAAGTGTCTCCTTCCTCGCAGGTCGGTAGCTGTGTGACTCCCAGCCTCCGCCGGGGTCACTTCCATGCACCGAAAGCATCAACCCACCCTCCCCTGGAGAAGGAGAGGCAGCCCATGGGCGCTCTATTCTTCTCCCCGCCGATCTTCCAGTGACCCGAGTCCGCTCTCAACCCGTCGCCGCGCCGCAGCGGAAATCCCACCGCTGCACCGATGGGTCAAGCATTTCAGTTAAACTTGAAGGGAATGAATTCCTCCAAGTCAAAAGTCCAATATGTGAGTCCACCATGCATAGGCTCCTCAATCATTGCGTGATGTCAACCAAGTCTGAAAAAAATCTTCAGCCTTACCCCTTTTGAGCCCGATCCAATCAGAACTCAGAAGCTACCGTAAGCAGGGTCAGGACTGGTCAGCTGTTGGATGGGAGATGCCAATATACACCAGGTATTGCAAGAAGTGGTGTTGGTAGCTCTGTATGGGTTTCCCTTATTTACAGTATAAGTATTCATACCAATGCCCCAGCGTTGTATTTGGGCAAGACTGCGCTGTTGTATGGTACCATCTTTCAAATGAGGAAAGTAGATGTGGTGACACCTGGGGCAAGAGCAGACAGAAGTCTGTAAGGAGAATTCTACAGATAGGGGACTCTATAGTTCAAAGAGGATGACAGACAGTGGGAAAAGGGGAGGACAGTGGTCAGATGCCTGCCTGAAGCATCAGCCATCCAGATTTGGGAGAGGATAGGAAGGATAGTGTAGGAGGGGAGGGAACAGGGGGTGGTGGTATACCTTGGTACGAGCTATCTGGAAAACTGGCCAGACTTGCAGAGGCTGGGGGACAGACTGAAGATGCACTCAGCTACCTTTGCTTTTCCTAAGGTCCTCCCTGTTTGGGGTAGGGAGATAGGGGAAGATAGAGTGAAGAAGGAGGAGACTGAGGAGTTCACTAGATGGTTAAAAGTGGTGTAGAGAACTGGCCCACCACTTTGTAGGGGACTTGGGGGGCTTTTGAGACAGTTGATTCTTCAAAGGTGACCATCTTCATCTGACAAGAGAGAGGGCTAGTGCTTTCGGGCAGAGGTTTGACATCTACACTGGCAGACAGTTAAACTACCTGCAGGATATGCTGGGGCTAGAGATTCCACAGTTGAGGTTGGTGAAGTGGGGAACCTAGCCTGAACTCCGCCAGAGATGGGGGAAAGGTGTACAAGAAGTAGCAGCAGAGTGGAATGAGTTCAGGGGACCAGGAAGTGTAGACCAACTAGACCAGCAAAAAAGGAAAAACATAAGACATCTTGGACACTTGAGAATTGTGATGTGGAAGTCAGTTAAGAACCAAGAGGGGTGGGAGTGCAAGTTGGAGGGTGAGGTGCCTCAATGCCAAGGGTCTGGGTTATAAAATTATGAGCTCCAGGCACTGGTGCCAGACTCTGGGCTGTGTCTAGTGGCTGTTATAGAAACTAGGTCAAACAAGTAAAATGACTGGGACCTGGCAGTCCCGGGGTACTCCTTTTATAGACAAGATTGAGTGATGGTTGAGGTGGAGGAGTGGCCATTTACAACAGGGAAGAAACAGAGGCAGTACAGGATGCATCCATTTGAGAGAAAGCAGAGGTAGACGCATCTTCAATACAGCTTACAGAGCCATCAGGTAGGAAACTTTGCATGGGGATGGTTTACATGCCACCAGAACAGGGAGAAGAGAGAAATAAGGAACTAACAGTAAAAGTAAGAAAGGGGGCAGAAAAAGGGGTGGTTGTATTAGTAGGTGATTTCAACCTGCCAGACATCGACTGGGACATTCCAGCAGCCAGGAGAGCCAGAAGGCAGGCCCTGCTTGATAGTTTGCAGGAATACATGAATGCTGGTGCAGCACATCAGGGAAACCAATAGACAATCTGCCATTCTTGATGTGATATTCACCAGCTCACAAAGAGTAGGCAAAGTGCTGGTTGGGGAACCACTGCGGTCCAGTGACAACACTACTATATGACTTGAGTTGGCCCTGTGCATCAGTAAGCCCTTGTCAAAGGCTGAGGTGCTAGACTTCAGAAAGGTGCATTTCAACCAAATGAGGGGAATAGTCCTGGGCAGGTTAGTTGGGGTAGACAGCATCAGGAGAGTGGAGGAAAGATGGGGGTTATAAAACGGACCATTCTCAAGGTAAAAGAAAACATGCACGAGAACAGTTATCAAGAGGAACAAGCATAAGGGACCAATTTGTTTTTCTGAAAAGGTCAGGGAGGCAGTGAGGGCCAAAAAGTAGGTCTTTATAAGGTACAAAGAAAAACAGAGAAATAATGAATGGGAAGACTACCATGAAAAAACTAGAGAGGCCAAGAGGGCAGTAAAGATTGCAAAGGTATATTCAGATCCAGGTACTGCGGAGGGGTTAAGGGAGAGGAAACACAGTATTTTTTTAGATAGAAAAGGGAAAAAAGAAAGATGGAGGAGGAATTGTCAGGCTAACGGAAGATTCAGGGTAATGGAGGAAGACAGGCAGAAAGCAGTTGTGCTGAATGATGACTTCTGCTCAGTATTCACTAGGGAGAACAGCATGCCTTTGCCAGAGAGGTCAGACAGCAGGATAAAGGCAGCTGAAAAAGAGGTCCTGGAAATAAGGCTGCAAAAATACACCAGTGAAAGTCTCAGAAAAGGGTTAGCAGCCCTCAAGGTAAACAAGGCCCCTGGGCCAGATGGGATGCACCCGAAGGTACTAAGGAAACTGGCATCAGTGTTAGCTGAACCATTGTGGGAGTATTCAATAGCTCTTTGCAGCAAGGGGTGGTTCCCAAGGACTGGAGAATGGTGGATATAGTTCCAGTGTACAAGGAAGGGAACAAGGAGCAACTGGGAAAATACAGACCCATCAAACTTACCTCTGTGGTAGGGAAACTGATGGAGATTCTAATTAAAGAGGACCTCATGGAATACCTGTTAAAAAATGGGCTTCACTATAGTAAGCAGCACAGATTCTTGGCAGGGAGGTCTTATCAGACAAACTTGAAAGTATTCTTTGACTAGGTAACCAGGGAGGTTGACCAGGAACATACAGTAGACTTACTCTACTTTGACTTCAGTAAGGCATTTGACTCAGTGCCACACACAAGGCTACAGAAGAAGAAGAAGAGGGATCTGGGAACAACTAAGAAAACAGAAAGGCAGGTATGGAATTGGTTGGAGGGGCAGCAGAGTTGTGGTGAATGGGATCAGATTAGTGGAAAGAGCTGCCACCAGCAGAGTACCACAGGGATCTATCTTGGGCACAGTCCTTTTCAAGTTATTCATCAGTGACATAGGAGATGGAATCCAGGGTAAGTTGTGCCCATTCACCGGTATCACTAAACACTGTGTTAGAGTTGACAATGCAGAGGGGGAAGGAAATTGCAGAAAGACCTGCAAAGCCTGGAAAATATGTCCAAAGTAGATCAACTGAAATTCAGTGCCAAGACATGTAAAGTGATGCACTTAGGGAACAAAAAACTCAGAACAGAATATTAGATTTGAAAGGTTCAGCTGGACAGAACACCAGAGGAAACAGATCTAGGAGCTGTCATTAGTGACTCCCATCATTCCCATAGATGCCATATGGCGTCGGAACCATCCATGGCTGGAATGGACCCAAAATGACCACTAGGAGCAAATGAGTTGTTAAATAAACCAGTCAATATAACAAAGCCTTTCATCAAATATGGATGGGATGGAGTCAAGAGTATAGTAGCTACTCAACGGGAGAAGGGAGGTGGAAACATATGGAACAAAAGGGGTAAGTTAAGACCCTACACAGACAACAGGTTCCAGGGTATGATAGGGTAATATGGGCAGACTAGCTGGACCGACAGTCTTTTTGTGCTGTCATCATTTATGTTTCTATGTTTCCATGAGACATTAAACTTAAGTCCCAGCTACCTGTTCTAGTGCTTGGTCAGGCAAATGTTAATGATCACATGGTTCTTCCTGAAGTTAGAAACTGCTTAACAGATAGGCGACAGAGGAGGGTGGTTAACAGCACTCACTCTAATGATGAAAGAGAGACCAGCAAAATGTTTTGGAGCACAGTACTGGGGCCGGTCCTCTTCACTGTCTTCATACATGATGTTACAGATGAAATGTAAGGCAAGATATGCCTTTCTGCAGAGGGCACCAAAATCTGTAAGAGGGTGCACAATCAGGAGGGAGTGAAAAGAATGGACAGGGGTCTTGGGAAACTCGAGAAGTGGTCAAGAACATGACAGCTGGGGTTTAATGCCAAAAAGTGCAAAATAATGTGCTTAGGGCATAGGAACCAAAGAGCTGAGTATATGTAGTGTCAGTCACTAACCAAGAAAGTGATCTTGGGGTTATCATATCTGATGACCTCAAAGTGGCAGGGTAGTGTTGCAAAGCACAGGATATGGCCAGTGTAATGCTGGGATCATTGAGATTGGTATCTCCAGCAGCAGGAGGAGGAGGTGTTGCCACTGCATCACTCTGTGGTGAGACCCCACTTGGAGTATCCTGTCAAGTTCTGAAGGCTGCACCTCAGAAAGTACATGGACAGGGTGGAGGCAGTCCAGAAGAAGGCAACTAAAATGGTGCAGGAGTTGCACCAAAAGCGCTATGAGGAGAGACTGAGGTATCTCAACATGTGTATCCTAGAGGAGACAAGAGCAAGAAGAGACATGATAGAGACCTACAAGCACCTCACAGGGGTGAACAGGATGCAAGAGGGGAGTCTCTTTTGAATGAGAAAAGAGCACCAGGCTCAAAGGGCATGCGATGAAGCTGGAAGGGATGGGGCGTTTAAGAGGGATGTGAGAATGTACTACTTCACTGAAAGAGTGGTAGACACCTGGAATAGATTGCCAGTGGAAGTGGTAGAGCCAAAAACAATAGGGTGCTTCAAGCATGCCTGGGATAGGCATAGTGGACTATTAGTAAATAGACAGGGAGGAGGGATGGTCACTGGAGGCCAGTTAATATCTGCGGAGACAGACTAGGAAAGGATCATCTGGGCAGACAGGATGGGCCAAGTGGTCCTTTTCTGCTGTCAAATTCTAATTTTTTTTTTATGTTTCTATGAAAAGAGATGGAGATTGTTTCCAGTGTCCTGGTCACATTTCCTCTATTCACTACTAACCCATCAACAGCTTAACCTGGTTCAAAGTCAGTCAGTTTACATTGGAATCCCACCTCCTAATGAGGCTAAAAATTGTTCAGTGTTTTGGTGAATAGAGTAGTGCTTGTGTATACATATAGGTTTGAACTTTGGCCTTTCTCTATTCCCACCCTTGGTAGGTAAGCCGGGTAGCAAGTAGGGAATAGAAGGCCCAGCATCAAGAGTGAGCAGAGTGCCGGAGGAGGAGGAGTCAGGGGACGATGGTAGGTGTTCCACAATGCACGAAGGCAGGGAACTGCTGAGGGAGGTTGGGTTTTATTAGGGATGTGGAGGAGCAATTCCTCCACATTAAACCTCAGGCTTTAGCCTTTCCATTCAATGTTTTGGTAAATAGAGTACAGTACAAGTCACATTAAACTGTTCCACCAATGAGTTGTTTTAGCATTTCTGTCTGAGTTGCATAAGTGTTGCTGAATCCAGTGCAAAGCCCTGCACAAATTGTTTCTTAAGAGTTGAAACTCAATTTTGCATTGCATTGTGACTGGACTGCAGATGCAATACAAATGAACTGCAAAGACATTTTACAAACATTGCTGTTGAGCAAGTTAAACATTGAAAAGCAATACAATATGAACTGCCAATGCATTACCAACTGTAAAAAACAATGCTAAACCAACTCATTGGTGGAACAATTTAATGTGACTTGTACTGTAATGCTTGTGTATACATATAGGTTTGAACTTTGGCCTTTCTCTATTTCCACCCTTGGGGTAAGCTGGGTAGTGAGTAGGGAATAGAAGGTCCAAACAGATTACCTCCTCCAACTCATGGAAAGTGTGACAAGTAGCATGCAGGACAGGAAAAAAAACAGATGGAGGAAACCTCTGAGCACCGGCCCGTCCTCAGGGCAAACTAAGAGGAGATTATCCTAGATGCTTAGAATTCGTTTTTAATTTTAGTGTAGGGTGTAATGTTCATAGTGATTAAGTTACATTTGAGTCTGTTGAATGGTGAGTTCAGGAGAGTTGATGCTTGAGGCTGAAGAGACAGATCCAGTCTGAAGGAATGTTCAGATCCTAAATATGAATTATGTCAGGCTGTTAAAAGGGGTTAAACAAGATCCAGGATTTATTTGTGATATTAGCTGATATTTGGCAAAGGTACTGGCTCAACGAGAGCATGGGAGAATTAGTTTGTTTAGATGGGCTGCCAGACTCTAAATTACTGGATGTACAATAAGTTATTAACTCATTAAGGTAATCTGTCAAACTTTGAAGAAGGTGAGAGCATGATACAATGTTTAGAACCTTTTGTAGACTGGCAAATGTTCCAGATGATTGCAAGGTTCTCAGAAGTGCTTGTCCTCAGTACCTGTTTGGGAAGAAATGTTTGAATTGAACGAAAGCTGGATAATGAGGTAGTAGAGGCTCTGTCATTCAAGTAGAGTATAATGGCTTTGAGTTCAGAAATCCACAATGTTTCACTGTATAAGCATCTATAGGGAGACAATCAAAAATTCAGAGAGTGTGAGGCTTTGGGTATTGGATAGGAGAGGGTAACTGAAATATTTCAGACCAATGAAGGCAAGGATGAAATATGCTATAAAGACAGATAATTGGATACTAATAGTTATAACTGAAATTTTCAGTACAATGGTTTTGAGGTTTGAAAGTGAGTTAGAGTTCCAATGATGAAATATTGGATGAGCAGACATTTAGGAAGGACTGCTAATGCAGGATGGAGGATACAGTTGTTGCTGTAGCATAGTAGACCAATGGCAGCAGCTTGAGTGGCCCTTGTGGCGTTGGCTTGCTGGTGGATCCAATACCTGTATGCTGTGGGAGTGCCAGAAAAGAGGGCTCTTCAACTGAGTCTACTGACTGATGAGACAACAAGGAGTCTACTGACTGATGAGTCAACAAGGAGTTGCTGTTGAAAATAGAAAATAACAGGTGCATTGCCTGCTTAGTCCAATGGAGACTGTTGTGAAGCGTAACTGTGATTGGGAGACAGCCAGGTCAGTTGCACACATGTAGGATGATGAATTGAATGAAGGCCCGCTCTTCATAATGGTATTCACAGAAAGGAGTATGAAGTCTATATATCCTGACAGGTGAGTTAGGAAGACCATTGGATAGGTGGCTGGCAAAGAGTATCATAATGGAGTGGTGTAGATAACTTCTTGAAGTATGGTGGTATCTAGAGGCCTAGGAGCAGTAACTTGGTATATCCCAGGAGGGAAAGAAGTTCACAAATACAGTGAGAGATGATAAGCATGAAGAAGACTCCACATTTATCATCTCTCACTGGACTTGTGAGAAATGATAAGCGTGGAGAAGACTCCACTAGAGCTTGGGTTCTGTGGAAGACATTCAGAGGTAGGGACGTCCATAATGCTTGAATTAAATGGAATATGTAAGGAATAATCCTGCAGTTGGTAGGAGTATGAGGTGGATGATCTGATAGAAGTAACTGAACAGGTGAGTGGATGCTGGACTTTGGCATCCATGAGAAACCTCCAAAAATATACAGAGCAGCAAATGTGGAGGAGCCCTGAGACAACAGGGTGACGTGAAGGAAGTTGCCCGACATAACAGCAGGCCAGCCAACATCTACTATCTCTGGAGAGGAGATAAGGAGGGAAACCAGGTTATGGCCTACCCAGCAAAGAGGATCTTGAAGGCTGGAGAGGCGAGGTTTCACAGGACGATGGAGGAGGATGTCTAGAAGAATTGTAGCTGGAATGCAGTGAGCACAACTGATGGATGGGATGGTGATTGAAGAGGATTGGGTAGAAGAAGCAGCAGCAGCAAAGGGGATGCAGGCAGCAATTTCAGACATTTTGAAATGGAAGACAGAAGCTGAGGAAAAAGCTGGGCCATAAAGTCCTGGAGTGTTGACATGGGGGAGGATCTGAAGGAGGAATTGGCTGATGGGGAGCGAGAGTCCAGGCTGGCTGAGCATGAGAGGCAAGGAGCAGGCCATAGAACTCCAGCAGGTGAGCTGCAGCCAAGCAGTGCAAGCCTCGGGAGTCCAGATCAGTAACATAGTGAGAAATAATCCAATCATCGATGGAAAAGGTCGATGTGGAGGTCCACTTACTTGATGATGGTGCTTGATTGGAATTCTGCTGAGGTTGAGCAGCAGTGTCTTTGGAAGGTGCTAGTAAGGAATCGTATGGAAGGTAATGCTATGGAATGGTGAAACAGAATGAAGGGAAACTGAAATGGGCCCCAGGCATTAGATCCAGGTAAAACTAAGAGGAGGATCCATATACAAAGGTGCTGCTGGGCTGGGGTATGAGGTTCCCACCTCCAAAGGAGATGGCAAACTGGAAGTGCTGATTATAACAGGTGCTGCAGTGATGGCGTATGATGTTCCCACCCCCAAAAGAGATGGTGAACTTGAATCGCTGATAGTATACCAATAGGTCAAGATGAGGGTAGCAATAGAGGAAAAACTGTAGAAAGGCTCGGGCTCCCATCCCCTAAGATGAGCAAATCATCATGTATCCAGCAGGGAGAAGGGGAATGCGGGCAGAAACATGTCCAGGTTGAAGGCTACAGGGGAACAGGAAGGTCCAAAGAAGCAATGAAGGAGAAGTCAGCAAGATGGAGCTGAAGGGCCTGAAGACTGGAAGAGGCTGAGCAAGAAGGCAAGACAAAGTCGACAGTGCATATGAGCACCGGTTGACCATTAGAAGGCAAGGTAGAAGACTTGGTTTGCTGGCCAAGGCACCTAGCTTCACCTGAGCTCTTTCCTTCTAAGACTGCTTGAAAGGCAGAGTAGAGAAACTTACCAGAGCAAGGGAGAAGGATTAAGACTTAGTTTGGCTAAGCAGATTTACTGTGTGGTGGTGTTTTTATTTTTTACTCACAGGGATTGCTACTGTTTGTTGCTAACATTTCATTGCTTTATTTTTCTCTGATTCAAATTGTTGTTGCTGGTATACCTTCTTCTGCATTATTACAAGGTGTGCCTACAGGTGTGTGCTAACAGATTACTGCTGTAATCTTCTGATTCAAATTGTCTTTTTCAAGGTATATCTTCTGTTACTGCTTTATTTTCTCTGGAGCAAAGTGTTTCTTACAGGGTATATCTTCTCTAAATTACTGTATTACAGGTGGAGCTTACATTTTGTGACTTTTTATCATTGGGCTAAGCAAAATTACTGTTTGACACTGTGTTTTATTTTTTCTTGTTTGTTGAAAAGGTTTGTTGTCTCAGAGGTGTTTCAGTCTCCTTCTCACATTGAAGGAGCTAATTGCTTTTCCTCCACAGCTCTTCCAAAGGATTAGGTGTGTATGTGGGGTGGAGCTGGCAAACTGTCAGTAATTTCCAACAGAAAGAAGGGTTAAAAGTCAGGTTAGTTGATATCTTGGAGGTAGAAGACTTGGTTTGCTGGCCAAGGCACCTAGCTTCACCTGAGCTCTTTCCTTCTAAGACTGCTTGAAAGGCAGAGTAGAGAAACTTACCAGAGCAAGGGAGAAGGATTAAGACTTAGTTTGGCTAAGCAGATTTACTGTGTGGTGGTGTTTTTATTTTTACTCACAGGGATTGCTACTGTTTGTTGTTAACATTTCATTGCTTTATTTTTCTCTGATTCAAATTGTTGTTGCTGGTATACCTTCTTCTGCATTATTACAAGGTGTGCCTACAGGTGTGTGCTAACAGATTACTGCTGTAATCTTCTGATTCAAATTGTCTTTTGCAAGGTATATCTTCTGTTACTGCTTTATTTTTCTCTGGAGCAAAGTGTTTCTTACAGGGTATATCTTCTCTGAAATTATTACAGGTGGTGCTTTACAGGTTTTACAGTTTTATCTAACATTAGGATAAGCTTTCAGGGTTACTGCATTTGTTGTTGACTGATTGTTTCTGCTCTTACCTCCTTGTTCTTTCGTCCGTGGTTCTTCTTTTTAGGCAGGGGAAGGGCCCAGCCAACCACCCCGCTACACTCCTTTTATAGGGTACCACAGTTGTGACATTTCCTGTGGCAGAGCAGGAAGGGGCGGATCAGTGGGGCCTCCACAAGGTGATCTCATTTACAGGGCACTAGTAATTTAACTTGTTATAACAAGTTAAACAAAGCACAATTAAACCATTACTTGCATTTTTTTTCCTTCTAATTACTCTGACTAGGTTACAAACCCAGCAACTTATTTGTAATGGATTTCATTAACTGCAGGTACTGTGGACAATTTTCAGAAGGACAGTCTTACAGGATTTAGGACACTGTCCTACATGCTGAGCCTTTGGAGATCTTAGGTCTCAGCTCCGGGCAGCATGGGCAGAGATTGCCGCCTCAAATTTCATATTGAAGAGGAAATACATTATAAGAACCACCCGCCATTTCCCCAGCATCCAACAGAAAAACCTCGACCATGAGGGTAGTTGGTCCAGGAGGTTGGCAGGTGGTTAGGAGGAAGCAAATCAGGTGCCCCATCACTCTCTGCTCTCCAACACATTACCTCCAAAACCATATAAACACTACAAACAGGTATCTGCCTCTATCTCTGAAATCAAATAAAGAGGCAGAAGACACTGCACAGCAGGACACTGCGGCACAGGAGCTGGCACAACAATACTCACCCAAATCAGGAACCAAAACTAAACAAGCACAAAATCCAAAAACTTCTGATCATAGGAGACTCCATGATTCAGGAGTTGATACCCATCTCCAGCCAGGGTGATGGTCAGATGTCTCCCAGGTACATCAGCATGGAGAGACACTGACCGCATGCAAAATTGTTCACAAAGCAGGAGAAAACATTGATGTTCTAGTACACATAGGGACTAATGATCTCGCCAGCCGGTCAGTTGTGGAGACCAAGGAACACCTGACTAGGCTGGGTGACAAACTATCATCTATTTATCCGGCATCTCCTTCTCTGAGATCCTGCCAGTCTGGGAGAAGGGAGCAGATGGACGGAAGGTCAGAGAAAGGGAGATAGGGAGCTAAACACGTGGCTCAAGGACTGGTGCCAGAAAAAGGACACAGATTTGTAGGAACTGGCAACAGTTCTGGGAGCCAAAGTTCTTTAAATTTGATGGACTGCATCTGACTAAAGAGGGAGTCAGTGCATTGGGGCAGAAGTTTGATGTCTTTGCAGAATATTTAAACTAGCAAATGGGAGAGGGTGCAGCACCCATAAGTCGAATGGGAAGAACACCTCCCCTCAGCTAGTGGTCAAACAGGAATTCAAGCGTGTTTGCCGTTCATTTGCATCACCAGGTAAGAAAAAGGTTGTCTCCCCATACGATGCACAGGGTAATGCCAAACTTCACCCAACAACTAACACACCAAAATCTGGCCAATGGAAAATCATGTACACAAATGCTCACAGCCTGGGAAATAAGATCCCAGACCTGCAGGCAATAATGTCAGAGGCTAAACTGGACATAGTAGCAATTAGTGAGACGTGGTTTACCAGTAACCACACTTGAGAGACTTCAGTACCTGGCTATGTATTGTTCAGAAGAGACCGAGGTGCAAAAAGGGGGGGAGGAGTGGCCCTGTATGTTAATGAAAATATCAAAGCTACAGAAATTCAGAATACACATAAGGAGCCAGAAGAACTGTGGGTCACCCTGGAAACAGGAAATGGGACAGCCATAAGAACTGGGGTTGTCTACAGGCCCCAGACCAGAGGGAGGACATAGACACATTACTGTTAGAAGATATACAAAACATGACAGCTAAAGGGGAGGTTCTGATAATGGGAGACTTCAACATGCCAGATACAGATTGGTCAATACCAGCAGGAACATCGGCCAGAACTAGACACATAGTGGATTCCCTGCAGGGGGAGGGCCTCAAACAACTGGTACAGCAACCCACAAGAGACAGGGCTATCCTAGATCTAGTACTGACTAACAAAGAAGGGATCACAGATCTCCAGGTAGAAGGTCACCTGGGGGCCAGTGACCATCACATGGTATGGTTCAATTTGGCTACTACATCTAAATCATCCCATTCCAAAGGCAAAAATATGGGACTTCAGAGGAGCTGACTTTGATAAGATGGCCAACAGAGTTAGCTAGCCCTGGCAAAAAGAAACACAGGTGAGGAGGTACAGGCAAAGTGGAGCAAGCATTAAGGATACAATGCAGAAGCAACATCCCATTGTGTTAGATAGAAAAGGAAGTGTAAAGAAGAAGGAAACCACTTTGGTTCTCAAATACAGTAGCAGAAAGGTCAGAGCCAAAGGCTGGCCTTCAGAAAATATAAGGGAACACAGCGGGATGAAGATAGGGAGGCATACCAAACTGCCTAAGGAAGCAGGTAAGGCAGTAAGGCAGGCAAAGTCCCAAACTGAGGAAACACTAGCACGAACAGTAAAGAAGGTGACAAGACTTTCTATAGATACATTAGTGAGGAGAAAGTCCAGAGAAGGTATTGCTAAGCTTAATGGAGAAAAGGAGCATGTGAGGAGGAGGACCCTGTAAGGCATCTATCCTAAATAGATACTTTTGCTCAGTATTTACTGAAGAGAAGGTAGGGCAGGCCCACAGCTCAGCATCATGGACACAGGGGGAGGGAGGTGAGCACTACTCCTTCACAAAAGAAGGGTCCTACAAGAGCTACTAAGCTCAGGGTGGATAAGGCAATGGGACCTGATGGCATACATCCCAGGGTACTTAAGGAGCTAAAGGAGGAACTAGCAGAGCCATTAGCAGAATTGTTTAGTGAGTCTCTGAGCACAGGAGAGGTCCCAGAAGACTGGAGAAGGGCTCATGTGATCCCTCACAAGAGTGGTAGCAGGAGGAGTGGGGAACTACAGACCGGTCAGTCTTACCTCAGTAGTGGGCAAGATTATGGAGGCACTCCTTAAGGAAAGGATAGTGCAACACCTGGAATCCATAGGGGCACAGGATCCAAGACAGCATGGGTTTACAAAGGAAGGTCCTGTCAAACTAATCTCATAGATTTCTTTGACTGGGTAACCAGAGTGGTGGGCCAGGGGAGCAGTTGATGTCGCCACCTTGACTTCAGCAAAGCTTTTGACACTGTTCCACATAGAAGATTGATAAATAAGCTAGGTAGGCTCGGGTGGGTCAGAAGTTGGTCAACTGGGTGGCAAACTGGTTGACTGGCAGAAAACAGAGTGGTGGTAAATGGTATACAGTCAGAAGAGATGCAAGTCACAAGTGGGATACCTCAGGGATCAGTCCTGGGCCAGTCCTATTCAACATCTTCATTAGTGACCTGCAGATGGACTAGAGGGTAGGCTTGTCTGTTTGCAGATGACACCAAGATCTGCAACAGAGTAGATGATCCAGATGGGGTGGGCAGAATGAGAAGAGATCTGGATAAACTAGCAGAATGGTCAGAAGAGTGGCAACTGGGATTTAATGCAAAGAAGTGCAAAATCATGCACATAGGAAGAGAAACCTGAAGCCACTTATAGGCTGGGAGGGGTTGCTAGCAGTCACAAAGGAAGAAAGAGACTTGGGCATCATCATCACTGATGACCTAAATCATCCAAGCAGACCTCTAAAGCAGTAGGTAAGGCTAGGGGGTGTTAGGGTGTGTATAGTAGGGGTATCACAAGTCGTGGAGGGAGGTAATAATCCCTCTGTACAAGACATTGGTTAGGCCCCATCTGGAGTACTGCGTGCAGTATTGGAGGCCACACCTTCACAAGGACATTAACCAAATTGAGGCAGTCCAGAGAAGGGCAACCAAAATGGTGCAGGGACTGCATCAGAAGACATATGAGGACAGATTAACGGAGCTCAATATGTATACCCTTGAGCAAAGGAGGGAGAGAGGTGATATGATCGAGACATTTAAACACCTTAAGAGCATAAACAAGGTGAAAGAGTCTAACATGTTTAAATATAAGAAAAATAGCAGGACAAGAGGACACAGCATGAGATTAGAGGGAGGCCGATTAAGGGGGAATGTGAGGAAATTCTTTTTCACAGAAAGGGTGGTAGATGCATGGAATGGCTTACCACAAGAAGTGGTGGCTATGAATACAGTGCAGGGCTTCAAACAGGCATGGGATAGGCATAAGGGAGCAATACAAATGACTACGAATAGATAGGTCACTGCCAGAGCAAAGGCCGATGGCACATTTATAAGGTAGAAAAAGAAATGGGCAGACTGGATGGGCCTTGCGGTCCTTATCTCCCGTCAACTTCTATGTTTCTATGTTTCTATGTTTCTAAGCAAGCAATGAAGGCCAGAGTCTGATGGACAAGGTGGAATTCGAGACTAAACAAGCTGGCGAGAGTTCAAATCCAGAATGTCAGGAGGTCAGAGGCAAGGACAAGTACAGATTTTCCAGGTGCAACGAGAACTAAGCAAAGGAGGCAGGAGGGGAAGGGCCACCACAAGGCCAAAGCAGTCCATACTTCCACAGGGTAACCAGAGGCGGCTGAAACCCAGGGATGGAAGGAGGAGCAAAATAAGAAGGCTTGAGAGACTGGGAAGGACATGCAGCAGAGACTGAAGGCAAAGTTTAGGTACAGGTACTCGAAGGCTGATGGCTACCGGGTTCCATTCCTGAAGGAAAATGATGAGCTCATATCACTAGTAGAGAATTCATGTAAATGAAGCAGGAGATTGGAGATGGAAGATTTACAGCGGTCCCATTCCTGAAGGGAAGTGGTAAACCCAGATTGCTGGTTTAGGATGCAGGTAGTTGATGTGATGGAGTACACTAGTTCCATTCCTGAAGGGAAGTGGAGAACTCAGAGTGCTGGTATAGAATGTATTTGGATGAGTCAGGAGATTGGATTCTGAAGAGGTACGGTGGTCCTGTTCCCAAAGGGAAGCGGCAATCAGAGCAGGTAGAGGATGTAGTACTGTAGTATGGGACAGTAGATGCAGGATACAGGCTCCCATCCCCGGCAGTCAGACGAGCTAACCTTCACTTGATGCTGCACTGGGCAGAGTTAGGGACGGAGACTGTGGGCAGTTGGTATGGTATAAAATCGGTTGAAATGGAAGTTGAGGAAACATGCTTTCATCCCTGGTAGACAGGCAAACCCACCTTCACTTGATAACACAGAAGGCAGAGTTAGGGAAGGAAGATGTCGGGTGCTGGTGTAACTGGTAGTTGTTGTTAGAGAATCCAGTGGGGTAAGATGGTAGATGGATTGAAATGGACTCCCATCCAGGCAGACAGGGCAAGGCTACCCACACTCGATGCCTCGAAAGGCAAAGTTAGGGATGGAGACTGGAAAGCTGCTAGTATGGGCTAAGCAAGGAAAGGGCAGCTAACTGCTGCATATTAAAAGTAAGCAACAGAAAGGAGAAGGATGAGGGGAATGTAAGCAGAGAACAGGAGGAGGATGAGCACAGTGGGGAACATGAAATGGATGAAACAGATGAATAACATAGAACGAACAATGCCAAACAATACAGGAAGATATGGAAAGGAGCACTGTATTAGAGAGGTACAGAAAAAAACACCACTTGTTATCTGGAGGGGAGGTAAGAGTGTGCAGGAGCCCAACCAGCAAGGCAGAGGAGGCACAAGAGATTAAGAGTGCTGGAAGGTTAAGAAGTACTAGGGGTACACAGGGGTAAATTCAGAAATGCTGAGACCAAGAAATGGTACAAACAAGGTAAAATGCATGAGTAGTATCAGTGACAGACACAACTGCTAGGAAAGGTTGTATGCAATAAAGGAATGAGTGCAGCAAGTACTGTGGAAATTCAGGTGCCAGCCGAGGAGAAACATAGCGCAGGGCTGTTGGAATAGGAAGGAGCGGCAAGGGAGATGGAGTGCTGGCATGAGGAGCCAGAAGCCCCAAAAAAGTATGGGGAAGCAAGGGACCAGGGCAAGAATGAGCGACCGGGGGGGGGGGGACTGGAAGACAACAAGGAGGAGAGGGTTTTTTTTTGTAATGGAAATATGCAGAAACCGTGTGCATGAAGGTTGCACTGCGACCCCAGAAATGCGCCTGCTGGAGTGAAGGGTGTGGGTGGAGTATCAGCATAGCACATGAAGGAAAGCATGACTACATTCATCCAGTATATCATGCTGGCGAAGAAATTCAGCATAAAGTGCAAAATGAAACCCTGGCATGGGCAGCAAATCATGAAATGGACTGTACTGTATCTCGCCCATGGTAACAAACGAAAACAACAATGCTCCATAAAAGTCACAACATATCACTGAAATAACAGGGAGCTAAATCAAGAAATGAGGTAAGTCTGAGTCCAGGCAAATCATCCACTTGCAAGACAGATTTGGTTGCAGGACAGTAGTCCTGTCCCATCCAGGAGACAACACATGGCAAAATAGGAGTAGCGATTCAACAAGGACACCGAAAATACTCCCGGAGGGAAGGTATGGGTCAGGACCACTGCAGTGCAAAATAAGGACAAGGACACATCAGTAGTGATACAGGGACCATAGGGAGATATCGTGTGTGGAACCAAGAAACAGAATCAAGAGGTTCAATGCCTTCCAGCTAACATAATGTCAATAGACAGGTAGTGTCCATTGCCAAATAGTTTCACATGTGCAAAGTCGAGGTAGAGGAGGAGGAGGACACCGAGCTCAGGGGATAACAGAAAACCTCGGAAGTGCTGGCAGAGGGTCAGAGTGGTGACCAAGAGAAGCGAAGCCTAAAGCAACAAATGAGAGATGGAGGGCAAACAAAGGAATGAGGTAGGGAATGGAGAAGCACAAACAAAAGAGGAGTGGGGGGAACGGGCAGGGGACGGGAAGAAAAGTAGAAAACCAGGGAAACAATGGGCAGAATGGGGGGGGGGAACAAAAGCAGAGAGAGGAGAAGGGGCGAGGGGGGGCAAAACATTTCATCAGCCACAGCAAAGGAAATGGGGAGACAAAAGCAGAGGAAAGAAAAGGAAGAAGGCTCAGCCACAAAAGCCAGGCAGGAGCCAAGCGCTTGCAAAGAGAGGGGATCCTCACAACTCACTAAGCGGGGACCTGCTGGGGTAGGCTGGTTTTTATTTGGGACATGTGAGGAGCTATTCCCCCACATTGAACCTCAGACTTTAGCCCTCCCGGAACATATATCCAAGCCCTTCCCTACTAATAAACATTCCTTTTTTTAAATAATGTTTTTATATGTTTTATGTTTTATAATAAGCATTGTTTAATAGTCAAATTCGGAAGCACCAACATCTGCATGTTTGTAAGCTCTCTATGATAGCTACAGTACATCTCACCAGGGCCCATTTATACAATCATTGAACCAGAAGCCAGTAAAATGCTGACATCATAGAGAGCTTTCAGTCACTCACTAGTGGATGACCATGCAGTTGGCATATTGGCTGCAAAGGCAGCAGCTCATGAGGCACTGATTGAATACGAAAACATTTCAATTATGCCACACAGCTGTATTGGTTTGCTGACAATATAATAGTTTAGACTGAAACATCTTGGTTCATATTTAACTATATTGACTTGGGTGAACATTAGTAATGTGCGAAATTAATATTCTGCCAGTGGAATTCCAGCTGAACTCAGAATTCTGCTTACATGGAATTTCGGAAATGATTTGGCGATATTTCATGAAAATCCCAACTTGAACTGCAGAATGAGCGTATGTATTGCAAATTAATATATCAAACCACGATTTTGTATTCTGCAGAACCCACAGCTCTGATACCTGGAAATGATTGTATGCATTACGATTTTATATATATTAAATTGTGAATTGAAATTCTACAGAACTAACACCGTTCTAAAACCTGGAAATGACTGTATGTATTGCAAATTTATTTATGAAGTTAAGATTTTGAATTTTGCAGTACAGACTGGGCTCTGTTTAACTTACCTGTAAGAACCTGGTTAAAACCACACATCGATAATGCTTGCATTTCCGTCCCTGGCTACTCCATCATATGCCAAGTCTGACCTGGAAGTGGTAAGGGTGGAGGGGTAGCTATGTATGTTGCCTCTACCCTTATGTTCACTCCTATACTTGCAACATCCATCACACAGACGCATGAGTCCTTGCTGGTGAAGCTCACCTTCCCTTATTCCATCCCCATCTTTGTTGCTGGCTCGTATTGCTGTCCCTCAGCCCCAAAATCTTCAATCACCGTCCTCCTAGCCTCCCTGAATATGCATGAAGCAAATGGGGAACTACATGTCCTGGGTGATTTCAATGTGAATTGGTTCGCCCCTTCACACTCCAAAATAAGACAAGATGTAGCCACCTTGAACCACTCTCAGCTTCTAAACTAACCCTCCCATCTGAATACCAAATCCTTCAACCACTCTCTAATTGATTGGATACTCTCCTCCCACCCTCACTGCTTAATAGCAACTGGTTTACTCCCGGACTCACTGAGTGACCACCATCTGATCTACGCAATTCGGAAAATCTGCCATCCCAAGTCCCCTTCCAAAACCTTACTAACCCGGTCTTACAGCTCAGTGGATATCACTTCTCTCCTTAATGATCTGTCCATCATCGACTGGCCTACATCACCCATCAACTTGGCACTCGCTTATTTCAAATCCAAATTTCTCTCATATTGGGATAAACATGCACCACTGAAATCGATCCATGTGAGGGGTACCTACCTACCCTGGGTCTCTGCCAAACTCCTGACTTGGCTTGAGCTAGGGACAAAGCATGGAAGACACACAAATACACCGGTCTCACCACTGATTTACAGGCCTCCAAAATGCTTTGGAATGCCTGCACCAGAGCAATCAGACTTGCTAAGGCTAATTACTTCAAGGACACCTTCCTAACTAACATAAACCACCCCTTTAAGTTCTGGAAGGTTGTCAAATCCTTTTTCCTTCCCCCATCGCAGCTCCCTTCACCTGTGCTCAATACTGGCAACAACACATTATCTGACCCTCAATCTGTGGCTACGGAGCTTAACTCCTTCTTTACCTCATGCGCTGTATCCTTGCTATCATCCTCTCCTTCGGTCTCTGCTGACCACAATTCCAACCAATCTGCATCCTCTCCCCACTCCTTCTCCTTCAGCCCCCTTACCCCCATGGAAGTCTTTACTATGCTTATGCCACTTAACTCCTCCAAGGGTAAGTGCCCCTCCAGGCTGGATGCCAAAATGCTCGATCTATCCGCCCCTGCTATAGCAGCTCGACTCACTTCCCTACTAAACTTTTCCTTCTTTCTCACCTTTGTTCTCACTGAATGGAAACATGCTACTGTAGTTCCCCTCCCAAAGCATGGTGACCTTTTCTCACCTGATAACTACCGCCCTATCTCACTCCTCCTTATTCTCGCCAAACTGCAGGAACATCTGGTGCTATCTCAGCTTTCCTCCTTCCTTGACTCCACTTCCTTTTCACCCCATGTCAGTCTGGTTTTAGGAGATCTCACTCCACCATTACCTCTCTGCTGAGGATCACTGACTCCATCCAAACGAGTATGGATCAGGGACATATCACCTCTGCCATCTTTGTCGACCTTGCCAAGGCTTTCGACACTGTGTCACATCCCCTCCTCCTCACAAATCTGGCCAATGAAGGGCTCTCAAATACAGCCACTAGCTGGTTCCACTACTACCTAGTAGGTAGGTCTCAGTCCATCAGAATCTACAATTCTCTCACCCTTCCCCACCCATAACCACTGGTGTGCCCCAAGGCTCTGTCCTTGGCCCCCTGCTGTTTTCTGTCTAAACAACCTGCCCTCTGCCTGCCCCAACACCTCTATCCATATGTATGTGGATGACACCATCTTGTATGCATCTTGGACCTCCATAACCGAAGTGGCGACCACAGTCCAGCTTGACTTTGATAATGTTCAGTGGTGGTTTCACTCAAACCAACTTGTCTTAAATGCCAAGAAAACCATCTCCATGACCTTCGGCACTAGGCAGAGACTTTCTTGGCTACCCTCCCTTCCTTCCTTCCATACCCTGGATGGGACTCTGTTAGAGGAGTGCTCCTCCTTTACATACCTTGGGGTCTGGCTCAACCAGTACCTCAATATTTCTGTACACATAGATGCCATTCACAAGAAACTGCACCTTAAACTGGGTGCCGTGTTCCACAACCGTGACTGCATTCCACTGCCGGCCCGCTGGTCTATTGTACAGAAAATGATCCTCCCCATATTTGACTATGGGGATGTGGTTTACAGTGCTGCTCCCTCCACCTCCTTAACCAGACTGGACACAGTCTTCCAGTCCTTCTGCCACTTCGCCCTTGACTGTCCTCCCTTCACTCATCACTGTACTCTATATCACTCTCTATCACTCTCCTGCTTAGAAGACAAACGTCGTTCCCATTGTGCCTATTGAGCTACCTTCATGACAAAGTACTGGGCCCAGTCCCTATCTTTCTACCTATTCTCCTCTCTCACCATCCTCCCCTCTCCCTCCTATTCGCTCAGAAACTCAGACCCTCTCACCTTGTCTATCCCCTGTCGGACTTCCTCAGCAGACCAGCCTGCCTTTTCCTGTAGGTTCCCAACAATTTGAAACTTCCATCCTATACAGCATCCACTCTGCCCCCTCCCCTCATGCTCTCTCAGCCCTTACTAAAAACCATTTCATCACCCCCTGCACCTGTTTCTAACATCCCTGATGCCTCTCCCCAGCTATATCCTGCTTTGGACTCACTGATCCTGTGTGTTCTCCCTGCAATTGAACTGAAAACATTTCCAGAAATTAAACTGTATTCACTTTGTTTTAGAATGTATAAATCTGTATTTATATCTAACTAGCATTTAATGTATATATTTCTGCTGTGTGTTTGCTGTATCTCTACTGTATTAATGCTCCTATTCTGTGTGCTACTTGTAAGCCCCCTGGACACATCTGGAAATGAGCACTTGCTGCTCAGTATGTTCTTCCTGGTAAGATTTTCAATAAATAAATAAATAATAGTACACATAACAGAATCTAGCTCGACAGCGCTGTAGTAGTAGTAGTGTTACAACTTGCAATGCCGGTGACCCGGGTTCAGGAGCAAGTATTAGTCGATGGGGACTGGCTTTGTGGGAGGAGGATTGAGCATACATACATAGATACATAGATACATAGACAGTGTCAGCAGATAAGGGCCTATGGCCCACCCAGTCTGCCCATTTGAGCTTGTAAGTTCAGTTTATGTTTTCCTAGAAGTCTGTTGCCCCTTACCCCTGACCTCCAGAATTCCTTTATGTCTATCCCATGCATTCTTAAATCCCATGGTTGATTCAGCCCCCACCACTTCCTCTGGCAGGGTGTTCCACTTGTCCACCACCCGTTCTGTGAAGAAATTCTTCCTCACGTTTCCTCTGAATTGTCCTCCTCCAACTTCATCCCATGCCTCTAGTCCTGAAACATATTTTTGCTTAAAATAGTGTATTCATGCACCCTGTTCCTCCCTGTAAGATACTTGTATGTCTCTATCATATCCTCTCTCCCTCCTCTCCTCCAGGAGTACATATTCAGTTTCTTCAACCTGTCCTCATAGGACTTGTGATGCAATCCATGTACCATCTTTGTTGCCCTCCTCTGAACCTTCTCTACCTGTCTATGTCCTTACGTAGGTAGGTCTCCCAAACTGTACACTGTACTCCAGGTGGGGCCTCACTAGTGTCTTGTATATTGGAATTATGACCTCCATTTTCTGCTGGTGATGCCCTGCCTATGCATCCCAGCATCCTATTTGCTTTACCTGCTGCCTTGTCACACTGTTTCCCCTACCTTGAGGTCATCAGGAGATGATAACCCCAAGATCCCTTTCCTGTTGGTGCATGCTATATCCTCACCCCCAACTGATATATTGTGCCAGGGTTTTTGTGCCCCATATGCATTATCTTGCACTTCTTTGCATTGAATTTCAACTGCAAACCCTGACCATTCTTCAAGTTTCTGCAGGTCCCTTCTCATTCTGTCTACACCCTCTGGTGTGTCTACTCTGTTACAAAGCTTTGTGTCATCAGCGAACAGTGAAATTCTGCCTTCTAGGCCCTAGCAAATGTCACTGATGAAGATGTTGAATAGGACCGGTCCCAGCACAGATCCTGTGGTACCCCACTGGTCACTCTTCCCTCTGTGGGTGACAGCCATTTACCACCACCTCTGTGTCCTGCTGCCCAGCCAATTACCTACCCACTGCACTACTGTCCTGCCCACACCCATATTCCCCAGTTTGTGTAATAGTCTTCTATGTGGCACAGTGTCAAAGGCCTTGCTGAAGTCCAGATAGGCCATGTCCACTGCCCTCCCCTGATCCACCTCCCTAGTCACCCAGTCAAAAAATTCAATGAGATTGGTCTGACATGACCTCCCACTGGTGAAACCTTGCTGCCTTGGGTCCTGTAGTCCATTGTCAACCAGATGTTCCACCAGAAGATGCTTTCCTCCTCCAGAGAGGGAGGGCAGCAAGCTCTGCCCCACTGTGCTACTGCCACCTATGAAATTTGGCAGCAGATAAAGGCCTAGAGGTCTATCAAGTCTGCTCAAATGTGCAGCTAGGTGACCATAGGTGGTGATATAGGTACTAAGCGAGGTGAATGCTTCTGGATGGCAAATGAGAGCATGCTTGCATCTGGACATCATGTGCCATTACTGTCCTCAGAGTGTCTTGGGGACTGGGGATGGAACAAGGAAAACCATCTGGCTGCCACAGGATAATGCCAATGGTGTCACGACTCACAGATCCCACACTGCCTACTGGGCACTGGCCTGGCTAACCCAGTGTTGCATCCAGACGGGACTTGTGGTACCCCTGATGGCCTCACTACAGGGATCAAGCTGTGCAGGATCCAAGTGGGCCTCAGAAGGATCCAGAGATGTCAGGTGTTGCAGTTGGGAGGACCATCAACAGTATGGGATAGCCAGTTATAATTCATATTTTATTAACAAATTTTCCATTACAGGGGACAGAGAGTTACAACATACTCTGCATATATTCAAAGTGTTACATGAGCTGTCCCCATCCCCCCCTTTCCCCCACCCCATACAGCAGCAGACTCAATACAGTAATAAGGTAGGAGTGCTATATAGTATCACAAATCAAGGATCATTGATTACCGTAACTCATATACCTGATTTGGCCAAGATTAGCGTGTGAAGGGGATCCCAAGTATTCTTGTACCACTGCAACTTACTATGGAGGCTCGCTATCACTTTCTCTGTACATAGGTTAGCTAGAATTTCATTAACCCATTCCTGATACGATGGGCTTACTGCATCCCTCCAATGCCAAAGTACAATTTTTTTAACAGAGAGTGCAATCATGGAGATATGGAATCTCCTAATTCTCACCTTGATAGAGGATAGATTCCCCAGTAAACATATATCTGGGGTGAAGCAATCTTGCAAACCTAATATAGGATCTAGGTTAGTCTGTATGGCTACCCACAAGGATCTTATCTTGGGGCATGACCAAAAGACATGAAGAAGTGTACTATCCTCTTGACATCCTCTGGCACAGGCCCCTGAGCTTATAAGATCCCATTTATTCAGCTTCACAGGAGTGTAATACATGTTGTGCAAAATGTGGTATTGCATAAGGCAAAGTCTATCCTGAGAAATGTATTTATGACAGAACTTCCATAAAGCTGACCAGTTGGGAATGTAGTGAGGAAAAAAGGAAACCCAGACTCTAGTGGGGCCTTCAGGTCTCCCATATTTCCAGTTAAGTAAAACACGGTATATTTGGAAATAGTACCTGGTGACCCCAACAAGGAGGAGAGATCAGATACAAATAGAAAAGTGGGTGGGTGAGGAGGAATGATACCAAATACCGTAGAGAGCAGGTGCTTTAATTGGACCACCTTGAAGTGAAAAACTGAAGGGACGTCAAATTTGCGAATTATATTAGAAACTGAGAGCCATTCTCCTACGTCATCCAGAAAAGTAGAGATTATCCCATCCCCAACTTGGGGTAACCATTTGTGAGAAATCATCCTTTTATTTATTGGGAAAGATGGGGAATTCCAGATAGACTGAGACAAGTCTAAATGTGGGGAGTAGTGCAAAAATGAACAAAGCTGCAGGTGAACTCTGAGGGACGTTCGAATAGTTGGACAACTACAGATGTCAGGAAGGGATGCCATTTTAAGATAGAACATAGTCTGGGGGTCTATATTCTTGGATTGAATGAAATTCTAGCTCAGTTTTGAGCCAGACCGGTCTTAAGTGTTCCGGACCCGGATTCACCCAGCGCATGTACTTTGCAATATGACTAGCCCAGTAATAAATTGCCAGATGGGGAATCCGCAATCCTCCATCCATTTTCTGAGCAGCCAGCTTATAATATGCTAACCTGGCTTGTTTATTAGACCAGATAAAATTTGTAAAAATTCTGTGCATTTTCTGAAACCAAGATAATGGAGCGAAAGAGCTAAGGAGCGAGAGGGGATAAAATAAGCGAGGAAAAATATTCATTTTAATTATATTGATGCGACCCCAAAGAGAGATAGGAAGTTTAGACCATCTATTGAGGTCCTGAACTATCACTTGGGCAAGGGGCTCCAAGTTTTCTTTGAACCAGGAAGAGGGGCTACGCATCAAATTAATATCAAGGTATCTGAGAACGCGAGGAGACCAGCCGAGACCAAAAGGGGACACATCATTTTTGAAAACCTTATGGTTAAGAGGGAAAATGAAGGATTTATTTATATTCAGTTTATAATTTGAGAAAGTACTGAACTTGGCGATTTCTCCTAACATGACGGGAATGGATGTTCTTGGATGAGATAAATGAAGGAGGAGATCATCAGCATAAGCCGTGATCTTCACCACTTGATTACCTATCGGGATGCCGCTAATCTCCGGATTATTGAGAATATTTCGGATAAGAGGCTCTAAATATAAATTAAATAATAGAGGGGAGAGAGGGCATCCCTGCCTGGTACCAGAAGACAGGAGAAAGGGTTTGGAGAATGCTCCATTGCCGGACTCTCTGGCAGAGGGAGTTTGATATAAGGCCCGAATCCAATCTATAATCTTAACCGGAAAACCAAATACTTTAAGGACCTGAAACAGGAAATTCCAGTTGACGCGATCAAACGCCTTCTCGGCATCCAAGGAGACCAATCCCGCAGGAAAGGCAGTGTCCCTGGACTCCGAGACAACATGTGACAGGGTGCGTAAATGGTCAGCCGATGAACGTCCCTTCATAAACCCCACCTGAGTCATAATAATCAGACTAGGAAGAACCCATGTTATTCTATCGGCCAATATCTTCGATAGAACTTTAACATGTTGATTTAATAAAGAAATTGTCCTATAGCTTTGCACTAATTCTGGATCTTTATCGGGCTTAGGAAGGAGAACAATCAGGGCTTCAAACAAATGTGTATCTACTCTTGCACCAGAAAGAATGTCACGGTACAACCAGTGAAGAACCGGTAATAATTGTGATCGAAAAGTTTTATAGAATAAAGCGGAAAAAACGTCTGGTCCTGGGACCTTGTCTGAAGGCAAAGCCCCAATGACCCTTGATATTTCCTCCAGAGATATTGGAGAGGATAGGAATTTCTTCTGTGGTTCAGATAAAGAGGGTAGAGAAGAATCCCTCAGATATGCTTGAAGTGCTTCTAAGGAAGGGGGGTTATCCATATCCCTGTATAAATGCTCATAGTATGAGGCAAACTCCTGCACAACCTCAGAAGGGGACACCTTCAGGGATCCGTCTGCTCGGGCCCTAATTGGAGGTATGAATCTAGCAGATTCCTGCTGTTTTAACCTTAAAGCTAGCAAGCGACCTGCTTTTTCCCACTGATCGGTATAGCTTGCTTTGGTGCAAATAATAGATAACTCTGCCTTCTCCCTCAACAAATCTAAATATTTATCTTTAGCTACTGAGAGCTTCCTCATATCCTCTTCTGAGGCATTAGAGGATAACCTGATTTCCAGAGACCTAATTAGAGATAATGAAACTAATAATTCCGCTTCATGGATCTTTTTCCTCTTTGAGGCTAAGCTAATAATAATCCCTCTCATGTAAGCCTTGAAAGCACCCCACAAAATATCAGGTGCCATGTCCTCAGAGGAATTAGTAGGAAAAAAGAAATCAATCTGCTCCTTTATTAGGTTACAGTATTTGGTATCCTTCAGCAGCTGCCCATTTCATTTCCATCGGGTTTCTTTATGGAGAATGTTAAGGAAAGTCAGATTGGAAGTCACCAAAGAATGATCTGACACTGGACCTGGCTGAATCGTGGCAGTCAAGACCCCGGGCAAGAGGACCTAAGAAAGAAAAAGATAATCAATGCGAGACTGGGTTCTGTGCACAGGCGAGTTGAAAGTATTCTCCCTGTCCTTAGGATGCAGAACACGCCATACATCACACAGTCCGCATCGATCCAAAAAATCCCTGAGGGCCCTCTGCCTGGGCGACAGACTCCTCTGCCTGCTACCAGACCTATCCACTTCAGGATCAAGAACCAGATTGAAGTCCCCACCCATAATTATACCAATGGGAAGCATGGGAAGGAGTAAGGAGATAAGCTTCATAAAGAAGCCCAGATCATCTGTGTTTGGCCCATATATGCTACCAAGTAAAATTGGCATAGACCAGAGACTCCCCTGGACCAAGACATATCTGCCGTCCGGGTCCCTGAGAACTTGTTTAGAGATAAAGGGAATGCCTGAATTGACCAGAATCATAACCCCACAACTGTTAGTGGACCCCGAGGCAGTAAATACCTGCCCAACTTGTTGCCTCCTAAGTTGCAGAGATTCACTTTCCAGCAAATGAGATTCTTGCAAGAAGGTGATCTGAGAAGATAATAAGCTTAAATGTTTTAACACTTGATACTGTTTAACTCTTTTCCTTATCCCCGTCATATTCCATGTTGCAAGATTTATACTACTGGCCATCTTAGTAAAAGAAAAAAAGAGTCTCTTATGTAACATCTAGAGATTACAACAATCGGAATTAAGTGACCAGAACCCATGTTTGCTGCTGTATTCCCTCCCAATCCAACATCAACTTCCCTCCACCACCATCCCCAACCCCCAAAATATTCTAAATCCACCAACGAACAAACAAAATGAGAACCATGAACACAATATCATCCCCCATCCCAACTATCACGAGCAACGTTCAGCACAATACCGTTTTCCTTCCTCCCCTTCAACCTCCCAAACATGTGCCCAAAAACCTTGCACTAATATGTGAACCTTCTTATACGAAACAATGATCAGCCATATCTAAATGAAAGTAGAGATAATATAAGTGATAATAAGCAACTACTGGGCTCCTGATATCCAGAAAAGCTAAGGGCGAAAACGAGAGAGGAAGGAGAGAGCATCCTCCACTTGGGAGCAGACCAGGAAACCCGAATACCTGAAAAAGAAAGGAGCAGTATAAAGCGTGATAGCAAAATACGCTATCGTAGCTGCTGCTACTAACAGAATTAAAAGTTGTCCCAGTGACATTAGTAGGCTAAAGAACTAAATGCTCCAAAGTAGTGGATCTCCACCTGTTCCCAAGCCCCCGCTGTTATGTTCAACCGGGGAAAATAAATTCCCGAGACAAGTAATGGAGATGATCCGTCAAATACACTGCAAGAGCACCCTCTAGTGATAATAATACAAAAACGCATGCCCAACTGAAGCTGACACCAGAAGGTTGCTCTCCCCACTAGTGCCCAGGCAATCAAGAACCCCAAATCAGAGGGCTTTCATTATAAAATCTAAATCATGAGAAATAATTAGTGTCCTTGTAAAAGAAAACCAGGAAGATGTGATCCATGTGAGAAACGGGATCTTCCTCTCAGAAACAACACAGCCCCCTAGAAACAAACTCCTGGGATATGGAGTTGCTCCAAAACACTGAGTGCTAAGATGAAAAGTGTAAGAAAGCAGGATTCCAATGAGAGTAGTTCCCTCCGCCGTGGCATTTAGGAACCTTCGAGACCAGACAGTTATTCATTCCTCAGTTTGTATAGTAGTATGAGAAAGAACTTCCCCCTTCCAGCACAAGATGAGTCAGGACCAACCAAACAGATCAAATGTTCCGGAACAAATCAGGCAAAGCAGCCTTGAGTCCCACAAGAGCAGCTTCAGGATTCTCGTATGTTGACCAGGTACCAGCCACTAGTACCTGTAATCTCGCTGGGTAACCCATTTTAAAGCGGAGGCCTGCTGCTATGACCTTCGATACAATAGGGTGAAAAGCAGTGCGCTTCGCTCTGACTGACCCCGGCAGATCTTGGGCAATTCTGAGCCTGGAATTTTCCCATTTCACTTCTTGCAACTCTCTCACTTTTGCCAGAAAATGTTGTCACTCCAGATAATTTAAAAAGTGACAGATAATGGGATGTGGTGTTGCTCCTGGAGATGGCTTGGGTCGCAGGGACCTATGTGTCCTTTCAATGATGTATTTGGTCCTGAAGGGAGAGTGACCAGTGACCTTTTCCATCAGCTTCTGCACAAATACAAGCATATTCTGGCCTTCCTCTCCTTCTGGAAGGCCCAAGATAACTATATTATTTATTCCTCTGCGGCCTTCTAAATCTTCCAGCTTGGCTTCCAGACTAGAAATCCTTTACCGCAGAACCACGAGACCGGGATCGATTTTTTCCACTTGCTTCTCATGAGAGGAGATTCTAGCTGCATTATCTGAAGTTTTCATCGAGACCTCTTCGAGTTTTTTAGAAAGGGATTTAAATTCAGCTGATATTTCTTTAACTTCTTCCCAGAAGGGTTTAAACTCTTCCAAAAATCTGCTCAAAGTTAGGGGTTCTTGCTCAGCGATAAGGTTTTGAAGCTCTGGCTTATCCACTACATTCGAGGCCCTTGATTTTTTTCGGGGCCTTCTCGGGAGTAACCGGAGGTGTGCGCTTCTGCGGAGGCTTCTTCATGTAGACCTCCATAATCACTGAGAACAAGCTAGCAGGCACCCAGGATACTAAGAAGGCAGTAGTCAGCAATCTTTCTGGTTTTTAGGGAGAAATAGTGACCAAAATAGTGATATTTTGCAGTTAGGAGGCTGGAGCTATGCAGAGGAGCTTCTACCCAGTACTCTGCATCATGTGATCCCGGGCTAGCCAGTTATAACGGGACAAAGTAAAAACAACAACAAAAAAAGAACAGTATTGTATGTACTGTATTGTATTGTGTAATCAGTGTATTGTTTCTCCTTCACCCCCTTGGCAATGGGAGATGGATAAAAGGGTGGCATTCAGGACTCAGAGGTATAAGGACACACAAAGGGAGGAAGACAGGGAGATGTAGCAGGTAAAACAAAGGGAAGCAGGTAAAGTAGTAAGGGGAGCAAAAGTGCAGACAGAGGAAAGGATAGCCAAAGTGGTAGCAAGATGGGGATAAAACTTTCTTCAGGTACAGTACATAAGTAAGAGAAAAGCAAGGGGAGGGATACTGAGGATGAGGAGGATGGCTGAGGGTGACTGTGCAGAACAGGACCAAGAAAAGCAGACATCCCGAATAGATACTTCTGCTCAGTCTTCACAGAGGAGGGAGTGGGCATAGACCACTAGTGATCAGCAGAAACAAAGGTGGAGAGGAGGCAAGCTCAAGTCAGTTTTGACAGGAAAGAGTCCTGAAGGGACTTGTAGCTCTGAAAGTGGACAAGGCTATGGGACTGGATGGGATACACCCAACAGTACTGAAATAACTCAGGGAGGTGCTGACTGCCTTAGTTAACAGCTAACTGGGATCAGGCATGATTCTGGAGGACTGCAGGAGAGCAGATGTGCTCCTGTTACATAAGAGCAGCAGCAGGGAAGAGGATAGTAATTACAGGCCAGTGAGCCTCATCTCAGTTGTGGGGAAACTAGTGGAAACACCATTAAAGTAAAGGTTGGTAGAGTATCTTTAATTCAATGGGCTTCAAGACCAAAGGCAGCGTGGATTCATTGGGGGGGGGGGTCAGGCTGCACAAATCTGATTGAGTAGGTCACCAGGGAAATAGATCAGGGGAGGTCAGTGGATGTGGCCTATCTGTACTTTAGCAAGGCCTTTCACACTGTACCTATACGAGACTGATTAATAAATTGAGCAGCCTATGAATTGGAATCCAAAGAGGTGAATTGTGTTACAAAATGGATAATGGATAAGGGACAGAGGGTAGAGGTTAATGACACTCACCCTAATGATGAGAGATTGACCAGTGGGGTTGCCGCAGGGCTCAGTACTGGGACCAGGTCTCTTCAATGTCTTCATAAGTGAACTGGAAGGGATGGTATGCCTTTTTGCAGATGATACCAAGATCTACAATAAAGTGGACAATAAGTAATGGGTGAAAAGAATGCATAGATATCTTGGGTCACTCAAGGAGTCGTCAAGAGCATGGCAGTTGGTGTTCAATGACAAAAAGTGCAAAAACATACACCTACGGCATAGGAACCCAAGCACTGAGTATGGGATGGGGAAGAAGTACTATCAGCGACTAAGCAGGAAAGGGACCTTTGGGTTACCATATCTGATTACCACAAAGTGGCAAGCAGTGTGACAAAGCAGCTATTAGGGCCAGTGCAATGCTGGGATTTAACTCCAGTAGGAGGAGGGAGGTGGTGTTGCCACTACAGTGCATGCCACTTATAACGGACACTGTTATAATGGACAATTGGTTATAGTGGACAAAAATTGATTTCCCAAACCAGATGCATCGAATCCAGTGCATTTTCCTCTGGTTATAATGGACAGAAACTTTGCTTATAACAGACACTTTGATGCTTTTATAGGTAATTGTAGTGCATTTTTTTGGGGGGGAGGGGATGCAGAGCTGGTGAGATCTGACAAATGTAGAATTTAGATGAAGGAGCTACAAAGATTAAATTTCTTACAAAATAATTCTCCACAAGCTACTGAGCATTATCTCAGGGTACAACTGCTCTGGTGAAGGCAGGGAGCATGTTGCATGCAATCGTCAATGAATTCTCAGTGTTGCATAGTGAACCTGGAGAGGGTTGCCGCTTTGCTGAGTTAGACCCTAATGTAGTGCATACCCATCCTTTCTACCCAGCTGCCCTAACTCCAGTTGTGCCCAATCATCTGCATCTCACTTTGCCCCCAGCTCTGCAACATTGCAATAAAGTCTAGAGGGGACTGCCTTTTATGCTGCTTGCGGAAATAAATAACATTTGTAACCCTTTAATGGAGCTCAGTTGGGCTCAGTAAACAACAAGGGCTATAACAACTACTGAACAGCACAAACAAAACTGCTGCTTTTATCACTGTTGGAAAAAGGTTTTCTGTTTTGGACTGTGATCTCTTCCTTTTGGCCTCCCTACTCCAATTGGGAGGCTACCTCTGGTTGGGGGTGTGGCATCAAAAAGAATACATGGCTTTTGGAAGCAATCACACATCAGCTGTTTTCAGAGACTGAAGAAGGGTCAGCACCAGTTGGGTTCAGTGGACAGCAAAGACTACAACAAATATTGAGCAGAGCAAAACAAACTGCTGCTTTTGTCACTGTTGGTTCAATGTGCTTACGCAACTGGATGAGATGAGATGAGCTGATGCTTGTGCAACTTGATTTGCTTTGTGGCTTTCCGCCTCTCTATCCATGGGATATACCACCCCATAGGGGTACGAAGTAAAGAACCCTAGAGGAGGGTTCCCCCCCTACAGGTGCCACAGGAATGAATGCGTTGGTTAAAGGTAGGTTAGGAATTAGCCCACGTGTAAGAGAGATGAGCCACTGGAGGAGGATGGGTGGATGGTGGGCAACAAATAAACAAATCCTGGTGAGGTCCAGGATGTGTGACCTTTTAAGCTTGATGGGGGAGTGACGTTGTTGCTCCACCCATTGAACCTCGGGCTTAAAGCACTCCCATTCAATGTGCTTATGCAACTGGATGAGATGATATGAGATAATGCTTGTGTAACTTGATTTGCTTTGTGGCTTTCCACCTCTCTATCCGTGGGATATACCACCCTGTAGGTGTACAATGCGAGGAACCCTAGAGGAGGGTTCCCCCCCTACAGGTGCTGCAGGAATGAATGCATCAGCTAAAGGTAGGTTAGGAAGAAGCCCAAAAAGAATACCCAAAGATGTTGAGCTTCGAAGAGGTGAGGATGATGAATGAATTCTGAGCAGATGATAAGGGCTGACTTCCTAAGGAGAGAGGGGAAAGCCGGGGCCACCATCCATCTCCATCCAACAGCGGAACCTAACTAACTAACCGAAGAAAGCCCTAACTCTAACTAATATTATGACCATTGGCACGGAGGAGAGGAAAAACACCCTTTGAGGAGGAAACCTCTGGGGATCCAAGGCCTAGGTCGCCTTCCCTCCAGGCTGACAGCTTTTGATTTGAGGACGTATGTTGGTAAAGAGAATGGTCCATTAATGAGGGATATGAGTCCATTAATGAGGTATATGAGTAGGGAGGATGATGACAGCACAGGGAAAAACTCCAAAGAAGTAGAGATTATAGAAAGAACATGAGGCAGCAGGGACCTGAGAAGGGTATGCTCGAGTAGTCGATGGGAGGGAGTAGATCAATGTAAAAGTCAGAGTAGCAAGGGGTATCCAGATCTGCTCATGAGGAGATTCCAGATGTGTTCATGAGGAGACTGAGGATAATGCAGACTGGCTTGATTGAGCAATACGAATGAGCAGACACTAAGGTTGATGAGGCATACTTGATTATGCAATGTGAATGATTAGACCCTAAACGTGGTAGTCAATGAGGTAGTCAATGAGGTAGCATAGGAATCAATGATAGGAATGCTCAAGTAAGCGATATAAATAAACCTTGAGGTAAGACTGAGTGAATGACTGGAGTTATGAACCTGATACATGCGGCAGGATGGCCACGGGTTGATAAGGTGGCATAGGAGTCATGATAGGTACTCTCAAAAAGAAATATCGATTGCAGGCCTTGAGTGGAGTGAATCCTGGAAGGCTGGTATGGAATTGGAAAAGGAGGAGACATGAATGAACTTGAAAATGAACTTGTACGAAGGTAGTATGAGTAAGTAGGCTTCACGAAAGGAGGTAGACTCCGAGGTCAAGAAGGCATGTCTGGAACCAGAGGCAACTCAGGTTGAGCGATCAAGGAGCAAAATTGGACAATGTATGATGAGGAGTGAAACTAAGAGTGGAGGGAAGCCAAGATGGCTGATAATAGAAAAGGCGCTAGGACAAGGAAGGCAAAATTTAGGAAACTGAGGAGGTACAATGATGGATGTAAGCCATGGAGGCTGGTACAGGAAAGCAAGGTATGAAAGGACAAAGGACGGTAGAGAGGACAATGGGGTAGCATAGGACCCAGCCGATATGGGAAGAGAACTGCACTAGGGCGAGCTTGATGAGGAGGCACAGGAGTATGGGAGCCTGGGTCGATGAGGTGGCATATTATTAATGATAGGTATGCCCAAAAGAAACATTGATTGCAGGCCAGATGGAAGCAGCCGAGGCATACGAGTCAGCCGAGGCATACTGATTGAGCAATTGAATTACATGAGCAGGAAAATATAGATCGTAGGCCTAGATGGAAGCAAATTCTGGACGGATGGTACTGGATGAGAAGGGAAGCTAAGAGTGGAATGAACCTGATACGCAAAATCAGACGATGGACGAGGATGCCCGATTGATCGATGTGAGTGTGAGGAAGAGGAGAGGAAGTAGACTCTGAGGCCTAATAAGGCATGCCTGATTAAGTGATGTGAACGATTGGACCATTGTCTGGAACTAGATGCCTGAAAGCAAAGGAGGAAGTATGATGATGCCAAGAAGGCATGCCTGTGTCTGGAATCAGAGGGTAGAGGAGACATGAATGAACTGGAAATTAACTTGAACGATAGCGGAGAGCAGTCAACCCTTTGCAAAGGGCAATAGACAGGAAGGCATGTCCTGGGGAGGAGCTAGAGTAGATTTGAGGTAGCAGGGACGGTATGGATGAGGGAACACTGACCTAAGTCATGAACCTGAACTCACGCGACAGGAGGGCCATGGTTCGATGAGGTGGAGTCATGATAGGTATGCCAAAAAGAAATATTGAATGCAGGCCGTGAGTGGAGGGAATCCGGAATGGCTGGTATGGGAGGAGAACAGCAGGAAAGCAAGAAGCATAGGAGTCGATGAGCAGTATACTGAGGGAGCAAAGGAAATATGTGAGCACAGTATACAGATGCAAGGAGCAGAATGGAGGGAAAATGCCAAAGGAAGCCAAAGCTGCACAATGAACGAGGAAGAGAGACATGGCTGCCAGTGAAGTACAGACAGAAGAGATGAGCAAAACAAACAGAAAACGAATTGTGGATGCTGAACAAGAAGGAATGAGCAAACACACAGGATGAGAGCAACAAGGAAACGGATGAGGGTGCACCGCTCAGATCAATGAAGGCACCATAAGCACAGAAACTGCAGTAACCCAGCTAACTTGTGAGGGAATGACATGACAGGAGAAGCAGGGAGTGTGATTTAGAATGAGAACCACCCAGAAATGACAGAGCAGCACATATAGCCCTAAGAGGAAAGCACCAATTGAAATCAGGTGTCATCCGACTCAATTCAGGGCACGAAAACAGGGGGAACAAACCCACTGTGTAGAGAGAGAGAGATACACCCACGGATGCGAAAGGCAGGAGAGAAGCTCATTACAGAATACAGGCAGGATGAGCAGCATCAGGCTGTAAACTGCAGCAGAAATTGAAAAGAGAGCCTCAAAAGGGGGAACAAGGACATATGGGTCAACCCAGCGAGGTCCACCAGCCCATGGCAAGCTGCTGCAAGATCCATGTTTTGGGAAGGCCAGGTGACCCCTGCTCCTAGCCACCACCCAAAATCCTGCAGACACAATCCCCGACATGAGCGCAACAAGGTTCGGGTACTATGATGTGGCACACACCTGGAATAAGCTGCGTCGGGGGCCGGTGCAGGCTCTAGTACAGCTGGCAGGAGCAGGAGTCAACATGAAGAGCAGATAGTGGCAGACTGAGATCAAAGAATTGGATGGGGGTTGCAAGGCAGAGAACTGCAGATGAACAGCCATTCCCCTTCCCCACCATTGAATGACATGGTGCTGGGAGGGGGAACAGCAGAAGCGAGGGCAGCAAAAGAAACTGAAGTCGTATGGCAGGAGAGGGGGAGGGGGGCGAGAGGAGTGCATGAAAGCTCCAACAGAGAGCCAACAGAACGAAACAGCAGTAGCTGCAGGAAGAGAAATAAGGGATGGAAAAAGTGCCGAAGAAGGCGAGGAGGAACAAAGGGGCAGCTGGAGGCACACAGAAATAAGGGGAAGCTCAGCAGAAATCTAGATAGGTGGAGGAAAGCAGCACCTCCGGCTGCAAAGAAAAAACGAATCCTGGTGAGGCCAAGGATGTGTGACCTTTTAAGCTTGATAGGGGAGTGACATTGTTGCTCTGCCCACTGAACCTCGTGCTTAAAGTCCTTCCAAAAAAGGCTTTCTGTTTTGTACTATAATCTCTCTCTCTTGCCCCCTCCCCCCCAATCGGGACCCTAACTCTGGTTGTGAGCATGGCATCACAATTGTATTTCTAGGATTCAGCCTTGTGGTCCTCTGCTGCAGTCTTTGAGCTGAAGGGCTGCAGCTTAAAAGAAAAACACTGGGGGTAACAGTGTTAGGTGATAGTTGGCAGGAGACAATGCACCCCAAGTGTGACACCCTAAACCACACTTGACTATAATGTAATTTGAGTATAGTGAAAAGTAATTATGAATGTGTCTGAAATTTGCAAATGGTTGCAACCAGCATTACTACGCGATGATTAGGCTAAAGGGTGGGTAAAAGTAGGATTAGTTAGAGAAAAGTAAAAGTGGGTTAAATGGGATAGATTTCTGTTGAAACTTTACATATTTCAAATTGTAGCACATACTGTGTTCAGTGACTGTGCATTGATGCTGGATGCACTTGCTTAGGTAATGGGTAAGTTTTAGGGTCACTGTCTTTTAATTAAGGTATTTCATGAAATTCTGAGTGTCATTTATGGTACCATCTCTAACTAAATCAGCAGGCTTTCGTAACTAATAAGTATCAAGTTACATTAAGTAGAGGGAAGCAGGCAGCAACCTAACAGTAAAGGAAGGGAAATAGAGTAATAGGGACTAAAAATGGGAAGGGTTCACCCATCAAAAACACTAGGAGAAGGGAAAGAAGGAAACACCTTATCTGGGGTAAGGTTACAAATCAAACTCCAGAAGTATAAGGTAGAGGGGAAAAGAATAAGGGTTAAGGAAGGAGACATGAGAAGCCAGGATAGGCTCAGCAGTATAATAGGAAAGTGGGTTTAAAGGTTTAAAAGAAAGACAAGATGGCAGAGATTGAGCATTCAAAGAGAAGTAGGTTGGAGTCATAGAAACATAGACTTTGACGGCAGATAAGGACCGCTAGGCCCATCTAGTCTGCCCATTTCCCTACCTACAGGATAGGCCGCAGATCCTAGTTAACCAACAGCCTATTTCTTCCTACCCCCCACAAGAATTGCCTTATGTCTGTCCCATGCATTCTTGAAATCTCCCACAGTTTTAGACCCCACAACCTCCTCAGGAAGGCTGTTCCATGCATCCACTACCCTCTCTGTGAAATAATACTTCCTCACATTGCCCCTGAACCGCCCTCCTTCTATCTTTAAATTGTGTCCCTTGTTCTTGTAAGTCTCTTTTTCTGAAAGATGCTACCCTCTTGGACTTTGTTGATTCCACTGAGGTACTTAAAAGTTTCTATCATGTCCCCCCTCTCCCTTCTTTCCTCAAGGATATACATATTAAGCTCCTTTAGTCTCTCCTCATACGGCTTCTCTTGCAGACCCTGCACCATTTTAGTTGCCCTCCTCTGGACTACCTCTATCCTGTCTATGTCCTTGCGAGATGAGGTCTCCAGAACTGGACACAGTACTCCAGATGGGGTCTCACCAACTGTCTGTACAGAGGGATAACAACTTCCTGTTTTCTGCTGCTGATGCATCTCCTATACATCCCAGTATACTCCCAGCCCTCCCTACTGCCTTCTCACATTGATTGCTAACCTTAAGGTCATCTGATATGATTACCCCAGGTTCCTTTCCTTTTTTGTTGTTGTTACTACCTCCCCACCCATTGTGTATTCTTCCCCTGGGTTCTTGTTTCCCAGGTGCATTATTTTGCACTTCTTTGCATTGAATCCTAGCTTCCATACTTCTGACCATTCCTCCAACCTTGCCAAGTCCCTTTTCATCCTTTCCATGCCTCCTGTGTATCAACCCTGTTGCAGATCTTTGTGTCATCTGCAAAAAGGCATACTTTTCCTTCCAGTCCCTCTGCAATGTCACTGATGAAGACATTAAAAAGGACTGGACCCAATACTGAACCCCACGGTACCCCACTAGTAACCCCTCTTTCTTCAGAGTGGACTCCATTTACAATTACCTTCTGTGTCCTGTTGTGCAGCCAATGTTTTACCCAGGCTACCACCCTGGGACCCACTCCCAGGCTGGTTAATTTGACTATTAATCTTTTGTGGGGACTGTGTCAAATGCCTTGCTAAAGTCTAGGTAGGCCATGTCCACAGCCCCTCCCTGGTCTACTACTTTGGTCACCCAGTCAAAGAAATCTATTAGATTCGTCTGACATGACCTTCCCACTGTGAACCCATGCTGCCTTGGGTCCTGTGCTCCACTGGCCTCTAGGTACTCAACTATTCTTTCCTTCAGAAGTGACTCCATCACTTTCCTACCACAGAGGTCAGACTGACAGGTCTGTAGTTTCCTGCCTCTGTCTTGGTCCCACTTTTGTGAAGGGGAATCACATCTGCCTTCCTCCAGTCCTCGGGTACCACACCATCCTCCCATGATTTATTAAAAAGAGTAGCCAGTGGTTTCACTAGTTCCTCCCTTAATTCTTTTAGAATTCTGGGATGAATTCCATCAGGACCCATTGCTGTGTCCACCTTCAGTTTTAGGAGTTCTTGCAGAACCCTTTCTTCTGTGACAGGACTGGGATCGACCCCCCCTATCAAGAGTGCTTCTGTTAATTGGATTAGGCACTTCCCCCTCCTCTTTTGTGAATACTGAGCAGAAATATTCGTTCAGTATCCCTGCTTTTTCACTGTCCCCCTCTGCCCACCCACCGTTCATTCTATTCATCCTCACTATCCCTCCCTTTGTCTTTCTACGCTCGATGGTTTAAAAGGGCAAAAGGAAGGACAATTTATTTTGTGAGTGGTGCAGTGTTACCAGTGAGGAGTCGCAGTCTTCAGGGATGCATTCTGGAGACTTAGGTGCTGCCCCATATGCATGTGTCTCTCTGGGCTGAGAATGGAGGTTGCTGGATTATGAGTTGATATGGCAAGGATCTGGAGGACCCCTGACTGACCCCAGGGGCCACTGAGTAAGTCACCTTTGCTTCATAGGATGATAAGCAGAGAAGGGAAGTTGAGACCTTGGTGGGTGGAATACACAGTCCTAAGCCTTTGCCACTGCATAATTCCTTCACCATTCAAATGGGTCAGGACAGCTGGGAGAAAGCGCCCAAAGTGGTCGCAAGAGAGGAAGTGGAGGACCTCCAAAGGGGAGGTCCCAGGATGGGTGGAAAAGGCCCCCAACAGAAGAGGAAGCAGCTGCTATTGAGAGGCTAGACTGTGAGAGGGATAGATGTGGGAACAGGTAGGGGAGCAGACAGGGCGGTAAGGTGCCTACCTGGTACCTTGGCCCCGAGGGATGGAGAGAGGATCCTAAGGATCACTACAGCAGCAGGCCGCAGGAAGGATCTGGATATCATAGTCCACTTTGGTGCTAATGAACAGGTGAAGGAAGCAGTGGGAATTATGCAGGGGCTGTTCAGGGAGCTGGGGGGTCTTAAACAGGTAGCATGAGCGCTGGCATTAACAAAGGTGCTACCTGTGTACAGCTAAGGGTAGGTTAGGGAACTCTGCACCAGGAACTTCAACAGTTGTTAAAGATATGGTGCAGAGAAGAGGGATTTGGATTTATTGGCAGCTGGAAACTGACCGAGAAGGATGTGGGCCTATGCAAAGGCGAGGGCCTACATCCTTCTGTGAAGGGAACCGCTGTACTCAATGGGAGGTTTAAATGTTACAGTACATGGATGAGCATTTAACTGACAAAGGAGAAGGCTGTATTACGAAGGGAGGCATAAATTGCAACCCCCCCCCGCAAGCTAAAGCAACAGTGAGGGAGTGCTTGGAGGGAGAAAAATCTCTCAAAGGCAGGGCAGCAGGAAGAAGTAAGGGTGGGAAGGGTGGTGGACAAGGGTGGTAAGAACAAAAAAAAGCAGAACGAGAGAAGCAAATTGGACAAAAAAATAAGTGAGCAGAAAAGGGAAAGGCAATTTAGGTGAAGTCACAAGAAGCATCACAGGCAGACAGGGGGAAGTAAGTGGGGCTGCAGGAAGGGAGGTGGGCAAGGTTTGGAGAGCCATGCAGGCCAATACAAGAAGTCTAGGAAATAAAATTTCAGACTTGGAGGCCATCGTAGTGGAGGAGCACTGAAAATCATGACTGGGATATGGCCATATGAAGATACACTCAGTTCAGAAGGGATAGGGAAAGGAGTAGGTGAGTAGGGCTATCCTGTATGTGAAGGAGGGTATCGGGACCATGGAAGTGCATGGAAACCTAGAGACAGAAAAATGTGTGCGGGTACTGTGGGTCCCACTGGAGACAGGAGCAGGGACCATTATTTGCATGGGGGTGGTATACAGGCCTCCAGCACAGGGGGAGGAACTGGACAAGGTATTAGGGGAAAACATTGGCAGGATGGCAAATATGGGGAGGTGCTGCTGGTTGAGGACCTAAATCTCCCTGATGTGAACTGAAGCCTTCTAGAAGCAGTTGCAACTAGAATCAGGGCAATGCTAGGCTTTTTAGAGGAAGCATTTCTCAGGAAGTTGTAAGTGAACCCAGCAGGGATGAGGCAATAATGGACATGGTACTCACTAACAGAGACACAGTAACAGATGTTACAAAAAAAATAATTAAATTAATAAAATGGACCAAGAAACATCCATCTAGACTTAACTTTTCAAACTTAAATAAGTACTGTAACCAATACAATAAATGGTTGGAGGGTAATAAACTAGAACACTATCAAAAGCAATGGGCAGAAATGTATAGTTATTCTAGACAATGATAACCATTCATTCTGGAAGATGGTAGCAAGAGGAGTGAGAGAATTTCACCCTACATTAACAACATATATTCCAACATAATCATGGATAGATCATTTCAAGTCAATCTTCTCTAAAATAGAACTTAATAATGTAGACCAACCCTTAATTAGTAACCTTAGACAATTGGTCAAAACCAATATTATATTTTCGGAAACTGAGGTAAGAGAAGCTATTGATAAACTTAAAAATAATAAGGTGCCTGGATCTGATTATATCCCTCCAGAAGTTTATAAAGAGCACAGAGATTTTTGAGTCCCTGTGTTAACTTTCTATTTTAATTTATGCATAACACATAAATACATCCCCTCATCATGGAAAAAAATATTATTGTCCTTCTGCATCAAAGAGGATAGGTATATGAACCTTTAAATTATCATCCTATAAGCCTATTAAATATTGTGTCTAAAATCTTGTCAAGACTCTTATTGACTAGATTAAATAAATGAACAGAGGAAAATAAACTTATATCCCTATTACAAACCGGATTTAGACCAGGTTTCTCCACAATTGACAATATCTGTGTACTTACACATTTAATCCAAAAATATGTACACATGAGAAAAATGAGACTTTATGCACTTCTTGTAGACATTTTGTCTGCATTCAATTCCGTAAATAGACAAAAATTATGGGCAATCATGTTAGATTTTGGCATTGATCATTCCTTGTTAATTACGATCTGCCTATTATACTCTGGTACCTCTTTGACAGTAAGATACAACAACAAAGGTAATTTGACAAATTATTTTCCCACCCATAAAGGAGTCAAACAGTTGTTTGATGTGTATATATATATATATATATATATATATATATATATATATGAACTACTAATATTAATATACGGAGAAATGATTATTCTTGACTCCCCAAAAATAAATAATAGGCTGTTACATACATTGGCATATGCTGATGATATTGTTATCTTTGCTCTCTCTGAAGTAGGATTACAATATAAAATAGACATACAGTTGAGCCCACTTAATTGCATACTGGTTAATAGAAAAATCTGTTTAAATGCATAAAATTCTGAATCCACGATTCCTTTCCTATGTCTCCCATTACATAGTGATCGGTTTAAGAAATTGACGCAGCCTTTTAATGGAATAAAAAAAATGTCAGTTCCGACACACATGAAGCCGTTATTTGTCTTTCACACTTCCACCGCCACCTCTTAGCAGTGGGCCATCAAGTGTAATTAAGTAATTAACGCTATTTTTACCTAGTACCCCTGCTATTTACCAATTGCAATCACTAACCTCTTGTGGTGAGACAGCTGAGCATTACGCAGAATCAGATCTACAGGCTGGTTAAAATCAGAGACAGTGTGTTGAAATCTTGACTGCAAGCATAGAGGGATGGGAAAAACACAGCAGTGGAGGATACTGCTCATGGCTCTGACAAGCGCATGGGGAGAAAAAGTTGAACAACAAAAGAAAAACAAAGGCAGCTGAATTTAACAGAGCACTTCTCAGTGGGGAACTTCTCCTTAGTCAAGCGGCGGCGGCTTGGAGCTCTTCTGTGAGCAGGTAAGCCGCTCCTGGGAATTAAGCTGCTTGGGGGGTCCGTAGTCACAAGTATGGGTCCGTAGTCACAAGTAAAGATGCTAAAACCATATTCCACTAACCCACAGAACAGACCAATACATGCCCATCTATGTGCAGTCACCAAAAACAAAAGCGATCTTCAGAAACCAGAAAAACAGCAAAATACATAGAAGACCAGTTACATGAATAACCTGCTTAAACACATAATCGGTGTTTGGCCCGAGACTATGTGTTTAAGTGGGTTTGACTGTATTTAAAAAGAAATGTATACAGTACATTTGGAACTAAAAATAAATCTGTTAAAAATGAAAGTAATGATATTTGGAAAGACGAGGCCACAGTTAAAACAATCCAAATTTTATTTGGGTAGTAATAAAATAAGTATAGTTAAAGAATATCAATACCTGGAAAGAAAATTTACATCTTCAACTAGTTGGGCACTCCATCAAAAAGAACAAAATATAAAGGTGAAACTTGCTGCTAAAGCACTACTGAAATTTAATTATAATTATGGGGGACACAAAATTATTCCTGCCTTAAAAGCAGGAGAGGCCAAAATAAACCTAATATTAGCATATGGGGCAGACGTGTTGGGTTCTTATAACACAGAAAACATTGAGTTATGTCCTATTATTGTAAAGCTCTATTAGGAGTGCCAAACTCAACTTCAAATGCAATGGTTAGAGCAGAATTAGGAAGAATTCCCATAAATACAATAAAAGAGCTCAATCTGGTAACATATTGGTTAAAATGAATAAATAATACTAATCAAAAGCTTCCCCGTAATTGTCTAGAAGAAAAAATCAAATGGTCGAAGAAGGAATATACATCAAAATGGTTAGCAATCTTGGAAAATATTCTGACAAAACTAGAAATGACACATCTGTGGACAGATTTCAAAAAGAAAATTAACATCTGAACACAGTTTAGACCCATGATAAAAATAAAATTGTTTGAAAAAGCTAAACATTTCAACATGGAGATCATAAAAAAACAAAAATGTTCTGAATGGTTTAAAAATAACAAAATTTACCACCCATTGGAGGAATATCTGACTTTCCCCATTTCAGTAAAAGACAAAAAATGAGTTACATACGCCTGCTTTGGACTTATTACTTCAAAATATACATATTACAATAACATAGTATTAAATGAGAAAAATGTCCTCAACCCTCAATGCAGATGTAATAAAGGACATAGGGAAACTCTGGCATATACAATCAATATTTGTCCATTATATACAAAAGCAAGAAAATTGTTTCTGCTTAATTTCCTTAAAGTTTATGCTAACAGTAATTATGAAACAATTGTAACCCCCTTGTTACCCGGGGTTACTAGAATCCCAGTAAGACCTAGTGGTAGCCAAGGAAGGCAGCTTGTGAAGCTCCACTTAAATGGGTTTCACACTGTCTCACTCTGTTCTCAGTCTCAGCTGAGACTGAGGGATGACATCACCAACAGAACTTTCGCAGCTGCATGAGCCACATTGGAATCTGCAGCAAAGGGAGTTAGATAGAACGTTGGGAGTTTCCAAAGGGGAGAGTTCAGTTTTGCCTTCAGTGAGTGAAGAGAGAGTCTGCAGTTTGGCTTGAGGAGTGAAGTTGTACTCAAGTGGTGGAGACCACTGTTTTCAGGTCTCAGTGCCCCCTCCCTCCGGGGGGGAAGGGGATGTAAAGATTCCCAGCAGATTCCTGGGGCAATCCCCTTAATTCTGCTAAGTGGAAGAAAAGCTGCCTGTTTAGTCCAACATTTATTTTGGAAGATGGAAGATTTGTGAGTCGCCTGTGGGGCACCTGCAACTAAAGAGTGAGTGTCTACTCTGGATAAAAGGGCAAATTGTTTTCTTCACCCTGGTACTTGTGTGAAAATCTAGGGATTGAGCTACATATTGGAAGCCTAGAGAAATGGGCCAAGCAAGTAAAGTAGTGTCAAATCCTAGAGTGTTGTGTGATGCAAATAATATATAGAGGAGATGTGACAGACATCTACCCTTTAATCTACATTTAGAAGTTCAGCAAAGGAATGGTTCAGTTTTCCCAGGGAAATGGCCGGGTATGGGCTGTGGGAGCTAGAGGTGGGTGGCCCCCCATCTTTAGTGACCAGGTCCATCTCTACGGATTTCTTCTGTGGTTTCTACTTTGCCTCAGACACTTGGCCAGTGATGGGGGAAGTACCCAGATGTGGGATTGTAAGGAAAAATTTTCTCTAGGAGTCGCAGACTCTAGTGTGGTGTGGGGAGCCACGAGAAGGAAAAATTCTCTCTAGGAGTCGCAGACTCTAGTGTGGTGTGGGGAGCCATGACAGAATAATTGGTTCATTCTTCCAATGGACCGCAAATGGGATAATTGGTTCATTCTTCCAATGGACCATGGATCAAGTGGCTGGCAGGGGAGCCGGGCCCGTGGGGAAAACCCAAGTGTGTACAAGTTGGGCTGCGCACCCAAAGCTGCATGCAAGTCCGGGCTGTGTGCCTGGTGGGTTCAGAACCTGAGGGCTGGAAATGGTGATAAAGTGTTCTGTAGTCTCTAATCTGCATTACCAGGAAATGTAGCCCCATGGGGGTCCGTCTATGCTTTGTTTGTTCAGCTAGTATGTGAATAAAAGCCACACTGAAGAATCCCATTCCTGGTTCTGGACATTACAGTTATTGCTTCCTGTGTTCGGATTTACTTGGGTGCCCCTGTTCAGAGTAGCCAAACCTAGGCTCCCCTGTGCCGAGTAACCTCATCCTCCCCGAACCCAGGTCCCCACCAGGTACTGCTGTCAGCTTCAACAGCATGCCATCTGTCGTTTTGGTAAAAAAGTAGGGGTTACAAAAATGGAGGCACCGCTTTGCATTTTGTTCTGGGAGGAAGGTGCTTGGGCAAGGGGGCTAGCGTTTTGGCTATCTGGCAGTGGGTAGCCCAAAAAGCTGAAGCAATTTCCCTAGTGTTGCTGTGTGCTGTGGATCTTGTGCTGCTGTTTAAAAATGCCAACTGTTTACCAAGGAGCAGTAAAGCAAGTGTGCCCTTGTCCTGCATCAAAAATAGTTTACAGTGTTTTTGCCTGCTTTAAAATGAACTGTGGTAAAGAAAAGTGTGGAAGACTAGGGGTAGCAACAGGAAAATTGTGCCCTGGACGTTTGAAATGCTTTTAAAATGAACTGTGGTAAAGAAAAGTGTGGAAGACTAGGGGTAGCAACAGAAAAATTGTGCCTTGGACGTTGGAAATGCTTTTTGAAATGAACTGAGAGACTTGCAGGTGTAATGGCTATGTTAAATGGCTGAAATGGGCTCCCGCCGTGGAGTCAGTTGGTGAAGAAAAAAAGTTGCATTCTGAGGTTTAAATTTGCCTGCTCGACGATCGCCATGAGGAGAAGAGCGCTCGCGAGGAAGAAGAGGCTCATTTGCATGGCGTCATGTGGTTGGTCAGTCCCGCCCCTCAGCCAGCTCTACAGAGACTGCCCCAGCATTCGAGAGGGAGTGAGAGTGGAGTGCGTGTACTGGCAGTGGAGGAGCGTCGTGGAGTGTTAAAATCATTGTAAACAGTTTAAAAATTGACTTTCTTGTTTAAAATCGGGCTCAACCCGCTAATCGATCGTTGAAATTGCAAGTGTGGTGGTTGAAAAGATGATCGGTAGGACTGCCTGCCCTTTTCTGTTCTGAGGCCTCCAAGAACTGGCTGCAGGCCGTTTTTCCCCATCGCAGCAAACTGCTACTGATAACAGTAAGTAACCACCTTAAAACTGCTCAAACAGCGATTTTCAGCCCTATGCCATGTAAATGTGTGTGTAGCAGCGTAGTCGCATTGCAAGTAACGACTGTGTAAAGTCCTGCCAGCAAGGGCAAGTCTGCTAAGCCATTGACTGTGTGCATAGTAATGAATTTAGCCTCAGTTTAAAGTTTGCAGCCAGAGACTGTGGGTTGTAGCAAAGTGCAGCACTAGAACTACAGGCAATCCTGTGCTAAAAACCTGAAGCTTTAAGGGACTGTGAATAAAATAAATGATACCAGCATGTGAAAAGTTCATGGAAAATCCTGTAAGTGTGTTTAAAGCAAAATCAGAGCAAGTTGTGCAGTTTGAGCAAAAGTTATCAGTAGTTAGTGTAAATTGGGTGCGCAGTGGCTTGACCCAGATTCTAAATGTTGATGCACAGGAGTGCTGCCGCCGCCATTACAGGGTGTGGTAGTAAAGCAAACACAGCAGCAGAGGAGCCATATTACAACTAAAGAGTATGTTCAGTAAAGTGGGACTTTCAGTTACAGTGAACTTTTGTTTATTTTTCTGCAGTTATGGCCTCAGGACCAGCTCATTACCCGGATCATGCCCGGGTTGCAGTAACAGCAGCAGTAAATAGACTGAGGGATATTGAAAAGTGGTACTATGGAGGGAAACTGCTTCCTCATGTGGCGATTCCTAATTATCCAGTGCGTGTATGTCAAATATGCTTGGGAGCTGGAAGGGACGTCTTCATGATTCCTCACTGTGCTGGATGCCTAGAAAAATATGGCTTGTATAAAGCGCCTCCAATTCGTTTGGCCCCCACATGGACAAAAATTCAGGAATCTGCAGTTGGCAGCACACAGCACCAGGCGGAGCCTGTGGAAGAAGGCCCCTCAGGGGAGTGTGGCACAAGGCTAGAGGGTGCAGAGTTAGAGACAGAACCAGAAGTTGACGTTTCAGATGCTGGATCCCAGAAGGAGAGTTTGGATAAAGCATCAATAGACCCCTGGGGGGGGGGGCCTAGCCCAAGTCTCTTAGGTGAAGATGAGATGCGGGAGGCCTTTGAGTGGGAGGTGTCGACCTCCGCACCTAGTGATGAGTGGATAGTCTCAGGGGTAAGAATGATTGCTCACTCCTGGGCTCAGATCCTCAGTGAAGAGGAAGATGAGGGGGAACCTATGTGGCCTTGTGAAAAAGGAACGGGTACACAGCCTCAAGATCTTGCCTCGGAGGAATGTATGGAAGAAAGTGGTGATGCCACTGCCCTGGCCTTACAGGAGGAAGAAGTCAGGGATCCGTTTTTAATTTCTTTAAGGATGCGAAGCTGGCAGAACCAGGACTGGCCACCCCCAAGCCAGGCCAGCGGTCTTAGATTGACCAAAGCTAGTAAAGAGGAGAGACTGGTTCGTAGGAAGGCAAATGAGATCTATGGTATAACCTTTTCTACCTTTCCTCGGAAAGTCTGGGAGGAGATTGAGAACTGCAGGAAATCCTGGATCTGGGATGAAGCAATGAAAAGTGTGCATCCTGGGGCCAACAAGCATGTAAAGAATAGACTGTTCCACGAAAAGTATACCCAGTGGAAGAGAGGCAGGACACTGTTTATAGACAGAGTGAGAATAGTGGACGGAGAGGGACGTGAAATCTCCCACTGTGTGAATTATGTGCGCCCAGATGGGGTAATAATTCAAACTCCTGACCCCCGGTAATATTGGCCTCAGTGCAAGGACTTCCCAGCAAATGTGCCCGTGCCTACAAAATGGAGAGCCGAGCAGTGGTAGTCAATACTGCCACACCAGACTGTGAAGTACCTTATTGATCTGCCAATATGGACATCCAGGACTCAGGTGCCCCACATTCATCAGTCTACAGTGTACTGTCCTTTCCAGCATCCATCGACTGGCCCACCAGATGACTTCAGATCCAGAGAGGACGCCAGACCAGCTGCATCCTGTTCATCGCCTGGTAATCGGATGACGTCGGACCAGCTGTTTTCTTTTTGTTCCTGTTCTAAGGTTTCGTCTCCAGAGATGACATCAACCCAGCTGTTCCCAGATGTGCCCTCCTGTGGTTCCCGGAAGATGTCCGCCCAGCTGTATCGGAAGAAATGCTGCCAGGGAGAGTCTTCGTCAGAGGTGCAGGTCGGTCCCAAAATTTCGTACTACAAGTGGCTGGTAAGTCCGAACTTTTCTATCTTTATGACATTGCAGTACACACCCTACACTAACAGACTTCAAAATGTGTGAACTGTCCTCAAAGACTCTCCCCTTCGGAACTTTGGCCTGTTAGAACTGTGCTTCACCAGGCTCCGGCCCAGGAAAGACTCTTTATTGGACTAGCTTTCGGGCATTGTGGTCACTAGTTGGGACTTCTAGGGCACTCCATCCCCCCAAATGTGTATTGTAAATAATGCTGCTGTTTTCTAATGTAAATACTGTTTTTCTACCTTTTTTCTAAAAAATCTTTTTGGGATTCTGTAGTGTTTTGATGGTAGGGGTTTAGGTAGACTGTGTATGCAGATTAGGAGTATGTGTTGTCTTTCTTTTTCTTACAGGTGTTCCTGGGAAGACAGAAGAGAAGACAAGAAGAGGAGGAGGGGCTTATCGGAGTTCCTCATCAGTGCTTTAGTGTGTAGAAATTTAAAGTACTGTGGTGTTATTGTTATCGCTGTATTAACCCTTGCCTTCCACAGGTGTGGTTGTGGGGGTAGGGAGGAGACAGTAATATGGTATTTTAATGGTGTATGGTTGCAGGTTGCCCAAGGTCGGGGAGGTCCCCGGGTTGCTTTTGTTTTGGGGGTATTAGGTTAAAGGCAGATAGGTTTTCCCTAGAGGTTAGGGGATAGACAGGCAAGTGCCCTGACCTGCAGTAGGACCGTGAAAGTTGACCACTAGGCCATGCTCTGGATGGTTCTACCAGAGCCACTAGATGTCCATAGTAAGTGGATAATGTAGAGGCTGATATGTCAGCTACAGGCCTCTAGGCCCTTAGTGTTGCCTGCCTGTGCTTGCACATGGTAGGAGGGGGCCTGATCACCCCCCTCCACAGGTAGCACATAGGGTGGGATGGCCTAAGGTCGGGTAAATAATGACTGCAGACAGTCATTTTCCTGGTCAAGGGCGAGTGTAACCCCCTTGTTACCCGGGGTTACCAGAATCCCAGTAAGACCTAGTGGTAGGCAGGGAAGGCAGTTTGTGAAGCTCCAGTTAAATGGGTTTCACACTGTCTCACTCTGTTCCCAGTCTCAGCTGAGACTGAGGGATGACATCACCAATAGAACTTTCGCAGCTGCATGAGCCACATTGGAATCTGCAGCAAAGGGAGTTAGATAGAACGTTTGGAGTTTTCAAAGGGGAGAGTTCAGTTTTGTCTTCAGTGAGTGAAGAGAGAGTCTGCAGTTTGGCTTGAGGAGTGAAGTTGTACTCAAGTGGAGGAGACCGCTGTTTTCGGGTCTCAGTGCCCCCTCCTTCCGGGGGGGGGGGGATGTAAAGATTCCCAGCAGATTCCTGGGGCAATCCCCTTAATTCTGCTAAGTGGAAGAAAAGCTGCCTGTTTAGTCCAACATTTATTTTGGAAGATGGAAGATTTGTGAGTCGCCCGTGGGGCTCCTGCAACTAAAGGGTGAGTGTCTGCTCTGGCTAAAAGGGCAAATTGTTTTCTTCACCCTGGTACTTGTGTGAAAATCTAGGGATTGAGCTACATATTGGGAAGCCTAGAGAAATGGGCCAAACAAGTAAAGTAGTGTCAAATCCTAGAGTGTTGTGTGATGAAATAATATGTAGAGGAGATGTGACAGACATCTACCCTTTAATCTACATTTAGAAGTTCAGCAAAGGAATGGTTCAGTTTTCCCAGGGAAATGGCCAGGTATGGGCTGTGGGAGCTGGAGGTGGGTGGCCCCCCATCTTTAATGACCAGGTCCACCTCTACGGATTTTTCTGTGGTTTCTACTTTGCCTCAGGCACTTGGCCAGTGATGGGGGAAATACCCAGATGTGGGATTGTAAGGAAAAATTCTCTCTAGGAATCACAGACTCTAGTGTTGTGTGGGGAGCCACGACAAGGAAAAATTCTCTCTAGGAGTCGCAGACTCTAGTGTGGTGTGGGGAGCCACGACAGAATGATTGGTTCATTCTTCCAATGGACCGCGAATGGGATAATTGGTTCATTCTTCCAATGGACCACGGATCAAGTGACCGGCAGGGGAGCCGGGCCCATGGGGAAAACCCAAGTGTGTACAAGTCAGGCTGTGTACCCAAAGCTGCGTGCAAGTCCGGGCTGTGTGCCTGGTGGGTTCAGAGCCTGAGGGCTGGAAATGGTGATAAAGTGTTCTGTAGTCTCTAATCTGCATTACCAGGAAATGTAGCCCCATGGGGGTCCGTCTATGCTTTGTTTGTTCAGCTAGTATGTGAATAAAAGACACACTGAAGAATCCCATTCCTGGTTCTGGACATTACAGTTATTGCTTCCTGTGTTCGGATTTACTTGGGTGCCCCTGTTCAGAGTAGCTAAACCTAGGCTCCCCTGTGCCGAGTAACCTCATCCTCCCCGAACCCAGGTCCCCACCAGGTACTGCTGTCAGCTTCAACAGCATGCCACCTGCCATTTTGGTAAAAAGGCAGGGGTGAGGGGTTACACAATATTTATTTTATTACATCCCAAATTCTCCGCAGATGCAGTAATGATAGCTCCATTTATTGCTTCAGTAATTAAAATAAAGAGAAGACACTTTAAAAAATCAAAATACGTTGAAGTAAGAAATGGTCTCCTGTACTCTACCAGTTTCTAAATTCTAATTTAAAGCAACATTTTAATATTTATGACCACCATGACATGTTTAAACTTAAATACGGTATTGTTGTATTAACAGTTATTAATTGTAACTTAAGACTACTGTATGTGTGTAAACCTTATAATGATGTACTGTATTGTGTTTTTTATCATCTTTTGATGCTATTTGTAATAACCTTGATGCTCACAACATCATGGTTGATCAATAAAATCTGAAACTTGAAACTTGAAACAGGTGTTAGAGTGAGCAGTCCCCTACAGTGTGTTTTAGTATCCAGACAGGTACAACACAAACCACATGAGGATGAAGGTCCTGAACCTTAGAAGGGCAGACTTTAAATTAATGGAAACTGCCTTAGAAACAGCCTAGTAGCAGTGGATGGCCAAGGTGAGGTACAGGAACCATGGAGATAAACTAAGGAAGGTATAGTGAATGTAATAAGCCTATGTGTGAAGGAAGGAAGTCAAACTGAAAAGAACAAGCATTTGTCAATGCCGAACGTTCGCTTGCAGGTATTTGAAGTAGTATTTGGCACTTGGACATGGCTTAAAAAAATCAGTGACAAAGAAGTACAAGCATTTGTCAATGCCGAATGTTGCTTGCTTCTATGTGCTGTTTAGGTATTTGGAAGTCATTGGAGTGCAAATATTGAAAATTCGCGAACTTACGAGCGCACGTTTTGGGCAGGATGTGAAAAATGACAGCTGTACTGCTCATAAGGAGGTGTGGTAAAATGGCAATGTTGAAAATTTGGAGTGAAATATTGAAATTAAGAAACCACGGAAGCGATTTAGGAACTGCTCAACGCACGCTCATAAAACAGTCATTTTTAGGAATTTTTTCACCAAATTTTCAACATAGCCATTTTAAGACCTCTGCTAATGAACAGTTTCACTGTGATTTTCTTAATGTGTCCCATACATTGATTTCACACACCGACTGTGCCATTGTGCGCTACATGGGCAGAAACACGTTTTGGGAAGGATGTGAAGAATGACAGTTGTACTGCTCATAAGGAGGTGTGGTAAAATGGCAATGCTGAAAATCTGGAATGAAAATATTGAAAATTCGTGAACTTACGAGCGTGCATAGGAACTGCGCAACGCACACTCGTAAAACAGTCATTTTAGGAATTTTTCACCAAATTTTCAACACAGTCATTTTAAGACCTCTGCTCATGAACAGTGTCACTGTGATTTTCATAATGTGTCCCATACATTGAGTTACACAGACCGACAGGCGCCATTGTGCGCTACATGGGCAGAAACACATTTTGGGCAACATGTGAAAAATGACAGCTGTACTGCTCATGAGGAGGTGTGGTAAAATGGCAATTTTGAAAATCTGAGTGAAAATCTTGAAATCATCAAACTTAAGGCGTGCATAGGAACTGCAGCACTACGCTCATAAAAGTAATTTTTAGGAATTTTTTCACCAAATTTTCAACATAGCCATTTTAAGACCTCTGCTAATGAACAGTGTCATTGTTATTTTCTTAATGTGTCCCATACATTGATTTCGCACACTGACTGCACCATTGTGCGCTACATGGGCGGAAACACATTTTGGTCAGGATGTGAAAAATGACAGCTATACTGCTCATAAGGAGGTATGGTAAAATGGCAATGTTGAAAATCTGGAGTGAAAATATTGAAAAATTCGTGAACTTACGAGCGTGCGTAGGAACTGCGCAATGCACACTTGTAAAATGGTAATTTTTAGGAATTTTTCCACCAAATTTTCAAAATAGGCTTTTTGAGAGCCCACCTTATGAACACTGGCAGTGTCATTTCATTAATCATTCTGGAAAGGTGATTTCGCACAGTGACTGCGAAATCACCCTTCGGGCCCGAATAACGGCATGACAGTGACAGCATTCATGAGAAGGGGTCCCAAAAACCCCATGTTGAAAATTTGGTGCAAAAATTCCAAAAAATGCCTGAGATATGCAATAAAGTTGAAAAACCCCTATCTATCCCATTATACAGCTTACCGGCATTTCCTCAGTTCGCGGCCGGCTTTGAAGAGTCTGCGGACATGTTCCCGGTCCACCGATGATTGTCGGCATAGCTCCGGAGGAGGTAAGTATGGGGTGAGGAGGGTGTGGGGAGGAAGGGTCGCAGTGGTGGGTCACGGGTTGTGGGAGGGGTGTGGGAGACAGCGATGGAACGCTTTATTTACAGGTTTTTTTTTTTACCAGCTGACGCGGATGTTTACCACGCTGGGGTGGCTCCTGGCTGCGGCAGCAGAGAAAGCTGTTTGGGGACGGAGCTGACGGGATTGGGCACCCCATCAGCCAAAACAAGATTTGCTACGATGGGGTGGCTCCCAGTGTGGCACCAAAGCTTTGGGGAATCACGCAGAACGGCCAGGACAGCAACAGCGGTAGTTTTCTTTGAACTGAACACCACCACTGTCATACACAGCACCCACATCCATTGGTGCAGGACCACCACGCCTGCTCAATGGAGCAGTGGATTGCACAGGAAAGTCACACCTCCAAAGTGTGCTATTCTCCCAAGACGTTCCTTGCGCATGTGCGCAAGCGAACATTAAAAAAGGCCACTATGGTAATCTAAGGAGGTGGCCACAAAAGTGGAGGGAAAAAAAAGATGCCATTCAAGAGTCACAAAGAAACACAGATTGAAGAAGAGTGGGAGAAGTATCGGGTAAAACAGAGGGGAGCAAGGAGCGCAGCAAGGCAAGTAAAAGTGCCAACAGAGGAAAGGACAGCCAAAGGAGTGGCAGAAGGGGACAATACTTTCTTCAGGTGCATAAGCAAGAAGAGGAAGGCAGGCAAGGTGAGGGATAGTGAGGATAAGGAAGTTGGTAGATAGAGACTATACAGAGGATGATCAAGAAAGGGATCACATCCTGAACAGATACATCTGTTTGGTCTTCACAGTGGAAAGGGAGGGGGATGGACCAACAAGAAGCAGCAGGAACACAGAATGGGGGAGGGTAAACACAAGTTACTTTACACAGGAAAGAGTTTTGAAGGAACCTGCAAACCTGAAAGTGGGTGAGGCCATGGGACCAGACTAGATGCATGCAAGGGTGCTAAGGGAACTCAGGAAGGAGCGTGCTGCACCATTGGCAGCCTTATTCAACACATCACTGAAAACAGGAGAGAGTCCAAGGGATGATGTAGTTCTGCTCATAAAAGCGGCAGCAGGAGGGAGCCTAGCAACTACAGACCCGTCAGTCTCACATCAGTGGTGGAGAAATTAATGGAAACCCTGTAAAAAGAAAGAATAGTGGAATATCTTGAATCAATGGGGTTGAATGATCAAAGACAGCATGGATTCACGAGGGGGAGGTCATGTCAGACAAATCTGATAGAGTTCTTTGACTCAGTGACCAGGGAAATAGATCAGGGAAAGTTAGTGGATGTGGCCTGCTTGGACTTCAGCAAAGCCTTTATTCACTGTACCACATGGAAGACTGATACAGACACTGGATAATGTAGCAGTGGGAGCCAAAGTTACTAACTAAAAAAAAAAAAAACAACTACTTAATGGCTAGGCGGCAGAGGGTGTTGGTAAATGGCACTCCTGTAATGAAGGGAAAGACCTGCAGGGTACCACAGGGTTCAGTATTGAGTCCGGTCCTGTTCAACATCTTCATAAGTGACATCGCAGAAGAGCTTGAAGGAAAGGTATGCCTTTTTGCAGATGACACCAAAATGTGTAACAGGGTAGCTACTCAAGAGGGGGTGGAAAAATGAAAAGGGACCTTAGAAAACTTGAGGAGTGATCAAGGGTATGGCAGCTGGGGTTGAATGCCATAAAGTGTAAAAATATGTACCTGGGGCATAGAAACATAGAGGCTGAGTATGAAAATGGGGGGGGGGGAGTACTGTTGGCCACTACGAAGGAAAGGGACCTAGGGGTTACATTATGTGATGACCTCAAAGTCACAGGGTAATATGACAAGGCAGTGAGCAGGGCCAGTGGATCGCTGGAGTGCATAGGGAGAGGTATCACAAACAGGAGGGAGGCAATATTATCACTGTATGGAAAATTGGTGAGACCACACTTGGAATATTGTGTATAGTTCTAGTAACCACATCTCAGAAAATACATCAACAGGGTGGAGGTAGTCCAGAGGAGGGCATCTAAAATGGTACATGGGATGCACGAGAAACCATATAATGAGAGACTGATGGATCTCCATATGTAGACCCTGGAGGAAAGGAGGGAGAGATGGGACATGATACAGACCTACAAGTACCTCAGGGAGTGAACAGGGTAAAGGTGGTGAGCCTATTTCAAATGAAAAAGTGCAACAGAACAAGAGGGCATGAAATGAAGCTAGAAGGGTGGAATTTAAGAGGGATGCCAGGAAATACTACTTCACTGAAAGAGTGATGGATGCCTGGAACAGCCTGCCAAAAGGCGTAGAAAAACTGGGGGGGGGTCAAACATGTATAGGACAGACATAAGGGAATACTGGTAAATAAAATGGTGGGGGCACCTGAGACAAGTTAGGTCTGCTGGGACAGAATAAGCAGGGAAAAAAATAGGCAGAGTGTGTGGACCAAGTGATCCTTTTCTGTCGATGAAGTCTGTTTCCATATGACAGTCAGGTGTTTTTTGGTGCAGTATTAGCCACGGCTAAACAATTTAAATCACAAAATGTGAGAAAGAAATAATGTGACCTACTGGGAATTGACCCCAGGCCCCCAGGAACCCATCCCAGTGCTCTAACCACTGAGCTACAGGCTCACATGGTTGGATCTGGAGGTTCCCAGACACACTTCCTTTCTCTGGTATTGCAATTAGGAATAATCAAGATAACAATTAGTTGTTTTTTGTTGCAGTATTATCCATGGCCAAGTCATTTGAATCGCAAATTGTTGTGAGAATGAAATAATGTGACCTAAATTATCTTTCTCACTACAATTTGTGATTTAATAATAATAATAATAAACTTTATTTTTAAGCGTCTTTAGAGGTATCAAGGCGCTGTACAAAGATTAAAACTACAATAGCACAAACAGCAAATACAGTAATAAATAAAATAACAAATCCATTCAATTATTCATCACTGAAGGCCTGATGCCACAAAAAAGTTTTAAGCTCCTGTTTGAATCCCCCCACAGTCGCACACTCCCGTAGCTGATGGGGCAGAGAATTACAGAGGGTAGGGGCCATAAACATAAATGCACGGGCCCCAGAAGATTTCAAAGACACCCTTGGAATCTCCAGCAACCCCTCGTCAGCTGAACGGAGCTGTTGCACAGGGCAGTAGGGAACAAGAAGCTCTTTCAAGTAATCGGGGCCAAGTCCATGTAGGGCTTTATAAGTCAGTAAACCAACTTTGAACGTGATCCGCCACTGAATCGGCAGCCAGTGCAGATCGCGCAGCACCAGGATAATATGTGAACAGAGGGAAATCCCCATCAACAATCATGCTGCAGCATTCTGCGCTAGCTGCAGGCGGCGGATATCAACCCCAAGAAGCCCTAAATATAGGGAGTTGCAGTAGTCAAGGTGCGAGGTCACAAAGGCATGAACCAATGTAGGCAGATCCCCAGACGAAACAAGGTGCTTGATCCTGGCAATGTTCCTGAGATGGTAAAAGGCAGACTTGATGACTGCCGACACCTGAGATCATAGGGTCAGCCCGTCATCAAGCACCACCCCCAGATTACACACCCATTCAGAGGTAAGAATCTTGAAGCCCCCCAGATAAAGTCCAGAGGGCTGACCAGCTCTCAACTACTCAATCCGGTGACCCGGATCCACAACCATCTCCTCAGTCTTTCCCGCGTTCAACTTTAACCAACTTGAATTCATCCAACCCCAGATTTTAGCGAGGTAGTTGTTAAATATCAAGAGAGCACTATCCTGGTCAGGTGCGAAAGACAGGTAGAGCTGGGTATCATCAGTATAGCAGTGAAACCTCGGCCCATACCATCTGACAATGTCTCCGAGGGGCAGCATGTACACTGCAAACAACATGGGGGACAGCACTGAGCCCTGAGGAGCAACACATGACAGAAAGAGTGGGTCTGAAGAAAAAATTCCAGACACAACTCTCTGAGTTCTGCCAGTAAGGAAAGATGTAAACCACCTGATGACTGTACATGTCAGGCCACAGATAAACCTCAGGCACTCAAGCAGCACCCCATGGTCCACAGTGTCAAAGGCTGAAGAGAGATCAAATCGCACCAGAATAGAACGGTTTCTCCAATCTCTCACCATCAGGAGATCATTGAGCACCTGAGACAGCGCAGTCTCGGTACAATGCCTCTTTCCAAAACTGGACTGGAGAGGTTCATAGATGTTATTGATAGTCAGGTGGTTCTCCAGCTGTACCGCCACTACTTTCTCAATAACCTTAAATTGCTTATTTGAGAGCCATATCTCACAATCCCCTGTTCAATGTTGCACAGGAAATTTACTGTCATGCAGGCATTTGGATGTCCTGTGTCCTGGACCACAAGGGTCAGCATGACACAACTGATAGCACATCCACCTCTGGGCCAGACAGGGTTCCAGTCTCTCAGTGGGACTGGGCTCATACCATAAAGTTTGGCACCGGAGTGCAGTACTAGGGGCATGCTGTACTGTTGATGTGTGTGATCCTTTGGATGAGATGTTAAATGAAGGTTTTGTTTACCTGTTCTGCTGGTTGTTCAGGTAAATGTTAAAGATCTCACTGCACTGCTTGAAAAAAGTACTGGAATTTTATTAAAAAAAAGACATCATACAATGAAAACAGAGTTACATCTGTAGCCCTCCCCCCACACACCAATTTGGGGCTTACCTTAAGTGTCTCCCAGAGCTCCAGCAATGCCCACTGCCAGGCAGATGTCTATTAAAAACAATAAATCCATGGTTATTTGGTGACTGTCTTGATCTGCGTGAGAGTACCATGACGTGCCTCTGTGCCTGTCGCTTTAAAAGAGATAATGATTTTGTACTTGTTTTACCTGTCACATGAATCATTAATGTCAACCTATGGCCTTTGTCTGCCTTTTTTTTGGTTTTAATACTCAATACCATATCTGTATGATACATTCATTTTCAGCACTGCCTGACACTGTCTGTTTTTTTGTACCGGGAGTCAGCGCATGTCAAGCCTCGAAATGCTGACATCACAGACTCCCGATACAATGCTGCCCTAACTGTCTACCAGTCAGATTGATTAGGAAATTAAATTTATGAGGCAACAAGAAGCCCTAAATTTGTAAAGCAACCAGCAGCCCTCACTTTCTTCCACAGCTGGGGCATTACACGTCCCGGTAGCTGCCGCTGGTCACTACTGAAACAGCAGATCACTGTTTAATTTTTAAATCATGCCATCTGGTTGATTTCTTCATGGTGGGTGTCCAGTGTGTCATTTCCAGTCCCCACCCCACCACTCTCTCGCTCTATTGAGACCAGCAAAATGTTAATACAATAACAAACACTATTAATATTCACAAATATTTGGGGATGGACACAGACCTTCCTTCACTTCATCATTGACCGCTGACAGATTAATGCAAACTGCAAAGCAGAAAGCTCGGTTTGCATTAACCAGTCAGCGGCCGACAAATGAGGTAAGAAAAGGGATGTGTCAGTCCCTGAATACTAATTTTCTAAACAGATTAAAAGTGATCTGGGGAGCCTACAAGTTTGTTTACCCCGTCCCCCCATCGGGTGCTTACCTGAGGTTTCTAGTGCCATCAGCATCACTCCTCCAAATTCCTCTATTTTGTGAGTTTCTGTCGGTCTTCGCCCCCACTCCCCCCACAAAGTGAATCAGTGCTGGGAAGCACCCAGAAAAGGAAGCAGCTGCTAAAGCTGAAGGAGTCCATTCTCCGGTCCTTCATCCCCCCCACCTTCTGCGAGCTGTGACCAAGGCGAGAAGGGGTACACACAACTTCGAATTGCTGGCCTGAAGAGCAGCAGATGGTCATTCTCCTTCCCAAAGACACATTCCAGCAGCACAAAGGGGAGGGAATATTTTCTGGCAGTTATTCTGGCGCCTCAATGCAACAGGTGTCCACAGATCTGCAGCATACAAGATACAGTCTCCATCCAAGAGATTGCACCAACAGGTAAGGAGGGAGCAAAAGTTGCAGCAGACTCTCTATTTTGCATCTGATGGATTTTTCAAACTTCCTGGCCCTGATTAATTCAGAAGTGGGTGAGGAGAGCGGCGATTGCAAGCCGCAAGATAGAAGAATTCAATTCAGTAGCCCACTTTCTTAGGGTGATACAGTACTGGTCCAAGGACTCACACCTGTGGTGCACACCACTAGTTCTGACCTTTCTCATGAAAGAGGACCTCTTGTTTACTTGCTCTGACCCCTCATACTCCAGAAGACTTCCCATTTCCTACCCACTGCCTTCTCCCTCCCTCTAGCCAGTTCCCTACCCAGCACTGTTTTAGCCAGGTCCCCTATATAGGTACATGAGTTGCTGTAATAATTTCAAAGTTCCAGGATAGCATGGATGCTTTTGCAAACTTTGAGCACTTCTTTTATTTTGGCTGCTGTTTATTTATTTTTATTTATTTATTGCATTCTCGGAATTACAACCTTTGAGCCAGAGGCTCATTTACAAAGGCTCCACATCACAGAATGAAGGAAAAACAAGGAACAATACCATGATACATTAGACAGAGTGAAAGGTACAGGGTCCATAAAATAAGTCAAAAATACATAGTGATTGCTGCAAGGCTACAATAGTTTCAAGGCTAAGACTGCATGGTACATTGGTATCAAGAGTTACTTGGATTTCCAACTTTTATTTATTTTATAAGAGCAGCCAAAAGGAGTGGCCTTGTCAAAAAACCTCTGAGATACAAATTCAAAACAGGCAGGAAAGGAGTATGAAGAAACCAGACGGAGGGTAAAACAATTAGGCAGCCCAAGATAGGCATTGTACTTGGTGTATTTAGTCCTAATTCAACTAGCGTAGGCGGAGGTAAGGTAAGGGGAAATGGAAGACTGGTGGGAAGAAGGAGGTTGGAGCTGGTTAGAATGGGGAGAGACACAAGTTACAGTATTAGTTGGGGCAATCACAGCTGTTGAGTTTCAAGGAATGCAGCCAAAGTTTGGCATTGCTGTTGACAAAAGGATGTAACAATTTAGCAGTGACAGCTGTGCATGACATAATATTGTGAAAATACCAAAAGATTCCATATGTGTGACCCCATTCCATTCGTCTGATACTATGTTAGAAATTCACATTGGTTACTACTTTCTAAGCAAAGAGTGAACAGCAGAAAGCTAGTAATCATTTATTTATTTAGTTATTTAAAAAGAGATTTACCAGGAAAGACATACTGATCCATGAAGCTCGGTTCCAGATGTATCCTGGGTGAGGGGTAAGGGATAAATGCAAACAAGTAGAAGCACAGTAATAACACTAGAGTAACATCACAAATATTGGAAAGGGAAGGAGAGAGAGTAAGTAGAGGAGGGTGAGAAAGAGAGGCTAGAGGGGAGGTGAAAAGGTAAAGTAGTGGTGGGAGTAAACGAGAGAGGAGAGGAGAGGAGAACAGATTATGGTAGGCAGGGTGGGGGGAATAGAGTGTTGAGGATTAGGAAGGTGTAGAAAGGGTGATTACTGGGGGAGGGAAGGCGTGAGAAAGAAGTAAGGGAGTGGGAGGAAGTGGTGGAGGGGAAGGGGGAGGGGAAGGGGGGATGAGGTGGGGTAGCTAGAAGTATAGAGGTCGGAGTAGATAAGGAGAAGTGTAGAGCAATGGGGCTAAGAACATTCACAGGAGGTGGCAGTTGTGGCCTTGGAGAAGAGAGGAAAGAGAGTGTCTGGAGGTGGCAGAGTGACTTGTTTAGTGGAAGAGAGTTCCAAAGATTAGGAATGCGGAAGGAGAAACCAGTCTGGCCAGCTAGGAATTTACGAGAGGGGAGCAAAAGAGAATGATAACCTGCGTTACAGAGAGAGTACATGGAGGAGTGTGTAGGGGAGAGAGAGCTGAGATAAGAAGGGAGCGAAGCCAACCAGAATTTAGAAATAAAGGAGGCATAGTGGATGAGACGGTGGTCATTCAAGGAAGGGAAGGAGAGATCAATGTACAGAGAACAGTGGTGAGTCCCGGGGGAGGGGGTGGAGGAGAGACAGGCCAAGGCACAACAGCAAAAGGAGTGGAAGCGGGAATCCAGTCTGGCCATTACTGTATGCAACATTTGACATTTCTATGTCCTATTCCTCCCACGTATAGCATTACTGCCAGACATTGATAATGATCATAGTACTTCTCTAGTTGTCTCACACTACATGTGTGGCATTTATAATTCCATTATGTACGCATTCCTTTTTAATCATATACTGTAGTAGGCCTGTGTCATTTTTCAGATGAAGCATCATTATCTGCTCCGTATCACTATTGATTTTCCTTGATCAATAACATACAAAATCTGCAACAGAGACCACCACCACAACCACAAAAGTGGTCCCACCCTCAGTCCCAGGGGAACAGGACTACTTACCTTTGATTCTCAGTTCAGATACAACAAGGTGCATACACGACCACTCCCCTAGATGCAAACTTGGTCTCCATAGCAGTATCAACATACATATGAAAGACACAATGAAATTATGTCCAAATATTATGTTTTACATAGTCTTCTGAGAGGTGTTGATAGCTCAAAAAACCAAGGTAGTGGGTTAAAAATATCTCAAAGGCTTCAGTGACCTACTTTGTTAAGATTATCTTCCACAGAGTCTACTGAATATGGAAAAGGAAAAAAAATGCAGATACCAGTCCCAAGGACAAGTCCATGACAAAACAGGCAGTAAACGGAATAGCAATGTTCAAAAAAGAGTTTGCAAAAATGGTCTGAAGGCAAGGTGGGATAAATATAGGTTTTCTGTTATGACAAATGGTCAGGGATAGCAGAGGAGGAGAAGTACTAGTCCTATAAGACATTACACCTCTAGGAGTTTACATAATTAAAAGTCTAGACAATACCGGGGTGTCTGAATGGACTATGATTCTTTTTCTGCTGACACTTTCTATGTATCTTTTTTTTTTTATTCCCCTTCCAGAAGTTGTCTCCATCTGTTCCTTAGCTCAGCAACCTTTCAGCCCCACCCCACACCTTCTCTGTCTCTTGCCCTGCCCCTCTAACCTTGAACATCCCCTCCGTGGTGGGGTGGTGGGAAACACACAGTTCCTGGGGAGGCAGGTGAACAGTCAGTGTGTCGAGGCCCTAGAGTAACTATGGAGACTCATCCTGTGACACAGCTGGTTTGTGTCTCCTACATTTTCCTCCCATACCCTTAGACATGCTGGGCCAGGCTGTGGACAGGCATGTGTATGCAGAGGCATAGCAATGTATTGATCCAGCCAATCACCATCTCTCCCACCCTGACATGTGCTCCCTATCTGCACTGCTGCCTACAGTCACCCAGTTGATGGTCGTGTAATGGCAGCAGCTACCCTCCTTCCCCCGAGAAGGAAGAGCATCCTATGAGATGCCTGTTCCTCTTCCCCCGGCTGCTGCCCCTCCCACTGCTCATGCTCATTCCCAAAGCCAGGTCGGTGGCATCATAAGTGGTAATGATACCGCTATGTTGAAGGGACAGCTACTTTCTGTATATCTACAATACTGTATGTATTTTAGTAAATGGACAGCCAGCACATTGAGCAGCCAGCAATGCAGCTCCAACCATTTCTTAGGCAAGAAATACCTTTGCAAGCAGCAGCAGACAGAGGAACATTTGGAAGATATGGTTTCTATAGTGTAAAGCCTTCATATTCTACATGGTGCCTGCAAATCTAAGCACTAGTGCCTAAAAGTATCACTAAGGACTGCACAATTCACAGAACAATTTAGTTTTTCCGGGGAATTAAACCCCGAACTGCGAAATATTTATCCAAATGGTGGAATGGCAGCTGTACTCCAAATCTCCACTGGTTGTTAATATCATGTGGCGACAGCAGTGTCACTGTAGTGCTTGGAGGGATCTATTGTGAATACAGATTTGAATCCTCCAGTTTCACCTTATGGAAGTCCACACATCACAAAAGTGCTTGCAAAATAACATTCCACCAAATGAGGTAAAGAACTGTGGAACTGCTGCATTGAACTGCGAAATATAAATTACTTTATGATTTCAGTCAATCAGTGAAAACAGCCACTGTACTTCTTATCCTGTGCGCAGTGATCTCTCGTGAAGGAACATTAGGAGTGACCCATTCCACTTGGAGCCGAGGGGAGGACAGGCTTAATTTAACTGCTGAAATAAAAAATACAGACTTGAAACTTGTTAGAAATCACTCAAGCTCACCTGAGGTATTTATAATAAGTAAACAGGGCCTCAGCTGGGTGTCTCTTATTGTATAAGTGACTCCTCTAATGAGGTTTGGGCATGCAGAAGAACTTTGCTTCACTTCACAGTCCTCTCACCCAAACCTCACACTTGGGAGTCTCTTGCCATATGAGACACCTCCGGAGGCCCTATGACCTTACAATAAAGATTTGTTTATACAGATCCTAATCTTTAGCAACATTTCACCTTCTGTGTGTGGTGCACAGTGCTGCAGCTGTTCTCCACACATAGGAGTTCTGTAATGTTGTGGATGGCCTTACTCACTACCCAAACCTCAATCCTGGTGTAATGAATAAAAGCTCATTCCTTTGCCCTCCATCTGCTGGCTCCCTCCCTCAACCCTGATTCCAGTGTGAATGATGATTTTTAAAAACCTTTTTATACTGCTGTCTCCCTCTACCTGATCCCTACCCCAGTGCCAGTCCTGGATGGAGTATTTTTATTAATAAAAAAAACTCCCTTCAATAGCTCCCTCTCCCAACCCCCAATCCTGGCAATCCTGCAGATGGTGGGGAGCGTTCACATGTGACCAGACAATGCCTGCTGCATTTCAGTTCTCTGAATAATGACTTGACTCAACACAGCTAAACTGAATCGGCTCCTGCTGCATCCATGCCACTCAGACTGTAATGGAGCAGCTGTTGTGCACTGCTCACAGCTGTGCAACAAGGTAAATGTAAATGCATGCTGCTTTACATCCTCTGAGCATGTTCTCCTTTATGGAGCTTGCCTGATGTGTTGTGCTGCAAGAGGAAGGAGTGTAAGCTCAGGTTGAGACATGACCAATGGAAACAAAAGAGATTAAGACTGGTCAGGTCTGATGTAGATGAATAAGACACCTGGACAAAACGGTTACAAATAGCAGGTGCAGCTTGCAGATCATGAAGTAGGCTCTGGCCCTGGCCAAAGGATAAATGCATGTTGGGAGAGGAACACCCTGTGAAGAACACGCCACAGATTTGCACACTTACAGTCCTTCACTTGCATTCTGGGGATCAATTAGGGCTGTGATAAGCTTCTGAACTGGATGTCTCTGACTGCACTGCAGGTCGTCAGGGACAAAACGATGCAACATGTGTCCATTCCCATAGAGGGGTTGAGTGTATTTGTGGGTTGCTGTACACCAAGGACCCAATGGAATGGCCCAATTAGAGAGTAGGGCCCTTATTGTCTATGGCTTGCTTAAACCCTCAATCAATTCTGTTCTTTATAAGAATCACAGCAGAGGGCCATCTTCTCAGTATATTGGTAGGGTCTCCACTCACATCAGTAAATTGGGTTTGGGAACAGACTCTGGGTGTGAGGGCCTGCTGTAGGAGTAGAAGTTATCATCCCAGCAGATGTTTTTCCCTCTTCTGGGAGGGTGAGCTGTGTGTCTCACTGCAATACTGCCACCTAGAGACCACAGGTGGTGGTGCAGTTGGAGGCACTCGTAGGAAGAAGGATGTCCCCTGACATCAGTAGCACAGCATGCTTCACATGTATGTGCATGCCTTGAAAAATCTGTGAGCAATGTCCTGGCTTTGGGGGAAACAACAGATGGAAACCCCAACACAGCAGAAGAATGAAGGCCTGCAGTACACGTGGTCCCCACACAGCCTCCTGTTGTGTTTCCAATGACACGTAGACTTTCAGAGGAGCATCCCTCCACTCTCCATGCCATAAGGGGTACAATTGAGGTTATATGAGAAGCAGCCAGTCGTATGGGTGCTAGGGATGGGTGGTTGCCAAGAGAGTTAGATAGGAGCATGTGCCAGGGACCAGGAGGATAAATAAGAAATAAAAACAGAGAATCACGATATGTTTTTTACCATGCTTACTGGAATAAAATAGGCATGAAATTGTTAATCCTCCTACAGTAGGTATTGCTACCTGTTGCCTTATGTTTCATGTTATTCACAATTATATTTAATTATGAGACTATTCGTAATTGTCATATTGTATTTTTTTTTCTGATTTTCTGATTTGAGATCGAGGACCTCAAAGCTGCCAGATTCATGCATGTTACAGTACATTTTTACAACCAGTACATTTTCAGTGGAACCAATAAATATTCATTAAAACCAATACATGAACACCAAAATCAAAATATACACACTGGAAAGCAATATTTTATTTTATTTTTTTATTTTATTTAAACAGCAGTTTGGAAAACCTTTGAGCCATAGGCTCATTTACAAAGGTACCTTGTCACAGTAAGATAAACCAAAATACACAGTATAGCAGTACAACACATAAGTATAACAGTAAATTAAGACATAGATACAAACAAGCTGGTACAGGTCGGATGGATGCAAACAATACCAGAGTTATGTTGTACTTAGCAGCTTAGTAATAAGCTTTGTCATAAGTATTGGGTACGGCTTTGACTAGCGGCAGTTACAGCATTGGGTGTTAATAAGGTGGTTACGTAAGGAAGTTTTGAAGCACGATATAGTTGGAGCTTCGGAGATGGAGGGGGGCAGTGTGTTGAACCAGGAGGGGCCCCAAAGCTGAAGGCTCTTTGGCCATGAGAGGTCCTAGCTCTAGGGATAACAAGAGAGGTTTCCCAGAGGTCCGAGTATGAACTAGTGGGACAGAGCCTGACTGGTGGTGGTCAATCCTGGTGGGGAAAGCCCAAGGAGGGTCTTTTTGTAAGGGTACAGGTAAGATATTTGAGGCCGCCGAGATCAAGTACCAGCGCTTTTAGCATACAGTAGACAGGTGTGTGTCATCCTAGGTGCCCAGTAATTAACCTGCAGGCCTTATTCAGAGAGTACAGTAATTTTATGGAGTGCGGTCTGATCAGCAGCACCATACACCGGCAGTCCATAGTCCACTAGGGACAGGATAGAGGAGGTGACTGTGAGTCGAAGAGCTCGGGGAGGCAGTGTTTATACCGATGTAAGATGCCCAATCGGATATTAGTGGCAGTGGCTAGGGCAGCGACGGCCCATGGAAGGAGAGGGAGGGGTCAAATGGATCCCTAGGTATTTATAGGAGCAAACTTGTTCGAGTGGGAATAAGGACCCAGAGTGAATGAGGAGTTTGAAGTTGCAGGACTTGTTTTGGGATGAGTGAAGAACATGGTTTTGTTTTTTAGATTTATCACCAATCTATGTTCCTTGAACCAGCCCTCGGCTTCAGTGAAGGACTTCTGCAGTGAGTCCTGGAGGGCAATGAGGTTACGACTTGAGGCAAAGATGACTGCATCATCAGCGTACAATAGAATGTTCCCCGAGCAAGAGCGTGGAAGGGTGTTAAGGTAAAGGGAGAATAGTAGGGGCCCAGAATGGAGCCCTGGGAACCCAGAAAGATGGGACAGATGTCTGAGTAGGTCCCATTAATTTTTACGCTGTGAGCGGTCAGACAGATAACTGGTGCACCAGGAGATAGGCCAGAAGCAAAACCAGAGAGACTAAGGGCATCAAGAAGGAGGGGGTGGAGACAGTGTCGAAAGCTTTCGAGAGGTCAATGAAGACAGCACCAGCCAGAGAACCAGTGTCTAAGGAGGTGGAGAAAGTTGGAGAACTCTAGGAGGCTGTGTTGGTACTGTGGCCCGCTCGGAAGCCATGCTGCTCAGGACAAAGGACATTGTAGGTGGAGAGGTAGTCAGAGATTTGAGAGGCCACCACTTTTTCCAAGGCCTTGGAGAGAGGAGAGAGAGAATGGAGATCGGTCGATAGTTTCCAGCCACAGTTCTATCACCACCTTTAAAGATAGGGGTGACTGTGGCAACTTTCCAGGCAGTTGGAACCTTCCCCAGGCAAAGAGAGTGGTTGATGAGGCATGTGATCGGGGTAAGGGACTGTGTCTAAGACCAGCCGTAGGATACCTGGATCAGGGTGTCACTGCCTGTACTATTACTCTTGAGGGCAGTGACAAGGTGCGCCTAAGTTCTTGGGCAGAAACACGCAAGGAGGAGAAAATAAGGGCGAGAAAGATTTACGGCAGGTGCTGGGGAGGAGGGTCAAAAATTTGTAGGGAGGATAGGGCTAAGGTCAGTGAATGAGTGTTGAGGTGGTTGGCTATGAGGGCTGGGTCTGAGGAGATCACACCATTAATGTTGATCTGGGTGGGTGGGGGAGTGAGCACTCCCATTTAACTGTTTAATGTTATCCCAGAAGGTTCTGGGATTCCCCCATGAGGCAGTGAGTGAGGACCGATAGTGCTCAGACTTGGCCTTTCTGATGGCCCAAGTGCACTTGTTTCAGGCGGCAGCATATAACCGCCTGTCATTGGGCTGGCCAGTCTCAATGGCATGGTGCCATAGGTTGTCTCTATGTTTGAGCTGGTGGATCAAAGCTGGGGTAACCCAGGGGGCATTCTTCCTTTTAGAACGGCGGGTCAACACTGGGGCAAAGATATCACAGGCATTATTAAAAGTTTGGGTAAAGAAGGAGAGAGCTGTGTCAATGTCAGGAGTTGCCTGTATAGGAGACCAGTCAATTTGGGACAGAAGTTCCTTAAGTTTTATCAGTCCACCAGGTATTAGACGCCGCTGGCATGTGGACTGTGCTATGGGTTTGGGGACCGAGGTTGACCAGTGGAATAGAATGGGGGAGTGATCGCTGAGAGAGTCTGGGAGGACTTGTACATTGGGATCCGATTAGGCGTTGGTGAGTACCACATCAAGCAGGGTACTGGAGCCTCTCTTGGGGTTAGTCCTGGTAGGGTGGGTAACTAGTTGCGTTAGGTCTATTGCAGAAAAGGGTCTCGGGTAGAGGAGGAGGAGGGCTGAGCCAGTTGACATTTAAGTCACCCACCAGAATTTGATCAGCAGAAGGAGGTAGAGAGGTAAGGTATTCTGTAAGAGGCAATGGCCTGCGTTTGGTCCCTGGAGGCATATGCAGTAGTCAGATAAAGGGTCCCTTTAAAGGGTCAGGGGTTAGTTTCAGCGTAGCGCCTGGGCCCTGAGTCAAGGATGATGGGCGCTGCCAGTACGGGAAGATTCCTTGACATAAATAGCGTGCGAGTCACGCCTGGCCTCCCAACACAGTCGGACCGGAAAGGGTGAAACCAGGAAGGAGACTAGGGAGTCAGGGGAGGATTTCGACAGCCAAGTCTCAACCAGGGTGACGACATCAGGGTTAATTGATGGGACCAGGCATTGTAGTGAGTCAAACTTTTTAGGAGGCTACAGATATTCATGGAGACCATGCATAGGCCTGTGGTGCGAGTTGGGGAGCTCCTGGGAACCGCCAGGGTTTGATGAATGTTCTCTGACAGGAGTAGTAGCATGACTAACACCCTGGCTGGGAGATGGTGAGAGGTTTTCCTACGATTGACATGAGGGGAGGGAGGCTAAGGGAGCAGGGGTGGGCAGGGAGGACAGGAGGGGAAAGCAAGAATGAAGACACCCAGATGTGCCTGAGGTGAAGAGAAAGCTAGGGGAGGGCAGGAGGATGGGGACACACAGAGGTCCCAAGGGCAGGAGAGGAGGTTCAGGAGCAAGGGGAGGGAAGGTGCCAGGGCACAGTGTGGACTAGCAGATGGGTAAGTGGGTAAGTGCACTGCTAGTGGGGATAGGCACAGGCAGAGCGTGAGGCAGGGCCAATACATTGTGGTGAGCAAGATCCCAGGGAAGTAGTGCTGTACAGGTAGGAGTAGGAAGTAGTGAGGGAGCACAGGTCCCTCTAGTGGCCAGCAGGTATAACCTGCAAATGGGAAAGTGGGGAGATAGGTTCTGGGCAACAGGATGTGATGTCACCGGATGTGATGTCACAGGGTGGATCCTTAAATTGACAGCCGCCCCTGGGTGGGAGGGTGGTTCGGTGGACGGGGCAGATGGCGTGAGCGCTCCGGGCTAGCACCCTCTGCAGGTGTCCAGATGAAGAGAAGAGGCTCTCTTTACCTCGAAAGTTATCAGGCTGGAGATTTGGCTTCCTCAGCTACTCAGGTGAGCTGCTTGTTGCTTCAGTTGCTTGATTGTCTCGAGTGCCTAGCTTGGGGGGAGCTGCCTATGTAGTGGAGAAAACAAAGCCTCTCATTACTATGCAGCGGGAGAATATGTTGTGACTTACACAAAGGAGCTCCACTCTAAGCAAACAGGGCTATTCCAAAATGAGGTCACACTAGGACCCAGCTAACCTAATGCCTTCAGTTACAAGCACAATTAGCTCAATACCACCATATTAAACAAGTCTGATCTATATTAGCTGCTTGGTATATCTGGCTTTAAGATGTAATCAGCAATTAGCTCCAAATACCACCATATTAAACAAGTATGATCTATATTAGCTGCTTGGTATATCTGGCTTTAAGATGTAATCAGCAATTAGCTCCAAATACCACCATATTAAACAAGTCTGATCTATATTAGCTGCTTGGTATAGCTGGCTTTAAGATGAAATCAGCAGGCAACTCTAGAAAAACCAGTGAGTCCCTAGCTTTACACTTCAGCATTAGTAGCACAAAGAGAAGCAAATAACAAGCCCACCAGTGGTGAACAGGAACAAAGTTCATAAATACAAGTGTTCATCAGGTAGCACCCTCTGCAGGCGTCCAGATGAAGAAGGAAGCTCTCTTTACCTCAAAAGTTATCCAGGCTGGAGATTTGGCCTTCCTCAGCTACTCAGGTGAGCTGCTTGTTGCTTCAGTTGCTTGATTGTCCGAGTGCCCTAGCTTGGGGAGCTGCCTCGAAAGTTATCAGGCTGGAGATTTGGCTTCCTCAGCTACTCAGGTGAGCTGCTTGTTGCTTCAGTTGCTTGATTGTCCCGAGTGCCTAGCTTGGGGGGGGGGAGGAGGAGCTGCCTCGAAAGTTATCAGGCTGGAGATTTGGCTTCCTCAGCTACTCAGGTGAGCTGCTTGTTGCTTCAGTTGCTTGATTGTCCCGAGTGCCAGTATAATCAAATGGAAACCAATACAATTTCACTGAAGCCAGTATTCCCACTAAAAATATTATACAGCAGTTCCATTTAAATCAATAGACTTTCATCAAAACCAATACATTTTACAGACACCAGTGCATAAGTACTGCAGATAATATACTGTATGTTTGCTGAAACCAGTACATTGTAATATACCAGTGCATTTTTCATTTAAACCAACACATGTCTACTTGAATCAATGCATATTTTCTAAAACCATTACACTGGAACTCAGCCCAGCACATGCCTTCTCTATCCAGTACAGGTGAACCTGCACCACATTATATTTATATTTAAATCAGTATATACCTGCAGGAATAATATGCAAATGAATGTATGTTCAATAAAACTACTATAGTTAAATCTAAACCAACTTGTTTCAGTATAAACCAATACTTACTCAAGCAAACCAATAAAGCTGTGTGGGATTATTTGATTTGTTTTTCCTATTTGGTCATTGTAACTGCTTGCCCTGCTGAAGAAAATGACTGAGCTGCAAGAAAAAAAAATGCTATTCACCCTTGTGCTCAGTCTCGCAAACAAACAGCACTAAACACTGAATTGCCCATAGAGTTGCAAAAAAATACATCACTCTTAAACTTTAACAGTATTCATGCTGAAAAACAGTCATAATTATACATTTATCTTGAACAGCTAACAAAAACAATGATGTTGTCTTAGTCTTTTCAACATGTATTTGCACAAGCGAGTGCTAGGCTTTACACTAGGAATCAAAATGAATCCATGTGACCACAGACTCTTGAAATGAGTTTTCAATTTACTTGTTGTACATTAACTTTCTGAAAGAGGCTATACAATTAGCAGAAAGAGCACATGAAGGCAATAAAGAACAGTAAGAATACAACAAACATGGCAAAGTCATAACTCTTATGAGATCATTGAAGTACAGTAGAAACATTATCAGGTAACCCAATCGAATAAATGAATGAAACAGCAGTATGAACAAATCTTCATATGGCTTAATTGCACCATCTAGTGAGAGTGGTTAGAAATACCACACAACATTTCCCTGCTCGTGTATGTTAGTAGGCTAATCACAACCCTTCATTTGAGCTCTTTGTGAAGTAAACAGGAAAGCTAAGATCTTTTTTGAAGTTTGTTTCGCAGTGGAAAGTAAATTTGTCATGCAACATTGTAGTTCTGGGCATGAACACTTTAAAAGTTTAATCAGTTCATCGGAAGCTTCTGTTGTGCTCTGCACCTTCGCCACATGAGCAGACTTGTTTGCTCATTGGGCCTCCTTTTTGCTGCCATTATTTGTATGTTCAAATGAAGCAAAGCAGTTCAACAGATACCAGTGAATATAAAACTTTTGACCATATCATTCTCAAGAGAGTTTTATTTTAGAAACTAAATGGGAGAATCTATTTCAAGAAGATGAAACATAGAAACAGAATCTGACTGTAGATAAGGACCACTTGGCCCATCCAGTCTGCCCATTTCTCCCAACCTACACTATTACATCAGACTATGCCCAATCTACAGCTCTTTCTCCCTCCCCCTCCCCCCTTCCTTTCCATTATGATTCCTTTGTGCTTATCCCATGCATTCTGGAACTCCACCACTGTTTTCACACCCACAACCTTCACTGGAAGTCTGTTCCAGGAATCCACCACTCTTTCTGTGAAGAAGTATGTGACAGGGAGATCCTGCCACTCTTGAGGACTGACCTTTTCTTAAATCTGTTAAAACAGTTCTTCTGTTTCTTAGCCTAATCTATCCTTTACAATTTCTAATCCATAAAGCTGGCCACAACCCTGCCACAAAATAATTCCTCACATCTCTCCTGAATCTACCCCCCTCCAGCTTCATAGCATGTCCCCTTGTTCTTGAGTACCTTTACTTCTAAAAAATACTCCCCATCTGTACTTTATTTACCCCGTGAGGTATTTAAAGGTCTCTGTCATATCTCCCCTCTCTCTCTCTCCTCTGTTCCAAGAGTGCATTTTGAAATGTTTCAGTCTCTCCTCATAGGGCTTTTGATGCAGAACCTACTCCATTTAGTTGCCCTCCTCGGGACCACCTCCACTCTGTCTGTGTCCTTCTGGAGATGTGGTCTTCAGAACTGGACACAATACTCTAGGTGGGGTCTTACCAGCAATCTATACAGAGGCAACATTGTTCCACCTTCCTCTTTCTGCAGGTGATAACCCTCCCTATGCATCCCAGCATCCCACTTGCCCTCCCTATTGCCTTGTTGTACTGTCTAGCCACCTTTAGGCCATCTGATATGATTACCCCTAGGTTTTTTTCCAGCTCGGTGGTCATCAATACCGATCCACCTATTTTGTACTCTGCCCCTCGGATTCTGTGCCCTAAATGCATTATTCTGCACTTTTTTGCTTTGAAACCCAGGTGCCATACCCTTGACCACTCCTCTAGTTTTCTCAGGACTGCTCACCCTTTCCACCCCCACTGACGTGTCCACCCTATTACAGATTTTGGTGTCATCCAAAAAGAAGCAGACCTTCCCTTCCAGCTTATCTGCAATGTCACTTATAAAGACATTAACTGACTAGTCCCAGCACTGATCCCTGAGGCACCCCATTGGTCATCCTCCCTTCCTAGGAGTGAACTCTATTTAACACCACCCTCTGTTACCTACCCCCTAACCAATTTCTTATAAGCTTACCACCTTTGGACCCACTTCTGAGCTACCCAGCTTGCTTACTACTCTCCTATGTAGAATGGTGTTGAACGCCTTACTGAAATCTAGGTAGGCTACACCTACCACTCCACCCTGATCTAGTTTCTTAGTCACCCAGTCAGAGAAATATATCAGACTTCTGGTGACATCAACAACCTGATGGTTGCCTGATTTTCCAGCTCCATCTTCCCCTTGATCTTAATCAAAGTACATCAGTCTATTAAAACATGGATTCTCTGGCAAAGAGCATGCACTCCAAAGCTCTCCCACCCAGGATCCAAGGACACTGGCACAAAAGTTAAAGAAGCTTACAACACAGGAAAAGCTCCACTTGAACCCTGATGCTGCAGATCCCAAGCGCCGCATGGCCGTCACACAACAAGCTGAAGATGAGAGCCTGGATCTTATCGCATCAATTTTACAGACTTCAAAAACAGACACTAAAATTGACCAAACTCTCACCCAACTATGATCAGACATCAGTAAGATTGAGCATCGGACAGACCAAGAGGAAAAATGCCTTACCACAGTCTCCAACCAGGCTGACAGGCACGACCGCCTTCTCCTGTACCAGTTGACCAGGGATCAGAAGCAAACTCACCACCTCAACGACCTGGAGGGCCGAAGTTGTAGGCAGAACATCAGGATCTACGGTGTTCCAGAGGGGGCAGAGGCTGAGCCCACTATTATGATCTCCTTCCTGCAAACTTTGCTGAAAGAAGCATTCCATCTCTCAGAGGATTTTGACTTGGCTATGGATCAGGCTCACTGCTCTCTTTGCCCAAAACCCAGCTACGCCGGAGCATGGCCCCAATCCTTTGTCATCAGAATAACATTCTGTGCAACTAAAGAAGAGCTTCTGAAGAGGGCATGGCAGCACCGGGATATTCAATTTCAGGACAACAGAATATCCCTCAATAATGATTACCCCACCGCCGTTCAGGAGAACCATCGCATCCTTTGGCCAATATTGAAACAACTGAAAGACAGAAACCTCTGTGCCCAAATTTTATAGCCAGCCAGACTGCGGGTGGAAACAGAAAAGGGGCCCCACACCTCTGCGGACCTACTGGATGCCTCATTCTATCTTGAGGATCTGGGGATTGCCATCCCCAGCAGATGGTAGATACACATTCACACACACACCCCTATTTGTAATATGTTTACATATAGAATTTTTTGCTAAGGAGCACCTACAGAAAGAACTTTTACAGTCAGCCTCGTTGGTTGCCCGCAGAGAGCATACATGCAGTGGAGGAGCATCGAGGAACAAATCCACTAACCTGCGATCTGACATAGGCATCCTTTTGAGGAATTATGGAGCTGCACCACAGACCACCAAGGGTACCATATGTTCCCAGGAACCCACGACGGAACCCTTCATTTCAAAAGACACCCTGGAAGCCTCTATGGCCACCTGAATTTAAAATGTCTTTTCCGGCTTGTCCGCTGCTGATCACCTTGATCTCACTGTTGTTCCCAACATGCCACAAGCACCAGGGAATTGCTTAGTCTCACTGCTACGCTGCCTGTGATCCTCGTTGGTTGTACCCCAGTTCTCACACCTGAATATCACTTCTCTACACCAGAACATTTTGTGAGTACATTACAATTCATTAAAATGCAGACTGCAAGGAATAGGGGTAGGATCTTTTTATGCTGCAAACTTTGTTTTACCTGCTACCCTTTGGGGTCATAACCATGCTGAACCTTCGAAGGCAAGAGCTCCTGTCATGCCCAAAAGCAGCCTGTTTTCACCTAAGCGCAATAGCCTCTTCCTCTTCAGATCCTTACTGGAAACATGAAGCTCCTATAAATCATTGTTAAACCTCTTCAGAGAACATGCTGACTTTCTACCCAGTTGGCATATTATCTGTTTGACCTTGTTACTGTATCTACAGTTAGCACAGTGTGTATAATTATGTTGTATAGGCTAATGTGCAAGTTTCAATTAGCTCTTAGTTGGTTTAAAAACTGCTGGGCTTTGTGGTTATGAGATTGCGGGGGGATGCACCTCTTTGCAGGGAAGAAGCCATGTTACTATATGTTTTGTTGTTAGTTGCAGCCACCTGCTTTTGACTGTAGCCTTACCTACCCTTGTATCTGAAGCTTAATGTCTGCGCCCCTCCACTAAGGGGAAAAGAGACAAACACTGACTAAGGAATAGGAGTAGGTACCTATTGAGCTGCAATCTTTGTTTTACCTGCTACCCCTTTGGGCCTCAACTATGCTAAGCCTTCACAGGCAAAGTTTCCCATCATGCCTAAAAGCAGCCTGTCTTCATCTTAGTACAATACCCTGTTCCTCTCAAGATCGTTATTGGAAACTTGAAGCTCCTAGAAACTGCTACTAAGCCACTTGTGAACTTATGAGGACTTTCCAGTATGTTAAGAATATTTTTTGCCTAACCTTATGTTATTTATAGGCAGCACAGTGTGTACAACTATGTGGTATAGGTTAATGTGCAAGTTTCAAATAGCCCTTAACTGGTTTAAAACTGTTGGATTTTCTTGTTATGGGGCTGGGAGAGGCACCTGTTTGCAGGGAAGAAGTCTTGTTAGTACACGTCTTCTTATTAGTTGTGGTCACCTGCTTTTGACTAGCCCTACTTACCCCTGTGCCTGAAGCTTAATGCCTGCCCCCCTCCGCCAAAGGGAAAAGAGACCTCCCTTGTTAATTTAGTTCTTGATCTTGTTGGCCTGGACCTACCTCTGCAGCAGATGGTAGATACACATTCACACACACACACCCCTATTTGTAATATGTTTACACACACACACACACACACACAATCTATTTCACAATCCTATTCATCCAGGCATTTTTTTAGACTAAGTTATTGACCTATGATTTCTGATTTGAGTAGCATGGTTGATGTTTTGTTTTTATAAATATATGTATGTTTATAACTTCTTTCTTATGTTTTATTGATGTACTATGAATATGTGTTTATTTATCTGTACGGTGCCCAGAGCCTCTGGGAATGGGCATCTTTAAATAAATGTTTACCTTACCTTACCTATTTGTAATATATTTAGCAAGATAGAATGTAGGATTAGCAAGGTAGAGTGTAGTATAGTGTTATGTGTTTCTGTAACATTTATATTCTAACAGGAGCTATGTGCTAGGTAGTTCAAATAATGTTAGTATTGCTTTGTACAGACAACATGACGCAGTTCTAATTATACAGCTAGCACATCTTTATTTTTGTGCAAGCTAAGCATCTCTGTATTGTAACACAGAATCATCCTTTACAGTCCTTAACAGGGCCTATGACACAAGTCTCAAAACAGGCATCAGCTAGTACATCATGTGCTATGCCATTGTTAGCCAGCATGATTATATGGTGGTGTTAGAGCGCTACCTACTGCCTTTAGGTACACTGCCATAGTTAGCATTATATATCTATCTATATACAGTATATATATATATGACTGTTCAGTTGTTCTAATATTACCAAGGTTAGCACAGTGTTTATCACTATTTACGTATGTGTGACTACCTACTACTGTGTACCAATAGAAACAATGGATTTGCCGTCTACCCCCTTAGAAGGTTCTGTAACCTAGTAACGAGCTTTGCTTATCAGCAGTATAAGACTGTATGTAATTCTGTTTTTCTCTGAGTTTAGTTTTGTTCACATCATGACGTAATTGGAGATTTTCTAAATCCCAGAAGCCATGCTGTATTACGTGTAATCTGGAATACATTTTACTGTAATATCTCAGGCTTCTGGCTGTGTTACTGCCAACAGGTTTAGAACTCTGCAAATAACAATCCCTACCTGTGCCCCTGGTTTAAGACCTTACAGATGGGCTGGGAATGAAGACATAATTGGAGGATTCTATTTCTTAAATTCTTGTTGCCCAAGGGGGAAGGGGTCTCTACCCCTTGCAGGGCATGAATAACACCCCTCTAATTTTTAATTTTCCTGCGGAGAAAGCACCTATACCTTCCATAACAAATTGGAAGAGCAATCGCTGTAGTAGGCAGCCAAATCCACTGAGAAATATTGGATCGGGGGGCAAGGGAAAGAGACAGCCACGGAGGATGCCCACCTGTAATTCCTTTCCTCCATTATACATGATCTTGCTGACATAGGGACAGCCATTGGGCTCATGGCCTTTTCCCATGAGCCTGTTATCTTGTCTTTTTCCCCACCACGGTTGGGAAAACTGTGTCACAGGAGTGGCACCCCACAGACTGCAGATTTTTCCCCGGTCTGACCTAGGAAGCCAGTCTCAGAGATTGTTTGGGACAAAAGACTTAGTTGTTTCTCATAGCATTCTCTGGTTTAATATACTGGCAGGACTCTTACTCTTTTCTTTTGTTTGGTGTTTTCTGCAGGATCTTCAGGTAACACTGCCATCTGCTGGTGAAGGTTCCCAACTGCTCTCCTGCAACATGTTCATGTATTTAGTTGGTTAAAGAGCAACTATCGTGCTCTTTATATTAAATCCCTCTTTGAGAGCATAAAGAACCCTTACCTGCCCCTGAATCCAAAACCATCTAAAATTATATTTTTGGTGCCCCAGTTTAGGAAGGAAGGATCGTATTTTTGTTCCAAGGAGCTCATGGTACAGATCTCCAACTCCTTATAGCACTACAGAGTGCACTCTGCTCCATCTGCCCCGCAGTTACCACGTTTTGTGACATCAGTGTTTGAGGAGGGGCTAGGCGCTACATATAATGATGCTGCTTTTTAAAATACCAGAGTTTTTAATGACCATCTGAATAATGAGATTACGCTTAACCAACAAGGATCTTGTTAGTTAAGCAGTGTCCATCATTTATTCTGAATGGTCATTTAAAGTACCAAAATTTTATTTTAAAAAGCAGCCCCATTCATATCTATAGCGTGCCCTCACCCTCCTCAAACACTGATGTCACAAATGTAGAAAAGGGCCAGATCGGGGGTGGAGTGCACTCTGTAGAGCTATAAGGAAGTCAGAGGGATCTGTGCCGCGAGGCTCCTTGGAGCAAAAATATGATCCCTTCCCTTCCTAAACTGGGGCACCAAAAAATATAATTTTTAGATGGTTTGGATTCGGGGCAGGTAAGGGTTCTTTATGCTTCTCAGGGAGGGCAACATAATAGTTGCTCTTTAAGGCTAATGTTGATATTGTCGTGATTTGTTACTGTCTATTTATTATAACCTCTGGGTACATTCTCCTTCCTATAGCAACCAGTCATTTGCCATCTTATCATTAACAATAACTAGAATTAGATCAGCAGTTACACTTACCTGAGTAATAATGGTGTTTCCTAGCACTAGAATTAAGTCTTATAATATCAATGGCATAAAGAATATGATAAAAAGGAAATGAGTTCTTAAATACCTTAAAACTCAATGGTATGACACACTTTTCCTGCAGGAAACTCATGAATCCCCTCAAGAAGCAATCAAACTTAAATCTGGGGCATACCCCAACCTGTATTATGCCTCCTTGGAACAAGGCAAGAAAAGGGGTGTTGCAGTTCCTCTCTTGACCTCCTTCCCTTTCGAAGAAATGAAGGTGGTTGTGGATCTGGGGGCCTGCTACATTATGGCCATGAACAAGGTACAAGATACCCTGGTTACACTAGTTAATGTATCGTATATGCACCCCCTGGCTCCCCAATTCACTTCTATTCCTCCGTGATACTGCAAATAGTGGAAAATCAAAGGGCTTACTGATAATGGGAGGGGGATTTGAACCTGATCTTCAGTAGGGCCCTTGACACTGTCTCACAGATCCCTAACCCAAACAATAGAACAGCAAGATTATTCAAGAAATTGCTGTCTGATTTGGGATTAGCAGACACCCAGCGTGCAAACTACCCACTGGCTAAGGACTACACATACTTCTCTCCTATATTCAAGATCTATTCCAGATTAGACACCTTCTTTACCTACACAAAATATATGACATCATTTTATTCAATATGGATGTGCACATCTACGCTTTCAGACTATCATCTGATCTTCCTGGAAGCCAATTTCATGATACCTAGGAAGACAACCCACTGGAGACTGATTGTCTTCCTTTTCTGGGACCAAGCTATAGTAACTGAAATCAAAAACATAATTAAACATAATTAAACAAACGCTAGAACATATTGCTAAACAGGAATTACATCCCATATCTTATGGGATACCATTAAAATGATGGTTGGGGGAAAATGATCTCTATACCCACATATAAGAAAAAAGAATGAAAACAACAGAATTACTAGAGCAATTACGATTAATAGAGACTATACAAAAGCAGACAACTTCTAAACAAAATGAAGAAGAACTAAGCAAATAAATGTTAGAATTCAAAATATACAAAAAATTTAACCTTAAAAAGCCCACTGGTACCTAAAACAAAAATTTTATGGGGGAGGCCAGACTGACCAAGTTTCTGGCTTTCTGCCTCAAACAGCAGGCAGCTAAAGCTGCCATTACCAAAATAAAACACCCTGTTACTGGTCAGATGACCCATAGAGGAGATCAGATAGCTGATACCTTTGTTTCATATTATCAGACACTGTACAAACCACAACATGAGTCCTCACTGCCAGCCAAGAGGCAATTCCTACAGATGTTAAATCTGCCCTCCCTGACCCTTGAACAGGGTCAATCCCCAATAGGCCCAATATCCCAGACAGCTATCTCAGATACTATTTAAAACCTCAAATCTGGAAAATGTCCTAGCTCTGATGGATTTGGAGGGGAACTTTATAAGGTTTTCTCAAGGGAAACTGTACCATTACTGCAAGAGGTCTACAGTGAGATCTGGGAGAAAAGAAGCCTACTACTGCCCTCATGGCACTATGCCACTATAACAGTTCTCCATAAATCAGGAAAGGACCCAACTGAGTGAAGTTTCTATTACCCAATATCCCTCCTCAAGGCAGATTATAAGGTATTCACCTCTATCATAGCAATAATGTAATAGATGCAATATTACAAAACCAAACACCACTCTGCACTATGAGTTTGGACGCAGAGAAAGCCTTTGACAAGATTTCTTGGAGTTTTCTCTTCCTGGTCTTAGACCACTTTGGCTTTCTGCAGGCTTTCATAGAAGGGGTAAGAGCCCTATATACTGCTCCACAGGCATATGTATGAGAAAATGGGGGTATCTCAGACAGGTTCAGCGTGGGAAGGGGGACCCATCAGGGTTGCCCCTTGTCACTTCTCCTCTTTGCTCTATATATTGAGCCCCTGGCAAAGGCTATAAGGTATGACATACACATTGGGGGAGTAGAGGTGGGGGGTACCATTCTAAAGATCTCATTATATGCAAATGACGTCTTACTCTGCCTATTCCACCTAGAGACCTCCATTCCCTGGGTCTGGACAGGCCTTGAGGAGTTTGGTCACCATGCCAGGTATACACTTAATAAGGTAAAGATGGAGGAGCTCCATTTTCATTACAAACCATCACCCACTGGTCTACATCTGTTACCTCTCAATTGGAATGCCACTCGAATTGGATACTTGGGAGCACAAATCCCCAATAATCTGAGTAAGTTATTTACTGTCAATTTCGAACTGTTAACTAACCAGCTCCGTCAAGACATAAACAGGTGGTCCCTTCTTAACTTTCCCATGTATTCTCGCATACAATCTGAGGTCATGCATATACTTCCCAGGTCTCTGTACCTTTTTCAGTGTTTGCCCCTTAACATCCCAAAAATACGATTCCAGGTTTGGTGGAAGATTATAAATAAATATGTGTGGAATTTGGAGAGACCCTGACTCAAATATTTAATTATGCAAATGGACAAAATCTATGGGGGCAGAGCCCTCCCAGACCTAGAGGACTACTATCTGGCTGCACACCTGAGGATAGCCCTATTATGGTCCACACCAGACTACCAAGCTACCTGGAAACTAATAGAGATAAAGGAGGAAGGGGGCCTGCCACCGGGGGCATGAGTCTTTGACCCTACATTTAAGACTAGAAATGGTGACAGCTCCCTACTGGCAGTTCATAACACCATACAAGCTGCTTACAGAACTTGGGAGAAGTACAGACTGGAGCCCTCATTGTGGTCTCTCCAATGGTTTGCTTGGAGCAACTCCTTTTTACCTTTGAAGAGTGATCATACCTTTCGAAGGTGGGTGAGACTGGGTCTGTGTTTTCCAGAATAGATGCTGTCTAAGGGGGTGGTTTTAGACCTTCACACAGTCAAAGACTCCTTTAACCTATCCAACATGGACCACGTTCACTTCCTCCAACTAAGAACATATATTACGAACCACATGGGGGCTGGACAGGACTACTTCCAATCTACTTCCCTGGCTGAGATGATCAAAGCTATCCTGAATCAGGCAATCATAAAAGGACAAATATCAGCTCTGTATAAAGCCCTTAGAATTATATATAAAGACTGCACTACTGCCATCAAGCATAAGTGGGAACAGGAAGGTGATGTACACCTAACAGTTAGGTATTGGGACAGGATTTTCAGATCAGCTTGTAAAGCAACCCACTCCCCCTTATGGCAGAAGTCTGCCTGGAAGGTCAGGACATGTTATTTATACACGCTGGTTTTGCAGAGCAAGTGGAGCCCTACTCACTCAAAGGCCTGCTGGAAAAGATGTTCTGTGATTAGGGCTTATCATTCCCAAATCTTCTGGCAGTGACCTGCATTGCAGGCCTACTGGTTGCAGGTCATGACCATGGTCCATGACCTGTTTGCCATTACCTCCCTGCTGAATATGTCACACATGCTTTTGGGTCTTCCATCGCCAGAAATTTGTGGGCAGGACTGAACATATCTACGGAACATCCTTCTTGCAGCTGCACATAAGGCCATCACACGTCAATGGCTTAAGGAGAAACCCCTGCTCTTCCAACACTGGCTGAACATTGTCCATGACATCCAGACAATGGAAGAGCTAACTTACAAAGTCAACCTGAAACTTCCTACATTTTTGCGGCGATGGGCACGCTGGACTCTCTGGAGAGAAGCATCCCATACTGACCCTACTAAACCGGACATTTTCCTGTCAAAAATCCCTTTTTTTATATCTGTCCTGACCTTCCACATGAAAAGACACCTGTCACTTTATGGACATTATATAGATCTCAAATGTAGTAAATAGCCAAGAACAGATTATATATCAATTGACAGAAGACCAAAATGCCATTGAAACAACTTGTTTATAACACTATTACTAAATGATGTATTTACTGTAATCCAATAGGTTGCTACATTTCCTAAATGTATGGTTAATCCTGCTGACCTTGCTGTACCCAAGCTTTTCAATAAACTTGAATAAAAAAAAAGAGAAATATATCAGATTAGTTTGACATGACCTAACCGCCCCGGTCTGGTAACCTACTGGATTCCAGACATTACACAATCCTTTCCTGCAGTAATGTTTCCATTAACTTTCCTACCACCAGTTGACTGACCTGTAATTGCCAGCCTCCTCTCTGCTACAGTACCATTTTTGTGTAGTGGGACTACAGTACTGTACATCTACCCTCCTCCAGTCCTCTGGAACCACTCCTGTTTTCAGTAAGCTATTAAATAGAACTGTCAGAGGTGCAGCCAGTATTTCCCCAAGCTCCCTCAACATCCTTAGGCAGGTAGTATGGTGCTGTGGTTTAGGGCACTGAGCTACAAACCTGGAGACCTGGGTTTGAATCCCACAGCCCCCACTTGCATACTGTGTGACCCTGAACAAGTCACTTAACTTCCTTGTGCTCCCAGGTCACACCTGGAAACAAGCTTCAGCTTAGTGTGCCTTTCTTGGTTAAACAATTTTCCCTTTCCCTTACCCTTGGATGCATCCCATCTGGCTCCATTGCTTTGTTCACCTTCACATTAGCAAGTCTTTCCTCCAAAAAAGGACTAGTGTCCACCGCCCTCCCTCCAAAGCTTTTGTTACTTTTTTGTGACCCCTCCCCTCCTCCTTCTTCTGTGAAAACTGAACAAAAGTATTTGTTCAGGATGTCTGCCTTTTCTTGGTCCCCTTTTGCACAGTATTCCCCCCCCCTTCCATTTTTAATCTTACAGTCCCACCCCTGGTCTTCTTCTTTTCACTTACATCTAAAAAATATCTTGTCCCCTTTCGTTACCTCCCTTTGCTTGATTCTCCACTAATGTGTACCTGTTTGCTATAGTTGAACAAGTAATGTCAGAGTGGTCTTGATTATATTTTGAAATTAAAGCATTTGTTTCAGCTTCACCTTTTAAAGAAATAACTTAATAATTACATGTTGGACACATGGGGTTACATAGGTACTATACCTTCCACAGAACAGAAAAAAAAGGTTATATGGAGGAGAAAGGACAGAAACAGACTTTTTAAAGTTCTGGCCACAGCAGTGCACAACACAAATTCTCATTTTAGGTAAATATGTGGTGAAGGGACCCAGCCAAGTATATTTCAGAATACAAATGGTGGCATACCAGGCATAATGAATAGTGAAGGTGCCTCTGAAAATGCAATGAGCTACCTGAGTTGAAACTAAATATTCAGATTTGATGTTCTTTCTGTAGCTATCAGGAAGGTAAAATAAATGAGTAAATGTTTAGAATTAGCTTTTAGAACCTCAAGTTACTTGTAAACTAGAGTTGCTTGACATCTGTGAGATAGAATCAGAATTCTTAGACTCTAAGTTGTTTAAAGGATTTAGGAATTTCAGAATTGGTGGGCCAAAATCCAAAAATGCTGGTCATCATTGGATTTCTGATTCCGATTCTGAAATCCAATTCTTTCATATTCTGCTTACAAACAGGAAGTGAAACTTATTTATTCGAAAATTGGTGACCGGGAGAGGCATACTGAGCCAAGAAACTTTTCCAGGTGTGATCTGTGGGAAATGGGAAGGGGGTATAATAATATAGCTTACACAGCATCAATGAAACAATACAAGATAAAGTGCAAAATGTATACAAGTTAACTTGTCTACAATAACAATGGAAGGAGCCAAAACAGCAGTACAATGAGTAGTGCTGATGTGCAATAAAGTGTCGGTGCAAGTAGAAAAAGAGAGTGCACTAGCAGTTGGGAGAAGACTAAGTCAAACAGAGGCAGAAACCAGGTGGGAGCTAAACACAGGAATGGTAGGGCCTCACAGGTGAGGGGCAGGTGGAGGGGCAGGGAAAGACTTCTTATCTGTTTGTCCATCTATCTAGCTGTCTGTCCTTGCTAGTGTTGAAGTTCTCAGCAGTCTTCATGTGGAGCTGTTGATTGGAGAGCCAGTTCTGCACTTCAGTAAATCCTGGATCTTTGTGCCTTCAGTGACACAGTTTTCCACCATTTTTTTATTGGGTACATCAAGCCTTCCTCTGTTCTTGTGGATGATAGTTACTTGAAATTAAGGTGTGTTGCACTGTTTTGACTATCTGGGTGTGATAACTGGGACAACATGCCCATACAGAGCTCGCTGTGCTTCATTGCTTGTTAACTGAATTTCAGCGGGGTAGTTTGCTTTTAATAATTGATCACTTCTTGAACAGATTTAGTGATAGTAGTTTAAAATAAAACATTTTTTTTCTTAGGTGCACATTTGAGCTACTGTGTTCTGCAACTCATATTTTGTACTTTTTGTATTACTGCACGAAAATATATATTTGAAGTTGAAATATCTGGAGATGGCTATGATACGAGAAATGGAAACAGCAAGTGTTCTTATACAAAGGTATTGAGTGGCTGTTGGAATGTGGCAGGGGCACAGCTGGCTGAGGAGTGTTATGCAGGGGAGGCTTCTTCCCAAAAAACTGGAAAGGTTGCTGGAATAGCTCCCCAGTAGTGGTGTGGCGGGTGTGAGACATTTTGTGTTACTGGGTAAAGTGAGCAAGTCATTGGTGTAGAGCAAGTTCCAGGTCACAGAGGGAGATGTTTCTTTTGGCAATGTAATTTCTACAGCAGGAACTTCTGGTGCTGTCACTGAGAAACCAGTTTCTGAGGTGCAGGAGGTGAAATATGTTGTGAAGAAGTTACATTTGAATATGTTTTAAATTTTTTTTGTGTTTATCATTTTCTGTAGACTCCACAAACAAGTCCAGATGAAGCATTTTTTTTAAATTGTGAAACACTGACATAATGGAGTTGTGGTTTCATGGAAACTGAAAAATAAATATTGTATAAAATCTAACAACATTTGGTGAGTGAGCTTCATTTCTGTCCAACGTTTTGCTAAAGGTTTAACTGTGCTGTATGACCGGGCTGTATGTTTGGAATGAACTCCTCCCAGTGTGCTGTTTTCTTTTATAAAGGGGCAGAGGGCCAAGATAGCTCGCTTTGGAGTTTCTGGAGAAGTTAAAGAAACTGACCATTGTAACCCACACTGGGCATGTCACCTACGGGATGCAAGCAGTGTGGAAGCACATCACTATTGTGAAGTTCAGTAACAAGCCTAGTGCACTGCCACTTAGTCATTCTAAGCTAGTGGAAGACACCAGGCCTGTACTGCTTATTGATCTGGAGGGGGTGGCTCATGTGAAGATGCATTCCATAGAAAAGGATGCAGAAACAGCTTTAGCAACTGCAAATATAATTTTTATTAAAGTAGTCTGCAGAGTACAGAATAAAAAAACAGTTCTACAGTAATTACAGCATAGTCGAGAATTGCAGTAGAACCACTGCTAGACAATACATAGGCACCAACTTAGTATTTATAGTAAGCATTAGGCAATCCCCCACTCTAAATGACAGCGCAAGGGGGACCTTGTCATTTCCTGAGAAGCATCATTACCAAAATGTCAGAGTTATTTCTCAGTGGTCAATGTTGGGGGAAGGTCAGGTCTCAAGGGGTGGAGCCCAAGCTAGACGTAATGTTGGACCCAATACAATGGTGGCTTAAAGCTAGAAGTATCCCATACAAGAGATGTGAGGGGCTATTCAACTTCCCTTCCTCTGTTTACATATTTAAGGTTTGAAGTCACCATCCTTACTAATTGCATGCCACTTCATCCATCTAGGATTACACTGTACTTTTTTGTTGTTCAGGGAATGGGTTATTTTTTCATTTTATAGCTCTAGCTTACTGTACCATGCCATGCTTTCAGTTCAAGTATGGGGGGGGGGAGGCAAAGTCTTGCAATGGATTTCTTAGCTGCCATCATCAAAATATTCATCAAAAAAGTAGTGGGTGTGCCTATCAGAAAGCCAGCCTTTAATTTCAGGAACAAATAGAGGTCTTTAGAAAGGGGGATCAATTTAACAAAGATCTCCAATTTTTTCTTAAGGTCCTGAATGAAAAGATAAAGCAGGGGACAAGCTAACATGATGTATGGCCCTAGCCTCCATACATTTGTGCATCTTGTGTGGGGCTTTAATGGGTTGAGATCACCCAAGTACAAATAAAACATGCCAGCTGCTTCCATTAATACTCCTCCCACTGGTGGGAGCTGGTGACTCTAGCCACAGCCCAAAAAGCTAGCTGCCAGAATTTTACTGGGAGTGGTGTCCTGACTCTGTCTCACATTTTTGAGCAGTATCATGGGTAGTGTCCCCATCAAGTCCACCAGGCCTCTATAAATTGTTTTTATTAAAATAGTTTGCTGAATTTTTTAATTTAATACAGTGACTAGTATCAAACAACTTACATGAACAAGAAGTCTCAACCTATTAACAGTCACATGTTAATAAATCATTCCTTGTACATTAATATACACTATCCCTGACATATGCATTCAATGTTAAAACGTGTTTTTTCTTTAATAATGTGTCTTAGTGGCACCATTTGCTGTTACAATCCCCTCCCAACTGAGTCAAAATTATAGTAATTCATTAAACACACAAGGCACATATATAGTCTTACTTCTTATCCTTTAGGTTCCCACTTTAGGGATTTACTATGAAGCCTTTGGGTAGGTTTTCCTTTCGATTTTTGCACATTTGACACTGCTTACCTTTGAGCAGTATTAAAGTGAGTGAAACAGAACAGGAATGGAACAGTGATAAGATTGGCATCTTAAGTGTCAGCAGGCTTCCACAGGTGAAAGCAGGAATGCAGGGAAATCTGCCGGTCCACTAAGCAAGCAATAATACCCAACAGGGTGGGTGGCATTAGGCAATACCGGACTGCCCAAGGGTGTAGTGAGGCCCGATGCTGGAGGTGGAGGGCCTTATAGCCCCTGGAAGGTCCAGTATTGCCCATACCGCCCACCCTGGAGGATATTATCATCCTAACTATCTGTAACATTTTTTTTTATATTTAGGAACTAAAAAAATTAAAAAAAGACAAAAAATTAGCTCATAGTTGCTTTGTTAGTAAAGTAGTCCATCTACTGGTATCCTTAGCAATACTTACCAGTAGAGGGCAGTGCAGCATTTCACTGTTTTCTTACTGCAGTGTACAGTATGTCCCTCCTTGGCACTTGAACCATCACCCCCCCCCCCCCACAGCTCACTTGCATTCCATTTTTTTTCCTTTAATTTCTTAATGAGACTGCAGTTTAACTCCCTTGTCACTCTTACTTATATTTCAATGAACTACGCAACCAGTATAGTGTTATGCTTATGCAACTGTGTTACCTTGCTTTGGCCATTTGCACTCTCTATTCCAGGGGAACTACCACCCTGTAGGGGTACCAAAGGCAAAGGAACCCTCAAAGAGGGTTCCACCCCTAGAGGTGCTGTGGGAAGCTTCCTTTGACTAAAGGTACCTTAGGAAGAAACCCCAAAAGAACTGTAGCAGTGCCAAAGGAACATTAGTGATCGATAGCTACAAGGCAGAAAAGTACAGTAACAGCAACAGCAACAGGCAGCTTGATGAACATAAATGAGATGAAGGTTAGCAGAATAGCACTGGTATAATGGATTGCATGAATGACTGCAGAGGGGCTTCCTAAGGAGAGAGGGAATGGCAAATAGGAACGCCATCCACCTCCATCCAACAGTGGAATCTACCTAGGTAAACTAGGGAATACTGCCTAAGGCTAGCTAAATATTATGACCTGAGGCATGGAGGAGAGAAAAAAACCCTTTGAGGAGGAAATCTCTGGGGATCCAAGGCTTAGGTTGCCTTCACTCCAGGCTTGGGATAATTTTGATTAGTGATGGCTCTGCTGCTGCCATTTGGAAATTCAGTTAAAGGGGGGGTGGAAACTATTCCAATTTGGAGGAAAGCTCTATTCTGTCCCTCTAACGGGAATGATGTGGAGGGTTGTGAAACAGTTTGTTCTGCAACAAACCTCCTCCAAGGCAAGAGGAGGAGGAGAGCAATGACTGCTGAGATGCTCAGCTGACCTACTGATCTAAAAACAAGCCACATGAATCAGAGGCAGTCATAGGAAGAATAGCTTAGAAGGTGCTGCCGAACCTGCTTGGCAAGCCAAAGGAGCCCCCTTGGGCTACAAGGCCCCATCCTTCTCAGCTGAAGTCTTACATTCTGCATCGAGACATGCTGTCAATACATCTGCAGGGCTGAAGCTCCACCTGGAGTGAGGACATTCCCACTATGGGCCAAATGAGAAGGACACCACCCCAAGTTTCGTGCACTCAAGATGCGGACTTCGTAGGTGCAGAGTGAGACTGTCAGCTGCAGGGTGAGCCCTGAGCCATGGTAACTAATGTCATGGCTGGCATGCCTCTGATTATGGAAGAAACAAAAATGGGAAGGAGAGTGTAAAAGAACTGCAGATTGCTGAAAACCCTCACATAGGTCATACATGTTGCATAGCAGCACATAGCAGACTAAACCTCCAAGGGCAGCGTAAGCAATGAGTGGACCTGCATGTAGGTCTGTGATGCAGTGTAAGTTATGATCAGACCTGCACATAGGCCTGAGAGGTGGCAATTTGCATGACTTGTAGGGAGGCAATCCAACCAGTCCCATTAAGGAATCCACTCTGAAGAAAGGGGGGTTACTAGTGGGGTACCACAGGAATCAGTACTGGGACTGGTCCTCTATAATGTCTTTATAGGTGACATTACAGAGGGACTGGAAGGGAAAGTATGCTTCTTTGCAGGTGACACAAAGATCTGCAACAGGGTGATACACAAGGGGGGTGGAAAGGATGAGAAGGGACTTGGCAAGGTTGGAGGAATTGTCAAAAGTATGGCATCTTAGAGTCAATGCAAAGAAGTACAAATTAATGCACCTACATAGAAACATAGAAACATAGAATTTGACGGCAAATAAGGACCGCTTGGCCCACCCAGTCTGCCCATTTCCCTACCTACTGGATAAGCTGCAGATCCTAGTTAACCAGCAGCCTACTTCTTCTACCCCACCCCCAGAATTGCCTTATGACTATCCCATGCATGCTTGAATTCCACCACTGATTTTGACTCCACAACCTCCTCCGGAAGGCCATTCCATGCATCCACAACCCTCTCTGTGAAAAATACTTCCTTAAATTACCTCTGAGCTCCCCCCTCTATCTTCAAATTGTGCCCTCTTGTTCTTGCACCTCTTTTTGAAAGATGCTACCCTCTTGGACTTTGTTGATTCCTTGAGGTACTTGAAAGTTTCTATCATGTCCCCCTCTCCTCCTTTCCTCGAGGCTATACATATTAAGCTCCTTAAGTCTCTCTTCTATGTCCTCCAGTGCAGACCCTGCACCATTTTAGTGCCCTCCTCTGGACAGCTTCCATCCTGTCTATGTCTTGCGGAGACTGGGTCTCCAGAACTGCACACAGTACTCAGATGGGGTCTCACCAGCTGTCTGTACAGAGGATAATAACTTCCTGTTTTCTACTGGTGATGCCTCCCTATGCATCAGTATCCCCAACCCTCCTTGCTGCCTTCTCACATTGCTTGCCCACCTTTAGGTCATCTGATAGAACTACCCCAGGTCCCTTTCCATTTTGTTGTTGTTAGTATCTCACCCCCATTGTGTACTCTTCCCCTGGGTTTTGTTTCCCAGGTGCATTACCTTGCCACTTCTTAGCATTGAATCTAAGCTGCCATACATTTGACCATTCCTCTAACCTTGCCAAGTCCCTTCTCATCCTTTCCACCCCACCCTGTGAATCAACTCTTTTGCAGATCTTAGTGTCATCTGCAAAGAGACATACTTTTCCTTCAGTCCTTCTCAGCTAAACATAAAAACATTGAAGAGGACTGGTCCTATCTTGAACCCTGCGGTACCCGCTAGTAACCTCCTTTCTTCTGAGTGGACTCCATTTACTATTACTCTCTGTGTCCTATTCTCCAGCCAATTCTTTACAGGCTGTCATCTTGGGACCCACTCCCAGGCTGGCTAACTTGTATATTAATCTTGTGTGTGGGACTGTGACAAATGCCTTGCTAAAGTCTAGGTAGGCCATGTCCACAGCCCCTCCCTGATCTACTACTTTGGTCACCCAGTCAAAGAAATCTATCAGATTCGTCAGGCATGACCTTCCCGCTGTGAATCCATGCTGCCTAGGGTCCTGTGCCCCTCTGGCCTCAAGATACTTGACAATTCTTTCCTTTAGAAGTGATTCCATCATTTTCCCTATCACTGAGGTTAAACTAACAGGTCTATAGTTTCCTGCTTCTGCCTTGCTCCCACTTTTGTGAAGGGAATCACATCTGCCCTCCTCCAGTCCTTGGGTACCACCCATCCTCCCATGATTTGTTAAAGAGGGTAGTCAGTGGTGTCACTAGTTCTACCCTTAGTTCTTTTAGAATTCTGGGATGAATCCCATCAGGCCCCATTGCTTTGTCCACCTTCAGTTTTAAGAGTTCTTTCAGAACCCTTTCTTCTGTAAATGGGCTGGTATCAACTTCTGTATCCAGAGTGTTACTACTGTTTGTTTTATGTACCTCCCTCTTCCTTTGTAAATACTGAGCAAAATATTTGTTTAGTATCTCTGCCTTTTCACATTCTCCTCTGCCCACCCTCCTCCCTTTATTAAGCCTCACTATCCCTCCCTTGGTCTTCCTTTGCTCCTGATGTACCTATAAAAGGTTTATTCCCTTCTTAACTGAGTTGGCTATCTTTTCCTCAGTTTGGGCCTTTGCTGTTCTGACTGCCTTCCCAGCCTCCTTTGCTTTAACTGATACAGTTCTCTGTCCTGCTCCTGCTAGTTCCTTGTTCTTCCTGAATGCTTTCTTTTTCTCTTGAACCTTCACTGCCACTTCCTTTGGAGAACCATAGTGGTTTCTTACATCGTCTTGTTTTGTTTATTTGCTTCACACAAAGGCTCGTTACCTCTGTGATGGCAGTTTTATTATTCCCATTGTTCTTCCACCTCCTTCCCACCCATTTGCTAGTGCATTCCTTAGGCACTCACCCATTTTAGCAAGTCAGCCCTCCTAAAGTCCAGTACTTTTGTCTTTGTATGGCTTGACTCTATTGCTGTGTTTATTGTGAACCATACTGTTCGATGGTCGCTAGTTCCCAGATGGCTACCCACTTCTACATCTGTGATCCTCTCCATCTCCATTTGAGAGTATCAAGTCTAATATTGTCTGCCTCGAGTGGGCTCCAGTACTAGTTGTCTAAGGCATGCCCTGTAGGGCATCTAATAACTGGCATTTTTCAAAGTGGCAGCTGCAACTGCACTCAGTTAACATCTGGCATATTCAGATCACCCATCAGCAATATCTCCCTTTTTCTGCCATTCTAAGTATACTTTCTATCATTTCCTTGTCCATTTCCTCCCCTGAGAAGAGAGTCTGTATCTAACCCTGTCTGGATTGTGGTGCCATTGCCTGTCTCCAAATTTACCCACAGTGCTTCTTCTCCTCCCTATTTACCCTTTTGTTCTGTTGCTTTTATTCCTTCCCTTATGTAAAGAACTACTCCTCCTCCTCTTTTACCCTCCCTGTCCCTCCTGTAGATAGTGTATCCTGGTATGTTTACGTCCCAGTCATGGTTTTGTGTGTACCATGTTTCTGTGACTGCCACGATATCCAGATGTTCCTCCTCCATCAAGGCCACTAATTCAGGAAGCTTGTTACCTAGACTACGGGCATTGGTACTCATTGCTCTCCATTTTTTGATGGCCTTACCTTCTGTTGCAGCATCCCCACTGACCGTTCTACCTTGGTCTTTTTCTCATTTAGTACCCTGTTTTGTAGGGAGAGGCTGGGATTTTTCTTCTGCTTGTCAGTGCCTCCCCCATTGACTAGTTTAAAAGCTTGCCAATGAAGCATTTAAACCGATTGCTCAAAAGACTTGTTCCCTTCCTGGACAGATGCAGACCATCCTGCCAGTATAGGCTGGTGTCCCTCCAGGTGGAACCCCAGTCCCCAATGAAGTCAAACCCCTGTGCTCCGCACCATTTTTTCAACCATTCATTAAACTGCATGGTGCCAATTACCCTCGCCTCACACATGCCTTTGACAGGCAGCACCTCTGAGAAGGATACTGTGTTTGCTACTTGTCTTAGGCCCCTACCCAACTCTGCAATGTCCTCCTGCACTGCTCTAACCTCATGATGAGCCAAGTCATTTGTCCCTAGGTGGACAATACGTCCAGCTCAGAATCCCTTGCAGCTGTTGTTGTGATCCTGAGGATCGCTTCCTGTCCCTCAAGCCATGGCACCAGGCAGGCACCTTACTTCAGATTTCCCAGCTCCTCCCAGTTCTATCCCCTAATAATTGAGTCCCCACCAGGAGCTGCTTCCTTTCCTTGTGGTGTCCTCTGCCTCCTTCCTGTGGGCCTCCTTGTGACAGTTGTCCTCAGCCTCCTTAGTCTCCTCTCAGGTGTATCTATGGGAGCTATGCTCCCCAGAATAGCGTATGGATTGTGGTGTGTAACATGTGACTGGGTGCCTCTGTTTCACCATCCTCATCCTCCCTGAGCCCACTGTGGTCCAACTGCTGTGCTTTCTTTGCAACCTCTGAGGTAGTGGTGGTGGTTCTGGTGCTCCCTGGATGGGGGAGGTTCCCTTCCTACTGTCCATTGTGGCCTGGGGGAAGGTCCCCGTACTACTGTCCAGTGTGGCCTGAAGACGGGCAACTTCCTCCCTCAGGGCAGACAGTTGTCTGCAAATAGGGCAGCATCTCAGCCTCCAGAAAGACTCCCGGAAGACTGCTGCCCCACAGCCATTACATTGCACTACTCCCCACATTTTTTTTGTGTGGATTGGTTTGTAATGTAGAAATATATATTTATTTTATACAATGTTTATGCTTATATTGTCAGTGCAGTGTGCTAGAGAGGATATGACAGTGACATGCACTTGCACTCTTGAGGAAATGATGTCAGAACCCCAGGTATAAAGGAACTATTTCCAGGGTGGGTGGGTGTGAGGTGGGAAGGGGTTGGGTCTAAACTGTGCCCTCACAAAACAATCAGCTAGAAGCTCTGACCCACTGCTGCAATGAGTGCCTTCCTGTCAGGAAGATGCCCTACACAACAATTTGATAGAGAAATACCCTGCTAATCAATCAGAGAAAAATCCACACATCCAAGTCAGACACAGGTAAACCTTCCCAGCCCCAAAACAGGCCTGGTGGTTTGTGCTCTGAGAGCTGTCCACCCCAAAATAAGTCAGCTGTGCTTTAAACTCTTCCTGCACTGAAAATCTTAAAATTGTAACAAAAACGTAAACCTTAATCCACCACCCTCTGTTGCTTGAAAGACCGCTTTTCCTGTTTCACACTGCAGGATTTTCTGTGACCACTCCTTAACCCCAGTAACTCTGTTTAAAAGAGTTTAACTATCACAAACTCCTACGCACCAGTAAATTATTTAAAATAGTTTCAGTCCCAAAAGCCTAGTAGTCAATCCAGCTACCCCAAGGGACAACCAGAATGAAGTATTTAAACACTTATGAGGTTACTTCAAGATAAGCAGAGTTTGCAAGTTTCTTTTTCAACTGCTCAGCCACCTGAAATTTAAAAATAGTTTAACTGTCAGCAAATCCTAGTAGACAATCTAGCTACCTCAAGGACCTACCCAAATGCAGTATTTAAATCCTTCTGAAGTTACTAACAAGATAAACAGAGTTTACAAGCCCTTCTTGGTTAAACCCTAAATAAATATGTGACTAAAAAGCAATTACCAAGGGTAGTTAGTTTCACCTCCACAGAATTAAGCAAAAAGTGCGTTTGTTGCAGATATCAAGTGCAATATAGAATTTCTCACACAGCTCGCAGTTGAAGAAAGCAGTATCCTTCCAGCTCCAGCAAATGTGCTTTGTGTCTTTGAAAATTGCAGCCTGTAGTGACTTATAGTAATCTGATCTAGTCTGGATATCTCCACCCAGGGCAATTTGTTGCCAATGGTTATATGTAGCCCTTCCTGTTCCAATACAACCTGTTTGGTCTGAAAACAATGTCCTGCCCCTAAGGCTGTCTGTGTTTCAGTTCACACTGCAGGATTTTCTGTGACCACTCCTTAACCCCAGTAACTCTGTTTAAAAAGAGTTTAACTATCACAAACTCCTACGCACCAGTAAATTATTTAAAAATAGTTTCAGTCCCAAAAGCCTAGTAGTCAATCCAGCTACCCCAAGGACAACCAGAATGAAGTATTTAAACACTTATGAGGTTACTTCCAAGATAAGCAGAGTTTGCAAGTTTCTTTTTCAACTGCTCAGCCACCTGAAATTTAAAAATAGTTTAACTGTCAGCAAATCCTAGTAGACAATCTAGCTACCTCCAAGGACCTACCCAAATGCAGTATTTAAATCCTTCTGAAGTTACTAACAAGATAAACAGAGTTTACAAGCCCCTTCTTGGTTAAACCCTAAATAAATATGTGACTAAAAAGCAATTACCAAGGGTAGTTAGTTTCACCTCCCACAGAATTAAGCAAAAGTGCACGTTTGTTGCAGATATCAAGTGCAATATAGAATTTCTCACACAGCTCGCAGTTGAAGAAAGCAGTATCCTTCCAGCTCCAGCAAATGTACCTGGGAAACAAAAACCCAGGGGAAGAGTACACAATGTAGGGGGAGATACTAACATCAACAAAGTAGAAAGGGACCTGGGGTTAGTCTTATCAGATGACTTAAAGGTAGGCAAGCAATGTGAGAAAGCAGTAAGAAGGGCTGGGGGGATACTGGGATGTATAGGGAGAGGCATCACCAGTAGAAAACAGGAAGTTGTTATCCCTCTGTACCGACAGTTGGTGAGACCCCATATGGAATACTGTGTGTACTTCTGGAGATCCCATTTCTGCAAGGACATAGACAGGATGGAGGCAGTACAGAGGAGGACAACTGAAATGATGCAGAGTCTGCACCAGAAGCCACACAAAGAGAGATTAAAGGAGCTTAATATGTATACCCTCGAGGAAAGGAAGGAGAGAGGGGACATGATAGAAACATTTAAGTACCTCAAGGGAATCCATAAAGACCAAGAGGGTAGACTCTTTCAGAAAAAGAGATGTGCAAGAACAAGAGGCCACAATTTGAAGATGGGGTGGCTCAGGGGCAACGTAAGGAAGTATTTTTTCACAGAGAGGATAGTGGATGCATGGAACGGCCTTCCTGAGGAGGTTGTGGGGTCAAAAACAGTGGGGGAATTCAAGAATACATAGGACAGACACAAAGCAATTCTTGTGGAGGGTAGGAGGAAGCAGGCTGTTGGTTAGCTAGGATCTGCAGCTTATCCAATAGGTAGGGAAATGGGCAGACTGGGTGGGCCAAGCGGTCCTTATCTGCTGTCAAAGTATATGTTTCTATGTTTCTGTGTTTCTATGTTAAGGAAGTCAATTAAAGGTGACATAAATACTCAGAGGATTTTAGTGGTGGAGGCAGGATTGGAACATGAGGTATTTTGACTACACAAGGCCACAACTCTGCACTACAAGTCCCCAGTCTCCTGCTGAAGGAAAAACAAGGAAGCCACAGTAAAGCGCCATGACCCACATGCAGATTTAAAAACTAGTTTACAGTGACAGCTGTAGCTGAGCTGACCTCCAGAGTATAATGAATCAGTATACAAAAGTGGTTGAGCAGCATTCAACAGCAATTAGATATAGCTTCTGGGAGTAGCTAAGCTGAAAAAATGTCAGAATTGTAGGGAAAGGCAATGCACTGCAAACAACAGCAATATTGCTTGGTATAATTGCATGGAAGCAGGTTTGAATGCCATGGGCTAGCTTTGTAGAGTGAGCCTGGACAGGTGCAAACAATTAAGGTGGTTAAGCACTGAGCCAGCAGAAGCAGGGAAACAGCAAATGAGATGAAGCATACAGATAACAATTGTAGCTGCACTGAGGGTTTACTGAAACTGGTGAGAAAATGTGAACCAGAATAGCTCAAGTACAGGATTAGCATAATACAAACAAAGGGCAACAGGATGCTAGAGAAACCAGAAAGCCCCCAAGAAGAAAAATACAAAACACAAACACAGGAGGACAGGAAACAGTTAACACAAAGAAGCATGCAGCAGCTGGAGGCAAGCAATACTAACCAAAAAGGAGAACACAAAACAGAAGTCCAGCAGAAACCAAGCAGAGCCTAAAACAGCAACATGGGGGGGGGGGCAAAGCCTCAGCAGGCCCCAAGGGAGAAGACAGATCAACAGAGCCTCTGGCTGCAAAGAAAAAGTGCTTTGGAGTGAGGCTGGGAGGAACTGCTTATATACTGTAGCTCAGGAAGGGGGAGTGGCTGATTACTCAGTCATTGAACCACAGGCATAGCCTTTCAATTAATTTTTTACTGTGGAATACCGGTGGCGCGATCGGGCAATCGGGGAAACAGACTGCACAGTTTGAAGGTAATGGCATTACTGACATCAACAGAATTTGATTTTTGTTAAAAAAAAAAAAACAGATCTGTAAATGTTTTGTGGAGCGGGAGTGGAACCTTTGGTTTGTTTCTGTCATGGAAAACAGTGTGGCCAAATGGGGGAATAGCATGATTATCACCAGCCTAGCGGTACGAAGAACCGCTGCTTCTATGTTGGCATTTTTTTTAAATGGACTGAGAAACTGGGTTGGATTTTGCAGGTATTATTGCTACACAAATTGCCAGCCAGTTGGAATTTCCATGCCCCTGACAGGGGAAGGGTATTTTTTTTGTACTTTATGTTTATTGCATTTTCAATAACAAAAATACACAAAACAGTACCATCAAATGTCAGACATAAAAAATTACACAGGATCCATTCTATGGCTTAGAGAAAAAGAAGTCTAACATACAGGTTATGGATGCGGGGGATAAACAAGTATATAAGTGCAATCAGCATGTCCAAATGAATAGCTGCACCCTACCCTGATTCAAATTGTCTTTTGCAAGGTATATCTTCTGTTACTGCTTTATTTTTCTCTGTAGCAAAGTGTTTCTTACAGGGTATATCTTCTGTGAAATTGCTACAGGTGGTGCTTTACAGGCTTTACAGTTTTATCTATCATTAGGTTAAGCTTTCAGGGCTACTGCATTTGTTGCTGACTATTTCTGCTCCTACCTCCTTGTTTCTTTCATCCATGGTCTTCCTTTTCGGCAGGTGAAGGGCCCAGCCACCCACCCCCATCCCCAACCACCCCACACTACACTCCTTTTATAGGGTAGCACAGTTATGACAGTTCCTGTAGCAAAGCAGGAAGGGGTGGATCAGAGGGGTATCCACACAGTGCCCTCATTTACAGGGGTACAAGTAATTTAACTTGTTATAACAAGTTATACAAAAACAAACCAAAACATAAAATCAAAACTTTGCTTTCATTTTCCTCCTTCTAATTACTCTGACCAGGTTATAAACCCAGCAACTTATCTGGAATGGATATTATTAACTGCAGGTACTGCAAAACACTTTTCAAAAGGGCAGTTATAGAGGATTTAGGACACTGTCCTACATGCTGGGTCATTGGAGATCTAAGGGCTCAGCTCCAGGCAGCATGGGCAGAGATTGTGCACATCAAATCGCATATTCAGGAGGAACTATATTATAAGAACCACCTGCCATTTCCCCAACATCCAACAGTAGCACCTCAACCTCAGAGGGTAGTTGGTCTGGGAGGTTGGCAGGTGGTTAGGAGGGGCAAATCGGGTGCCCCATCACTTGGTGCTCTCCAACATATCACCTCCACAAACCATATAAAAACTACAAACAGGTATCTGCCTCTATCTCTGAAATCAAACAAAGGGGCAGAGGACACTGCAGAGCAGGGCACTGCAGCACAGGAGCTAGCACAACAAAATTCACCCAAAACAGGAACCAAAACAAAAAAAGCATAAAGGAAATCCAAAACACTTCTGATCATAGAAGACTCCATGATTCGGGGAGTTGATACCTATCTCCAGCCAGGGGTAATAGTCAGATGTCTCCCAAGTACATCAGTGTGGAGAGACACTGACCACATTGCTAAAATTGTACAGGAAGCAGGAGAAAACATCGACGTCCTGGTACACATAGAGACTAATGATCTCGCCAGCCGGTCAGTTGTGGAGACCAAGGGACACCTGAAAAGGTTGGGTGACAAACTATCATCCATTTCATCCGGTATCTCCTTCTCTGAGATCCTGCCAGTCTGGGAGAGGGGGCAGATGGACGGAAGGTCAGAGAAGGGGAGATAAGGGAGCTAAACATGTGGCTCAAAGGCTGGTGCCAGGAAAAAGGACACAAATTTGTAGCAACTGGCAATAGTTTTGGGAGCAAAAGTTCTTTATATTTGATGGACTTCATCTGACTAAGGAAGGAGTCAGTGCATTGGGGCAGAAGTTTTTTTTTTTTTGCAGAATATTTAAACTAGCAAATGGGGAGAGGGGTGCAGCACCCAATACGTCAAATGGGAAGAACTCCCCTCTCCAGTAGCGTAGCAAATTCCCAGAGGGCCTGGGTGCAAGGGTATGTTATAGGGCCCTCCTGGTTTTGAATAGACATCAAAATTATGATTTGGGCCCCTCAAACCTCATGGGCCCAGGTGCGACTGCACCCCCTGCACCCTTGTAGCTATGCCCCTGCCCCTCTCCTCTCAGCTAGTGATCAAACAGGAGTTCAGCATGCTTGTAGTTCATTTGCATCACCAGGAAAAAGGTGTGACTCCCCATACGACGCACAGGGGAAACGCCAGACCTCGCCCAACAACCAACACACCAAAATCTGGCCAGTGGAAAATCACGTACACAAATGCTCGCAGTCTGGAAAACAAGATTCCAGACCTGCAGGTGATTATGACAGAGGCTAAACTGGACATAGTAGCCATTAGCGAGACATGGCTCACCTGTAACCACACTTGGGAGACATCAGTACCCGGCTATGTACTGTTCAGAAGAGACCAAGGTGCAAAAAAGGGGGGGGGTGGAGTGGCACTTTATGTCAATGAAAATATCAAAGCTACAGAAATTCAGAATAGACATAAGGAGCCAGAAGAACTGTGGGTCAACCTGGAAATAGGAAATGGGACAGCCATACGAACTTGGGTTGTCTACAGGCTTCCTGACCAGGGGGAGGACATAGACACATTACTGTTAGAAGACATGCAAAACATGACAGCTAAGGGGGAGGTTCTGATAATGGGAGAATTCAACATGCCAGATACAGATTGGTCAATAGCAGCAGTAACATCTGCCAAAACTAGACACATAGTGGATTCCCTGCAGGGGAAGGGCCTCAAACAACTGGCACAACAACCCACGAGAGACAGGGCTATCCTAGATCTAGTACTGACTAACAGGGAAAGGATCACAGATCTCCAGGTAGAAGGTCACCTGGGGGCCAATGACCGTCACATGGTATGGCTCAATTTGGCCACTGGAACTAAATCATCCCATTCCAAGGCATAAATATGGGACATCAGAGGAGGTGACTTTGATAAGATGGCCAACAGAGTTAAGCTAGCCCTGGCAAGAAGAAATACAGGTGAGGGGGGGGTACAGGAAAAGTGGGCAAGTATTAAGGATGCAATGCTTGAAGCAACATCCCATTGTGTTACAGAGAAAAGGAAGTGCAAAAGAAGAAGGTAACCACTTTGGTTCTCAAAAACAGTAGCAGTAAAGGTCAGAGCCAAAAGGCTGGCCTTCAGGAAATATAAGGAGCATAGCGGGATGAAGATAGGGAGGCATACCAAACTTCCCTAAGGGAAGCAGGGAAGGCAGTAAGGCAGGCAAAGACCCAAACCAAGGAAACACTAGCACGAACAGTAAAAGAAGGTGACAAGACTTTCTATAGATACATTAGTGAAAAGAGAAAGTCCAGAGGGGGTATTGCTAAGATCAAAGGGGATAAGGGGGCATGTGAGGAGGAGGACCATGTAAAAGCATCTATCCTAATTAGATACTTCTGCCCAGTATTTACTGAGGAGAAAGTAGGGCAGGGCCCACAGCTCAGCACCATGAATGGGGGGGGGAGGTGTGCATTAGTCCCTTTGCAAAAGAAATGGTCCTACAAGAGCTCGCTAAGCTCAAGGTGGACAAGGCAATGGAACCTGATGGCATACATGCCAGGGTACTAAAGGAGCTAAGGGTGGAACTAGCAGAGTCATTATCTGAAGTGTTTAGTGAGTCTCTGAGCACAGAAGAGGTCCCAGAAGACTGGAGAAGGGCTCATGTGATCCCACTCCACAAGAGTGGTACCAGGGGGGATGCGGGGAACTACAGACCAATCAGTCTTACCTCAGTAGTGGGCAAGATTATGGAGGCACTCCTTAAGGAAAGGATAGTGCAACATCTGGAATCCATAGGAGCACAGGATCCAAGACAGCATGGGTTTACAACAGGAAGGTCCTGTCAAACTAATCTCATAGATTTCTTTGACTGGGTAACCAGAGTGGTGGACCAAGTGGGAGCAGTTAATGTTGCCTACCTTGACTTCAGCAAAGCTTTCGATACTGTTCCACATAGAAGATTGATTAATAAGCTGGGTAGGCTAGGGGTGGGTCAGAAGTTGGTCAACTGTGTGGCAAACTGGTTGACGGGCATGAAAACAGAGAGTGGTGGTAAATGGTATTCAGTCAGAAGAGATGCAAATCACAAGTGGGGTACCTCAGGGATCAGTCACAGGACCAGTCCTCTTCAAAAACTTCATCAGTGACTTTGCTGATCGACTATAGGGTAATGTTTGTCTGTTTGCAGATGACACCAAGATCTGCAACAGAGTAGATGATCCAGATGGGGTGGGCAGAATGAGAAGAGATCTGGATAAACTGGCAAAATGGTCAGAAGAGTGGCAACTGGAGTTTAACGCAAGGAAGTGCAAGATCATGCACATAGGGAAAAGAAACCCTGAAGCCACCTATAGGTTGGGAGGGGAGTTGCTGGCAGTCACAAGGAAGAAGGAGACTTGGGCTTCAACATCATCACAGATGACCTGAAATCATCCAAGCAGACCACTAAAGCAGTAGGTAAGGCTAGGGGGATGCTGGGGTGTATTAGTAGGAGTATCACAAGTCGTAAGAGGGAGGTAATAATCCCTCTTTACAAGACACTGGTCAGGCCCCATCTGGAGTACTATGTGCAGTACTGGAGGCCACACCTTCACAAGGACATTAACCAAATTGAGGCAGTCCAGAGAAGGGCAACCAGAATGGTGCAGGGACTGCATCAGAAAACATATGAGGACAGATTAACGGGACTCAGTATGTATACCCTAGAGCAAAAGAGGGACAGAAATGATATGATTGAAACATTCAAACACCTTAAAAAGGACAGGAAATAATTTCTAATTGGCAGTTGTTTATGACGTTGTTGTTCTCATAAATGATATGCATTCCCCTAAATTATCCATATTTACCTGTAGCGGAATAAAAAGTGATACAAAAACTATATTTTGCATTGTTTTGTTTTTATGGGCAACATTCTGTTACAGTTCTCCTCATGGAACCAGTAATTTGGAGTTTTACCTATGTCACGGTTTGTGCACAGAACTCTAAGCATAGTTCTGATAGGTCAACAGCTCATAATCAGCAAGCTACACACAAACTGTGGCATACAGTAGTAAAAACTCCAAATTACTGGTTCCATGAGGAGAACTGTAACAGAATGGTGCCCATAAAAACAAAACAATGAAAAATACAGTTTTTGTATCACTTTTTATTCAGGAAAGGGTAAATATGGATAATTTAGGTGAATGCATAGCATTTCTGAGAATAAGAACTTTATAAACAACTGCCAGTTAGAAATGATTACCTGTCCTCTTTAAGGGCATTAACAAGGTGAAAAAGTCTAACATGTTTCAATATAAGAAAAATAGCACAGGACACAGCATGAGACTAGAGGGAGGCCGATTAAGGGGTATTGTGAGGAAGTTCTTTTTCACAGAAAGGGTGGTGGATGCATGGAATGGCCTACCTCAGGAAGTGGTGGATATGAATACAGTGCAAGGTTTCAAACAGGAATGGGATAGGCATAAGTGAGCAATACAGATGAGTATGAATAGATAGACCATTGGCAGAGCAAATGCCTATGGTACATTTATAAGGTAGAAAAAGAAATGGGCAGACTGGATGGGCCTTGCGGTCCTTATCTGCCATCAACTTCTATGTTTCTATATTTCTACAAGACTATGGAGGTCAGTATAAAATCCAAACATTATGTAATAATCAGTAGAACTCGCCAGTGTGACCCCACTCTAGACATTATGACATCCAAAAATGATTAGTGCTTCATGTCAGATGCACCAAAAGGAAACAACATCAACTATAAATGTATATTTAGAAGTCAAAAGCAGCAGCAAACAGCAAACAAAAGAAAATAAGTACATGTCCATAAAATTATTTAAATCAACTTAAAGTAACAAACATGAGAGAGAGAATACATCTCGATGAGTCCCAGAGTCATTCGATTTAAACTCTCTGTGCCAAAATGCTTCGAGGACATAAAGCTAACTAGAAAACAGAGACAGTCTGACATCTCAGAACCCTGTTGAAATACAGTTTAGACCAACAGAATGCTGACTCCTCACCACTGCAGGTATCCTCTGCATCTGAGTCTGAAGCAGGATCTGGAGCATCTTCCCTATCAGCAGGCACCGGGCGGGGCCGGGAGTGGACACAAGTCCATTCTCGGAGGGGAGTGTCCAAAAAGGAATGGAAGTTCTAAAGGAAAACAAGGTGGTGGGGCCATCTCTCTCTCTCTCTCTCTGACAACACTATTCAGCACCTCACTGGAGGCAGGGTGGTTCCAAAGGACTGGAGGAGGAGGAGGGCTGATGTGGTCCCTCTGCATAAGAGCACCAGCAGGGAGGAGGCTAGCAAGTACATGCAAATCAGTCTCACATCAGTGGTGGCAGAGAGCTTGATGCAGTACCTGTAGGTAAATGGGCTGCAGTACCACTGGCAGCATGGTTTCACGGGGGGAGGTCACGCCAAAAAAAAACCTCATAGATTTCTTTGACTGGATGACTAGAAAGGTGGATCAGGGGAGGGCAGTGAATGTGGCCTATCTAGACTTCAATAAGGCCTTTAACACTGTGCCACACAACAGGCTAATAAAGACAAGCATTTATCAATGCCGAATGTTTCCTTGCATGGTTTATGTGGCAGGTGTGTATTGTGTTAGTTGAACTTCTGGTAGAGGAAAAGTCTGCCTGAACTATGTTTTGACAAGCTGTCATATTTTGGACAGCAGTTGAATACAGAAGCTCAGGAAATAGGAAGGCTATGTTGAAAATGTGGGATGCATCATTGGCTCAGTGGTGTTGAGGGTTGAGGCGCTGGACGCCATACCTTGCGCCATGCTGGAGACCCGTGTTCGGGAGCGAGCACAGGCCGCTGGGGGTTGGCAGGGGAGAAGAAGGATCAAATTTCCCAGGGACAGCTCTCCTTTTCTGGGGAGAGGGGTGAGCAGTTGTCAGTGCATGCCTGGCCCCTAGCAGTGTATGGGACTGCCACACTGATGCTGCAGACATCGGGTCAGAGGAGGAGCAGATGGCTGCAGGGGTGCATGCACAGGAGCATGCATGACACTGTCTCTGGGGTTCTTGCACACTCCACCCCTGAAGGGGAGAAACCAGGAGGAAAACAGCTCACAGTGGATGATGGAGGGAGCTTGCAGGCCCCTTCCCCCAAATAGTCACGGCACCAACCACTGTACTGGATCCAGTCTTGGTGGGGGTGGGCCCCCCGCTGAGTCGAGGGGGCAGGGCTCGGGCTCCCTCTAGATAGACACGGCTGTGGAACAGGAGTACAAATAATAAAAAAAAATGTGGAGTGCAAATATTTAAGATTCCTGCAGTTACTAGCATGCATACCGAAATTACTACAAGTGGCCATAACTTTGCCATTTTTTCATATTTTAACCCTAAATGTTGAACATAGTCTTCTTATCACCCCACCCCATGAACCCTGTAGGTGCAAATTTTCAAATCCGTGGGAAAACGGTATTTCACAACACAGGTGCGAAAACACATTATGGGCAGGATGGGAAAAATGACAGCTGTACTGGTCATGAGGTGGTGTGATAGAAAGGCTATACTGAAAATTTGGAGGGAAAATATTGTAAATTACCAAAGTTACATGCGTGTGTAGAAAATTGTGAAGACTGGTGGTAACTCTGCCATTTTTTGGAGTTGTTTCACCAAGTTTTCAACATGACCTTTTTTGGACCCCCACCTCATGAAGAGTGCCACTGTCATTTCATTCACTTATCCCAAAAGGTGATTTTGCAGAGTGACCATGCCATTCTGCACCACAGGTGTGAAAACACATTTCAGGCAGGATGTGAAAAATGACAGCTGTACTGTTCATAAGGAGATGTGAAAAAATGGCAATGTTGAAAATCTGGAGTGCAAATATTAAAAAGTGGCGAAGTTGGAGTGTGTGTAGAAACTACGTAATGCACGCTTGTAACGCAATCATTTTTTGGAATTATTTCACCAAATTCACAACATGGGCTTTGTGGGACCCCAACTCATGAACAGTTGCACTGTTGTTTTGTCAATCAGTCCCAGAAGGTGATTCCATGCAGCGACTGTGAAATCACCTTTCCGGATCGAGTAACGAAATGACAGTGACAGTGTTCATGAGGTGGGGTCCCAAGAACCCCATGTTGAAAATTTTGGCCAAAATTCCTAAAAATGGTTAAGATATCAACCTAAGTTAAAAACCCCATTGACTGCCATTATACAGTGCTTACCTTTGATTCTTCAGCTTGCCGGTCGGCTTTGAAGTGTTCAGACGTGTCCCGGTCCTCCGAAGATGACAGCACCGACCTCCAGAGGTAAGTATGGGGTAAGGGGAGGTGGTTGCTCAGTGCGAGGGTGGGGATGGGGTATGGGGGACTGGGGAGATGATGAGGGACAGTTTTCTTTTTTACAGGTTAAAAAAAAGAGGTCAGGTGACGGCTTTCTTTATTTACAGGTACAAAAATAAATAAATTTGGGCACACTGGGGTGGGCTTCCAGTGTGCCACATGAGTTGGGGGGTACAAGATGCTGACACAGGGATTGTGCAGCCCGATGTTGGCACAGGAATGGAGGGGTTTGATTAGATGCCCAGGGCTGGGAGGGGAGCGGGGAGGACAGCAGCAGTGGGAGGCAGCGGGAGGGTTTAATGAAAGATGCCGGCTGGTGGGGGAATGGAGGTGTGTGCGGGTGGACTGCAGCAGTGGGAGGGCAGGAGGGTCTGCAGAGTTGCAATGCCAGCTATGCAAATGAGAGGAATGAGCGCTCTCATTGGTGTGGTTAATTTCTCTGAGGTTGAGGCCGGCTCCCCACTACGAAAGTCCATCGGCGGTCACACTCGGCTTCAGTGGTCATTGGTGTGTCAGGATTGAGCCCACTGTACAATGCCCTGCATTGGACTCATCCCTGACACACCTCTCAAATGCAGTACTGCCACAAGTTGTTTCTTGCGCAAGCACAAGGAAACCAAAAAATTAGCAACCCGTGGGTTGGGAAGAAGGAATAAGTTAGGTATCAAATTGGTCAAGGGATAGGAGGCAGAGGATTGTGGTAAATGACATTCACTCAGGGGATGGGACAGTGACCAGTGGAATGCCACAGGGATCAGTACTGTGTCCTGTCCTCTTCAGTGTCTTCATAAGTGATATTGCTGAGGAACTGGAGGGGAAGGTATATCTCTGAGGATGACACAGACATCTGCAACTGGGTGGACACCCAGGAAAGGGTGCAGAGACTGTAAAGGGATCTGGGGAAACTACAGGAATGGTCTAGGGTGTGGCAGTTGGGTTTCAATGCCAAAAAGCACAAAGTCATGCATCTGGGGGGAACCTCTGGGACTGTGTATAAGATGGGGAGGGAACTTACAGTCACCAAGCAGGAGAGGGACCTTGGGGTACTCATGTCTGATGATCTCAAGGTGGCAGTACAATGCAACAAGGTGGTAGGCAAGGCTAGTGGGATGCTAGGGTGCATAAGGAAGGGGATTTTCAGCAGGCAATGGGAGGTGCTGTTGCCACTGTATTGTTCACTGGTGAGACCCCACTTAGAGTACTGTGTCCAGTTCTGAAGGCTGCACCTCTACAATGACATTGACAGGGTGGAAGCGGTGCAGAGGACATCTACCAAAATGATGTGGGGTTGCATGAGAAAACATACAAGGAGAGGCTGCAAGATCTCAACATGTACTCCCCAGAGGAGAGGAGAGTGAGAGGGGAAATGATTGAAACCTATAAATACCTTGAGGGGGGTGAACGAGATGCTGAAGGGGAGTCTGTTTTAGAGGAGGCAGAGGAGCATCAGAACACTGGGACATGCAATGAAGCTTGAGAGGGGAAGTTTAGGAGGGATGTGAGGAAATACTTCTTTACAAAAAGGGTGATGGACACCTGGAACAGCCTGCCAGAAGAGGTCGTAGGAGTGAAGGTAGTGGGGAGTTTCAAGCATGTGTGAGATAGGCACATGGGTATAGTAAGTAGAGAAAAGGGAGGAGGGAGGGACACCGGCTACCAAATAGGGTCCGGGGTGTAGTAACAGGCAGGGACAAATAAGGCAGACTAGATGGACCTACTGGTCCTTTTTTGCCAACAAATTCTATGTTTCTGTATAAAGTAAAGCTTGCTATTGGTGTAGGTTTTGGGGGGTTGGACAAGGAGAGAGTTGATTGGTGGGGAGAGGTGCCATAAGGGGGGGGGGTGTTGGAGGGTGTTCACAACTCTTTTGATCCTGTAGCCCTGTTAAACAGATCTCTGTGATCTTATTCATAGTCTTGTGGGTCCTTGTTTGTCTAGGGAGGAGTTGAAATGGCCGAGGTGGATGCAGATACCATCCTCAACTCAGTTGTCCCTTCATATATTAGCCATGGCTCCCATGTTACCAGAAATTGGTTAATTACCTTTCCTGGTAGGCTATCCTTAAAGGCAGCATGGATTCACGGGGAGTCATGTCAGAGAAATCTGATTGATTTCTTTGACTGGTTGACCAAAAAATGGATCAGAAGGCTGCGGATGTGGCTTGTCTGGACTTTAGCAAGGCCTTCAACATAGTGCCACACAGGAGACTGATAGAGAAACTGAGCAGCCTAGGGGTGGGATCCAAAGTAAATTGGGTAAAAAACTGGTTAATGGATAGGACACAGAGGGCGTCGGTTAAAAAAGTACTCACTCTATTGAGGGAAGAGTGACCAGCAGGGTGCCACAGGCTCAGCACTGGGACCGGTCCTCTTCAATGTCTTCATTATTCACATTGCAAAAGAACTGGAAGAGAAGGTATGCCTTTTTGCAAATTACACATATTTGGTGATCCCAGCCTCCCATGTTTCTGTACTGTGGCTTCCTGGTTGTCTCCATAGTATTGTATAAGAGATAAGTGACTAGAGACATGTGTAAAGTAAGAAGGGATGTGTCCTCTAAACTTCAGAACACTGGTCCCATGGGTTCTCATCCTTTAATTATTTTGTCTGCCACCTAAATCATTTTTACCCAGTATGCTTGGATCACTGGGTAGTTCCACATTATGGGTCCTATGCATTAAGCCTACACACTGCATATACCTGACATGTAGGCTTCCCTATGTCTCCCTGCTGCACATTGTGTGTCCGGTCAGACCCCTACGGCATTCACAAAGAGGTGCATGCCCCTTCTGCACCCGCTCCCTTGTCAATTCACACCACTGCAAACCCCAACACACCTGGGGGTGTAGCCAGGGGTGAGCCTGCACTGCATCATTCATGAAGCCATGCAGTGCCAGCGGTGGGGGGTGAAGTCTATGACCACTGACACTCTGCTCTAGCCACTACATGTTAGTAGGTCAGGTGACCACTCCCAGCCTTCCTGACATGCTGAGAAGGCCGGGAGCTACCACTGCCATCTGCCCATGGGGTATGGGCTCCACACGGTACAGGGCTATGCTGTTACCCATAACCCCCTGCTCCACATGATGCAGGGGATCCACTACCCCATTGATGCAGGCATCTAGGCGCGTCTCCTTGTGCTATAAATAAGAGGTGCACTCCCTGCCAGGACATACGGTGGCCGGACAAGGAGTTGTGAGGAGTGCTGTGCCGGTCACCATATGCACAATACCAATATAGTGAGGGGGGTGCCTGGTGCCACGGGGGGACCACTGGATACCACAGAGGAGTTTTTCTTATAATTCCAGGCTGGCAATCGGCCGGGGGGGGGCACCTCTAGCACCAGTGATTCAGGTCTTCTGTGAGGGGCTGGTGATCGGAGGGCGGGAAGGACAACTACCACCAGGGATTTTTGTTTGTATTGCTAGGGACTGGCGATTGGCGGGCGGTGGACCACTAAAACCTTGGATTCTTGTTTGTATTGCTAGGGACTGGTGATCAGAGGGTGGGGGCCACTACCACCAGGGATTCTTTTTTTTCACTGTAGGGGCTGGCGATGGGGGGTACCATGGACCATGGGGGCAGGTATGCTCCCCCAGCGGCCAACTGACTGGTTGGCTGCATTAATTCTGGCAGCCACTGGGGGTTGCGTGAAATAAGAGGAGGTTTTCCTCAGTGGTATTTGTGTGGTGCAACAGGATCGTACAAACCCTCTTGCACCACGCAAATCTGCTGAATATCGGCTTGCCCCACTATTTGCATACCCTCCCAGTTTGGTTTGCGCAGACGCTATCCCTGTTTGCCAGCACAAAAGATCCCTTTGATTATTTGGTTTTGGCGCAAAGCCCAGTTTGTGCAGGCAAACACTGGTTAGCGCCTGCGCAAACATTTGAATATCGGGGCCCACAAGTAAATATCTGGCAATTTGCCTAAGCTGATCACCAAACTTTGTGCTCATTATCATCCCATACCTCCCCCCAGAAAAACAACTTGACAGGCTCTTAGCATACATTTTTGTTTCATTTGTTCTCTTTCAGCCCTGATGAATGATGCCCCAAAGCTTCCTCCTTATTTCAAACAAAGTATAGTCCCCTTAAAATTACAGATTAACCTGTGAAAGTAACTAAACATTTATTTGTAATGCTGTATTGCTAAAATTCAATAGGGAAGGGTCCTCAGATAATTGAAAATAAACACGAGTTGTTGCTATTTTACAGTGTGAAGCACAGTAGTGTATGTTGAATGTTGTGTGTGTGTGTGTGTGTGTGTGTGTGTGTGTGTTTACTGAGCTGCCTGAATGACATCAGAACTCACCAAAGCTTCCGCTAGCTGGTCTAAAAATGTCTGAGGGATTTTCTGTGAAACGATCAACTAGGAGAGCAATAAAATAGTATCTGTACATTTCAAATGGCAATTTCTTTATTTCATTTGTAATAAATAATTCCTAGTTATCCTTTCGTTAGGGAAAAAGAGTAAAGTTTATAATATGCTTATACTATATCTGCAGTGGATCTTTAAGCCATTGAGTTATTGATAAACAAATACCCCCTTCCCTTACCAGAAGTGACTGCTGTTCTGCTGTTGTAGAGGAGATGGAAGCCATAGGGTGCGGTTGGTTGGTAGCGGTACTTGTTTCCTTCGAGGACAGCACCTTTGGCCAGCTCTGCTGCTGCTCTGTACATCAGAGTCCAGGGTATGGCATACAACTTAATCCTTTGGTTCTTTTCATAACCCCCTTCCCAGCTGGCAGCACATTTAACTCTACTCAACCCATCAGTGCATGCAGCCCCTCAAACAACCCAGCAATGACCATGCAAACACTGGCCACAGCAAAGATGCTCAATTTATCTCCCCAGCTGCCACCAGTTTGGTCCCTCATAGCCCACACCAACCGCAGGCACAGTGCCACCCCTTCCCTCCTGAATCCAATGACTGAAATTCCCTCCTTGGACATGAAAAAGAGTGCTGTCTCCTCCTCAGTCCAGTTGTGAAATAAAAATATTTGTCATCCAGCAAAAACAACCAACCCCTGTTGATCCAGCATTGCCAATCACTTTCCCTGTGAGACCTGGGAAAACTGAGGTGTCCAGCTAGAACAAAATTCTCTACTATGCCTGATGTTGTGTAGGTATCTGGTGGTACTGGTCATGCTGCTGCTTACCCAGGGTTTTTGTTCTGGTTGGCTACCTCAGTTTTCCCAGGTTACACAGGAAATGTGACAATGACCTGACCATTTCAGATTGGGGCCTTTTAGGGGTGGTAGTTTGTTTAGTTTTTCAGGAATATTTAATTTATTTCACTAACCCCAGACACCAACAGGAACATCATGCCTGGGAGGGAGTCAGACTCGGAGTCGTAAGGAGAGGGAAGGGAATGGGAGTGGTGGGACCGTGCTGGGCCTGGAGTGGCAAAGGGACTGGACTGCATCATGCAGTGGCTACTACACTGGCCATGTGTAGGGAGTGACTGGACTGAAATGATTTGGATGACCTGGCATGGCCTTCATAGATTTATAGAAGTGTGATGGCAGAAAAGGACCGACAAGGCTCACTGAGTCTGCCCATTTCTCCAGCTATCTGCACGGACCTGCGCCTCCACCCACCCTTAACACTCCCCTGTGGTTGTCCTATGCCCTTTTGAATCCCTCCACTGTTTCTTCTCCAAAGACCGCCTCCAGGAGTCTGTTCCACTTTTCCACCACTCTCTCTGTGAAATAGTATTTCCTAATGTTACCCCTCAACTGCCACCCTCCATCTGCAGGCCATGCCCCCTCGTCCTCTGATTACCCTTCATCTGAAAGATGCTTTCCACTGGCACCCTGTTTATACCCTTAAGGTACTTGAAGGTTTCGATTATGTCTCCCCCTCCCTCCTCTGTTCCAGGGAGTACATGTTCAGATCTCTCAACCTTTCTTCATAGGATGGGTGGCCTTGGACTTGGATGGAGCAGTGAGTCTTCTTCTATTGACCTGAAGCAGGAACTAAAGTGATCAGATCCACTGCCTTCTGAAATGTGATGTACTACCCCCTTCCATGCAGCTGCTCAATTAAGTAAGATAAAGGAATGGGCTAAAATGGTGAGGAAGGGAGTGTCTTTGTTTGTTACTAGAGTCCCTCCTTGGATGGTCTACTGGCCAGGGGAGGTTTACTAGTAGTCAGATGCAGAATCATAACTGAATTCTGATTCCGAAATATGTATCTGTCAGTGTATTTAGGATTTCAGATTTTCAAGTATGGATCCCAAAGATCCAAAATCCTAAAATGGAATGGAATCCAAACATTCTCATTCTAATATATGTAATCCAAGCAACCCTAGTGTTATCTGCCATTGTACAAGATCGCTCAAAACCAACCTGTTTGATCAGATCCAATTAGGGTGGGTAAGAATTTATTCACTCTGCATGCCAAAACCAACATAAAGAATTTATAGTCTGCATTTAACATCAAAATCAGCATATGGAGCCACACTTAACAGGTTCTTGTCAGGTTTTAATAGGACTGAGATGACTGTGTGCACTCAAGCTGTGGGAAGGGAAACTCCCCTGTATGACCTCTAGAAAGATTTAATGTAAGACAGGGAGGGAGAATTCACCCATAACTTTGTAATACTCAGCTCTGAAGCCATCGGGACCTGGGACCTTCATGGTTTTTGCATTTTGTACTACTAATTCCACTCATATGTCATTGGAGCCATGAGTTGCTCCTTGTGTGCTGTAGTGAGGTGTGGTAGCATGAGCTGGGCAAGGTAGTCCACAATGCTCTGAGTGGGAGCTCTGTGTTCTGTGGTGTAGAGGGTCTAGTAATAAGCCTGGAAGGCATTTTCTGTATCCTGGATTTTAGTGTAGCATACACCAGTGATTGGGTGAATGACTGCTACCACCACTGGTAGCCTGTGCTGGTGCCATAACTGGTAAGCCAGGAGATGTGATGCCCTGGCTCCTACTTCATAGTAGCATTGCCTCAGAAACATTATGGCCATTTCCTTTCTTTTGTAGGTAGCGTGCGTCTAAGTCTGCCTTCACCCTGGCCATCTAGGGGCCACCGAGACATCCCACTTCTGATGTGTTAATTGTAGGAACTGGAGGGTATCTTCCAATTGTTCCTGGCACTGTTGTTGGGCACGTTTCTGTGCAGCCATGCATTTGATTATATGGCCCCCAGCACTGAACTTAAGGTGTTCCACAACATGAAACTCGACACCCCCATCCTCCTGCAGGCTCTCCTCTACCTTATCATGTAGGAAATCTTTAAATTCTGCCAGTTTTAAGTAATATCTTTTGAGGCACCACCAGGAGTCATGCCTTTCAAGGCCCATGTCTCAATCATTCAGAACAGGGGTGTGGTTAGAGTATATCATGGTACCCAATTTGCAGTTTGCCAGGCTTCCAATATGTGCCACCTGAGTGAAGGGTAATCTGTTTGAAAATGAGTGCCATGTACATGGGCTTAGTGGGTATACTTGCAAGTGTTGAGATGAGAGAAGAACCCTGCATCAACCCACTTTTGATACAAGCATTTACAAAATGCCTACAGTGCTGATTGTTTTAGGGAGTGAGAGTCTAAGGAATCCATACTAGGGAAAGCATCAAATTAAAGTCTCCAGCCAGCAGAAGCATACCCTTGGTGTGGGTCATCATCAGCTCTAGAAGTTTCTTGACTGTAGGTTGTTGTAGCCTGGAGGAAGATCAAGATAAACCAGTGTAACCTCCTGGCTATAGGGATGACCTTGTACAATAACCAAATGGCCCTGATTGTCAGTTATGACCTGGAGGTCCTATAAAGGGGAATGTCTTGGGAATGAGGATGGCTACTCCCCTCCACTTTCCACCTGGCATCTCAGAGGAACAGACTGATTAGTAGCAACATTTCGCTAGCTTGTCATGTTCAGGATACATCAAGTGAGTTTTTCTGCAAATATACAAGGTCTGACTTTGACTTCTTGATCTAGGACATGGTATTTTCTCATTTGATGGGGCTGTTTAAGCCACTGACATTCAAAGAATCAAGCTGCAATTTAGGGGAACCCATCATGGACACTTAAGACGGCCTCATAGTCCAACTGGGCTCCCCAGGGGACCTCTCCACCTCCAACCGCACCATCACAATTCTAGCACAGTGGCCATACAGACAGAAAACCAGAACATGAGGTGAATCTGGTAAACAGTGACAGCTATGATGGGGAGATCATAAACCATTATCCTAGAAATAAGATAGCAACAATAATCAAGCAGGAAAAACTTGTCTTCTAAAGGCAGAGGCCCAGTAATCTGGGCCTTTGAGCAGGGTGGTGGATACCTGCTATGAGGTAATGCCTTTCCAAGAAGGGCCTCCAACCGGCTATGCCGTTCATGAGAAGGGGAATGGGGATTGGTGTGATAGGACAAAAAACCATGGGGAATATGGGAGTTCAAGACCCACACTGGGATGGAACAAGAATTTATCACATCACCAGGAACTCCTGGGAGGATGTCACCTTCTGCAGCAAAGCAGTATCAAATAACTTGGTAGTCCCTCTCCAACAGCAGTGAGTAATAGAAGCAATCTATGCAAATATATAACATAATGTTTTTGTAATGATAAAGATTGACAACATTCAGAAATCTATGTGGTAGTACCACAAATCAAATATCTTGGGTTGGGGTACAAACTCCCATAACACTTTGCAGTACATTTGCCCCATCTATCTAGAACTTTAAATGTTACATGGTCCAGAGCCTCCGTAAGAAAGGGGTCTCCTTCTGGCTTAAATGCAAAGGAAATCTCTAGGCTGTAATGGTAAGGCCTGAAGCCTGCCAATCAAAGACTGTCCACTGTGCCTTAAGGGCCCAGTGGTGAACTCGCTCCAGGGTACACTCTCTCCACCACCACCCCAAACCCCCTGCTCCCCCAACCTCCAAACCCCATCCCTGGTCTCTGAGATCAGGCACTATCTCAGTACCTTTTACCAGAATAAACTGTGTGTTTCCACTCCTCTGCTCCAAAGCCCCACAGCCACTAACGGTCTGTATGAATTTCATTGTGCTACTGTTTTCAGCTGTGAGTGAGTCAGTTTGGAGTCTGATGATCCCCTGTGGCCCCAAACAAAATAGCACCTAGAACGATGTCCTGAGGATATCAACCACATGGCTGTGGGGAGGCCCTGCTCCACAGTGGGGAATGGTGTCCAGGGAAAACTGTAAGCATGCACCACTACCACTTAAAATATGAAGTCAGTCACTCCTGTGGTGGAGGAGAACAGAGAGGCATTGGGGGGGGGGTCATGATCGAAGATTGTTTCTGCTGTACTGTCCAGACCCAGCCATCCCCACCTTAGAACAAGCACTACAGCAATCAAGCAGGGTGGTGTATTGGCACCTCAGGCTCCAAAGTAGGCTGCAGTTACAGAGAGTCAACATGTGGCATACACACATGCTGGCTGAAAACTAATGCATAGCTTTGGGGCACTGACTACAAAAAGGGGGAGCATAAAACCCAGCAATCAGAGGGGGGTAAACAGGGAAGACCACAGAGAGGAATGCAAGGGACCCTGGGGGGAAGAACAGAAAACTGCCAAGGGCCTACATCATGCTGAATATTGAATATTGATGTTTCATCAGGTTGGTACAGTCTGGGTAGTTGAGGTAGTCATGTCATGCTGTTGGAAGGATTGGAGGTGTTCCACAGTGTCCTGGAGAGTGGTGACTACACGCAAGTGACATTGTTCTTGCTGGGCCTGCTTGAATTGCCTGGACCACATTTAGTGAGCCAGCTTGGAGACTCGAGAAGGAGGTGGCTGGCTGCTGGAGGATGTGGGAAGATGGATGTTGTGGCGCTGTAATTCCATGAGGACTGCCTCAACAATCTTGAAAGTCTGAAAGCCCTCCGGGAAGAACATAGCACCTTAGCTGGGTAAGGGGTTCTGAATGTGATTGCTTGTGCATGGAGGTTCTGCATGTAAGGAATATAGGCCCTTGTTTTGAAATCAAAGAGGGCAATGAGTCCTGAAACTTTACTTCATTTCTCTGTTGTGCAGAGTACAGCACTATCTCTTTCTCTTTATAGTGGTGGAAACAGAGGACCACAGAGCGGGGTCCCACATCTGTGGTGGAAGGTTTCAGGGCCAGCACTTGGTGGGCCTGGTCAATTTCCAGGGTGATGTCATCTGGAAGATCCAGGGCAGTTTGTAAAAGGACTGCAGAGAGGAGATCATGTTTGTGCCCTACACACCCTTCGGCAAATTGTAAATTCTCAAATTGTTCCGGTGGGCCCAGCTTTCAGTGTCTTCTGCTCTGTTCTGCAGGGTCTGGATGGAGAAGTAGTGCTGAACAGTTGCCTGCTGTGTCAGGTCAATCCATTTGTCCTGAGCCATTAACTGGTCATCTACAGTGGTGAGTCTTTTTCCAGTTTATTGATATCTTTTTTATTTACTTATTTTTATTTAGTTTTTGTTCACCGGGAAAGGAGGACTAGGCAATTCTGCCTATATTCAGACTTGTCCCATGGGGGAGGGGGGGGGATACAGATGGAAGCCAACTGAAATTGAAGTAGATTATGCTATTGGTGGTATTTTTATCTGTTCTGAGGGCAGTGGTGGTGAGTAGCATCTCTTTGCAAAACCCCACCAGTTCTTGCAGCATGTTTCCATTTAGTATTGGAGTGTACTGAATCCAAGCATTGCCACCTCCCTCTTCTTGTGCCTCACTTGAGCATGAGACCTGGGAGCACTCACTGTCAGAGCCACCATTGCCAATTTCTGTTCCCATCCATACAGTTCACCAGGGACTGGGCATAGTTTGTCTTTCTGGTTTGTTAAGCAGACCTCTCTGCTATGTTTGTGTGTGAAACGTTTTAAGTTTGAGTTAATTAAGAGGTTTTGTTTGATGAGCTTGGGTGGAGCTCAGTGCTCAGGCTGCTGTCCTAGGCATGATGTCATTGGAAGTCCTAGCTTTGGAACCTGAACCGGCATCTGATAAGGGTGATCTGGAGTATATTACATTGAATTACCATAAGGCATTAATGATTAAGAGGAGGAAGATACTGCTGATCAGAAGAAGAAGAAGCAGAAGAAGATGAAGAAACTGGCTGCTGCACTGGAGAAGACACATGGGAAAAAGACTGCCAAAGGGAGGTTGACTGCCCAAAAAAGTAAAGGTGGTTCTGGCTCTTCTCTTGGGGGTGATGCTTGTAGTGATGATGGAGGGGTTCTATCTCTGGGGCCTATACCATCCAAAAATCAAAACTGTCTGGTGACTGGATATATTTTGAGGTCTGTCCAAGTGACTTCACCCATAACCTATGCTTGATGTGTTTGGTGAAGATCAGCAGGAGGCATGCACCATCTCTTGGCAACTCTGGTCTGCACACCTAGTTTCACCTTAATCACCATCATGAGTGGGCTGCAGTGACTGAGGTCCATAGTGAGGCAGTTCAGGATTAGTAGAGCAGGACTGGCCAATGTTTTCTGCCTGTCCAGAGTCAGACACCATTGGACAGGAGGTTGTCTCAGTCTGAGGAACCAACTACCCTATCTTTTCCAGATGCTCTACTTCCCCCAAGTGGCAGTTGACCTTGCTGCAATGTGAACCAGGACATTCCAAGGCAAAGGAGATCAACAGGACAGTGGTTGAGCTAATGATAGAAAACTTATTGTCTTTCTCTATTTGTCTTCAGTTTGGCATTCAGAAGACTGATGTATATGGTAGAGCCTTAACACTGTGTGTCCACAAGGCATACCTTTACTCAGTTTGACTTGCCTGAGCTTAACCAAAGCATGCATGCCAAGGTTTGCTATAGTCTGCAGAAGTCTACCACCCCACATGTTCATCCTACCACCAATATGTGCATGAGTGGTCAGGTCATGAACTGTATGACAGTGATGGCACATTTGATGTACCTAAATGACACAGAAGGAAAAAGGCTAGAAGATGTTGGAATTGGCATCAAGCCTTATGCTGCATACAGACATCATGCAGCTCTTTAAGTTGCTGGTTTTGATAATACCCATACATTAAACAAGTCAGTAAAGTTGGAGGAGGTGATCAATAACTGATTGACAAGTAATGGTCTAGAAGCTGGGGCTGTTGTGGCGGATAATGCTGCCAACATACTGAAAGCTATGGATGATGGCAGGTGAACCCATGTGTTGTGTCTTGCCTACTGCCTACACTTGGTCAAGCATAATCTGCTGAGCAAGAACCGAGTTGTGGAAGTTATAGTGGGCACACTAAAAGCAATCTGTATCTATGTTTCACATTTGGTTAAGGTCAGGAGGGAACTATGAGGGATTCAACATGAAAAATCCTTCTGGATCACACTTTGATACAAGACTGTGTAATGCAATGGAACTCAACATACCATATGTTAGCATGGTTCCAAGGGAAGAAGCTCTCAATCGTGACTATCTACTTTGTACTAAAATTCGGGGGAGCAGATGTTATGGTGTCCTTTAGTGACCGGCATATGGTGAAGACGATATTGGTGATATTAGAACTGTTTTATGCCATTACTAGAGAAGTCATTTTCACCTCTTCATGCCTGAGCATGATTCTGACAATATTCAGATTCTTACATGTATTCTTGGAGCAGAAGAGTGCCCAGAATGACTGTGATGCATCTTCACTTGCTGTAATGGTAGCTGTCAGCTCACTGTTGCATTTTCTCTGTGGTAACAAAACAGTGCAACAGATGTTTCAGGAGGATGAATATGTCCTTTGCACTATGTTGGACCATTGGTTCAAGAATCAGTTAGGAAATGTCTTGCCTCCCGACAGTGATGTGGAACACTGGGGAGATGTTCTGCATCAGTGCTTGGTGAAGATGGTTGAATCTTGTTTCATAAAAGATCCAGAGGTCAAAGAAGAAGAACAACAATGCACTGAGAAAGAGGAGTCAGATGGTGAAGAGGAGCAGTTGCCTGCACCTAGGATATCACTCCTGGATCAGATAGCTTCTATGAATCTATGGGTGAGGACCACAAAGTAAAAAAACACAGGACTATCTTAAGAACAGAGGAAGGACTGACTGATATACATCCAAAATACACACACGCACAGATACAAAAACGTAGTGTAAGTACATCAAAATAAAAATTTTACAAAATCCACAAAGCAGATGCGTGATATGTCATTGTCAGTAATGGCAATGTAAATAGCTAATTTCATGCTATGTGTTCTTGTGTGTCTTCCTTTGTTAAACTTATAATACTTTATCATAATTATGGGTAGCTGTCAGTCTGTTCCAAATTCTTTTGGGGAAAATGATTTACTTTAATGTTAATAATATTGTCATATGTGTCCCACCATGGAACCAGTAAATATGGAAATCAGCTGTGTAAGTTTTACTGATGGAAATCAGTAATCCCAGATATTCAGCTGGAGGAGTACTTAAGAGGCTGCCCTTTCTTGGCTCGTGGTTTTGGTCCATTTCACTAGTGGAGCTCCACAATCTATGTGTGTGGCCTGAGCTGTGTTTTTTGGCTGTGTTTTTCTTATCATGACCGTGCTCCAGTGTGCACTCATACTGTGTTTCCAGTGCTGCTGGAGCTATTCTGTGAGCTGCACAAGACTGAGGTGATGAATGTGGAGATGCTCACATTCTTTAAAATGAATAAGGATTTTGATCAATGTCCTTCACAGCTGCTGAATGTGAGTTTTTAAAATTATCCCTTGGAGAGTATGAAGAGGTCTTCCCAGTATTTCAGATTCATCTGATTTAATTTTTTTAAATGTTGTTTTAGGTTTTTGACCGGAAAAGCAGGGCTAGACAAGTGCCCTATTTTCAGCCTCATTCCAGGGGTGGGGGGTGGGGTGAGGGATGGTATAGATGCAATGGTAACCTTCTTGAAAGTGTTACCTGTCTACGGCATGGGAGATGCTAGGATGCTCCGCACTGTGGGATTCAATGAATGGCTGAAGAACTGGTGCAGAGGTGAGGGTTTTGGCTTCTTTGGGGACTGGGGCCTATGTGGAGAGATGTGGGCTTGTACACAAAGGATGGTCTGCATCTGTCCGAGGGGGAAACCAGGATCCTGAGTGAATGGTTTGAATGTTTCATTGGCAACCAACAGATTTATGTGATAAAGGCAAGTCTGAAAGAACGTTTATCACATAAAGCGACCACAAAAGAGCCTATGGTCAAAAGAGCACCCGATATTGTACCGACCATCGCAAATAGTGATGGTTGCTACAATACTTTAAATCCGCAGACATAAAACATTTTTTTATGCCAGGGGTTGTGCCCCCCCCACACTCCCTGCACTAAAATAATCAACTCCAAGGGGGGTGCAGATCAAGGGGCAGGTTACCAGTGATATTATTGAGTCACTCAAAAGTGTAGCATTCCATAATACGCACTCAGCATGTGTGCTACTGCAGCCAACTAGCCAAGGGGGGAGCTGGAATTATGCAGTGAAAACCCAACCCCCCCCCCAGGTCAAAGCAGACAGTCAAGAGGATACTAAGGATGAGGAAACACAAAGGACTGCAACAGGGAGTAATGTCAGGGTAGACACAAGGGGAAGGAATGGATCAGAACAAATAGGGGCAAAGCCATCAAAACATGGAGGGCTATGTGTACAAATGCCCACAGCCTGGGTAACAAGATCCCTGACCTAGTGGTATTAATGGCATTGGGAGACCTATATATTGAGGCAGTCACTGAAACATGGTACACAGAAAGTCATGACTGGGGCATTAATATACCTGGGTACACAGTCTATAGGAAAGACAGGGAGGGCAAAAAGGGAGGAGGGGTAGCAATCTACATCAAGGAAGGGATCAAGGCAACTGTGATAAAGGGAAAGCAGGGAGGAGAGGAGGCACTGTGGGCCACAATGGAGTCAGGAAATGGCACCACTATTCACACAGGGGTTGTCTACAGACCCCCCCCCCACGCAAGGGGAGGAAACAGACAGGGTAATGCTAGATAACATCCTTAAAATGGCAGGGAAAGAAGAAGTGTTGTTGGTAGGGGACCTACGTTTGCCTGATGTTAACTGAAACACCTATGCTACAGCCACATCCAGGAGCAAAGTTATTCTGGATGCCTGCAAGGGGCATGCCTCACACAACTTGTGGTGGAACCCAACCGTGAGGGGGCGATATTTGACCTGGTGCTCACAACTAGAGACAGAATTATAGATGTATCAGTAAGCAGCAATCTGGGGTCCAGCAACCACCATACAGTATGGTTCAGGGTAAAGACAGAAGAAGAATCAAGCCACACTAAAGTCAGAGTCCTTGACTTCAAGAGAGCCAACTTTACTAAAATGGGTGAATGCCTCAAGAAAACTCTGGCACAGGGTGAGGAAGGGGGAGTAAAGGTACAGTGGGAGAACCTCAAGAGAGCCATAACAGAGGCAACAAGCCTTTGTGTGAAGCTAGTGAACAAAGCCAGAAGAAAAAGGAAACCACTATGGTTTTCAAAAGAAGTGGCAGGGAAGGTTAGAGAGAAAAAACTGGCATTCAGGAAATGCAAGGAAACACAAAGGGAGGAACACAAGGAACTGTTCCAGACAAAGCAGAGGGAGGTGGGTAAAGTAGTCAGAAGTGCAGAGGCAAAAACAGAGGAAAGGATAGCCCAGACAGTGAAGGAAGGGAACAAAACCTTCTTCAGGTACTTAAGGGAAAGAAGAAAGGCCAAGGGAGGGATAGTGAGGCAAAGGAAGAAGGGAGTAGGCGGAGGGAGACCTGGAGAAGACAGAGGTACAGAATGAATACTTTTGCTCAGTATTCACAAAAGAAGGGGAGGAAATGGACTGATATTAGCAAGTAGACACACATGAAAAACTGGTGGACACCAGTTCATTCACTGAGGAGAAAGTCCTAAAGGAACTCTTGAAACTGAAGGTGGATAAGGTAATGGGGCCAGTTGGGATGTATTCCAGAATACTAAAAGAGCTCAGAGAGGTGATACTGTCACCACTGACAGCCCTATTCAACAAATTGTTGGAGGAAGAAGTAATACCAGAGGACTGGAGGAGGGTGAACATGATACCCCTTCACAAGAGTGGGAGCAAGGAGAAGCAGGTAACTATAGACTGGTCAGTTTGACCTCAGTGGTGGGAAAGATGATGGAACTGCTGTTAAAGGAAGGGACTATAGAATTCTAGAAGCTAGTGGGGCACAGAACCCAAGACAACATGGTTTCACAGACAGAAAGGTCATGTCAAAAGAACCTGATAGATTTCTTTGACTGGGTGACAAGGGTAGTAGATCAGGGAGGGGCAGTGGACATGTCCTATTTAGATTTTAGGAAGGCAATTGACACAGTCCCGCACAAGAGGTTAGTAAACAAGTTGGGCAATCTGGGAATAGGTCCCAAGGTAGTAAACTTGGTCAGAAATTGGCTTATCAACAGGACTCAGAGGTTGGTGGTAAACAGAGTTCAATCTGAAGGGGGGGGGGTAACCAGCGTGGTGTCACAGGATTCAGTGCTGGGCCAGTCCTCTTTAATGTCTTTATATGCGACATTGTGGATGGACTCAAGAAAAGTATGCCTCTTTGCAGATGATATCATGATCTGCAATAGGGTTGACACTCTGGGGAATGAGCAAATGAAGAGAGTCTTATGTAGCAGGCCAAAAGGTTTCCTAAACAATTTTTAGGACAGGCCAGATGAATCCAGAAGGAAAGGCAGGAAGCTTACTCAGTGACCAAGATGCAAACAATTTATTTAGCAAGGGACAATAAAAATGAGATGACTGGTTTTCACAACAGCACAGGATAATGAACATAAACAACAAAGCAATGTGACTGAGACCAACAATTGGTCAAACCAAGAACAGGGGGGTAACCCCTTTTAGTCCAAGTCCTGCATGCACTTGGCTGAGATGACAAAATGACTGACGAACCAAGCTTGGGCTTTTTTCTGCTTCAGCTGATCAGCAGGTGGGCATTGACCCCACAAAGCGCTTTTGTAAATAGGCCATATGGGGTGTCCCCCAGATGAACAGAACACAATGAGGAACACTGCTAGCTGGTCAAGGAAGAACTTGACGATCTCCTGTGACTCCTGGCAAGAAGCTGAAGACTTTTGGTCGACAGATGGTTCCCTGAGCAATCTGCTGTAATGACCACTGGCAGGTCCCCAGCCTCAGATGGGGAGTCATGTTTTATACAGAAGTTAAAAATTGCACTAAACAGTGTCAGGTGTTAATGCTGCTTAACCAAAATGTTGTTGTTTGTTTATATATCCACAGAGGGTGTAATACCACAGGTGGAAATTGGAAATATTTTAATACAGCAAGCAACAGAAGTGTTAATGGTAAATAATATGCAGTCCCAATAAGAATGCAATGAAATATTTGTGATATCAAAATGTAAAAGATGATACTAAAGAAGGTTTATTTTGTGTTTAAACAGATAAATCCCTGTGAACAAGTTCTGAGGAGCGAAACGAAGGGGAAATCGAATATCAAGAATAAAAAGAAAAGGAATTTTTACACTTTGCCAAGTGAATTTTCTTCAGAAAATTAGGTTCTAGCTCCCTGCAAAGAAAGTTTCTGGACTGCATAATGGGGCATCCCCCAGATGAACAAAACACAATGAGGAACACTGCTAGCTGGTCAAGGAAGAACTTGGCAATCCCCTGTGACTCTGGGAAAGAAGCTGAAGACTTTTGGTTGACAGATGGTTCCCTGGGCAATTCGCTGCAATGACCACTGGCAGGTCCCCAGCCCCAGATGACCTCGCAACAAGATGACTGCTGATGGAATGATCTTTGGGCTACCTCTGCGGGTGACACGGGCATGAGCACACTTATGGACATCTGGCAAAACAATAACAGGGTAAGCACGACATTAACTGTGGTCCCTAAAGCTTGAGCCGAGGTGGCTCCTAAGCTGACTCACTACTGGATACCTCACTAGTGGCTTTCTACCACTTACCATCACAGGGCTGATGCTGGAACACTTGTGGTGGGACTCCAGCACAGGCTGACATCACTGGAGGTGATTTCACTGCAGGTAGCAGCTCAGCTGGGGACCTCCCTGGGTCAGCGCCAGTCTCTGGTGGAGCTGGTTTGGGCAACACAGGTGAAGCTGGACGTTAGGTACACCAGGGCAAAACTTAATAACACAGTTCAGTAACAAGCAAACAATTCAGTTTTTGGCCGACAGTTTAGTTTTTGTAGGAAGTACAGTCTCTAGGGGGCGCTAGCACAGTTTAGTTTGAGATACTGGGGCACTTAGGCCAAAGGGTTATCCCCCCCCCCCTTTTCCAAAGGTTGCTGTCCCTATGGATCTGTCCCTGTTCTGGAGGGGCATTAACCTCCCACACCTTCTGGGCAAATGGCCCTGCCACCAGCTTATCCCTCTCTTAGGGCTGCCCGCCCTCCCTGGGAGCTTACTATGCCTCCCTTCTCCTTGTTCTTGTACTCCGGCACTTTAACTCCTCTCTCAGCTTGTCCCTCCCCACTTCCTGCCTGGCCCCATGGGAGGGATCCACCTAGGCCCTCTTTCCTGTAGGGTATTGATTCAGCACCCTAGCTAGCCTCCCCTGGGGCTCCTGCCATGCAGTGCCCCTTTCGCTTTGGGGGTACTCTGCCCCCCCAATCTAGGAGGCTGTGTAGCACAGTGATTCAAGGCTCCAAGCTGCCTCCTGGAGATCTGGGCTCCAATCCCACATGTCCACCTGCACACCGTGTGGCCTTGAGAAGCCCCTTCCCCATTCTCCTAGGGTTTTGGCCCTTTAACTAATTTTCTTGGGCACTCTGCCCCTTTTTCTCTGCATGCCTTCCCTTCTAACTTCCCCTAGTGCCCATGGCCTGAGTAACATAAAGATTGGGTGCTCAGCCCACTCACCACCACGGGCCCGAGTCCATTGTTTGCCACTCGGGAGGGTCTGGAAGGTGGCCGGGGAGCTGAACTTCCACCTGGCTTTCTTTTCTACTGCAGCTGCTGGGTGGCAGAACTAAAGGTTCCCAGGCGTGGTCTCTACCCTGACCAATTTTCTGGCACACTTCTTTGGTCTGCTGGCACTTTTGTTCCTCCCTTGCTAATTGGGGCTCTGCCCAGGGAAAACAAGTCGTGCTGGCGAGCCACACTCCACCCAACCGACCCTGCTCACTGCTGTTTCCGCTGCTGGACTGGAGCTGGAGGGGAGCAATGCTGAGGATCCCTGGACACCTTGCAGGTACCTTTTTCTTTTCTTGGGCTACCTGCATCCTCCACCTCCTCGGTATGCTGCTGACTTCTCCCCTGCTAGCCACTCCCTAGCCCTTTTGCAGGGCAGGGGAGGTCCTGGCCTCCGGCCAGGGGATTGGGCACACAAGCCACACAGGGAGAGTCTTCTGCCCCCAACCCTCCTTTTCCTGCACCAGACAGCATGAAATTGAACAAAGGGATGGGGTGGGGTCTGAATCTGCGGGCAAGGGGAAGGGTGGAATGGAAGGAAACCAAAGGAGGAGAGGGGGAGAAAAAAATGTCTACGTCGGAGAAAGGGTCCCCGTTTCTCGGTTGTGCCCCCCTCATCTTTGGGGTACTACACTTAGGCAAGTTGGAGGAGTAGTCAAGAGTGTGGCATCTCAAATTCAATGCCAAGAAGCACAAAATCATGCACTTGGGGAACAAAATCCCAGGGGAGGAATACACAATGGGTAGGAGGTACTAACAACAGCCAAAATGGAAAGGGACCTGGGGTAGTCATAACAGATCATCTAAAAATTACCAAATAATGTGAAAAGACAGTGAGGGAAGCCAGTGGGATGCTGGGGTGCATAGGGAGAGGGATCACCAGTAGAAAACTGGAGATGGTGAGCCGGCCCATTGGCACACAGGCAGGGCGTCCATCTGCGATGCCAATGACCAGGGTTCGGGAATGGACTCGGGATGTCGGAGGGCTGGCTGGGGAGAAGGATTGAGCATCCCAGGGACTGTTCTCTTTCTCCGGGGGATGAGCGGGTTGTGTGTCCAGCAAACTCTGGACCCCTAATGGAGGCTGGGGTAGTCATAGTGCCGGCGCCATATCAGTGGGGGTCTGGGCAGATGCTGGCCATCATTGCCCATCCCCACCTGATACAGTATACAAAAAATGCTATTCCCCAAAGCATGAAGCTCTGCTCTGCTGCCTCCTATGCCTACCATGCCCACAGGGTGGGACCCCACTCCCGTGGCCCCACCCTGGGGGGTAAGCCAGGGCAAGCTATCATGAACCTTGGGGAAGGGGCACCCACCCGGCGGCCCCACCCAGGGGGGTAAGCCTGGGCATGGGGAGGTGGTGTGAGCAGAAGTTGAGCCCCTGCGGGAGGATCGGGGGCTGAGAAAAAAGAAAAAAAAAAAGAAAACAGGAGGTGATAATACTGCTGTACAAGCAGCTGGTGAGTCCTCATGTAGAGTACTGCATGTAGTTCTGGAGACCTCCTCTCTGAAAGGACATCGACAGGGTGGAGGCAGTCCAGAGAAGGGCAACAAAAATGGTGCAGGGGCTACATCAGAAACCATATGAAGCGAGATTGAGAGAACACAATATGTATATTCTGGAGGACAGGAGGGATGGGGATATGATAGACTCTCAAATACCATAAGGGGTTCAACAGAGTTCAAGAGGGCAGTATCTTTCAGAAAAGGAGATGTGAAAGAACAAGGGGTCACAATATGAGGCTGGAGGGGAGAAGACTCAGGGGCAACTTGAGGAAGTATTTTTTCACAGAAAGGATGGTGGATGCATGGAACAGCCCCCTGGAGGAAGCTGTGGGGGCAAAAACAGTCATCGAATTCAAGAATGCATGGGACAGGCAGAAGGCAAAACTAGTGGTAGGAAGGAAGAGGCAATCTCCAGATCAAATAGTATCTGGAGTTTATACAGTAGGTAGGGAAATGGGCAGACTAGGTGGGCCAGGTGGTCCTTATCTGCCGTCAGGTTCTATATTTTTAAGCTTCTATGTAACCCAGCTGAAAATGAACCAGATTAGACTGCTGGTGGAATTTCTAGTGGATGAGACAACTTTGGTCAGGTCCCTGGGGAAGTTCCCCTGCACTTTTCAAGAAGTGCCTTGGGATCTCTAATATCCACCTGAACAAACACTAGAACAGACAGAGAGGACATTGGTTTAATGTTTCATCTAAAGGACAGCACACCTCAACAGAGCAATACAGCATCCCCTTAGAACTGTGCTCAGGAACCAGCATTTATAGTATGAGCCCAATCCCAGTGTGGGACTGGAACCCACAGTCTTCTGGCCCAGAGGTGAGTGGGCTACCAGCTGAGCCACACTGAAACCCAACTAATTATGCAGTGGTAATTCTCAATTAATCAACCAATCAAACTTTATTTTTATAGCGTCTTTCAAAACCAAGGCGTTGCACATAAAATCAGATACAACAAATAAAAATATGAATTAAAACAACAATGAATAACAGATTAGCCATAATTAGGGAAAGCTAAGCTAAATAGATGCATTTTTAACTCAGTTTTGAACCTATCGATGGTCAAGCATTCCCTTAACCAACGAGGTAGAGAATTCCACAGGGTTGGAGCTGAAAAAACAAGCATGGGCACTAGATGTCTTTAATCACACCCTGGGAATCTCTAGCAACCCCTTGTTGGCAGATCAGAGAGGACGGAGGGGGCAGTAGGATACCAGGAGGTCTTGCAGGTAACCGGGTCCCTGATCATGTAGGGCTTTAAAGGTTAGCAAGCCAACCTTAAAGGTGATCAACCACTGAACAGGCAGCCAGTGCAACTTGCAGAGCACAGGTGTAATATGACTGGACCTAGAGGCCCAGTCAAAAGCCTGGCCGCCGCGATCTGCACCAGCTGCAAGTGGCCGATATCAACCCCTGGAAGCCCTAGGTAGAGGGAATTGCAGTAATCAAGGTGGGTAGTGACAAAGGCATGGACCAATGTTGGAAGATCATCCAGAGGAACCAAGTGTTTCACCTGGGCAATATTTCTCAGATGGTAAAAAGAGGATTTGATGACAGCTGACACTGAGATTATAGTGTCAGACCATCATCAAAAATAATGCCCAGGTTACTCACCTGGTCTGAGGTAGTGAGCGGTATGCCATCAATCGGTAAACCTGATGGCTGTCCAGCCCCCAAACCCACCCCCAGATGACCAGGGTCCCCTACCAGCACTTTAGTCTTATCTGGATTCAGTCTCAGCCAGCTGGTACTCATCCAGGTTCTGATTTCAGTGAGGCAATTATTTAGCACAGAGACTGCATTAACCTGTCCAGGCAGAAAGGACATATACAGTTGAGTATCATCTGCACAGCAGTGAAAACTCAGACTGTATCGCCTGATGATATCTCCCAATGGCAGCATGTACACTGCAAATAGTATGGGGGCCAGGATGGAGCCCTGTGGCACCCCGCAGGCCAGGAAGTGAGAGCCAGAGGAATAAATCCCAGTGGCAACTCTCTGAGACCTGTCCACAAGGTGCGAATGGAACCATTTGAGGACTGTACCAGACAGCCCACAAAGAAGCCGCAGACACTTCAACAGCACACCATGGTCTACAGTGTCAAATGCAGCAGAGAGATCAAGAAGGACCAGAATGGTATGTGCCTTTCGATCTCTTGCCATTAGGAGGTCATTCAATACTTGGACAAGTGCAGTCTCCATGCTATGCCTCTTCCTAAAACCAGACTGGAGAGAATCATAGACATTGTGTGTTATAAGATGATCATCCAAGTTCAGAGCAACCACCTTTTCAATAACCTTACTAACAAATGGCAGGTTAGAGATAGGCCGGTAGTTAGCTAGACAGTCTGGATCCAGGGAGGATTTCTTAAGGAGTGGTCGAACGAACGCCTTCTTGTGGGGATCTGGAAAGACCCCCCCTCTCCAAGGACTTCCAGACAATTTCAGCAAGGATCGGGCAGATAACATCTACACAACCCACTAAAAGGGGTGTAGGGCCTGGATCTAAACTACAACTAGTTGGGTTCAATGTTTGGATGATCTTCACAATGTTCCTGAATTCCGACCGGCAAAAATCTGGCCAGACAGGCTGAGTGCATGCCACTTCCTGACGATCTCTACAATCCCTCACAGGAGTGGCTCAGCCAATGATGGACCTGATGCTGGCAACCTTATCTGCAAAGAATTGAGTGAACTCCTTGCATTTCAGCTGAGAAAAGGCTTCTCTGGGCTGGAGACAGATTGGATTGAACAATCTGTCAACAGTCCAGAAAAACTGAGCCGATTGATTCTGCACAGCAGACATTTCCCTGGACAGAAATTCTGCCTTCTTATTGGTGATTTCTGATTGATAGTCATCATAATGTGGCAGCAACCTAAGCCTGTCAGCATCAAGGCCAGACTTTCGCTAGGCTCTCTCCATCCTTTGGCCAACTTGCCTCAACTCCTTCAGGGAGCCATGAAACCAAGGGTTCCTTGGGTGAAGGGTGAGAGGCCAAACATGAACAGGAGCAATCTTGTCCAGGGCATCTCCCACAGCCTTATTATAGGCCAATACGAGATCACCTGGACTGGTGCATTCACTCAACAAACCCAATAGGTCCAGCACCGCCGATAGGTCACTGGGGGTAACTCCCCTGAAAGGGTGGTACTGAACCATCTCCATAGGGGCAGATCTATTGGGGGGGACCCTGAAGCTGAACCTTATGGTGTGATGGTCAGACCAGCTGACTGGTTCCACCCCCAAGTCAGCTATCTCCATACCCAAAAGAAAGATCAGCTCCAACGAGTGACCCCCTACATGGATTGAGGAGGTAACTACCTGTGTGAGGCCCAGCGGCATCATCAGCTGGAGGAGATTTTGGCCAAAATGCCAGAGTTCATCGTCGACCAAGCATTGAAGTCCCCCAGAATTATCCCTCTGGGAGACCTGAGATTTTAGTGTCAGACCATCATCAAACATAATGCCCAGGTTACGCACCTGTCTGAGGTAGTGAGCGGTATGCCATCAGTCGATAAACCTGATAGCTGTCCAGCCCCCAAACCCACCCCTGATTGACCAGGGTTCACTACTAACACTTTAGTCTTATCTGGATTCAGTCTCAGCCAGCTGGTACTCATCCATGTCAACAATGAAGTCTGCTATCTCCTGCAGGAATTCTTCGCTGTCTTCTGGTGAACAGTAGACAAGTAGTATCCCGCAACCTACACCCTCTCCCAGGATATACTTGAAGGATCTGGTAATAATAATAATAACTTTATTTGGTTAAACACTTTTCAAATATAGCAAGGTGCTGTACATAGCAATTAATAAAATCAATAACAATTGTATAAAAACAATCAATAAGACCCATTTTCAGTAAAATTAATTTGGATATGCCTGGTGCCATAGAAAAGTCTTAAGTGCCTGTTTAAAACCGCACTCTGTTGCACACTCACGAAGCTGAAGGGGTTGAGAATTCCAGAGGGTTGGGGCCATGTACATAAATGTAAGGACACCTGAAGATTTTAAAGATACCCTCAGAATCTCTACCAACCCCTCATCACCCAAGTGGAGCTGTCGCTTGGGGCAATAAGGTCTTTCAGGTAGTCAGGGCTGAGTCCATGTAGGGCTTTATATGTCAGTAATCTGATTTTGAAGGCGATTCGCCACTGAATTGGCAGCCAGTGCAGTTTTCACAGCACTGGTATGATATGACAAGACCAGGAAATCCCCATCAGCAACCAGGCTTCAGCGTTCTGCACCAGCTGCAGGTGGCAGATATCAACTCCCGGAAGCCCTAAGTAAAGGGAGTTGCAATAATCAAGGCGTGAGGTCATGAAGATGTGGATCAGCATGGGAAGGTCACCAGACGGAACCAGGTGCTTGATCCTAGTGATGTTCCTAAGATGGTAAAAGGAGGACTTGACGACTGCCGACACCTGAGATTGCAGTGTCAGCGCATCATCAAGCAGCACCCCTAGGTCTCGCACTCATTCAGAAGTGAGGAGCTGGGACCCCCTTAGAAAAAGTCTAGATAGCTGACCAGTCCACAACCATCCTATCTGGCAACCCGAATTCGCAATCATCACCTCCGTCTTTTCCGAGTTCAACTTCAGCCAGCTGGAATCCATCCAATCCTGGATTTCAGTGAGGCAGTTATTAAATATCGAGCGAGCAGTATCCTGGTCAGGTGCAAAAGATAGGTATAGCTAGGTATCATCAGCATAGCAGTGAAATCTCAGCCCATACTATCTTACAATATCCACGAGGGGCAGCATGTACACCACAAACAACATGGGAGACAGTATTGAGCCCTGAGTGACCCCACATGACAGAGAGAGAGGGTCAGAGGAATAAATCCCAGACACCACTCTCTGAGTTCTGCCAGTGAAGAAGGACTTAAATCACCAGGTACTGTACTAGTCAGGCCACAGATGAACCTCAGGCACTCAGGCAGCACCCCATGGTCCATGGTGTCAAAAGCTGAAGAGAGAGATCAAGTAGCACCAAGATGGAATGGCTTCTCTGGTCTCTCGCCATCAGAAGATCATTGAGCACCCAAACCAGTGCAGTTTCAGTACTGTGCCTCTTTCAAAAACCGGATTGAAGAAGTCCGTAGATGTTATGGATGGTCAAGTGGTTCTACAGCTGTACCGCCACTACCTTCTCAATTACCTTCTCCACAAAGGGGAGGTTAGAGATTGGTCTGCATTAAGCAAGAGAGCCTGGGTCCAAAGAAGCTTTCTTCAGGAGGGGAGTCACCACCACCTCCTTCAAGGAGCTAGGGAACTTGCCCAAATCAAGAGAGCACCAGACTATCTGTGCCAGGACTGGGCCGATGATATCACAACAACCCATAATCAGGGAAGCGGGGCCCGGATCCAAACTACACCATGTGGGGTGCATACTTGGACAATCCGCATAACATCTGCGAACTCCGACTGGTTGAAGGTACTCCAGGAATGAAGAGGGACTGACCGGGCACCAATCAGTCACATCCCCCATACATACAGTTTTATGTATTATTATATTTTGTGTTTGTGAAACACCAAAAACTATGGCCTATGTTGATAGCATGTTGGTGTGTATGTAGAATGTCTAATCTAATCTTGTAAATATTTTATGTATGCTTCAATTATATTGTGTGACACGTGGCTGTGTCTTGTGTGTTGTAAGTTGTATAATACATGTGTTGATTGATTTCTATTCTGCAATTAATCAGGTGCAGCTAAAGACAGAGGGAGGATTGATTGACATACATCCAAAACAAAACACACCAAAAAGAACACCACAATAACAATTTAAAAAATCCACAACGCAATCAGTAATATATCATTGTCAATAATAATAATGTAAATAGTTTCTTTCATGTTATGTTATGTTATTTTCTGGCGTGTCTTCCTTTGTTAAAATTATCATAGTTAATCTAAATTGTGGGTGACTGACTGTCGTAAATTTATTTTGTGGAAAATTATTTATTTTAATATTAATACCATTGCCATATGTGTCCCACCGTGGAGAACCCTGAAAATACATTAAGCTTTCTACATCACTGCCAACAATGAATAACCTTGTAAATGGCAAAACAGTTATTACATTTTGTCCTATTAAAGGTGAACATTTTTTTTAATTTGGCTAGGGTAGTACTCCTGTGAATAAGAGGCCCAATTCACGAATAAGTTGCATCTGCCACAAGTTCCTGGTACGCTGAACATATGGTGCAGGGGGCTTGTGGCACACATTCAGCACCAATCGCATTTCTGGACCTGGTGTGCTAGATGCAGCAAGTTAGACCAGCTCTCCCCAGTCTAACTTTGTGTCCGGGAGTGGGGGGGGGGGGTTCAGTTTACAGGGCTTGTGCCAAACCTTTGGCGCAAGCTGCCATAAACTGTGGAAAGGGCCCCAAATTCGTCAGCTATTCTTGAGTTGGTCTTTGTTGCACCAAAGTGCTTTGGCGCAGGTGTGCCAAACATTGCAGATGATGCAGAGGTTGGTGTAAGCCTGGCATCATCCTTTGTGAATCAAGCCCAAGATTTTTTAATCACAATGCTGGTTATTTTTTTTTTTTTCTATAGTGCTGGCTGGCCTGGCAGGCATAATAGCTCTCAATTTTAATGTACTCTTCTGCATTGCATATGATTCCACATTAACATTTCTGGTCAAAGTTCAAAATCAATGCCATACAGTGTCATTGTAATCTCCTGTTCTGCAAACAACATTACCATCAACTGCTGGCAGGCATTATGAAAAGCCATCAAACGCCCAGAGAGCTGCCCCCACTGGCTGGACATGCTGGAAAACAACCAAATCCAAGCTTAACATGAATTTTCACACCATCCACCAACCTTAATAAACACAGACTGACACAGACAAAGTGCATAAATGTATCTGCATTTTTTTATTGAAAAAGTGCCCGAAAGCCAGTGAACTCACCAAACCTCTCATCGAGGATGCCAGTAGATGCCCTGTGCACCAAACCTCCTACCAGTTTTGCTTTAAAGCATCATCAGGGAGTCCCTGATTTATTAAGGTTGGGGGACAGTGCGGAAATTCATGTTTAGCTTGGATTATCAAAAGTCAGCCAGCTAGCAGCGCTGCCTCTAGCAACCCAGTCTCTGGTACCAGAATAAACCCATTAACAAAAACCAGCTAACAGCCAGCTAGTAACACTTACCTTCAGCAATCAAACCTCATTCCATCATATTAGGCCCATTACTAAAAGCTGGCCAACAATCATCCAGCAGAACTACCTCCAGCAACTGTGTGATTGATTCCAGTATTCAACAGCCAGCCAGCAGCACCATCTCCAACAATCCATTCTCTGGTTCTGGCATGTGACCCATTAACATGAGCAAGCCAACAGCCAGTCAGCAGCCTTCAGCAAACTGGTCACTGGTTCCAGCATAAGACCTGTTACAGAAAACCAGCCAACAGCTAGTCAGCAGTACTGCCTCTGGTAACCTGGTCTCCAGTATCAGATAGAAACCTTTACTTTGAAGACAGACAGTCAAACAGAACTTACCTCCAGTAAGTCTGTCTCTGGTACCAGCAAAGAGACCATCACATTGAGGATAGCCAGTAAAATGGAACTTACATCCAGCAACCCTGGTCTGTAGTACCAATGTAGAGACCATCACATTAAAGACAGCCAGCCAAATGGAACTTAACTCCAGCAGCCTGGCCTCCGCTACTAGCATAGATCCTGCAACAGCAAATGACAATCAGAACCAATGTCTCTCCTCAGGGCCTTCCTTTCCCCACTATAAAGGTCAGTGTCTGAAGCCGGGTTCCCAAACAAACATTATTATTAAATACAGTTTCCCTCCATAGGATCGTCCCGGGACTCCAAGCTGGAGATTTAGTGCACCCTCATTAAAATTATCTTTTTGTGTTCACTTGTGTCCCTTTTCTATAGGTATGTTCACTGACAGTGGTGATAAAAAGAAAACTCTTCCACACCCTCCTCCTCCTCCTCCTCCTCCTCTGGCAATGCATGGAGGCATCACCCACAGGCAAGTCCACAGCACCACAACACAGCCTCCTCTTCTAGCAGCCCAGTTTGAAGTGCCAGTGCAGATCGTGCATAAGCAAGCACCAAGGCCTCCAGGACCAGCATCTATCCTCATGGCATCACTCATCTGCCACAATGGCAGATGTCTCAGTTGGGGTCCCCCAACAAAGATTATTACTAATGACAGTTTCCCTCCAAAGGATCTTCCTGGGACTCCAAACTGGAGCCTTATGTCCCCCTCTCAAAAACTGTCTTTTTGTGTCCCCTTGGGTCTCTTCTTTCTGCTGGTATAATTTACAGTGAAAGCCAACAATAAGGCTCCTGCTCCTCCCTCAGCAATACGGTCGACTGCACCAGTGTAGAATACACTCTGAACCTGTAGGTTCAACAGCAACACCACGCTCCAGCTGATGAGTGACAACTACACCTTCCCTCACGACAGATGCACAGCACACATCTACTCCAGTCCTCTGGTACAGGTTCAACAATACTGCTGACAGCTCCAGCATCTCCAAGTCATCAGATCACAGGTTCACAGACAATCTAGTCAAAACAATGCACACTGGAGCTGCCTTTGGCTGCTGCTGAGGTCTGCTTCTAAATAATGTTTATGGTGTTATTTATACTTCTACACATTACAATATGATAACCCCAAGCTACAGAATTACTCATCATATAAAAACATGAAAGACGAATTACAGATTTGGAACATTCAGGTTTGATCAACTAACTGGAAGTCGGGACTGACCTGGAGAAGGAAGATAAGTTAGATCACTTATTAACAATGGATAAGTTAAGTACGTGCTAAACTTATGGGTTACTTGCATTTTTGTTACCATTTCTGTATATGTGTGCTACAAAAAAATAGAAACATAGACTTTGACGACAGATAAGGACCGCTTGGCTCACCCAGTCTGCCGATTTCCCTACCTATTGGATAGGCTGCAGACCCTAGTTAACCAACAGCCAATAGTGTGTAACTGCATATTGTAGATAATACTTTATTCCTATATTATCTTTATTTCTTTATTGCTGTTAACTGTTTTTTACAGTAGGCTTAGTATTTTCAGATTTCAGATTTGGATTCCAGTTCTGATGGTGAATCAGAATTAGAGTGGAATTGGAATCAGATTTCCGCAATCTGAAAAAGGCAAGTTGGATCAGATTTCAAGATATCTGAGCATCTCTTTTGTCAACTTTTTCTGCATCTAAGAAAACAAAACAAATACATGTTTCCTGAATTCTCAAAGAAGAGGGATCAAAATCTCTGAGTACCATACTGTAGTAACCCAGTAACATGATGTCAGAAGGGACTATAAGTAAATTATGTCCACCCTCTGCTTCATAAACAGTTATGAATAAGTACTGACTGAGCAGACTATTATCTATAGAGATCCACCTATCCAATATATTTTGCTTTTGTGAAACGGCTAAGACATTTATGCCTTTCCAATTTCAACCTCCAGTTTGGTAAAAAGTGAGAAGCTAAAACTGTTCACAACCCTGTGTTTTTTGTATAACATACGAACGAGAGTGCTACTGCTTTACATATATTAGAGGAGTCATTTTTATACTATCAGTGATTATCCAAAATACAGTAAATGTTTGTTTTTTGTGTGTCTCTCCAAATCATGTATAAACTCTAAAATATCAGTCCTGACATACCTGTCAGCAGATTCAGCAAGGGCTGAAAGAGGTAACACTGCTAGTTTGTCACCCTTCATATACCAGTGAGGTGCCATGTAACCCAGTGCACTAACCTTTCACATGGATGCAGCTCCAGTACCATAACATTTGAGTGAGGGATTTCTCTTAAAACAAAAAGGTTCCATATTCCAACTTGTCATTGGGCATGCCCAAAAGATCTTCACACAGACACACACACACACACACACACACTCTCTCTCTCTCTCTCTTTTCTCTGCAGTTAAATATGTTAAATTTTATGCAAAATACAGAGCAGAGTATAGGACAAGGAAGGAATAATTGGACTCTGAGTCATGGCTAAAACACAGTACTGCCCATGTGACTCTCACCATTCTAGACTACACCAGTCGGTCACTATCCAAAATGTCTGCTGGCCTCTCACAGTCTGGTGGCTAGGGCCTAAAAAATAAAGAATGTAAATGTGAACACAGCCCTGGTTTAAATTTTCATTTGACACATTGCTTTGGTCTGTCAGATGGTATGTTGCTCTGGGAGTTTGTAAAGTGCATTGCTGTACTGGGCCTGGTAAGGTGAGTCTCTCCTGGGTGTTGACCATGATGCTTCATCCCTCATAGTTCAAGCAGTCTAGGGTCACAGTTGATAGTAACACTAGCGCCTAGCCCAACACTCAATAACTTAAGGGGTGCCAGCTGCACTGACTCACCTGAGGCTGACTAAATGAGGGTATGGTACACCAACTGATCTTCTGCTAAATGTACACACAATGAACTACCCTGCACAGGTCCACCCAATGAATCTGGACTTTCACTTCAGTTACTGACTGTCTAAGGACAATATAGTAGCAAGAATGTTCCAAGCTGTACACTCTCTTGGGCTATACCTTGCTTCAGTTTTGTGTAATCATTCACCTCCGACACAAGCTATGAACCAAGTCTTTTTATCTTTCTGAGGCTTAAGCTGGCCTTGTACTCTCTAACAGATGTCTCCCCTGAGTGTCCTTCTTAGGATCTGCTGGGTGACCATGCTCAATCCAGGCCTCTCCCTTCCCTACACATGGTTTACCTACATGGAGAGTGGATTGTTTCACAGGTGGTTTGCCAACATAGAGGCCATGGTATCTTTGCTGCATCTGCCAAATGCCTGGGAGTAGCCAGGGGGCTCACCATGTACTGTAATAAACCACTGCTGCTTGACCGAATCTGCTTTGTGTGGACACTGACTTATTACATTACTGCCTGAACTGTTTAAAGGTATCCCATCTGCCTCATGCCATGTGCCCCCTCAAAAAGAACCCAGAAAAATCCTCTCCAGCCTCCATCCAAGGTGTAGGCCCCTTAGAACCTAACAACTTGGGGTTAGCTACAAAAAAAACTGAATGAAATACTCACAACCCTGTCACTCTGTCTTCGATCACACAAGTATTTTTAAAAACATCCAACAGCCTTAGAGTCAAGCTAGCTGTAATAATAATTCATGGTTCATAGTACTGAAGGTCCTGACTAAATGAATCAATAAAGACAATGCTTTTATGAAAAGTCCTACAAATAGAATCACATGAATTAGCACAGGCGGGTGGGGGGGGTTGTCTACTTTGGAGCTAGATTGATTGACACAAAACAAATTCCTACAGTCCGTGAAGAAAGCTAAAGAACTACTATACTGCCTGAAATTAATATTACCTTTCGAATGTAGTCACCATCACATCTGATATCTGTAGTACAGGTTTTTTTCCTTTTTGCTACTAACACAATTTCCCACCTGACAATACTATATGTGATATGCAGAGCATAACTTCAGCTGTAGGATGACATGTCTAGTTCTAGTCCCCTTCATCCCTCATCAGCACCGTGATCCTACTGAATAAGGCATCATGCCTTACCAAGAACAGGCACTCACCTTCTGCCATATTGGTCACCAGTGATGTCACAATAAGTGAGGTCACAATGCTGATGTGGTACAAACAAGACAAGAACAAGACAGGTCATCTTCCAGGTAAAGTATTTCTCTTGAGATAACACCGAATACGTCACTGTATTAGGTGTTATCTGTAAATGTAATTTAAAGACAGAGTTTCCCATATCAAATCTTAACGTGTGGTTTGAGCCTCAGGTTCCTTGACTGTTGCTCCAGGACTGGTCCTTCTCCATATCTGTTTCAACCTCTCACTTGCATAAAACAACTTAACCCAGGAAGCACTTACTTTGACACTGTTAGCCCCTAACTCAGCCTGCAGGTGTAAATTATGGCTTGCACCACCCGAGTATTGCTATTGACCCTTTTCTTAAGTGCAAGCCTAGTTGGTCATAACGATGCCCAACATCCCCCGGACTCCTTTGGCGTTAGCCTGGCTACTTGCAATGAGTTGAAAGCTCTACAAATTACTTCCTCACTCATCAGTTGCCCCAAGGAACAGGCAGTCCTGATTCTTTTGGAACTTTTAATCTCAAGCCACGATAAAGAGTACATGGTACCTTCCCTATCACCTGCAGTGTCCATAGAAAGGTTTCTGTGATACTTTGTCAGACACAGTAAAAGAAAGAGCAAATCCATAATTTTCTGCTGCTTCACAACTAGGAAAGCCCTACTAGTTTCATAGTTTCATAGTTTCATAGTTTGGAAACAAGTTCAGGAAGACCATGGTCCATGAAAGAACTTGACACCATTCTATTTTCAAATGGTGGAACAAAAAAACTTTCTATCACCCATAAAGGCATCAAGACTTCCTTTAAAAGATATCATGTTTTCACTTTCAATTACATATCTGGGCAGCGTATTCCAAGTGTTAACAACTCTTTGTGTAAACCACTGACTACTTTTCACAGTTTTGTTATTTTCTCCAAGCAGTCGGAGGTGATGTGACCTTGTGTCTTTATAATGCATTATATCCTCATTTAAACCTATTAGTTCAAATAATTCTGGATTGTTGAACGCTCTAAATATCAGACATAAGTCACCCCTCATTCTTCTATATTCCATAGAATATAGCTGTAAGTGTCTTAATCTATCATGATATTGTAGACCTCTGAGGGCTGTTATGCATCTATTGGCTTTTTTCTGAACTCTTTCTAGTCTATTTCTGCCCTGAACAGAGTAGGGGGCACAAAAGGATGAACAATATTCCATATGCGGACAGACAATTGTTGTATATGGGGGAAGAATAACTGCAGGATGTCTGCTGCTTATGGATCTCAGGATACAGCGTATGATTTTATTGCATTTCCTGAAAGATATATCTGTATGATAATCAAACTTTAAGTTATTGGTAACCCAAATTCCAAGATCTTTTTCATTAGTACTAACTTCCAAAATAGTGTTATTAACTTTATATTGATAATTTAGGTTATGGAGTCCAAAGTGCATAACTTTACACTTTTTCTCATTAAACTGTAGTTTGTGTTCATGTGCCCCATTTACTAGCAGATCTAAATTATTTTGAAATATTTTTGCAGTTTCCATGTTATAGACTATACCACCCATTTTACAGTCATTTGCATATTTGCATAACCAAGTGCCGGACGGAATTTGCATAGTGAATAAAAGGATGTTAAATAAAATTGGGCCTAATACAGAGCCCTATGGTACTCCACTTGTCACTTCTCCCCAGTGTGATTTATAACCCCTTATTGATACACATTGAGTTCTATTATTTAGCCAGGAGTTAATCCACCTTATTATATTTGGGTGTAACTGAAGTTTTATCAATTCATGAATAAGAATTTTAATAGAAACGGAATCAAAAGCCTTAGAGAAGTCAAGGAACACCATATCAATAGGAATTCCCACATCCAAAGCTGCACTAATAGGTTCAAAGAAGCATAATAGGTTAGTTAAGCAAGATCTACCAGATACAAAACCGTGTTGTGTTGAGTCTGTTTGTTTTATATTTATTAAATGTTGCATTATATTTTTCTGTAATAATCCTTCAAATACTTTACCCACCACAGATGTAAGGCTTATGGGCCTATAATTTGTAATATCAAGTTTTTTCCCATCTTTATGAATTGGGGTGACATAGGCTTTATTCCAAATTTTAATTGAATTCCCACTTTTCAAGGAGGAGTTAAATAATATTGAAAGAGGCCCAGCTAGATGGACAATTAATTCCTTCAAGAAGTTTACTGGTATGCCATCAGGACCAACTGAGCTATTATTTTTTATTGATTTGACTGTTTGTATAATATCAAGGGGGCTAAATACAGGATAATCAGATCGTAATACTGGCAACTCCCCAAGAAATACCTCCTTCTCTTTATGTACACTTAGGAAGTATTGATTGAAAACAGAAGCCATATCTATTTCAGTGCTTATTAATCCAGCTTCTGTTAAAACAGGTCCCACAGTATTATTATTTTTATTCTTTTTCAAGGATCCAATGTAATTATAACATTTCTTTTTGTTATCTGTTATTGATGTAACTAACCTTAACTCAGCCACTTTTTTAGCATTTTTGATTATTTTTTTTAACATCTTTCACTGATCTCCTATATGCTGATAGATTATCAGTAGTGGGGTGTTTTTTCATCTTTTTATATAATTTCTTTTTTTTCCTTATGATTTTTTGTACCTTTCTGGTCCACCAAACAGGGACCCTATGTTAATTCATATACTTAATCCATACAGGTACCCAGGAATTAATACATTTAGTTAACTTGTCATACATTAAATTCCAAATTTGCTCAGCTTCAAGGTTTTTCAATTCACCCCTCCAAACCCATTGATCTAATTCATTTTTGACGCTTTGGTAATCTGCCTTAAAGAAGTCCATAAATTTGGTTAAACCATACATAGGTTTATTTTTTCTAATTTGTAAGTCTAATTGAATTAGATTATGGTCACTGCTACCTAAGGAAGGTAATATATTTGGACCAGTATAATTTGAATCATGGTTTATAAATATCAAATCTAGGGTACTGGACTTTTTAGTGCCTTCATGTACCACTTGTACCAAGTCACCAAGATTAATTATATCAATAAATTTGTGTTCTAAAGTACCAGCACCTATTTGATTAGGCCAATCAATTAATGGAAAATTAAAATATCCCATCAATATAATGTCATTCTGTGTGACCACACTCTCAGTTTCATTGAGGAAGGCATGAGTTTCCTCAGTAGTCAAACTGGGAGAACGATAGCCAAGGCCAATTTTTATTTCTTCAGGGGTGGCAGATAACTTTACCCATATTATTTTATTATTATTAGCACTAATATGACCTAGTTCAATCACATTAGGCTTCCAATTGTCCTTAATATAGAAGGCTACTCCACCCTCTTTTTTATGTTTATGATGTTTATTAAACAAAGTGTAACCAGGGATTGTGATACCCCATTCTTCCTCAGTGAACCAAGTTTCAGTTATTCCACAAACGTCAATATCATTATTGTTTAAAACCAAAGTTAGTTCTTCTAATTTATTTTTTAAGCTCTGGGCATTAATTAGCTGTATTTTAAGAATTTCAAGCCATCAGAATTATTTATGGGACTTACAGTAGGAAGGGGAGGAGCTGAACAAGGAATATTATGTTGGGCATGCCTTATTGGAGAGGGTGTAAAAATTCCTCTCACTCCCTTACTTACTAGTTTAAATGTTTGTAGATACAGTCATTTATGTTTTTGCCCAAGATAGCACTGCCTTTTCTATTCAAGTGGAGTCTGTTCCATGAGAAGAGTTCTTCTATGTGTCAGAATATTTCCCAATGGGGTATACATTGAATATTCTGCTTAAGACACCAGCCTCTCAACCAATTTTTTTATAGTCTCATTCATCTTAACTGAGAATCTGGGTACTGGAAGTATTTCAGATATTACTACTTTGTTCCCCATTTCAATGATTTTATTTGTAATAGCCACAAACTGTTGTTTCATTTCATGAATGGTATCATATTTAATATTATTAACACCAGCATGTGCTATAACTAGTGCATCTTTATTGGTATTCTGCAGGATATCTGGGATCATAGATGTAATGTCAGAAATTTTCGCTCCCCTAAAGCAAGAAAGGGTTCTATTTACTTTGTCCTGATTACAAATTATCCTGTCCAAATGTTTAATCGAGTCCCCTAGCACAAATATTTGTTTTGAAGTTGCTATCAACTGTTGATTATTACTTTCAGTCACTTCAGTAGGAAGACTGACATTCCTTGCAGTATTACATTCAGATGGTATTTCACATTGAATTGATGTATCATTTATTGATGGAATATGTAAAGGGGAAGTAACTTCAATTTCCTGCAAATCAGGGTGGACTTCATTCAAAACGGCAAAATTATTTTCTGTGGGGAGGGAAAAATCTCCAGCCCTTCTTTCTTTTTTGGCTGCTTTTTCTTTTTTACTGAGGACCACTCAGAATCTAATATCTCTGTATCATTTTCATCTCTGAAACATTTTTCGTTAGTTTGATTTTAACTTCTAGGAGTATTATTTGGTTCACAACCAGTAGATGTTACACCTCTATCTGTTCTATTGGTACCTGCTACATTGGGTATCAAAGATATTGGCTCCCCAGTAGCAGGATCCATGCTGTTTGACCTTTCATGGAGTCTAACTGCCATTTGTTGTTGACTATTTTCTAAATTTCTTACTCTACCATTGAATAACAATATTTCATTTTCTAATTCTTCATTATGTAAGCACTTGGCACATTTATATTCATTAGGTAGGATTTTATATTGTATTATACTATACATATTACAGTTTAAGCATTTGATCCCCCACATCCCCATCAATGGTCATTAAAGTCTGAGGCATTTTGATATGTAACAAAGCTCCCTGATGCCTTCACAACTATGTAGGTAACAGATATTCAGGTAGGCACATACAATTTATAACGTCAATGACTGATAGTTTCACCTAACATTTACTTTTATCATAAGGCTATCTGGAAAGGCGTCTAACCTACCTTAGTTTGTACCCACAAACTCCCGCAAAACACGCCAAACACGCCCACTGACGCGTGTGTCTTAGCATGCGTCTTGGCACGCGACAACATGTGCTTGCCCCTCTCGTGCTCACCCAACTCACAGCAGGGCTCAGATATATAGCAACTCAGACATGGAATCAACCAATGGGGTCATGGAGCACTCGCTGCAAGCTTTTAAAGAAATAGGCTGAATTAAATTAGCTCAAATAAATAAAATAAAAGTGCACAAAAAGCTCCCCCAGTAGTTATATGGCAGTCAAAATCCTTGCATGAACAGTAAACTACTACCCCTCTACCCGTTCAGAGAGTGGGGCTCATGGAGCTGTATTATGTGGAATTGCAAAGTAAATACAACAAACTTCCCAAGCAGAGCAGAGTCTCACTCAGGGGGGAAATGCTTAAATTTAAAACAGTGGATATTCTGAGCAGAGCAGTGTCTCACCCAGTGAATTTGCACAAACTTTGCTCATGCTCGGAGTACGGTTCAGATATATAGCAACTCAGACCTGGAATCAACCAATAGGGTCACGGAGCACTCGCTGCAAGCTTTTAAAGAAATAGGCTGAATTAAAATAGCTCAATAAAATAAAAGTGCAAAAAAAGCTCCCCAGTAGTTATATGGCAGTCAAAATCCTTGCATGAACAGTAAACTGCTGTCCCTCTACCCGTTCACAGAGCGGTGCTCACGGAGCTGTATTATGTGGAATTGCGAGGTAAATACAACAAACTTCCCAAGCAGAGCAGAGTCTCACTCTGGGGGGAAACGCTTAAATTTAAAACATTGGATATTCTAAGCAGAGCAGTGTCTCACCCAGTGAATTTGCACAAACTTCTCCTTCTCCTATCAGGGAAAGTGCACCTTAATCCAGAGCCTCTGAGCGATTCTGGGTCTAAAGGGCCTAAGGACAATGACTTAAAAATTGCTGTTATGAATATCTGCAGTTTACTTCTGAAGGTGGCACAGCTACAGGCTTGGACAACCTTATATTGCCCTTACATTATTTGCCTTACCAAGACATGGCTATCCCCTTGGGTTAAGGACTGTGAGATTGGGCTACCTGGGTACCAGGTATTTAGGAATGACAGGAAAGGTAAGAAGTGTGGTGGCTGCCTTATTTATATCTGGGATACACTGCAAGGGGTTGTACTCCCCATTACTGCCAGTGTTGATGACCATGAGCTACTCGAGGTTAGGCTCCTGTTTGGAGCACACAATAAATCCCTTGTCATTGTATACATCTACCTCCCACCTAGAAAGGCCAAAGAGAGCCTAAGTAAAGTCATTGGGGCCATTGCTGGCATTAACAAAAAAAGTGAGCTTATTGTTACAGGTGATTTTAACATAAATTGGCTCAGTAGTGACTTGTCCCATCAGAAGGATATCATGGCAAGCTCCTATCTCACACAATTAATCAGTAAGCACACCAGAATGAACCATAAATCTGGCAAACACACACTTCTAGATTGGCTCCTTGCAAGTTCTCTGGAAAGGATATCTGAGGTCTCTGTACTCTCAGACTCTCTAAGCGACCATTCACCAATCACCTACATGTGGTCCAATAAATTTTAAAAAACTCCCCAATTTTTGTGAAAAGCAGAATTTTGAGAAGAGGACAACTTTCAACATTCAAAGAAGCTCTTTCCCAGATTGACTGGTATCCCATAGATATTCTGCATGACCTTGACCAAGCACTTTACTTTATTGAAAAGTTCAACATGGTCTGCAACTGATATGCCCTGGTCAGAGAAAGGAAATCCTGTTGTTACAATAATAGGTGGATTACCGGCAAACTCCTGGGTCTCATGAGGGACAGGGATAACCTTTGGAGTAGAGCCAGGGCTGCAGGAGAATATAATGACTTACAGAATTATAGGGCTGCCAGAAACAAATGCACTCAACTCATTTGGAGTGTTAAGGCCAATTACTACAAGAATCAATCAAAAAGAAACTGGGAGGATGGGAGGCGGTTCTGGGAAAATCTTAAGGACCTTACAGGGAAGGATGACAAAAAATAACCTTTATTGCTCAATATCAATGGCTTGAACTCAATGGATGCCTACTCCATTTCCGAAGAGTTCAACTCTGACTTTATGGACCTTAGCTCTGTTCTCCTGGCTGATGATCTTAAGCCTTTGGACGTGGACCTGAACAGCATACCTATGCCAAAACATCACCCAAAGTTCTACTTTGAGAGAGTAACAGTCAAGGAAGCCATTGGATATGTCAAAAATGTTATGGGAAAAGCCAACATGAAATTGACAGCTCATCCTACCGATGTGCTAATAGTCCCCATTTCAAAAATATTTAATACATTTATTTATTTTATTTATATAAGTCTTTGTTTACCAGGTAAGTGCACCAATCCAAGGACTGTTTTCAGGCCCGACCCGGGCCACAAATAATGGCACAGAATAAACAATTTGAGATATTATACAAGCCAAAAAGTAGTAACAGGTTACAGGCAATAGAGATAAATCACAAGGAAACAGTACATGACAGAGTAAGCAATGGTACAGAGAGAGATAAGGCATGATGTACAGTTATAAGTTTCAAAGCAGAGTAGCCAAAAAATTTGGTACCAGCAGTAAATACTAAATTTAGACATGGCAAACAAAACCTAGAAGGGTAATTAGTATGCAAGCAGAACAATACCTAGGCGGGGGTGAAATGAGGGGAAGCAGGGGAGATAAGTGCAGGAAGGGAACAATAGAGCCAGTTCAGAGTCATCCACTGAGTACACTAGGTACTGAGGCTAGTGACAGGATGAGATTCCTAGGAGGGGTCTATAGTAGGGAAGGAGGGAAAGTAGTGAAAATAAGTGCCAGTGGGGTCATAGGCACACACCGGGTTGCTAAGAACGCAGTATAGCGTAGTGGTTAAGGGCACTGAGCTGCAAACCTGGAGACCTGGGTTTGAATCCCATCAGCTCCTACTTGCATACAGTGTGACCCTAAGCAAGTCACTTAACTTCCTCGTGCTCCCAGGTTGCACCTGGAAACAGGCTCTGGCTTAGTGTGACGTTCCTGGTTAAACAATTTTCCCCCTTCCCCTAAGTAACTAGGTAATAAGGAGAAGGGAAAGGAAACAGAGTAAGAAGACAAGGCAGGACATCTAGGGAAAAGAGCTGGGGAGAGGGGGAGGTGGAGGCAAAGGTGACATGAAGTATCAGGGGTAGTGATGGAGAGGGGTGACAGAGCAAATACATAAGTGAGGGGGGGGGAAGGGGAAGACTAAAGGACCAAAAAAAGGGGTGGAGCTGGAGTGAGGAGGGTGTACAGGTACACTCATGCTGGCTAAATTCCCATCACTCTGGAAACAAGTGCTGGTAACTCCTTTTCACAAGAGTGGGGACAGGACTCTCACCGCAAACTATAGGCCCATCTCTGTTCTCTCTCCCCTATCCAAAGCACTGGAGAGGATCGTGGCAGGACAAATCACTGATTAGATCCAGAAATACCAGTTTTAATGTCCCCAGCAACACGGATTTAGAAAAAACCACAGCACTGCCACTGCTCTGGTGGACTTCTCTGATTATGTACACAAGGCCTTAGATGAGGGTAAACTGGTTGGCTCAATTTTCATTGACCTAACAAAGGCCTTCTATACAGTCTGTCACTCTCTCCTCCTGAATCAACTGCGCACCATTGGGGTAGCCCCGAATGCTGTCCTGTGGTTCCAGCACTATCGATCATCTAGATCCCAAAGAGTCAAAATAGGCCAATCAATGTCTGATTCAAAAGAAGTCTCCCTGGGAGTTCTGCCAGGTTCCATCCTGGGACTGTTTAGCCTATTTCAGAAGGATCTTCTGGAGGTCTGCAGTAGTAAAATTATCTTATACGCAGACGATGCCATCATATTCAGCAGTCACTCTCACATCGAGCATCTATAGGCTGAGCTGAAGACTACCTTCCAACAACTGGAAATCTGGTTTAGCTCTAAAAGGTTACTACTTAACTATAAAAATATGAAAACAATGCTCCTCTTGAGTCCCCTGCTCAAGAGGAGGTTCCCCTTCTTGACATTTACGAATAACAGGTCAGTCCCTCTAGAACAGGTACACTCCTTCAAGTACCTTGGTGTCATGGTTGATGACACCCTCTCCCATATGCAGCACATGGACGTGGTGGTGAAGGCAATAAACACCAAATTAGGTGTCCTGTTTAGGCACAGGAAAAGCCTATCTCCTAACACCCCTCCAGCTCTCTGTCTCCAGTTCCATTCTATCCTTAGTAGACTACAGTCTGGTGGTTTATGGAATGGTGGCCACTGATACGGCTCCCAAGAGGGTAGTTACAGCCCTTAACAAGGCATGTAGACTACTGCTAAATGCGGACTGCCTCACGCATACCTGTGCACTGTACGTGCAGTCCAACCTGCTATCTCTTAAAAACAAAATCAGATACCAAAACTGCCTTCTAGGGAGGAAGGTTATGCTCTGCCAGACCCCATCTTCCATCTCTGAACTGGTAAGCATAGCCAGTTCCAAGTACAATACCAGAAGTATGGAGCTGAACCAGCTTAATGTCCCATTTCGTAGGACTGCACTGGAACACTGCTCTTTCTCATACCAAGCACCACTCTGGCTTAATGAGATCCCAGCAGTGGCACTAAACACTGCAAACCTCCGGGCCTTTAAAATTGAACTAAAGCAACATCTATTGAACTTGACCAATTGTGACTACCTGAACTGATCCTGGTACTCCCTCCTAGTGCACCTTGCCCTCTGGTCACTGGACATCCCCATGGTCTCTAATCCTAGACCGCTCCCCTTACCCCTGGCTCCTTCTTTGTCTATCCCACCAGCGCTGAGAACAGCATTACTTATTCCTCTTTCACCACCCTCTCCCAGTTCTGTCTCTGCCCATGTCCAAGTTCCCTCCCCCTGTATACCATTCTATCATCCCCCCATACTACAGCACCTCTCTACTACACCCCTTCTTTTGCCTATTACCCTCTCTACTAAAGCGTTGTGCACTCCTTTATATCAATGCTACAATCTGACAAAGCTCTCCTGAGGCTGCAATTTAACCTCCTTGCAGTAGTTTTTTCATGTTGGTACTAGAATTTTCTACATGTTGAGCCTGCATTCCCACAGTAATGACTCTGTTTACCTGTAAAACCTGCATGCTTTTAACCTAATTCATTGCATATAAATTCATGTATGTATCAGTTGTTCTGTGTTCATGATGTGGAACCTTTGTAAAAGAGTTCTTACTCAAAGGTTGTTTCCAAATATACAAATAAATAAATAAAATAAAAATAAGTAGTGTCATGTAGAAAATCTTCTAATGTGTAAAATGGGGAAAAAAGCCATTGGAAATAACATGCAACAGCTGGCTAATTTTAAAAATTGATACCTTTTTTGTATGCTATTTGTTGTGCTACTAGCTCTTCAAATAATGATTCTAATATATTTGTAAGAGTTAGGAAGATTTGGAATAAACCTGCAATTACTTAGATCTACAGGATATCTGCCTTTAAAAGAGGGAGGAGGTGATAACAACAGATAACATAGCAACAGAAAGCACTAACAGTTGGTGTCAGTGCTACCAGACAGGGCAAAACCCCCAAACAGCAGGAAGCAAAATTACAAAAACTGCAGCACTTGTGGTAAAAGTACTGCATGCAGTGCAATGCTGCTGTGCCCCCTTGATGAACTCTCATTGTGAGAGGTGAAGCACTGGGACAGTTAGCACTGCATTCTTTTGTCCCTGTTTGGCCAATAAAATTATTTTTGCAGCAGCATTGCCTCTATACATGTTTTCCGTGAGTGCTAGTTGAGCTCATTTGGGCAAGATAACCTCCTATCTCCTACTGGTGAAGCCCCTGCCTATGCACCCAGCATTCTATTAACCTTAGCACATGCCTTATTGCACTAGGCTGATGCCTTGAGGTTTTCACTAATGATACCGAAGTTCCTTTTCCATTGCTGTTTGGCCTACTCTGATACCTCCAATAGTCAGTTTTGTTCTTTTTTTATCAATGTGTATAATCTTACACTTTTTGCATAAAATTTGAGTTGCTGAACCTTGGACCATTTTTTAATCTTTGCATGTCCCCTCTCATTCCACCAATCCCCTCATTGTTGTCCACCCTGCCATAATTTTTTTGTGTCATCTGAGAATAAGCTAATGTTTCTCTGTATGCCCTCTCCTATGTTGCAGACGAGAGAACCAGTACAAGGAGAGGTCCCTCTGGCATAGACGGCACCAGAACTGAAACTGGTTCAGAGGTCCACCAGCTAAATGCAGCCTGCCTTCCTTATCAGATTGCAGATAAAAATGCTTCATCCACCAGCAACATCGAAGTATTTCCATTTGTTTAGTGGCATGAACTGAGAATAGTCTTGAAGTGGAGGGGAGCAGTCTATTATTTAAATGCATTTCAAAGGGTATACATTATAGACAAACCTGTTTGACTATGTCTACCAAGAGATACATCACAGTGGTATCTGAAAATAAATGTTTTATTTGATTACAACCTTGATAACTAATATGACCTGTGTTAAATTCAAAGTGATGTTGTTTCCATGCCACTAGATGTGAAACCGAATGGGTGTTTTGTAGTGAGTGGCTTATGAAATAAATATATTTATAACAAAACATGTTTCAATCTCTTCTGTTTGACAAATGTGTGACATAATACACATCAAAGGGTTCCATGTGATAATGGTGATTGCGGAATAGCGATCGCTGTTAGGGCGAGTGTACATCGCCAAAAATGAATTATGGCGATATACAGTCGCAGCAACTGAAAAACCAATGACTGGTTTCCTATTTTATGCAGGGAACTGAGCCCCCAGTAACCCCCTACTAAAGGATTTTCAACTCCAGGGGGGTGAATGTCGGGGGTGTGTGTAAAACTTAAAAAAATAAAAATAAACAACCCAACGCAAAAACACTATCATGCCCAGAATCGAACCCAGCACCTTCCCAACCCCAGCCCACCACCTACCCTCCATGCCACATGGCCAGCTAAGCAGCTGATGGCTGCGCTACACCCCACATACTCTCTCTCCCCTTCCACCCGTTGCACAATGTGGTTCCCCCCAGCGCACGTGTATGTATATATATATATATATATATATATATATATATTTATATATAAACATCCCGTCGCTGTAGTCGCCAACCCCTGTATCCAGTTGCTACCCTGCCAGGTAGCCCTGTACACAGGTGCTGTAATTGAGTTGCCCTTTTTGGAAAACGCTCAATCGCGGTCACCTTGTACACAGTATGCCCATCAGGGAACCTTTTTAAAACTTTGGCTATGAAGATATTTGAGCCATAATATAAAGAGATAACTGTTAGTCAAAAGAAAAATATTTTGCTTTAAGGTTCCAGTCCAGCATTACAACAGTACCCTGTCCCCTGTAATTTGTCAAATGACCGACTTCTGCCTTATTCCTCTCCCTTGGCTTTGCCGAGAGGTCCGGACCCCTTTCCTCCACCCATAATAGTAAGCTGATGCATTCATTCATTTGGTTTACATTCTCCTAATACTTGACCACCTGGACCCCTCCTTTCTGTAGTATTTACTGTATATGTCCTCTTTATTTATTTATTTGTTCAGGATTCGGAAAATACCTTAGCCTTCCTCTTTTACCTAATGTACCTAAAGAAGGCCTTATCATTCTCCTTTACCCTGCCACTATTCTGACTGCTGCCTCAACTTTGGACTTTTTCACCACAGCTGCCACTGCCCTCAGCCTGTCATTCTAAACTTCACTAGTGTCTTCTGTCTGATCACATTTGCAATTTTTGAAAGCTGCCATCTTAGCTGCTACAGTCTCCTTTACCTCCTTGGGGAACCATTTTGGTTTCCTATGCCTCTTCCCTTTCCCCATTGTTTCATGGCAATATTTGGAAACCTCTAGTACTGCACTTTTTTTATCTCATCCTTATTTTTGCACCTCTGCAGCGCTACCAGCGGGGGCATCCAGCCGCCGGCCCCCACCAACCCGGACAGCAGCAGGCCCACTCACATGATGGGGGTCTGGCACAGCCACCCCAACCCACTGGAGGGTCTCCCTTTACCTCTCTGCATAGTGCTGGACCTGACCCCCAGCGTGATTCCATGACAGTCCTCTGGAATTGCGGGAACGCAGCCATCAAGCTGCTCAATTGTGCACAGCCTTTTCCTCCATGTTTTCCCTGAAGCCAGCAGTGCAGTGATGTACTGTGCATATGTGGACATCTTGCCATGCACCTCCCTGCTTGGCACTGCAACTGTGCTGCCCCTGGTCATCACCAGGGGACACTCCAGTGCAATGTGCTCTCCAAACCCACCCCAGAGGTAGGAGAGCAATCCTGGGATGCTCAATCCACCCTCTGCCATGCCAACTCTCCTGTGGCCCAAGTCCGTTCCCAAACCCAGGTTGCCGGTGTGGTGCGAGGTGTGGCATCCAGTGCCTCAACCCTCAGTGCCACCGGGCCCGCTTTAGTACTGCACTTTTAATGGCCTCCCATTTTACTTCCATCCATTCCAAATGCCCTACCCCCTCAGTGTAACCTGCATCCTCCCAAATGCTGCCTCCTGATGTCCATTACCAACACTTTGGTCCTGAGGAGCTGGGCCCTAAGGATTATTTTAAACCACATGATGCTGCATTTGCTTGTCTCCAGTGGTGCCTTAACCTGTGCTTCCTCAATAAATTTGTTGTTTGAGAGTACCAGGTCTAGGTTGGCCTCTTCTCTAATGTGTCCTCTGACATGCTGCACTTGGAAGCAGTCCTGAAAGGTGTCCACTAATGCCTGGCTCTATGCAGTCCTTACCCTGGGTATGTCCAAGTCCAGGTACTGATGACCACCAAACAGGAAACAGACCTTGGGGTAATCATATCTGATGACTTAAAGGTAGCCAAACAGTGTGATAAGGCTGTGGGGAGAGTCAGTGGGATGCTATGATGCATAAGGAGGGTTATCACCTGCAGAATGAGGAAGGTAGTGATACCACTGTGTAAATCATTGGTGAGACCTCACCTGGAGTACTGTGTCCAGTTCTGGAGATCACATCTCTGGAAGGACATAGAGAGAGTAGAGGCAGTCCAGAGGAGGGAAACCAAAATGGTGCAGGGTCTGCACCAGAGACCATATGAGGACAGACTAAAGGACCTCAGTATGTACACCCTGGAGGAAAGAAGTGAAAGGGGAGATATGATAGAGACTTTCAAATACCTCATGGTTATAAAAAAGGTACACGAGGAAAAGCATTTTTTTCAGGAAAAAAAGATGCCCAAGAGCAAGGGGAGATGCTATGAAGCTGGAGGAGGAGTAGACTCAAGGGAAATGTAAGGAAGTATTTCTTCACAGAGAGAGTTGTGGAAACCTGGAATGGCCTTCCAGTGGAGGTGGTGGGGGTGAAAGCTGTGGTGGGATTCAAGAAAGCATCAGATGTGCATAAGGGAACCTTAGACATTAGAGAAGAGAGGGCTAAGCCAGAGATCAAGTAGGGTCTATGGTATAACTACAAGTAGGGAAAATGGGCAGACTGGGTGGGCCAAGCGGTCCTGATCTACCGTCAAATTCTATTTTTCATGTTTCATGTCAGGCAGGTATAGGTCTCTTGTCAGGACCACACTCTCCATCTTGGTCACCTTTCTAATTTCCCCTTCTGACAACCTGTCTCCTGCCTCAGACTTGTTTAAGAGCCTGTGGCAATCCCCAACCTGAAGTTTCCCCCTTCATTACCAGCTGAGCCCATAGTGATTCCACCCCCATGGCACTTGATGGATTTCTTCTCCATTGTCCTTATACAATCCTTTATGTATGATGAAACACTCCTTCTCCTCATTTATCTATCTCACTGGAAGAGAAAATAGTCTGGGATTGAAAGGTTCCAATCATAGTTGGGAGTAGCCTACTTTTTTATTACAGCTAAGATGTCTACTTGTCCCTCCATAGCCAACTTCCGGAGGTCCCCTATTTTGTTCCAAGGTCCCTGGCATTTCATCTGATTACTCGCCATGCTTTATTTTCTCTATCTCCGCCCCGAATTCTCTACTTCCCCTCCCCATCCTATGCATTATCACACTCCACCCTTTTACTTCCTACTGTTATTCCTGCTCTGTCTCACCCCTCCACCCTTGGGGGAGTACTAACATGATCCCTAAGTTTGTCACTATGCCCTGGGTTCCTCTACCTTCAGCCTCCCCCACTCCTAGTTTAAATGCCTAAGGATGAAAACACCAAAATCCAGCCCCAGGGCATTTCCTCTCTTTTCACTGGAATAAAGACCATCCCTTCTAAGTAGCTTCCTATCCCAGAAGTGTTCCCAGTCTCCTACATATCTGAACCTTTCCTTACTGCAGCACTCCCTCAGCCATGAGTTGAACTGGCCTGCTGGTGCATTCAGCTTCCCTTGCCTTTTTCAATGCCCTCCCTGTGTGGTAGTGAGTATGGAGAGGATGTAGTGAGGGAGGAGGAAATTGAGGAGTTTAATGAATGGTTAAAGGGATGGTGTCAGGAGGAGGGGTACCATTTTGTAGGGGACTGGGGGATTCTAGGAGAGGAGGCTCTTCCAGGGTGACGGCCTTCACCTAACAAGAGAGGAGACCAATGCACTGGGACAGCACTTTGATGTCTACATTGGAGGACAGTTAAGCTGACTGGGGTAGGCTGAGGCTGGAGGAATCATGAGGAGAACAAGTGGGAAATCTAGCTAGTACTCTCCCAGAAATAGGGGCTAGGAACATTTGAGAGGGAAACAGCAAGGCAGGAGTTCATGATAGACTCAGAAAGTGGACCAGGGAAGGAGGGAGGGATTACTTTGATGGTAAGAAATAGAAAAAACAGGAAAGTAAGGAGATTAAGGGATGAGGAATGGGTGGATCTTTAAAAGATGATAGGGGTTCGAGCACAAGATGGTACGCACTCTGCCTTAATGCCAGGAGCCTGGAAAATAAAAGGGGAAAGGGAAAGAAGTAGGGATGTCAGTAAGAGCACTGATGTTGTAGAAGATGAGTCTATCAGGGGAGGAATGAGGTAGCAGAATCACTGTACATTCAGCTCCTGACAGCATCAGGCAAGAAACTGCACATGGGGTGGTCTATATGCCACTGGGACAATTTATTTAAAAGTTTTACCAGGAGGGCACACTGAGCAGAGTACTGCTCGATTCTAGGTAAGTCCTGGGGGAGGGGAAACATAGAGAGGAAACCATACAATACATATAATGTACAACATTGTAACACAAAAATACAGAGGTATGTACTAAAGCATAGCAAAATATGTCATTTTATAACAGCATATGAGGTACGGTAGTTGAGGAAAACAAGTAAGCAGCAAGACCAAGGGCCATAAGGAACTGGGGCGGAAATAAAGATGGGGGCTTCAAAGGGGGAGACAGTGTTACTGGAGGATCTCAACCAGTCAGACACTGATTGGGATGTTCCAACGGCTACTGTAAGAGCACCAAAAGTCAGGCTCTGCTAAATACATTGAGGGACTGCTTGCTGGTCCAAGAATTCACAAGGCAGGCTACCATTCTTGATGTAGTGCTTACCAACTCAGAAATGGGAGGCGGAGTGATGAGGGGGAACCAGTATTGGCAAGTGACCATAACACCATGATGTTTGAACTGGTCCTTGACACCAGTATGCCTTCATCAAAGGCCAAATTCCTGGATTTCAGGAGATCAGACTTTAACCAGATGAGAGGGAATTCATCTGGGGTAGGATGGTTGGGGTGGATGGAATCAGGGGTGTGGAGGAGAGGTGGGGAGAAATGAAAGAGGCCATTCTTGAGGCAAGCATGTCATGCTTGAGGACAGTCAACAAGAGAAACAGGTACAGAAGGTCAGAAAGGTGTCGAGGGACAAGAAAAATGCCTTCATCAGAAACAAGGAGAAGCAGGGGTATGAAGAATGGAGTGAGTACTAGGTAAAATCCAGGGAAACCAAGAGGGCAGTCAGGGACTCCAAAGCAAACATAGATCTGTCTATTGTGGAAGGGGTTAAGGGTGGGGAAAAAAGGTAAGACAGAAGGAGGAATTGTTAGGCTAACAAAAAGGGAACAGGGTAAAGAAGGAAGACATGCAGAATGCAGGCATTCTTAATGACTACTTATGCTCAGTTTTCACAATGGTGGACAGTGGTCATTTTCCAGAATGCGGCATAAAGACTGCTGCTAGGGTGATCCCAGAAATGAGGAAGAAGATATTTACAAAGAAAAGGGTCAGAAAAAAGGCAGGCAGCCCTAGAGGTAGATATGGCCAGAGAGCCAGTTGAGGTGCATCGGAGGGTGCTCAGGGAACTGGCATCAGAATTAACTAAAACCCAGGCAGAGCTATTCAATAGTTTAAGTCAGTCAGGGGTGGTTCTGAAAGACTGGAGAGTAGGGGACATTCTCCATAAGGGTAGGAACAAGGAGTAATTGGATAACTACAGACCTGACAGTCTTATCTCTGTGAGTAAACTGATGGAGAAACTAATTAAAGAGGAGCTAGCAGACTATCTGGAGAGTAATGGGGCGCCAGGATAGTAAACAGCATGGGCATGTGGCAGAGAGGTCTTGTCAGACCAACTTAGTAGTATTCTTTCACTGGGTAACCAAGGCCATAGATAAGGGACAAGCAGTAGATTTACTTTGCTGTACTTTGATTTCAGAAAGGCATTCAACTCGGTGTCACATAGCAGGTTACTGAAGAAGCTAAAGGATCTAGGTGCAGAAAAGGACATAGGTAGATGAGTGGGTAGTTGGTTAATGGGAGACAGCAAAGGGTAATGCTAAACATAAACAAATCCAGTGAGAGAGAAGTCACAAATGAGGTGCCACAGGGTTCAGCTCTGAGTAGGGGTTGGCAAAGTGGCCAAAATTCGCTCCGCGGAGTGATTTGCGGAGTAACGCAGAATCCGCAAAGTGCTCCGCAACGCAAAGCAGAGTATTTTGCATTATAAGGGGGAACACAAAGTCCATTGAAAACAATGATTTCAAGTTATTCCACCTTCCCCAAACCACTTCTCATCATTTGGCAGAAGTACATTGAAATCAATGTATTGCATCACTACTTTGTTATTGAGCTCCAAGGCGAACTTGCAGTGCTTAATGGGATTGCAGGTCACATGGGCTCTAGATTGTTCTGCACAGCCTCAGTTCTGTGTAGTGTGTCTGTAGTGGAAGATGGAGACAGTCTCCTTTCAGAACTCTGCGATTCAAATCCTCTAAAAGGTGTTAAAAAAGCCTTTTTGAGCCATTTTTTTGCTCAAAATTTAGTGCATCGATTGTGAGAAACCCTCATATGCTCATATCATCAAGTGTTTATTGCTTGTGTGTGCATTTTTAATGTTAATTTAGAACAGTCAGCCTGTGTACTGTGAAGTGTGCTTTGGGGGTGGGGCGTATCTGTGGTGTAGGTAGATTAACTGGGATCAAAAGGCAGTCTTTCTGTTTTGGTTATATTTTTCTTGCATAACTGTGTTAATATACACACAGTAATACTTTTAATAATTCTTGACATTTTTTTGCTGATTGTAGTGATGCAGCAGTGTATAATTTCAGTTTGTTTAAAACATTTGGTTATATTGCTAAAGGTTTTCAATTTGCTATGCAATACTTGTAGTGTGTGTGAGTGTGTGTGCGATACGTACCATTAAATCAGACAACTTTTATTGTGCCAGAGTAATTGCAGCAGTGTGAACCTGCAATCCACTGCACCTGCATGAATTTTCTATGCTGCTTTGTGGTATCTTTTCTGGTAGTGGACTGTTACTGCTGTGCGCTAACCCCCCTCCCACAACCGGTAAAAGGTATTCCTTTCCAGATTTGAATTTGTGACATGTGAGCACTGGTTGGGTGTAATTGTGCATTTGCATCTGACTCTGCATCTCTTGACTGCCCAACGCACTCTTAATCTGTCTGTGCATTTGCAGTACACCATTAATTCTGGGAGACTTTGCATTTTTGTTACCCTCTCATTTCACTTCGCCAGCAATGGGGATTTTTCTGGACACAAGACAGTAGCATTTTGGGGATGCAAATTAATTACGGTGACTGTGTGTGACCACTGTGTGCATGAATAAGTGCACCATTAATTCTGGGAGACTTCGCATTTCTTGTTATGCTCTTATTTCACTTCAGCACTAGGGAATTTTCCGGACACAAGACAGTAGCATTTTGGGGATACAGATTAATTCTGGTGACTGTGTGTGACCACTGTGCACATGACTGAGTGTGCCATTAATTCTGGGAGACTTTGCATTTCATGTTACACTCTCATTTCACTTCATCAGCACTGAGGAATTTTCTGGACTCAAGACAGTAGCATTTTGGCGATGCAAATTAATTCTGGTGACTGTGTGTGGCCAATGCTTGCATGATGGAGTGCACCATTAATTCTGGGAGATTTTGCATTTTTTGTTACCCTCTCATTTCACTTCAACAGCTCTGAGGAATTTTATGGACACAAGACAGTAGCATTTCGGAGATGCAAATTAATTCTGGTGACTATGTGTGACCACTACGCGCATGACTGAGTGTGCCATTAATTCTGGGAGACTTCACATTTCTTGTTACACTCTCATTTCACTTCAGCACTGGGGAATTTTCTGGTCACAAGACAGTAGCATTTTGGAGATGCAAATAAAATCTGGTGACTGTGTGTGGCCAATGCTCGCATGACGGAGAGCACCATTAATTCTGGGAGACTTTGCAGTTTTTGTTACCCTCTCATTTCACTTCACCATCACTGGGGAATTTTCTGGACACAAGACAGTAGCATTTTGGAGATGTAAATTAATTTTGGTGACTGTGTGTGACCACTGCGCACATGACTGAGTGTGCCAATAATTCTGGGAAACTTCACATTTCTTGTTACTCTCTCATTTCACTTAGCACTGGGGAATATTTTGGACACAAGACAGTAGCATTTTGGGGATGCAAATTAATTCTGGTGACTGTGTGTGACCACTGTGCGCATGACTGAATGTGCCATTATTTCTGGGAGACCTTGCATTTCTTGTTACACTCTCATTTCACTTCGTGAGCACTAGGGAATTTTCTGGACACAAGACAGTACCATTTTGGGGATGCAAATTAATTCTTGTGACTGGGTGTGGCCAATGCACACATGACAGAATGCAACATTAATTCTGAGAGACTTTTCAGTTTTTGTTACCCTCTCATTTCACTTCGCCAGCACTGGGGAATTTTCTGGACACAATACAGTAGCATTTTGTGGATTCAAATTAATTCTGGTGACTGTGTGACCACTGTGCACATGACTGAATGTGCCATTAATTCTGGAGACTTCACATTTCTTCTTACACTCTCATTTCACTTTGTCAGCACTGGAGAATTTTCTGGACACAAGACAGTAGCATTTTAGGGATATAAATTAATTCTGGTGACTGTGTTTGGCCACTGCTTGCATGACAGAGTGCACCATTAATTCTCGGAGACTTTGCATTTTTTGTTACCCTCTCATTTCACTTCACCAGCACTGGGGAATTTTCTGGACACAATACAGTAGCATTTTAGGGATTCAAATTAATTCTGGTGACTGTGTGTGACCACTGTGCACATGACTGAGTGTGCCATTAATTCTGGGAGACTTCACATTTCTTGTTACGCTCTCATTTCACTTCAGCACTAGGGAATTTTCTGGACATGACAGTAGCATCTTGGGGATGCAAATTAATTCTGGTGGCTGTGTGTGACCATTGAGCACATGACTGAGTGTGCCATTAATTCTGGGATACTTTGCATTTCTTCTTATGCTTTCATTTCACTTCATCAGCACTGGGCAATTTTCTGGACACAAGGCAATAACATTTTGGGCATGCAAATGAATTCTGGTGACTGTGTGTGTTCAATGCTCGCATGACAGAGTGCACCATTAATTCTCGGAGACTTTGCATTTTTTGTTACCTTCTCATTTCACTTCGCCAGCACTGGGGAATTTGCTGAACACAAGACAGCATTTTGGGGGATGCAAATTAATTCTGGTGACTGTGTGTGACCACTGTGCACATGACTGAGTGCACCATTAAGTCTGGGAGACTTCATATTTCTTGTTATGCTCTCTTTTCACTTCAGTACTGGGGAATTTTCTGGACACAAGACAGTAGCATCTTGGGGATGCAAATTAATTCTGGTGGCTGTGTGTGACCACTGCACACATGACTGATTGTGCCATTAATTCTGGGATACTTTGCATTTCTTCTTATGCTTTCATTTCACTTCATCAGCACTGGGGAATTTTCTAGACAGAAGACAATAGCATTTTGGTGATGCAAATAAATTCTGGTGACTGTGTGTGGCCAATGCTCGCATGACAGAGTGCACCATTAATTCTGGGAGACTTTGCATTTTTTGATACCCTCTCATTTCACTTCACCAGCACTGGGGAATTTTCTGGACACAAGACAGTAGCATTTTGGAGATACAAATTAATTCTGGTGACTGTGTGTGACCACTACGTGCATGACTGAGTGTGCCATTAATTCTGAGACTTCACATTTCTTGTTACGCTCTCATTTCACTTCAGCACTGGGGAATTTTCTGGACACAAGACAGTAGCATTTTGGGGATGCAAATTAATTCTGGTGACTATGTGTGACCACTGCATGCATGACTGAGTATGCCATTAATTCTGGGAGACTTGTCATTTCTTGTTACGCTCTCATTTCACTTCAGCACTGGGGAATTTTCTGCACACAAGACAGCAGCATCTTGGGGATGCAAATTAATTCTAGTGGCTTTGTGTGACCACTGCTCACATGTCAGAGAGCACCATTAATTTTGGGAGACTTTGCATTTTTTGTTACCTTCTCATTTCACGTCACCAGCACTGGGGAATTTTCTGGACACAAGACAGTAGCATTTTGGGGATGCAAATTAATTCTGGTGACTGTGTGTGACCACTGTGCATACGACTGAGTGTGCCATTAATTCTGGGAGACTTCACATTTCTTGTTACGCTCTCATTTCACTTCAGCACTGGGGAATTTTCTGGACACAAGACAATTGCATTTTGGGGATGCAAATGAATTCTGGTGACTGCGTGTGACCACTGTGTGCATGACTGAGTATGCCATTAATTCTGGGAGACTTTGTATTTCTTGTTGTGCTCTCATTTCTTTGTCAGCACTGGGGAGTTTTCTGGACACAAGACAGCAGCATTTTGGGGATGCACATTAATTCTGGTGGCTGTGTGTGTGGGGGGGCACTGGGGAGCTACCAGTATTGTTGCCACTCCACCTTACTTCGCATTAAGGTGGAATGACAACGTGAAGTAATAATTACAAGGTGAAGTGAGCCTTTCCTATTGGCAACTCTGCATAGCGGAGTGACAATGCAAAGTGGCCACTTTGCGTTCACTTCACCAGAAGAATTTAATTTCACTGCATCTCTAGCTCTGAGTCTAGTCCTTTTCAATATGTCCATCAGCAACACAGAAGAAGGTATTCAGGACAAGATGTGTCTCTTTACTGAAGACACTAAGCTTTGTGGTAGGATAGACAGTCATGAGGGGATAAGGGAGTTGCAGAAGGACCTGAAAATTTTCGAGACATGGTCCACACTTTGATAGTTGATGTTCAATGCCAACATGTGCAAGGTGATGCACATTGGGAGCAGAAACTCTGTGATGGAATATTGGATGGGAGGGGTTAAGATGGACATTACTACTAAGGAAAGGGATCAAGGAGTCATCAAACGTTACACTTAAACAATCTGGGCAATTTAACAAAAGACTGTAGCAAGGCAATCAGAATGCTGGGGTGTACTGGGAAGGGGTTAGATAGGAGAAAGGAAGTATTTCTATCTCTTTACAGATCACTGGTAAGGCCACACCTGGAGTACTGTGCCTAGTTCTACAGCCCTCACTTGAGGAATGACAGGGACAGGCTGGAGATGGTGCAGCATAATAACAAAAATAATTCATTGCCTGCAGGACGGATCCTACAAAGATGTCCTTAGGGCATTGAACATATACTTGTTGGAGACCAGAAGGGAGAGGCCCTCAGGTTCCTGAAAGTAATGAATAAGGTCAACTATAAGGAACTATTCAACAATAGTGACTCTAGAACATGGGGACATGAGTGAAACTGGTGGGAGGGATATTCAGGAGGGATGTGAGGAAATTATTTTTTACAGAGAGCGTGGCTGAGCCAAAGAACAGCCTGAAGGCTGAGGTGGTGGTCGCCAAGACCACTAATGGCTTTAATCATGGTTGGAACAGAGTTAAGGGCTTAATAGTCACCCGGGGGAGGGGCAGGGTATCAGCAAGGGAAGGGATAGGGGATGGGTAGCATGGGCATAAACCCCATATAGAAACTAGGTCTCAGGGGTGGGATAGGTTAGAATGGGCAGACAACATGGACTAATGGTCTTTTTCTGCCATCAATGTCCATGTTTCTATATTTTTATGTCTATCTTCAGAAGACTCTTGGTCCCCTTATGCCACACCTGCAGGACATCTGAGAAGGCCAGTAATGCTGCAGTGGCCCTTAGCTTGCCTCAGAACCTATGCAAACTAGCCTTCACCTTCTCCAACTCATGGATGACCAGGTCATTGGCCCTCAAGTGAACAATCACTTCTGGCTCTTCTCCCCTGCACTCAAGTATACCTTTTACCCTTGTGGTATCCCTCCTTGCTATAGTCCCTGGAAAACACCATGCTACCCGATTCTCCTGACTGCCTGCACAAACCACTTTCTTCATCCCCCTTGCAATTAAGTTCCTAACAACCATGACCTGTCTAGTTGCCTGCAACACTGAAATAGATAAGATGAATTATACTCAAAAAGAACAGAGACCAGTGGGATTTAGAGAGAGAACTGACTCAGTAACTATTTTCTTATCAGGTTTTCAAAAGATATGGGGGTAGCTTTGTAAACATAGTTTTAATTAGTGTTTCTACAGACATCCTGTCTGGATTACCCTTTGAAAAGGTGACTAAATATTTTGAAAAGCATCTAGGTGCTTTTTCAAGCAACAATGTATCTTTTCCAAATTAAGAGAATCCACTGTAAGATTTATTCAAGTCCAATAAGCTGGAAGGTCCTTATCCTTCCATTTCATCAGTATACCTTTTTTAGCATTTGCTAAGTCTAGTTGAAGAAGTTTTTCTTTACTACTGACAATATTTAAGTCTAGTGCTGCTATCTCAAGCATAATCACCACAATTTTTTATTAAGAAAGCAATAAGACATGACAGGGTGTGGGTTGTTGGTTGATAAGAGCATGCCCCCAGGTGCGTTGTTAGGCACGAGGCGCTTGCGTCAAGTGACTACCGCAGCTGGGTTGTGCTCTTATCAATCAACAATCCACACCCTGAAGTGTCTTATCACTCTTATAAAATGGGTAACAGCTATTTCTATAACAGTTAAACAAAACTCTGGACACATTATTAAAGATTTAATAAAAGTATGTTATTTTATTTGAATATGGTGAAAAATAGTCCCCAGACTTGGGTAGAGGAGCAATAAAATTGATTGAATAGCAGCTCACAGAAAAATGCTAAACTAGTGAGTTGGAGGGACAGCAATGTATTATTTGAGCAGTTTGGGTCTGCCTCTGCCTATGTAACTGTGTTTTCCCACCTTTTCTCTTTGTTTATAAAGTATTACTGTATTGCCTATTTACTTCATCCTGTTTTTTTTTTTCTACTTTTCCCCTCATTCAAGACATAGTATGTTTATCATGGAATGTTTACTATGAAATACAGGGATTGAAAATTCTGCTCAGTTCCGCTGGTGGAATGTTACTCTCCTAACATACTTTACACACAGACAACAAAGGCCTGTTTTAGAGCCAGTGACTCAATTATTTCACTGTCAGGGCAAGCAGAAGAGATTTCCATGATGAGCCGGTAAAGACAGAAGGGGGATTTTTCACTGTTAATAAAGAAACAGTTGTAATGAGAACTATAAACAATACTTAATGTTTCTAATTTGTTTATGTGTGTATGGAGAGTGTGATGATCAGGAAAACAATGTTTAATTAATTTGTTTTCTTTTTTATTTAAGGTAGGTTTATTTTTAGGGCCCAGTTGAAGGTTTTTACAGTGTAAAGGCAGCAGCCATGTTTGTGATGGAAGATCAGTTCTGGTTGCAGAGGGACTGATGGAAGGTAGTTCTGGTTGCAGGAGGACTAATTTCTTCATTGTGTAATGCGGTTTAGGACCAGGATGACTGTGTGTATATAGAGATTTAATGTACAGTCAGCTGATGTCTCTTGCCCAATGAGATTTCACATTTTTTTCTTGCCATTTTATAATAAGGCAATAAGGCACGACGGGTGTGGTATATCATGGGATATCATCACGCCTTGGGTGGTCGGGCACGAGGCCACAGGCCGAATGCGTCCAACCATCTGAGAAGTGACAATATCCCATGAAATACCACACCCTGGAGTGCCTTATTGCTATTATGAACTGGATCAATTGATATTTTATGCATTTAATGTAAAAAAAGAAAGTTTTAAAATATTTTAATAGTGTTTTTATATGAGTGTAGGTAGACATTTAAAAAAAAAATTGTGTATGTCATGTTTTGGCCAGTAGGTGGTGCTGTTGCATGAGGAATTTGTTACAAAGTCTTAATTGTTGTGGTATTGCTCCCGCCCCCGGAAGTTTAGTTTACTCGATCCCGTTAATATTTTTTGGCTTTTTTTGTTTGAGGAGGTGATGATGCTTTTGTTTGTTTATGCCAAAATTGCGATGTGAAAAGGGAGATAGCCGGGTGGACAATAAAGTGCCTATCAACGTACACCACAGCTCTGCAAGGTGAAAGAAGTTTTTTTTATGATGTGTCCTAAGATCCATTGGATCTAATGCGTTTTGCCTGCAGTATTTGAGTCATGCCGTGCTTCTGAGGAAAGCGAGACAAAAGGGTCAAGCCTGGTATTCTTGAGGAGTGGGTTGTAGATTTTGCCGTTTGGGGCGAGGCAGCATGGCAGTGAGCAGTACTTGGCGCTCTCGAAGGAAGCACTTGCCACGATCAAAGGAAGAAGATTTTTTTTCTCTTTGCAGAGCGTGTGCTTTGGGCAATGTAAGGGGGGACAGTTGTGAGGATGTGTTTTTTTTTTTTAATACCATCTGAGTGGAGGTCTGACTTGCTTCACCTGTGGGGACATACAGAACATGCACTGGGAGTGAGGAGGCTGGTGGATGGAGGTTTTCTGAAGCCGTGATGATGTAGCCCGATATCATCGCGGCTTCAAAAACCTCTCGGCTAATCAGCTTCCTCCATTAATGATCTCCAGTTCATAATACTGGTTGAGGCTATAGTAGATACTATTACTAATGTCCAAAGAAGGCTATGTGACCTATCAAGACTACCCCTCAATTCTCAGTGGTAGTACTCAGTAATATTTCCACTAATTAAACACTTATACTATTTGATTTTAAAGAATCATATCTTCACATGCTGCTATCTTTGGTAGTAACAAATGTCAAATATTTATTACCCTCTAAGTAAAGTAAAGGAAAGGAAAAACTATCTTTTATATATGAACATACCAGTAGATAAAGGCCTTATGGTCTGTCTAGTCAGCTCAAGTGTGCCGATCCCAATACATTTACAGTGGGAGCTGCCCCCCTCTCTGTTTCCCTCTTGGTGCCCCTCAACTACTCCTCCCCTCCTTGACCCACCCCCCGATGTGCAGCTCTCCCCGTCACTCTATCTCATCTCTTCTTGAAGTTGTCCACCATTTTTAGAGATACCATCTCCACTGTCAGTTCATTCTACTTGGGCACACCCTCTCAGTGAAAAAGTGCCTTCTCACTTCCCTCCTGAACCTACCCCCACCAGCTTTAGGCTGTGCCATCTAGCAGTCTTGCTCCCACTAATGCTGAAGAGGCCATCAGTGCTCACCATTTATACCCCTGAAATACTTGAAGGTCTCAATCATGTCCCCACTCTCCCTTCTTTCTTCAGGAGAGTACTTGTCAAGTCCCCGAAGCCTCTCATTAAGCAGTGGTGACAATACACTCCCCAATAATTACCGGCCCATCTCCATCCTCCCCCCACTCTCAAAAGTCCTTGAAAAGATTACAGTCCCCCCAACTCACTGAATATTTTCTCACTAACAATCTACTGTGCAGGGAACAACATGGCTTCAGATCTGGGCACAGTACTACTATGGCCCTGACCGAGTTCTCTAATTACATTCATTCTGCCCTGTATAGAAAACACCTTGTGGGAGCTATCTTCATCGACCTGTCAAAGGCCTTTGATACAGTCTCCCACCCCTTACTCCTAAGCACATTCCAACACAGAGGCCTATCCAAAGGACCTATCTCTTGGTTCACCAGTTACCTCACAGCATGGTCGCAATGTGGCAAATTACACACCATCCAGTCCACCACCTTGCCAGTCCACTTTGGGGTCCCCCAAGGCTCCATTCTCACCCCTCTGCTATTCAGCATCTATCTGAATGCCCTGCCCAAGTCCTGCTCTGGTAATCTGCTGCTATATGCAGATGACACAGTTCTCTTTGCCTCGTACCAAGATCCCTGTTCTCTGTACCCCTCCATCCAGCATGGGTTTAACCAGATTAAGAGCTGGTTCATAGATCAAAGACTCATAGTTAATGTGAAAAAAAGACAAAGGCCATGCTCTTTGCCCACCATCAGAATAAGACCAAGAATATTCAGCTATGAATTCTCTCCCACTCTCTCCTTCCACTAGAGCAGGTATACACTTATAAATACCTGGCGTAACATTTGACTCCTGCCTCTCTTTCCACTCACATATTAACAACCTGTCCTCGGCCATAAACGCCCGCATAGGGCTACTGTATAGGCACAAAAATTGCTTACCCCTAGAAGCCCTTAACCTGGCCGTCACCACTTCGGTCCTCTCTCTTGTCAATTATGGGCTTACCGTCTACTCAGTCACCAATCACACGGCACTTAATAAAATCCATCTGGCCATAAACAAGGCGTTAGTGTGCAGGCTCCTATCAGGGGCAGATAAGCATACCCATACCTGCACCCTGTATTCCCTGACAAACCTCCTAACCCTGGATGAGAGAATACATTATCAAACATGTCTCCTAACTAAAGAAATACACCTGGAGCTCTCCCCCCTTGGGGTATCTGCCTCACTCCAATTCTCCCACACCTCGGTGAACACCTGCACCACTAGCAAACAGGTGTGGTCAATACCGAGGGTCAGGACCTCATTAGCCAAAAGGTCCTTCTCCTACAGGGCACCAGCATGGTATAATGAACTCCCCTCTGATATCTCCTCCATCTCCAACTTAGGTCCCTTCAAAGTAGCACTCAAAGAACATATACTCGCCTCACGGTGCTGTCAATGTACCATCTAGTTAGGCTCTACCTTGCTCACTATCCCTATAGCAACCTCTTGACAATGCCTCTGTTGGCTGCTCGCACATGTTACCTGCGTTAGTTCTCCACTTCACTGTATATTCAAAGAAGTAATGATCCTAGCAAGCCAGTGCTAAATGTATTAAAATAAACCAGTGCTAAATGTATTAAAGTAACTGCTAAATCTTGTTTAGCTATACAAACTGCTGCTATAATATTGTATTCCTGTTGAAACTGTAATTTGTGTCTGTAACCTTGTAATTCCACTATGCTGTTACTATACTAACATACTAATTGCCAACAGATTAGGCCTTACGGGTTATCGAGTCTGCTCGAACCTCAGATCCCTAGTTGGGTGCCGAGGCCTCCCCCCTTGTATTCCAGAAACCCCTATCATCCAGCCCCACCCCACTGGGTCAGGCCATCATCTGATACATCCGCTTTCTGTGTCTGTCCCACCATCTCTTGAAGCCCTCCACTGTGGATCTCTGAATCAACTCACCAGGCAGTGCATTCCAAGGATCCACCACCCTCTCAGTGAAAAACCTCCTCCTCTTTCCCCTCTCACCCTTCTACCTTCCAACTTCAAACCATGTCCTCTGGTGATACCTCCCTACTTTAGTCTAAAGATCCCCTCCGTGTTTACCCTATTTATTCCCTTGAGGTACTTGAAGACCTTAATCATGTCCCCCCCATCTCTCCTCTCCTCTCCTCCAATGAAAACAGGCAGAGCTCCTCAAGTCTGTCCTCATACATCAAATCCCCTAGTCCTCGTGTCATCTTAGTTGCCCTCCTCTGTACCCTCTCCAGGAGCTGTATGTCCCTCTTCAAGTGTGGTCTCCAGTACTGTACACAGTACTCAAGGTGTGGTCTAACCAGTCCATTGTACAGCGGCAGAATCACTTCCCTACTCCTAGAGGTGATCCCCCTTATGATGCATACCAACATCCTGTTTGCCTTGCTAGCCGCTCTCCTGCACTGCTCAGAGTTATTCATACATGCATCCATCATGAATTCTAGGTCTTTTTCCCCTGTTGAGACCTCCAGTGCCTCCCCTCCTAGGGTCTACCTGTGTTTAGGGTTTCCCCCGCCCAAGATGTAACACCTTGTACTTGGTGATATTGAAATTTAATTCCATGTGTGAGCCCAGCTTTCCAGGGTGTCCAGGTCCCCTTGCAGTGCCAACCTCCCCTCTTCCCCCTCAAGTACTGCTCCCATCTTGGAGTCATCAGCGAAGAGACTCATTTCACACCCTATACCCTCCCTGATGTCCGATATGTATGCATTAAACAGGATCGGACCCAGGACTGACCCCTGCGGTACCCCACTACCGACCTCTCTAGGGTTCGAGAGCTCCCCACCGACCACTACTCTCTGGGTGTGTCCAGCTAGCAAGTTTTTAATCCATCTGACCATCAAAGGGCCTACTCCCAACCCCGTCAGTTTCTCCACCAGACCATTGTGGGTGACAGAGTCCAAGAATAATACATCCACAGGCTTCCCCTGTCCAGTTCTGATGTTACCCATTCATAGAACTCCACAAGTTTGGTTTGACATGATCTACCTGGCACAAACCCATGTTGCCAACTATCAAGACCTCCCACCTCCTCCAAGTACACCCCCAATCATTCCTTTAGTATACTCTCCATTAATTTTCCCACCACCAAGGTCAAACTGATGGGTCTATAGTTACCTGGTACTTCCCTAGACCCCCTTTATGGATCGGCACCAGATGTGCCTCTCGCCAATCCCTAGGTACCCTCCCTGTCTCAAGCGACCTGTTGAAGAGCTCCGCCAGGGGTGCAGCCAGTATGTCCGCCAATTCCCATAGTACTCTCAGATGAATGCCATCTGGCCCAGGAGATTTATCTTTCTTTAGGGCCTTGAGGGCTAACCACACCCTTTTGGTGGAGATAATATCATCCGTCTCCTCCACCTTACTGGCCTTTTTATCCTTATCCTGATGTGACACCCCTGGGGTACCTCTCCCTCCCTCTTGCTCCATTTCTGTTGCTCCCCTGATCCCATTCACTACCGCTTCTATCCCCATTGTGCCTTGCTTTGTAGATATCCCATCCCCCTTCCTAGTGAACACAGAGGCGAGGTACTCATTTAATACCTCTGCCTGGTCCCTCGCCTCTTCCACCCACCCTCCTTCTGATCTCAATCTGCCGAGATGGCCTTTAGTTTTTCTCCGCTCCCCAATGTAGCGGAAGAACCCCTTTTCCTCCATGTATCCCTGTGGCCAGCCGCTGCTCTTTACTGGACTTTGCTCCCCTCACCATACGGGTGACTTTTCTAGATGCAAGATGGCACATTTCCTTTTCCCTATCCCCTCTTGTTGTTTTATATTTTTTGTAGGCCGCCTTCTTTTCTCTGACCACTACCTGAACCTCACTGGACCACCAGTATGGTTTATGCGACCGTGTTCCCTTACGTTTCACCTTAGCGCAGGTCCTGACTACCTCATGAAGTCCCCGGTTTATGACCTCCCATCTCTTTTCCACATTTGTCATTGATGTAATCCCCTTCAAGTGATCCTTGAGAATATTTCCCATGCCCACAAAGTCTGCCCTATGTATACTGTATGTGTGTTTCTGTACTCTGACGCGGAGCCTTTGTAAATGAGTCCCTGACTCAAATGTTGTAATTCCTAAAGAATGCCAATTAAAATAAATAAATAAATAAATAAATAAAGGTATTGCTCTGCTAGATCTGACTCATCTTGGTTGCTCTTCTCTAGACTGTTTCCAGCAAGTTGGTATCCTTCTTAAGATAAGGGTACAAATATTGCACATTGTACTCCAGGTACGGTCTCGTTAGAGACATGTACAATGGCAGAATGACCTTCACCTTTCCGCTGGTAATTTCCCTGGCTATACAGTCCAACATCCAATTTGTTTTGGCTGTTGCTCTCCTGCAGCATGACAAGTGTTTCAGATCACTCATGATAATTACTCCCAGGTAATTTTTTTTCTTCTGTCCTGGTTACCTGTACACTGCCAAATCAGTATTTGGTCCCTGGGTTCTTCATCCCCAAGTGCATAACTTTACACTTTTTAGCATTGAACCCCAGTTGCCAAATGCCAGACCACTTCTTTAGCCTAGTCAGGTCTTCCCTGAGTTCCTGTCTCCCCTTCCCTATGTCTACCCTTCCACAGAGCTTTGTGTCATCCATGGACAGGCAGATTTTACCCTTGATCCCATCCACAATATCACTAATGAAGATGCTAAACACTACCAGACTGAGCACTGTGCCCTGTGGGACTCCACTGGTCACAGACCTAGTGTCTGAGAATCGCCCCCCTCCACAATGGCTACCACCCTTTGACTTCTAGCCTGCAACCAGTTTCTGATGATCCCATAAGCTTAGCCCCTACTCTCAGGTCTTCCATATTCCTGACCAGTCTACTATGAGTCACAATGTCACAGGCCTTGCTAAAGTCTGGATACAGGACATCGACTGCTAGGCCCTTGCCCACTCTCCTAGTGAACCAGTTGAAGAGGTCAATTAGATTAGTTTGGCAGGACCTCCTGACACAAACTCAGTGCTGTCTTATGTACTGGAGCCCATTTTCCTATAGAAAGCTCACCAATCTTTCTTTCAGGATGGTTTCCATCAGCTTGCCTACTATTGAGGTCAGGCTAACTGGCCTGTAGTTTCCTGGTTTATCCCTTGGATCACTTTTATTGAGAGACACCACAATGTGCAGTTCTTCAGTCCTGGGACACATTCCCTGAACTCCAGAGTGGTGTTAAACAGACCTGCCAGGGGCCCACCAGAACCTCCGCCAGCTCTCTTAGGACCCTTGGGTGCATGCCATCTGACCCAGGAGATTTGTCCACCTTTAGGATCCCTAGGACTTATGTACCCTGTCAGCTTGAATTATACCATCCAGGACTTCCCCCTATCATCCCCCACCCCCCTGCTTCCTTGTCGCACTGGTCCATGGTCAAGACTGAACAGAAGTACTTGTTAAGTGCCTCCACATTTTCTTCACTACCTTTGGCCCAACCCCCCTCCTTTTCTAATCTGACAGTCTCATCTTTTATGTTCCTCTTCTTCCTTATATACCAGAAAAAGGTCTTCTCACCTGCTCTTACACCCTGTGTTAGCTATACTTCTCTTGTAGCCTTTGTTAGTTTAACTGCTCTGCTTGCCTCTTTTGATTTAGCAGAGTAATCCTCCCTATCCTCCTCCTTCTGAGTATGTTTGTAGTTTTAGAAGGCTGTTGTCTTGTCCCATACTACCTTTGCCACTTTTCCACGAACCATCTGGGCTTTTTGGCATTAGCTTTCTTACTTTTGATTTTGGCACACTCACTAGTGGCCTTCATGAGTCTCATCTTTATTATGGCCCATTTCTGCTCCACATTCATCCCCATTCTGATCCCAGCAAGGTGCCTACCAGAACGTATCCCATCCTACTAGTCATCGCTCCTAAAGTCCAAAATGCTCATCTTGGTCCTGACCATCCTTCTGCTCATGTGCATGTGGAACCAGACTGTGTGGCGGTCACTACCTGCAAGCAGCGCTGCCACCTTCACATCCTGAACTTTCACACAGTTGGACAGGACAAAGTCCAGTACAGCCCTATCCCTAGTGGGCTCCATGATGCCTTGACCAAGAAACCACTCTAGAACGCAGCCAGCAGTACTTGCTTCCTAGTGCAGGAGGTAACAGGGATTTTCCAATCCACCCCACATAGATTGAAATACCCCATTATTACTACTTCCCCCATGCTGGACATTTCCATGATTTGGGACCCCAGCACCTTGTCTAACTCCTCATCCTGGGAAGGTGGTCTGTAGACCACCCTCATCCTCAGTTTCCTCTCCCTTGGGAATTGTAGCCACAATGCTTCAGTCTTACCTTCTGTTTCTTCCTCTCCTATGCAAGTTATCCCCTCCTTTAAGTACTGAGCCATTCCCCTCTCTTCCCAACCCCCTTTCCTTTCTGTACATTTTTTACCTGGGAACTGCAAGATCCCAGTCATGGTTTTGTGTAGCCAACATCTCTGTGATGGCTATTATGTCCACCTCTCCCTCACCATCAGTGACTGTAATCCACCATCTTGTTTCCAGACTTCTGGTGTTCGGAGACAGCACCCTCCATTGCAACTCATGCCCCCCGCTGCTGACCTGCCTCCTTACATCCTCCTCCTCCCTCAGTCTTCTTTCTACCTCCACCTCTCCCAGCCAGCTCCTTCTCATTTTGTTCTGAATTGTGGGGAGGCCTTTCGGCCTCCTCCACCAGGTGACTAAGAGTACTGTGCACCCTGCTGCCCTCCCATGTCAGTTTAAATTAAGGTTACCGTGAAGTCCTCTAGCTTACCCTTCAGGACCCTTGTGCACTTCTTGCTTAGGTGTAACCTATCCTGTGCACACAGGTCTTTGTTCCCCCAGTTTCTGCCCTATCCACCAATGAACCCGTGCCCTTGTTCCTCACACTACGCTCTAAGCCATGCACTAAATTCCTCAATCCTTATCTTCCAAGTTGTACTAGCCCTTGGCACTGAAAGCACTGCCTAGAAGACTACCAATCTCCCTGCTTCACTTCAAATTCTCCACACCTTCCTGAACCTCTCTTGTACCACCCCCATCTCACATGATGCAGGGTCATTTGTACCCAGGTGCACTTTATTGTGAGGTTTCCTTCCCCCTGACCCCCTTACTATGCTGCTAGAGATCTCATCCTTACTGCCATCATTCCTGGCATACATTCTGCCCTCCAATGGTTTGCCCTTGACTCCTTCCCCCATCTCATACCCTTCAATATTGAATCCCCCAAGATCAAGAAATATTCATATGACCTGCATTTTTATTTTGTATATCTTCTTTGAACGTTCTCAATTCTGGATATGTCTTCTTCTATAAAAAGGTGACCCAAACTGGGACACATAATCAAAATGTGGTCTGACATAGGTTCTGCATATATTGCAAAATATGTATATCTGTGAGAGAGAAGCCAAGTCTAGTCCAGGCCAATGACAAAAATAAACAACAGATTGGAAAAACTGTCTCATTCACCAATATATTTTATCCAAAATTAATTTATTCTGATGATGATACTACAAATATACAGATAAAAAACCTCACTAATTTAGTTTTCTGCTATTATTAACCCCTTCTTCAGGGTGTCTGATTTATGTCTAAAACTAATAAATTAGGTATCCGTGTTTCACATTTTCAAAATATAAATATGTACATTTTTAGCTAGGTAAATAGTTAAGGCCTGCACTTACATAAGTACCATCAGTTCAGATCACCACTTTTCCTTATGCATTTCAGCCTATCATCTAGAGGCAAAATAAAATATGTATTATTCACATTGGTTAAATTTACCAAATAAATATTAATTAATATAATCAAATAAATCACTTACCTTTTTGTAATGTTTTTACTTCAATATCCTGCTTATCATATGTTTTCTGGAATATGTTGCCATGTGCATTTCAGTGATCATTCACTAATCTTGCAGCTTATCACTTATAGGCCCAGATATTCAAAGGGGTTGCACCTAGCCAGCACAACCCCAGAATGATTTCATTCACATATTTGTGAGTGACTATTACAGTATGCAGTGCAAGCCCATTGGTCCACGATGTAGACCAATGGGCTTACAGATGCTACTGTAAGCTGTCATTCAGCGGGCAGCCAGGTGGTAAGCAGGCGGGATTGCAGCTGCCTGCCAATGATGGGGGAGGGGTGCTGGTTGGGTGGGGGTCTTGTGTGGGTGGGGGGTAGGGGGTCCACTGGACTACCAGGGAAGTATTACAGTGCTCATACTGGTGATCGGGGATATGAGAGTGGTGGAGGTTACCACTAGACTACCAGGGAATAGTAATATTTATTTTACAGGAGTCGCAGCTACGGGTGACAAGGGAGGGGTGCCACTAGACTACCAGGGAGGGTTGTCATATTTATCTGCCTGTGATTGGATCATCAGGTGGGAGGGGGTGCCACTAGACTATCAGGGAGATTTTGAATAGTTATTTACCGGTGATCAGATCATCAGGAGGGAGGGGGTGCCACTAAACTACCAGGGAGGGTTTGAATAGTTATTTACTGGTGATCAGAGCATCAGGAGGGAAGGAGTACCACTGGACTGCCAGGGCTGTTAATACATTTCTATTTGGCGATCACGGCTATGGGGAGAGGAGTTACCACTAGATGTCCTCTGAGGGTGCTGCATGCTGTGCAGGGCGTCAGGCACATGTTGCTGGCTGCCCTGCACAATGCATGCAAATGGGGCCATAATGACATGCAAAATGGCCCCATTTTTGCCTTGCATATGTTATGGCCCCATTTGCATACTGCCAACTGAATATTGGGAATTCACGCAAAATGTAACTCTGTTGAATTGGTGCAGTTCCCATTCCTGGTATTCAGCCCTATCTGGGAGGATGCGCCAGTGCATCCTATTTGTGCCGTGTGCATTGCATGATATATTCAGAGGAGATGCACCATTGCTCATCTTTTTTGACTATATCCCTGAGCTGCACCAGCACAACTCAGTTGCGCTGTGCCACCACATGCGTCATTGCCAGGCACAGCTCTGAATATTGGGGCCATAGAATATAACAGTTGCTTAAAAGCCTTTGGAATCCTTTCTAATACCAAAATACACCATCACTACAAAGTGTTAAAATTAATAGTGGCAGTCAACCGCAGTCTAAGGCAGGGAAAAAGAACACTACTCATCCCTGTCTTACAAATAATGTCAGGTACAAGTAGCCTATCAGTGGTAAATGAAGCAAGAGGGACTCGATATGGGAATCCCTGGCTTAGACTGTTTAAAACATAGCAGCAACAAAGCACTTTGACTTTATGCCCTAAACCACATCTTGAGTCCTCTGACACTGAACATCTAGTTGCAGTTTCTCATTTGCAACACTAGGTGCCACTATAGGTGTGATCCCAAGCACTACTGTGCTCACATGCACATCACCATGTGTGATCTCAGTGCATACATCACCATGGGTGTGCGTAAGGTCATGCCCAATTTAAAGGAACACTGTCAACCTGTTTTGCATCATATTATTTCTAATTAAAAACCCATATTTTATGATAGATTACTGTCTCTAAAATTCACTGATGTTGCTGTTTGTTTTGTCTGTCTCCTTGTTTAGCAGAACTGACGTGCACGCTAATGCATATTTATAAACAACTTTGTTTTGTTTACAGTCCTGGATCTGTTCTTACTGCATACTTCCTGAGCATAAGAAAAGCATCCAAACAGTGCAGTCACTCATGAGGCAGTAGCCTCCTAATCTCCCACTTCATCATGAGGGGCTAGACTGTGTTGTGGGTGTTCCCAAGTCCAGGAAAGATGCAGAATCAAACTACCAGTTACAGCAGCAGTCATTACAGAATGTTGGCAGTCATAAAATGTTCTTTTTAAACAAGGGATTCTTTGAGGCCTAAGGGGGTTGACAGTGTCCCTTTAAGTTGTCTACCATTATTTATAGGGAGCATTCACTGCTCTTGGAAGCAAGATGCCCAGGGCCATGTTAGAATACCACACAGTTGTGATAAGTTCAGTTTTACAGAGCACAGCATTGAAGCTAGCACTTTTGAAAGAACATATTAAATGGCTGTTTTTTGGTTTCTGACTGTAGGATTTAGCACATAATTAAAGGGAGGAAGGCATTTAAGCTATAGATGTAATCGGAAATGTTCTCTTGCACTAAGCCTGCTGTTATTAAATGTAGGCAGTTATATCATACTAGCTGTGGTGAAGCTCATCTATATTAGCAAATGATTTCCTCTTTAGCTGCACGAAAGAAATGCAGGATTCGTGTTAACACTTTGTGGTGATGGTGTATTTTGGTATTAGAAGTAATTCCAAAGGCCTTTAAAGAGCAGCTCTACACTTCAGCATGTGTTCTTACAAATAAGATGTTTCAGTCCTTACAATATACTAGAGAATACATTATTTTTCATTTCAATGTTCCTTTCCAAGATTTACAGCCCATCTTGGTAGTTCATCTAAAAATGTGTATAGAAAATATTTGACTATATAGGTGATGAAACTATGAAGTGCAGCTACTTTTACACCACAACAAAATGTACTGGAATAAAAGCATTCTGTTGTGGAGCTTGGTGAGGTTAAAGCAACTGTAATGGTGCTGATTATGCTGCTCAAGTAGACTTCAGGATTCTTCACTCTAACATGTAGATGGAACTGTCTTTCTACCAGCATCAGTGTCACTCCCCATCAGGTGTTGTAGTGGGGCGACACTAAAGGTCCCATAAGTGGGTGAATGGAGGCACCCGACAAGGAGAGGCAGGAGTCATACACAGAGATCCGATGTAACTAAGATGTTTATTAGGACGGTAAGGAGGACAGGGTCATAAAGGAAAACATCAACAGTAACAAACATTTGTCAATGCCAAAAGTTGTTTTGCTGGCATTGGTAGTGCAGGAGTTAGAGACACATAATAGGAATGGCAGTGAAGTATTGAAGTGACGCTAACCTCATCCCCATTCTGCAGAGACTGACAGGCATTGGGGTGTGCCTTTGGGTTGTCAAATATAATGCTCATGCCATTTTACCTCACCCTACCCTATAGACACTGATAAGTGTTGTGGTGTGCTTTGGGGTCTTTGGGCATTATACTTGCCCCATTCTATAAGGAAATACACTGAGGTGGGTGCAGTATAGGAGAATGGGATGAACTTTGTGGCTGAACACTGCAAGGCACACCATGATGCCTGTCACTGGCTGCAGGGTGGGGGAGGGGTGGAATGGCATGAGCATTACAACCGATGATCTCAAGTCACACCCCTGACACCTGTGAGTCTCTACAGGGTGGGGTGCTACAGTTGGAAACCCTAACACCGTAGCCATGTGTTGGTATTTTCACTCCAAATTTTCAACATGGGCTTTTTGTGACCCCACCTCATGAAGAGCAGCACAATCTGTTTGTTAGCTGAAAGGTGGTTTTGCACAGTGGCTATGCCATTTGGCGATACAGGGATGAAAACATATTTTGGTCAGGATGTGGAAAATGACAACTGTATTGTTCATGAGGAGGTGTAAAAAATGGCAACGTTGAAAATCTGGAGTGAAAACATGAAAAATTGTGAAGTCATAAGCATGCATAGAAACTGCGCAACACACGTCCGTAACCCAATTATTTTTGGGAGTTTTTTAGCCACATTTTCAACATAGGCATTTTGGGACCTCCTCTCATGAACAGTGGTGCTGTGATTTTGTTAGTCTGTCCCAAAAGTTGATTTCCCAGAGTGACCATGCCATTGTGCGCCACAGCTGTGGAAACACATTTTGGGCAGGCTGTGAAAAATGACGGCTGTACTGTTGATAAGGAGGTGTGAAAAAATGCCAGTGTTGAAAATCTGGCATGAAAATGTTGCAAATTTGTGAAGTTACAAGGGTGCATGGAAACTGCGCAATGCATGCTTGTAACACAGTCATTTTATGGACTTTTGGCACCAAATTTCAACATAGGCATTTTAGGACATCTGCCCATGAACCGTGTCACCATCATTTTCTCAAACTGTCTCGAAAACTGATTTTGCACAATGACTGCGCTATTCTGCTCTGGACGTGAGAAAACACATTTCAGCCAGAATATGTAAAATGACTGCTATACTGTTCATCAGGAGGTGTGGAAAAATGCACATTTTGAAAATCTGGAGTGAAAATATTGCAAATTCACGAAGTTACGAGCGTGCATGGAAACAGTGCAACACACACTCGTAAAACAGCCATTTTGGGGATTTTTTTCATCAAGTTTGCAACATAGGCTTTTTGAGAGCCCCCCTCATGAACAGCAGCACTGTCGTTTCGTTACTCGGTCCCGAAAGGTGATTCCGCGCAGTGACCGCGAAATCACCCTTTGGGACCGAATAACGCCATGACAAGGATTGAATTCATGAGGAGGGATCCCAATAACCCCATGTTGAAAATTTGGTGCAAAGATTCCAAAAAATGCTCGAGATATGCACCAAAGTTGAAAAAACCCTATTTATGCCATTATACAGCTTACCGCCATTTCTTCAGTTCGCGGTCATCTTTGAAGAGTGCAGATGTGTTCCCGGTCCACCGAAGATCATCGCGCCGGACTCTGGAGGTAAGTATGGGGTGAACGGGGATGTGGGGAGGTAGGGTGCGCAGAGGGTGGTTGCGGGTTGTGGGAGGAGGCAGGGAGATTGCGAGGGACCGTTTTCTTCTTTCACAGGGTTAAAAAAAACCCATTGCGGGCCAGTTTTTATTTTTCAGGGGATTTGGCATGCTGGGCTGGGCTCCCAGCATGCCATCTAAGTGTTGTGGGATGCTGTAGCCGATGGGGGATTGGGCACCCCCGTCGGCACACAACGAAAGCGGGGGGGGCAAGAGCCACAGGGGATTGGGCACCCCCCTCAGCACATAACGAGTGCATTATGCTGACGGGGAGTGCGCTCCCCCATCAGCAAATACATTGTATCAGGGCATGCCGACAGGGGGATTGGGCACCCCTGAAGTTGGTATTATGGCAGGCAGTGTGCCGCCATGTTAATTTTTTTTTCACCAGGGAAAGCACGTCGGGAGGTGCCACTACATATGATGAGCTTTGCTCGCATTGCAGTGGACCTTTCGTTAGATGTGCTCGCCACATTATGTATGCATGCATGGTGTGGCACTGGCATGCAGGCTGATTGGGGAATGAGGGACGCACCTACTGATGCATGCCCTGCATTCGCCCAACAGTGACCGCGCCTCCAAATCTGCTATTACCGCAATATGTTGGCTACGCATGCGTGAGCCAGCATAAAAATGATAGGGAGTATGGACAGCATTATTTTTGTCTAAGCAGTAATCACATATAACTATAACATAAACTCTAAACATACTGTAAACTATAAATACTATACAAATAGCTCTACAGGCTATATCAGTACTCTACAGACTTTACAAGCTCTCTACCCCAACCCTGAGGTGCACGTCTGCCCTTATGGGGCTACCTTTGGAGTGCTCCAGGCACAAGAACTTTTGCAATAAGCTATCGTAAGACTCTAAAAATGACACAATTTGCACTTTATATACAGTTATCAAGTCTCTGCCTCTGCGATGGACAGTGGCGTAACCATGCATACTTCTTATACGCATGTGCAGACAGAAAAATGTCCGTGACAGTAGTGTTTTTTTAGTTTGAGTAGTTAAAAAAATCAGTGCTGGTCTGCTAACTGACTGGCTGCTGGCACTGTGGAGTAATGCATGGGGGAAGGGTCTCTCCATCTCTCCTCCTCCAGCTCCCAGTCAGACATGCAGGCACCCCCACAAAGCAGCTCAGTGCTTATTGGACAGTTACAGACTATGTTTCCAGGCTCCGCCAACCTACTTCTTGAATTTTTCCCATGACCACTGCAGTAAGTAGGACTGTTGCCGAGAGGGAGAGTGTATGGAGACCAGTCACTCAAGAGCTGCCCTACTTCTCCCCTCCATTTGAGCCACTGTTACCTGAGCCCACCGAGCCACAGCCACCAGACAGAGTTGACCACCATTACTGTCACTCCACCACTGCAGAAAGCAGCAAAACAAACAACATAGGGCTTGAGAGAGCAGACACGGCAGACTAAAGCATCATCTAACTGAGGAACCTGTTTGGAGGTCAGGTACTGACATTTTTTTAGAGTAAGCTACTGTCAGATGGATTGAGAGGAGACCATCATCGAGTGGTACTGTGGGCTAAGAAAAGTAGTTTAAATTGGTTTAGCTGCTGCTGCTGGAAATTATTTGCGGTTCTTAGCCCACTGCCACTCACTTGACATGATACCTGCTTCTGCTGCCTTGCTAAGCCTGCTTGGGATTTCTGGCCATCTGGGAGGGAACTGGGATCATGGGACTTGGACAAAATAGTGGGACAGGGACTGACTACTGTGTGTCATACAGTGAGCTGAAGCCGAACAGTGAATTCCCACACTCAAACTTGGTTGTGTATGGTTGCCACCAATCCTGTTTGTTGCCTGTAAGACAGTTTAGCTTTTGACCCCCACCCTATCATGACGCCCACAGTTGTTCATCCCGTGACACCAAAAGTACTGATTTCAGTCAGCAAAGGGGCAAACAATCTGTGCACATAATTATTTTGTTTATTTGTTTTCAAGTTGTTGTTATGTTCCTGCTTTCCTCAGTTCCTCATATTATAGATGGCCAGGCAGTGGCAGCACTTCAAAGATGTTACTCACTGACTGACAGGCAGAGTTTGGAGTGGGGGGGGGCTGCTGAGCTGCACTCAGGACTGGTCAGTCAGTCATGCTGACACGCTCAGCTCATTTGGTGGAACCATACCCTTCAGCAAGTTTCACTCCAAATGACTGATGACCTCAGGGCTTGCCTGACTGCCCCTCCTTCAGACTCATCGTTGTCTCCTACTTTCTCTTGGAGAAACAAAGAGCTATATTTCAAAATCCTGCCAGCAGACTTTGAGCAGTACTATGGAGGTTACACACAGAGCTAGTTTTAATAGCCAAGGACACTGAAATTAAAAAAGAAAGAGACCAGGGCCCAGTAGGTGCAGTATGAATTGGGAATGTTGCATATAGTGTCTCATCTACTATTTTGCTGCAAAAAGGTTGCACATTGTGTCTTGTCTAGTATTTTGCCATGGAAATGCTGCACACACGGTCTCATCTAATATTTTGCTGTGTGAATGTTACACATAGTGTCTTGTATTTTGTCATGAAAATGCTGCACGTAATGTCTGTATAGAAATGCTGCACATAAGGGTAGTATTTTACTGTGTGACTATTGCATTGCATTGCATTGCATGTAGTGTCTCATCTAGCATTTTACAGTAGGAAGGTTACACTGTACATGGTGTCTTGTCTAGCATTTTACAGTGAGAAGTTTACACTGTACATGGCGTCTTGTCTAGCATTTTACAGTGGGAAGGTTACACTGTACATGGAGTCTTGTCTAGCATTTTACAGTGGGAAGGTTACACTGTACGTAATGTATTGTCTAATATTTTGCAGTGGAAATGCTGCACAGTGCCTTCACTACTACTTTTCTGCAGAAATGCTGCACATTGTGTCATGTCTACTATTTTGCCATGGGAATGTAGCGCTATGTGTCTCGGATAGTATTTTTCTTGTTATTTTGCACCCTTCTCCCTGTTCTACCCCTCTCTGCTGTCATTGCTATCAGCCTTATCCCCTGCCTTACTACCCTGGATATATACAATTTCTAATAATTCCTCTGGGACTTGCCCCACATGATGAGGTCAACTGGGGAAAACCAGGTCCCACTGGAAGTACAGTTCAGTTCCAGAGGTGAGTGTTGAGTCGGAGGTGCAGGGCCATTGAAGCAGGGGTCCTGCCACAAGTTTCTTTCTTTTGCTGTTGCTCTGTCCCTGGTCATGGACCAGCCAAAGATACTGACATGCATGCACAGTAGCATGCATCAACATGCCAAGGCTCCATCAAGACCAGCCCTCCCTGAGCTCAGCTCCAGACCCAGGTGGCAATAGAACAGCAGAGGCTGGGAAACTCTCTCCCAGATACAAACATACAGTATAGAAGAACAATATAATCAGGCTGCCTAGTCAGTCCCAGACCCCTCAGGTAGGAGAAGGAGCCACAGTGGTGCACTTTATTTCAGTGACATTCTAACTGGCTCATTTTTAGCTCTGTAAACTAGTTTTAATAATATCGCACTATAAGAGAGCTAACCATGAACGAAAGTACAAATTGCACTATCAGAGCTATGCTGTAGTTGCAGATCATCCTTGTTTTTATTTATTTATTTTGCACTTTTAGAACTGCAGTCTATGAATTTGCTGACTATTATCTTTTGCCAACTTTTATGAACTTGCTTCATTTTTTTCTTGCATCTCAACACATAAGATTATTTACAAGAAAACAGCACTGTAGCTTTAATTTGTTTTGCATCCAAATGAGCCGGGGCTGCTAATAAGACCTGAACTGGCATTGTGAAAGAAGCTGCATAGTTTTCTATGAAATGTCACTACTGTGCCAGAGTAGAGTGACTCAAGTTGCATAAAGAGTGTGTTTAAGTATCTGGGGGGGAGGTATTCAATTCATAAGTTCAGTACCCACTTAGTTCACTGCACTTTGTGTGGAGTCTGGTTACTGAGTGGGCTGTGATACAACCTGCTGGGCTGGGTTGGGCTTGGATATTGGATACAACTTGCTGGGTAGGCAGTAGGAAAAGGCAACATGATGGGCTGCAGGAGGGCCAAGGAATCTGGGAAGTCGGGCTAGAGAGCAGCTTGCTGGACTGGGAGTAAGGGCAACATGCTGAGCTGCAGGGAGGGATGGAGACTCTAGATAGGAGAGCAGGATGCAATTTGCTGTGCCAGGGAAAGGTTAAGGATTATAGGGAAGGGAACTAGGGCAAAACTTGCTGTGCCCGGGAAAGGTTAAGGATTATAGGGAAGGGAACTAGGGTAAAACTCGCTGTGCCAGGGAAAGGTTAAGGATTACAGGGAAGGGAACTAGGGCAAAACTCGCTGTGCCAGGGAAAGGTTAAGAATTATAAGGAAGAGAACTAGGGCAAAACTTGCTGTGCCAGGGAAAGGTTAAGGATTATAGGGAAGGGAACTAGGGCGAAACTTGCTGTGCCAGGGAAAGGTTAAGGATTATAGGGAAGAGAACTAGGGTGAAACTTACTGTGCCAGGGAAAGGTTAAGGATTATAGGGAAGAGAACTAGGACGCAACTTGCTGTGTCAGGGAAAGGTTAAGGATTATAGGGAAGGGAACTAGGACGCAACTTGCTGTGTCAGGGAAAGGTTAAGGATTATAGGGAAGGGAACTAGGACGCAACTTGCTGTGTCAGGGAAAGGTTAAGGATTATAGGGAAGAGAACTAGGACGCAACTTGCTGTGTCAGGGAAAGGTTAAGGATTATAGGGAGGGGAACTAGGGCGAAACTTGCTGATCTTGGAGAGGGCTGGGGTCATGCACTGGAGCAGGTGGCTAAGCTATGGGGAGGGTGGTTTAGGCAACATTTTGGACTGGCGACTCTGTTGAGGGGGCTAAAGTACAATTTACTGGGCATGGAGAGTGGGGTAACAGGGTAGCCAGTTCTGTTTCAAATGACCACCAGAATGCACCAAAATGCACCAAAAAAAACTAACATTTTCTGGGGGCTGACTAGGTCCCCAGACCCCTGGAGTATACTTAGCATTTTTTGTGCATACAGTTTTTTAAGGCTGGTTGCTCCCCTAGTGATGGTTGAAGGATGCCAGGTGAAAAGGGACAAGGAAGATCCTGGAAGGAGGAAGAACGAAAGCAAGTTCGCCAGCCAGCTTGACTTCTGATGGTTGCTGTGAGATCAAGGGGAAATGGAAAGGTTTTATGAACAGGTCAGTCGTCTACACCTACCTCTCCTGGGTTGCCGGTAACAAGAAGCAAGCACAAGGACTCTCTCGGCTAAATACCCGGTGGTGGGACACCAGAATTGAAGAACAATTGCAAAAATTCTCTCAGCTAAAAGCCCACTGGTGGGCTACCGAAAATGATGAACAAATGCAAGGATCTGGCCACAGTTCTTTGGTGGACAGTCGGGATGAGATGACAGATGCAGACTTCCCTGCCACAGCCTGCTTGTGGATTGCTGGGACTCAGTGGATGCAGAAGATGTTGGAAGGACCCACACGGAAACTGGAAACCAGGACGAGGATATCTTTGGAAGCCAGGTAGATGGTGGAGTTCTGGGTGACAAGGCTGGATGAGCCAAGGACAAACGTAAAACAATAAATGGGACTGTGGTATGGAGGAACTGGAACATAAGATCATAATGAAACTGATGAAGAAGCACTAAAAAAGGAAGAAAACAGCAGCCGTGACTCAGTCCTGGGCTACGTCAGACTACCACTAGCGGCATATGACAAAGGAATGTTGATGTGGTTCTTCAGAGAACCTTACAGCAGGATCTCACTCTTCAGGCCATACACTGGGACTAGCGGAAAACAACAAACCTGACATCACAGGGGTATGGCCATGGATGATGATCTTTGGGAATACTGCTGCAGACTGGTTCCAGGAATTCACTTGCTGAATGCTCTTCGAAGGCTGCTGAAGACTGATTCTGGAATTCTTTTAGTACAAGTTACTGGCATGCTGAGGTGTAACTGCCATCTGGGGCAATTACACAGTCTCAGGGGCAATTGGACAACTTTGGAGCAACTGCACAGTTCCAGGGACAATCGTACAGTCCAAGCCGTTCTCACGCAATGTAACACAGTAAGGCAGTTTTTAGGCAATAAATTCATTAAGGCAGTTGTTTAGCAATAATTACAGTTTAGGTACAGTCTTACAGTAGATGTTTTGCCACTCTGAAATGCCCCAAATATCCTCTTGCCCAAAGTTATCCCAATTGGAGAGCTTCTAGCCAGCTCCTTCTTCAGCCTCCTCTATAGATGATCTGAAGGTGGAAAATATTTTAAACCCCTTCCCCACATATGTGACCACAGTGGCTATCCCAGGACACAAACAATGAACCAGGGATCCCCAGAAACAGTTGCTTTAGCTCTGGGCTGAACAAATCCCACTAGGTGTTGGGACTAGGGTGTAACGCGGATGCAAACTGCATCTGGGATTGCTGAACCCTTCTTAACTTCTCTGGATGTGCCCCTTGTAAATCTATAGTGCTAACCTTTGCTGGGCCACCTCCTTACAGGGCTTAATGTGACTGGGCCCTTTCACCTATGGGCCTTTCTTGCTGGGTTCTTTTAAACTGAGGGCCTACATTGCCCCTTTAACTCTAAGTGGACCTATTGGATGGGCCCCTTTAAATTACCCAGGGCCTGGTTGTGACTGGGCACCTTTAAACTTTGGGCCCACTAGCTGGGCCCCTTTAACCTGCCTGGGGCTTGCTTTTGTCCCTTTAAATGCCCTTTGGGCCTGAGCAAGGCCTTTCTTACTGTTACTTTCCTCTTGCTGCTCCTTTGCCACGCCCCCCTCAAGAATATTTATAACATTTACTATGGGCTTCTATGTCTTGCCCCTCCCCTGGCATTACTGCCTGATGAATAATAAAATTATTTAAATTCACCCCTCTGGCCAGCCCCCACTCTCAGCTCTCTGCCAACTTTTCCTGGCACCCAACCAGTGCTGTTAAATTTTTTTTTTCTTCATTACGAACAAATCGGGTGGTCAGCACCTGGCTGTTGGCACTACTGCCAGCTCACCGCCATGGCCTGGGGTGAAGAAAGTACAGAGGGAGGTGGGAGGTATTGCAGGCAGAGGGAGGGCACTTCAGCAGGCAGGGGACCGGATGGCAAAGGGGGCCTTGAGGGACCTCGACGGTTTCTTCAGATGCAGCTCTTGAATACAGCTGCCACAGAGGGACCAGATCACCTTACTTTTAAATTTAAAACAAAAAATGGGGCAAAACAGAGCCCACACCACAGAATGGGAATGGACTGGACCGCCGCACACTTCATGACCACCGTACCATGACTAGGGTCCGGACATGCACTAGGAGGGAACAAGAGGTGGACCACAGGTAAGCCCTAAAGACACTTTACTGACCTGTGTCCCCCTTCTCCCTATTTCTCACACGGACAGAAGTCTTCTTTTTTTCAGGGGTGCCTGAGAGCACTCCCTAAGATCTCTTCTCTGCCCCAGCACGGCGGTGACCATCTGTCTGCTTCTCCAGCCACAGCTACTCAACCTGTGCAGACAACATCAGGGAAGCTGTGTCCTAACAATGCTGGCTGCCCTCTAACACTCCAGCACGATCTAGATTTCAAAGGATGCCCTGGCATGTGCTGCTTGTTCGTGGGAGGTGGGGTATGCCAGAACAAAGCAGGCAGACAGGAAAAACCTTTTTTAAAACATTTCTGTTGTCTGGAAAGGGGGGGGAGAACACTGACAGGGGCCCTTATCACACTGCCCTCTGTCTGCCCACTCATGGGTCCCTGGGACACTTTTACTTTATTTTTCTCTCTGTTGTGCCCCCAACTTTGGGGGACTACAGATTTGGGCCCACCAACAACACATGTCTCCCCAAAATGTTCTTTTTATACCATCTATGACTTTTAAACTACTAGCACCACATCTATTTGCTATGAAAATATCTCTATTGCTTTATAGCTTTCAAACTTTAAGACAGTTATTTTAATTCTATAACCTCTTTAACTGTAAATGAAGTCTATAACTCTAAATAGGTTCTAGAACATTAAATGAACTTATTACTTTAAATGACCATGACTGCTTTTAATTTACTAGGCTATTGTGCAAGGGTGGATTAGAGCTGGAGAGCTTCCATCACAAATCGTTTAGAAAAAACACCACAAGTGGACCTCTGTGACCTACGGACAGAAGGAACCATTGGTTCTGATGGAGCACACTCTATTTCATGAGAGGCTGTAGGTATGGGATTCGCTGAAGGTTCTGAGGACTGTAAAGCTGAGGGGCACACGTGGGATGCGCAAACCCATGGATCCGCATACCACTGTATTAGGGACTCTAGGTTAGTGGGGCCATCCATGGAATGCTCCTACCTCTTCTTTGGTGCTAAGTCAGTTTGTTCTTCCAAAATTCCTTGAGGTGTACAGGGTCTGATTCGATTTCAATGTACTAACGTTTCAGCTCTTCTCATTTTCCATCTGGATCTTGTAAACTTTGAGGTCGGGGTACAGAATTGCCACAACAACATAAGAATCTGGTTCCCATTCTGAAAGTGGCTTGCTATCTTGGTTGGTTCTCTTCAACATGACACATTCTCCCACAGACAGCAAGATGGTCTGGGATTTGATATCTTCTCTCTCCTTTGCTCTCCACAGATTAACACATCCTTCTTGTCTGGCAAGGATTACAGGTTCTGTTCAGCCGATGATCATTTTACATTTGGACTATACTCCATAGGTGGGGCAATCTGACACTCTTGGAGAGTGGGCATCATTCAGTTGGAGGCACTTGGCTACAGGTGATGCCATATGTGGCTCCATTAATTTTCTCTGCAGATCCTTGACTGTGCACCAGAGCTTCTTAACTTCTTGGTGGAGCTGTTACTTCTCTTTTTAATACTGGAGGAGCCATGTGACCTGTTCTTGGGACTTCCTCCCTTGCTGCCAAAGAGTCTCCTTGAGGGATTTGCATTCTTTTTCCAATTCCACCCTATCGTGTAAAAATTCCTCAGCTTGGTGATCCAATTGGCTCCTCACAGGCACTCTTGCTGTGGCATTGCTCTGATTTGTTCTTTCGATTTCCCTCCGGGCATCTTCATATAGCTGGTGCCTTGCCCTTTCAATCTCATGTCTGTCGATGGTTTTCCTAAAGCCTCACTATTGCTCATATCCATTAATATCTCACCTTCTGCAAATGGGTCTCCTCTGTCCATCAAACGTATCCATCGGGTGTATTCTTTCTCGTCTCCTCAAGTAAAAAGAACTTTCGTATGGTCTTCTTCCTTCTTCAGGTTGTCCTGTAAAGAGCCCTCTCTTCCAGCCTTCTTTAAGATCCTGCACCTCCTGGCAGACTTTGGTCACTTTACAGTTGAGAGTTTCAATCTGTTCCATCCATTCATGGCTTGGATTTGGGTTCGATTTCCTGTGGGGCACTTGGGGTTGAGCCCACTGGGTGTACGTCCTGTTCAAGTCTGGAAAATGACTCTGGTAACTGCCCAACATTGCTTCCTCATACATGGACCACAGGTGAGGTAGCCTTCCAGAACATGCCTCCGTCTGTCACGGATTATCCCATACCTGACCTTTAATGGGGTATTCTAGCCATGCTGCACTCAGGGGAGTCATCTTCTGCTGACAGGCTTCCACTTCCTTTCCCGTCCTTCCTGATCCCAATATCCTTATGGCCTTTTCTTTAAAATCCAGAAAACGAGCATTGGGATCTTGCAAATGTAGCAAACGGAGGTCTCTTTTTAGGGACTTACTATTCACTCCCTCTATAGACGTCTCTGTCAAGGTCCTATTGGTGTCCTGGACCTCCCCTAAGTCGACTCTCTTAATGACTCTCAATGCCTCCTGCAGGATTAAGGTATAATCCTGGAGCATTTCTTGGGGCTGTTGAAAGCTCAAAAAGAGCTGCAACTTCAGATCAGAAATGATTTTAGTGTCAAATGTGTACTACAAGCGACAGAGGATCTTGTCAGCAGTGTCTTTCTCACTTTCTGGCCAAGACTGGACCGCGCGATGAGTGGTTCCTCTCAACTGCCCAATCAGTATCTCTACTTTCTGGTGCTTGGGAATTTGATACAGCCAGAACATAGACTGCATCATGGAGCAAAACTCTTCCAAGCTACTGGAGTCTCCACTATCATGCTCCCAGAAATACTGCGGAAGCCATGGCACTCCAAAATAATAGGGCATGGATAAAGGTGACGGGTACGCCTGACCTGGACCTTCTCCAACTCCTCCACACAGTCCGCTGTTGCCTTCTATTCCCAGCAACATCTTGTGCTGTGTCTTCTCTGGCTTTGGACTCCTTGTAACATTTTATGAATCCTGCTGGCTATGCCAATCTTTGTGATGGTGTTGGTGATGCTGCCCAGGTAGACTTCTGGATCTTTCACTTTGAGATGTAGATGTAACTGTCTTTCTACCAGCACCAGTGTCACTCCCCAGCAGGTGTTGTGGCAGGGTGACACTAAAGGTTCCTAAGTGAGTGAATGGAAGCACACGACAAGGAGATGCCAGAGTCGTACTCAGAAATCCGATGTAACAAAGATGTTTATTAGACAGGAGGGGAAAGGAGGACACGGACATAAGGGAAAACACCAACAGCAAAAATGACGGGGAGTATGGACAGCATTATGTTTGTCTAAGCAGTAATCACATATAACTATAACATAAACTCTAAATATACTGTAAACTCTAAATACTATACAAATAGCTCTACATGCTATGTCAATACTCTACAGGATTTAAAAGCACTATACAAGCTCTCTACCCCATCCCTGAGTGCACCTCTGCCCTCTTGGTGCTACCTTTGGAGTACTCCAAATACAAGAACTTTTGCAATAAGCTACAGTAACACTCTACAATGACACAGTTTACACTTTGAATACAGTTATCAAGTCTCTGCCTGTGCAATGGCTGAAGGATGCCAGATGAAAAGGGTCAAGGAAGATCCAGGAAGGAGGAAGACCAAAAGCAGGTTCGTCGACCAGCTTGACTTCTGATGATTGCTGTGTGATCAAGATGAAATGGAGAAGTTTTATGAACAGGCCATGGGTCCATTAGCTACGCCCACCTCTCCTGGGTTGCTGATAACAAGAAGTAAGCACAAGGATTCTCGGCTAAAAACCCACTGGTTGGCCACTGGAATTAAAGGACTATTGCAAGAACTCTCTCAGCTAAAAACCTGTTGGCGGGCTGCCAAGAATGAAGAACAAATGCAAGGATCCAGCCATAGTCCTCTGGCGGACAACCGGGATGAGACGACAGATGCAGACCACCCTGCCACAGCCCGCTTGTGGAATGCTGGGACTCAGTGGATGCAGATGATGTTGGAAGGACCCCCACGGAAATTGGAAACTAACACAAGGATATCTTTGGAAGCCAGGCAGATGGTGGAGTTCTGAGTGCCAAGGCCAGATGAGCCAAGGACAAATGTAAAACAATAAACAGGACGTTGGTATGGATAAACTAGAACAGAAGATCTTAAAGAAACTGACGAAGAAACACTAAGAAAACAAGAAAATGGCATCCACGACTCAGTCCTAGGTATGTTTGACTATGACTAGCAGCAGAGGACAAAGGAATGTTGACGCGGTTCTTCAGAAAACGTTACAGCAGGATCTCACTCTTTAGGCCGTACACTTGGACTAGCAGAAAACAACAAACCTGACATTGCAGGGGTATGGCCATGGATGGGGATCTTCGGGAGTGCTGTTGTTGCCCTTCTAAGGCTGCTGAAGGCTGAGTACAGAATTCACTTAGTACAAGATACTGGCACGCTGCAGTGTAACTATCACCTGTGGAAGTTACACAGTCTCAGGGGCAATTGGACAACTTTGGGACAACTGCACAGTTCCAAGGGCAATTGTAATGTCCAAGCAGTTCTCAGGCAATGTAACACAGTAAGGCAGTTTTTCAGGCAATAAATACAGTTTAGGTACAGTCTCAGATGTTTTGCCACTCTGAAATGCCTCAAATGTCCTCTTGCCCAACGCTAGCCCAATTAGGGAGCCACTAGCCAGCTCCTTCCTCGTCTGCCTCTATAGACAGCCTGAAAGTGGAAAATGTTTTAAAAAACCCTTCCCCACCTATGTGACCACTGTCACTATCCCAGGACACAAACAATGAACCAGGGGTCTCCAGAAACAGTTACTTTAACTCTGGGCTGAATGAACCCCACTAGGTGTTGGGACTAGGGTGTAACAGTGATACACAGGGCACCTTGGATTGCTGAGCCCTTCTTAACTTCTCTGGCTGTGCTCCTTTTAAATCTATAGTGCTAACCTTTGCTGGGCCACCTCCTTACAGGGTTTAATGTGACTGGGCCCCTTTAAGCTAAGGGCCTTTCTTGCTGGGATCGTTTAAACTGAGGGCCTATGTTGCCCCTATAACTGGTGGGCCCACTGGCTGGGCCCCCTTTAAACTGCCTGGCGCTTGCTTTTGCCCCTTTAAATGTCTTTTGGAACTAAGCAAGGCCTTTCTTACTGACACTTCCCTCTTGCGCTGCCTTTGCCACGCCCCCTCTTGAATATTTATACAATTTACTATGGGCCTCTATGTCTGGCCCCTCCCCTGGCATCACTGCCTGATGAATAATTAAATTATTTAAATTCCGGCCTCTGACCAGCCCCCTGCCGGACGACTTTTCCTGGCACCCTACCATCATTGTTAAACTTCATTATTTTTTCTTTATTATGAACAAATCGGATGGTCAGCACCTGGCTGTTGGTGCTGCTACCAACTCAGCTCTCCGGGCTGAGGTGAAGAAAGTACAGAGGGAGGTGGGGGATACAGCTAGTAAAGGGCGGGCACTTTGGCAGGTAAGGGACCAGATGGCAAAGGGGGCCTTGCAGGACCTCACAATGCTTGACGGCTTCTTCAGATGTGGCTCTTGAACACAGCTGCCTCTGAGGGACTGGATCACCTTACTTTAAAATTTAAAACAGAAAATGGGGCAAAACAGAGCCTGCACCATGGAACAGGAAAGGACTGGCCACCTCACACTTCACGACCAATCCACCATGAGTTGGGACCAGTTGTGCACTAGGAGGGATGAGAGGAAGACCATAGGTAAGCCCTAAAGACATTTTACTAACCTGTGTCCCCTCTCTTCCTATTTCTCACACTGACAGACATCTTATTTTCTTCAGGGGCATCTGAGAGCACCCCCCCAAGGACTCTTCTTTGCCCCAGCACTGCGGCAACCATCTGTCTGCTTCCCGGCCACAGCTACTCAACCCGTGCAGCCAGTATTTGGGACGTTGTGTCCTGACAATGCTGGCTATCTTCTAACAGTACAGCATGAGCTGGACTTCAGAGGATGCCCTGGCATGTGCTGCTTGTTCCTGGGGTGGGGGTGGATTCCAGAATGAAGCAGGCAGCCAGGAAAAACGTATTTTTTTTTTTTTTTTTTAAACATTTCTGCTGTCTGACAAAGGGGAGGGGGAGAGAACACTGATGGGGCCCTTATCACACTGCCGTCTGTCTGCCCACTCATGGGGTTCTTAGGGCACCTTTACTTTCTTTTTCTCTTTGTTGTGCCCCCAACTTTGGGGCACTAGAAAATGATGGTAGACTGAGGATGGTGCTGGCTTTGTAAGTTACTGTAGCTTCGTCAAAACTTTTTTATGTGGCAGTGCCACCCATGTGGCCACTGGCTGTGCCCTTATGTTGCATTATGTACAACCGTATTATGATGAGCATAACTGCTGGTCTTTTGGATTGTCAGTTACAACTCCATGTATGCCGTTATTACTTAATAAACTAAAAATGACCTTATGTCATCAGTTTTCACCGGTTGCTAGTTTTGATTGTAACACCCCTACAAATGGGGGGTTCTAACAGCCATCTAGGAGCTGTCTAAGCGTCACTCTGGTGGTCAGCGTTCGGCACTTGAAGTCATTTAAATGGCCTTGTGAGTGCTTGTAGAGCCTCTGTGCCCTGTCTCTTTAAGAGCTGTTTGCTTGCAGACATATTCATTACTTATGAGGGGGGCTATGCGTTCTCCTGCTCGAGTCCCACTCAAGACGCTGCCTAATTGCTCCAGTTTCAGCTGTTGCTGAAGGGGCAGAGTGAGCACTTTCCAGAAAGTGTAATTGTTGTCTCATGCCTTAGATGTGTTTGTGGGAATGTAATTTGTTTAACCCGTTTTTCTTGCAGCTGGACTTTGTGTGTGTTTCCCCATTTTGGACCAGGACTGTCTGAAGGGTCCAACAGAGTCAGGGGGGTATCTAAAATGGAGTAACTGGCGACCAACCAGGATTGGGACTCGTAATGGAGCCTGCTGACCAATGGGAATACAGCTGGAGGTTCTGGGAAGTGAAGTTCTGGACCATGGCACCTTTTTTGCGCCAATGAGTGGTGAACCTAGTGGCTGGTTTTGGCAGCCTACCAATGGGAGCGTGTGGCGCCTGAACTGAGTGGCTTGCCCCATACTGTGTCAGGGCAGAGGCGTTGTGGCTGTGAGCAAGTAGGGAGCTCGGGGGGTTCCTGTGCTGTTTGAGCAGTCGCGCGGGAAGCGCGTGTAAGGCCAGCATCAGGCGTTAGTAAATGCCAGTGAATTCAGACTAAATCTGCTGGGAAACAGTCAGAGGAGGCTGTGCAGAAGCGTGGCTACCTACCAGGCTCACCCTGTAGAAGACTGGAGAATCTACTTGAATCGTGCTTAGTCTGTCAGGAACAGTGAAGCTGCGTCGGTTGGGCCCAGTGTATGGCGGGAAGGTATCGAGAAGGACAGCAGCTGCCTGGTATGGTACCCCTCTGCAGTGCATATAAATGTGTGGAGAAGTGCTCGAAGTACAGGCTCAGTCCTGCAAGTGCTGTGAGAGTGTGCTTTTTTCTGGAGTCATGAGTACTAAATCAGGGTAGCTCCCTGTCAAATGTTCCTAGTAAGGGCAAGACCACTTGGTTACTTTGCTGGCTACACTGACTGAGCCTGATGGCTCTATTTAGTCTTTGTAGGAATTAAATGCTCGTTTGTGTCAGGGCCCCAACCAGCTGCATCGAGGAACTAGCCTTTAGGGCTTGGGTACCCATAGACAGTAACTTATAGGTTAGGCCTGTGCACAGAGCCCTAGGTAAATACTCATATATAGTGGTGGTAAGCCAAACAACTTGATTTCCCCAGTCCTTGTTTTCTCCCCTTAAATAAAGCAGATTGCTTGTTTGGCAAAGGTACACTGGCTAGTTTGTATATTAATGGTGAATTACTGCACAGTGAATATTGTGTAACTGCACCTTACTTTTCAGGGAGTCCCCGGAGTGAGCTGAGTAGTTCGAGCCGGGGGTAAGTGTAAATGGTAAGCATACTGTAATTGAACTGTGTGGGCCACTAGTGGGAAGAAAGGGGCATTGCAGCAACCCAGAGGGCTGTGACCAAGTCAACCTCGACTGTTTTAACCCTGACCTCTGGGTGGAGGCACCCACCAACGGATCTAGGCCCCTCACCTTGTTACAGTCGGAACAGGCAGGGGTAGTAGCCCTTAGGATAGTGCCCCTTGGGGGTTACATTGTGGAGATACTGCTGGCATTAGCGTCCCCTAGTGGCTGAGTGGACGAAGTACCTAACTATGGATAAATTGAAAGAAAAGTTGGAAGGGGATAACATGGCTAAAATCAAGTTGGACCCTGTTAAGACAATAGTACATAAAGTGATGGGTTGGGGTGAAGCTGAAGAGTTGGACTCTCAGAGAATTGTGTTACTGCTAGATGTACCTCTAGGGACCACGAACACTGACCTGATTTCCGTAGTGGAGTGGGTTAAGTGTTTGGGTAAGGTACAAGTGAGAGGGTGTATGGCTGACCTACTCTATCAGACTCTGCAGGTGCTACTGTTATGTAGTGTAGCCATTGACCCCGAGAGGGTACCCCCGGAGATTTACCCAGAGGGTGCCCAACAGGGATGGAGGGTCATTCACATCCGGAGTGGGTCAGTTACCCCTGGGGGGTCTCCCTAGTCTAATAGCTTCAAAGATAAACTGCTCAAATTGTTGGCCGTGGAGGGGAGGACTACCCAAGAGTTACTGCAGACTTTGGATCTTTCCAGTGATCCCACCCCCTAGGCTTCCCCCAGTACCTCCCCTGGGCCCCCCAAGAGTTCTATTTTGGTCCCACCACCCTTAGTGGTTCCTTCTATATGGCTAGATTTGTACCATAGGCTAAAACATTTTTCTGACACAATGCCTGTGCCTTCAGGGGAGGATGATTTGGAGGCGTGGATGGACTATGCTACCCCTTTAGTTCAGGAGTGGCAATGCTCTGAGGGGGAGAAATGAAAGAGGCTGACAGAGAGCCTGTGGGGTCCGGCTTTAGAAGCCATTTGGTTTTTACAGGCTACTAGCCTGGAAGCTATCGCAGCAGAGTATCTTTCTGCTTTAGAGGGAGTGTTTGGAAGCACAGAAACCGGGGAAGACTTATTATGGAAATTAAAGTCTGCTAAGCAGTGGAGGAATGAAAAGCTCTCTGCCTTTGTTACTAGGGTGGAATGGGCTTTACAGAAGGCCTACCGAAAGGGGTGATCACTGCCCCAGCCTTGAACCAAGTCAGGTTGGAACATGTTTTAAAATCTGCTAGATTTTCCAGTGTGATACTGTTAAAACTTAAGTTACATGATCGGCGAGCTGCCCCACCTGAATACTGTCAATTGATGAGGGAGATTAGAGAAGTAGAGACTGATGAGGAGGGGTGGGAACCCTATGTGGGCTGTGAATCTGTGCCAAACCCTGAGTCTAGCGAACCCGATGAGACCCACCCTTTGGGGGGCCTGATGTATCCCCAGAGTTGCAAGGAGGGGTTGGGGTGTGTGCCATTTCCTCTGATCCCCCAGTAGAAAGTGAGTTGAGGGCCGACATCAGGAATTTACGAGGACTGGTGAGGGACTTGAAGCAAACCACTACCCACCCTGTTAGGTTTGGAGAACCAGAGTTATCTAGAAATAAATGCCCTAGCCCAGGGGAGTCCCCTCATCCCCTGGATGGCTCCCAGCAGATAAAGTATTTCCCTCCCAATAGAGACCCCTGGGACCCCAAGTTCTATTACCATTGTGGGGGGATGGACACTTTCAGACTGAGTGCCAGTTGCTGGAGAATTTAAGGAAGGTCAACAGCAGGCTGATCACCTGGCATCACAGGGCCTGCATCCAACCCCTTAGGAAGGGTTTTGTGACCCGGGCCCATGCCCAAGCAACTATCAATGCTATGCCCCCCCAAATGGCCTGATGTGGTAGGGCCCTCAATGGAGGCCCCAGTGCAAGTGAATGGGATTCCCACCTGAGCTGTATTGGATAGTGACTCTCAGGTGACCATTATGTTCCAGGACTGGTATCAGACACAGCTACCTGAGGTGCCACTACAACCCTTGAATGGTCTACATGTATGGGGCTGAGTGACAAGGCTTATCCGTATTTGGGGTATATCTGGATCTAGTTGTCGTTTCCTACTTATGTGGCTGTGGTGGACGAACAGGTGGAAACCTTGACCTTAGTCTGCCCCCCCACTGGACTGTATGATGGGGTGCCCTTGTTGATTGGGACCAATGCCCACATGTTTGGTCGACTAGCACAGTTGTGTTCTGAAAAGCAAGTGTTCAGGACTGGGTGAGCTCTTAGGACACCCGCTTTGATCCAGAAGGCCTACGAAACTCAGAAAAAGGCTAGTCAGGAGGAGCTTGAAAGCCCTGTGGGTGTTGTCTGGAGGAAGGATCCGGAGCTGTTGCTACTAGCCCCAAATGCCCAGTATGTTTTGAAAGGGGAGGTCCAGCTTAAAAAGGATGTCAAGAATAAACTATTGATGCTGGATGCACTTGGGGAAGGAAAGTTGCCTGGGGACTGCTGGTTAAACCCAGTATCTTGCCTGCTAGAGCCCATGCTTATGCCAGGAGAGAGAGATGGTTCAAGTTCATAATGTGTCTGACAAAGAGATTCGAGTACATAGAGGCTGCACCCTGGCTAGTGTGCATTGTGCAGACACTGCAGTGCTCCCCAATAGCAAGGGTTTGGGGAAGGATGACAGAGTCATGCCTGACTTGTTTGATTTCGGTGACTCCCTATTGCCTGCTGAATGGAAAGTAAGGATCATTGAAAAGCTTTCCCAAAGAGACCAGGTATTTTCCCTAAAAGAATGGGATGTGGGATATGTGCAGGGGGCTGAACACCACATTCGACTACATGATGAAAGGCCTTTTTGTGAGAGGTCTCCGCGCCTGGCCCCTGCTGACATAGATGATGTGAGACGGCATCTGCAAGAGATGCTTGCTGCTGGTGTGATGCAAGAATCCAGGAGCCCTTATGCTTCCCCCATTGTAATGGTGAGGAAAAAGAATGGGGCCATTCAGATGTGTGTGGACTACTGTACCTTGAACCGGCGGACCATCTCAGACCAGTATACCATGCCACACATACAGAACGCTCTGGACTGTCTAAACGGCAGTAAGTGGTTCTCTTTGTTAGATCTCCACAGTGGGTACTATCAGATCCCAGTGGCTCCAGAGGATCAAGAGAAGACTACGTTCATTTTCCCCCTAGGCTTCTATGAGTTTATCCGGATGCCTCAAGGGATTTCCAGTGCCCCAGCTACCTTTCAGCACCTGATGGAATGTGCTGTGGGGGACTTGAATTTGCTCGAGTGCTTGGTTTACTTAGATGATGTCATAGTGTTTGGCAGCTCGTTGGAAGAACATGAAAGTCGATTGTTCAAGGTTCTGGACCGGCTGGAGTATTTTGGTCTTAAATTATCTATAGACAAGTGCCAATTCTTTCAAACCTCTGTGAAATATGTGGGCCACATAATATCCACTGAAGGCATAGAGACTGACCCCAGCAAAGTAGAGGCTTTAACCACTTGGCCCCAACCCAGAAATTTGAAGGAGCTACAGCAGTTCCTGGGGTTCTGTGGGTACTACCAATAATTTATTAGAGACTATTCTCGGGTGATCTAGCCCCTGCTTAATCTCACTCAAGGGTACCCCCGGACCCATAAGAAATATAAGAAGGCTGCCCAATCTGGGACTGAAAAGACTTATTTCTGCCCCAATGATGTGTTTGGTACCCACTGGACTGCTGACTGCGAGAAAGCTTTCTATGACATTATATATCAACTTACTCATGACCCAGTGCTGGCCTATACTGATCCAGCTAAACTCTATGTTCTTCATACTGATGCCAGTCTGCAAGGATTGGGGGCCATATTGCACCAAGAGCACTCGAATGGTCTGAGACCTGTAGCTTTAGCCAGCTGCAGTTTGACTCCTTCTGAAAAGAATTATCCAGTGCACAAACTAGAGTTCCTGGCTCTAAAGTGGGCTATTGTTGATCAATTCCATGACTATTTGTATGGGGCTAAGATACTGGTGAAAACTGATAATCCTTTGACATATGTTCAGACCTCAGCCAAGCTAGATGCCACTGGTCATATGTGGCTCTCTGCATTATCCACCTACAACTACGCTGTTGAATACAGAGCAGGCCTCAACCATATAGATTCTGATGCTCTCTCCCAGAGGCCTGTGTCCCGAGCTGATTGGGTCAGGTTGTCTGAACCTGACATTAGAGCCCTTTGCCAAAAATTCGACAAGGAGGGACAGGTGACTCCTGAAACTGTGGACTGCTTGGTGGATTGCTTGGGTCCATCTGAGAACTGTGTGCCTGCTGCTTACTGCCACTTTTCAGCATTAGACACTAGTATGCTGCCTCAGTTCGATAATGATAGCCTCCAGCTGGTTCAGTCTCGAGATCCTATGATACAACCTTTTTTAGAGGTGCTGCAAGCTGGGAGAGATGTGTCCCAACTGTGGTCCGCTGATTTGAGAACTGCCCTGTTATACAAAGAAGGCCTAAAGTTAAGGCTGAACAATAAACTGTTATATTGGGAGACCATAGACAAAAAGGTGCGAATAGACAAACAGCAACTGGTGCTGCCCACCACTTTCAGAGAACTGGTGCTGAGGTCCCTGCATGACCACATGGGGCATCTTGGCATAGACCGAACTCTTGACCTGGTGTGGGCCCGATTCTACTGGCCCAAGATGAGTGCAGATGTAGAACAGTATGTTAAGACCTGTGGCTGCTGTTTGCAAAGAAAAGCCCTACCTCTGAGAGCTGCCCCCATGGTCCACATCACCACCAGCACCCCTATGGAGTTGGTCTGCATTGATTTCCTGAGCTTAGAACCTGATCTGAAAAATATCAGTAACATATTGGTGGTCACTGATCATTTCACTTGATATGCCCAGGCTTTCCCCACCAAGGATCAGAAGGCAACCACGGTGGCTAAAGTCCTTGTGGAAAACTTCTTTGTTCATTATGGGGCCCCCCAGCGAATCCATTCCGATCAAGGGATAGATTTTGAGAGCCATCTGATTAGGGAGATGCTATCCTTGTGGGGAGTGCAAAAGTCCAGAACCACCTCTTACCACCCCCAAGGGGACCCCCAGCCTGAACGTTTCAACCACACCTTGCTGGATATGCTAGTCACTCTGCACCTAAAAGACAAGCCCAGATGGAGCCAACAAATTAGCACCCTGGTACATGCCTATAACTGCACCAAAAGTGATGCTACTGGATTCTCCCTCTACCACCTGATGTTTGGAAGGGAAGCTCGACTGACGGTAGATGTGTGTTTTAGGGTCTCTCCTGATGGGGTTCAAGCCGATAATTATTTACAGTATGTGGAAAAGTTGAAGGCCCAGCTAAATCATGCGTACCAACTGGCTCAAACCATGGCTGCCAAAAGAAACCTGGCCAACAAAGAGAGGTATGACAAAAAGGTGAAGGCCCAGGAACTCCAGGAGGGGGATCGGGTATTGCTAAGAAAATCTGGGACTGCATGGCAAACACAAGATTGCTGATCGATGGCACCATCTCTCTCACATTGTAGTGGGTAAACTAGATGATCTGCCTGTGTACAAAGTAAGGCCCGAGAACAATTCAAAAGATGTAAAAACCTTACACTGAAATCACCTGCTGCCAATTGGACAGATTTTGATAGATACTGCGCCTCCTAGTGCCCCTCCCTCCGGGCCTATAACTAGAGCTGCTGCCAAAAAGAGATTCAGAGAGGTTGACTCCTCAGAACTTAAACCCTGGGAGCCTTCCCCTCTCCCCTCTGCTGAAATTGATCCCCCGTCTGTGGCTAAAGACAGTGAACATGATGTGGAGTATTACCCCTCTTATGAACTGAGTCAACTTTTTAAGGGCAACCCCCTAGCTCACTCTGGGGATGAAGTTGGGTTTTATGGATTGTCTGAGCCCCTAGCTTTGTCCCTGGAGCCCATACTCCCTGAGGATGAAGCGAGTGGCCTCAAAGCCGAAGAAGTGGAGTCTATGAGTCTGGCTGAGTTATCTGGGCTGGCTGAACTGTCTGACTTTTCAGAAGAGGAAAGTGATGTGGGGGAACCTGTTTGGGATCCGCCTGAGCAAGAAGAATACTTTGAGTGCCCTGATAGCATCCCAGTAGTGCCAGAAGTGCACTTGACTGAACTAAATAGTGTGGGTCCTGATATAGAGTGTCATGTCCCCGAAAGCACTATGGGCATGGGGTCCTCTTCACATGTGGAGGTTCCCTCTACTAACCTCAATGAGGCGGAAATAGAGACAGAGCCCGTAGCAGATTTTACTGAGACCCTTAGATGCACTGGTCGAGAACTACAGCCTGTAATAAGGTTAAGTTATGAGTCTCTGGGTCAGCCTGTGGACTTGCCATTAAATGTAGTCCATAAGGGGGTCTATGTATCTCCAAGTTCATTGCAAAAGCTTGTTTTGGGGGACGATGCACAACTGTTAGTATTACTCTCTGAGTATAGTAGTACTACTGCCCCAGTTGGCCTTCAGGTAGGGGATAGGGAAGGGCCCCCTTCATCCAAGTGTCATAGCCAGGAAGTAATGACATGATGTATAAAAGAAAGGGGTTGTAATATGTGTACTGTTGTATAGGTAAATAGTAAACTGTGCGATGTGTGCAATCAAAAGTTTAATGTGCTGTTAATTCAAACAGTTTTGCCTTAAAGTGATTTAAGGGTAACTACCCAATGTGGACGCCAAGTTCTTTTCAGGCCAGGAAGGGTGTAACCCTCTACAAATGGGGATTTCTAACAACCATCTAGGAGCTGTCTATGCGTCCCTCTGGTGGTCAGCGTTCGGCGCTTAAAGCCATTTAAATGGCCCTGTGAGTGCTTGTAGAGCCTCTTTAAAAGCTGTCTGCTTGCAAACATATTCATTACTTATGAGGGGGGCTATGCGTTCTCCTGCTCGAGTCCCACTCAAGACGCTGACTAATTGCTCCAGTTCCAGCTGTCGCTGAAGGGGCAGAATGAGCACTTTCCAGAAAGTGTAATTGTTGCCTCATGCCTTAGATGTGTTTGTGGCAATGTAATTTGTTTAACCTGCTTTTCTTGCAGCTGGACTTTGTGTGCTGTGTTCCCCCAATTTGGACCAGGACTGTCTGAAGGGTCCAACAGAGTCAGGGGGTATCTAAAATGGAGTAACTGGCGACCAACCAGGATTGGGACTCGTAATGGAGCCTACTGACCAATGGGAATACAGCTGGAGGTTCTGGGAGGTGAAGTTCTGGACCATGGCGCCTTTTTTGCCCCAATGAGGGGTGAACTTAGTGGCTGGTTTTGGCAGCCTACCAATGGGAGCATGTGGCACCTGAACTGAGTGGCTTGCCCCATACTGTGTCAAGGCAGAGGCGTTGTGGCTATGAGCAAGTAAGGAGCTCAGGGGCTGCTGTGCCATTTGAGCGGTTGCGTGGGAAGCGCGTGTAAGGCCAGAATTGGGCATTGGTAAACACCAGTGAATTCGGACTAAATACACTGGGAAGCGGTCAGAGGAGGCTGTGCAGGAGCGTGGCTACCTACCAGGCTTACCCTGTAGAAGACTGGAGAATCTGCTTGAATCGTGCTCAGTCTGTCAGGAACAGTGAAGCTGCGTCGGTTGGGCCCAGTGTATGGCGGGAAGGTATCGAGAAGGACAGCAGCTGCCTGGTATGGTACCCCTCTGCAGTGCATATAAATGTGTGGAGAAGTGCTCAAAGTACAGACTCAGTCCTGCAAGTGGTGTGAGAGTGTGCTTCTTTCTGGAGTTGTGAGTACTAAATCAGGATAGCTCCCTGTCAAATCTTCCTAGTAAGGGCAAAACCTCTTGATTACTTTGCTGGCTACACTGACTGAGCCTGATGGCTCTATTTAGTCTTTGTAGGAATTAAATGCTCGTTTGTGTCAGGACCCTAACCAACTGCATTGAGGAACTAGCTTTTAGGGCTTGGGTACCCATAGACAGTAACTTATAGGTTAGGCCTGTGCACAGAGCCCTAGGTAGATACTCATATATAGTGGTGGTAAGCCAATCAACTTGATTTCCCTGGTCCTTGTTATCTCCCCTTAAATAAATCAGATTGCTTGTTTGGCAAAGGTACACTGGCTAGTTTGTGTATTAATGGTGAATTACTGCCCAGTGAATATTGTGTAACTGCACCTTACTTTTCAGGGGGTCCCCAGAGTAAGCTGAGAGGTTCGAGCTGGGGGGGGGGTAAGTGTATATGGTAAGGAAACTGTAATTGAACTGTGTGGGCTACTAGTGGGAAGAAAGGGGGGTTGCAGCAACTCAGAGGGCTGTGTCCAAGTCAACCTTGACTGTTTTAACCCCGACCTCTGAGTGGAGGCACCCGCCAACAGATCTAGGCCCCCACCCTGTTACAGTTGGAGCAGGCAGGGGTAGTAACCCTTGGGATAGCGACCCCGGTGGGGTTACATGATGATAACAAAACAAATGCTTATTGTACTTGTTTTACCTGCCAGTTAATTATTTTGTAATCATAGACAATGATTTACACTTAATGTTTATCTTACCGAGAAAGCTTCCATGTTAGCTTGTTTTCTTGTCAGCTCCATCTGATCGCTACCTCCCAGAAAATGACCTAATCTGTGTTATTATTTAGCACAGCAGCCTACACCTTATGATATGTATCATCCAAACCTCATAAAAAACTAAAGCTGCTTCCTTATCTGCACACGACAGTTAAGTTCTTTGTGATGTCAATAATTATAGCCCTAAATCTTATTGATAGCCATTAATCTTAGCAAAGTGTTTATGGTATCTAATACAGTCTAATAAATATTAGGTAGTTTTCATTTACTGTAAATTATGTCCTGCCTCTCTGAATTACTAATTATAAAGGCAGGGCATATATACGTGCAGCTCAAACACAAAGGGCTCAGACACAAAGGGCACCCCTAAGAGGCACATGCCAAGAGAAGTCCAGCCCCTAGTCTTACTGTCTGCTGAGCTTCACTGATCTTCATTGACTGCTGTACCCACTACTGTAATAGTGTTCAGCTAATAAAAAGCTCTCAGCCAGAAACAACCAGAAGCAACAGCTCAGACACAAAGGGCAATCCTAGGAGGCATACGCCAAGTGCAGTCCAGTCCCTAGCCTTACTGTCTGCTGATCTTCTCTGATCTATCACTGTTCACTGATATATATATATATATATATGCATATATATATATATATATACACACACACATATATATATATATATATATATATATATGTATATAGTTTTTGTTCCACTGACAGCCTCTACCTCTAGTTTATTTATTTATTTATTTAGCTTTTGTTTACCGGGTAAGTACACTAGACAAGTAGTATGCCTATTTTCAGGAACGACCCGGGAGAGCACAAAACATACAGTATACATACATGGCAACATTGGAGAAACAGCATGATACAGTAAAAACAGCTATAACAACGCTTGTATAAGGGCAGAGATACCTCACACATAGTACAAATTGTTACAGGACATAGATAGACATTAGAATCACTGAATACATATTTCATAGACCATCATGGACTCAGAGTGGACAATAGTGGACTGCAGAGTATTACATTACAGAGACTAGGAGCAGTCACACCTTGTCATTTGTTTTAGGTGGGACCACAGGGAGGAGTGAAAGGTCCCATGGGAAGGGGCAGAGCGAACAGAGTCCGGAATGGAGTTCCAGAGCCTAGGCACAAAAGCGGCAAAGTCACGATCCCCCATAAGGGTCTGAGTAGGGGGAACTTTAAGCAACCTCGGTGGTCTGTGACCTGAGCTGGTAGGGGATGGCGCCCAGTTTTGGGGAGGAGATGCGCCAGTCCTGATGGGATGCCCGTATAAGCACTTTCCCTGATGAAGTTTCCACCAAGGATAAGGAATCTCGTGAGGGGAGCCAGTTGAGTTTGTCATAGAGCTCACATCGTGGGTGAGTTTGGGAGCAGCAAGTGCAAACCGACAGATATCATTATATGCTGTGTTCCACCGATTAAGATGGATTTGGGGTGACCTGGCAAATAGGTGGTATCCATAACTAAGGGAAGGGAGAAGCACTCCCCTCGCAAGTGCCAGCCTTGTTCCCGGAGTCAGGTTGTATTTGGCCCTGTAGGCAAGGCCAAGCTTACACCTGGTGGCTCTGCAGATGTTTTGGATATGGCTTCCCATGTCAAGTTGTGGGTCAAGAGTAGTAAGTAGTAGTAGTAGTAATGATTTTATTCATATATATTCATATATATATATAAAGAACAAGGTAAAACAATCCCATTGAGTACATAAACACACTCATTTTCAAGGGACACCTTATAAAATACAGTACCTGGTTACAATATAAAAAGATACAAAACAAATAAACATATACAACAAAAACAACCATAATACAATAAATAAATACCATATATCAAACAATCATAATTACATAAAAATTTATTCATTCTCTAGATTCTCACAAGCTTGCTGTTGGCAACAGGGGGCCACCATCACAAGCTATTTTGAGCATAGCTGATGGGGCATTTAACTTGGCCGTGGAACCAAAGAGCATGGCCTGAGTTTTGTTAGGATTCAATACCAGTCTATGGTTGGTAATCCAGGCCGAGACTCTGCTGAAGTCTTCAGATAGGCACTGGTTAAGGTCAGCAGCATTACGAGCATGGGCCACTAGCACAAGGTCATCTGCATAAAGTGTGACTTGGCAATGAGAGGTCACCCGTGGGAGTTGATTAATAAAAAGTTGTCCATATACCATATATTCCTTTCATCCATAACAGCTCAGGACAACAGCCACCTCCCCACCCTCCCCCGCTGAGCAGGTACACACCCCAGCAAAACAGCAGGCATCCCTTTTCTTTCATCTGAAGACTGCCTTCAGGCAATCTACTTCTCTTGCCAGGAACTTACACAGAGAAATAAAGGCCACTATGAACCTCTTCAACTGCAATAACTGTGGCACACTTTTTACCAAAGACTTCATTTACAGAGTGGGGCACTGTCCAACATGCTCCACAATCAGATACCTCTGATCACAGCTTCATGCAACATGATCTGAGATAAAATACCTCCATGGTATACTAAATCAGCCCCCACTGGGCAACAGTGTAGAACCTTAGGTTTCAAGGTACACTACACCAGTACCCCAACCACAAAGGACAAACAAGCCCGGGGTCTGGCAACAGGTCATGTCTCGTACAACTTGCACAAAACCCTCAATACAGGAAAGTACCAAACCTATTCAAACATCAAATAGGTATTCTGCACTATCTAGCATGACGAATAGCTTAACAAGTGTCAAAAATTCTGTGAACCCAGAGTGGTGCATGGAGGTACAGCACACAACTAAACCCACTAAAATGACAAAAAGAAACCGGTACTAATAATTAGTTATTAGGGGTATGAAGACTCACCTCCAGCAGGACCATGCTTCAACTACAGTAAGGTGCCTCACTGGCACATCAGCATGGAGGGACATGAATCGCATAGAGAAAATTGTTTGAGGTGTTGATGGAGACACACGTCATTCTCCACATAGGTATGAATGACCTAGCCAGTAAATCAGTAGAGGAAATGAAACAAAGCCTCACCAGGCTGGACGACAAGCTATACTATACTACTTAAAGGAGCAGTGCAATGAAATTAGGCAAAAAAAATGTACCCTACCATTTTTTTCGTTATAAAAGATTACAGGCATCTTCCAATTCTATTTGGCGGTAAAATTTTCTAATTCCACCAAAATATGACTATTTTATAAAGGTTTAATTTAATTTTTTCTCAAGAAATAAGGATGGCCACCACATTTTGCATAGAAATAGCACTGTAGACCTAGAAAGGGTTAGTATAAAAAAAAATGTAAAAGACTCATGGTGCACAGCATGGGAGGTACCTAGACAAGTCAATTTGACAGGCAAGCAAATATTTTTTCTTAACTGTAGCTAAAACAAGCTTTTTTGGAAAAACATTTTTCATTGCACTGCTGCTTTAAAAAGTGTTCACCATTCCCTGCTCTTCACTGGACATTTTCTTTATCTCTGCTTATACTGTCCACCACTGCCTCCTCTACAAGGCTGCTAATTGGCTCTCTCTCTCTCTCTCTCTCTCTCAAAGACAGAATCAACCTCAAAATCCTGACCTTTTTCTTTCAAGTCCACCTGGGACTGCTCCCTATAAGCATCACTTTCTGTTTCCAGAAGCCTACCTGGGTTCGCACCACGATTTTGAATCCAAACCAGCAGAGATTATATCAGAATCTCCATAATTCGCACCACTAGATCCTCTTTCAGCCATTCATTTCTAGTCCCTTCTTCCACACTACCCTTGGACTCCACTCTCTTTCCTCTAGAGGCACTTGACTCTTTAACAGCCTCCCTCAACCTCTTGTGGAATGTCTATCCCTTGGATCCTTTAAATATAACATCAAACACTACCTCCTTCAGAATTCTGTCTGCTCCTGCACACACCTCTGACCTCCCTCTTAGTTTGCCTTCCTCTGTTATCATGATCATTGGTATAACCTTAACTTCTTTTCTTTTTAGTTGTACATATCCCTTGTAAATATGCACCTCTGTAAAAATTAATTGCTATGCTGTTTGTAATCCTCAGTGTTTCTTTATTTTATTGTACACATGTCCTGTAAATATGTATTCCTTGTAAATATCATTTCTATGTAGCATATAGACTGGATGCTTGTGAAAATGGGCAGTTTTGCTCACATGGCTTCCACTATAATCAATATAAATGAAATGAAATGTACTGAATATTTTCTCCTTCTCTGCCTGCTTGACAGCTGATGGATCTGCAGCTGGCAGCCATGGAAACTCTTTAATTTTGCCTTGCAGAAATTCATGGCTGGGTAAAGAAACTCTCCCTGACTATTGTCTGGCTGCTGCTTGGGCATCAGCTGTGACAATCTGCAGTGGATAGAAGAACTAACACAGACCATTAGTAGCAATACCCCCCCCCCAACCATCATCTTCTCTCACTTTCCCTCTTGCTCTCTCTCTCTCTCTCTTTTTCTCACTCGAGCTCACTCTCTAACTTATGAACATATGAAATTTGCCAGCAGATAAAGGCCTCGAGGTCTATCAAGTCTGCTCGAATGTGCAGCTAGCACCCCTTATTCTGCAGCTGCCCCTCCCTTCCACCCTTCCCCTTCATTAACCCTCCCCCTTGTCCTGTCCCATCCTCATTTGAAGCAGTCCACTGTTCTACTGCATACCACTTCAGCAGGTATCGCATTCCACCCAGCCACCACCCTCTCTGTAAAAAAGTGTCTCCTCATCTCCCTCCTGAACCTTCCTCACTCCAGTCTCATATCTGCCCCCTCTGGCTCCTCCTCCCTCCCTTATTTTGAACAGCCCCTCTGTACCCATCTTGTTTATTCCTTTCATGTATTTAAGTGTTTCAATCATGTCACCCTGTCTCTCCTCTCTTCCAGTGAGTACATGTTCAACTCCTTCAACCTCTTCTTGTATGATAAGTCCCCAAGCCCCTTGATCATCTTTGTCGCTCTGCGCTTCACCCCTCAAGTAACTTAATGTCCCTCTTCAGATCACGGAGGCTGGCACTGCACGCAGTACTCCAGGTGTGGTCTAACTAATGACCTATACCGTGGCAGAATCACCTTCTCCCTCCTCGAGGATATACGCCTTGTAATACAACCCAGCATTTTGTTAGCCTTTGCAGCTGCCTTCCTACATTGTGCAGAGCTGTTCATTGACCCTGTAATGAGCACATCCAGATCCTTCTCCTCCTCTGTCTGGGCTAGCTGTGCTCTCCCTAGCTGGTAACTCCTCCTTGGGTTCTTCATCCCAAAATGCAGCACCTTGCACTTTTTGGCATTAAAGCCCAGTTGCCAGGTGTCTGACCAGGTTTCAAGCTTTGCGAGATCATCCTGCAACCCTTGCCATCCCCCTAGGTCATCCACCACCTACTACCTTGGTATCATCAGCAAACAGACTGATCTTGCTCTTGATGTCCCATGATATGCCTGCAATGAATATCCCAAACAATACTGGTCCCAACACTGAGCCCTGTGGAACACCGCTCATCACTGCCCTTGGGTGTGAGAGCCCCCACCCACCACCACCCTCTGTTGCCTTCCTGCAGCCAGTTTCCTACCCATCTCACCAGCTTTGCACCCACCCCTGTGCCTACTAACTTCCTTCCCAGCCTTCCATGTGGCACTGAGTCAAATGCCTTACTGAAGTCCAGATACAGGACATCCACTGCATGGCCCCTGTCCGCGTTTGCTGCCACTCCAGTCATAGAATCCCGACCAGGTTGGTTTGGCAGTGATCTGCCACGGCGAAGCCACATGCTGCCTGCTGTCCTGTAGTCCTTTGGCCTCTGGGAGGGCCACCAGCCTCTCCTTCAGGATAGTCTCCATTAGTTTACCCACGATGGATGTGAGGCTCACTGGTCTGTAGTTTCCCGGTTCATCCTTGGGGCCACTCTTGTGGAGGGGCACCACATGAGCCATCCTCCAGTCCTGAGGTATACACCCCGAATGTAGTGAGGCATTAAATAGGTCTGCCAAAGGTCCTGTAAGGACCTCTGCCAGCTCCTTCAGTACCCTGGGGTGGATGCCATCTGGGCCTGGCGCCTTGTCCACCCTCAGTGCCTTCAAACCCTCTCGAACTCTGCTCTCCATGATTTCCCCATCTGTCACCACTTCCCCCCTGCTTCTGCCATTTCTCCCACCTTGGGTGTCACTGCCCTCTTCTCTTTAGTAAATACTGAGCAGAAGTACTCATTTAGTGCTTCCGCCTTATCGCACCCCGCTTCCACCCAACCCCCTTCCTTCCTAATCCTTACTATGTGGTCCTTACAGCTCCTTTTCTCCCTGATGTACTTAAAGAAGTCCTTTCCCTTCTTAATGCCTTGTGCCAGCCTGAGTTCCGTAGATGCTTGGCTCCCTTTACTGCCCTTGTCACCTCCTTCGATTCTGTCAAGTACTCCTCCCTGTCCTCCCCTCCCTGTTTTCTTGTACTTCCTAAAGGCAGCTCTTTTCCTCTTTACCTTTTCCATGACCTCCTTGCTCAACCAGATCGGTTTCTTAGCCCTAACCTTCTTGCTCTGGGCTTTGCAGCAGGTTTTGGTTGCCTCTACTATCCCCAGCTTTATGAGCTCCCATCTCTGGTTAGTGTCCATACTAGATTGAATTCTGGCCAGGTACCCTTTTACCACTTCCCCCATCCTCCCAAAGTTGGCCCTCCTGAAGTCCAGCACTATTGTGCCAGATTCCACTCCTTCCTTGCCCATATCCAGTGTGAGCCATACTGAGTGGCAGTCACTCCCTGACAGCGGTTCCTCCGCTGTAAGTTCCCTCACAAAGTCCCCATTTGCCAGCAGAAGGTCAAGGGTATTTCCTAACCTGATTGGTTCACTGACCATTTGCAGCAGGAAGCTGTCCTGGAAGGCATCCAGCAGTACCTGCTCCCTTCTGTTCCTGGTTGTTGGGGTGCTCCAGTCCACTCCTGGCATGTTGAAGTCCCCCACAATCACCACACTACCCTTCTTGCAGGTCCTCCTGATCTGTCCCGCTAGTTCCCTGTCTAACTCCTCCATCTGAGATGGTGGCCTGTACACTACTCCCATTCTAAGAATCCTATTCTTGGAATCCTGGATTTGCATCCAAAGTGACTCCATACTACCCTCCTCCCCTTCCTCCCTTACACACTTCAGTTCTTCCTTCACATATAGTGCCACCCCCCCACCTTTCCCAATCACCCTGTCTCTACGAAATAACCTATACCCTGCTACAGACAGGTCCCAGTCATTGTATTGGTGGCCCATGTTTCCATGATGGCTGCAATGTCCACCTCTCTCTGCCATGAGAACCTGTAACTCTGCAGTTTTCCTCCCAAGGCTCCTAGCATTAAGGGTAACCACCTTCCACCCTCCCCCATCCTGCCCTCCTTTCCTAGCATCACCAATAGTACTTGCCATTTGTCCTTTGTCACTGTTATGGGGGGTAAGCTCATATGGTTTCCCAACCTGTGGTCTCTGCATATCTCTTCCCCAACTGCCACCCCCCACTCCTAGTTTAAATTCCCAACTTCCTCTATGTACTCCTCCATCCTCTGTTTCAACACTTTCTTTCCCTCCTCACTCAAGTGTAGTCTGTTCTTGGCATAGAGACTACTGTCCTCCCAGGTCCCTCCCCACCCCCCAACAGCCCATACCCTTTAGCACAACACCAGTTCTTAGCCATCTGTTAAATTCCTCTATTCTCAGCTTTCTTGTTGTGCTTGCCTTTGGCACGGGAAGTATCTCTGAAAAGTTACTGATCTTCCTGCCCCTCACACAATTGTGTAGTTCCTCAAACCTCTCTGGACTGTATCTACTGTCTTGTCAGCCAGGTCGTTTGTCCCAAGATGTATAATTAAATGAGGCTTGTCCCTCCCTTCTAGCATATTTCAGAACAGACTGTCCCACCCTTTCTGCTGTCATTCCTGGCATGGCCTCCACCCAAATGTGACTATGCCTCTCCCCTGCTACCCCACCTAACTCCTCTTAGTATTGAGTCCCCAGCACTAAGATTCCACCCTCTTACTCCTGCTTGCTTCCATTCATCTCCCTCTCATTTCCAGCTCCTCTTCTTCCTCCTGCACATTATTTCCCTTTACCCCTGTTGCACTTCTCCCAGCAGAACTTCCCCCGCTCCAGTTTGGTCCAGGCATTTATCAATTACCCTCTAATTTCATCATTTCCTCCTCCACCTTCTTCCTCTCTAGCAGTGCACAACTATTTTCTGAAGGCCCTTCACAAATGCCGCTCCTCTCTCTCTCATAGTAACCTGTTCTCTCCTTTCCACTCCATGTCTTTTGCCACTTCTTCGCCTCCCCTCACAAGTCCCTATCTCCTCCTTCCATTTGTCTTTGTCTCCTGACCTGGTTTCCCCGGCAATTGTTCTTCTAGCCTGGGCCCTTGTCTCTGCTTCCCTTCTTCTGACCCTCTCTCACCACTGTTGGCTTAAATCGCCCTTCCTCATCTCTTCTTCCTTCCTCCTCCAGTATTGGGCTAAACCCACCCCCAATCTGCCTTGCCTGTCTTAGTTCCTCCTGCAGACCCTCAATCTCCTTTCTAAGTTTTTCTATGTGGTTGCACACTAAACATCCTCCCACACTCCAGGCAATTTTTAGAAAGATTGGTGCACCGCAGTTGTTGCAGCCTACCACCCTACCCATTGCTGTCGTTGCTCTCCAACAACCCCCCACCCTTCCAGATGCAGGATACCAAACACTCTCCCAAGTCTCCCCTCTCCCTCCTCTATCAGTGCAAAACATTTTCTTTATTTCCTTTACCTCCTTTGTTGCACATGTTTAGATATATTGAGCAACTGCTTTTTATATTCCTATCCTTCCTATCTACACTCAAAAACAGACTTTAAGTAGCCATTGCACAACCTTCTTCAAACTCCTACTCCTCCTTTCCCCAATGCAATATCAATGCGAAAAAGTAATAATGAAAGCTCCTAGATTTGCATTTATTTCCCTTCCACTGAGAGAGCAGTCACCTCTTCACTTGCTGCTGTTCCTTTCCTGGATGTCTGCTTTTGCTATGACAGGTGCGTATTCTTTTGCCTGTTTGAGGAAGTGATGTCAGAACCCCTGGTATAAAGGAAACTTGTGTTCTATCAGCAGTAAGAGAGCAATTGTGAATGAGAGAGAGAGACAGAGAGACAGATTCTGCTGGGCATGCAAAGAATAAAAAAGTGAAATTTCAAACTGACATACAAAAAGGAAGGGGGGCACACACCCCGGCATCCATAAAATTCACCACTGAACAGGAGACTCACATGACTGTATCTGAATTTAAACATATGGAGCAGAACGGGGGAGGGTACTTAACATATGTCTGTGTGTGCGCATCAGTTTTCTTTTTTTGATGGCTCTTTGCTTGAGTTTCAATTCATGATACAGTACATATGTCACAACCTCCTTGCTGAGCTATCAGAATTGCTTACCTGTCAATCAGAAGTGTTCTGTGGCAGGAATTGTGGTTTCTCATTTTCCACTGATATCACGCTAACTTTTGTTTTACACTCACAGTACTATAGTACCATGTCCCATGAGGAGTTTTTTTTTTTAATATTTCTGATAGCACACAGAATGAGGCTTCTCTCTCTCCTACTCCCACACATGAGTCTGTCCCAAAGACTGAAATCTTCCATATTTTATGCCCTGAAGGAGTCACAAGAGCCTCCATTAAACACCTCTCTCCAAAGCTAAACTTGCACCTAGAAAGACATCTGTCACAAACCCACTCAGCAGGTCAGCCCTTTACTCCCAAAGTGCCAACCTCTGAGCGCAGTCTTGTGAACAGTTAACAGAAACAGGGTAACCCTCCTGTCTGTTTTGTGGGTTCGAATCAACCTTTGGTCTCAGTTCTGGAGGGATTCAAACTGTGAACCACTTGCTAGTGTACCCAATGCACAGGCTCAGATAATTCTGTCTTCAGGGGGCCAGATATCTTTGCCTACGGGCACCTAACCAGGTGTACAAAATGAACCATTAAAAACTCTAATAAAGACCTCGGATTAAACTCTCTCCATTTTCCAGTTTGGTATCACCATTCAAGCTTATGCATAGTGTCTGCTTTAACCAGATATACTTCACTTGTTAAAGAAAGAAATTTAAAATCAGACCAAGTAGACTCTAAAAACAGAGTTTTACTAAAATAGATAAAAAAATATGTAAAACATAAAATACAGAACCATGTATCACAAAACATACAAATCTTTTAAAAGAACAAGGTTTTAACAGTGCAATTCCTACTACAGTACTTAGAGTTTGTCTCTCTCTACCTGTATACTTGCTTAAAGTGCTCAAAGATGTTCCTTTACCAGAGTGTAGATAAAAGTCCCTGAAGGAAAACAGAATTCTGTTTAAAAGCTGGCTTTGCCCACCTCTTTGCGTGAGGTCACCTAGCTCCTCCTCTGTTTATGAAAAATCATACACCCAGGATATTTTATCATATTAGAAGGTAAGATAATTAAGGTTACATCAGCAGAAATTCCTTTCCCCATGTGACTTCCCCAATCAAGTCTGTAAATTTCCTTTCATCTATAAGCAGTATCCTCTCTCACACAGACATCAAAGCATTTATGACTTCACACCAGTGTCACATAATCCTGCACTCTTCCCCTAAATGCCATAAAAGTTTATGATTTCCCTCTTAGCAACTACAGCTATAATTAACTTCAGGGCTAGAAATAATTTTTTTTGAGATACCTATCCGAGGGACAGGTGGAATGTAAATGTTGCCTGTCTGGACAAAGTTTTACCTGTCCCCATTGTTGTGAGGTGAATTTTAAACTTAAAACATAAAATGAACTGTAAAGTAGAAATAGAAGAAACTGTTGCTTTTGGGGGGTTATTTTTCAAGGTAAAACACTGACTGAGTCTAGTCTATTTCTGAATCAGAACTTGAATCTAATCTGCAGCCATATGGTCTCACATGAGGTCTTCTCTTTTGTTTTCCAGATTTGAACCATAGTGTTATGGCATCCTGCAGGTCAAATGTAGCAACGCTAGCATCTGACAGCTTGACACGATTAGTTCAGATGTAGTCATAAGAGACAGACAGGACCACCAGTCAGACTTCACTCTGCCCATCAAGCTGAATCCTCTCTCAACTACTGCAGTTTGGGTTGGGATCAGTAGAGCTAAGGTGACTAAGACCACAATATCAGGGAATCGCTGTTCATCTGCATGATTATGGAGAATGTTTTGCCAGAAATCCAAATAGTGAAATTTCAGAGACAGCTCATTCAGTGATTTTTTTCATAAGTGATTTAAGCTTTAATCATTGCGCTTCAATCAAGTTTGCATTATGATTGTGTTTCTTCAGTATGTCACTGTAGTGCTCTGTGAGGGTTCTGACTTCCTCATTGCCATAAAGGGCTAGCTGGTGGTCACTATCTGGTAACTGTAATGGGTTAAATACACTGAATGACCGTTGGACTTTGTCTGTTTTAAAATTGGAAAATCATGAGTTAATACTTCCAATTGTTGATGAAAGAAGGCTTGTAACATCATGCAACACTGCCTGTTTGGTTCTATCTATTGAATATCCCCTTTCTAAGTTAAGGAAGATATCAGATCCACGGTACTGAACCTGAGTACTGGCTGAGCCTGTCAGTCGACTTGTGCTAGTGTCACTGTCAGCTGTGTCAGAGTCAGGAGCAAGAGCACCTCACAGACTTTGTCAAGCTTTATGCTGCACAGGGTAGTTCTCTAGCCAGAGCACTGTGCTTTCAACCTTACTGACTATTGTTTCTACTGTTGAGCTGCCTCTCTGTAGAGTTAGACTGAAGGCCATCATGACAGAAAGGTATTCAGCCAGAAACTGAGAAAAGAGGACAAATCTCACAGTACTTATTGTTTTGAACAACCCAGTGGCCTGATCTTTTGTTTGTCCTGGTGTGAAAGCAATGTGCTGTAAATGTACAACTAAGGTCTTGTAGCTGGACAGAATAACAGACAGAGCCCTTCCTCTGTGTGCAGCCCACCGGGTCCCTGATACGTGAACTGGTTTGTGAATGGTGTAGCTCATATTACTGATATTACTGGCTAACTCTTTGAGATCAGCCCAGTTTTTGGGAGACTTATGGTATATTTTATAACTACCCATTAAGACTTCATCTGTTGTTTTCATGTATGGAATAGATGTTGCTGATTGCTTTGTAGCAAGCTCCAATTTGTGGGCACTGCACTGAATCCCTAACAAATGAGGTACGTCTTTCAAAATCCTGCCAAACACCCCAGTCGCTTTACCCAACATGACGGGTGCCCCATCAGATCCAAAAGCAACAATTTTTTCTTTCCAGTCTTTACAGTCCAAGGTGAATTCTAAGGCATCACTTATTAAGTTATAAATGCTTTCACCATTTGGAATAGAGACTGGCTGAAGGGAAACAAATTTGTTAACTGAGCGGAAATTTTCCATTGTCCTATTATAGACTGCCTCCTCTTCTATTACTGAGGCATCTGTGCTCGAGTCACATAAGACAGAGATAAAAGTGTTACTATTAACCAGTTTTGCATCTTTTATCCTTATTGATTCTGAAATAAAATGTGTGAATGTTGCAGCCTGTTTGTCACTTCTATAACTGACTCCGACATTTGTACCATTTACATGTTGTAATTCTAAGATGCCAGGGAAATCTGTGAATGGGCATTCTGAATTAATCAAATAAAGAGTTGTTCTAAACAAATTTTCTACTTGTGTTGCCTCATGTTTTTCCATTTGTATTATTCCTTGTTCTATTGCTAAGTTGGAAGTTTCAGTGTTAGACACAATATTTTTTTCATTGGCTAATTTATGAGGTTTGGAGAGTTCATGAGCACGTACATTTTCAAGTCTCATGCTCTTACAGCCACTCATGAAAGTGTTTGTCTCCCTTAAGTATTTTTTTGCAATATGAGCAGGTCATGCCCACATCAGGCTCATATAGTAGCCACTCCCTATTTTTCTTCCAGGTCTCCTGGAACCCCCTTTTTCTTTTTGTCCCACTTTCAACAGTAGTCAGAGTTGCTGGCATATCAGCACTGGCAGTGGCACTACAAGTTGTCACATCTGTGGCCACAATGGTGGGTGAGTAGTTGGTGCTACTGAATCTATCAGTAATGGAGAACCCGAGCTTTCTCCTCCCTCTTGGCTTGAAACTGAAGGCTTTCCTGTAAATTTTTGAAGCCAAACTTTAACAAAGACATTTTTTCCCCTTTTGGTTTACTTAGCTAAGAATACTTAACTTAGTAGTATGAATTTAAAGCACAGTAGACACTCTGGAAGACAGTGGACACTACAGTGAAGTGATGATCAGAGATATCAGAAGACGTGAACCGTCTGTTTAGTTTTCTTTCCCTTCCTGTAAAACCCCGGACAAAGGGGTTTTATATTTATATTTTCCTCCCACTCAGATTTCACAACTAAAACCGGGAGGGCTAGCCTGCTGTCAACCTGTTTTATAATTTAATCCCCTCCTCTCCCTTTAACAGTGCTTTGATGTCACTCACACTCACTCAGTATTTTTTTTTAACCCCCCACCTGCAATCCTTTTTTTTCCACACACAAGCAGCCTGCTATGATATTGTTGTTACTTCTTGGGTTTGGTTTAATATTTTTTAATCTGGGTCACGGTGACTCAATTCACACTGTATTTTTTATTAGTCCTCCTCCTCTCCACTCCTCCACATCCACAGAGAGCCTTATCTCTCAAGCAGAAGCACTGCAGGCACTCCTTATACTTGTTTTGATTTAGTATTTCTTTTTTATCTACAAAACAAAACCCCAGAAACAAGTTTTTTGGTTTTACTCCTTGTTTACTTTGTCTGAGTTCGCTCAATTCAGCCCCCCTCCTCTCCCTTTGACAGTGCCTTCTTGTCACAGTCACTCAATTTTACTTTTATTCAGTTAGTCCACTGGCAGAGCACAACAGCAGGCTGATAGGGCTAGTTTAAGTTAGTACAGTCAGTCCGTCAGTATCTATCTTCAAGGTTCAAGCTGTAGCTAACAGCTCCCCTTTCCTCCTCCAAATACCACACAAATTGTAAAGAATCCCCTCCTCTGTCCTCCACAACGTTTATCTCCCCTCCCCTCCAACTCCCACACAGTAGCAGACCCTCAGTGTTTATAAGTGCTTAAGCAGGTTTTATTTGTTATTGCACTGTCTTGCAGCACCATCCCTGTGCTTGTATGACTTACTTCACCTGCCAGATTTTTAAGTCCACCATTAAACACTTTTAACCTTGTGCTGCAGGCCGCTCCACTTGCTGGTCCACTGGAACTCCTCAGACATAGGCTCAAAAGATACACACACCAGCGCTGCACACATGAACAACTTTGTGACCCACAAAAAGCAGTCATTGCCATCATAGGGAGTTTCAGGGTCGTGAACGGTGTTAAATCAAACAACTGTTGCCCTGATCACTCTGGCAACCACTGTTGTGAATTCACAAATTTTAATGGCTGACAGCCAGGTCAGTGTGGGTGTGTCTTATCAGTGGCAGAGGACCAACCCCCCCATACAAAGTGTGAGGAAGATGCTTCCAAGTCCAGACACACAGCCTAGTATAAAAAAAATGTTGTATATGAGTACTGCACAGTAAATTATCTTATTAAAGGGCCCCAAGAAAGCAAAGGCCCTATGCCAAGGCATACATTGTGTTACTATAAATCTGACCCAGGAGCTCATGTAACCCCCCCTGTCCTGGGGGCTTACCTGAATGCCCTCTTTGGGGCTCCCTTTTCTCCTGTTTCCCCTGGGGTTTGTTCCACCTCTATTTTATTTTTTCTGGTCTCTTGTGGTCCCTGGATCCTCCCTCAGTCCCCTGCATTGTTTTGTTGGAGGCATGGGGGTGATAGGGCCGAGGGAGCTGGAGTGAGGAGCCACCACCAGCTTTTGACACTCCGGTGCTGGGCGACACTTCATGCATTTGCGAAATGCTCAAATTCATCTGGCAATTTCGGTGGCTGTTCCGGCTGTCTCTCAAGTGGTCCTGGTTCCAGGGTTGAGTAAAAGAGGGACCAGTACTGTTAGCTGGGCCAAAGAGATGACCGGAGGAGAAGGAAAGTCGTTTTTGTGAATGTCAATCACACTTGGAAATTCAGAGTCACCTCATACATATTAATGAGGTGGCTCATGAATATTAATGAGCCAGGAGCCTGTCCAACACCTGGGGGCACTAAGAAACAATGCTAGCGACAGAAAGGAAATCCAATAAAAGTTTTAAATTAAGTAAGGAGCTTAACAGAGGGGAGGTGTGGCTCCAATTATGTGGGGAAAGTAAATAAAAAGAAATGTTCATTGTGGCTGGATCAGTGTGCACAAGTGGGGAAATGAATAAACAGTAGTGGGACTGTGTGAGCTGCCAGGGGACTATACAGAATGGCAGCAGCAACTGGAAGAGGGTTAAATTAATGTATTAAAGAGTGCAGTCACTTTGATGGGCACAGGGGTGGCTATAGTTCTGTGGGGAAACAATAAAAGATTACTGTTTGCCTGCAGGAACTGTTTAATTTTGGGACACTGTAAAATCTGCAGAGGGACTGATTATCTAGCAGCCGTGTTCAGCAGCGACATGACACTAGACAATCAAACCCAAAGCCAGGATTCTTGCCATGGACTCTGGGAATGTTTGAAAGGACTTTTGGGGGAAAATACCAGGGAAAATCTAGGCACCAATTCTCTGTACCAGTGAGGAATCGAGGGAGCCTCATACATATTAATTTTTTCTTAAGGACAGTGGCTCCAGCCAATGGGGGACTGCCAAATGCTCCCAAAAAGTACAGAACTTTTGGATTTTGAGTCAGTCTGGGGGAAGCCCTCCACATGGAGTGAGGTTTCTGCCCCTGTGAGGAGTATGAGGTTCCACAGCTGGAATGGGCCTGCCTGGGGGCTGCCAGCAATCTGTCCCCCAGGGCAGGGAGTGGCTTCCCCCATCAGAGAAGTAAAAGGAGAAGCAAGGAAGAAAAAATGTGTCCAAGAGGCAGCTTTGATGAGAAAGAGAGAAGCTGCAGGTTTCTGGAATCTGTGATGTTGAGGAGAGAAAATGCACCACAGCAGTGAGATGACTGAGAAGAAGAAAAGGTTGTGTCCTAAGCCTGGAAAAAAGAACAAAGGTTGTGTCTTGAGCCTGTAAAAAGACAAAGGTTGTGTCCTGAGCCTGGGGAAAAGGACAAAGGTTATGTCTGAGCCTGGGAAAAGAAGGGTGCTTTTTCACCTGCACCTGGTCGGTGAGGAAAGTGTAAGAAAATGAAAATGAAAAGAGAGAGCTGTAAAGAGAGAACCTCTTCAGGCCAGAGAATTACTATGTACCTGCATGTTGAGCAAAGAGGCTTGTGAACTGTTTACTAAGACTGAATTCTAGAATTGTGTGTGAGCCAGAGTGAGATTGCAGCTGTGTTAAAGTATAGAGACTGTGAAAGCAGAAGGACAACCAGGTGCCTTTTCGGGGTTCAGGTACTTACTGTCTGTTCCTGAGATACAGCAAGGAATAGACTGCTGAGATGAACCTGTAGATCAGACTTAGTACCCTGTAGTCTGGGAAACAGGAAAGGACAGAAACTGCTTTGGCTACACACCATAGCTGGTAATGGAGAGAAAGAGAGAAGAAGAGAAGAAATGTGCTGAATGTGAACTCTGACACCGGAGCCAGGTGGGGAATTCACTTACCCCCATCAAATGGGGTCTGTTGCCTGCGGGGGATCATGGGGCTCGTCCCCGAGTGCACTTGCACTCTGATTCATGGAAGAGCCTGGTGGGGGGGGGCACTTCTGAGTCTGGTCCCCTGTAGGTGGCAGGCTTTGTGCATATGCCCTGCAACAGGCCCATAATAGGCCTAAAGGGACAAGCTGCAAGAAATGCAAGAAAGCCGAAGACCCAAGCTGGAGCCTCTGTGCCCTGTTTCAAGCATTGAGCTCGGTTCTGCATGTTGTTTCCATCAATCCAAGGACTTCCATGAACTGTGCCACCCAAGGACTGATTCTGCAGAACCATGAGTAAACAGCAGGAATTGCCCTGCAACCACCTGGGAACCGTACAGTCAGTGTTTAAGTATGCTTTCTGGCATGGGAAACCAGTACAGCAAGCCAAGTGAAAGGAATGTAAGAGTTTAATTTTAAATCAGCAAGCATGCCAATGCCAGCAACCAGCTGCACCTCAGGCCTGCAACTATGGAATCTGGGTACCCACAGACAGAATTTGAGGCGTCATTCTGGACTGGTACTAGTTATGGTTCTGGGCATGGTAACACTGCAGCAGTTAGCTAGTTAGTTAGATCTGGTGGCAGCAATGATTGAAATGTGGGCTTTGAATCAAAACGGTGGCAAAGATTATGGGAAATTGCTAAATCTTTAAACTGTTTTGCATAACCTCTATTCCACCTTACCCCTATCCTAACCCTTCCCTTGTAAATAAATCATTATGTCATTGATTTGCAGAAGCACTGACTCCAGAACTTAATTTTAGTGAGCCTACTATTATTTGAAATGTGAAATTCAAATTGTCTGAATGTGGGGACGTTGAAGAACTGGTAAGTCCATGTCTGGGGTAACTGTTTTGGGGAGGTGGATTGGTACGACATCCCAGGGAGTTGTACTGCAAGTAATCTGACCCACTAAATATGTACTCTGGGTAGAGGCACTGCCATTTTATTTGCAATTTTGGGAAATGACGTCTGTTTATCAGCTAATGGGAACCCAGGCCCCTTAACCTGTTTCCTAGGTCGCAGGCAGGGGTAGTGGCCCTCTCTTGGACGGTGATGGTGGGGCTACACTCATGTGCTTGTCCCTTTTCTGATCCTCCTGTGGCCCTACCTGACCCTTTCTTCTGCCTCTTTGTTGTTTGCTTGCTGTTCTATCCACCTTCTCTTCCTCAATTTTCTGCTGGCTTCCACTGCTGTGGCAACCTGCTGCTTGGCTGCTTCCCTAGTGACCTGTACTGACAGGATCCTGGTGCTTGCTTCATTCTGCTTCTGTTCGGTTTTCACTGCACCAACCCCTCTCACACCATGTCAACGACAGCATACAATGTGGTATTCCATCCACCGTGGCATTTAACGTCACTCATTTTCCTTGCAACAGTGATTCAAAGTGTGGTGAAACAATATCAGGTAGTGGTGGTGTAGATGCTGATGCTGCTGCTGATGCTGATGTTGCAATTGTTGCAACATGCGGTCCACATGTTAGCATCCAAGCAGAAGATGTGGATGTGTGTGACATTGATGAATATGATGATTTAATTGACCCCAGTTGGGAACCAGAGAAAAAGAAATTAAAAGTAGCTGTGTCTGAATCTGTTTGCAGGAATCCCTACTCCCGTAAAAACTTGTGATTTACTGGTTTTACTGGATGATGATGACGACCCAGTACTCAATATGATAGGTAGCTGTGGTGGTCAGTTGCAGTCCAGGTCTGCAGTGCCAGAAACATCACGTACCCCCCCCACTTCAGTGCTTAAAATAACAGACTTAAATAAGCCATATCATCACAGTCCCTTGTTTGGGATTTTTTTGTTCAAGATGCAAATGATGATTCAGTTGCAATCTGCCAGGTTTGCCAAGTGCGTGTGAGTCGAGGTAAAAAGGGGAGGCATCTTGGGACAGGAGGACAGCATATGCATCTTAAGAATAGGCACTTGGCTCTGTGGACCCAGCACGAGCTGGCAGCTAATACCAGACTTGCGCGTTCACCCGTATCACCGGCGGCAACCATGGCCAGCATGTTATCCCCTTCCATGACTGTTAAGCCCAGTAGGAAATTAAACGTGTGCAGTAGTGCGGTAATAAGAGCAGAGGATTATTACAAGCATGATGAGGTGGAGGACCATAATGACTTTGAAATGTTGTCCACTGCTGGTGAGAGTAGCAGTTTTTGTGGTGGTGGTGGTGGTGGTGGTGAATGCAGTATGTCTAGTGCAAGTGGTACATCAACCCCAGTTGTCAAATCCATAAAAATAACATAATTTCTGGGTTTGTCATCATCACCTGTGCAACCGTCTTCATCAAATGTCCACACTACACCCCCTGCCAATGCCATTCATCACAGAGCACAACCATTTGTGACCAACAACACACACCGTGTAAAACGTTTAAGTAAGCCCACGTTACAGAGTGTTTTTGTGCATAAGCTGAAGTACCCCTCAATCATACAGTGTCACATGAACTTAATGCTGCTGTAGCGTAAATGCTGGCAATCGATCTTTTGCCCTTCTCCTTTGTGGACAATTCTGAGTTCCGGCAGTTTGCTGCCCATGCCTGTCCAAAATGGAAAGTCCCAAACAGGACATACTTTTCTACCCGTGCTGTTCCCGAGTTGTTCCGCACTGTCTCAGACTCAGTAAGACATGCTCTTCAACATTCCTCCTCTCCATTCATCCATTTAAGTATGGATATGTGGACAAGTGGCAAAACAGCGGGGAGTTCATATCTGTGTATAACTGCACACTGGGCACAGGTGCCGGGGGTTGTTTGTGATGCTGGTAGTGTAAATAATCAGTGCAGGAAGGTGGATTGTCACGGTAGCAATCTTCCTGGAATTCGCCAGCATGCAACAATTTCTATGCACAGTGTGACCTGTTCACACACTGGTGAGAACATGTCGGACATGGTATTGACTGAAATTGATAGATAGCTAAACCCTCTGTCCCTGAGAGCTGGGTTCATAGCAAGTGACAATGGGTCAAATGTGGTAAAATGCATCACGAATGGTTCCTTCACTGTATGGTCTGCTGTTTTTTTTCGTGTTCCGTGCATGGCCCACTGTTTAAATCTTGTGGTTCAGGAGTTTCTGCAGCACCCTGACATAAAGGAAATGCTGACCATTACACGATGTATCTGCTCTCACTTTTCAAGATCTGGAAAGGACCGTGATCAGCTGCGGCAGTTGCAGATACAAAACAGCCTGCCTCAGCACCGCTTGAAGCTGGAAGTTGTCACCCGATGAAACTCCACGTTATACATGGCAGAGAGGTTGTATGAACAATACAAAGCCATCACAGAATATCTTGTTATGCACACTAGCCGTGACAGTTCTGGGACCTCCATGTCTATGACGACTGAACAGTGGCACCTCATGGACTCTGTAATAACAATTTTGTGGCCTTTTGAACATGCCACAGGCAGTGAGTGGCGAGTCTGCCTCCATTAGCCAATCAATTCCACTGCTGCGGGTTCTGAGGCAGATATTGGTGAATGTACAGCATAGCCTTGATGTTGCCGGAGAAGGTGGTAGCAGTATGTTGCTGCAACACATGCTGACAGTATTCGACCAGAATCGTCACATTGTGAGCATTCAGCGTAGTGACAACTTTGCCATGGCAACAATGCTGGACCCACGATACAAACGTGGAATTGCATCAGTACTGGAGGGAGGGCCTGAACAGGTAAAAAATATCAGTGGTCAACTGGTTTGCTTGGCTCATGGAGCACAGAAGTCATGTGCCAAGGTTTGCAAACTTCAGCAGCATAATCCAGCTGAAGGTGTAGCTGGAGGACCAGCAAGCATATCATGCAAGGGTAAGGGGACTGTAGTTCCTGGTGGTCTGTCATCCAAAGTGGTTGGTGTCAACCCGCTTTGGGAGGCTTTGTCCCAAGTGGGTATTTGTGACATCAATGATTCCGGGGAACAGGCTGATGCATCAGCTATCGGACTTAGTGTGGCACAGAGAATGGTTGAGTCATATTTGTCTGAAAACAGGCATCTGACAATAAGTGAAGATCCTCTTTTGTACTGGAGTGGAAAGGTCAGTGAATGGCCAGAGCTGACTGCAGTGGCACTGAAGTACCTCACATGCCCACCCTCCAGTGTAAGTGTTGAGAGGGTATTCAGCTCAGCAGGTGCAATAGTCAGGGATCGTTGGACAAACCTGCCTCCTGCAAATGTTAGTTTCCTAACATTCATTAAAATGAATGAGAGGCACATACCAGCACAGACTGCAACCTCGGTATTCATACCCCGGCCTAGTCATGGTGGTCTTGCTGATGTGCAAATGGAGCATCCTGGTGGCACTGGCAGTGGCTGCCTGAAACAGCCCACCATTGCCGTAGATGAAGACACAATGGAGAAAGAATTTCCCAGTGGTCAGTCTTCAGACATCGATGACTGTGAGGGCAGTTTTCTTTATGAAGATGATGATGTGGTTAATGTTGGCAGGTTTTAACTGCAGTATTTAAAAGGCGGTGTGCCCCCCCCAACCCGGACCACCACCACCGGGACTGATGTTATCTAAGTCTGCTGCCACCATGAGTCTGTCTGCTCCCCATGGACCACCATCACCACCGGGACTGATGTTATCCAAGTTTGCTGCCACCATGAGTCTGTCTGCCCACCCCGGGCCATCACCACCAGGACTGATGTTATCCAAGTCTGCTGCCACCATGAGTCTGTCTGCCCACCCCAGTCCACCACCACTGGGACTGATGTTATCCAAGTCTGCTGCCACCATGAGTCTGTCTGCCCCCCATAGACCACCACCACCACCACCACCGGGACTGATGTTATCCAAGTCTGCTGCCACCATGAGTCTGTCTTCCCACACTGGACCACCACCACCACCGGGACTGATGTTATCCAAGTCTGCTGCCACCATGAGTCTGTCTGCCCCCCCATGGACGACCACCACCAGGACTGAAGTTATCCAAGTCTGCTGCCACCATGAGGCTGTCTGCCCATCCTGGACCACCACCATCACTGGGACTGATGTTATCCAAGTCTGCTGCCACCATGAGTCTGTCTGCCCCCCATGGACCATCACCGGGACTGATGTTATCCAACTCTGCTGCCACCATGAGGCTGTCTGCCCACCCCAGACCACCACCACCAGGACTGATGCTATCCAAGTCTGCTGCCACCATGACTCTGTCTGACCACCATTGGACCACCAGTCCACCAGTGCACCACCACCACCAGCTTCTTAATATTTAAACCATAAAGTGAGTATGTGCACTTATGTTTGTTATGCTGCCTCACTTTCTTAAGTTGTCTGTTTTGTTTTCTGTAACTTTTCAGAGCCGCAGTGGCAAAACACATACAGTACACTTATTTTGTTTCTTTTACAGGAGAACAAAAACAGGCTCCATCGCTAATATTACTCGTTGGGAAAGATGCTGTAGCTATACCGTACAGAGAGGAAGCGATGTAATATCACTGTGAAATCCATTCTGGTAAGTATGAAGATTTTATTTCATCCATTTCATTGCTTTGTAAAGACTGCTGCAAATATTGCAGATAACAGGTTGTCTTAGTAGTTGACAAGATGTGTCTCTGAAATGTAACTTAGTTGACAATAGGGATTGAGATTTGAGAACCAGGGAGGGACACATAACAATGAATTGTAACTTTTAAGAAGTCATTCATTTCTTTTTTTAGGAAAATTCACGATACTCTGTTGTTCTGTCAAAATGGCCTTAGCCAAAAAAGTTTGTCAACATGATCAGGCACACCCCTCCCCAACCCGAGCTGGGGCAGACATGCAACATGCAGAAGTCGTTTCATTCGATGACCATGACCATCATTAAGAACCGGACTCCAGAAGGATGCTGATGAAATCTGTGAAGAAATAAAAAAATAAGAAACCATTACAGACAAAACTGAAAATATGATCCCCCAAAAAAAAAAGCCTTACTCATGTGCTTGAGAGTTATCCATTTCCATTTAAGTGCAAACAATTCTCATTGAGCACTGGACGGTGCACAGCAACAGTTTGGAGATGGAGTCACCTGTGTGTGATGCAGAACAATAGCATGAGTACATGTCCATGTCAAGTTCAACCCCTCATCATCACCTACAAATACATACCATATATATATATATATATATATATATATATATATATATATATATATACTTAATACACTATCACTGCTTTTTTTTTTTAAATTTAACTTTATTAGTTTAACAACAGTACCGCAATACAGAGGTTGACATCGAGGCTGTCACAGGAATATTTAACACCGGAATTTGACCAGAATATAAAATGAGATATGAATTCTGAGAAAGGAAAAAAAAGTAAAAAGAAAACATCCCAATTACCTCCAGTCCTCCCTCCCCCACCCTCAAAATGCTCTGAGTGTGCCTATTCGGGTTAATCTTATGCCATATGCCTATTATCATGCGCAATTGGGATGGTAATAAGGTAGGTGAGGAATAAGGGCATCGGTGACAGAACCAGATAGGCTCTAATGTAAATATAACGAGTATAGCTTATCCCATTTCTTATGGAACAGGTCCATACGATTATGTGAGCTGGCCATGAGTCTCTCCATACTAAAGCAAACTGATAGGTCTTTCAACCATTCTGCATATATAAGATTAGCTGGTCCAACCAGTGTTTAGTACCAGTCTTTGACCACCATAGAGAGAGTGCCATGTGAAATCGACGCCCTGGTTCTTCTTCACTTGGAATAGATGCCCAGGATGTAAATTTCTGGGGTGAAAGACCACAAGACCTTGGAAAGGATCTAAGTTGGACTGAATGGAATGCCAGAGCAGGGTCACTTTCTCACATTGCCAGAAGATGTGAAGAAGATTCTCCTCTGATTGCGAACATCTGGTACAAAGAGGGAGAGGCAAGTGTCCTAACCAGGCTAATTTGACCGGGGTATAGTACATATTGTTTAAAATGTGATATTGGACAAGCCTAAACCTATCCTGAGTATGATATCTGTGTAGATCCTTCCAGATTCGAGACCAGTTGGGAGCGAGATTAGGTAGGAGAGAAGTCCAGACACCAGAACCTGGGAGGGAGTCTGGAAATTTGAGGTCCATCAGGAAGGAGTAAATAGTGGAGATTCCGTGAGGCTTGGCGACTAAATCCTGAATCTGAGAGAGGAAAGGGCTCATCTGTGATCGATGATAGTCTGCCCCGAAGTTGGCATTAATGAGGTGCCTTAGTTGGTATACCTTGAAAATGTACCTCAGGGGGAGATCTAATTTGGCTATTATTTCCGGGGAAGACAAAAGGGAGTCTCGCGAGTATAGGACCTTGACCACGGCCTCTCGGATTTGGGGAGCCACTCTAAGGTAATCATTGAGCCTCCCAGCCGAATGTTGGGATTGAGGGCAAGGGGCTGAGCCACATCCTTTTTTGGGAAAATTTTAAGGTAGTGTAGACACTGAGAGAGGGTTTTAAGGGAAGTGAGGATAATCGGGTTTGATAGCGAGGGCGGGAGTGCAGAGGTAGGTAGAAAAAATATGGCCGGGGAGCAAAGATTGGCCTCTGCAAGTAGTTGCCTCTCGATTTGGAGCCAGAGCGGGGAGAATTCCTCTACCCTGCTTGGTAGCCATCTGCTCAATTTAGAGAGGTGGGAGGCCAGTGGTAAAAGAGTAGATTAGGGAGGCAAAGCCCTCCTTTGTCCTTAGGAAGGCATAGTTTGAGGAAGGCCTGTCTGGGAGATCTATTTTGCCAGATAAATTGAGAGAGAGTAGAATGCAGGCGCTGCAAATATGAAAGGGGTAACCAGGGGTTCAGTAAATTGAGAGGGTAAAAAATCCGGGGCAGGACGTTCATCTTAATGATGTTGATTCTGCCCCAGAGAGAGATGGGGAGCTTGGACCATCTCTGAAGATTTAACTGAATGTTGGTCACAAGATCATCTAAATTGAGCTTCCTAAGTAATAGTGGGTTGTTGGTAAAGTGGATACCCAAGTATTTAATTGATTTGGGAGATCACTTCATACCAAATCTAGCAAAAATGTCTTTGTGAGTGAGAGAATTTAATGGGAACACTTCTGATTTTGCTAGATTCAGTTTATAGTAGGAGAGGCGGCCAAATTGCATAATGACTTGAAGGATGTGTGCTAATGACTGTTCGGGGTGGGTGACGTGGAGGAGAATGTCATCCGCGTAGACGGAAAGGACCAGCTCCTGCTTAGAGACCGTGCATCCCCGGATGTGGGGGGACCTTTTAATGTTGTGGAGAAGAGGTTCTAAGTATAGATTGAACAGAAAGGGGGAAAGTGGGCAACCTTGTCTGGTGCCTGTAAATAGATAAAAGAGTGAGGAGAACATGCCGTTACAATAAATCTTAGCCGAGGGAGATTTATAAATAACCTGAATCCACCGCATGAAGGAGGCTGGGAATTCCATCTTATCTAGCGTTGCCCATAAAAAGTCCCAGTTGACTCTATCGAACACTTTTTCAGCGTCCAGTGAAATTAAGGCCAATGGAGCGCAGGTTGATTGGGCTGCGTGTGAAATGTGTGACAGGGTCCTAAGGTGGTCAGCCGGGGAGTGACCTTGCACGAACCCGGCCTGTTCAGGACTAAGAAGATGGGTCCAGATCTTTTTAATTCTCTCTGCTAAGATCTTGGACAGGATCTTAATGTCGCAATTTAGTAGGGAGATGGGACGATAACTTGAGGGATCAGTGGGGGGTTTTCCTGGTTTTAGAATCAAGACAATTGTGGCATCTTATAGTGTGGAGTCCACTACATCAGCTTCAACTATGTAGTCATAAAGCTGAAGGAGAAGAGGGGCCAATTCCTTGTTAAAAGTCTTATAGAAGTTGGATGGGTATCCATCTGGTCCCGGAGCTTTATCAGGAGCTAGGGATGCAATCGCCTCTTCTACTTCGCATAAAGTGATGGGGGAGGTGAGGGAGCTTTTATGATGTGGGAGGAGACGAGGGAGGTCGAGATCGGCTAAATAAGTGGAAATTCCCTCCAGTGACGCTGGGGGAATGGGTCTACTGTAGAGCCTACAGTAGTAATCCTCAAAAACCCGAGCGATTTCTCTGAGGGCTGTTTTGACCACCCTTCCGGTCTACCATTGGGATCAGTCTAGAGCTCTCCGTCTGCATGCAGTCTGAGAGCTAGTAGCCCACCGGCCTTTTCGCCATGGACAATATACTTGGATTGTGTTTTTAGCATGGCGATTCGGTTTTTCTTTTTAATAAGTCAGTGTATTCATTTTCAAGCTTAAGCAGGATTCTAATGGGCCTGAAAGGGGGAAGGGCCTGCTCTAGCTCCTTTATTTTAATTAGTAGCGAAGCAGTCTGAGCCTGCCTGCGTTTTTCCTAACTGAAGCTAATTTGATTAGTTCCCCTCTGAGATAACATTTCAAGGAACACCATATCGAGTCTATCCTCGGTGTAGAGTTTTTGTTTAGGCCATAAAATCTGAGATCAGGTTTTTAATGAGCGACACAGTCTGACTGTCTTTAAGAAGTTGAGTGTTTAACTTCCAAATGGAGTCACACTGAAAATTAGGATTTGGAGAGATCCTGATCCAGACTGTTGAATGGTTTGATAGGACTATCGGTTCGATACCTGACTGGGAGACACCGGGGAGGAGGGACTTACTAATCAGGATATAATCTAGTCTAGACCATGAGTTGTGTACTTGGGAAAAAAAAGGAGAAAGAGCGGAGTAGAGGGTTGGCGAGTTGCCAAGAGTCGCAAAGCCCCAGAAGCTGCATGAAGTCCACCAGGGCTTTTTGAACTGGGGATGCTGACCTTGTTGAGATATAAGTTTTATCGAGAGTTTGGGATGGCGGGACATTCAAGTCCCCCCTAATGTTAACTGTGAGGGCAATAGATTCCCAATCTTATTCGCCAAAGACATGAGAAAGTCCGGACTCCCTCTGACTGGACCATAGATAGATCCCAAAACAATGCTACAGCCATTGAGACAGCCCTTAACCAGAGTATATCTGCCCTCTGGGTCATTTAACCTCTCTTCAGCCAGGAAGGGGACATGATTCTTGATCAGAATAGCCACACCCCTGCTGGCTTCGGAACCACTTGCCAGGAAAACTTGGGAAAAGCCAGATCTATTTAACCAGGTTATTTTCTTGTCAATTAAGTGGGTTTCCTGAAGCATGAGAACCTCAATCCCCAGTAGTTCGCAATGTTTAAAAACTTGGAATCATTTAGTTCTGTCCCTGAGCCCTTGCACATTCCATGAAGCTATCTTAAGATCCATATTATCCGGATGCAATCAAATGGATTAGTTAGGTAAACGAGATATGGCCACCAAGCTGAGAAATAACAATAGCACACTCTGGAGCCCCAAATAAATTTGTGATTTACAACTAAAAGGTAATAGTTAGCCTCCTGAGATACACGGTCTATAGAAGAAAATTTAAAACCATTAAATTGTGATCAAGGCAACGTGACGAGGTCAAAAATAACCCCACCCCAATAAAAAAAGTAACCCCATAAACTATATACACAATAGTTCCAAACTTGGATAGAAGGAGGACATGGTATCCAAAAGTGGGAAATGGAACTAACTCATTGGCAGATCCCAGGAGCACTAAGCCCAACTGTCTCTTGAGTTTATCGACAGAAGTGGGGAGTGGATGACGAACTGTATCAACAATAAAATCGTAGAGTAGACCCTGTAGAGGACTCCTGCGAATCGCCAACCCCCTTCACCTGCCTGTGAGGCAGCTTCCTACAAGCCTCTCCTCCCGGCCCCCGCCATCCTCCCTTAGTATGGAAGTTGGGAATTGCTCCATCTGCTCCACGGTGCAATCTAGTGGGGCTCATTCAATGAGATAGCAAGGCCAGCAGCTAAATTCAACCTGGCCATAAAGCGTTCAATCATAAACATCAAAACGATGAAAGCAGGGGCTTACTGCCATGTATCAGTTCAGACCTGAGTTACGAGCTGTTGATGGGAATGGCAGCTCCAGGGATTGAAGTCTCGGGTGACGGTTAGGTGGTAACGTGCCTCTGCACTACCGGGGCACTCAGGGGGGCATATTATCTGTGGGATCAGAGCCCGGTCCGGACTAAAAAGCCTCCCTCCAGAGCACCACTCGGCACCAAGGTTCCCCTAGTGACCACGGGAAATCAGGACAGCCGCTGGGCCTTAGGATCTGGATCTAAGGAAACATCCCCCGCCAAAGAGCGTGGGTCAACCGTATTCAACAAAAACATGAAGGTAAACGACAGCAATAACATTATACTGTTATAGAAACACCAAAGTAGTTATATCGATTAGAACTGTATAGAGTTCAACCATCTTTGAAGAGGTTGGGGAGTTTAACTGATAAGTCTTTGTAGGCTTGTTCAGGGGTCTCGTAAGTGGTCGAAGATCCATCTAATGTGATCCTGAGATTAGCAGGGTAAAGCATTCTGAAACGAATGCCAGCCGCGATTAGTTTCTGCACAATTGAGTGAAATCCAGTTCTCCTCTGCCTGGTTTCCAGCGGGAGATCTTGAGCAATTCGGATCTTGGAGGAGCCCCAGGTAATGGCCTGTAAATCTCTTGCCTTGCTGAGGATGTGCTGTTTTTCGATGTAGCTTAGGAATTTGATAATAATCCGGCGGGGGGGAGAATCTGGCGGAGGTCGCGGCCTCAGAGACCTGTGCACTCTCTCGAGGTGGTATTGAGGATTCAAGGGCGAAGGGCCCACAACTTTGAGAAGAAATTTTTGCAGAAATAGAATGGCATCTGAACCCTCTTCCATTTCGGGTAAACCAATGATTAATAGATTGTTCCTCCTACTATGGCCCTCCAAATCTTCCGTTTTAAGTTGAAGTTTCCTGATTTGTTGCTTCAGCGAGGTGATTTCTGTGTCAGCTTTTTCTCGCCACCTTTCTTGAAAGGTGATTCTGGCCTCCGAGTCGCTCATTCTGGTACTAAGTGTGGCAAGGTCGCCCTTGATAGTTTTGAGATCAGAGGTAATAGTATTCAGCACTTCCTGGAAGGGAGAAAACTCCTGGAGGAATCTTTCTTCCGACAGGGGCACAGTCGGAGAGGTAGAGTTACCCGCTTTGCTCGAACTCCTGGAGGCCTGGCTTTTCACTTTCTTGGGGAGTTTCTCAGATGTGTTAGGCCGGGTGTGCCGCATTGTGGCCTGTCTCATCTCTGCCTCCATCACCGCAGCAGAGCTATGCGATGCAAAGAACTGCAAATCAAAATGATAGGCAGAGGATGAGAGGTGAGCAACCACTTCAGTTGCAGAAAATAGAGCCCCGAATCTGGTTTAAAGTTTGATTATATTGGATGGTTGGAGGGAGCCCAGAGTAGGCACAGCTTTCAGGCAGCCTACGTCACGTGATCCTCCCCACTTTCACTGTACATCCAAAGGGCACCTTTCAATCCAGTTGAGATGATCACTTTTCACTTTTCTGCCTTCAAGAAGGATGCATTGTGGATCTGCAGAAAAAAATCTGGGGACTCTGTGCCACTACTACGCACACGACTGAGTGCGCCATACATTCTGGGGGACTTTGTATGTGCTGGAACAGTCTCATTTCACTCTGTTACCACTTGTCAATTTTCTGGACACATGGAGGATGCATTGTGGGCCTGCAGAAAAAATCTGGGGACTCTGTGCCACTTTTGTGCGCATGACTGAGTGCGCCATACATTCTGGGGGACTTTGTATGTACTGAAACAGTCTCATTTCACTGTGTTACCACTTGTCAAGTTTCTGCATACAAGGAGGATGCATTGTGGGCCTGCAGAAAAAATCTGGGATTCTGTGCCACTTTTATGCGCATGACTGAGTGTGCCATACATTCTGGGGGACTTTGTATGTGCTGAAACAGTCTCATTTCACTCTGTTACCACTTGTCAATTTTCTGGACACATGGAGGATGCGTTGTGGGCCTGCAGAAACAATTTGGGGACTCTGTGCCACTTTTGTGCGCATGACTGAGTGCGCCATAAATTCTGGGGGACTTTGTATGTACTGAAACAGTCTCATTTCACCGTGTTACCACTTGTCAATTTTCTGGACACACGGAGGATGCATTCTGGGCCTGCAGAAAAAATCTGGGGACTCTGTGCCACTTTTATGCGCATGACTGAGTGTGCCATACATTCTGGGGGACTTTGTATGTACTGAAACAGTCTAATTTCACTGTGTTACCACTTGTCAATTTTCTGGACACATGGAGGATGCATTGTGGGCCTGCAGAAAAAATCTGGGGCTCTGTGCCACTGTTGTGCGCATGACTCAGTTCGCCATAAATTCTGGGGACTTTATATGTACTGAAACAGTCTCATTTCACTGTGTTGCCACTTGTCAATTTTCTGGACACATGGAGGATGCATTGTGGGCCTGCAGAAAAAATCTGGCGACTCTGTGCCACTGTTGTCTTGTATGACTGAGCACGCCACAAATTCTGGGGACTTTGTATGTACTGAAATAGTTTCATTTCACTGTGTTACCACTTGTCAATTTTCTGGACACACGGGGATGCATTGTGGGCCTGCTGAAAAAATTTGGGGACTCTGTGCCACTTTTGTGCGCATGACTGAGTGCGCCATACATTCTGGGGGACTTTGTATGTACTGAAACAGTCTCATTTCACTCTGTTACCACTTGTCAATTTTCTGGACACATGGAGGATGCGTTGTGGGCCTGCAGAAACAATTTGGGGACTCTGTGCCACTTTTGTGCGCATGACTGAGTGCGCCATAAATTCTGGGGGACTTTGTATGTACTGAAACAGTCTCATTTCACCGTGTTACCACTTGTCAATTTTCTGGACACACGGAGGATGCATTCTGGGCCTGCAGAAAAAATCTGGGGACTCTGTGCCACTTTTATGCGTATGACTGAGTGTGCCATACATTCTGGGGGACTTTGTATGTACTGAAACAGTCTAATTTCACTGTGTTACCACTTGTCAATTTTCTGGACACATGGAGGATGCATTGTGGGCCTGCAGAAAAAATCTGGGGCTCTGTGCCACTGTTGTGCGCATGACTCAGTTCGCCATAAATTCTGGGGACTTTATATGTACTGAAACAGTCTCATTTCACTGTGTTGCCACTTGTCAATTTTCTGGACACATGGAGGATGCATTGTGGGCCTGCAGAAAAAATCTGGCGACTCTGTGCCACTGTTGTGCGCATGACTGAGCACGCCACAAATTCTGGGGGACTTTGTATGTACTGAAATAGTTTCATTTCACTGTGTTACCACTTGTCAATTTTCTGGACACACGGGGGATGCATTGTGGGCCTGCTGAAAAAATTTGGGGACTCTGTGCCACTTTTGTGCGCATGACTGAGTGCGCCATAAATTCTGGGGGACTTTGTATGTACTGAAACAGTCTCATTTCACTGTGCTACCACTTGTCAAATTTCTGGACACATGGAGGATGCATTATGGGCCTGCAGAAAAAATCTGGGACTCTGTGCCGCTTTTATGCGCATGACTGAGTGCGCCATCAATTCTGGGGGACTTTGTGCTGAAACAGTCCCATTTCACTGTGTTACCACTTGTCAATTTTCTGGACACATGGAGGATGCATTGTGGGCCTGCAGAAAAAATCTGGGGACTCTGTGCCACTGTTGTGCGCATGACTGAGTGCGCCATAAATTCTGGGGGACTTTGTATGTACTGAAACAGTTTCATTTCACTGTGTTACCACTTGTCAATTTTCTGGACACAAGGAGGATGCATTGTGGGCCTGCAGAAAAAATATGGGGACTCTGTGACACTTTTGTGCGCATGACTGAGTGCGCCATTAATTCTGGGGGACTTTGTATGTGCTGAAACAGTTTCATTTCACTGTGTTACCACTTGTCAAATTTCTGCACACAAGGTGGATGCATTTTGGGCATGCAAAAAAAATATGGGGACTCTGTGCCACCACTGTGCGCAGGAGTGACTGCGCAATAAATTCTGGGGGACTTTGCATGTGGTGTGACGATACCATTTTACTTCCTTAGCACGTGTCAATTTTCTGGACAGAAGACAGATGCATTTTGTGTGTTGTGATTGTGAGCACATAATGTCATACTTAAATTATAAATTAAAACAGCATTGTAACAATGTGCTGACAATTTTGACCTATACTTTTTATGCTATTTTACATCGCCGCTGGCGGCACCACCGGTGCAGGCCACTAGTTACCTGATGACTTGTATGATACCCTTCTTTTCACAGTTTATGTCTGCTTTACTACTTTTTCTCATGTCTGAGAATAAAAAAGGAGCACGCCATTTAATATTGTTTTGACAAGGTTCTTAGCACTATTTGCAGCTGTTTTTGAACAACTATTGTTCTGTGATGTCATAAAACACTGCCTGCTGCATAATTGTTAATTTGACAACAGAAATAATATATAACAACTGATGGAGAAAAACAGTGCAAAATACTGACGAAGAACTGGTCTGCACCGTATTAAAAGGAGTGCTCCTTTTATTATCTCACACATGAAAAAAAGTACTAAAGCAGACTCAAACACTGGAAAGAATAGTATCATACAAGTCAGGATGTAAGTAAAGTGGCAATGTAAAATAGCATACAAAAGTGTATGTCAAAATTTTCAACAGATTGTTGCACTGCTGCTTTAAAGAGATTCACCAAGTTACATAGTTATGGATGGTATTGCACCCAATATATTGGTGCCTAACCTCCAAGGGAATCTTTCTTGCTCCACATGTCCTTAAATAGTGCAATACTTTTCTGGCAAAAACGTTCGTAATTTCGGTAAAACGGGTCTCGGAGGACTTCCTATTCTGAAGAGCCGCCAAGTTCTGCCACCCACGTTCAGCAATGTTGTGGTGAAATGTGGGCACGTTTCAACAAACAAGAGCCTTGTTAGTGGAAATGTGCCCACATTTCACCACAAACTGTCCATTATAACATAAAGAAACTTTCGGAAAACTGCCAGCCATTCACTATAATAAAGCACGCCCCCGTGCTCTCCCTGGCATCACGTCATAACATTGCTGAGCAAGTTGGCGGAACTTGGGCAGATCTTCAGAACGGGAACTTGGAAAGTCTTTTGGGCCCTGGTTTACCAAAATTACAAGCATTTTGGCCAGAAAAGTATTGCACTATGGAATGTAAGGACATGTGGAGAAAGAGAGATTGCCCTGGAGGTAAGTCACCCATATAAGGAACATGTATGACTGTATGTGCATGTATATATTTAAAGGGAAGCAGTCAGCAACAGGAGCTCCTGCTTCTTGCCCAGTGCAAGGCTTACCCTCTGGTTAAGCCTTTTAAGTATGTTGCAGCGTTTTTCTCATGCCGCAACATATTTTATTTTAAGAAATAAAGGTCAGTGACCTAGAAGGATGCTGGACACTATGGGGGCCACATTATGTGTAAAGGAAAGGTGCAGCAGAGGTGCGCCATGCACTTCAAATAGTTTTGTATTGAAGTGCATGGTGCGTCGGCGTTGCACTTTTACGCATAATGGAGCCCCCATAGCATCTGCCATATTACCGGGTCGCTGACGTTTATTTAGTATAATAAAGTATGTCGTGGCATGAAAAAAATGCTGCAACATACTTAAAAGGCTTAACCGCACGGTAAGCCTTTCAGGGGGCAGGATGCAGGCACTCCTGTTGCTGATGGCTTCCCTTTAAACTAATACTTTGGCCTTCCCTCTGTCTGGTATGAAACAAACAAAACGCAAAACAGTACAGCACTGGGGGGGACAGAAAACAAAACCTAATGCATGATCCCATGATGTTCCAGCAGCAGATGAAGCATCGACACTATTTGTAGCTGCTCTTGCTCGATCCGCTCCATCTGCTACTGGACAGCACCCATCCTCTGATTATTTTCCTCCATTGCAACCCACAGCAGTGCTACTTCTGACTGCATTGCAGGTGTGGCGGACTCCCCTGCTGCAGGAGGAAAGGCAGTTAGTGGTGATGGTGAGGGTGGTGCTGGTGGCAGTGGTGGGGGTAGTGGTGGAGCAGAAGCTGCTGCTGTGGCCCTCCTCCTGCTCTGGTGATGCACAGTAGCAGCACCCACTGCCACTGCCACAGAAGGGCCAGCAGGTGGAGGCCTGGCCCGTTCTGTGGCAGCCTGCCACTCCACCTTGTGGTGGCTCAGCATGCATGTCCTCTGGCCCCCAGTCCCCAGATGTGTCCCCCGGGGGCCACAGCACACCTGCACACCACAAAGCAAGCACACCATAATGCTACTGGCCCCCCTAACACAGTTGAAAAACTGCCAGACTATCGAACTGCGGGGGGTACCAGGCACAACAGGGGCAGATGTAGTGCCAGCAGCAGTGTCATGCCTCTGGGGGGCTCCACCTGCTGCTGTGGAGTGGGAGGTGCTGTTGCTGGAGCTCCTGCAGCTGGTACAGATGGTGGTGGTGGTGGTGGCGGTGGACTTGCTGGATGTGGCAGTGGCACTGGTGGTGGTGCTGCTGCTTCCGGGGGGGGTTGGATGAAATATTCTGGAGCTGTCCAGTGACACCCACCCATGCTGACCCCCATGTGTCCACACTCCCCTCTGTACAACACAGGCCACAGACTGTCCCTGGTCCATAACTCTCCTTCCCTCTCCACTTTGATGTGTCACACGACGAAGACCAACTCACACATGCACACACACACACAGTCACACACAGACACACACACACTTACACAAAACAAAACTTATAAAACAAATAAATCAGTCACAAAAAAGAACTCAAGACAGTACAACAAAAACTAAAGAATTAGCTTTTAAAAAAGCTGTTGGGTTTTATGATGTTTAAGCAAGTTAAACAATAAATACACACTCCTCTCCTACACTATCCTTCCTTCTCCTATCTCTGCAAAGGAGAAAGTGAAAGCATCTGCCGGTATGACTCACTTCCTGCCTGGCTGGCTAAAGCAGCTTGTGACTTACGGTACTGTAAGCCATGTGATGTGTGTGTGTGTGGGGGGGGGGCTGCTCAAAGTGCCTATTGCTGTCATTTGGCTTTACTTCGTATTAAGGCGGAATAACAACACGAAGTCAACTCATTATGAAAAGGCGAAGTGAGTACTCCTCAATGTCCACTTCGCGTAGCCTGAAACTAATGCAAAGTGGGCACTTCGCACTTACTTTGCCTGCAAATTTTGAATTCACTGCATCACTAGTCCCCAAGGGGCTCTGTTACCAGTGACATCCCCCAAGGCTCTGTCCTGGGACCTGTTCTTTTTAATATACTGATTACCTCCATGCTTCCCCTAAACAAATACTGCTGGATGGCCAAGTATGCAGGCGACTGCAAACTGGGCAGTATAGTGACAAATAGGGATTCTGCAGTTCAAATTCAAAATAATCTTACACATCTTGAGACCTGGTCTATTAAAAATTAGTTATTATTCAATGTTCAGAAATGCAAGGTGATGCATCTGGGCAAAAATAATCCTTGTTATCCTTACAAATTGAACAATATGAACTTACAAACAATTGAAAACGAAAAAGATTTGGGGGTAACAGCTTCAAATAATTTATCATTCGATTCGCACATTATGAATACTGTCAAAAAGGGGAACCAAATATTGGGCTGTATCTTAAGGAACATCAGGAGCAGGCACGAGAGAGTGATAGCTCCCCTGTTCTCAAGCCTGGGCAGACCTCATTTAGAATATTGCTCTGCAGTATGTGGCCCTCTGCTTATCAGAAGTAATGAATTAATTGAAAACATTCAGCATAAAGCTACTAGAACAATCAAAACTGTGCGGAACTTTGACTATAGCACTAGGCTAAGGAAACTGAATCTTTATTCAATGCACTGTTGAAGATTAAGAGGCGACCTGTGTACGGTATATTGAGCAATAAATGATGAATCAACATTTGTAACTATTGGTTTGATTAAAAAATCATCAAAAGTAAACACAAGAGCACACTGCAAAAAATGTATGGGAACCAGAAATAAAACAAACAAAAGAAATCATTGGTTTACCCAAAGAGTAGTAACAGCGTGGAATGATATTCCAAAAAATGTAATCGAGAGTAAAATAATAGATATTTTTAAAAACAGTTTGGATGCGCATGAGAAATAAAAAATTGTATTTCCTCCAATGATCTGGTGGCGAGCTTATAAAAGGCATACCTGCCTCCTTAGCTCATAAGCACCTATGATCCTATGAACCACTTCCCCAGACCTGCACCCCATCTCCGAACTAACTCCAACCTGGAGTTAGAATCCTTTAGTTCGTGGAGTGCGGGGGGCAAAGCCCCCTGATGTAAATAACAGTGCTGAACTGTGTGGCTTCATGCCGACTGCATCTTGCGGTCGACTTGGCGCCCATCATTGAACTGCCGGTCGCAATCTTTTTTGGCATGCCGGCATATATAACCCCACAGTCTACAAGATCAGCCAAGCATCCAATTGATAGACTCAACACTAAAATGAAAAGCTTTGTCATAATACACTATAGTGACAGAGCTTTTCATTTAGTGTGGCGTCTCTCTATAGGATTTACATGTGATCATATAGACTGTGTCCCCATAGTTTACATGATCACCCATGCATCCTACCAAGAGGTGGGTGATCAGTTTTGCCATGATACACTATAGTGAAAAAAATGATATACTGTAGTGCCCCTTCTGAACCTATCACTGTGCCAGTTTCTCAGCTGGATGGTCCTCAAACCTAGGGGAAGCTTCAATGGTGTCTTTAACTCTATGAATATGTCAAAATCTAAGTCCCAGTCTACCAGTCATGGTACTTCAGCTCTATCACAACCGCATATAAGCTACTGTATGTTCTAGGACTCCAGAACATACAGAAAAATATCACATTCAGACTGGAGCAAGGCAGGTTTACATTCACCGACTGTTTAGGGCAGTCTTTGACTGGAACCACTTCAACCCACTACTAAATGTGACGTAACCTAAGAGGCAAATGCTGTCAGACAGAACCCATTTATTAACTGTATTACATCTTCAGTATCTGTCAACCAGCTTTTCAGTAAACCCTATTATAACATGGTTTGAGAAAAAAGGGAAAGGTCATTGACCAAACAGCATAATTTGACCGTGGATTAAATTCACTATTTAATTCACAATTGGGGTGAGATGCCCAGCCAGCAAGATCCCTGGGTAGAGCAGAACTTGTTCTCTGTGGGGAAATTCAGCACTGACAGGCAGACAGCCATTAAAACATGCACGAGAGAGAGGGGGAGAGTGGGAGAGGCGAGAGGGAGAACGGCGACTCAGTGCTGTACCCAAGTTCCTTCTTGCTCATGGTGGATAAGGGGAATTTTAATGCAGAAGTACTGAAGTCCCCTTTTCTTATGTAGTGTTCCATGAAGAAGTACTGCCAGGTGTCCTCCTCCCACATCAAGCACTGCCCTCCCCCAAACGAGGGAGCAAACAAAGATGGTGGTCAGTAAGAGAGGCTGTGTCCATAATACGAAAAGATGCGATTCATGCTTCGTGCCTCCCCTCCTCCCAGGGAGGAAGACACTTTTTGTTCGGTGGTCAGGAGTGCAGTTTGTGGTCAGCAGTCAGAAGCAGATGTCCTCGTCTCTCACTCACTTGTCCTGTTCACTTCTCACCCCATTCCCTGTGGTGCGAGAGAGGCAGCAAAAGTGAGAGTGTGAGAAGCAACTTGCTGACTGGCCACAATATGAAGTGCCATATCAACTGGAGTTCTGGTTATTATTGCCTTTGGAACATAATAACCCAAAATCCAGTTGATATGCATTTATAATTACTGGTGACCCCCTTTATCAACCTGTTTATTAGGGTCTCCAAAACTCCATAATAATCCGAAAGCAAGTTATTATGGCGTTCACCTAAACTTTTTTTCACTTCCAGTGTCCTTTGAGTGTCACTCAAGCATATTGCACCACTTGATTGGCTCATGCTCTGCTTGTGGGCGGGCTGAACAGTATTTCAAAAATGGCTCGGTTCTCTGCTTACCAATGAGCTGCTTTTGTTGACTGCCCTCTTCAACTTTATTTGATTTTTTTTTTATTCTTTGTCTGATCAATCCTGCCTTTCAAATATAAAATAAATATTTGGTCTATCCTGCCATATCTCTGGATCAAGAAGCACTGAGTTGCTGACTCTGAGATCAGTCCAGGATAGACTCCAGAAAGAGCCATGGCTTTCAGTTAAAAAAAAAAGTCAGTCTGAGAGCGTGAGGCAGAAAGGGAAAGTGTATGTGTGTGTGTACACTGACCAAGGGGAATAACTCATTGCACCAGTAATTATAAAAAATAATGTATAGTCAAGTCTGTGTTCTTGAATTTTTTTTTCTTATCCTTGATGTATGATGACGACATAAACCTCTTGCGCTTCACTCTCGAGGTTTATGGGTGATCACACACTCGGGTGTGAAAAGAATTCATAACACACACTTGCCTATCCATTATTTTCTATTTAACAAAACAGTAATCCGGTTGATATTTATGGTCACTGGTAATTATATGCCAATAACCCCACACCCTGTCATAGGTTATTGCTAACGCATTCTACAGTGTTCACACACACACACACACACACACACACACACACACACACACACACACACACTGTACTCTTTTGTGAGTAACTGCTTCTTCATACTTAATATAACCTTAAACGTAATGGTTTCTTGCTATTTTTGCCATTTGTCCGGTTTACATTGCCTCTCCCCCTCTGTCCCTCTCTCGTGTTCTGCTAAGAATGTTTCCTACACTGCATCAGAGTCCTTATCTGAACTGTGTCTAATGGAATTAATGTTTATCAATTGAGCATATTGTAGCTTAGGTGCATATGCTACTAACCTGCTTGTAATTTGCTGCTGCCTTCCCTCAGACTTTCTTGTAAATGAGATGTCACATCACAAGAGGCTTGTTCCTGGTATTTGAAATGCCAGTGAATAAAGAGACAACTCAGTACCTATGTCAGACACCAACTTCAAACAGAATACTTTACTTCTGTTTGTGGCAGCTGGGCATCTGTTTTGCCACTGGGTGTCACTGTTACACCATCTTTTTCTGAGGCATTTAGAGTCAGAAACATTTCTGTGCATGTTATAAGTATATAATACTGTATCATCCTTATGCACTGAGACAAATCCAGAGTTAATTTTAGGCATCTACCAATGCAAATCAGTAAATAATCTATTATGTTTTTTTCAAGGTCAGTCATGGCTGTTGATTGTTAACCATTAAATTACGAAACAACCATCAATGGAGCTTGTGATTTAAGATCATCATCCAGCTCATAATATAATTATCAGATGTGAACTTTCAAATCGTCAATTGACAGGCTGGCTGCACAGCCTAGAGTTTAGAACAATGAGCTTAGCACATCCAACAGACCTGGGTTTGATTCTCACAACCTCCACTTGCATGCTATGTGACTCTGAACATGTTCCATAACCTCTGCAGTACTCCTGGGTTGCCCCAAAAACAGGAACTTGTGCCTAGTTGGCATTACCTGGTTACCAAAGAAAGAAAAACAAATATTGATTATTTTGTAAATTTAAATCAGCATGATGGTTTTTTGATGAGCTGTGAATGATCCAGTGATGATCACTGCTGATCACTGATGGTTATATTAATTCTGTATTGTAAGACTGGAAGTCACAAGAGGAATACTTAACACAACGTTTTGTTACTATTATGAAAATATGAATATCAAATATCAGCAAAAGCAAATTCATTATAATGAAAATCATGTGAAGTCAAGTTTTAAACCCTTTAGGAAGAGTACACAGGGGGCCAGATGTTTAGACTGCGCCAGGCAATGGCACAAGTGGAGGCGCAGCACAACCGAGATGCACTGGGGCCAGACAGGGGGATACAGGAATTCTCAAACCTTTCAGGGTTTACAATTAATTTTGACAAATCAGAGGCTTTTCTGTTAACACGTAATGTTGATAAGATAGTCTTCCTTAAAAATAATGTCAAAATTGCTTTAAATGGGATCAGGTTTCTAGGCATAAATTTAATCTCAAACATTTCGCAAATTGTTGCTAATAATCTTAATGTACTTATAGAAAGTATGGATACTAGTTGGAACAGAATGCTTCTCTCATTTTGGGGAAAAATTCAGGTCCTTAACATGGCGCTGGTCCCAAAGGTGCATTACCTTATGCAACACCTGCCACTACTTTAACAAGATTAATGTCCTGGTTACGAAATGTTTATGGAATAATAAACCTCCTCGGATATCTATAGGCAATCTCCAGCAGTCTAGAGAAAAAGGTGGATTTCATTTAACCTCGCTTTAAACTCAGGCATGATGTGTTCATTGCTGCACAGTGTGTTAAATCTTTATGGCTAAATAATAGCCAAGATATACCTGGATAGGTACACGTAGAAAAGGAGATACTAAAAGGACACTCTCCTAGAATAGTTTCATATTCTGACACTTCAAGAACCTTAAATTTGAACCCTGTCCTGAACCAAGTAAAAAATTCCTGGCACAAAGTCACCTTAGCCCTAGATGGGACCCAAATACTTCCCCTCACCGTCCCATATGGGGAACCACCTTTTTAGAATCAATGAAAAATGTTTGGATTGGAAAATCTGGCAATTGAAAGGTATTTTCTTTCTGGATGATATCATAGAGCCTGCATCAGCCTCTTTGATGTCTTTTTTCACAGTTATCACAAAAGTTACAGATACATAGGACAGAATTCCAATACAACCTTCAGGTCAGAAACATCCTTAGATAACAAGTTAACAAAGATGTATACTCCCCCCCCCAAAAAAAAAAAAATGCATATTCTTGATAAAATCTATACAATTAGCAATGGACACAAAGGTATTTATAAAATACTCATGGAATCCAAGCCTAGTTGTATAGAAACTTTGATAAACAAATGGCAAAATGAGGTGTAAATTGCAATTTCCTCTGAGGAATGAGGTGGGGTTTGGAGCAGAACCTCAGAGGCATGCAGAGAAGTCAAAGGCAGGCTAATTCAGTATGAAAGTGTCCATACATGGTACTACACCTCTTGTAAGCTGGTTGAACTGGGCCTCTCCACTGAGGGGTCATGCTGGAGATGTTTAACAGAAAAAGGGACACGTTTCCTTACACTACAGTTGTGTTTAAATCCTACTTCCTTTTGGAAGTAATTACAGACAATCTGTGAGAAAGTGATTAAATCACAGGTTCATGCTCAATGAAATCTGTGGTTTTGGGGATTTGCTCACAGTTGACACAGTGCACGGAGTTTCAACAACTTTGGTTGCTAGCAGCCTTTATTACAGCTAAAATGTAGTATTGAGGCTTTGGAGGAGAACAGATGCTCCTGCAATAAAGAAATGGCTTCAAGAGCTATTTATTAGAGTTAGCTATGAAAGGGTGGCATATGCCAATATAAAAAGGCTGAATACATTCTGTGACATATGGGAACCTTTTTTAAAAAGCCATGACTTATAAATGTCAGTTAATTCTGGTTGTGTCATTTGTAGAATTTTTCGTTATTATAAATAACTGTAGTGTAGTAAAATTAATCTGTTTACTGTTTCCCCCCTTTTTTTTTTAACTTCATCTTTTATTAGATGTCCAGTTACATTTGAAATTTCGTTTACAAATTTCCATGTCCATTCCATAGACTGACATTCAAATAATCTTTATAATGTACATCACATTTGCACAAGGCTTCCTATATCGGTCATATCTTGTTTAACATTCCTAGTTTTAGTTTCGTTACTATGTAGGGAATATCGATGTACTTTATATTCTTTAAGTTTCCTCTGCTCTCTCCCCAATCAGGCAGGAGGGGAAAAGGAGTAGATCTACCTATTTTTGCTCTTTAGTAATTCCATTATATGACATGGATCATATCATACTTAACAAATGGACAATGTTTTTCCATCACTAAACTAACCCTAAGACTAACATTTAGGTCTCCCCTTAATCTTACAATCTCTATCTACAATTTACCGTACAAAAGAGAAAGAGAGGGAGGAAGAAGAAGGAAAATAATGAAAAAGAGAAAAAGGAGCCAATGAAGAAGAGGAAAAGAAGGAAAGAGGCTCATGGTGTCCTTTCACTGTTAAAACAAAAAAAAGGTTTATATGGCTAATAAGGCAGACCTTACGAGCTAAATCATGCTCTCTAGCCTTGATTGAAATGATTGGAATGTCCGGGGTTTTAGCCTAGTGCATTTAATGCCCGCCATGGGGACCAGATAATCTCATATTTCTCTCTCTCCTGTCTCAAGTTATAGGTGATTCTCTCCATTGTTTCTAGTTGTCCTATCTTGGCCTTCCATTCATCCACTGTTGGAGGGTGGGGTGAGAGCCATTTTGAAGTGATTGTTTTCAACGCGGCTGCTCTCATCATTTGTGGTAATGTCGTCCTTTGTCTAGGTCCTGAGACCAAGAGGGGAAGCCCCAATAGCAGATCTTCTCCTCTAAAGGGAATTTTAAGACCTGACATCACTTGCATATATTGGTGAATTGCTTTCCAAAAGTTTAAGATCTTGGGGCAATCCCACAGTATATGAGTTGGGGAGCCTCCAGCCTCTCCACACCTCCAACAGCTGTCAGGAACACCCACAGAGTAATGTTTCATTTTAGAAGGTGTTAAAAAGTATCTCCAAAGAATCTTCCAATGGAATTCCCGCCATGAGGGGGAACTTGTCACTTGCCATCCTCTCGTTAACCTACTTTCCCAAGCTTGTTGTGGAATTATCATATTCAACTCAAACTCCCATTTCTGCTTGAGCTTTCCTAGGTCCGGGTTGGCTAGATTAATTAGAATCTCATATAGTTGTGCTAAAGGGTGAGGTAACACTTTTATTCTACTGATACACTAGAAGAATTCCTCCAAGGAAGTCTTCTCTCTGGTAATTTTTTGTAATCTATTCTCAGAGTAAATATAATGTCTAACCTGTAAGTATCTAAAATGGTCTTCTTGATGCAGGTGAAACTTATCTCTGAGATATTCAAAAGTATGACAACTGTCTCCCCTAATATACTGGGCGAAAGTGGAAAGACGTTGTGTTGCCAATACCTGAAGCCTGGAGTCTCCCAGCAGTGGGGTAAATGAGGCTTGAATCTTATTAAAGAAAGGGACCTGGTCCCTCCGGGTATTAGTTAGTTTTCTCAGTTTGTTTAAAATCCAGATTGAGTGTATAATCCATGGGTTATTGATCTCTTTGACCATTGTTATGGGGATATTACCTGTCGGAATAGCCCATAACTCCCATCTCCAATATTATAGCTTCCTCAAGGTGATACCACCCTGTAGATCTCTCCTGCTTTATCCAGAGCATAACTGAGTTCCTGGCTGCTAGAAAATAGTAGTAAAGTTTGGGTGCTAGGCCTCCTTTATTTTTGGGGCCTGCAAAACTTTCTGGCTAGCCTAGGCTTTTCTTGTTCCAGATGAAAGCTTGGATTTCTTTCTGCAATCCTGCCAAAATATCCTAGGAGGCTGAATTGGGAGAGTCTGGAACAAAAATAAAAACCTAGGCAGGACATTCATTTTGAGTGTTTGTATTCTGCCATATAGGGACAAGGGCAGTAGGCGCCACCTGGCTAAATCTGCCTGTACACATTGAAATAACGAAACATAATTGTTTTTATATAAAAGAGAGAGGTTGACCGAGATTTGTATCCCTAAATATTTGATTGTATTGTTTTTAGCCCAAGTAAAAGGGAAGGATGTTTTAAATTCTTTTGAGGGGGTCCCACTTAGGGTCAATGCCTCTGATTTTTGGAGGTTAATTTTATAACCGGCTATAGTCCCATACTCCTCCAATGAGCGGGATAAGGCTGGGACTGAGGATTCAGGATGTGAAATAAAAAACAGAGAGTCATCCGCATACAAAGAGATTTTTTGAACTTGCCTTTTGACCACTACTCCTTGAATGTCTGGGTTAGATCTGATCTCAATAGCCAGCGGTTCTAACGATAAGGTGAATAGTAGTGGTGAGAGTGGACAGCCCTGCCTAGTACCCCTTTCTAGGGCAAATCTCTCCGAGAGATGTCCGTTCACCTTAACTCTGGCCTCTGGATTTTTATACAATTTATTGACTGTGTTAACAAATCTCTCTCCCAGACCAAAACTCTTCAGGGTCTCCTCCAAAAATACCCAGTCAACTCTGTCGAACGCCTTCTCAGCATCCATACTAATTGCCAACTGGAATTGTTTAGTATTTTTATGCGCTGAGATTACGTTCAACAGGCGGCGGATATTATCCTGAAGAAATCTTCCCGAGATAAACCCAGTCTGGTCTCTATATACCAAACTGCTGAATAAATTCTGGAGACGATCCGCTAATATCCCCGTGAAAATTTTAAGATCTACGGGTAAAAGTGAGATTGGCCGGTAAGATCTACAATCCTCTGGATTTTTATGTGGTTTTAAGATCACCGAAATTTGAGCTAGAGTCCAAGACCTGGGGGCTGCCCCCTCTCCGTTCCACATCTCATTGTATGTTTCGTACAACAATGGAATAATCAGTTTCGGAAAAGTTTTATAAAATTCCGGAACATACCCATCCATCCCTTGGGCCTTTCCATTCTTTAGGTTTTTAATTTTTTGCGATATTTCAGATGTCAAGATAGGGATCTCGAGTTCCTTCCTTTGATTTTCAGTTAGGTTGGGGAGGTTAAGTCTTCCTAGGTAATTTCTGATTTTTTTCTCATGGTCTGAGCCTCTCTCTCTTGACTATATAAAGTTGAATAATACTTTTGAAATTGCCTAGTAATAAGTGAAGGGGACCAAGTCGTGTCCCCCTCTGCCTGTCTTCTAATTTTTAGTACTGCCCCAGAGGCCCTTTCCTTTCTGAGCTGCCAGGCCAAGACTCTTCTTGCTCTATTACCGTGTTCGTAGAATCTCTGTTTGGCATATGTTAAAAGCTTCTCTGTTTGGAGGTCTAGGATTTGATTAAGTTTGTTTCGAGAACTGATCAGTTCAGCTTCACATTTTTGGTCTAACGTCTCTTTGTGAATCCTTTCTAACTGCAATATTTTCGCCTCTAGCTCCAGCCTTTCTCTGATCTGAGCTCTCTTATGTTTCGCCGCAAAGACAATTATAATTCCCCTTAAGTAGCCTTTTAATGCATCCCACCTGACTCCTGCCTAAGTGTCCTCCTTTCTATTAAACTCAAGATATTCTGTCACTGATCGTTGTATCAATTGTCTAAATTCTGGTAAGTTTAGTAAACTGACATTTAGGCGCCAGATTGACTCCGGGGGTCTCGGAGCTAGGGATAACTCCAGCATGACCGGAGCGTGGTCTGAGACCGAGATTTGCCCAATCTCAGTTTTCCACACTGAGGGGAGGGCATTAGTAGAGATTATCCACCGGTCAATGCGGGAATACATTCTATATTTAGGGGAGTAGTAAGTATAATCTCTATCTGAAGGGTGAACGAACCTCCTTACATCCACCAGGGAGGACTCTGTGTATAGTCTTGAAAATATTTTACTGGACTTGGCCGGGCCTGCCGAGTGAGACCCGATCCTATCTAAACCCAATTCCGTCACTGTATTAAAGTCTCCCCCTATGAATATTAGATTATCTGGATCTGTCAATAACTCCGTTAACCTCCTGGTCAGGAAAGCCACCCTCTCTCGCTCATCGTTCGGGGCATAAATGTTTAAAAAGGTACATTTTTGGCCTTTGAATTCCCCTTCTAACTTCACAAACCTGCCTGCCGGGTCGGTGAGGATCCGTGAGATAGAGCAAGGGGTGTCCCACCTGACCAAGATAGCCACACCTCTTTTATTTGTTTGGTTCACACGTTCTGAGGCATAGACCTCTCCCACCCAGCCTGTCTTTAGTTTATGTTCCAATTGGTTCAAATGCGTCTCTTGTAAGAACGCGATATTAACTCTTTGTCTTTGGAGTTCTCTTAGAATTCTGGTTCTTTTTATCGGGCTGTTTAGGCCCCGGACATTCCATGAAATCAGTTTAAGGTCTGCCATCTGGTTTGATACACTTTGTAGTTTAGAACCTTTTCCTTACCAAAATAAATTATATTGGGGAGCCTATGTGCCACATGTATAAGGACAACGATGTAAAATACCAACAAATAACCTAAACTGAACTTATTTACAACCTGTCTCAGATGCATGAAGAACATCTGCATGACTTCAAGGTGTCTATAAACCCAAATCCACGTCTCAGGAAAGCTCTATGAGGCGTGGCCGGGGGCCGAAATATCGGACCCCTTGTTAGGGATCTTTTACACTACTAAGAAAAAATTAGTACGATCCCCAACTGGGATGACTCCTGTCGCCTGGGAGACTATAAGATCTCACCTTCCCACTTTCCGACAATTATAAATCTTGTATCTACGACCTTAATAGAGGAAGGGAATGGGTGGGAGGGGGAGGTAGGGAGGACCCTCAGGCGAGGGAGGTTAAAAATAGTGCAGGTCCTAACTTTTCATTATTGAAACTATTCCACTCAGCATTATCAGGATCTAGATTAATTTGTATCTTTCCTAGTTCTAATTGAGCTAAAGGGATGGGATGTATAAACCTAGGTCAATTACTTTGCCCAATACCGTTGTATAATATCGCCTCAATCCCTCAACCCCCATCCCCACCTCTCCCCAACATATTTTGCAAAGGTTACCCACCCCCAACCTGTCGAGGCTAGAGCCTCTACCATGTGGTCCGTCAGAAAATAACTCTGTTTCTTCATCTTTTATAATATTTGCATGAGGTAAACAGTGTCCCCAGTTCCTATTTTAACTCAAAATTCCTCTCCGAGATTTTTTAAATGTTCCTTCTAAGTTGAATGATGAAAATGATAATAATAATTAAAATAATGAGAAGTGACCCTTTTCAAATAAGTCCGAAGTGATTCAGGACCTAGATCCTCTGCTGGGCCACTCCGTATAAGCGTGTTACCAGACTGAGCAAGTGTGGCAGCCCCCCATTCAGGTACCCTCTCGGCCTGTGCATTGACAGTGGATTGGCATTTAATAAGATCAAAGGGGGTTAGGAGAGGTTTCAGGGACTACAACCTAGAACAGTTATGCAGCCTTCTCCGAATTCTGATCCCCCTGTCAGTGCCCGAATTAGTCGATCGCGAAAAGTGGCTACCCCTTGCTCATCCTGTTGGCTGTGATGAGGTATCTTCTGAAATGTTAAAGTCTTTTGTAAGTTCAGCTCGTGAGGGGCGCGCGCCACCAGGGGGATCTTCCTTGTTACACAGATTGTCCCACATCCAAACGCAATCCTCAGGACTTGCTGAGCTTGTTACTTTTGTTCCCCTTCTCTGCCATACTTTCTTTGCAACTGTCGCACGGAGATCTGTCGCGCCCTCTAGTGGGATCATCACTCCCTGCTGTTTAGCCCAATTGCAGACTTCCACCAAATCAGAGAATCTACGCCAGCCATCCGGTGTGAGTATTTTTATTCTTGCTGGATACTCTAGTTGAGCAGAAAAACCTGCCTGTCGGACTGCTTTGACCATTTGAAATGCTTTTTGCCTGCGGGCTAAAGTCTGAGGGGCATAATCGTGGTCCATATATAGGCGAGTGTCCCCAAAGGTGATTTGTTTTTTCCCCCAGGCTGCCTTAATTATCTCTTCTTTTATCCTGAAGTCCATGAAGGCCAGAATTATCGATCGTGGGCGGGCTTTGGGATCTTTTGGCTTCGGGACTAGCGATCTGTGAGCGCGGATTATGCCCAAGTCTTTATCTTTGTCCAGGTCTAACAGCTCTTTAAGTAAGCCCTCAATATATTTGGGCATTGGGCCTGATTCTGTGCCTTCTGGTAAACCGTGTATTCTTATATTGTTACGGCGATTTCTGTTCTCCAGGTCTTCCACTTGTTGTTGCAGGTTCTGTTCCCTTTGGTGTAAATCTCTCAGGGCCGCGTTGTGTATGTCCGAGACCTCCGTATATTCTGTCATGGTGCCTTCTAGTTGTTCTGTATGGCGAGTTAACTCTACGATGTTCTCTCTGTCTTCTGAAGCTTTCTGTTCGATTCTGGAGAGAGTGTCGCAGATTTGTTGTAGTGTGCCGCATAGCGTTTTAGATGTGATGGTAAAGTTCTCCTCTGCAGTATTAGAAGGGGCTGTTTGTTGGTCGATCAGGTTTGAAATCTTGGCCCGTAGCGTGGCCTGCGCCTGAGTATTCTTTGCTGGAAACTTTAGCTTTGGGTACACATCGATAGAGGAATCTTTGTGTTTCTGTTTCGGGGACATGTTCAAAAAATAAAAATAAATTTCCGATTGTTCCTCTGATCAACACTGTGAGTTAGATTCTTATGGATCTTTTCTTTTTTGTCGGAGAGCAGTCTGACTACGCGTCCATCCTTCAGGCAACCCCTGTTTCCCCCTTTTTTGCTTAGTTTTTTTTAAGTAGTTGTGAATTGTTGTATTTTATGCCTAGATAGTTTTGATGATTTATCTATATCCTATGGTTTGTTGCTATTGAATGTATTCATATCTGATATATGTAATATGTTTTCTTTTTTGAAAGGTTCAATAAAATATGAATTAAAGAAAAACAGTGGAATTTGGCACATGTGCTCCTGAAGTGCCTGGAGACTCTATAGGACAGCTCTCATATCCAGGACATTTATGTGTAACCTGGCCTCCTCCTTAGTCCATGATCCCTGCATTTGATAAGGGGAAATGTGAGCACCCCACCAGGTGCCTGTAGCATCCGTGGTGAGGATTTGGATTGGGGCTGTACAGAAAATGAAACACCCTTTAATATGTTTTTGCAGTCCATCCACCAAAGCAATGCCCTGCTAAGCGGAGTGTGATGAGAACCAGTTGGTCCATTTCATCCATCAGCTGACCACACTGGACTCTGACTGTCCATTGAGGGACTGTCATATATAGGTGGGCCGGTGGTACTGTCACAATGTCCACAGCCATGAGCTGCAGGAGACATAACATTGTTCTCACAGATACAGTATATAGTGACTCCTGTATACCAACTGTGCTTGTGCAATCAAGTTTTCTTCCCTGTCCTGTGGCAGGAGGCACAATCCTTCTCTGTGTCCAAGGCTGCCCCTCTGTACTGCAGTCTTTGGCAGAGAATCATTATAGACTGACACATGTACTGTGATCCCCAAATCCTCGAGCAAATGCTTTGTCCTAGGCAAGGTATGTAGTAAACCTTAAAAAAGAAAAAAGCATTCTGCACTCGAGCTCCTGTGTTCAAAGATTTGCTCCCTGAGGAAGACTCAGATTTGGGTCAAAGATCTGGGGCATTGGTAGTGTGCTCAGCACCTTGTCAATAAACTGAGCACCTTGCTGTTTTGAACACAGGATTTCAAGTGCAGACTGCTGTTTCCGTTTTTGTGGTTTGAACTCTACTGGCAGCTTGCACTCTTACACCGCCATCTCCTGGGTGAACTCTTTTTGTGTTTATGTAGTAAACTGGTAGCCTGTGACATGGGCATCAGCGACTGAGCACTTGCAATAATGGTGTCTCAATCCCAGCGCATGTCATGTGGACTACCGATAAGGTAGCATGAACGGATGGGGTGGGTAGGCGCATATAGCGGCAGGATGTCGCTATACAGACACTAGCAGAGGGGTGGGAGCGAGCATGCTCAGCATGGGGTGGGAAGGGTTTTGAGGGGTGGTGCCCTGGTGGGCTGCTGATCTGGCTCAGTGGTATGGTGGGTGGGTTCACAGCTTGGGTGGGCAGTGTGCTGGGTTTGGGTCCAGATGCAGGTGCATTTGTTGTGCCTGAGGGTGGGAGCGAGCATGCTCACCAAGAGGTGGGAAAGGTTTTGAGAGGTGGTGCTATGGTAGGCAGCTGAGCTGGCTCTGTGGCATGGTGGGTGGGTTCACAGCTTGGGTGGGCAGAGTGCTGGGTTTGGGTCCGGGTGCAGGTGTGTTTTTGTTGTGCCTGGACCACTTTTTTTTTTTTTTTTTACGTTTTGCACCCCTCTGACATGCACCCCCCTTGGAGTTGAGAATCCCTAAGTAGAGGGGTGCAGGGGGGCACAGCTCCCTGCATAAAATGTTAAAATGCAAGTCCCCGGAGTCGTTTTCCTGTGTGCCGGGGAGTCAGAGTGCTGAAATTGATTTTCGGTGTTCTGACTTCACCATAACATCGATCGCCTTTCAGCAGTCGCAGTTATGACATGGAACCAGTAAACCTTGCCTGGAGCTGGCTTTCAAGATTCAGTCATCTAGATAGGGGAACATACAGGCCTTCCTTATGAAGGGCTTCTGCCACTACTGCCAAGCATTTGATAAAGACCCATGGTGCAGAAGACAAATCAAAGGGCAATATTCTGAACTGGTAATGGCCCACCTCCACCACAAAGCAGAGGTATTGCCTGTGTGATTTTCTGATTTTGACATGAAGGTTTGCATCCTTCATGTTCAGAGAACAAATTCAGTCCCCTGTTTTCAGAAGGAAAATCAGGGCTTGCAGGAAAACCATTAGAAACTTCTTGTAGTTGACGAAGAAGTTAAAATCCATGAGACTTATACAGGACATAGATCCCCTGTCTATTTTGGGAACAGGAAGTATCTGGAATAGAACCATTTGTTCCTGTCTCAAGGAGGAACAAGTTCTATAGCATGTTTTTGAAGTAATGACTGAACTTTTTCCTTCAGAAAGGACAAGTGATCTGGCAATAACAATAAGGAGACAGTGAATGATCTGGAGGGATTTTTAGCAGCTCGAGCACATACCCCTTGCAATTCTCTACTACCACTCATCTATCGTGATCTCCCTCTATTGTTTGAGATGTAGGGAGAGTCTGCTCCATACAAACACCCCTGGAGATAACAGTGGGGGTACCTCCAGAAGAGTCATGTGGAGTCTGTGGTGGCAGTGCTACTGGTACAGACTGCTTTGGGTGCTTTTGCTTGGGAACCTGGGGGGGAGGAGTCCCATCAAAGGGCCACCTCCTCTGCCATGGTCTTGCTAACAGTAGGCATGGCCACTCCTGTCAGCAGTCTGATGAAAGGATCCCCTCCCACATCCTCTGGCAGGAGTGGGATACAGTGGGATTTGACTGACCTCATTTTTGATGCCTGAAGATCTCTTAGGGCTTCTTCAACATCATAACTTAACAGTTTGTCCCCCTAGGTAGAAGACTTGGTTTGCTGGCCAAGGCACCTAGCTTCACCTGAGCTCTTTCCTTCTAAGACTGCTTGAAAGGCAGAGTAGAGAAACTTACCAGAGCAAGGGAGAAGGATTAAGACTTAGTTTGGCTAAGCAGATTTACTGTGTGGTGGTGTTTTTATTTTTTACTCACAGGAATTGCTACTGTTTGTTGCTAACATTTCATTGCTTTATTTTTCTCTGATTCAAATTGTTGTTGCTGGTATACCTTCTTCTGCATTATTACAAGGTGTGCCTACAGGTGTGTGCTAACAGATTACTGCTGTAATCTTCTGATTCAAATTGTCTTTTGCAAGGTATATCTTCTGTTACTGCTTTATTTTTCTCTGGAGCAAAGTGTTTCTTACAGGGTATATCTTCTCTGAAATTATTACAGGTGGTGCTTTACAGGTTTTACAGTTTTATCTAACATTAGGATAAGCTTTCAGGGTTACTGCATTTGTTGTTGTCTGATTGTTTCTGCTCTTACCTCCTTGTGCTTTCGTCCGTGGTTCTTCTTTTTAGGCAGGGGAAGGGCCCAGCCACCCACCCCCATCCCCAACCACCCCACGCTACACTCCTTTTATAGGGTACAACAGTTGTGACATTTCCTGTGGCAGAGCAGGAAGAGGCGGATCAGTGGGGCCTCCACAAGGTGATCTCATTTACAGGGGCACTAGTAATTTAACTTGTTATAACAAGTTAAACAAAAGCACAATTAAACCATTACTTGCATTTTTCCTTTTTTTCCTTCTAATTACTCTGACTAGGTTACAAACCCAGCAACTTATTTGGAATGGATTTCATTAACTGCAGGTACTGTGGAACAATTTTCAGAAGGACAGTCTTACAGGATTTAGGACACTGTCCTACATGCTGGCCTTTGGAGATCTTAGGGCTCAGCTCCGGCAGCATGGGCAGAGATTGCACGCCTCAAATTTCATATTGAAGAGGAAATACATTATAAGAACCATTCTTTACCATTTCCCCCAGCATCCAACAGAAAAACCTCGGATCGCAGAGGGTAGTTGGTCCAGGAGGTTGGCAGGTGGTTAGGAGGAACAAATCAGGTGCCCCATTACTCTCTGCTCTCCAACACATTACCTCCGAAAACCATATAAACACTACAAACAGGTATCTGCCTCTATCTCTGAAATCAAATAAAGAGGCAGAAGACACTGCAAACAGGACACTGTGGCACAGGAGCTAGCACAACAAAACTCACCCAAATCAGGAACAAAACTAAACAAGCAAAGAAATCCAAAAACTTCTGATCATAGGAGACTCCATGATTCGGGAGTTGATACCCATCTCCAGCCAGGGTGATGGTCAGATGTCTCCCAGGTACATCAGCATGGAGAGACACTGACCGCATTGCAAATTGTTCACAAAGCAGGAGAAAACATTGATGTCCTAGTACACATAGGGACTAATGATCTCACCAGCAGGTCAGTTGTGGAGACCAAGGAACACCTGACTAGGCTGGGTGACAAACTATCATCTGTTTCGTCTGGCATCTCCTTCTCTGAGATCCTGCCAGTCTGGGAGAGGGGAGCAGATGGAAGGAAGGTCAGAGAAGGGGAGATAGGGGAGCTAAACACGTGGCTCAAGGACTGGTGCCAGGAAAAAGGACACAGATTTGTAGGGAACTGGCAACAGTTCTGGGAGCGAAAGTTCTTTAAATTTGATGGACTGCATCTGACTAAAGAGAGGAGTCAGTGCATTGGGGCAGAAGTTTGACATCTTTGCAGAATATTTAAACTAGCAAATGGGAGAGGGGTGCAGCACCCCATCGTCGAATGGAAAGAACACCCTCCCCTCAGCTAGTGGTCAAACAGAATTCAGCGTGTTTGCCGCTCATTTGCATCACCAGGTAAGAAAAAAAGGTTTGTCTCCATACGATGCACAGGGTAATGCCAAACTTCACCCAACAACTAACACACCAAAATCTGGCCAATGGAAAATCATGTACACAAATGCTCACAGCCTGGGAAATAAGATCCCAGACCTGCAGGCAATAATGTCAGAGGCTAAACTGGACATAGTAGCAATTAGTGGGCGTGGTTTACCAGTAACCACACTTGGGAGACTTCAGTACCTAAGCTATGTATTGTTCAGAAGAGACAAAGGGTGCAAAGGGGAGAGTGGCCCTGTATGTTAATGAAAATATCAAAGCTACAGAAATTCAGAATACACATAAGGAGCCAGAGAACTGTGGGTCACCCTGGAAACAGGAAATGGGACAGCCATAAGAACTGGGGTTGTCTACAGGCCCCAGACCAGAGGGAGGACATAGACACATTACTGTTAGAAGATATACAAAACATGACAGCTAAAGGGAAGGTTCTGATAATGGGAGACTTCAACATGCCAGATACAGATTGGTCAATACCAGCAGGAACATCTGCCAGAACTAGACTCATAGTGGATTCCTGCAGGAGAGGGCCTCAAACAACTGGTACAGCAACCCACAAGAGACAGGGCTATCCTAGATCTGGTACTGACTAACAAAGAAGGGATCACAGATCTCAGGTAGAAGGTCACCTGGGGGCCAGTGACCATCACATGGTATGGTTCAATTTGGCTACTACATCTAAATCATCCCATTCCAAGGCAAAAATATGGGACTTCAGAGGAGCTGACTTTGATAAGATGGCCAACAGAGTTAAGCTAGCCCTGGCAAAAAAAACACAGGTGAGGGTACAGGCAAAGTGGGCAAGCATTAAGGATGCAATACTCGAAGCAACATCCCACTGTGTTAGACAGAAAAGGAAGTGCAAAAGAAGAAGGAAACCACTTTGGTTCTCAAATACAGTAACAGAAAAGGTCAGAGCCAAAAGGCTGGCCTTCAGGAAATATAAGGGAACACAGCGGGATGAAGATAGGGAGGCATACCAAACTGCCCTAAGGGAAGCAGGTAAGGCAGTAAGGCAAGCAAAGTCACAAACTGAGGAAACACTAGCACTAACAGTAAAATAAGGTGACAAGACTTTCTATAGATACATTAGTGAAAGGAGAAAGTCCAGAGGGGGTATTGCTAAGCTTAATGGAGAAAATGGAGCATGTGAGGAGGAGGACCTTGTAAAGGCATCTATCCTAAATAGATACTTTGCTCAGTATTTACTGAAGAGAAGGTAGGGCAGGGCCCACGCTCAAGCATCATGGACACAGGGGAGGGAGGTGAGCACTACTCCCTTCACAAAAGAAAGGGTCCTACAAGAGCTTGCTAAGCTCAGGGTGGATAAGGCAATGGGACCTGATGGCATACATCCCAGGGTTCTTAAGGAGCTAAAGGAGGAACTAGCAGAGCCATTAGCAGAATTGTTTAGTGAGTCTCTGAGCACAGGAGAGGTCCCAGAAGACTGGAGAAGGGTTTCATGTGATCCCGCCTCCACAAGAGTGGTAGCAGGAGGAGGCGGGAACTACAGACCGGTCAGTCCTACCTCAGTAGTGGGCAAGATTATGGAGGCACTCCTTAAGGAAAGGATAGTGCAACACCTGGAATCCATAGGAGCACAGGATCCAAGACAACATGGGTTTACAAAGGAAGGTCCTGTCAAACTAATCTCATAGATTTCTTTGACTGGGTAACCAGAGTGGTGGACCAAGGGGGAGCAGTTGATGTCGCCTACCTTGACTTCAGCAAAGCTTTTGACACTGTTCCACATAGAAGATTGATAAAATAAGCTGGGTAGGCTCGGGGTGGGTCAGAAGTTGGTCAACTGGGTGGCAAACTGGTTGACGGGCAGAAAACAGAGAGTGGTGGTAAATGGTATACAGTCAGAAGAGATGCAAGTCACAAGTGGGTACCTCAGGGATCAGTCCTGGGCCAGTCCTCTTCAACATCTTCATTAGTGACCTTGCAGATGGACTAGAGGGTAAAGCTTGTCTGTTTGCAGATGACACCAAGATCTGCAACAGAGTAGATGATCCAGATGGGGTGGGCAGAATGAGAAGAGATCTGGATAAACTAGCAGAATGGTCAGAAGAGTGGCAACTGGGATTTAATGCAAAGAAGTGCAAAATCATGCACATAGGGAAGAGAAACCCTGAAGCCACCTATAGGCTGGGAGGGGAGTTGCTAGCAGTCACAAAGGAAGAAAGAGACTTGGGCATCATCATCACTGATGACCTAAAATCATCCAAGCAGACCTCTAAAGCAGTAGGTAAGGCTTGGGAGGTGTTAGGGTGTATTAGTAGGGGTATCACAAGTCGTAAGAGGGAGGTAATAATCCTCTGTACAAGAACACTGGTTAGGCCCCCATCTGAGTACTATGTGTGTATTGAGGCCACACCTTCACAAGGACATTAACCAAATTGAGGCAGTCCAGAGAAGGGCAACCAAAATCGTGCAAGGACTGCATCAGAGACATATGAGGACAGATTAACGGAGCTCAATATGTATACCCTTGAGCAAAGGAGGGAGAGGTGATATGATCGAGGCATTCAAACACCTTAAGGGCATAAACAAGGTGAAAGAGTCTAACATGTTTAAATATAAGAAAATAGCAGGACAAGAGGACACAGCATGAGATTAGAGGGAGGCCGATTAAGGGGGAATGTGAGGAAATTCTTTTTCACAGAAAGGGTGGTGGATGCATGGAATGGCTTACCACAAGAAGTGGTGGCTATGAATACAGTGCAGGGCTTCAAACAGGCATGGGATAGGCATAAGGGAGCAATACAAATGACTATAAATAGATAGGTCACTGACAGAGCAAAGGCCGATGGCACATTTACAAGGTAGAAAAAGAAATGGGCAGACTGGATGGGCCTTGCGGTCCTTATCTGCCGTCAACTTCTATGTTTCTATGTTTCTAAAAGGGGAACTTAAAGTTGCTTGTTGTAGATCATTTACAAAACCAGCAACCCTGAGCCAAGAATATCTCCTCATACAAATGTCAGAAGCAGCAGCCCTGGCAGAGGCATCATAGACATCATAGGTTGAGCAGAGCAAATGTTTGCCAACCACAGCTCTAGATGTTAAAGTTTTAAGTATCTCATTCTTGGCAGAGACCTCAGGCAAAGCCTGGGCTACAGCTTTCATAACTTTCCACATGCTGTTTTGATATTTCATAATATGGGCCTGATAATTTGGAATTCTAAGACCTAGTGAGGCAGAGGCATATACACGCTTGTCCATCACATCCAGCCTTCTAGATTCTTTATCAGAAAGTAAAGTACTTGTGTGTCTAAGTGCTTTAGACCAATCATCAGCAGCCATTATGACTACAGAGTGAGTTTCTGACTGGTTAGCATAATAAGGCTTGGTTGGAATACTGCTTATGAGTCTTTCTGGGTGCTGCAGGCAATGAGTTTTGTCTGTACCATGCAGTAAAGGTAGCATCCTCTAATACAGCATATAGAGGTGAAATTATAATGGAGGGGGAGCAGGGCACCTCGAAAAATTCCATGTTTCTTTTTGTGGAGTCTTTCTCTTCCACAGCAAGACCCATGGCAGTTTGCATTTGCTCATCATGGCTTGACAAGTAGGAGCCTCAGGAGGAGGCATTGGGGTACATACCACTAAGTCATCACAGCAGGATGAGAGGGTGGAACCTGATTGAGGTGCCATATATTGCTCTCCCTCATATTTCTTCTCTAAATCCTCCTCTAACATATGAGGTCAGGGTTATATTCTACCTCACTGTCAACGTCCCTATCGATGATGGGAGCTGCAGAGTGCACCAGTGACACCAGTGGTTGCTGAGAAGGAGGATTCTGTGATGTGTTGGTGGCAGGTGTCAACAACATTTTAGTGCTCATGGATGGGATAACTGTTTGCATAGGTAAGCCAGGCAGAACATGTTATATAATCTCTGAACACAACTTGAAAATTGACGACACCCTGGACAGGGTCCGCGACTTCTTGTGTCAACAATGGGCTGGGGCCACAATGATGGCATCCAGCTGTCTGTAGTATGTATGTATGGCACTGCCTAAGCCAGACCCTGACCTTGGTGTCTCATCAACAGTTGAGGAGGCTGTAGTCAACACCACCAGAGCAGTCAATGATGCATTAGACTTACGTTGTCTCACCAGGGACTGGGACCTCACTGGCAAAGTAGATTTGTCTTTATTTCAGTACTTTTGCTTGTAGCCAGATGATGAGGAGGACCATGACACTGACCATTCCCCATCTGGTCCTTCGACTTCAGGGGCCATTTCTCAGCTGACAGTGAGGCTGCAACAGATTTGGGGCCCTGTTCCTTCACCACAGTGGTTAAAGTTTAAATGAGAAGGACATTTTCCAGCGCTTTCTTGTGGTGTCACCTTGTAGCCTGGTTGAAGCTCTGGTAAATCTTATAAGTCCTCATGTTGTGACACAGACCTAAGCAGCACACACACACACACACACACACACACACACACACACACACATACACGTGTGTGTCTTCTTTGTAAATTTTATCTCTACACTCACAATACGAAAATAAAAGATCTTTCAATTTTGGCAGCATGCAGAAATGACAAAGTAAACTGTTATTTAAAGTAAGAAGAACAAACGGCAGTGGCTAGCTGACATTTCCTTCAGCAGGTCTGACAAGGCTCATTGATGGCAGGAAAAGAACTAAGGAGTAATTGGATTGGCCACATTTATATAGACACTGATACATAATGTTGTCGTGGGTGGCCCCTGGCTACCAAACATTTCCATGTGGTCCTAGTGCCTGGCAGCTACAGTTCCAAAAACTAGGAGGATTTGAAACCTAAAACTTGAAGATTTCGTAGAGTTTGGCCAAAGGTGTGTGCTTTTGTGTTTTTTATGTCCCAAATTTAAGTAGGTTGTAAATTACTTAGGAAAAAAGGTTCCATTTGTGAGCATGCACAGTTCAAAAAATAAGCTTTCTAAAGATAACTGAACTTTTGTGACAACCTGAAGTCATGTTGTCTTGTTATGAGACAGCTGTCATTTGTCAGCTGGCAGGGCTGACTCCCTTCTGATGAATCCATCCCTGTTGTTTTCATTCATCAGGGAAGGGGTTATGTCTCAGTGTGTAGCCCCACCCCTGTTTATTGTGCAATATGTGTCTGTCTCCATCCACCATTAGCTGCAAAAGTGGCTTTATTTAAATGAACTGGACACCAGGGTGCCCAATTCCCAGTGCTAATTGAATTAATGTCGTAGTCTACTACTGGGGTGCCCACTCCCGGGGCGGGTTCATTTCCACTCTCCCCTCTGTACTGCCCTCCACACTTGTAATTTACAGTTGTCAAAACTGGGGGGGCCCAATCCCAATTGTCAGGTATCTTCATCTCCTCCCGTATGTTCACCTCCAATACCACCCTTTATACTAAATGACACTGGGGTGCCCAGTCCCTGTTATTGAACTGGACAACATCCTTCCCTCCAAACCAGCAGTGTGCAACACAGAGGTGCACACCCCCGGTGTCCCCAAGTGTCACGCTGACACTGGGGTGCCCAATCCCCAGCGTTGGACCCTGTAAAAAAGAAAATCATCCTATGATGTCTTTTTTGTTTGTATTTTTTAAATCCTGAAATAAAGAAAACAGTCCCTCATTGTCTGCCACCTTCACTACCCCCCATCCCTACCCTCCCATGCAGCATCCAACACCCTACACCCGCCTTATCCTATACTTACCGAGCCGAGGTCCAATACCATAATCCTCTTGGGATTGGAGATAAACAGGTAAGTGCCATATAAAGAGAATAATGCCTATGCAGATGTGTGTTGTGAGGATTTTTCATAGACCCAAGGTGTGCAATAATCCATTTATTACATTATCACACACCGAGGGTGTGTGAAAATTCCTCATAAAACAAACTTTGCACAGGCATTATTTTTTATAATAACTGGTGGAAGGTTTCAGAGAGAAACTGTAAACTATATTTGTGTGAGCGAGAGTGTCTCTCAATGACTGCTGTACTCAGACAAATACAGTGTATTTTCTTTTGCATTTCATTGAGGTGAGAGCACATGAAGGAAAATGTCTTAATATCCCGCTATCAAGTTATTACAAAATTCAGGGTGTCATTACATCATTTTATCAAGATTGGATGTCCAGTCATTATAGGGGATCACCAGTTATTATAATGTATTTCAATAACGTTTTGAACTTATCTTCATAACATGCCAAAGGTACAAGGTAAGTTCCTGGGATGTAGGATGATGGGACTGAGGAGCTGACAGCAAAAGGGAGTCTGTCTTTAGTTCAGGGCCTACAGTGTCCCAAACTTCATTCTGTCAGTTATTCTTTTCCCCTTTTTTCTTGCCACTCCATTTGTCCCAATGTAGTGCATGGGTCCATGAGGTCTAGACACACACACACACACACACACACACACACACACCAACTGCTTGTCAGAATTGGCTCCCCCAGCTTGCCACAAGGTGTTGTCTGTGTGACAGAACACTGCTCTGTCTGTCCTCAGGTTCCCCTCCCCCCCAAAGCCTTGGCCCATTCAGCCACTTCACAGAGCTCAAGCCTGAACTAAGGTTACTGGCATTGGAAGGCACAATGGTCCCCACTGGGCCAGCAGCCATCCCTGCAAACAACATTACTTCATAAATGTTTGTTTTTTTGTGACAGTTTGACTCTGAATTTTCAAGATAGTCTTTTTATGAAAAAACCTGAAGATGGCACATATCATTTATAAAATACTGGCTAAGACATGATTTTGCACCACAAGTGTGAAAAAACATTTTGGCCAGGATTTGAAAAAGGACAATTGTCACATTATGAGGTAGTGTGAAAAAAAATGGCTATATATGTATGTAGCAGGTTCCGTAACTTTCTTGGAGGTGCTGCTAGTCCATGGCAGGGGGAGGTTAGGAATCTCCAAATCAGTAAGTTCAACACTTGGTTGGAAGACTGGTGCAGGGGAAATGGTTCTGGCTTCAATTGGTACTGGGGATCCACCTGGAGCAATGTGGGTCTGAACAAGGGTGATGGTCTTCATCCATCTAGGCTGGGGATGGTGGTCCTCAATGAATGGTTTTGATGCTTTCTTGGCAGGCATTTAAACTAGCCAAGGGGGGGAATGGAAGCTGGGAGACTTAAGTAGCCCACCCCCACAGGTTAGAGAAGGCAACAGGGTGAACCAGGAGAAAACATTGTTGATGGCTATACCTGAACTCACTAAGGGGGGTAAGGCAGAGGAAGAAAGGCAGCAAAAGAAAAAAAATGGAGTTGGAAGGAAGGGACAGGAGAGAAAAAGTGGTAATACAGGGGGGACAGGCAGTGAAACATGGAATGCCATGTGTATAAATGCCCACAGTCTGGGAATTATAATCCGAGACCTAGTGACATTGATGGAAGAGGCGGACCTGGACATAGTGGCAATTATCAAAACATAGTACATTGGAAACCACGACTGGGAGGTAAAAGTACTGTACCAGGATATGCTCTATTCAGGAGAGCTAGGGAGGGTAAAAAGGGGGGGAGAGGGAGTGGCATAATACACCAGTGAAGGTATACATGCAACAGTAGTACAGGGTAGGCAGGGGGAGGCCGAGGTACTGTGGGTCACACTTGAGCCAGAGAGTGGCACAGCAATTTGCACAAGAGTGATCTACAGGCCTCCAGCGCAGGGGGAAGGGGTAGATAGGGCAATAGTGGAAGAAATTCATGGGATGGCAGCCAAGGGGGAGTTACTGCTGCTGGGCAATTTTAATATGCCAGATGTGGCTTGGACCATCCTGGCAGCTGCCACAGCCAGGAGTCATGACATCATGGAATCCTTGCAGGGGCAGGCCTCAGGCAGTTAGTGTGGGAGCCCACCAAGGACAAGGCAATTCTGGACCTTGGATTGACCAATGGAGACAGAATCAAGGAAGTCTGGGTGTATGGTCAAGTAGGGTCCAGCAATCACCATACAGTGCAGTTTAATACTGTTACAGAGTCACAGTCAAACCACACAAAGATTTCAGGAGGGCAGACTTTGCTGGGGTGGCGATAGGTATCAGAAATGCCCTGGGGAGGAAGGAGGCAAGAGAGGAGTTGAGGAGCAGTGGACACACCTAAAAGGAGCCATAGTGGAGGTGACAAATCAGTGCATTAGGCTGAATAACAAGGACAAGAGAATGAACAATCCATTATGGTTCTCAAAGGAGGTGGCAGAAAAAGTAAGGACCAAAAGGGTGGCTTTCAGAAAATACAAGGAGACATAGAAGGATACGGGTAGGGAGGTGTACCTAGACAGATAGAGGAAAGCAGGGAAAGCGGTTAGGAGCACAATGGTGCAAACAAAGTAAAGATTAGCACAGATGATAAAGAAAGGGGGCAAGGCATTCTATAAATACATCAGTGAAAAAAGGAAGGTTGTAAGGCTCAGGGGGAAGGAAGGTGTGTGTGTGTGTGTAGAGAGATCTAGAAAAAGTGTCAGTACTGAATAAATACTTTTGTGCAGTATTCACTGAAGAGGGGGAGGAGGTAAACACCAGTCCATTTATAGAAGAGAGTCCTGGAGGAACTCACAAAAGTGAGGGAGGACAAGACAATGGGACCGGATGGTTCATACCCTAGGATATTAAAAGAACTATGGATGGAGCTAGCAGCACTGCTGACAACCCTGTTCAGTGAGTCGCTCAATACAGGAGTGGTTCCAGAGGACAGGAGGATGGCTTATGTAGTCCCTCTTCACAAGAGTGGCAGCAGGAAAGAAGCAGGAAACTATAGACCAGTCAGTCTCACCTCAGCAGTGGGCAAGATTGTAAAGGTTGAACTGGGCATGTAAGGGCCCCCTGAGAAGGTGTACACAAGGGGCCCCCTCACAATGGCAGCTGCAAAAATCCTACATATGCATCGAGGGCTACTCAACTGCTGAAAGGCATAAAACTGCTCCGCCATTCTCTTTTATGTTGGGGCAACAGGATAAATGCCATGTGGTCAGTCAGGCAAGAGGAAGAAGGCAGTCAATTCATCTGGGGATAGGCAGGGCTAAGAGAGAGAAAGATGTATTTTTGTGGTTGTCATGACTTACTGCATGTAAGACCATTCTTGCCAGCAGCTGGATGCTATTAAGTCCTGCATGCAGATCACATTGCTATCTCACCTCATCCTATCCTCCATGCTTATAGTCTGCCTCAGCCTGCTGTTCCCATCTGTCTTGTGGGTACCCAGCTGCTTGCTGCATGGCAGTCTTTCTGCTCCTCCTCCTCCTCCAAAATAACAGGACATGGGGAGGAGCACATATTAATGACACTGGGGTAAAAGGATGGGGCACACACAAGTAAAGCAGCCAGCAAGATTGGCCTGGGGGACTGAGGCAGAAGTGGAAGCAAGTCAGGCAGTACAGCAGTCGAATCCCCCAACCCTCAAACTGAAGCCTATCCAGGGTTAGGGGATGACGTTCTATTGCAACCCTTGACTGCTGCAAGGACTAATAGGAGAGAGAACCCAATCCTTGATGGAGGGGTTGACATTAAAACATAACATTAATTTTGATCGTTAAAGGAGGAATATGACATTTTCCATAGATAACACTATAAATTCAAGAACATATTGGGTTCATAATTCTATCATTATCAAAGAAATATGAATTCATAGCAGAGAACGTTTATGCAGAAGAAGTACTGTCGCTAGAAGTCCATAACAGATTATTCTCTGATGTATTAAAACTTGACAAATTTCTATTTTTCCCTGCAAACTGTCCCCTAAAGATTTGAGTCATTCTGCCAGAGCAGACAGCGATGGGGTGAGGGGAGGCATAAGAAGGCAACTATTTATTGTGAAAGCAAACTTCCTCCAATAAATTGAAGCTCAGCAAATTGCTATCTTCACTACAAATTGTGCGTTGCCTAATTCAGTTTTCACTGTAAAATGTTCTATAATGAGCTCATGCAGCAGATGTGATGTGAAGAGGTCGACTATCAAGGAGCAAAAAATTAAAAACAGACATACCTAAATGTGACTGTGGCTGTGCTACTGCTCTTAAACTGTCTCTATGACTGTCTGTGCTGTTGTTTTTGTGCTGCTGTGGCCTCAATCAAGGATACCTCCTCTGTGATGCTGCAATCTTCTCCTTCAATGGTCCTGACTACCAGATCTGTCTCCTGCTGGCTGGACTGACCTGACTGCAGTGCTGCTGGCTTGTGTACTACTTTCTGAGTCCCCCTGAGATCACTGGGCTGCCACGATGATGTGGATCATGATTAATAAGCCCCAGAGCTTCTCGTCACCCACCCACCCACCTGACACCGATGGCTTCCTCTCTCCTAAGCTGCTGCTGAACTGGAGAATGCTCTGCTCCAACACTGAGACGGTACTCCTCCTCCTCCTCCTCAGCTGCTGTGCTGGCTCACCTCTGGCTGCTGTCTGTGCTGAGACCAGCTGCTGTGACTGCAAATAAAATGGCACTATCTCACACTGTCAAAGCTGGCACAATGCATCAAGAGTCACAGCACACAGGCAGTGCACCAGCATCACCTGTGGGATGATGTAGCTGAGCTGATGACCTTGGATAATTGGATGGGAACATGATCATCACACAGGAGAAGGAGGGTCTGGTGGGAGACTCAGACTGTCACTTGATTGGGGGTTGGGGCTGGGGCAGTGCTTTGACAGCATGATGAAAGCCTGCCCTGCAGAGCCAGTGTAGTGCCTGGCTGGCAGCAGCAGCTTAGTTCCTAGCATTGCAAAATACAATAAACAAGTTTGGCTAAAATTAAATGTTCCTCAGGGGCTGGGGGGCCCTAGGAATTTTCCCTGTAGCCCTGTGGGACAGTCTGACCCTGAAGATTATGGAGGTGCTGCTAAAGGAAAGTATTGTGGAGCACTTGAAATTCAGTGGAGCACAGAATCCAAGGCAGCATGGATTCGCAGCAGGAAGGTCTTGTTGAACAAATCTGATAGACTTTTTTGACTGGGTGATGAAGGAGGTGGGTTGGGGGTGTTGGATATTGCCTACCTCGATTTCAGCAAGGCCTTTGACACCATTCTACACAGAAGACTGGTTAACAAGCTAGGTAGCCTGGGGTGGGCCACAAAGTGGAAAACTTGGTTAGAAACTGGTTGATGGACAGAAAGCAGAGGGTGGTGGTTAATGGGATCCAATCTGAGGAAACGGGGAAGACCAGTGGGGTGCCTCAAGGATCCTTCCTGGGTCCAGTCCTTTTTGATGTCTTGATCAGTGACATTGCTGAAGGGCTGAAGGAGAAGGTTTGCCTATTTGCAGATGACACCAAGATTTGCAACAGGTTAGACACTTCAGAGGGGGTCAAGAAAATCAGGAGGGACCTAGGAAAGCTGTAAGAATGGTCCAAATTGTGGCAGTTAAAATTTAACGCAAAGAAGTGCAAAATCATACACATGGAGTACAGAAACCCCTGTGGGGAGTTACAGGATGGTGGGAGTGTTGCTGATGGTCATCAGGGAAGAAAAGGATTTAGGGATAATAAGCTTAGATGACCTGAAGGTTGCCAAACAGTGTAACAAGTCTGTTTGGATGGCCAGTGCATAGTAATGGGTATCACTAGCAGAAGGGAGGTAGTGAGACCACTGTACAAAAGGCTGGTAAGACATCATCTGGAGTACAGTGTACAGTTCTGGAGGTTGCATCTTCGTAAGGACAAAGACTGGGTAGAGGCGGTTCAGAGAAGGGAGACTAAGATGGTGCAGGGTGTGCACCACAACACATGCAGATAAATTAAAAAACCTCAATACCTATACACTGGAAGAGAGGTGGGAATGGGGAGACATGATAGAAACCTTCAAGTATCTTAAGGGTATCAACAAAGTGCAATTGGGCAACATCCTTCAATATAGGAGACGTACAAGGACAAGGCGGCACAATATGAGATTGGAGGTGGACAGGATAAGGGGGAACGTGAGAAAGTTTTTCTTCACAGAAAGGATGGTGGATGCATGGAATAGCCTATCCCAGGAAGTGGTGGGAGCTAGCACAGTGGAGGTATTCAAACATGCATGGGATAGGCATAAGAGAACCCTAGAGGTGGGAAGAAGAGGCTTAAGCCAATGACCAGGTAGGGTCAGCAGCCTGTAATGCAGGCAAGGAATATGGACAGACTAGGTGGGCCTAGTGGTCCTTATCTGATGTCAGTTATTATGTTACTGTGCTATTATGTATGTGGAAAATTTTGGGTCAAAATATTGAAAATTACCAAAGTTATAAATGAGTGTTAACAAATTTTAATGTGCTTTCGTAATTTTGCTGCTTTTAAGATTTTGATCCCAAATTTTCCACATGGTCTTCTTATGACCCCACCTCATGACCACAGTAAATAACATTTTTCAAATTGTGCCTGAGAGGTGATTTTGCAGAGCAACTGCAAAATTAACTTTCAGGATGGATTTGAAAAATTGCACCTACCTTTTTCATGAGGTGGTGTCCCAAAAAGGCCATGCTGAAAATCTGGAGTAAAAATACTTAAACATTTGTCAATGCCGAATGTTTGCTGATTGTTAAACAATTTGTTTTTTCCAGGATTTTAAAAATGACACATCATGTTTCTTCTGTTTGAACAGGAAAGGCTATTGTGTTAATAAAAAAATAGTGTGTAAAGATTACTGGAAATGATCTGAGAAAAACCTGATCATGGTCACAGCAATGCTCTGTTAGAGATCTAGTGCTCAACGCCAGCCAGAGCCACTGTTGAATAAAAGCACATGCAGAACACAATTCTGTTCTGTTTATATAAGGACTCTGTCCTCATTAACTGATGGTCGTTTAGTATGTGGGTGTCAGGACTGGGTCAGGAAAATATATTTTTTTCCATAATACAAACTACCATCACTGGATCATTTAAGCAATAAGGCACGACAGGGTATGTGTAGCAGCTTTGCTCTGCTACTAACTGTACTGTGCACTTTGTGAAAATTAAGAGGTGGGTGAAGTGGATGAAATTCGCTGTGCAGAGTGATTTTATGGAGTAACGTGGAATTCGTTAAGCGCCCGCAACGCCGCCAAGCCGGAGTACTTTTATGCTATATTGGGGAACACGTAAGTCCATTGAAAACAATGACTTCATGATTATTCCATCTTCCCAAACCACTTCTCCAACAATTTTAGGGTGAAGTACATTGAAATCAATGTACTGTACTTTGCATCACTTCTCCTTGTTGTTGAGCTCCAAGGCGAATTTGCAGTGCTTCAAGGGATTGCAGGTCACATGGGCTCTAGATTGTTCTGCACAGCCTCAGTTCTGTGTAGTGTGTGTGTAGTGGAAGATGGAGACAGTTTCCTCTCAGAGCTCTGTGATTCAAATCCTCTAAAAGCTGTTAAAAAAAGCCTTTTTGAGCCATTTTTTTTGCTCAAAATTTAGTGCATCGATTGTAGAAAACCCTCCTGTGCTCATATTATCAAGTGTTTATTGTTTGTGTCAGATTTTGAATGTTAATTTAGAACAGTCAGTCTGTGTACTGTGAAATGTGCTTTCGTGGAGGGTCGTATCTATGGTGTAGGTAGATTAACTGGGAGAAAAAGGCAGTCTTTCTGTTTTGGTTATATTTTTCTTGTATAACTGTGTTAATGTACACACAATAATATTTTCAGTAATTCTTGACATTTTGTTGCTGATTGTAGTGGTGCAGCAGTGTATAATTTCAGTTTGCTTAAAACATTTGGTTATATTGCTAAAGGTTTATTTATTTATTTATTTAAACAGCAGTTTGGAAAACCTTTGAGCCATAGGCTCATTTACAAAGGTACCTTGTCACAGTAAGACAAACGAAAATACACAGTATAACAGTACAACACAGTATTCAGTTTTTCAGGTTTTCAGTTTGCTACCCAATACTTGCAGTGTGTGTGTGAGTGTGTGTGCGATGCGTACCATTAAATCAGACAACTTTTATTGTGCCAGAGTAATTGCAGCAATGTGAACCTGCTATCCATCACACCTGAATGATTTTTTTATACTGCTTTGTGGTACCTTTACTGGTAGTGGGCTGTTAATGCCGTGCACTAACCCCCCCCCAAACTGGCAAAAGGTATTCTTTTCCAGATTTGGATTTGTGACATGTGAGCACTGGTTGGGTGTAGTTGTGCATTTGCATCTGACTCTGCATCTCTTGAGTGCCCAGCGCAATCTCAATCTGTCTGGTCATTTGCAGTACACCATTAATTCTGAGAGACTTTGCATTTTTGTTACCCTTTCATTTCACTTCGCCAGCACTGGGGATTTTTCTGAACACAAGACAGTAGCATTTTGGGGATGCAAATTAATTCTGGTGACTGTGTGTGACCACTGTGTGCATGACGGAGTGCACCATTAATTCTGGGAGACTTTGCATTTTTGTTACTCTCTGATTTCACTTCATCAGCACTGGGAATTTTTCTGAACACAAGACAGTAGCATTTTGGGGATGCAAATTAATTATGGTGACTGTGTGTGGCCACTGCTCGCATGACGAAGTGAACCATTAATTCTGGGAGACTTTGCATTTTTTGTTATCCTATTATTTCACTTCACCAGCACTGGAGAATTTTCTGGACACAAGACAGTAGCAGTTTGGGGATGCAAATTAATTATGATGACTGTGTGTGGCCAATGCTCGCATGACAGAGTGCACCATTAATTCTGGGAGACTCTGCATATTTTGTTACCCTCTCATTTCACTTCACCAGCACTGGGGGATTTTCTGGACACAAGACAGTAGCATTTTGGGGATGCAAATTAATTTTGGTGACTGTGTGTGACCACTGTGCACATGACTGAGTGTGCCATTAATTATGGGAGACTTCTTGTTGCACTCTGATTTCACTTCATCAGCACTGGGGAGTTTTCTGGACACAAGACAGTAGCATTTTGGGGGATGCACATTAATTCTGGTGACTGTGTGGGTGGGGGCACTGGGGGGCTGCCAATATTGTTGCCACTCTGCCTTACTTTGCGTTAAGGTAGAGTAATAATTACAAAGAGAAGTGGACCTTTCCTACTGGCCATTCCGCGTAGCGGAGTGACAACGCAAAGTGGCCACTTTGCATTCACTTCAGCAGCTGAATTCAATTTTGCTGCATCTGTAGTGAAAATGTGGCTGTGGAGGAAGCTTAGCAATAGCTCATTTAAAGATCATCTTGATTTTTTTTTCTATAAGTAATTGTTAATAAGGCCAGTAAAGAAAGGCAGAAACTTCAATATGTAATTTTCAGTGTGCTTAGTGAATATTAGACAGGTCTGTGTCTTGAACCATCTAGAATGAGCTTAATTAAACTCTTATGCCAATTTCAGTGCGAATGAAGAGCCTCACAAAACTAAATATGAATACAATTAGGGTACCAGATGTGCAGCTTTATTCAATCAGTGCTGTCACTTATGGCTGAGCCACTCATGTGGTCAATGTGTAGAATTTAAACATCTGAAACTATAACAGCATAAGTGAGTCTGATTTCATGTTATTCCATGTGAACTGTTAACAGGAGACAGGAAAAGGAAATGCCAAGGAAGGAGAAGTTGAGCCTTCCAACTGAGAGGTCATAAAAGTCTTGAAGGAGTTGAAAAAGTTTGTTGGTAAATTAGATAAAAAAATGGATGCTTTAACTACTCCAGTATCGTGGCCTCAGCTGCTCACATTTTAAAATGGGGGGAGGGGGGTTGTTGGGAATCCCCTGCAGCATCTCCCTCTCTGATCAGTTTGTACTAGTCAGGGCAGCTCAATCCCAGTGCAGGTGGTGATGGTTGAAGATGTGCTGCTGCTGGCTGTTTGCAGTGGTACGTGCCTGAGTTAGATCTGTCTCTCTGATTATTGGCAACAGTCAGGCAGGAATGAGGAGACTCTTTGTTTCCACTGCTTTCTGCCAGTAGCCCCATCCCAGTCCATTATGTTTCAGTAGCACAGTTTGGCAGACAGCAGCAGCAGTAGCCAGCTAGAGGAGGAGAGCCCTGCATGTGCAGCACAATGGAGCAGCTCTCAGGTCAGAATGGTTTCAGGACAGGCACAGATTGGCAGTAGGGGTGGGGGTGATATCCTCTTTTAATTTTTGTTCTGTACTAGAAGGCCCCCACACAAAATGTGCCTTTGCCTACATGAACATCATGAATATTGTTGAATCAGTGGTCTATACAATTACTTTTCTGCTGAGGAACAGCTGAGTGTGTGTGTGTGTGTGTGTGTGTGTGTGTGTGTGTGTGTGTGTGTGTGTGTGTTTGTGTGACTGACAGGAAGGCTCCTGCTGTTGAAAGCTGATCAGCTGTTTGCTGACCAGCTTTATGCAAATCAAAGGAATAAAACCCTCTCTGATTGGAGCATGGTAGTGCTGGTGTTCAGGCTGTCAGGGTAAGAGTCACTATCCAGATCATTTTGTAAGGATTATGATTTCTAGGGTTTTGATGCCATTCTTATCTTGACTACTATTAAGGTTCATACTAAGTTTGGTAGAGGAGCTAGGAGGCTTATGGGGCCCTTATATGTGTCTGTGGTAGTCAGTTGTAATACCTTGAGTTTATAGACTTGCTGTCAGTGGTGCAGACATTTTTTAATTAAGTGATTCCTTACTTAGTAGAACCCATGTGCCCCTGCCCCCCCAAAATTATTGGGAGTCCAAATTTGTACAGTGGGACTAATAAGGGTACAGCTGTGTACTCTGGATTCTCTAATGGATTGCAGAAGAGCATTGCTGTCAAGTAGTGTTGAATTCTGGGTTCTCTAAGGGATTGCAGGAGAGCATTGTTGTCAAGTAGTGTTGAATTCTGGGTTCTCTAGTATATTGCATGAGAGCATTTCTGTCAAGTAGTGTACTAAATGGGTTCTCTAATGGATTGCAGGAGGGCACTGCTGTCAAGTAGTGTTGTACTCTATGGATTCTCTAATGGACTGCAGGTAAGCATTGCTGTCAAGTAGTGTTGTACTCTATGGATTCTCTAATGGACTGCAGGTGAGCATTGCTGTCAAGTAGTGTTGAATTCTGGGTTCTCTAAGGGATTGCATGAGAGCATTGCTGTCAAGTAGTGTACAATATGGGTTCTCTAATGGATTGCAGGAGGGCACTGCTGTCAAGTTGTGTTGCACTACATGGATTCTCTAATGGGCTGCAGGTGAGCATTGCTGTCAAGTAGTGTACTATACGGGTTCTCTAATGGACTGTGGGAGAGCATTGCTGTCAAGTAGTGTTGAACTCTGGATTCTCTAGTATATTGCATGAAAGCATTGCTGTCAAGTTGTGTTGCACTATATGGGTTCTCTAATGGACTGCAGGAGAACATTGCTGTCAGGTAGTGCTGAACTCTGGGTTCTCTAATGGACTGCAGGACAGCATTGCTGTCAAGTAGTGTTGTACTCTGTGGATTCTCTAATGGACTGTGGGAGAGCATTAATGTCAAGTAGTGTTGTACTCTGTGGATTCTCTAATGGACTGCGGGAGAGCATTGCTGTCAAGTAGTGTTGTACTCTGTGGATTCTCTAGTGGATTGCAGGTGAGCATTGCTGTCAAGTAGTGTTGAACTCTGGATTTTCTAGTATATTGCATGAGAGCATTGCTGTCAAGTAGTGTACGGAGGTATGGATAGTGACCAGAACTTGGCCATGAGATTTACATAATGGATCAGCCTGCGGTCTTGGAGCGAGGGTAATTCGAGGGACTGGTAGAGGCCACAGTAGTGAGTAGAGGGTGGGCAGTCAAGGGCAAAACAGCAGAATGAATGGAAGAAGGGGTCCAGTCTGGCTAGGGTGGACTTGGAAGCGACACTGTAAACTACGTCGCAGTTGTCAAACATAGAGAGAATAATTTTCTGCACAAGTGTACGGCAAGCTGGCAGCAGATGCATCCATGGTGGAGGTGGTTTAAAAGCTTCCTTTCCCTTATATAAAACCACTAATAGATAGATTAGTCATAAATAATCCTAAAAGGACATTAATTACATATTCATGTCATATAATTGTTTGTACAATCTCTCTTAGCCTCCTATCTGTCATTTGTTATTTCTATGTATAATTTAACTATAAGTCTAAAGGCAGCTATACTTTCTTATAGGAAGAAGCCCTCCCAAGTTCTCCCTAATCACAACTTGACTACCTAGTTGTATCTTCCTCGTTCGGTGGTCCCTCATTGCTACAAACTGGAGTTAGATCCATGTCAATTACTCCACCTTATTCTAAAAACTATTATCAGCCATTGAGGCAACTTTGACCCCTATAAGAGTTAGTAGGTTACTGTCACAGGACCTGAAAAAAGCATACCTGTGCTACTGACTTTGTACCCATACTGGGTCCCAATGGGGATACCCTGCAGCACATGCTGTCCCATAACCCTCTTATATTGAGCCCAAATCGAGCACCTTTTGCCAGTCTGCACTGTGTGCCCTCTATTGAATCAAGGATCTGGACCCACGGTTACATAGTAAGTCAGTTTGTCACATACGCTGAACCAGAGTTCAGGACTGGGTCCAAGTATCTTAACTTGAAAATCACCTCCCTGCTTATACTGCATGACAACCTCTTACTAAAGGAATTTAACAATCTTCTTTCGCCAGGTCTCAAGGGGGTATACCCAGCTGGCCTACCCATATTCACTATAAAACATTCGCCATCAATATCTAAATTATTTCTTCATTACTTTCAAATTATACATTTGAGTAACAATTTCTTAATTAGTAAGTTCTAACCTTCATTTGTAAAATAGGCTGAAGTTACCTTAAAGAGACCTAATGAACAATATTTTATAGCTCAAGCGACTGTTTCTATTTCTCACTCCTATAAATTAATTACAGAAACTCGGTATACAAAATAATTAAAATGACTAGTCACTAATAAAAAAAAGCATTAACATTACTAAAGGCATAACAGGACATAACCCCCCCCGAGGAGCCGACGATCGTGAGGGCCGCTGAAAATCACCCGCCCTGCCTCCCCACAGTGCTCAGGTAATTTCAAGGCCTAAACCCACTGCATTGGCCCGCGAGCAGCCTACCTGGGGACGCTGAAGCGGATCGCTGCTATTTTTGGCGCCTTTCTTCAGAGTGGCGCACCCGCACCGCTGTGACTTTGCTCTCGCTGTTTCAGCCGGTGCCCCGGAGCAGGACAGCGTGTTTGATGCGGTCTTTGAGTTGACTTGAATTGTTTTTAATGAGGGCAGGAGCTGGACAATGTAGGCAGTTTACAACCAACAAAGGAGTTAACCGGAGACTCGTATGTGAGCAGAGGAAAACGTGGCACTGGCTTAAAACAGAAGCTACGTGTTTGGTGCTATAATGCATGTGGTGTCTGGTGACTGGGATTGTGAAATGTCTGTAGCAACTTAGGCAATTTAATCAGTAGTTGTTTTTTTTTTTTTTTTTTATGTCCCCAGATATCTACATTACAGTGAAACTCTAAGTAAAATTAATCTAAGTTATCTATACTGTGGATGTATAAGGGGCGCTGCCTCACATCTCTGAGGGTAAACGCATCAGGCCAATTTTTAGGGACACGGATATGCTCCTAATGCTCGTTGTACAGCCATTGTCTAGCCCTCCGCGTGCTCCAGTACCACCCACCCCTAAGGCTACTCCCCTACCTGCCTACTTAACCTCTTCTTTCTCCCCCCTCTCCACAGATCCTTCCCCTCCCGCCGAGGAGCCTGAGGTCGGAGGGCTGCACCTGGAAGTGCCCTCCTGCCACCGTGATCGCCGCTGCTGGTCGCCTGGGACACCCCGCCCCCGAGGCGGCGATCGTGAGGGCACATACAATCACCCGCCCTGCCTCCCACAGTGCTCAGGTGAATTTCAAGGCCTAAACCCACCGCATTGGCCCTTGAGTAGCCTACCTGGGGGCGCTAGGCGGATCGCTGCTATTTTTGGCGCCTTTCTTCAGAGTGGGCGCACCCGCACCGCCGTGACTTTGCTCTCGCTGTTTCCAGCCGGTGCCCCGAGCCCTCCCGAGCGCGTTGCTCGCTCCCCCACCGCCTCACCACCACCCTGGTCGTTTCTCGCTATATTGAGTTTCTGTATCAAACGCTGGCCAGAACCTATCAGCCTACTTTCCCATCTGCTGGTTATATCTCTCCAGCACTAGAGGGAGTCTGCCCTCACTTTCTACTTTTTCTTTTGGGAAATGTCTCTACTTAGCTTATATCTTGCTACGCTGGCTCTCCTCCTATCCCCACCTTTACCTGCTCCCCACCCCCCTATATCCCACCTCTACCTGCCATCGACTAAAACACCCTCCCTCCACTCTCAGTATTCTGCTCTCCCATCAGACTGCCCAACAACTATCTCCCTGGCTATCCCCCCATATCCCTCCCGTACCCTGGATCACCTCACTACCCCCACCCACCCACCACCTAAGTGCTACTCTCAGTATTGCGATTTCTATCACAAGAGGTCCCTCTCCTCGCTAGCGCCCACGGTTCTGTTCTCCCTTCCCATCCCATGCACCTCCCGGGTACGGTATCGTCGACCACATAGATACCCCTACCCCAGCAACCAGCACCTTGCGAGGCGCCTAATTTTACTGCTGCTTCTGCTCTCCGGCAATGTGCACCCGAACCCGGGGCCCGCCGCCTCTGCCATACCTCAGCCTACCTGAGGCAAAGGCCTCCGTATCGCCTTTATCAATATATGCAGTCTCCCTAAGAAAACTGCTGCCCTCCAGTGCTGGGTCTCCCAACACGCCCCCAAAATTCTCATGCTTGCAGAAACCTGGCTCTCCCACACCGCCCGACTCTGCATCTCTCTTCCAGGTTTTCCCTGTTTAGGGCCAATAGGATGGGCAGATGTGGTGGGGGGTGTGCTATTTACCTGTGCGACTCGCTCCTCGGCCATGCCCTCTCCAACCCTGAGCTTAGCTATGGGGCGCAAGCCATTACCTTAAAAATCTCCCCCCACCCAGGTCATGGCCCCCTTTATCTAACCGTGGCTTACCTACTCCCGGGGCCTAAAAAAGATCTTGAGGTCGCCTCCCTTCTTGACTACCTATCCACTCTACCCCGGAAGGCCGAACAACTAATCTTGGGTGACTTAAACACCAACTGGCTCAGCCCATCTTCTGACAATATTAAGAACGAGCTTGCAGCCCTCGACCTGTCCCAATTGGTCACCCAGCCCACTAGGATTAACAAAGTAACAGGTACTAGTTCCTTCTGGATGTAGTCCTCCAACCGGCCACATAAAATAGGGTCTGTGAAGTCCTGCGGACTCGCTCAGCGACCACTCCCCTATCATCTGCTCTTGGTCATCCCCACTCAGCCCGGTGTACTGCAGGACCCCACGATGCCGTTTCTCCCAGAGGTCTTGTGAACCTCAAACGGCACCTGGCCCATGTCAACTGGACCCCAGTGGCCTGCGACCTGACATCAACTCTGCCCTAACTACCTCACCACAGTTTTCAACCATGCTTGTGACCTGTTTGCCCTTTCTGCACTCCAAGTTAAAAAACGGACTGCTGCATGGATAACCCCTGCACTGATCCACCTACTAAAAAAAAGGGATGACCTCTGGCACATAGCTAATGACTCCGGTAGATTGGCCGATAGGCAAGCCTACAGGGCAGCCCGCAATCAATGTACCTGGACCATCAGGCAGGCTAAAGCTAAATACTACCAGGCTGCCTTGACATCCTCCTGGGGCTCGTCCAGAGCTTTCTGGGACAACATAAAAGAACTGAATGGGAATGTCCGCTCCCCCATCCCAGATTGTCATAAATGGGGCTGTCTCAACTGACCTACCATGTGTCGCTGACTGCCTTAATAAGACTTTCACAGATTTAAGTGCTGTCCTTCCTGCCCACTTTTTTGACCCGGTTGCCACACCCTCTCTTACTTCAACTCCCTGGCCACAATTCCAATTCCAAATGATCTCACCACATGATGCCAAATCTTTCCTACTAAGATCCCTTACCTCTCAGAACCCAAGTAGTGACCCTCTGACTCAAAATACTTAGCCTCACGCAGTGTCATGCTTATCCCCTCGCTTATCATAAATAAGTCCTTATGCTAAAGGCCAATTCCCGGAGGCCTGGAAGCATGCTGAAATAACTCCCATCCACAAGTCTGGGGACCGTACTCGCCTAACAACTACAGGCCCATCTCCATCCTCCCCTTATCCAAAGCTTTAGAAAAAATCGTAAACACACAGCTCACGGAATACCTATCCAAACACAACCTCTTATGTCCGGAGCAACATGGTTTTCATCCTGGCCACAGCACATCTACTGCCCTCCTGGAATTCTCCCACCACATACACTCCACACTTGACAATGGCCTGCTCCCAGGGGCGGTTTTCATAGACCTTTCCAAGGCCTTTCTACACGGTGTGCCACCCCCTGCTCTTACTCTCCCTGAGCAAACTGGGCCTCTCTCCCACCCCCCTTAAGTGGTTCACAAGCTACCTTCACAACAGGACCCAAAGAGTCAAGCTCAATGGAACCCTCTCCTCCAACCTACCTGTACTCTCTGGGGTCCCTCAAGGCTCCATTCTTGGACCAACTCTTTTCAGCCTATTCCTGGACACCCTCCCTAGTTCCTGTTCCAGCAAAATGCTGCTCTATGCAGATGATGCCGTAGTCCTAGCTACTCACTCGGATCCTCTCTCCAAGGCATATTACAAAACGCGTTCCTTCAAACTGAAAAATGGTTCAACAGCCATCGTCTAGTCCTTAATCTAAAGAAAACAAAGTCCATGCTATTCTCACATAGGCAAAACAGCGCCAAGGACTTTCCCATCCACATCACCACCAGCATGCTCCTCCCAATTGAACAAGTATCATCCTATAAGTACCTGGGCATCACCTTTGACCCGACCTTACCTTCCATGTCCACCTCAAAGCCTTGTCATCTGCCATGAACTCCAGGATCGGGCTTCTCTACCGCCACAAAGACTGCTCCCTGAACCCGCCTTAAAATTAGCCATTGCCTCATCGGTGTTATCACTGGCCGACTACGGCTCCCATTCTCACGAAATATGACACCACTGCCCTATCTAAGGTCCAGACCGCTATTAACAAAGCCTGTAGGCTCCTTATCGGTGCCCACAGCAGAGACCCACACCTGTCTGCTATATCCAGCACAAATATACTCACTCTTGAGGAAAGACTGAAATATCAAACCTGCCTGCTGGCTAAAAGTCTGTGTCAGGCCTTTTGCCCTCCTGGGGTCTCTGGACCCTTGCAGCTGGCTACTAGGTCCCTGCCCACCAGAAGTCCTCCACTGCCACCTTCGTTGTTCCGAGGCCAAGACCTCTCGCTGCCAAAGGTCCTTTCATCACTTGGCCCAGCGTTTTGTTCAACTCCTCCCGAATCTATCTCCAAGATCCGGGGTTGGCCATTCAAAACCACCCTCCGTAAGCATATCATTGACAGCCGATGCTGTAGATGCCTGTAGCTAATCCGGTCCTGCCACTTTTTAAGACTAGCTACTAGTTGTATGATGTATCTATTGCTTTGTTACAATGTGTGTAACTCTACAAATGTTGTACCAGTATAGCTGCTGCCTGTAATCTTTATTTTAAAGTGTGTCTATGTATTTTTTCACCCGTGTGTTCATCCCTGTCTCGACTCACCTAATTGTTGTCTCCCCCCTTACGACAAGGTACCTTTGTAAACGAGTCCATGACTCAAAGGTTGTAAAACTGATTGTCTCCAATAAATAAATAAATAACCAGACAATGTAACATCTCATTTAAAATGGGTCTATGTGATAACAGCGAACACCTAAAGGCAATCACCATTATCGTTCAGTCAGAGTGCCGAAAACATTTTTGGCACTCTAACAACCCCAGTGCATCAGGACAATGGCACTAGGACAGTTTTTTACTGCTTTCTGTTTGAGGGGCTGCACCCCCCACACCTCACTCCCCTCACGGAGCCACCCCCTTACTTATGATTCAATTCCAGGTTAGGCCGTCGGGGTGAAAGCAGAAAATAAAGGTCTGGGCCGACGCTTGAAAATCGCACCAGTGCCCAGACCCAAACCCAGCACCTCACCCACCCCAACCACTAACTAATCCCTGACACCACGAGGCAACTTGGCCAGCTGCCACAGCACCACCCCCTACAGCCTCTCCACCTCCTTCTGGCCCACGGTCACCGTGCTCTCTCCCACCCCACCCCCTCTCATACGCATAGCGACATCCTGTCACCCAGTTCGCCCACAGCCTCATCCGGTCGCCCTACCCTCCCATTGCCCTGAGGGATTGCACTGGGAAGGAGTCGCCATTATGGATGGCACCCTTCCTCATGTGCCCGGGTTACCATTTAAAATTAGTCATTTTGAATTATTTGAAAATAACATAATAAAGTGGCACCTGCTACTTTAAAGTTCCCTTCACACAAGACTTAAATGGCATTTTCCAGTGTTCTTACTTTTGAGGTACTTTCAAAAAACTGGTACCACTTGTTGTTTAACACCAGCTGCACTTTTCCAAAAACATGTCCCTGTTACCAAATATATTCTCCCTGTTTAGTCACATTTAGTTTCATTTCAGAAGCAACCAGTGAAAGTATTTGAGGTGTTAGAGTTCCTTCAGAGTAACTAGCTCCTAGACCAGGAGTCCTGCTTTATTTGTATAAAAATGAACATCAAGTAGTTGAATTAATGAGGGAGTACCTTTTAGTGCAGCTTCTAGATTAATTTCCCTGTAGCCAGCAGCTTACCAACAGTTTCACAGTGCACTTTTAGTTAACAAAAGCATCTGCAAACATAATTCCATACTCCCGGCTGTGAGTTCTGTATTTCAGGGTCTCTACAATTTTCTTTATTCATTTCTCCCTAATTATTCTCTTGTCCATTAGCACTCCTTCAGGCAATTGCTTCACTACACTTTTCCCCTAAAGAGACAATTGAAAGATAGCACTCCACTAATCACAATAAAACAAAGCATTAAAGTACAAACAATCATCATACCCCCCCCCCCCGGCAACAACAACATTCCTTTTAAAAGGCTTTTAAAAGTCTGTCAGCACATAATGTGCTATCTCGGTTGCTGACGTTCACCTCTCCTCTCCTCTGGTCTCAGATCTCCGCAGTGCTGGCTGCAAAAATGCTCATTCAGGACCAAACATCTGAGCATTATAAATTTCATCCTCAGACTCTCAGGCAGAGCTCAAGAAAACACCACCTGAACTGATCCAAATCCCTCCATTCAGAAGCCCCTCTTAGGGCTCTGCTCTCAAGACCAAACCTTAAGGTATTCGATCTGTCCAAGATCTCAGGCCGTGCGCAGAGCAAGCCCCTCAACACCATTCGCCCTACCCACTAGCAGTAAGCCATTATCGAGTTCACCCTCATAAGTCCGATGTCAAAATAATGTTAGTTTCAATCAAGAGTTTTAACAGAATGAGACAGAAAAAGTTAAAAACTACAAACAGAGAGCACTCTCATAGCATGGAATGGAGTGGAGCAGCGGTGCCAAGACTGACAGAGTTATAGCTTACTAAAGCTGCAATGTTATTCTATGGGAATCTTCATTTTTTTATTTTTATGTTTTGAAATATGGCCTCTGAATTATTTTTTTTGGGGGGGAGGTGTTATGTGTTATAATACTCATTAAGATCTTAATTTTGATATATAGATTGTCCCATAACTACATATACTGATGGAGTTATGGCTTGTTACAGTTGAAATGTGAGAAAAAAACACTAAGCCCAAATTCTTTTATTGTACGAAGGGATCTTTTTTCTTGAGATTGTGTCGTTCATATTACTTGGTTACTTAGTTGGGTGTAGACATAAGCAGGTATATGCCCATCATGAATGTCTCCCATACCTTGGGTAAATTAGCCCTCTCTTGGAGTTCATATGAGATATTTGACCAATCTGGCCTTAAACAAATCAAAGGTGGTGGCATCAACGATGTGTTGGGGGAGTTTATTCCAGGCTTGGGCAACCCTGACAGTAAAGTATCCATCCCTGTTGCATGATAGCCTTAGGAACTGTCAATTGTTGTGGGTTCTGAAATAGGCTGTATGCATGTTGAATTGGAAGCCGCACTGAATTCTGAGTTTGGTGTTCTGCACAATTTTGTAAAGTTGCAGTAGATCACCCCTACTTCTCCTGTCCTCAAGGCTGGCCAACCCGGTGTTAAGCAATCTGTCCTGGTAAATCAGGTGTTTCAATTTGGGTATGATTTTGGTGGTTCTGCGCTGAACCCTTTCAACTGTATTTATGTCTTGTTTCAAGTAAAGGTTCCAGAAACGGGATCCTGTGTCAAGATGAGGATGGATGTAAAACCTATATAAGAGCATGACGCAGGCCTCAGTTCTGTTCACGAATGAATGTTTCACACAGTTTAAGATTCTATTTGCTGTCTGTGATATCTTAGTACAGTGGTATGAGGGTGTCAACTTATTGTTTACAGTTATGCCCAAGTCTCTCTCTCTCTCTATATATATATATATCAACTGACTTTAATGATATTAAGAGAGTATGAATATTGTTTGTTTGTTTGTTTTTACCAAAATACAATACCACACATTTATCATGACTGAAATTGTTTTACCAAAATGCAATACCACACATTTATCATGACTGAAAATCATTTTGTTGGATTTGGCCCAGAGTTTTATATGTTGTAGGTCATGCACCATTGTCAGATATTTGTTATGTGAATCAACTCCCCAACCCCCATGAATGTCATCGGCAAATTTGGAAAGTGAATTTGTGATATTAATGTTTAGGTCTGATAAAATTAGATTGAAAAAAGTCCTTCCAAGGACTAATCCCTGTGGCACTCCGCTGCTGACTGGACCCGTGTCAGACAAAACTCCATTGATGCATACCATTTGAGTTCTATCTTTCAACTAGATGTTGACCCACCTGATCAATTGATGGTTGAGTCCCATTTTAATTCGCTTGACTACTAGTTCATGTTAAAATGCCTTAGCAAAATCTAGCATTGGGATGTCTGCTGAAATATTGTAGTCCAAACTAATGCTGACATCATTATAAAAACTAACTAGGTTGGTGGTGAAAGAGAATCTGTTTGCGAACCCATGTTGAGAAATGTCTGTTAATCCTTTTAACTTGATCTCAGCTTCTGTTCTGTCTTTGATCAGCCATTCCATAGTTTTGCCATAGAGGGAAGTTAAGCTAATTAGTCTGTAATTATTAGCTGTCCTCTTGTTTCCCTTCTTGTATATGGGGACAACAATAGCTGATCTCCAGTCCCAGGAAACTACACCAGTTTCGATGGCTCTATTAAAAAGAATAGAGAGTGGAAGTGATCATTGAGGACATCTCTATTAATAACCTAGATTGAATGTTGTCTGGTCTACGGGAGGTGATAACCCTAAGTTTTTTGATAGACCTCTCGATTTCTTTGATGGTGAAAGACACTGTGGAGCTACCAGTCACAAACTGGAATTCTGAGTCATTTCCCTTTTTATTGAATACAGAACAGAAATATTCGTTAAAAATGTTGGCAGTAATTTTATTACCCTCTGTTATTGAACTGTTGGAGAATAAGGGGCCAACATGTTTTGGCTCATTTTTTTGGCAGTAAACGTATGAGAAAAAGGCTTTATTGTTTCCCTTGGTATGGGCGATTTTAAATTCTATCTGATTCTTCTCATTTCTAATGATTTGTTTAAGTTTTTTTAGTTCAGTTTTGTAGTGACTTCTGGCATTTAAGGTGTTGACCTTTTTGAGTTGCTTGAATGCTTTTTTGTTTTTGTTAATTTGATGCTTAACAGACCTGGTAAGCCAAACTGGGACCCTACCTATTTTATTGTATTTCTTTATCCGATGTACAAAAGATTTCTCTAGTTCAATTATAGTGTTTTTGTAAGATGGCCCAGATGTCCTCTACAGATAGTTTATTAGTTAGGAGTTCCCAATTGGCTGATTTAATAGCATCTCAAATGCTATCAAGGTCAGCCTTATTATAATTGCTAATAAACTGAGTACCTGATATTTTAAATTTACATGCAGTTAGACTAAACTGAATTGTGTTGCAGTCACTACCACCTAATAGACAGCACATTAATATATCAGATAGATTATCATTGAGGTTTGTGATGATGAGGTCTAATATGTTGTTCCCTCTGGTGGGGTTAGAGACCAGTTGATGGAGACCTAAACTAAAAGTGACTTCAGGAACTCGCATTCCTGGTTTGTGGTTGCAGATACATTTTCCCAGTTAATTCCCAGAAAGCTGAACTCTCCAACAATTATTGTGTTCTGGTCCTAAGCCTGGAGGTCTGTAAAAATTCCCAAGTAAGATCTTGGCAAAATATGAAAAAAATATTCCTTCATATGTAAAAAGAACAAGAGAAAAACTAAGTCCAAATTCCTTTTTTATATGAAGGGAATCTTTTTTGTATGGCCCTATTGTTTTTTTCATATGGATATATGAAAAAAAGAAATTCCGGTAACGGAAAAAAGATTCTAAAATGTATTAAAACATATTTTTGAGTGATTTTTTTCCAAAAATGAACTGCAGAATCCACCTAAGGGGTCCCAGTTAGCAAGATGCATGTGTTGTTGTCTCTTAAGGAAATAATTTTTATGACTTTTCAGAAAATAATTTTGTTAATGGAAACTAGATGGTGGCCATCCAAAACATTATTTTATTCTCCTAAAAAAAGATTATTTCCCCATATAAAACAGAATCTTTTTTTGTATGGGCCAAATTCTTTTTTTTGTATGAAACCGCTATCCAAAAGACCAAACTGAGCATGCTCAAAACTGACATTTCTAATTCTTATAACTCTGAAGTGTAAGGGCTGAAAATGTCAAGGAAGACCCTAGAGCTGATTTGTGAAGACTCAGAAGAGGCAATACTGTCATGTGTTTTTTTTTTCTTTTGCTGCCTGCAGCGTGGGGATGGGGTGTTAGGGTTGGAAACCCTAACATCACATTTCCCTGCTTTTGTCGGTTTGATCTGAACCCTAACAGCTGCATTAATTAACTATTTTGTGAAGAATATATTTATATACATATAAGTCTATTTTCTATATTATATATACATATTCTGGCATATAGCAACAGTATACTTAAGGTTGACTAGGGTATTTAATCTTAAACCCCAATTTTTGCACTTTCATAACTTTGACAGCATTCAATGAAATTGCCCCAAATTTGGCATGTATTATTTAGGAGGCAAGTTCTCAAGATGTGAGAGGTTTTTTGGATGGTGGCATGTGTGGTTTCTAAGATACAGAATGTTGATTTTTAATGAAAGGGATTTTTCCCCTATACTTATTATACTTTTTTTTTTTGCTCTCACCTATAGTCTACACTGTACAGAATATTTTTGTGAAGCTTCTAGGATAGAAGCGTCCTGTGCCAAGGTAGTGCCTTTTGAAGGTTTCATAAAAAATATAAATTGGTTATAGAGTTATAAGGATTTTAAGTTGTTTTTTGGGGGGAGCACACAAAGTACAGTGTTTGGATGACCCTCTGATATGACATGATTTTTGCTTTCCCACCACTTAGTTCTCATGACATGGAAAACGGTTTTTCCTGTTGTGATGGCTGTAGTTTTTGTTTTGTTTTTAAACTGAAAAACAAGAGAAATTCCTAAAAAGACATAGTTTTCAAAAGAACAAACATCTGAACCCAGCTTAATGGGACCCATTTAGTTAGATTCCAGTGTTTGTTTTTTGACATTAGAGCCAGAAATACCTTTTCTGGGCACCCCAAAATCCTAGGTGCCTACTGTTCAGCTTAGTGAGAGGAACCATTTTTCATGTTGTGAGCTGAGAATTCCACTGTCACACACATAGTGGAGTAACAGGGGAATTTTTGGCTTGCACCCAAAACCACCAAATATTACATTGTCCCTCCCAGCTCAGCCACCCCCCACCCTTAGCAATCTCCAGTTATAGTGAGAACACTTTATTTGGTAATGGACTCTTAACCCACTGTGCTAAGTAAATTTCAGAAGGATGTACCGTAATCTTGGTCTGTGTAACATAAAATGACCAGTATTTTTTCTTTGACCTGAATCAACTCAGATACTTTGTTATCCTTCTTACAGTAGTAATTTAAGTGGATGAGGATACTCACTCCCTGTACCACTTTCTCAGATGCTACTCTCTTTATATCACATGCCCACCCCCACATACATATGTGGCAGCACCAAGGTGCCCCCTCCCAGTGCTGCCAAAAAGTATTCCAACACTCTATGGCCCCCTGCAAAAAAAAAAGAAAAACTTCTTTCCCTAATCTTTTTTTATACATTTACCTGAAGAGAAGAAAATGGTTCCTCATCAATCTTGCCCATCACCAGCAACCCCCTGCATAGGTGGCAGCACCGGGGTTCCCATCCCCAATGCCACTGAAGAATACTTTGACACTGGGGTACCCAGCCCCCATTGTTGGCTATGGCCCTCCTGTAAAACAAAAAAGAAAGCCATCCCTCATTGATATATTGATACATATATTTACATTTGGATCTACATGGATGTTAAAGATCTTATGGCACTTATCAAAAAGAGTAGGGGAATTTCCCCAGTGTCCTGGCCAAATTTCCCTCATTCACTAAAAAAATACCACCAACAGTTTAATCTGTTTCAAGGTCAGTTGGCATTCATCTGTATCCCCCTCTCCCAGGTCGTGCCTGAAAGTAGGCAGGATTTGTCTAGTGCACTTACCCAGTCAACAAAAAACTAAATAAATAAATAAATTTGGTTTGCTTATTTTAACCTGAAAAAGAAAATGGTCCTCATTGATCTTGGCCCACCATGCCTCCCCACCACCACACCCTGACCCCCCTCAACACCCATAACCACACATCCCCCACATCCTTACTCACCTAACCATGGTCCCACAGCACAGATCCACTTTCTGGTTGGAAAAGATGTCCTCCTGCTGAAACAGAGACTACAATATGAGAAAATACGGTAAGGTAAGTCCAGTTAATGTACTGCATTTTAATGCATTTTGAATGTACTTATTTTTTGTCATTTTTTTATAACTGTATACCAAATTTTCAGCATGGCCTTTTTGGGACCCGACCTCATGAACAAGGTAGGTGAAAGTTTTTAAATCTAGCCTGAAAGGTGATTTCAAAGTTACCCCATGAATCACCTTTTAGGGGGGATTTGAAAATGTTCACCTATTGGGTTCATGAGGTATGGTCATAAGAATACTATGCTGAAAATTTAGTGAAAAAATATGGCAAAAATTACCAAGATATGAGTAAATGTTGAAATATTTTAACTTTCACTAATAACTCATGAATTTTCAATTTTTTTTTCACCAGACTTTCAACATGGGCTTTTAAGGACCCCACCTCATGAGCAATGCAGGAGACATTTTTTGAATCTGGCCCAACAAGTGACTTTGTAGCCACTATGTGAAATCACCTTTTGGGCAATATTTGAACATTTTCACCTACTAGGTTCATGAGGTGGGGTCATAAGAAGACTATGTTTACAATTTTGTGGCAAAATATGGTAACTTGCCAAGTTATGAGTGAACATTGAAATATTTCAACATTCACTGATAACTTTGCCAAGTTTTGATATTTTTCCACCAAACATTTGACATGGCCTTTTTGGGACCCCACTTCATGAACAATGCAGGTGGCATTTTTCAAATATGGTCGAAAAGGTGATTTTTGCAGTCTCTCAGCTAAATCACATTTTGGGCAGTATTAGAATATTTTCACTTACCAGGTTCATTACATGGGGTCATAAGGAGACTATGTTCAAAGTTTGGGGTCAAAATATTTAAAAAAACAACAAAGTTATGAATGAGCATTGACATTTTCCATGCTTGCTCCTAACTTAGATAATTATCAATATTTTCACTCCAAACTTTCAACATAGCCATTTTTTTCACACTGCCTCATAAACAAGACTGGTGTAATTGTTCAAATCTTGGATTAAATGTATTTTCTCCATTGTGGTATGGAATGACATTTCTGTCACTAGTCTACTATAAATGCCACATGTCATATCGATAAGGAGGAGTCATAAAACAACACTCTTGAAAATTTGGTGTCAAAATTAATAAAAAAATATTAGGAAATGTTGTGTGTAGTGCCAGCCTTTACCCCAGTGAGTAGTGTTGCTCAGATAGTGCTTGTGTGGATCCTACCACTATCTGTCAGATAATACTGGTATTTTACCTTGGATCCTACCAGAAATCCTGCCAAAGACAGATGTAGGATCCAGAGTCAGATTGCTATGGATTCTAGTTGGGATCCAGGGATCCTAGGTCAGATAGTTAGGATCTGGGGTCAGATAGAGATGGATCCTAGTTAGGATCCAGAGATCCTAGGTTAGATCCAGGGATCCTAGGTCAGATAGTTAGGATCTGGGGTCAGATTGAGATGGATGCTAGTTAGGATCCAGAGATCCTAGGTCAGATAGTTAGGATCTGGGGTCAGATAGAGATGGATCCTAGTTAGGATCCAGAGAGCCTAGGTTAGATCCAGGGATCCTAGGTCAGATAGTTAGGATCCAAGTTGGATCTGTTGCTAGGATCCATGAGATCCACAATATCTGTAGGATCCATGCACTGGATCCTAGAGAGTAGGATCCATAGTCAGATAGCACAACTATCCTACCACAGCAACTATCTGGCCAAACAGGAGGTATCGGTTGGTATCCTAATTTTTAGGATACTATCTGGAGCAACACTACCTGTGGGTAGTGCTTTGTGATCCTGTGCCAGTGAACTGAGTTTGGGGCAAAGCTCTGTGAGCCTCCTGGATGGGCTAAGGCTAGGGGGACAGTGCTGTTGTGCTGCACCATCCCTCAGCCTGGGAAGGGAAGGTGCAGGGTTGCCTGCACAGGTCCAAGTACTATATAGTGAAGAAAAATCATTTCTTGGCATAGACCCTGCACCTCTGCTCTTGTGGGTGCCAGAGGGCTCTTCGCTTTGGCTGCAAGATGGACTCTTTTCCCTGTACATCTGTATCTGTGGCAACATGGAAGCAAAGGGGCCTGTGCTTCTGCAGCCCACCAGGCAGCCCCACAGATTCTTGCCATCCTCTGCAGGCCCTGCACTTCCATAGGCAGAAAGACTCTTCCCTAGGCACATGATCCATAAGCCCTGTGTGTCTGCAACTGTTCATGCAGTCCCGAAGGGACCTGTGTAAATGAGGATACAATTCCACTATCTCAAAGAGAAGGGAAATTCATTGCAAATATTGTTTTAATGCACCAGTTAATGTTCAACTTAAAATCACAAAAATTGGGAAATGTGGTGTTAGGGTTTCCAACCCTAAGTCCTCATTGCCCTTCCCACCGCCAAGCAGCAAAAGGACAAGACCACACAATTAACCACAGATAGCCATCATCAGGTAAGACAAACAACATAAATGTTTTCACATTGCACAAAGGCAGTAGCACAAATGTGCTAGCTTAATGGATTTGTATCTGCAGTTGCAGAAGCGCAAGCCCTACAGAGGCCTGTGCTTCTGCAGCCACAGCTGTGAGTGTATGTCATACAGTGGACATGAGTACCTCTGGGTGCAGAAGCATAGGCCCTGGGGGACCTGCACCTCTGCAGACAGAAGCACTGTCGCAAGTGGGTATGACAGTTTTAACAGCTGATCTAGAAATTTTTTAAGGTGGTAGCAATTTTGTCTAGGGGTGGCACACTCCCTGAAGAAAGCAAAATGTTAACTTTTAATGCCCATATTAGGTTAAAACTGTTATACCATGCTGAAATGACAACAGTGTTGTCAAAGTTCGGCATGGCAAGATCCCCAAAGTTGACAGGCGAAATGTCGACATTACCCCCGCACCCCCCTTCTTAAGATATCTAACTCTGAGTCAGAGCTAGTTCGGGGGGGATGAAAGACAGTGAAAGGGTGAAACTTTGCCCTCAGCTACCTCACAGCGACAATCTCAGATCCAGTTGAGATTGTCTCTGTGAGGGATTTTGACATTGTGCGTTTGCTGTGAGAATGGCATATGGGTTAGAACAGCTACTTTTTGCTGGCCTAATGAGGTAGCATGTAGTACCTCGCTACATTGCTGGATCCACTAGTGCATGGTTTTCTGTATGCAGCTGCATAAGTGTAGGCCCATGAGGGGTCTGTACTTCTGAAGCAGAATTTGTGGATATGTCTTACACCAGTGACTGAAGAGGCACAGATCCCTAAGGGACCTGGGTTTCTGCAGACAGAAGTATTGCTGCAATTTTGGTATCATGAATTTCATGGTGCCTGCGCTTCTGCAGCCAGAGGTTAGTGTATATATTTTACTTCTGCAACTGTTGAAACACAGGCCCCTCAGGGGTCTACCCTTCTGCAGACAGAACTGTGTGTATGCCTTATGATGTGGATAAGTACCTGTGGTAGCAGAGATGCAGTCCCCATAGGGGCCTGCACTTCTGCGGACAAACAAACTCTTGTAATTTGGGTATTGTGGGTCTACATGTGTGGCTGCAGGGGCCTGTGCTTCTGCACACAGAAGTAGTGTTGTTATTTCAGTATCATGGATTTCTAGCTGCAGTCAGAAGTGAGTGTGTGTGTGTTGTGGTGTGCATACCACAGATACAAATCCATGAAGGTAACGCATCAGAGCTATTGCATATGTGAAACCTGGAAACAGTTGTAGGTTGTTTGTCTTACCTGATGATGGCTATCTGTAGTTTATTTTAATTTTTGATTTATTGGATTACCTTTGAGCACAAGGTGCCCATTTGCAAAGGTTCCATGTGAAATACATAGACACAAAAAAAACTTTGAGTTCCCATATTCAGAAGGTTAGTGCAGCAGAAACTGAGTTTGTGCAATGCTAACTTGGAGTAGCACTGGCTGTCAGGAGCATGGCCATATTTAATTCAATTCAGTTCAATTCAATTTTAATTTTTACCAGGAAAAAACACCATTGAGATACTCATTTGCAAGGTGGTCCTGGATGGACATTACAAGGTACAATAATGGAACACAGTTACAATTTACAATTAATACAAGATCAAAGCTGGCATAACAGATGCACAATATAACAGGACATGGCATGAGTACATATATTACTGCCCGAGCAATTTAGCTGATAGAGGAGAAGGTAGGGGAGATGGCAAAATTTAATGGTGGGGGAAAGCATGGACTCAAGTAGTATGACAGAGAGAGAGGGAAGGTTCTTAAGGGCTAGAGGATATAGGGTGGGTGATCAAGGGCCAGAGGGTGTAGAGAGGGCCAGGGATTGTCAGAAGAGATAGGGAATAAGTAATGAGAGGGGCAACAGGGATCTCAGAGAAAAACTAAGAAGGTATAGGTGCCATGCCAGACCTCAAAGGGGATGGGTTAGGAGTAGCATTGGCAATTCTCCTTTAGCAGGGGTTTTAACAGCGATTTGAAGGAGGATAGTCTGTCAAGGTGAGTCAACTTTAAGATCCTTTGGAGGGAGTTCCACAGTGTGGGTAGGGAATGGCTGATGGAGGAGGAGCCAAACCGGGTTCTAATAAAGCAGTATGAATGCATATTTTCTGAGGGGGTACGCACATGGCAGAAATTTAAAGATATCAGAGATGTACTGGGGAGATTCTTAGTAAGGGCTTTGAAGGTCCAGATAGAGGCATTGCACCACCTTCTGGTAGCTAACAAGGTCCAAATATTCAATATTCAAATATTCAAAGGCCACCTATGTGCGGTGTACCCCTGATAGAGCCATTGCACACAATATTATGCCGCACTCATGCAAATGAGGGATCCCTCATGCGTATGCAACACAGCACAATATTAACAGTTTTCAGAAGTGCTAAATGGCCACTTGCTTGGTGCAGTTTAATGTTTCTGAAACCCAGCCCTTAATGGTGCACAGAGGGGGTGGTTGCCCCACACCCTGTCCATGCAATAGCAAGGGATGGGTTCTCTGATGGTCTACTCATCCCTCTCTAGCCCCGATCCCCTTCCACAATATATGAAAGTTGACCCTGGTGGTCTTGCGGTCCCTCCCGAGCCTCAATCCCCTTTCACTATATATGACAGTACTCCCTGGTGGTCTAGCGATCCCCCTCCCTAATCATGATCTGCTCATAGCATACATATATATGTCCCTGGTGGTCTAGCAGACCCCTTACCCTGGCAGGTACTGTCCCACTAACCCCTCCCCCATCACAACTCTAAGAGCCACCGACCAGCACAGCTCTCTACTCGCCACCGCAGCTGGCTGCAGACTTAGCTCTAAAGGAGCATGTACTGTACAATCATCTGATTGTACAGTATGCACCTTGAGAGCTCAGTCTGTAGCTGGCCGTGTTGGCAAGTGGAGGGCTGTGCTGGTCACTGCCTCTTGGGTTTGGGACGGGGGGGAGTGGTGTGGTGGGACAGTATCTGCCTGAGGGGTTGTCTACTAGACCACCAGGGACATATACATGTATGCATGCTGAGGGCAGGTCAGGATTAGGGAAGGGGAACCACTAGACCACCAGGGAGGAGTACTATCATATATAGTGAAAGGGGATCAGGGTTACGGAGCACCGCTAGACCACCAGGGAGTACTGTCCTATTGCACAAGAGGAGATTGAAGTTTGGGAGGGGAGAACTGCTCTGGCACATGTGGCTGATGTGTGGCATTCAGATGAGCCCATAATGGGCACGCAAATGGCCCGTTAGCACCGTGCATGCCCAATGGGCTCATCTGCATGTTCGGGCTGAATATCACCCGTAGGAACCATGATGCTAACTAGTGAGTGCTGCACTTTACCCCTATGGACGGTCTTGGACCCAACACTCTGGTAGCATGGCATACAGCATGGTAACTGCCTGCTGTGTGCTGCACTACCATGGCCGATATTCAGACAGATAGCATGGTCAGTTTGGATCACGCTATCTATTTGAATATTGCAACAGAGCCGGACAGCCCTATTTTTTTGTGCAACACACTTGTGTGCATGTAGCCAGCTGGCTTTGAATACAGGGCCCAACATGTATAATAAGTAGTTCCGGTGGAAATGTAGTTGGGTCAAGCTCCAAGCACATAAGGCAGAACAATTACATACAATTTTGAAAAAATTGATACAGATTTTTGTATACAAAGTCACAGGTTATGTACAGTGAGAATCCAAATAACTGTTCAACAGTTACAGCTTTAGTGGACTGCAAAGGCAGACCACAAAGATCTCTTAAACTGATTAAATATAGGGAGGTTTAACAGTGTATCAGGCAATTTGTTTAACCAGTTACTGGCCCCGACAGCAAATGACCACTTTCCCACCTGAGTTCGCCAGAAAAGAGGCTTAAGGGCATTCCTAGTCATGTTCCTGGTATTGTATTGGTTGGAGACGGTGCAAAAGCAATTTGTTAAAGCAGGGAGTATTAGGCCCAAGAGCACCTTTGTGGCTAACATACAGGTCTGGAGCTTTATTCTACTGGGTAAAGTTAACAAGTTAGTGAGTGTGTAAAGGCTACAACTATGAGTGTGGTTATCTGCACCACATACAAAGCAGTACACCTTACTACAGATCAAATTTACTCTATTTAGCACCATGTCACTGGCAGCAAACTGGACAGGGAGCCTGTAGTCTATAAGTGACAGAATGGAGCTGGCCACAATAAGGTGTCTAGCATTCACAGTTAGAGATGTGCCGAAGTTTTAATTCACCAGTTAAGTTGCTGTGAAGTGGCCAAAATTCACATCCGTGGAGTTTCATGAAGTTTTCCCTACTCTCAGCAACTTCGAGTCCGCCTGAAATCACAAAGTTTTTCCATGCAAACAGCGGATGAAATTCTGCACTTTATGGGCAGAATTAAGTAATTTGTGGTAAAACTCCGCACTTTGCAGATTGAGCTGCACTTCGTGAGTTACGCTAAATTTGCAGATTCTTTTGTAGAGTGAAATTAATCAACTTCACCCATCTCCGTTCCCAGTGAGATTGTTCCTGTTATGGCAATGGCACAAAACACTCAGTCTTCCGTTAACCATGGCCACAAGACTGTCAACATGGGGTGCGAAAGATAAGGGGCTCAGTTCAGAATGAGCCCTTAGATCAATGCAAGGTGCATCAAAGAACCACCTTACATCTAATGCCAGTGCGCCAAATACCATGCACCGTATTCAGAAAGATGATCAGTCTCTGCAGCAAAGTCAGCCACACTGATGTAAGAGGTTTGCTGCTGCAAAGATATGATGCATGTGGAGAGAATGACGTAAGCCTATGCACAACAGCATGGGCTGCAAAATCCTCCAGGTGAGCCACAACGGCTGTGCAGGAGAGGTATGAATGCCCACACTGAGGCACCATGACGATGCGGGGACGGGAATGCCCCAAGGTCGGTGAAAAGGGTGGAGGGAGGCATAGAGTGGGACTTGACACAAACTGCATCAAAATGATGATGTGGTGGATAAAAACTGATGCAAGCTGCAGCAAAATTGCTGCATGGGGTGGGAACTGTGAAAAAACATACAGAGGATGAAATGGCCACAGCAATGACACGGGCAGTCCTCATACTGTCTCACAGGAGTGTCAGGGCTTTCTTCTTCCTTGTCTGTAGCTGGATCTGCTCCATCGTCTGTGCCACTGTGGTTACACCAGCTTCACCCTGGTTTAACCGATGTCTGCCATCACTGGTGCAATGACAGGGCTTCCAGTTTTCTGAATTCCGGAAAACGGGACGCTGCATCAGTTTTGTGATGCATGCCTCATTGTGACATGATGCAACCAACCTTTGGACGCAAGCATGGGACAGGCCACTTTGGTGCAGCCTGCCCCGGGTTTGACGCAAGCCACTTTCTGGAATCAGGATTGACACAATGTTTGACGCAAGCTGCATTTTCTGCCACAGCAATGACACGGGCAGTCCTCATACTGTCTCACAGGAGTGTCAGGGCTTTCTTCTTCCTTGTCTGTAGCTGGATCTGCTCCATCGTCTGTGCCACTGTGGTTACACCAGCTTCACCCTGGTTTAACCGATGTCTGCCATCACTGGTGCAATGACAGGGCTTCCAGTTTTCTGAATTCCGGAAAACGGGACGCTGCATCAGTTTTGTGATGCATGCCTCATTGTGACATGATGCAACCAACCTTTGGACGCAAGCATGGGACAGGCCACTTTGGTGCAGCCTGCCCCGGGTTTGACGCAAGCCACTTTCTGGAATCAGGATTGACACAATGTTTGACGCAAGCTGCATTTTCTGTCAGATTTTTTGGTGCAAGTCACTTGCGCCATTCCCAGAGCTTTCTGAATTGAGCCCTAGGTGCCATCCAGAGTTATTCCAAGGTATTTGAAGGTCTCCACCTGTTCAAGGTTTTGACCTTGCCCATTTTGGATAACAAAGGGTGTAACTGTTCTCTTCTGTGGGAGGCTAGAGAAGAGCATGGTCTTTGTTTTTGTTTTTTTGTAATTTAGGACCAGTTTTTTGTTGGAGAACCAGCTTTCAAGTGACCAAAAGTTACTTTGGAGAGCAGTGGTAAGGCTGCCAAAGTGGTTTTGGAAGAGATGACAGCATCACTGGCATGGAGGAGTACATTGGCTGACTGACAAACATCTGGCATTTGAATTATGAAGGGTCCAAGAAAGAGTGGGCCAAAAAGGAGCCCTGGTGGACACCATTAGACACTCCTGTAATGTCAGGCATTACCCTTATCTCTGCTGATCAGTGCGTATGTTCAGATCTCAATACCAACTCGTTATCTCTGCAATGCTTTCTGATCTACTCTCTTCTTTTTGGGATTTTCCTAAGCTACCTTTAGCCTAAGGAAATAATTCCCGTGGCACATCTAGGGGTTGAAACCTCCTCCAGGGTTTCTGCCTTCGGCATCATTACAGAGAAGTATTCTGGAGGCACAGAGAGGTGAATGACTACAACAAAGTTTATTCAGCAAGTTGCATAAGCACAACACCACACCAAGTTGGGAAAGCACATTGAACTTATTTAGTAACAAATCTGCCTTTTTTTAACTTTGCCTGCAACTTCGCCTGTAACTTCACCCTTGGGGTGCATTTAGGTGAAGTTTGGTCAGAACTAGGCTGGTGGTAAACAAGATCACATGAATGAGCTTCTGCAGGTCACACATGGTACATATCTCTATAGAGTGAAACATAGAAATATAAAATTTGATGGCAGATAAGGACCCACTTGGTCCACCTAGTCTGCCCATTTTTCCCCATCTATAGTATCACCGCAGATCCTACTTAATTTCTGGCCTTTTCATCCCCCATCACTTTCCCTGAGATTCCTTATGACTATCCCATGCATTCTTCAACCCCACCACTGTTTTTGGCCCCAGCACCTCTGCTGGAAGACTGTGCCAGGAAACCACCACTCTTTCTGTGAAGAAATATTTCCTCACATCTGTCCTGAATGTACCCCCTCCAGCTTCTTATCAAGCCCCCTTGCCCTTGAGCACCTTTTTTCAGAAAAATACTTCCCTCTTGTACTTTGTTTACCCCTATGAGGCATTTAAAGGTTTCTGTCTTATCCTAACACTCTCTCCTCTCTTCCAGGGTGTACATACAGTATGTAGATCCTTTAATCTCTCCTCATAGGGCTTCTAATGCAAACCCTACACTATTTTAGTTACCCTCCTCTGGACCACTTTGACTCTATCTGTGTCCTTTCTAAGATGTAGCCTCCAGGACTGGACACAGTACTCTAGGTGGGGTGTTACCAGTGATCTATACAGAGACAACACTACCTCTCTCTTTCTGCTGGTGATACCCCTACCTATGAACCCCAGCATAATACTTGCCCTCCCAACTGCTTTGCCCCACTTCCTGGCTGCAGAAAAACATATAAATTGTAAAAACAAGAAATCTGTAACATTAACCAGGAACAGGGCAACACAGAGATCTCCAAGGTGGGAAGATACCATTGTGAACAAGCCCTTTGCCCTTTTCTTAACTCCACAACAGGTCAAGCTTGAAGGTGAGTGGCACCTATATAGACCAGAGTTCCTTCAGCAACCAAATCAGTGCAGAATCACTCCTCCACAGATGTCAGTAGGCAGGATAGATTTCTCCACAAGGTAGAAGTCGTAACCATACATAGAAACCCTACTAGCTGCATCAGTGCCATATGGTCCCCCAGTATGTTTCATAACCTTCATATCCAGGATACTGAATGGAATCCTCTGCAGCAATGCTATAGTATACACTGCAGTCATAAGGAATGCTCACAAGAGTTGGCACCTACAAGCACCTGATCCCCCCTAACTGAAATGGGGGAGTCAGGGTCATCAGTAATACCTCACAGTATGCACTCAGTAATGACAGAAGACCAGTATATCAATATTCAATAACACATATGAAAAATTATGAGCTTCAGAGCAGTATCCACTTTGACAGAGAAAAAGTTTGTCCTGTGATAATAGCCACTACCAGCGATTGTCCATAAAGGTTAACCCATTAGGGTCTAAAATTCAGTCACTGTAAGCTAAGCCTTAGCAATGTCAAAACAAAAGGGACGGCTGCAAAGGGCCACTTTTGCTAATCAACTTGCCGTTCTCCACTGCTCACATATCAGAGAAAGAATCCCAAATAAGTATTTCCCTTATAAGCAAACTCCTCTGGTAGATTGAGGTATTATAGCCTCTCACCCTTACAGCTATTGTCAGGTACCAGGCCAACCCTATTAATTAAAGAACAAGGTAAAAAGTGTCTGTCTCCCCAACTCCGGGGCTGGTGCAGCTCTGAGGCTCCAACATTCATAGCAGCAGCACCAAGGGCTATTATAGACAGTAAAGACAGCTACAGAGAAGTAGGTTGACACAGCTTCACTTCTGGTTACTCACTGCGAGTTAGTTAGTGAAGGAACCAGGAGCATGACAGCTTTACAGAGAAAAGAAACATCAAACCCTTTAACACTTTCTAATCTTTTCCTATTATTTTCTGATTCTTATTCAATTACTTATCTTCTGATTATTCATTTATTTTCTGGTCCATCATTGTTTCTTTCATTCCTCTTCTCTTTTTTCTCTCATTCTGTAATAGAGACTCGTAGTGGACACAGCACTGGGACTCTTGGCGTGGTGCCATATGCCTGCACCATCCAGTGCTTGGGGGTTCTTTTGCAGCCCTCGCCCCAGCACTGCAGCATATCCCACTCCCTGCCTCAGCTCCCCAGCATCCCACAGCTCCCTTCACTCCACAGCAGGCAGAGCCACCAGCACCAGCTCCACAGCTGCTCCTTGTTTCTCCTTTTCAGCAGCAACAGCCACACAGTAGCCTGAACCCCTGTGCTCCCTGTGGTATCTCCCATCACACGACCAGGTGTCTCCCCGTGGAGCCCCAGAGCTCATAATCACTGGGTGCTACAGAACCACGGGCACCTAGAAGCAAGCAGCCATCGTTATCCCTTGTGTGGGATTTTTTCACTGTGGATGCGCAGGATGACAGTGTTGTCCACTGCAATGTCTGTGTCACACTGGTCAGTCAGGGAAAAAAGGGGAGCCATCTAGGCACTGGCAGGCAGTGGACCCAACTTAAGATCTGCCATCCTAATGAGTTGGTAGTCAAACAGAGAGGTGGCTAGTGGTGGTGGAGGTGAGCCAGCTGTTCCAGCAGCCAGGGGGAATGCAGTCAGTCAGTGCAATTCTCATCATGGCGATGTATGTCAGAGTGCACTATGAGCTCCAGTGGCACCTGCAACAGCATCTGTACCGGGACCCACACCAGCAGCACCGGCATCCACACCTCCTCAAAACCCTGAGAAGCAGCTATCACAACTGTGGAAGGAGATGAGGGACCTCCATTGGTGTGTTTTCTCTCTGTAACAAAGTATTTTAAAAGTTCTGAAAAACCAGCAGCTTCTCCTCCAAGAAATGTGGGAGCTCTGTCGGGGTGGTATGGGTGCTGCTCCATCTGGCAATGGCACACCATGATCAGCAACCCATTTTTCTCCTTTCTGTCTCCTCATAGTCTTTCTTCCTCCATCTGTGTTTAACTCCCACAAACAATATAAAACATTATAAAATCCCAAACAATTTAAAGTCTTTCCTGTTTTTCACTTTTACATTCATTCCATTCTCTCATGTTTAAATCTCTCTCTTTCTCCTTCTTAAGAAAACAAAAATGCAGTTAAATTATTTGTTGTCTTTCACTTTTACTCATTCATTCCATTCTGTCTCATTTTTTTCTGTCTCATGTATCCCCATAATGCAAAGCATCATAGGATGTATATACAAATCACCATGTCATTTTAGGCTGGTTCAGCTTTAAGCAAGACTGCATGGTACCAATAAAAAAAAAAAAAACAAGCTAAAAGACAAAGAACCTCAGTTAGATGATGCTTTGCATTATTGAGGTATGTATGATTTTGTATGCCTTTGAAACTTGGCTTTACTGCCAATGCCCTTTGGAGTAACCCTTGCCTAAGTGCTTCTGCTCTGAGGTTCTTTGTCTTTTAGCTTGTTTTTTTTTGGGGGGGTGGTGCTCACCATGACCCAAACCCATAAGACCAACTTAGGACTTTGTGCCATTTCCCCTGGGATGTGATACAGACGAGGCACACTGATGAGTTCTGGGTAGGACAAACACGTGTCTGTGTCTTCTGTTTGCACCATTTGCAGATTATAGGATAGGCCCTTTGGCACCATACATTCTTGCTTAAACCTGAACCAGACTAAAATGTCATGGTGATTTGCATATACATCCCATGATGCTTTGCATTATAGGGGTATGTGTGATTTTTTATTTCTTTGAAACTTTGCTTTACTGCCAATGCCCTTTGGGGTAACCCTTGCCTCAGTGCTTCTGCACTGAGGTTCTTTGTATTTTATTTCTGTCTGCTGTCTTTCTCCTTCTAAAAAAAAAAAAAAAAACTGTTTTCTATCTATAGTTTCTTTAATGGCACAGTTTATGTGCCGTATCATTTTCTTCTCTCTTACTACTGATTTTGTTGTAAAGAACTGTTGTTTGCATATATCACGAATTTGAAAAGCCCAGCATCCAGCAGTTATATCGCTAGCACAGTCATGCTGTTGGACTTATTCCATCACTCAAGGCAGTCACTGCTTTCCCTGTTCTTACTTCCAGAAAATTTATCCCAAACAAGAAATTATTAGATGGTGGTAGTTAATGCAGTGCTGTTCAATTCGACCTCTTAGATAGGATTTGCCAAGCACATTAGCAAGTCCACACAAGTGCTCAAGCATAATATGTAAATGTCCCACTTCTTAAAACTGGCTCATGAACCAGAAATTATGAAATGGTTGTAATGTAGTACAGTAAGAAACATAGAAACATAGAATTTAATGGTAGATAAGGACCACTTTGCCCACCTAGTCTGCCCTTTTTCTCTACCTACTGTTACACTGCAGATCCTAACTGATCTCAGGCTTTATCCACCCCCTTCCTTACCACTAAGATTCCCTTATGCCTACCCCATATCTGCTCAGCTGGCATCCTTCTCCTCTCAGAGCAAAATCAAGAAGACACCCCCAATACTATACCCCTTATGTACTATAACTACCATATATTATAAAAATAACTATACCCGGGTGTACATAAATACAGGTGTGATGGGTTCTGGTAAAAAACAGAAGAACCCTTTGGTAAACAGTAACCCATGACAGGGCATGGATTTCTAGAGAATTAAAGCATGCCCCAGGTGAATTGGAAGGCTGAGTGGCTTTCATATATATATATATATATATATATTTATATATATATATATATATATATATATATATATATATATATATATATATATATGCCCATTATACACATTTTTCCTCTTTATGATCTTGGTCTTGCTGGCATCTTCCAGCCCCGTCATTGACCTACTTCATTATGGTACTGTGCTGAGTGTCACCCTCGGCATCTCTTGTAACAAATTTTAGTGCAAAAAGTGTGACAAGCACACTAGACATGAATTTTTTTGTTTCCAGAATTTTTATGAAGAAACAATATAAGTAATTCAGACTGCTGCATGCTGCATCTGCTACAAGATGCTGTTGCTGTTATGCGATTCAATACACAGCCACAGTTCTTGTAACACACTTTAGAGGAAATTTTGAGAAAAGCACAAAATACGTAAATTCTGTGCTCCAAGAATTTTCCTCAGCTACTAGAACAAATATTTCAGGCTGCTGGTGCTGCTAAAAGGTGCTGTGATGTGTCTCTGTCCCCATGCCACAGTTCTTGAAATGCATGGAAACTATAAAAAAAAGAACACAATACATGATTCTGTGCTCACAGAATTTTCCCCAACTACCAGAATTAATACTTTGGGCTGCTGGTGCTGTGCTGAGTCTGTGTCCTCATGCCACAATTCTTGAAATGCACTTCAGGGCAAAATGATGTAAGAAAAGAACAAAATACAGTACCTAAATTATGTGCTCCCAGAATTTTTCTCAGCTATTGGAATAAATACTTCAGGCTGCTGGTGCTGTTACAAGGTACTGCATTGCGATTTAGTCCCTCCAACATAGTTTAGGGTATGAACTCTAGTGCCCCCAAATTCTCAGTCAGAAACATTCTTCTATCTGTAAATATTTGCACAAGGAAACAAAGTGAGAGGGACTCCTGGAATTGATATGCTACTTATGCATTGCACAAGTCTGACACCACAGCACCTGTTCTGAGGAACTTAGTGACATGACCAGCAATTATGCATGTCTTTGCATGAAATGATACTGCCTCTCTGTGGCCAGTCCGGAAGATGAACTTCTAGTATCGCTTTGTGTCCTAATAGCAAAGGTAAGTATTTTCTTTTAGTTTTTTACTTTTTCAACAGAAAATACAATGAATTTCTAATCATCTTTTGCTCCTGTTTCTTCTTTTGCAGGTATTTAGTACTAGGGTGATTAAATCCTGTTGCTGAATGAATCCAGCTTGGATCTGGGTATTTAATTAGGCAATGTTTCCTACAATAGAAGGTAAGCTTTCTTTCTTTTTTCTTTTCTGTTTTTAATTTCTTTAATGTTATCCGTAAGTCAGTCTTTTAGCCATTTTCTGTACCTGTTTCTCTCATTTCAGGTATTTTTCAGCCGTGTGGCACAGTAGATTGAGCAGCAGCATCAGGTGAAAGACTGTTATTTATACTGCATACAGCAGACGTGTTGACTTTAATAATACCACACACAGTGGTGAAAACCTGGAGGAGGAAGTCCGAGCAAGAGTCTATATGTTGGCCACATCAGTGATCTGGTGGAGGGGATGTCAGTGGCTTGCTTGCTGTAGGAGGAGGCATTTATCATGATGACAGAATGTCAAGAGATCTGCGAATACAATATAGAAATTATTTATACTGTAGTACACTCCCTATTGTTTTACACTTGTGAAAGGAAAACAAAAATAACAATGTTATAAGAAAATAGAAATTTTGGAAAGGATACCTACCATCACATCAGTGATGGCCTTGCCTTGAAATGGTATGAATGTGCCATAGACAGATGAGGTGGAGGAGAAGTCTTGCTTGCTGAATGAGAAAGCCACAGGACAGGAGGAGACCTGTGAAGACAAGGGACAATTATTTAGACTTTGCTAAAGTAGTCACTGTGGGTGACCACACAGATGGTATAACTGTTGTTCACTCAGTCTTCTTATGCCTGTCACCTGTGAAGAAAAAAAAAAGAGAAATAATTTATCCTGACTTGGCTACCATTGTGGCCAGCACTGCCTGGTTTATTTGTTGTTGACGCTGACACCAGCAACATGGGGCATCTCCACATCCAGACTTGAGAAACCTTAACTCTTAGTGGTCAACTTTCTCTGTTGTGATGGTCGAGTAACTTTAGATGTTTTTAACACTCCTTTCCTCACTGTTGGTGATGGCGAGTCCATCCTACAGTAGATGCCATCACCATCAACAGTGAGAATAAGGAGTATGAAAAAATATTGAAAGTTACTTACTATCACAGAAGAGAAAATTGACCCTTGCTGGATTTTAGGTCTTTCTGCATTAATGGGCTGGCTGGCTGGAGACTTGGTCTGAGGGCTGGCAGACTGCCTGGCTGGAGGTCTGCCTGGCAACAGTAATTTATGCCAGTGTAAGAGTCAGGGTTTATTAGTCTGGATGCATGATGTGGATATGGTTGTGGCCCGTGTTGTTGGTGGATATGGAGAACACAAACAGGCCAGAGGAGGAAGAGGAGTAGGTGATGTCTTGCTTGCTGGTGGATACATGGGGCCTAATTTTAAAAAGTCCATAGATCACAAACAAGGGACTTGCAGCAGGGAGTTTGATGCACGTGACGACTTGGGTCAAGCAGTGCAGCAATGTTGATTTTACAAAAAAAACAGCTGCAGCTCCCTGGCGCAAGTCTATTATGCTGGATGCAGGATTTAGACCATCTCCCCCAGTCTACATTTGTGCCATGGGGGAGCCATTTTATGGGGCTTATGCCAAATCTTTGGCAGAAGCTGATGTAAAGTGAGTAAATTACCGCAACTGAACCAAAGGTACTAAAATTTGGCGCAAGTTGTGGCAAACTGTTAGGCGCTGCTGTGTCAAACTTTGCTGTTGATGCAGGCCTTGATGTAAGCCCAGCATCCACCTTTAAAATTGGGCCAGTGGTCTGCATGACCGGCAATGGCATTTACGCTGCTTTAAGAGTCTAAAATTTCCAGTCTTGATGCATGTAGTTGAGGTGGCAGTGACCAATGTTTATTGTTGGCAAATTTGGCATCTAATGATATAGCATTCCAAGATTTTCCTACTTTTTTGTGGGCATTAATTAGAGAGGGCAGATGGAGGTAATCAGCTGGATATATAGAACAGCAGCACAACCTGGGGAAAAATATAATCACAGGAAAACAAAACTGAATCTTAAAAAAAACTATTAAACTAATAAGGAGGAAAGGATGGATCTAACACTTTTGTGATTATGCTGCAATCATCCTCATCAAGGAAGCAGCCCTCAGTCTTCCAGACTGGAATTGTTCTAACATGGGAATTCTTTCTCCACTACTAAAAAAATAATGCCTGACAGGGTGGGTATTATGCTGGGATAACATCCCACCTCGGGTGCTTGGGCCCGAGGCCACCGGCCGAGGGTGTCCAACACCCAAGAAGGGATGTTATCCCAGCATAACACCCACCCTGGAGGGCATTATTCCTATTATACAATGGCTTGTTGTTTTATACAGAAAAGAAAAGTATTTTAAAGAATTTTATTTAGTGTTCAAAAATATTTTTTTTAAGAAAAGATGCAAGCAATGTATGGTGGCCAAAATGCAAAGTATTAGCAGGGATGTTATGCCACGATAATATCCCTGCTGTGATGGCCAACTGACCAATCAGGAGCCAGGATTCTTTCTTGCCATTGTATACTGCTTTGTCTACCTCAGTGGAAGGCATTTTGCCAGTGACGATTAACATCAGGCTGTTCAGGTTCTTCTTCATCATCACCACCACCACCACCTTCATGTGATATGAACACAGATGTGATTGTGTTATGTGGAATGTGCCCTACAGTCATTTTAATTGGAAGGCTGGGCCCGTAGTTCAATGGACAAGCAGCCAGCCACTCCCCCTTCCTGAGCTGTATAAGCAGTTCCTCTCAGCCTCCTTCTGAAGAACTTTTTCTTTGCAGCCGGAGGCTCTGTCGGTCTGTTGTCTCCTCTGCAGCCTGCTGGGGCTCCCTCCCCCATTGTGTTTTGGACTGTTTGGTTCTGCTGGGATTCTGTTTTTTCTGTTCTCCTGCATTTGGTTTGTATTGCTGCCTCCAGCTGTCTAATTCTTTGTGTTGCTGTTTCTGTGCTTCTGTGTCTTGTTCAGCTGTTTTTCTTTTTGGGGGGCTTCTGTTTCTAGATTCCTTGTCTCTACCTATTTTATTACTCTGCTGCATGCTGCTTGCTCCCATTCCTCACACTTGCAACTGCAAAGGTTCTGTGTTCTCAGCTCAAGTTGCTTCCCTGCTGCTGCTCCATGATAAGCACTTCAATTATTTTCACCTGTTTCAGGCTCACTCTGAACCCTAGCCCACGCAGCTCAATCCTGCTTCCGGAACTCCTACCTCATACCTCATTGCTGCTGTTTCACTGCACTGCCTAGCCACTTTGCTGCTTCAGAGCATTGCCTTCCTACAGTCTCTAAGTTCATTCAGATTGCTACCCCAATGACCCATATGTACTCAATGCTGATGCTACTCTATTACATTGCATGCTGCTATTGTACTCTAGAGGTCAGTTAGGCTACTGCTGATGCTGTAAACTAGTTTTAATATCTACATGTGGGTCACGGCACTTCCCATCATGTTCTTGTTTTTCCCTACAGCAGGGGACTTCGGGGTGTTGTTGAAGAGCCATGGCCCTGTGCGGCCTCATTACCTCATGTTCAAATCCTGCCTCCACCGCTAAAATCCTCCAAGTACAGTATTTGTCACCTTTTCATTGGCTTCCTTGGTGGGACTGGTTGGCTTGCCCCTACTAATTCATATTTGCTGCTCCTCCGACCTATGTGCAGGTCTGACCATTGCTACTCTGTCTTACAGACCTATGTGCAGATCCAACCATTGCTACTCTGCCTTACAGACCTACATGCAGGTCCACTCATTGCTTACACAATTTGTTTGCTCAGTGCTTGCTACTAACACATCCGACCTATGAGATGATCTCAGCACTCACCACTTCATTCACATTTCCTCCATATTTGTTTTCTGGGGCATGCCAACCATGACCATTAATTCCATGGTGCAGGGCCGCCCTGTAGTTGATGATCTTACTCTGAACCTAGAGTGCACAGCTTGAGCATGCGAAGCTTGGGGTGGGTCCTTCTTACCTGGTCCATAGCTGGGAATGTCCTCGCTCCTGGTGGACCTTCAGTTATCAGCTGTACCAATGGCACCTCAAATTGTAGAATTTAAGACTCAGCGGCAAAGCGGTGGGCTCTTACACGTCCCCTTTAGCTGCCTGAGTGGGTTCTGAGACACCCTTCAAAGCTTTTCTCCCCATGACTGCCTCTGGTTCACCTGGTTTGTTTTTAAGGCAAGTAGGCCAGATGAACACCTCAGCAGTCATTGGTCTCATCCTCCAGCATGATTGGGTGCATAACCCATCACATAACATGCCTTGGTTGCCTGTTGTTGTAGAGTAGCACTCGCAACCTTCCATGGTGTTCCTGTTAGAGGGCGAGAGCTTTCGTCCAAATTGGAATATTTTCTGCCTTCCTTTAATTGGGTTTCAAAATCGAAGCAGCAGAGCCGTCACTAAACAAAATATCCCAAGCCTGGAGGGAAGAAGAACTAGGCCTTGGATCTCCAGCGATTTCCTCTTCAAAGGTTTTTTTTTCTCTCCTCCGTGCCTCAGGTCATAAATGTTAGTTAGCCATAGTTAGCATTTCCTAGTTCATTTAGGTAGGTTCCACTGTTGGATGGAGGTGGATGGTGCCCCTACCTGCTGTTCCCTCTCTCCTAAGGAGGACCCCTCAATCTCCAGCACAAACCATCATACTCATGCCATTTGCTCATCTGCACATCTCATTATCTCTCAAGCTGCCTTTGCCTATTCTATCCTGCATCTTGACTCCGATTGCTAACATTCTTCAAACCAATACATTTCTTTTGGGTGATGCTGCCTAAGGTACCTTTAGCCAAGGTAATCATCACACTGCACCTCTAGGGGTGGAACCCTCTTTGAGGGTTCCTTGCCTTTGGTACCCCCACAGGGTGGTAATTCCTCTGGAATAGAGCGTGAGTGGCCCAAACCAAACTAACACAGTTGCACAAGCCTAACACTATACTGGCTGAATAGGCCATTGAATTGGAAGACTGGACCTATAGTTCAATGGACAAGCAGCCAGTCACTCCCCCTTCCTGAGCTATATAAGCAGTTCCTTTCAGCCTCCTTGTGAAGCACTTTTTCTTTGCCCCACCATCCTCTCCTCTTACTGCAGTGGCATTGCCTCTCTCCTTGGGATGCTTCCTAAGGTAGCTTTAGCCAAGGGAATTGCCCCACGGCACTTGTAGGGGTGGAATCCTCTTCGAGGGTTCCTTGCCTTTGGTACCCCTACAGGGTGGTAATTCCTCTGGAATAGAAAGTGTGAATAGCCAAAACCAAAGTAACACAGTTGCACAAAGATAACACTATACTGGCTGCATAGGCCATTGAATAAATGTTAGCATGCCAACATTTCTAGGGGACAAATTTGTTTGCTTGTCTCACACAATGGCCCCTGCTTAAATGAATACCTTCTCCACATTGACACTGGAGGGTAGACAGCTCAGCTATTTGACTGCTATGAAGGTCAGTGCTGGTCAATCAGTGACCTTGCTACTCTAATACAGCAGTGGCTTTTCCAATATTTTAAGGTGCCTGGTGTTTGGAAAACAAGCATCCACTATGTGCTGCACTACACGCAATCCTGACAACTCATCAGCCTCATCCTCATTTTCCTCCATGTCTGCAATTTCCACCTGGCACAAAGCATCCCAAAGTGGATTTATTGCCATTTTTTTTGGTTTCCATGCCTGTTTTTTCAGCCTGTTTACCTGAGGTGGTAGCAACACCTAGTCTCCGATCACTTTCATGTTGTGCCTAACATAACCATGGCCTTAACATCTGTGCCCCATGAACCCATCTTATTAGTGGATTAGTTAGATTTTGGACCTGATCACGCTCCCAACATGTGGAGCATGGGTTCCATTAGGGAACAGCTTCCTCTATTCCCCTATCAACATCTGCCTCAGCACCCTTAGAAGTGGGATTACCTGACTGTTACTGGCAGTGTCCCCACTCGCTGCCTGTGCAGCATGTTCAGATGCCTTAGAATCATGATCAGGCCATCCATTAGTCACCACTGATCTGTTATCGGTGACATGGATACTCTAGCACTGTCATAGCTTGTATAAAGCAGCAGATATTCTGAGATGACTTTGTGCTGCTTGCACAAGAGCGTGATGATGTACAGTGTTGAGTTCCATTTGGGGATGACTTCCAGCTTCAGACAGTGCTGAGACAGTTGTTGTGGATCTGCAGGTGCCTTAGATGGTCATGGACCTTTCTAGAATGAGCAAAGTGGGCACAGATGTGACGGGCAACAGTCAACATGGACATGATTTCAGGATATGATAGGAACTCCTACATTACTAGATTGAGACAGTGTGCCATGCATGTCACCCTGAGAACCCCCCATCACTAATGCATTTAACCACATCCAAGCCATTATTGCTTGCAGTGAAACCCAGCTTTAGGGAATGTGTGTGCAGCCACTCATCAATCTCAGTCAGGAGTAGCTCTAACATTTTCTGACTGTGTGTGATGCACTTACACTCTTCACTGCCAGTGTGGAATGCTGGTGCATACCTGGAATGTTGCTACCACTGCAATTGGGCTTTATGTAATTATTATCCATTCCAGCATCAAATACTACCCCAGGTACCTCTATCCAATGGGCTATAATACATGTAGATAAGTGCCACCAGCTCTTTGGCCACTGGTCCACATATCCATACTAAGATGTTACTATGGTGACACTGAATGCTGCAGGACATGTATTACTGTGCATGAAATAGTCCTATAAAGTTCAGAAATGGCAATGGTAGAGAAACAGATTCACAACAGAATCTGCAATTTAGGACAGGCATGCGCCATCAACCTTCGGAATCCCACATTCTCCACAAAACAGAATGACAATAGGTCAACTGCCAGCATTTCAGCAGTTGCTGCATTCAGTTGCTGTGCAACAGCATGATTGGGTGTTTATTTTGTATGATGCTCAAACATGATATGCAGTGTAGGCTGCATCTTTCAGAATGTTGGGATAAGAAACAGCTAGATTCTGTATGGCAGAGTGGCTGGTGGGGTAGCATTTGACTCAGTAGAGATCATCAATGCTGCACGAATGAATTAAGTGATATTTGGTGTTTTATGTACCGGGATTGAAGTGCTTCAGTGACTCTGGCTGTTTACACTCAACCCACCACTGCTGCTATGGCCACTACTAGGCAATCCCACAGACTCCTCCTTATCTGTGTAGTAGTCCTCCATGGTCAACTTTGACTCCCCTGAGACTGTATCCATGCCACATTGGGATGCCTTGCTAAATGAAGATGATAAGGATGAAGGCTCGCTGCAGAGACTTTAATACTGAATCCAGCATAACAGATGCCTGGACTTGGTGTGTGTGTGTGTGTGTGTGTGTGTGTCCCACCAGTGCCTAGGTGGCGTTCCCTTTTTCCATGGTTAATATATGCTCGACACAGCTGGCAAATAGCTACTATTTCATCAGCTGAGTCCAGTCTGTAAAAATCCCAAATTAGGGATTTTATAGCCCTTGCTTTTACATGGCACTAGACCTGGTATGAGGAAACTGGAGGGGTAGCAATGGGTGTTTTTGAGGATGGTTTCTGCCTGTGACAGTGGGCGACTCATGCGGTGTTATTGGCTCTACAGTGCTAACAGAAACAACAAGTGGGGGATTTAAGTGACTTTAGTAATTCCCTCAGATAAATGTGGTGTACACTGTACCACAAGTTCAGCAGCAAGACCCTTACTTTTTTTATTTTATGGTTCCCATAGACAGTCCAGATCAATATTCCCATTCTGACCTGGGCTGATAAACTCCTCCTCAGATCTGTTCTCCTCTTCCTCCTCCTCACCTTTTTCACTGTTTCTTTCCTTGTCATTATTCTTGCTGCTGCATACAACAGTCAGATCTCCCTCATCAGACTGAGTCCCGGTCAAGCTCATCAGCACCCTTGTTAGGAAGTGGGAACCTATCATCCAGATAAGTCTCACCACCACCAACAACAGCAGTCAAGAGGACAACACCAGTGACCACCTCCTTGTCCTTGACCACATTTACAGAGCAAGACATACTAAAATACTAAATTGCCAGCAGATTAGGCCTAGTGATCTATTGAGTCTGCTTGAGTAGCATCCCTACAGTCTACTCTCTGTGGTTGTCCCCCTCCACCTTTGTGACCCCCTCCGGACTCTTCCTATACCCTGCTCCCCCCACCTGGACTTTACCCCTGTGTCTGTCCCACCATCTCTTGAATCCTCCCACTGTCTTCATCCCCACCAACTCTGATGGCAATGTGTTCCAGGGCATCACCACCCTCTCCGTGGAGTAGTGACACCTTGCCTCCCCCTTAAACCTCCCCCAACCAATCTCAGGCTATGCTCCCTTGTGACTTCATACTCCCTCAACTGGAACAGTTCATTAGAGCTGACCCGGTTAATCCTCTTTAAATATTTAAAGACCTCTATCATAACCCCCCCCCCCGTCCCTCCTCTCCTACAGGGAGTACATGTTCAAATCCTGTACTCTCTCCACATAGTACAGATCCCTCAGGCCATGAATCATCCTTGATGCTCTCCTCTGGACCCTCTCAAGAAAGGCAACATCCCTCCTTTCTAATTCTCAGAGTGATACTCTTGCCACTGCCTTCACCACCAGCAGTGCTTGCACTCATCATCACTGATGCTACAGATGTGGCAAAGAAATGTTGGCCACACTGATGCCACCATCACTTATGCCAGCAATTGCTTTTCTAGTAGTACTATCTGCCCCCGATAAACCTGTGGCCTTGATAAACCTGTGGCCCTGATAAACCTGTGGCAGAAGTAGTTTTGTTTTAGGTACAACACCCTTCTGAGCTACAGAACATTTACATTTCTTTGTAATATCCCTGCTACCTGCAACTGGAGCATTTATTTCTGGGCATTTTGATATTTAGATTTTTGAACACTGCAGTTAAACTAAATACTGGCAACAGCAGAGACAGTATCCAGTGATGACAGCGACTGTAAATGATCGACTGTCAAAACAGTGACTCTATTACAGCAGTACCCATTTGAGTTATCCTTTAAGGGTAGCGATGGAATGCAAAGGCAACAAGGGGGATGAGCGAGGGAGGGTGACTGGAAGGGGACAGATAGGAAGGAGAAGGGAAGAGGGTTTGTGTGGGGTAATGTGCCGTGCTGCCACCGAGCTAGCCATGTGATGTGGTGGTGAAGGTGACTATCTTTGGTGCTGCAGGTACTGGGTTTGGGGCTGGGGGCTGGGGAAAATGTTACTGCTGCTGCAATATTATTTTTTTTTTTAGGGTGTCTCCCCCTCCTCAACAAGCACTCCCCTGAAGTTGGTTATATTTAGTCAAGGGGGGGGGTGCAGGTGGGCACAGCCCCCATGGCATAAATACTATTTTAACTTGTCGGATCTGTGGTCATCCATAAGTGTACACTCACGATTTGCTTTTCGGTGATGTACACTCGCTGTAACAGTGATCGCTGTCTTGCAATCACATTTATGACATGGAACCACAGAGACACTACATACCTCACCAGAGCAGTGTGATTTAAAGAACAACACAACCATTTACTGAGATAACAGTAGCTACAGTAAAAATACCACAAAAATAAGAATTACAATTTTTTTTAACATGAATGTAACCCCCCCCATCAGAGGCATACCTGTTTGCCCTCTTGGGGCTTCCCCCATGTTGTTCCCCACCTCCTGACACCAGTACCCATGTTGTCCATGGAGTTCTCCATCCAGCCCCTGCAATTCTTTGGGATTGCAGATGAAATTGGGGCTGGAGGAGCTAATTCACAGCGCCAACACCTTGTTTATCCACTCCGGTGCAGGGCTGGTGCTCCGCACATGCGCAGAAGCGCATTTCGGTTTCAGTCATTCTGCACCCATCTAAAATGCCTCTCTGGTGGTCCCAGTCCATGTATTTAGCAAAAGGGGTACTGGAGACCTGGAGGAGGCAAAGGAGGCACTAGAGAAGCAAGAAGAGTGTTTTTAAGGAGCCTCCATTGTGCTGCAGTATCTAGAGCCAACTCATGAATATCAATGAGGTGGCATGTATATGTATGAACAAGAGGCTGTCTAACACCTGTGAGTATGGAAATCAGTGCTAGCAACAGGCAGAAAATGAAAGAAATATGCTTAAGAGTGGAAATGTGTGAAAGGGAGAAGGGATTGGCACCAGTCCATGGTGGTGTTGTAAAATATAAATGTTCATGTTGGCAGCAGCAGGACAGGGAGCTGGGGACTGCTATTTAGGCACATAAGTAATAGTAAGAGGAGCCTGTTGCTGCCTAGGGGCCATGCATAACGGCAGCAGTGACAGGCTGGGTGTTGAACAAAGATGTTAACTGCTGTGTTTGATCTACAGGAAAAAGGGGCTTCTACATAATGGAGGAGAAAACATAAAATAAATGTGTTTATTCAGCTTGCGAGGACATTTTCTAGTTTGGACACTGTGGACTGCCAGTGGGACTGTTTACTCAGCATTCATCTTTGCATCCATTGGTGCTAGCTCAACCAACCAAAGCACCAGGATTTGCCAGGAGGACTGTGGGACTGTTGAAAGAACTTCTGGGGGAAGAAGCTGGAGAAAGTTTAGGTGCCTTTTTCTTCAGCAAATCAGGCATCGAGGGGGCCTCATACATATTAATTTTTGATAAAGACAGTGTCTCCAGCCAATGGGGAGTTGTCAGAGAGTTCCTAAAAAAGAAGGACTTTTGGTTTCTGAGTCAGTCCGGTGGGAGTCCCTCCAGAGGGAGTAGGGCCCCAGCCCCTATGCAGAAGTTGGGTCTGCAAGGCTGGGAAAGGGCCTTCCTGGGGGTTGCCAGCCACTTATCCCCCAGGGTTTGGTCATGCCTTTCCCCATGTTGGAAGATGTGAATGAAGATTGCTTCTGCAGCTCTGTAGAGAGAGAAAGAGAGAGAGAGCTGCAGGGTCCTGTTACAGGCTGCTGTGGTAAGAACCTACACCACAACAGTGAAAGTGTTCAGAGAAAAGGTTGACTAGAATTGGAAAATGGATCACAGAAAATGGACTGGTTTTGTGTAAAGGAGGATGAAGAGAAAGCCTCTTCCGTTTTATCTGCAACACATTGGTGAGACACCAAGGATGAGAGATTTGTACAAGGAAAAAGGTTGTTTGACCCTAGTAAGGACACATAGAGACATACAAACATAGAAGTGGATGGCAGATAAGGACTGCAAGGCCCATCCAGTCTGCCCAGTTTTTCTGCCTTATGAATGTGCCATAGGCCTTTACTTTGTCAATGGCCTATCTATTCACACTTATCTGTATTGCTCCCTTATGTCTATCCCATGCTTGTTTGAAGCCCTGCACTGTATTCATATCCACCACTTCCTGAGGTAGGCCATTCCACGCTTCCACCACTCTTTCTGTGAAAAAGAGCTTCCTCACATTACCCCTTAATCGGCCTCCCTCTAATCTCTTGCTGTGTCCTCTTGTCCTGCTATTTTTCTTATATTGAAACATGTTAGACTCTTTCACTTTGTTAATGCCCTTAAGGTGCTTGAATGTTTCATTCATATCACCTCTCTCCTTCCTTTGCTCTAGGGTATACATATTGAGCTCTGTTAATCTGTCCTCATATGTTTTCTGATGCAGTGCCTGCACCATTTTGGTTGCCCTTCTCTGGACTGTTTCCATTTTGTTAATGTCCTTGTGCAGGTGCGGCCTCCAGTACTGCACACAATACTCCAGCTGAGGCATAACCAGTGTCTTGTATAGAGGGAATATTACCTCCCTCTTACGACTTGTGATAACCCTACTAATACACCCCAACATCCCTCTAAACTTACCTACTGCTTTTGTGGTCTGCTTGGATGATTTCAGGTCATCTGTGATGATGATGCCCAAGTCTCTTTCTTCCCTTGTGATAGCCAGCAACTCCCCTTCAATTTATAGGTAGCTTCAGGGTTTCTCTTACCTATGTGCATGATCTTGCACTTCTTTGAGTTAAACCCCAGTTGCCACTCTTCCGACCATTTTTGCCAGTTTATTCAGATCTCTTCTCATTCTGCCTACCCCATCTGGATCATCAACTCTGTTGCAGATTTTGGTGTCATCTGCAAACAGATTAACCTTACCATCCAGTCCCTCTGCAATGTCACTGATAAAGATATTGAAGAGGACTGGCTCCAGGACTGATCCCTGAGGTACCCCACTTGTGACTTGCATCTCTTCTGACTATATACTGTTTACCACCACTCTCTGTTTTCTGCCCACCAACCAGTTTTCCACCGAGTTGACCAACTTCTGACTCACCCCAAGCCTACCCAGCTTATTAATCAATCTTCTAAGTGAAACAGTATCAAAAGCTTTGCTAAAGTCAAGGTAGGCGACATCAACTGCATCACCTTGGTCCACCACTCTGGTTACTCAGTCAAAGAAATGTATGAGATTAGTTTGACAGGACCTTCCTGTTGTAAACCCATGCTGTCTTGGATCCTGTGCTCCTATGGATTCCAGGTGTTGCACTATCCTTTCCTTAAGGAGTGCCTCCATAATCTTGCCCACTACTGAGGTAAGACTGACTGGTCTGTAGTTCCCTGCCTCCTACCTGCTGCCGCTCTTGTAGAGCGGGATCATATGAGCCCTTCTCCAGTCTTCTGGGATCTCTCCTGTGCTCAGAGACTCACTAAACAGTTCTGCTAATGGCTTTGCTAGTTCCACCTGTAGCTCCTTTAGTATCCTGGGATGTATGCCATCAGGTCCTATTGCCTTGCCCACCCTGAGCTTAGTGAGCTCTTGTAGGACCGTTTCTTTTGTGAAGGGACTTGTGCACTCCCCCCACCGTGTCCATGATGCTGAGCTGTGGGCCCTGCCCTACCTTCTCCTCAGTAAATACTGAGCAGTAGTATCTATTTGGGATACATGCTTTTTCTTGGTCCTCCTCCACACACTCCCCCTTATCACTTTTGATCTTAGCAGTACCCCCTCTGGACTTTCTCCTTTCACTAATGTATCTATAGAAAGTTTTGTCCCCTTATTTTACTGTTTTTGCTAATGTTTCCTCAATTTGGGCCTTTGCCTGCCTTACTGCCTTCCTGGCTTCCCTTAGGGAAGTTTGGTATGCCTTCCTATCTTCGTCCCGCTGTGTTCCCTTATATTTCCTGAAGGCCAACTGTCTGGCTCTGATCCTTTCTGCTACTGTTTTTGAGAACCAAAGTGGTTTCCTCCTTCTTTTGTTCTTGCTTTTCTCCCTAACACAATGGGATGTTGTTTCAAGTATTGCATCCTTAATGCTTGTCCACTTTGTCTGTTCCCCCTCACTTGTATTTCTTTTTGCCAGGGCTAGTTTAACTCGGTCGGCCATCTTATCAAAGTCAGCTCCTCTGAAATCCCATATTTTTGCCTTGAAATGGGATGATTTAGTTCTAGTGGCCAAATTGAACCACACTATGTGATGTCACTGGCCCCCAGGTGACCCTCTACTTTGAGATATGTGATCCTTTCCCCCTTAGTCAGTATGAGATCTAGGATAGCCCTGTCTCTTGTGGGTCGTTGTACCAGTTGTTTGAGGCCCTTCCCTTGCAGGGAATCCACTATATGTCTAGTTGTGGCGCATGTTCCTTCTGGTATTGACCAATCTGTATCTGACATGTTGAAATCTCCCATTATCAGAACCTCCCCTTGAGCTGTCATGTTTTGTATATCTTCTAACAGTAATGGGTCTATGTCCTCCCCCTGGTCTGGAGGCCTGTAGACAACACCAGTTCATATGGCTGCCCCATTTCCTGTTTCCAGGGTGACCCACAGTTCTTCTGGCTCCTTACGTGTATTCTGAATTTCTGTAGCTTTGATATTTTCATTGACATAAAAGGCCACTCCCCCCTCCCCTTTTTGCACCTTGGTCTCTTCTGAACAGTACATAGCCAGGTACTGAAGTCTCCCAAGTGTGGTTTCTGGTGAATCATGTCTCACTAATGGCTAATATGTCCAGTTTAGCCTCTGTCATTGTTGCCTCCAGGTCTGGGATCTTGTTTCCCAGACTGCGGACATTTGTGTACAGGATTTTGGATTGGCCAGATTTTGGTGCATTAGTTTTTGGGCGAGGTCCGGCATTTTCCCTGTGCATTGTATGGGGAGCTGGACCTTTTTACTTACCTGGTGATGCAGATGAACTACAAACATGTTGAACTCCTGCTTGATCACTGGCTGAGGGGAGAGGGGTGTTCTTCCATTTGATGTGTCCGGTGCTGCACCCCTCTCCCCATTTGCTAGTTTAAATATTCTGCAATGACATCAAACTTCTGCCCCAATGCACTGACTCCCTCCTTAGTCAGATGCAGTTCATTGAATTTAAAGAACTTTTGCTCCCTAAACTGTTGCTAGTTACCTACAAATTTGTGTCCTTTTTCCTGGCACCAGCCCTTGAACCACATGTTTAGCTCCTCCATTTCCCCTTCTCTGACCTTCTGTCCATCTGCCCCCTTCTCCCAGACTGGCAGGATCTTACAGAAGGAGATGCCAGATGAAATGGATGACAGTTGTCTCCCAGCCTGGTCAGGTGTTCCTTGGTTTCCACAACTAATCAGCTGCTGAGATCATTAGTTCCTATGTGTACCAGGAAGTCAATGTTTTCTTCTGCTTCCTGCATGATTTTAGCAATGTAGTCAGTGTCTCTCCATGCTGATGTACCTGGGAGACATCTGACCATTACCCCTGGCCAGAGCTAGGTATCAACTCCCTGAATCATGGAGTCTCCTATGATCAGAAGTGTTTTGGATTTCCTTTTCACTTTTTTGTTTTGGTCCCTGTTTTGGGTGAGTTTTGTAGTGCTAGCTCCTGTGCTGCAGTGTTCTGCTCTGCAGTGTCTTCTGCTCCTTTGTTTGATTTTAGAGATAGAGGCAGAAACCTGTTTGTAGTTTTTATACGGTTTGTGGAGGTGATACATTGGTGAGCTTTGAGTGATGCATCTAAAGAGAAAAGGAAAGGACAAAAGGCTTAAGAAATGGTTCTGGTTTTGGAAAACAGATTACAGAAAATGGACTGGTTTTGTCAAAGGTTGAAGAGAGAACCTCTTCTACATCCATCTGCACCTGCATGGTGAGAAAAGAAGATTTGTTCTGCATCAGAAGGACTGAGAGAAACCCTATATCTGAGAGAGAGAGAGAGAGAGAGAGAGAGATTTTCTTGAACTGCATGTAAGCAAGAGGAATAGTGGCTGCTGTTTTCAAATTAGAGACTGTGAAAGCAAAAAGATGGGCAGGTGCCCCAGGCTCCAGGTTTCTGAGGTTGCTGTTGAAATCCAGCTGAGGAAAGAAAGTTTTGTTGTGAAGTTGGAACTTCAACTCTGCTGCTTCAAGCCAGGGAACCAAGTGAACAGCATCCTGAAGATTGAGCAGGTGCCTGCCACAAGAACAAACTTACACAAACATCAGTAGGAGTGGCAGCACTCACAAAAGCATGCAACAAGTAAAGCAATAAATGAAAAGAAAAGAAACCAAGAAAAAGGTAGAAGTAATTTTATTTTATATCAGGTGCACCAACACCGGCTGACCAGCTGCACCACAGGCCTGCAACTAGAGAGCTTGGTACCCAGGGCAGAGCTTGGTACCTAGGTACAGGGGCAGAGTGTTGGAGGTTATCTGAACTGGTACCAGTTGGAGTTCTGTGAACATGTAAATAACCTGCAGCAGTTAGCTAGTTAGGGGATTGGTGCCTGCAATATTTATAATGTGGTTTGGGCTGAGAAAAGGGGGAATGATGGTTTTTAAAATGTGGATGGTTTCAAAAATGGCAATCACTAAATGCCATTGAAAATTGTTTTGCTTAACCCTTAATCCATTCTCCCCTTCCTAACCCTCCCCATGTAAATAAATATGGTGTTACTGTTTGGAAGAATCTGTGACTCAAGAGCCTGATTTAGTGAGCATATTATTAGCTAAAAATGCCAAGTGTTGAAATTGGGGATTTTGATTCTGGTAAGTCCATGTGTTTGGGGTGACTGTATGGGGAGGTGGGTTGGTACAGCATCCCAGGGGGTTGTTCTGGTGAAAAATCTAACACACTTAAATTATACTCTGAGTGGATGCACCACAAATTTTATTTTCATTCTTGGGAAAGAACCCTTGGTAACAGCTATATGGGAACCCAGGCCCCTTAACCTGGTTAGTAGCCACCCAGGCAGGGTTAGTAGCCCTTTTTAGGATGATGCCAGGGCTACATGAGCAATACATGACTGGGATTAAGAAGATGCACAAGAATGGGGTAATTCTAAAGATATTACTGTAAGTATTACAGTAACACTATAACTTCAAGAACTAAACAAAATAACTACAATCAATATAGAAACACCAGAACAGACTAACAAAAATAATTCACTAAAACACACAAAACTGTCCTACAGAAACAAAATAACAAATCACAGAAAACAGAAAAATTAATTAAGAAGAAACACTGAGGAAACAAAACTAGTGGTCACAGACCGGGCTGTCTTACTTGCTGCTCTAATACAGCTACCTTCCACCACAGAGCACAGCTTTACTACATGAAACAAAACCAATACTTTAAAGTAAATAAATCTGAAAAACTATTAAACAAAAATTGTTAATCTAGCTGCACAAGGCACTCTACATAATTGTAGGAGTGATTTTGTTCAAAATACTATGTGTTTAAAACAATTTTTTATTCATTGGGAATAGCAAAGGCTGTTGCCTCTGGTGCTCACCAGCAGGGTCACACCTTGACCCTGATCTTCTCATTTAGTCTTGATATAAGTGCGGTCAATGTTGATCTGGTCTCTTGGTTGGATCATCATACATCATCATTCTTTTGCGGGATCACCTGTTTTGCTACACCCCCTGTGGAGACAATCTGATACCATCCAAAACACAACTTGGGGTCTCGCAAACTCCTGGAGGTACTGGACAGCGTAAGTTGGGAATGATGCTGCTTGTGCTCATGGTTCTGAGAATGTCGTAAAGTGCAATAATGGTGTTCTCACATCCACCTTGGATTCCTTAACACTTAATCATGTCCATACCTTGGCCTCCCAATGCAGCTGTCCATGGCATTGTGATGAGCTGCGCTGGTTGAAGACAAAGGGAAGGAGGTTGGAGCATTCTTGGTGAAGGTCCAAGTCTGATGACAAATTGGTACAGAAGTCTCGCTACGATGAGTATTAATGAGAAATCATCCTGAAAAAGACAGAGTTCCTGTCACAGACAATTGCAGAAGGGTGAAATCATCTGGTTCAACTCTTTCACACTACGAACAGATTATTAAACCCATCCTGTCTGTGGTCTGTTTGAGTTTTTTCCACTGAAAAATGTGATGAGTTCAGTAATTTCTTTGCTGACAAGGTGTCCTCCATTAGATAGGTTATCTGCTGAAGTGATCTGTTATGGGCTGGTGATGGTCTGGGCTTGGGTGGCATTGCTGAGTTGCCTGCCTGGGGAGAGTGTTGGCTGGTTTTGGAGGTAAAGGTGCTCAAGCTGATTGCAGGTTTGCATTCCACTAGCTGTTTGCTGCATTCTGGTCCTACAGTACCTGGCTACGAGTGGATTATCAGGAGGTTCTGGGTCCAGTCATTTCTCAAATTGTTGGATGTTCCTTGAAAGAGGGTATTTTGCCATTTGCCCTTAATAGGCGCTGGTGAGGCCCTTTTTAAAAAACCTTCCGTGGAGCCTGATGTGATGGAGAATTACAGACCTGTCTCTAATCTTCCCTTTTTAGGGATGATTATTGAGAAGGTGGTAGTTGAGTAACTTGTTGAATGCCTTGAGAAGTTTAACATCTATGAATCTCTCTATTCAACTCACTCCCTCTGTTCTTCCATTGTGGGCGTGTTATTATCGAGGCTGTGATAATCTGATGATAAGGCATTCTGTGTTGCAGCACCTATTTTGTGGAATGTGAGATCCTTGCAACACATTGAGCTGCTTGCACAGTACATTCCTTTAAGAATTAGTTAAAAACGTATCTATTCTGTGAAGCATTTTTCTAATTATTTTACATTACTCCTGGAATTTATGTCTTAACTGTTTTATTCTTTTGGTCCAATTCATTATTTTTGAAATGTTATTAGTGATCATTGGTACAGTGCCCTGAGCCTTTCGGAAAGGGCACTCTGTAAATAAAATTGTCCTACCTTTTAGGATTGTGGGCCTCAGAAATTCAGGGACAGGCTGAACTCCAACTCTGTCTTCAGAAAACTGTACTGAAGTCAGCCCGTGCATGGCATACAGCTCATTTCAGTATGATCTGACCGCCAGTTCCATGGGACATTGTAAACTGTGCCTGTAGGCTCCCATTCACCAATGAAATGATCAAATCTGCCATTCATGAAGTTAGCACTGTACTGTGAATTAGAATTTCACATGGCAGACTTAGGTAAATTTGTGAATTTCTCTGTGGAGTAAAGTTTCCTAACTTTGTACATCTCTCATTGCAGGCCATACGGGAAGAATATGGACTACATCAGAATAAGCTCATCCAGGACATTGCAACAAGGTGGAACTCTACCTTTTTACATGTTCCAATGATTGCCGGAACATAGAGGAAAATTTATGGTCTTTGGTTAATAACCACACTGCAAACACTTCAAGAGGTTGCCATGACATCATTGTAAACCTCAAGAGTGCAGCTTGAGAAGCTTATGGATGTCATGGCAACCTTGAGAAGTGTTTTCAGTGCGGTTGTTAACCAAAGACCATACATTATATTTTATAGTGTATGGGCTACCAAGATTGTGTAATCGTTGATTGAATTACTTTATTTAACTGAATTACTTTACGGAACATTGATTGTTGTGAGTATTCCATTTTGTTATACCATTGATATGACATACTCAAGAAGGGTTAACAACAGAGTGATGTCATAATGATGGCATGACAAGGCTGTAATCTGCTTGATTTCAGTTAATAATAAGAGATCCAATTATATTCTAAAGAAAAGGCTGTAAGGCAGTACACATTAGAGAACAGAATGGGGAAGCTGATGTGGACTATTTTAGAACTTCTCATCTAGATCCTGCAACCGTTTGAAGAAATTACAAAGGAGGTGAGTTTTAACAGTGTCACACTCAGCCAAATAATTGATTAAGATTCTTAGATTTCAGCAAAATGCAATTAGGTATAACTTGGAAGTTCCAGAATGCTGGTTTCAGATGGAAGAATCTCATGCCACTGACAGGACTTACCATTCAGAATAAAAGAAAGACATAGTCCTTCAGATGATTAAAAAAGCCAGAGATGATGAAAAACTCTGAAATGCTGGAGGCAGAACATTAAATAATAGCAACAGCGCTAGACCCACGGTACAAGATGAAACAGCTCCCACAGCATGACCCTAATGTGTTCCAAAAGTGCAGAGAGAAAATATATCAAGAAGTAGATTCAGTTTTGAAAAAAAACCCAGTGAAAACAGATGCAGCCCCCTCATCCATTCCTCCTGCACCTTCACAGCCTTCTCTTCTCCATCAGGCTACAAAACAATCAGCTGCTGCCATTTGTTCCAGTCCCACTAGTCAATTTCTGGTTACTTAACTACTGCTGTAATTGAATAACATCAGATCTTCCTTCTCCATATATCACTTCCTCTTCCCAGGCTATGGTTGGCTGCTATTTCTCAAAAAGTATTGAGTGGAATGAGAATCCAATAAGTACTGGTAAACAAGAAACCTGCATGGTCAACTTTGAAAGGCATGATCTGTCCCCCAACCAGTGTATTTTCAGAGTGACTCTTCTGTTCTATGGGTGACGTGGCAGCAGATGCATGATTTAGGTTACTGTCAGAAAATGTGGAAAAATTAACTACTTAAACATAAACCTTCTCCTGATTGGTTAAAATTATGACCTGGAGCAGCAAATATATTTGACAGGATCACAAAGTTCACTATATGGAAGAGCTGGAAAAGTGAGATTTTTCAGAAAGAGAAATAACTAATTCAGTAAGTCATTCAGTGGGATACACAATGTTTACAGTGTGTCCTATTGGACTGAACTAATTTTTTGATTGCCTGAACCCGATGTCATCATTTTTGCAGCATGTCCTATTGGACTGAAGTAATTTTTGGACTGCCTGAACCTGATGGCACAATTTTTGCAGCATGTTCTACTTGACTGAACTAATTAATGATTGCCTGAACCTGATGGCACAATGTTTGCTAATTTCGGATTGCCTGAACATGATGGCACAATTTTTGCGGCATGTCCTATTGGACTGGGCTAATTTTTGGAAAGCCTGAATGACAACTTTCAATAAAAACTCTGCATGTTGTGACTTACACTTAATATTTCTATTCCCTGAATATTCCCTTTCAAAATGAAAAATATTAGCTTAATTTATAAGCATTCCTTTGTAAAAGTAAACTGTTTACAGACTGTAGATTGTAGACATGACCACAGTGCTGCTGTTGACTTGCCAGATGTCATATTTCCTCTGTCCACTTAACAGACCAAAGTCTCTCACCAGGCTAAGATGTACTGCTGCTTCCTCCTGTTGCAGGGTTTACCCATGCCATGGTGACACCAAAGACACCAACATCCCCAACATTGACAGACACAATGCCGAGTGTCAGCATTGTGCTGTCAGTATGCTGGTGTGTTGTCTTTGGGAGGTTGCACCCCCAAACCCCCCACGTGGGGAGCTCTGCCACCCACACACCCCAGTCTTTATATAACCAACTCTGAGTCAGTGTTGTCTCGGGGAAGGGGCAAAATACTGGGAGATGTAGTGCCAGTGTCAGTGGGGGCCATTACGGTGACTTGTAGATTTCTGTTGTTGTAATGTTCTTTGCTGTAGATGTTTCGTTGTTCGGTTGGCATACCCTGTTGCAGACATGTCCTTTTTCAAGGCCAGCTTATAATTATGTATGATGCTGACTGATTTGCCATCATTTCTGAGATTCTTCAATCCTAAATACATGAACAATCATCTTCATGTTGCTCCAGGTTGTTCTGCCAGATGGGTTAGCAAAGCAAAA